>JAKFHU010001268.1:6307142-7568571 GCA_023783475.1 Daubentonia madagascariensis | reverse complement strand
GAACCCAGAGCAATTACACTTCTGGTACAATTACCAGCATCACCCAGTCTCTGCCAAGTGAGGAGACTTGGCAGCTGAATAATACAGCTTTCATTTTACATTTCCACTCCAATTAGCTCACAGTACTAGTCAATTGGCTGAATAAAACAAAATGCAGGGGAAGTTGAAAGGCCTCTATGTGGTTTGCAGAGCTGTGCCTTAGAGAACAATGACGAGATAAAAGGGACTAAAAAGTGAATTAGGAGACACACCGCAACAAAAGGGCAGGCTGCAGACACCCCACAGGTGGGATGTATGGTTTAAATGGTGCACCAGAGATATTTAAGCTTAACACCCGTCCCACCTACTGTTTGTTTTACTAATAGCAAGAGAATTAAATTGCCGCCCTTGAACTTGCTCACTGCAAGGTCTAGCTGGGACTTATTAACATCACCAGAATATACATGCAAAAGCAAACATTCTCCTGAGAACTTCTAGCTTCTCTCTTCCTGCTCTGCAGTCAACATTTACAGAGAAGTTACTATGCGCAAAGTCCCACTAGTGCTTAGGGGCTATTAAAGAAATAGAAGACAATGAGCTTCTGGGGGAGCTCACAGTCCCATTGAGATGAAATGCATGCACACGAAACAAGCAGGAGACCACACAGTGGACAGTGGGGGCCTCAGGAACTTTGAATAACTTAATCATAGAATCTGCTAACCAGTGCCAGAATCATAAGTGAATCCCATAGGCAGGTTCTAATAGATTCCACTGGAGTTCTCCTAAGCTCTGACTTGGTAACTCTAATAACTCTCCCAGAGCTGAGCAGAATCAACCAGTGCCTCAGGTCCAATAATACATAAGCCAGACTGAACCAGGGCAAGGCTCCACAGCTCTGCCCTGCTCACCCATATTCTACCAGATCTTATAGGAAGCTACTGACACCCATTGTAAATGGCCAGAAAGAATACTATCTGGCCAACTGTGGACAAGCTGAGCTTTCCAGAATCTTTGTGGAATGATTCCATTAAAGCTGTGGTCCCCAACCCCGGGGCCTCAGACCAGGGCCTGTTAGGGACTGGAGCTCCACTGCCCCCCACCCCCGGTCCATGGAAAAATTGTCTTCCATGAAACTTAGGAAGGAGGGGCGCATAGCACGGGGTGAATTGTGGGCAAGCAAGGGAGTGAAGCTTCATTTGTATTTACGGCCCCTCCTCACCACTGCCTGAGCTCCACCTCCCCCACCCCCTTGGAAAAATTGTCTTCTATGAAACTGGTCCCTGGTGCCAAAAAGGTTGGGGACCACTGTATTAAAGATAGTGCATACATTATAATTTGTTTCCTGGACTTTGCCTAAAATATACTATATCAGCCTTTATCCATTTTAGGCCCCACAATCGACATTCAATATGGACTAAAGGGGTTTTGTGACCTTGTCCTAAAGCCTACGGTCAAATGTAGGAAAAAGGAAGTGTTCATTTGCAAAGCAGGGTTTGCTGCCCTCTTCTTGGTGGCTCAGCTTCTCATAACTCTCTGCAGAACAGTATGTCCATGAACCACATTGTGCAACGCACACTTGATGGTTCAACAAGAACCCCATTCTAAAGGTGGGAGGATGGTAAGCCATGCAATGCAAAGAATGAAATGAGGCTTGGAAAGGATAAACATTCATTTGTAGAAAATAACAGTATTGGTGGAAGGAGGGTCCTTTCCAAAGCATACCAAAATGTTCACTTCAGAGCTAACAGATAACTGTTATAAATGCAGTGAATGGCATCCTTTTTAGCTGATCTGCATAAATAAAGACAGAACTTATGCAAATTTTTAAAAGTTTCTAATACATATTCAAAAAAAACCCCTCAGATAATTTTACTTCAACTATCAATTAATCAGCCCAGAAGTTGTTTACCATCAAGTTAGCTTTGTGTACATACAGTATTTATAATAAAGATTTTTTTACAGAGGAGAAAAAAAAATTAAAACATTAACAGAGACCACTAAAGAAATTTGGTATTTTTAACTTTTACAATAAATCCTATATTCCCATTTTTTATTTAAAAAAAGATAACTGATTATGTATTATTTTTATAATAAACATATGTTAATTTTTTTAAAAAAAGGAAACTAGTATTCTTGAAATTTGCTTAGTAACATTCATAAGAAATTTCTGTATGCTTGAGATGAGCTCCTGAATAAGATGGCTGGAGAAGGGGTATGTACCATCAATGGATGTGCTAACCTCATATCTTCAGATTAGATGATTTACTGTCTGAACTGGCTCTCAAATCTTATTGCTGTGATTGTTCCCTTAATGAAATTAGACTGTACAAAACATAAGAAATGTGCTAAAAACTTTCTTGATTTGGGTCCAAAAGAAGATACCTTTTCCACAAAACAGAAAAATCACCACTACAGGTAAGAACAAGACTGTAGCTGTACACGTAATAGATAACATATTTTTTGAGAATTGCCTAGACTTGCCTTAACCTAGACTTTGTGGGCCATTCAGTATCTGTTTTAACCACTCAAATATGTCAGCTCACCTTTGCAGACGTTGCAGAGAAAAAGCCACAGAAAATATGTAAATGAATCAGTGTGGCTGTGTTCCAATAAACCTGTACTTAGGGGCACTGACATATCATTTTCATATGTCATGAAATAGTCTTCTGATATTTTCAATCATTTAAAAATGTGAAACCCATTCTTAACTTGCCAGCCATAGACTAGATTTGACCCACAGGCCAAAGTTTGCAAACATCTGGTCAACTGCATCAAGAAAAGGAGAAGGAAGTAAGAATCAACAAAATCGACTGTGTTTGTACCATTCCAAAGGGACGAATGAGGAAAAGCATTAAGGATTCTGGCCAATTTGGAGACGATAATGTGAGAGGAGTCTTCAAAGAGTTATTCATCTACTCCCACCCACATCACTCCAGCCCCCTGACTCTGAAGCCTGCTGATAAAATTCCAGCCATTATTCCTGTCCTTGAGTTGTACTAGAAGATTTGGGACGAGCAAGATTGTCATCCCTGCTGTCAGTGAGAATGATGGGCCTTCATTACCTGATTCTAGACTGAAAAGAAAAGTATTAGTACTTGGATACCTGCCTATCACAGTGCAAAGCAAGTTATTTTCTGCAGAGAAAACAAAAGGAACTAACTTCTGTCAATGAAAAGATCCTTCATGAAATTTATTATCTATGGAGTAGCAGCAAAAACAGGCCCAACAAAATGTTAAGTTCCAAATTTGTAGCAGTAAGGCAATTACTTATCTTGACATCTCAAGTAAACTCTGGAGAAAGCTCAACCTTCTCAACAAAGTTTATTATTGTTTCTCAAGGATGAAACAGGTATTTCACACAAATATATTTTAAATTCAACATGTTATTTAGATACTTAACCAATTTGACCTGGAAAGTGGCTCTTTTAAAAGCTTTTCTTAAAATACCTCTTTGTTTACTAATACATGTTATTTGCCCTAGAAACTGGCTGATAACAACATTACCCATGATCAATTGTTGTTATGTCTAAAAAAAAGCAATTAGGAAATATATTATTTGTGGTTCTACTTCCACTATTTATAAGTAGATAATACATTTTTTGTTTGTGTAAAAAAGTTCTAATGTTTTGGTTTTCTAAAATAATGGGTCTTTGGAGCGAAGTAAAACATACTCATGAAAATTCAAATAGAATTCATTTGCTAATAGACAAAAATGCACTAAATGAGGTAGAACTTCATTCTTAAGCAAACAAGTAATTCACTCTCATAATAGATGTATAAATAGGGCTGCAATTCACGGGTACATTAATTGATCTGCCCTAATAAGAACATTAAATAGCATTCGGTTTATAACATGAAAAAAAAATCACCTTCAGGATGAGAATGAAAAAAAATCTGCAAAAGAATGCAATTTCCATAGAAGCACTTCCTGAATTATATCTGAAGCTAAAATCCCATATTAGGGAAAATGAACCCTAAAATAGACAATGCTGCCTCTGTAAGGATAGAAAAGAATGTGGAATGTGTCTTTTGTCATTTTCAAGTTCATTTTTGTGAATTCAAAGAATAGCTAAAGAATTTGTTTTAATAATCATTTCCTAAGAAATTTCACATTTTATATTTGAAAAATCACACAGGGAAAAGGTGGGGTTCAGAATATTTTGAGGCAAGCAACCTACATGTGCCACTTTCTCATCAATCCCCAAAACCTATTGGTTTCTCATCACTTCCCACAGGTGACAGGTGGGTGGCCCTGGGTTTGAAGGGGTACTGGGTCATCATTAGTTTCAAGATCTCTAGGAAGACTGGTTTGACTGATTCTGGGGCTAACCCTCTCTAATTTCAAGAGCAGGGCTAAAACGAGGATGGGTCCAAAGATTCTACAGAGAAATTCCCAGATCTGCCCTTAGACAAGATCGAAGGGCTAGGTCAGAACCTAAGTTTCAACCAGGCATCATTGGGCAAACAATATGCATCTGGCAATCAGCCCCCACACAGCCTCCTTGATGTCACTCCTGCAACTGTCCAACCCCTGGATTGGTGCTGCAATGCTCAGATAATGAACTGTATTACACTGCGGGGAATTATAGTCTACTCTTCTCCAATTCAGAATAGGTTGAAGAAATAACAGCATATGTGAGCATATTTCCAGATATACCCAAAACTCACCGCCCTCCATGAATAAAAAGGGAGCTTTAGGGAAGCACAGTGTGCTGTATTTTAAACATAGATCCTTCTAAGATTGCTCTCCTCTCCCTGTGTGTGTATTCTTCAAAATAAAGTGTCTTAGGAGTCAAAGGGAGTTGACCAGGATGGACAGAATTATCATATTTCAGTTGGTAAAATATTAACTCTAATACAGCTATTTTTGCTCGGGTGTGGGGGAAGATTGAGAAAGGGGAGTGCAATATCTTTTAGGTTCATGAGAAAATTACTCATAAAAATGGCAGTGGGTGACAATAGCAGCGATAGATTTTGCAGACCTTGAGGAACTGCCTTAAGAGGTACCAACATAAACATAGGAACAAGAACAAGCAGACTAAACGTGTGAGATGAGGAAGGTGATCTCCTGTCTCCAAAATGAATCTTCAATCTGTCCACATCCCTCAGGCTCCACTGTCACCTCTGGTCCAGGCCACCCCTTCTCTCTCACCTGGGCTGTGGCTCTGGCAGCCCCACAGGGCAGTCCACTTCCAGATACGCCCCTCAACATTTTTCCCCACAGAAATCAGAATGAGCATTTAAAAATGCAATCATATCATACCACTCTTATGCGTGATGGTTAATTTTACGTGCTGGGCTGAGGGATGCCCAGATAGCTGGTAAAATATTATTTCTGGGTGTGTCTGTGAAGATGTTTCTGTAAGAGATCAGCATTTGAATCCGCAGACTGAGTAAAGAAGATCTGCCCTCCCCAATGTGGGCGGGCACCATCCAGTCCACTGAGGGCCTAAATAGGTGAAAAAGGCAGAGGAGGGGTGAATTCTCTCTCTCTCTTCTTGAGCTGGGACACTCATCTTCTCTTGCCCTTACCAATTCCATAATAAATCCCCTCTTTTATATATTTATCTATATGTACATGGATCCTATTGGTCTGTTTCTCTGGAGAACCCCAACCAATACATCATGTTAAAAACATCAATGGAATCTCCTTGCTCTTAACTAAAAATCCAAGTCCCTTATCAGGCCTGCCAGGCCACTGAGACCTGCCTCACCCCTACATTTCCCTCCCCGCGCCCCAGTCACACTGGCCTTCCATCAGCTCGCTGCGAATGCTCTCTGCTGGCCATCGGTTCCTCTCTCTGACAGCCTTTCCCTTGGTCTCCTGACCCAGCTGCTCTCACTGCTGACTCTGCCTCCTCGTCCGTGTCCTCCCTGACTGCCCTGTCCTATTCCTCTCTGTCACGATTCCTGTTTCCTTCGTGGCACTAAAAACCACAGGTAGCTATTCTGTCCATGTCTGCTTCACTCCCTGGAAGGTAAGGCCCTGAGGGCAAGAACCATGCCTGTTGGTTTCCTGCTGAACCCCAGTGCCCAGAACTGCAGATATTTGTGGAATGAGAGAATGAGCTATGTCCCACCCCATCCTTCCTGGCTCCTGTCACAGTAAAGGGTTAGAAATAGACCACTCACTCAAGAGTTTGTTCTTACTTGGTTCATTCATTAAATCATTCCCTTATGCATGCATTCATGCACTGATTTAATCATTTATAGTGAATATATGTTGAGCCCCTACTATGTTCAAACCATGAAAAGAAATGCAGGGAAAGAGGAAAGAGTTATGTTTGTGCATCTTGACTAAAAATACAAATAAGAATAGCTATATCGATCGATAAACGAGTTAATTTAAGTAGGAACATCGGCCAGATATTTGGACTCTGGGACATATCTACACAGGCTTGGGGTCCCAACCATTTCATGGGAAAGAACAACATTTTGTTCCCCTTCAATTTAATTTTACTGGATTCATTCATGCATTCACTAAATTAATTAATATCTACAGAGCACACACTATGTCCCAAGCACTGTGCCAAGCAATGGGCACAACAATGGCACAGTTGCTCAAGGGAAAGAAAAAGCCCGGGATGTGAAAGCAATGATGATGTGGTATCATAGGCCCTGCAATAACCTCAGGCTAGGAGCGTACTCAACCAATGGTGGATGCTAACTGAAAGAGGAAGCACCGAATTCCAGAACAGGAAAAGAAATTTTCACTTAAAAATATTTTATGCACACTCATGTTCATAGCAGCATTATTCACAATAGCCAAAAGGTAAAAGGGACCCAAGTGCCCATCAGCTGATGAATAGATAAACAAAATGTGGTCTACACACGCAACAGAATGGTATTCGACCCTAAAAAGGAAGGAAATTCTGACACATATGAAAACATGGATGAAACTTGAGGATATCAAGCTGAGTGAAATAAGCCAGTCGCAAAAGGACAAATACTGTATGATTCTACTCATATGAGATACCTAAAGTAGTAAAATTCATAGGGACGGAAAGTAGAATGGGGGGTTACCAGGAGTTGGGGGAAGTGGGAAATGGGGAGTTGTTTAATGGGTGTAGAGTTTCAGTTTTGCAAGATGAAAAGTTCTGTGGATTGGTTGCACAACAATGTGAATATACTTAACACTACTGGACTGTACAATTAAAAATAATTAAGATGGTAAATTTTATGTTGTGTGTATTTTACTACAATTAAAATTTAAAAACAACAACAGCAACAAACATTTTATAGACCAGGATGAAGTTAAACAGCATGGCTGAGATACCCATCAGGTGTGCCCCAAACCTCACTTCTCCCTGCATTTCAGCACCCAACATCCAGAAAGGCAGCTTTACAAACTGGCGGCTGATTGACTGTTTTAGAGACTGGGGGAAAGGCACCTCTGGCATGCTCATAAATCTCAGGGAAACCAGACTATGTTCCTAGATCATAATGGCTGGGAGGACAGACTTTGTGCAAAGAAGGCTGTTATCTTTGTCCCCTAATTCTGTGACAAGGGCCCCTCAGTTCATCTAAGGCTGTCAAGGTGGGACTGACTAGTAGTGTTGTGTGCAGGCAGATAAATTAAAATAAACAGCCAGCAAAAGCCAGGTAAGTGCTACGCAATGCACTTGCGCATAGTATAGGACTGTTTCTCCCAGTTATGAATGAGTAAATTAATTGGTCTTGGCACAAGCAACCTATTGGCTTGAGGAAAATTTCTGCCGTAAAATTAAAAACACTTTTCATAGGCAGCCGTCAAGAAAGCCTGAGAGGTGCCCATGAAGTGTGCTGTTTTTATCAAGATGTGCGTGGGATGTTCAGACACAATGAAGGATTTGCTTTAAAATTTTCCAGCAAAAAAACTAAAAATGGAGAAGGCAGCTTAAACAAGATCAGCAAATGTTAATAATTCTTGAAGTCAGATGAAGGTTACAGAAGGTTCGTTATACTATTCTCTCTACTTTTGTGTTTGCTTGAAAATGTCTTAAAAGTTTATGTGTTAAATGTACGTGTGGCAAAACAATTTATGACAGGCTTGTGGATGACTTCAAGACAGACACAGAATTTAGATTATTCCTAACCCATCAAGATACTATAAAATTAAGCAAGATGATTTATTACTGATAGGATGTGACTGTGCCTTTGCCCAAACAAGTCATAGAACACAAGTGCACAGGCTAGGGAATGGAGTGAGATTTAAGAAAGGAGTCTTTTTTATCCTTTATTGCTCTGTAGTTTTCAGCTACATCAATCCAGTCTACAAAGGGAGCCACAGCAGTAAAGTCAGCTCCTCCCACCAAATTCCCCAGAACCAACTACTTTCCTGAAGATGCAGAGACCTTACTGCCTGGGTTCCAGCTCCATGCTAAATTCAGTAGCAACTATAAATAGTGAACTCAACACCTATTAAAGTTATCTGTGCACATTTGACTCCCACAAATTATACACACATGAGTGCTTCTAACTAGAAAAGGCACCCCACTTTGTGGGTGACTAACTTTTGACCTTGAGAAGTCTCAGAAGTGATGAACAATGAATATGGAACAAAAGTAATAGAAGGAAATTTTCTCCTGGTCGAGAAAGCTCCATGTTTGTTGAGTTAATGAATTAAATAAATAATTATTTAAAGCCATTTGGGCAACTGTCTACCAACTTCTTCCTCTCTGTGGTCTCCATATTTGATACAGAAATCAGCTAAAAACTTACCCTTTAAAAGTCCATATTCTTCCAGCAATCAATTATATGTTATACATGTTAATAATATTTATCCTGATTGTAAAAGCTCTATATACTTACTCCAGAAAAACTTGGGAAATAAGACATTAAAAAAAGACCACGAATAACCACTGCTATCATCTGGTTTCCTTCATTTGTGCCTTATAGAAACAGACAAAAAGAAATGATGTCCCAGCCTCTTTTGCAGCAGGTGTGTTCACCTGACAGAGATTTAGCCAATGGCAAGCCAATGGAAGTAATGTGTATAACTTGTGGGGCATGCCCAAGCAGAAAGCACCTGAAGGGATGATAGGAGGAGAAACATGTTCAAGTTCTGCCCTTTCCCTTACAATGCAGATGTGGGGATAAGCTTTCTTGACCACATAACCTAGAGGGATGGTGGATCAATAAGAGAGAAGGAGCTTGGGTCTCCAAAACTGTAGAGCCACACTCTAGTCATGGTAGGCCACTCAGCTCTCTCCCTTTAGGATGGAAGCATTCCTTCTTCCAGCTTCCAGGAGTATTGGCTGGGAATTGCCCTTGGTCCATAAGGAGGTACAAAACCCTGGCCCACTTGCCTAGATGCATGGCCAGCTACGAGGGGCCATCCCAACTCCAGAGCTCCCGTGGGGTCAGCTGAGGTCTCTGGTGTGTCACAATGCAACTTCTCCCTCTGTTCGATTTTCTGCCCTCATACTCACTACTCACAGCGTTTTCCCCAAGAACACTGCCTAGTAAAGCACTTGCACACCAATTTCCATCCCAGAGTCTATTTCTCAGGGAATCCAACCTTAGCCAATAAGCTAGCAAAATAAGAGTTATTTGCTGGGTCAGAGCAAGTAGGATCTATACTTCAACTCATGCAAGTGCCTATTATGTACTGAGCTCAGTGTTGGAAATTCTAAGTTGACATCACACTTTTGACCTTGTGAGTGTATAAAATGTGGTGTAGAAAAAGACATGCAAATAAGGAATAAAAAGTACAGCATAGAAACTTGACTATCCCTGGTCATATAAAAACCACTAGGTTTGCCCCACTTGCAAGGAAGAAAAAGTCAGTCTTACTTCCAAGTCCCATCACCCTGCACTCTAATTCCCTGGTACCCTTAGGACAGACTTTATGTCTTTGTTCAGATGGTCTGTTCAGACTGAATGCCTTTGAGTTTACAGCTTCACCCTTTCTCAAGCTCCTTTGACTTGAGCTGCCCACTGTCTTGGTTTTTAGGGTGCACACATAGTTCACAGCTCTAGACAAGAGGCATCCCTCCAGGCCTACAGGAAGGGAGGAGGTGATACACAAAATACAGCAATTGCAAGAGGAAGGAAGTCACAGAAGGTTCGCCAGAGAAGGTAACATTTTAGTTGAGACTTGAAGGACAGATAAGAATTTGCAATGGTGATAATTTTCAAATTTTATATAATTTTAAAAAGATTTAGTTAGCCAATACCCTTTGCAAAATTATTCACAATAGCCAAAATGTGGAAACAACCTCAATGGATGAACAGATACACACACACACACACACACACACACACCACACAAAGGAATATTAGCCATAAAAGGAAATGAAGTTCTAAAATGAAGTTCTGATACACGCTACAAGCTGGATGAACCTTGAAGACATTATGCTAAGTGAGAGAAGCCAGACACAAAATGACAGACTTTATATGATTCCACTTACGTGAAATCTCTACAATAGGCCGATTCAGAGAGACAGAAAGTAGACGAGAGGTTACTGGAGGCTGAGGGAGGGGAGAGTGGGGTGTTACTGCTTAATGGCTATAGAGATTCTGTTTGGAGTGATAAAAAAATTTTGGAAGTAGAGAGTGGTGATGGTTGCACAACACTGAGAACGTAATTAATGCCATTGAATTGTACACTTAAAATGGCTAAAATGGCAAATTTTATGCTTTATACTTATTACTGTAATTTTTTTAAAGGGGAATTAGTTAACGTCAGACCTTTACTTCAATCCAAGTCCAGAAAACAATTCGATGAATTACAACAGCTGCCCAATGCCCAGGGCCTGCGCCCAGTGGTCTGAGTAGGAGCGCACAGAGGGGAGTTGGCGGGGAAGGGGCCTCGTCATAACTCTCCCTGCCTTTCTCCGTGGACCCTGCGCCAGCCTCATGATTAGACCAGGTTGAAGGCAGCATTTTAGTCACAGGCACTATTATTAAGTGTCAGAATCTGCCTCCTGCCTCCCAGGTTTTTCAGTGATGGGATATAAACTTCCACAAGTGACTTCTTTTTTTAAATTTATTGCAGGATGGCATTCATACATAAGATGCATAGAGCGTGCTCGTCTTCAGTGTATGGCTCAATGATACTTTTGCACATACAGACAGCCATGTAACCACCACACAGGTTTCCACAGAGAACCCTGGTGCTGGACCCCAGAAGTTTCCTTCATGCCTCTTCCCAGTCTATAACCAACTCTCATCCTGAAATTACCTCTGTTCTGACTTCTATGGACATCAAATCGTTATGTCAGGTGATTAACTTCAAGATGAAATGTCTCATTATAATTTAAGCACCTGAACATCCGTAACTGCCTTTCTTTGCCAACAATTGCCATTTCTCCCTATAGAGAGGCCATGCTGCACGTGCAGCACTTGGGAAGAAAGTGATCCAATCTAGTGAAAGGGAATTGCCATGTGCATCTGAAGCCACCATGGGTGTGGACATAGGGTGCTCATAGATCTCCACATTGCACACCCAGGAAGAAAGTAGCTTACTGCTTCTCCTGAGGCACTGCCACCTCACAGATCCTATGATTTCATAACCTAACGACCACAGATTTCTGCCAAGAGCTCCGACACCTACAATTCCCCTGCTCTGTGATGACTGTATGGACACAGATAATTCACTTACCTTCTCGCTGTCTCAGATGCTACCATACCAGGCATACTACTTTCCATAACTGTATCATCCTTCTCATAGGAAAGGACAGGACAATGGCCCATGAACCATCCCCATGGCCCCAATTTCTCAGGGTAAGCAAGTGTCCCTGAGATAGAAAAAGCTTGGGAAAGAGGAAAGAAAAGCAAAAAGCGACACTCTGTGGAAGTCAAGAAAGCCCAAAAATATAACTGTCATTTCTTACAAATCAGAGCACCTTCTTCCAAGATGTGTGTCTACTAACCATGCACCAGACACTGTACATGGTGCTGAGACTCCCAAAGTGATCTAGACCCGGGTCTGAAGGAGCCTCGTGGAAGAACAAATAGTAAATTTAAACGCAAAGTTTATCACAGTGGCTGACTTACATGCGAGGTGATGCATGCTATGACAGAGGCATGAGGGGCTTGGAATGGGAACACAGAGATCAGGGCACTCAGCCCAACCTGGGGAGAACAGAAAGGCTTCGGGGAGGGAGTGATACCTGAATTCAGCCTCAGAAGCAGTCAGATTAAATAAAAGAGAACTGTGGGGCTAGGGCAGAGGAAATGAGGAGGAAGAAGCGGTGCCAGGAAGAGGGAGGTGCAGGAACACAGGGCCGGGGAGTGCGGTAGCATAGTGCAGGGTGTGCTCCCATCTCGTACAAGGCAGGAGGGGACTAGCAAGAGATGAGGCCTGTGAGGAGCTCCCCAGAGGCCAGGTGGGGGGTAAAGAGCTTGGGGGACTCCGCCATGTGAACCTCAAACAGGACATGGCCTGAGAACCACAGGGAACTCTGGCACAGGGAGCCAAAGAGGGCAGAGTCGACGAGCTGCTGTGGAGGACACAGGCTGTGGTCAGCTCATCTGGGAGGCAGGGCAGCAGAAAAGAACGTAAATGAAATTAGCCTCCTTGACAACTTACCCAGAATCAGATATGTCTCTTAATTAAGAGCAGTTATTTTCAATATGATCCTGCTCCCATGACCCGTGCAGTAACAACTAAGTTATCCAGGGGGATCCTGACAGTTTAAGATTCTGTCCTGAGACCTACAGAAATGCACCAAGCTCAGGGAAAAGTAAGCCCGTGGCTGGCCACAGATCTGAAGCTCTACCAAGCCTTCTCCACTCGCCTCGTCCCCAACCACACGGGCCTGCTGGGCATCTGACTGCGGCTCCCCCTGCCAGCCCACGTCAAATATCCCGAACTCCCATTGCTTCCTCCTCTGCTCCTGGCTTGAGCTCTTGGGTTATCAGTCTCTCTCCTCTCAGACCCAACATTCTCTTCAGGAAACACCCTTTCAAGACATTTCCTAGGGTATAGGCTCCAGGACGGTAAGGACTTGGTCTTACTGACTTCTGTGTCTCCAGTGCCTATCCCCGGCACTTAGTAGACAATCATTAAATAACTGTTGCATGATTAATCTGCTGAGCACATACTGTGCGCCAGCCCTGGGGGTGATTTATCTCCTCCGGCCAGTCTCACCCAGGAGTTAGATCTGGTGGGCGGCCCTGGACACTCCGGAGCCAGCCTAGAGAAGACCCCAGGGAACACAGTCAAGCGGCCAGGTGCTCAGTCTGGCTTCAGTCGCAAAGCGGCTGGTACCATCAATAGGGAGTGAAAACAAAGAGTGTAAGGGGTGATTATCAGGAGCTTCCCAGAAGATAAGTGTTCTGAAAAAAGAAAAAGGGGAGCCATACGAGGACATGACAGGGGACCTAAAGTC
The DNA here is from genome assembly GCA_023783475.1 of Daubentonia madagascariensis. NCBI lineage: Eukaryota > Metazoa > Chordata > Mammalia > Primates > Daubentoniidae > Daubentonia > Daubentonia madagascariensis. Next base: position 7,555,276 of record JAKFHU010001268.1, on the reverse strand, counting down.
TACATTAAAAGGATCTGGTTCTGTCTCTCTCCCCATTATAGTCTACTTGAAGGCAGGATCTACAACTGTATCACCTTTATATGTCCAATTCCTGGCACAGTGAGGTGCTCATAGCAAATGGTCAGTGTTTGCTGAATTTAACAGACTTTGTATCACTACAGGGAAGTGTTTGCGAATCAAATCACAACACTTGGGTTGGCCAGTCAGGATGACACTTGAGATAATCAATCAGTACCACAGACATGCAGATAAAGTCTTATACCTTTCTCTCTTCTTCAGACAAATAGCCCTCCTTCTGTGATGACGCACTCCTTTGTGCATGTCAAATCCGCTGGATTAAAACTCCTCTGAATTTCTTGGAAAATGCCCTAAGTCTTCTCATTGAAGATGGTGAAACATACTTGACTTGTCGGCAATACATTTTCAAAACCAATTTCTCATCTCTTACAATGTGTTATTCTGCAGAGGGATAATTCTGCTTGTTAATGTTGGGTCTTATTGGCTTCAACTTTAGAAGGTGGCATCTTCTGACCTTCATTTCTGAAGATGCCTCCTACTTGGGACATTTATTCCCTGTCTCCATATTACACAGTGGAAACAACAGTGGATTAGCCACTAGGTGGTATCTAGTAGACTTTGGGTGACACACCTATCTTCTTTGGCCCCATTTTCACTTTCAAATAAAAAACTCATCAGACTACATGATTTCTTAAACTCCTTCTGATTCTACTTATTTCTGGGATAATTTCCTACTCAGGTGGAAGTTACTGATAACAGCAATTGCCGAAACCATGGGGACTGGGCAAGAGGCATGGTGATGAGAGCGCTACTGCCTGAGCGGGGAAAGAGGAGCCACACGTGGAGCAATAGGGTAGAAAAAAGGCACAGGGAAAGGAGACCAGAGACTCTGGTGCAGGCAGAAAACAGATGGTCACTCCAGCAGAGGACCCGAGCAAAGTGTAAGACAGAGGCCACGGACAAAGGTGGGGGCAGGGTAAAGGCAGCACCACTAGGTCCAAATGAACATGGCAGAGCATGGTTCCCAGAACCCGGGAGCGCCGTGGCCTTGGGGGACGGAGGAACTCACCCAACCAGAGGGAGGGAGCTGGGGGAATAAATCTCCCCACCTTGCTCTCCTGCAGCTCTCTGATCTCCTGTGACATCTTACATTGCTTACACCCAGGTGGAAGCCAGAGGGGAAGGGGTCCACCAATGCGTGTGCCTCCAGGGTTGCAGAACAGGATAAGCAGTAGGTTTGGAGGGGCAAATGGAAAATATTCAGCCAAAATACTTGGTCTACCACACAGTGTGATTTCTGTGGCCCTTGTCTTGAAAATAGGCACAGGTGATATATTATGATGATTAGTTGACCACCGCCAGCCTTCTGCACAGGTGATCAATGCTGTGATAAGGTGGGAAACAAGCTGGGTCAGTATCAGGCAAGTTGGAGCAAGAAAGGACTTGTTCCCTGTAGTTCCACAGAAAGAGTAAATAGGGAGAGGGGGAAAGAATCGGGAGCTCACAGAAGGCTGAGGGCAATTCTGAGGCGTTGCCTAAAAAGCAAAATCCAGAGAGCCAAGTCATGAACCACCTGAGAAGGTGAGTATTGCATAAGGTATATTCCAAAAAGCAGGTTACTGCTTGTGTCATAGGGTTTTTGTGGGCAGCTCTGTCCAACATGGAGAGATCCTAATGTCACTGCAAGTCATCTTCTCAAAAGCCCAAGGAGCTTCGTCCTCAGGGAATCAGATATTCAGCTGTTCTGGGAGTGTAAAGATCTAGTGACTGGAATTGCATCTGCCCAGATGTACAGTTGGGAGAACTGGTAATACAGCAAAATCTCATTCATTCATGAGCGGCTATGTTAGAATTTGAGGTATCTCAGACTAGGCTGAGGACAAAAAAACTACAGGGAAATTTTTAACTACTAAAGAGAACAAATTCTCAAACTCTATGCAGTACTTTAGGGGAAATGACTTACATGTATATAATGGGTATACAAACTACAATTCATTTTTCTCTGTTCATTAGGACCTAAACTAGGTATCACTTTTCTGGAAAAAGACAGTTCTACATCCTATGAACTTAAGAAAAGTTACGGAAGACTATCCAAACTTTTAACGTTGTTTATCTTGAAGATGTGTTACAATAAGCATGTGTCACTTTTATAATAAATTATAATGTATACAAGTTTAATATAAATAAGTAAGGAATGAATTTTAAAAAACAGTTCTACAAATAAAAATCTTCATCAATGAAGGCATGTCTTTACTCTAAAAGACTCTAATTGGGAAGGTTTGACTCTGTGTTTGCCACACGCATTTGCCCACCCTGCACAGGCCCTTAAATATAGAGGGGAAAAGTACCAGATTGGACGAAGTAATAAGAGCCTGATCTCTCAATCTGGAGTCCTGAGTTCTGAATTCTTTTCAAATTTTCACTGTAACTTTGCTAGTCACTTTAGCTCCCTGACCTACAGTACCTTGACGACTTAAATAAAATAACGGTATTTGCTTTACAGATTGTTTGGAGGATTATAGAAACAACCAGAAACAAGTGTCTAACATCACTACATCTTCCTCTTCCCTTTGAAAAACATAAGAAACTTTAGGTCAGTATTTCTACATTAGTTTTGAAGTATGTAGATGTATCACAATTATACATTTTCCCATCTAAATGGAAAAAAATACTTTACTTTAAAAGCTTCTCTATATCTGCAGACCTAAATATTCCTTATGAACCTTAATTTATCTGAGACAGCAGTTTAATAGTAATCAAAGGTTCTAATTTAGTCTCAGATCTGGGAGAATTATAATCACCTCGGCAAGTGTGATTTCTGCTGCATTCTTGTTCTCCCTGGATTAGTCTCCAAAAGAACACAACAAAAGAAGAAGAAAAAGTTTTATTTGAGGTACTTTACAACATTCCACTTCATTTCCAGACCCTGCAAGGATTAGATTACAAGGCTTAATGGGTGGGTTCAGAGAAAAGTCCTTTCATTTCTTAATGAAGGCTTAAAACATCAGAGTGTACATTGTGGTAACTTTGTGATAATTATGCATTTGGTATAATTTTTTAAAATAGCTTTATTCAGAGCTGCACCTGGGCAGAGCTCAGGATAACCAGGTCCTAGGGCTACTGACCAAAAGTTTTCAGAAATCTCCCCATCACCTGTGGCAGCAACTGATAAGAGTTGAACCATTTCCACAAAGGAGACAGGAAATTCCCGAGAGACTAGAAAAAGGGGCAGTGGGTCCTGGCTTCATCTTCTACCCTCATTGGGCTGGAAGTCAGGACACCAGGACTTTACACCCAGGTAAAGTCGTTTGTAAAATGGTTAGGGTAAATTTTCCCTAGACCCCGTGAATGCCACAACTTTACGATTCCTCCCAGCTATTCCTCTTAAGATGCTTAAATAAACTCATTGTTCAGTTACCGTGATAAAGAAAAGATGATGAAATATGAGAGAACAAATGGATGAGAAGTGTATTCCTACAAATACTATGTGAACTAATTTTTCTAAAAGAAAATAATACAATAACAGAATTATAAAAACGCCCTTAGGGAAAGTATAAATTTCCTAAGGCTGCTGTAACAATTTACCACAAATATAGTGGCTTAAAACACCAAAAATGTACTCCTTTTGGGTTCTGGAGGTCAGAAGTCTGCAATTGGTTTCACTGGGCTACCATCAAGGGTCAGCTGGGCTGGTTCTTTCTTACAGCTCTGAGGGAAGAAGCTGCTTCCTTGCCTTTTCCAGCGTCTAGTGGCCCCTGTGTTGGCTTGTGGCCCCTTTGCCTACCTTCAATCACATCAGTCCAATCACTGCCTCTATCATGACATCATCTCCTCTTCCGTGGAAGTCCCTCCCTCTGCCTCCCTCTTAAAAGGACCCTTGTGATTACATGACTGGGCCCACCTGGCTAATCCAGGATGCTCTATCTCCTGTCTCAAGGTCCTTAATCCCATCTTCAAAGTCCCTTTTGCCATGTAAGAATTACACATGATTTTACATGATGATATGTGATTCAGATATGAACAACCTGGGGGGGTCATTATTCAATCTAGCACAGGTAGTATATTTGTGATTATCATTTTGCAAACATTAAGTTGTCCCCTAACTATTGCCTTTGTAATTTTGTATACAGTGGACTCAAGATCCATCCAAGAATCCAATGTGCCCTTTTTCTTTTCCTTCCCCAGGCTTGCTCTCAAGCAGAATAGGGGCAGGAATGAAGTAGGGAAGCAGGAGTCATTTTGTTAGAGCGAAGGGTCCAGAATGCAGTGATGCAGTCTTAGCAGCCAGAGCTGGACCTGCCACAGCAAAGGCAGCACCATGTGCCTTTGTCAAGCTCTCCCTATTTCTTGCTACCCTCTTCCTGCTGCTGCTCCCCAGACCTCCCTCTTGGAGGGGAAATTTACGTTATAATCATCAGAACTTCTCCATGCCACGGGACAGCCTTCTGCGCTATTTTAAAATTTCTCTTTTCTATTCCCCAGACTGACAGTTCAGGAGCAACTATATTGCAGGTTGGTTAGAGCTGTTGATTCAAGTAATTCACATGCAGAATTGTAAGAAATTTTCTTTTTCATAAAAATATTTTATCACCCCCAAAGAATCTAATTGGGTGGGAAAGACCACCCTTTTAAATGCTCTTTTTATTTCAGAGACACCCCAACTCCTTCCCATTCATGGAATCAATGGTGCACCTGACTATATGTGACTATCATCAGAGACTCCTCTTCCCTGCCTGGAGCTCCACCACCCAGCAAGTCCTCTGGAGCTTGGGAAACACAGCAAAGTGCAAATATCCTTCACCTTGCTGTGTATCTGGGGGGCCTCCTAAGCAGGGTCTCCTTGACACCTGTGTTCAACTGGAAACTGGTATCTGCCACTAAGCCCCACAAGTACAGGGGGAAAAAATGAAAAATTTGAGGAAGAAGACATGACTCAAAACTTATCAAATTGTGTTTAGAGACTTCCCATAATTTGCTTTCATTGTAGAGATGACTTTTATTCTTCTCACTAAGAAACTCTAAATCAGATATAACTTTTTGAATTTTAAAGAGTACACAATTCAAATTGGTCAGAGTTAGTCAACTCAAACGGTCTTTTCCATATGGAGCACTTTGGGGACTCGGAGTGGAACAAACAAAAAATATCGGTGGTAAAAGCCAGGACAAGATTTATAAAACTGCATGATAATGATCCCCCAGATCAGTCCAGACACTCACATTGGTTCATGAAAATGAACTAAATGGTCCTTAAATCGCTTTGATAATTATGCTTTTAAAGGGGGCAGCTTTATTTTAATTTACTTTATTCCGTGAGTAAGCAGTTATCTTATTCTGTAACTGCAGTTTCTGTATGAATGGAGATTAGCTACATTTATTTTGAAAAAGCATCACTCATTTTGTCTCAGGCAAAATGAAAGTCTTTCCCTGACAATTCTACAATATGGTTGCATAGTACTCCATTGTATAGATTGCTTAATCCATATAGAGTTGTCTCCTTATTCATGGTAATTATGTTCTAAAAAAGTCATATGAACACTGAATTAGCAAATACTGAACCATTTCTCTCAGGGGAAATACAGGCTTGGGATCCTGTGAGCCTCTGATCACAACATTTCATCAACTGTCAAATATAAAACCTTGTTTTATGTGTGTTTCTATTTAAAGAATACCTTATTTAACATATATTGATATTGAATTCATGGCCAACAGCACTATACCTCACACCTGAATGAAGTTTACCTAATGCAAGTGTCTTTTTCTGTAAGGCACATTACAACCTTCTTGTGCTTAGGAACACTAGACAGCACTTCAGCATTATATTTGGGGGCGATTTTAAACAGTGAGATCACTAACAAAAAATGTGAAAAATTATAGCACAAAATAGACCACAAAAAGGGCACTTGTTTACAGCATGTGAGCTGAAACAAGAAAATAGTGTCACCTTGTTCAACCTCAACTGGGAACATGTGCTTCAGGAGACTCAAATTTTTCACCATTCTACATATGTCCACAAATGACCACAAAAGTGTCTCAAGTATTGGTTTTGGGGTTAAAAACAAATTTTTGTTGAGTAGATAAATTTGCAAATACAGAATCCACAAATAATGATTGTACTATCTTTTAGGAAACATCTCCAGTTTCTGTATCCCTTAGCTACCTCTAAGTCACACCCTGATTCATCGTGAGGTCTCCTGGTTCCAAAGGGCTGCCCACATTTACCTGTTTTACCACACATAATTGCCTGGGAATAGTGTGTTAAAATTCCTAGTTGCCACAGAGGAAGCACTCAATTAATGTTTGTTAAGTAAATCAAACCAGTCTGACTGACCCTAAAAGAAGTGAAATTAGCATTATAAAATGGTTCTATATTATTTTCAATACCCAAAGTACCAAACAACACTATTAATCAAAAACTATGACAGCCAAGAATGAGGAGACAGTGCAACCTTGATGAAAGAAAATAACCTGCCTCCAACTCCTGGGTTCACCCAGTATGCTGTGAAATATTCATACCCACAGGTAAGAAAGACCCACATCACTACCCAGACACAGTCAGAGGAGGGGAAGGTGTGATGGTAAAGAGATGGGAACCCAGAGCAAAGCAGGAGTAGCCAAATCACTAGCTCCCAGCCCGGGGACAATCATCACCATATACACAGTGACACCTTCACCCGGGGTAGTGTTTCTCAACCAATGAGTCTGAGGAGCTTGGGTGCCTGATAAAATATGCAGATTCCATGTTCTGTACCAGACCAAATAAAACACAATCCCAGAGGTGGATACAGACAACTGAATTTTTAACAAGCATGCTGTCAATGCTTATGCAAATCCATGCTTGGGAGTCACTGCTCTATCTAGAGGGTGGGCTTAGTGAGGAGGCACAGCTTTCGAAAGTTGAGAAATCTGGGTTCAAAGGTTCAACTCACTCACTAGCCAGGTAACACTGAACATCCACTTTCTCATCTGTAAAATATGAGGATAATATGATACTTAGTTTATAGGGTTTTTCTACTGCGAGGCTATTGACATTTTGGACTGGATAATTGTTTATAGTGGGGGCTTTCCTGCACATGGTAGTGTGTTTGGCAGCATCCATAGCCTCTACCCACTAGATGCCAACACCCCAGTTGTGACAATCAAAAATGTTTCCAGACATTGCCAAAAAGTCTTGGGGGGTGGCTAGGGAGAGCAAAGTCACCCCTGTTTAAAGGATGGTTGGACCTAATAAATGCACTAGGGCATGGACATGTGGCCACGCCTTATCATAACCTATCAATATTTATTTTCTTTCTTCTTCCCTTTCTCCCCCAACTCACACTGACTCCTCAGAGAAGAGAGACTCTGACAGTTTTCAATAATGCCCTCAATGTTCTTGGCATTTTTGACACCTTCTTTGTTTCTCATTAATGACACCTTAAACCCTGGCTTTGTAGTCAGTCAAAATGAGCAGGCATTAGGCTACGAAGTTAACTTGATTTTGTTCTCAATATTACGATTTTCAGAAGCAATTGGTTGAGTCTGAACGTCAGATCCATGAACATTATATGCAGAAGAGTGGATATGGGGTGAGATCTCAGAGCCCTTATAACCCTCTGAGAATTAATTTGACAACAGGTCTTTCATAGGCCAATTCCTCAGCTCTCTAGTCAAAGCACTGAAAGATTGGAGTACATGACCCATGGACTTCTTATCCAAAGCAAGTCAAGATTCCCCATCTGTGAAACAAAAAGATTGGGCTAAAGTCTCACGTTCCTCTTGAATTCTACATACTTTTAAAAATCTTATGATTCCAATGAACTCCCAATACTTTTATTTCTTTACCTAGCTTCTAATTCTTCAAAAACTTCATGCTTTTGGATTAATACTTAATAAAATAACTATAATTTTTGATATTTACTCAATAAACACTTCATAAAAGTAACAATTCCTGAGTTCCTACTTTGTAAAAAGCACCAGTCTTCCTACTAACACCAAAAAAGGATAAGATGTGATCCCTGACCCCAAGGAGGAGAGGCGGACACATAGGTAAATAATGAAAGCCACAGTGAAATATGTGCTCTGTGTAAATGCAATAAGAATAAATCTGGGGCCAGAAAAAGATGAACAAAAGTTCAAATCATTACTGAGAACGCATTATGTTTGAGAGAAAGGAATAGTTGAAAACAGAAGAGTTGGGGAAGACAGAAAAAGATTTTCATTTGGCCTTCCAGACTTGAGGACAAAAAAGACAAAGATAAATTCAAGGCATGCTGGAAACTTCAAGTTACAACATTCTCATTACGTTCTCCCTAAGAGAAAATGCCTCCCCTTGAAGTATAGCTACTTTGAGTGATGAAAGATATAGCTATGGAGGTAAATATACTGAATAGTAAGAAAGGGCAATTTACTAGAATATGTTTCCTTAAACTGATGCCACAATGACTTCTTTGGCAGCCACTTGTCTGGGAAAAAAAAAATGTAATTCAGGGGCCAGAACAAATTTGGATATGTCGCTTTCTTGAACAAATTGATCACATCAATGTTGCAACAGTCTCTTTACTTGCCTCAAAATGACACAGGGAAAAAGTTGAAAGACAGCCTACAAGTGTGTGTTAGAAGTTGCTCTCCATTTTCTTTCAAGTGAAGCATATCCTTTTTCTACTCAAGCCTGCCGTGCTTTCATACCAATCAGCAGTGCTGCTTTGTGAGAAATATGTCAGCAGTAATGTATGACAGGGTGTGGCCTTATCTGTCAGTAGCTCCGTATCTTGTGTATGTTAAAATGTAAGACACAGACTCATGTCTCCCAGAAGTTTACAGTGAACTATTTGTGGGTGAACACATGTTGTGTTCAGGAAAAGAGTTCCATTCGTTTTTGGTTAACCTGACATCTATTGACAGTAGTAACAACCACAGCAAAATAAGGGCTAGAAACCTACTGTCGACACTACTGTTTCATCACCCACAGTCAAATTCACATTACTCCAGCCATAAGATAAATCCTGCTTTTGATCTCTTCACATTGAATAGGCAGGCAGCTAGGGTGGTGGTGGTTCTTACTGCCTATATTTCTAGACTGGAGTCACATTTAACAAATGCAAGGAACTATCTCTGCCTATTCTTATGGTATCCTTTACTCTATAATCCCAAATCCCAAGGGAAAAGTACAAGTTGAAGGCATGAGGGCTCTTCTCCCACCGTTTTGGTGGTTGTTATTCATCCATCATCATCATCAGGGTTAACATTTACTGAGTACTGTACTTACCATGGGCCAGGCACAATTTTAAGCACTTTACATGTATTAAATCATTAAAACAGTTCCTGTCTTTAGAACCTCCCAGGCCTGGATACACATGGTCCCATCATTGATTGTAATGGACTGATCCTCTGGGAGGTGGAAGTCTGGATCCCAGGCCAGGCCACAGGTCTTCTCATGCATCTCTTTATGAGGGAATATGAATTAAAGCAAAAAAAAAGATAAAGTGACATTTTAGATGTACTAAATATTTCAAAATACTGATTGGGTTTACTTTATTTTGATCAATTTTACTGATTTGTTCAGTCATTTATTTGGAAAAAATGCTTTCATGCTCTGTAGACAAATGCCTTACAATAGTATCCTCCCCAAACAATTAATTTCTTTCTCATACGAACAGATGGAAAAGAGAAAGCCAAGAAACTTCACTATTACAAGAAAGGACATCAAGATAAGGGGCACCCACAGAGGTTATCATTTTGGGAGAGAGCATTACTTGCAGAAGCCACACTTGTTCTTCAGGTACAATGATCACTGTTCTAAAAAACTAAAATCCCCAAACTAATAGAACTCATTTGTCATTTGCCACTGACTTCCCACTGGTAAAACTAGATTACTCTGAATTACAGTCCCCAAGAGGAATTGTGAGATTCAACTAGAAAACCAATCCATCAACAAATATACCTACTACTGAGTGACAGAGGTGGGGATCATAAAATAAATGTAAAAAATTACCCATCTTCAAGAAAGTTTCAATATACTGTTGACCCTCAAACAATGTGGGGGTTAGGGACACCACCCCCCTGCAGAGTCGAAAATCCACATATAACTTTTGACTCCCCCAAAACTTAATTACTAATAGCCTACTGTTGACCAGAAGCCTTACCAATAACAAAAACAATCAATTAACACATATTTTATATGTTATATGTTTTATATACTCTATTCTTATAATAAAGTAAGCTACAGAAAAGAACATGTTATTAAGAAAATCATAAGAGAGAGAAGTTATATTTACTATTCATTAAATGGAAGTGGGTCATCATAAAGGTCTTTATCTTCCCCATCTTCATGTTGAGTAGGCTGAGGAGGAGGAGGAGGAGGAAAAGGAGGGGTTGGTCTTGCTGTCTCAGAGGTGCCAGAAGTGGAAGAAAATCCCTGTATAAGTGAACCTGCACAGTTCAAACCCATATTGCTCAAGGGTCAACTGCAGTTGATATGAGTTAAGATATTACAATATTTCTAAGGTATTTTAGCAGCAAGCCATGCACCGGAGTGAATGGCAAAAGCATTCCAAATGATGCTGACCTATCACGTTCCTTACTCTTTCTTTCATTTTCTTTTTAGTTTGGGTTCCTCTCACAGCAACACCTGAGACAAGGTCTCGTGTACACATATTTCATTTGGGAGGCTGTCTCAGAAAGCTCAAGTAAGTAGAAGGGAAGAGTGAGAGAAAGACAGAGGAAGAGCTAATACAAGGGTATGTTATACAGATCATAGTCAATTGGAACTATATGCCAGTGCGACCTCAGAGGAAACTCTTTTTGCCTCCCAGAATGTTCATCTGCAGAGCTGGAAGCTGCAATTATTTGTTTGAGAGTTGTCAGGGGACATTAACTCCCCGACACCTGTAAGCTGCACTTGCCCACTGGCCAACCTGACTCCAGTGGTGTCTGAGATGGTCCTGAGATCGAAAATGGAAAAGGCTGCCTGGTGGTTAAGGTGGGGCACTGTCACAGAGAGTCTAACCTCCCATGAAACTATCACCCTTCTGCAACCCCTAGTGGAAATAGCTAAAATCAGAGGTGGGCAGAGGTGATATAATGTGAAGCATCAAAAGCATCTGCTGCACAGTCCTGCTCTGAAAGTGTTATATTCAGTCCACTCGTTACTCCCAACTTCTGCCCTTGTCTCAGTCCTTCCTCCTTGCCCAACCTTTTTAAGCATCTGAAACAAACTACATTTTTATCCAACAAACTGTCTGACTTTCCAGCTTTTCCACCTTAAAATTCTTTCACAATGCCATGCATCACTTGAAAAAATTATTCAATTAATAAAATACTGACATGCTAGGCTCCCTTGGAGAAATAAAGATGATGAAGATGAGGACTTGGATGATGATAACAGCAACAACTAATTATTGAGGTCTTATTGTAAACCAGTCCTTTGCATGCATGAACTTATTTAATCCCCATGACAATTTCTCGAACTATTTGTCCCACTTTACAGATGTGTCTTTATCACTGAGGCACAGAGAAATTCAGTAAGCTGCCCAAGTGCACACAAATGTTAAGTGGAGGAACCATGATTTGAACCCAGGCAGTCTGACTTTAGAGTCCAGACTAATTTTGTAGGAAGGATAAGGTAAGAGTAGACACAAAATAACCATAGTTAAGTAATAAGCATGGTTATCAAGGCAAAAACAATGAGTGGCCTATACAAGCAAAAGAAAGAGAGCAGTTTTTGCAAAACTTCATCTCAAGTATCCAGCATGCACTATCCCTGGAATCTTGCCCACATTTCTGTTCTACTTTGTCCCAATCACCCCTCCACACCACTCTTTGTTTTTCATACCTCCTGTCATTGCAACCACTGTTTGTATATTCTCTACTTCGGTTTCAAAAGATCTACAAACAACACTATTTATGGAATCCTATGATTTTCATTTAAACTCTACAGAGGAAAAAAAAATCTCATTTAAGCCCTATGAATTGATGTGGGAGTTTCCCAAGTCTCTGTATGATAAAGAGGCCATTATTCCAAATTCTTCACACATGTTTTCCTTCTCTAACACTTCCGAGGTACAGAGAATATATGAAATCTTAGAGTGAAAACAATACGCAATCACCATCAGCAATGATGTGGAATATATGCTCGCAGAACCAATTCCAGAAAACAAAAGAAATCCTCTAAATTTAGCTCAGGGCTTTAATTTTGAACACCAAGATGAAGGATTAAAAACAGGTATACTAAGAGTAAATTCTGATTATTTTAAATTATATAATTTATTTAATCTTTCTAAAGACTTTTAACAAGGTTTTACACCAAAGACTAAAAACAAATTAGCATGGGTCCATAAAAATTTCATTATTCATTCAATTAACTTTTTGAGTTGATACTACATTCCAGAATAGATGCTTTATTGCCCTAAATGTTAGAGATACTGCAATCAATAAGGCATGATTACTTCTTATAAATAAGGAGGTGGCCTTCAGATTAAAAAGTAATTAAGAATAAGAATAAATGAGACTTTCTCTAGACGAAAATAACACAAACAGATCCCCAGCAGCTGGAGGTGGGAACAGTCTTTTTCAACATTTCTAATGTTATTTTAACATATTTGTGAATTTTCTAATTTTATTCTCCCCTCAGTAATAAAATGCCACGCTAACAGATCTCAAGAAGCTAGATGATAAAGCCGACAATTGGTACACAAAAAAATAATGAGGGGAAATATCAGCACATTTAAGACAATTCAACCCAAATTATATGTGAAAGATGGTAAGATCCACACATGTGTTAAGACCTACAAAAGCAACCTGACAGTCACTGTGGATCAACTATTGTCTTAGTCTGCTCAGGCTGCATAACAATATACCATAGACTAGGTGGCTTAAACAACAGAAATGTATTTCTCACAGTTCTGGAGGCTGGGAAGTCCCAGATTAAGGTGCTGGACAATTCATTTTCTGGTGAGCCTTCTCTTGTGGCTTGCAGATGGCCTCCTTCTTCCTGTGTGTTTCTCAGTGTGGAGAGAGAGGGTGAGCTCTGGTCTCTCTTCCTCTTCTTATAAGATCTAACAGCACACTAATCCTATTAGATCAGGACCCTACCCTTATGACTTCATTGAACACAATCACTTCTGTAAAGGCCCTATTTCCAAATACCCCTAGGGTTAGGGTTAGGGTCCCCTATTTTGGAAATACCCCTAGGGGTATTTCCAAATACCCCTAGGGGTTAGGTCATCAACATATAAATTTGGGGGGGGACACAATTCAGTCCATAGCACCCCTTTAAGCTGTCAGCTAAGTACATTTCTGCTGACCAAAAGCATAATAAAATAATAACTATTTATTCAACCACTCAAATAACATTTATTAAGCAAATTCTCTGTGTCAGGCACTATCTTGTGCTGTAGGAAGAAAGGAAGGAAGGAAGGGAGGGAGGGATTAAAGATCATGCCTTCACAACAGTACATTCTAGTAAATGATTATAAATAGTAAATAACCAAACAACTAAATTAAATTTTTTTTTTTAATTTTTAAAACAGTAGGGAGTAGGGGGATGAGGAAGGGAGTTGAGAGAAGTGACCAGTTTATGTTTTATTCACTGCATCATTATTTATTTACTTTATTTGTTAATAAATTTACCTTTATATATTTTTTTTAAATTGCAATACAAAAGACAAATTATATAATAGGAAGATATGTGCAACTTAGTTAAATAAAGAGCTAGTTTTTCTTTTTTTCTTTTTTATATTAATTTATTTTTATTTTTACTTTTCTTGTATGTATATATTCATGGGGTACAAGTGTAATTTTGCTATACTGACAATATTGCACTGTGGTGAAGTCAGGGCCTTTGGTGCATCCATTATTGGAGCAATGCACATTGTACCCAGCAAGCCACCTCCCATCATCCAACCCCCTCCACATCCCCCACTCCTCCCAGTCTCCATTGTCCACCATTCCACACTCTGCTTCCATGTGTACACATTATTTAGCTCCCACTTATAAGTGAGAACACGCGGTATTTGTCTTTCTTTGTCTGAGTTGTTTCACTTAAGATAATATCCCCCAATTTTATTATGTTGCTGCAAAAGACATGATTTCATTCTTTTTCTGGCTGAATATAATTCCATTGTTTATAAATATCACATTTTCTTTATCCAGTCCTCAGCTGATGGACACTTAGGTTGATTCCATATCTTTGCTATTGTGAACAGTGTTGACATAATCATATGAGTGCAGGTATCTTTTTGATGTAATGATTTCTTTTCCTTTGAGTAGACATCCAGTAGTAGGATTGTTGAATGCATGGTAGTTCTATTTTTAGTTCTTCAAGAAATCTCCATACTGCTTTCCATAGCAGTTGTACTAATTTACATTCCCACCAACAGTGTATACAGTTCCCTTTTCTCCACATCCTCATCAACATCTGTTATTTTTTGTCTTTTTAATAATAGCCATTCTGATTGGTATAAGATGATATCTCACTGTGGTTTTAATTTGCATTTCTCTGATGAGTAGTGATGTTGAACATTTTTTCTTATGCTTGTTAGTCATTTGTTTGTCTTCTTTTGAAAAATGTCTATTCATGTCCTTAGCCCACTTTTTAATAGGATTATTTGGTTTGTTGTTGTTGTTGTTGTTGTCGAGCTGTTTGAGTTCCTTGTAAATTCTGGATATTAGTCCCCTGTTCAATGTATAGTTTGCAAATATTTTTTCCCATTCCACAGGTTGTCTGTTCACTGTGTTGATTATTTCTTTTGCCATGCAGAAGCTTTTTACTTTAATTAAGTCCCATTTATCTATTTTTGTTTTTGTTGCCTATGCTTTTGAGGTCTTAGGCATGAATTCTTTGTCTAGAACAATGTCCAGAAGAGTTTTCCCTATCTTTTCTTCTAGTACTTTTATAGTTTCAGGTCTTATATTCAAGTTTTTAATCTATCCTGAGTTGATTTTTGTATATGGCCAGAGACAGGGGTCCATTTTCATTCTTCTGCATATGGCAATGCAATTTTCTCAGCACCGTTTATTGAGAAGGGTGAGAAGAGACCAGTTTTAGACAGGGAAGGCCTCTCTGAGGAAGTGAATTTACACTGAAATCTGAAGGAGGAGAGGGAGCCAGTCACATGGGGTTTCTGAGGGAAGTATTCCAAGTAGACACATGTCAGGAAAAGAAGTCAGAGTGGCTGGACTGCAGTAAATCATGGGGTGAAGAGTATGAGCTGAGGTCTGAGAAGCAGGAAGGAAGATGCAGACCATGGTAAAGAGTTTGCATTTTAGATTAATTGCACCAGAAAGGCATCAAAAGGAATTAAACAGGGAAGGAGGCTGATCTGAATACACTGTAGTCAGCTGGGGTTTTCTGTGGCCAGGAAAGGATGTAGGCTGAGCAACAACAGAAACAGTAAAACCAGGGTAGAAGTCTAATGCATCAGTTTAGGCAAAA
The DNA here is from genome assembly GCA_023783475.1 of Daubentonia madagascariensis. Taxonomy (NCBI): domain Eukaryota; kingdom Metazoa; phylum Chordata; class Mammalia; order Primates; family Daubentoniidae; genus Daubentonia; species Daubentonia madagascariensis. Next base: position 7,539,849 of record JAKFHU010001268.1, on the reverse strand, counting down.
GACGATAAATTTTTGGAATAGTTTAGTAAGTGTCTATTTTAGTAAGTAAAATCCATAGGACATTGTTATGCATTGGATGTGGAGGGTAGAATCATAAACTATGAGATATTTGGCTTTGGCCAAAAATTACATGAGATGGAGAGAAATCGAAAGAAATTGGTTGGGGCGGGGGTACAGAATTAAGAGTTCTTTTTTCAAATTGTGAAGTCTGAGGATCCATTAAACATGCAAATGAATAAATAAAATAGAGATTTGCCATCTCTGTCTGCCACGGGAGAAGTCGAGACTAGAGGGAAGAATTTGCAAGTCAATACAGAAATGACATATTTGAACCACAGAGCTGAATGAAAACACCTGGGAAGAGCTCATAGCTACGGAAAAAGGCCTAAGACAGCACCCAGGACACACCAACTTTTAAAGGAGAAGGAGCCAGTAAAAACATCCTCAGAATGATAAAAACCACATCCTTACCTTCTACTCATACCCTTTCTGAACCTGGAGAAGTTGAGCACATGTTCCAAACCTCTGTATTCCACAAATAACGCAAGAAGATCTGGAGAAGTTCAACAAAAATGATCAAGAAAGTAAAAGCCTGTCATAGGAATATTAGAGGAAATGATTAAGGCAGTCCAATCTGAACTGAAGTTCACTAAAGAGGGATGCACTGACTCGTCCACCAATCCCCAACACACTTAAGTAGGGAGTAGTCCTTTTATCCTTTAGTTTTGAAAGGTCAAAACTAAGTTTAATGAAAATGTTGTCCACAATTGTGCATTTTAATGAGACATGATATAATCATGCATACGGTCAGATAAGTCAGGAGAAACAAAGCTTACAAGTAAATATACCAGAACTGGAAGCAGATGATGTATATTCCAAGGCAAGTCCCCAAGTGACTTACCATGTCCGTTAGCATGGGCAAGCTCTTGACCTCTTTGTGTGCCTCACCTGTAATTCAGCAGTAGTACCACAATGCTTCTTCATCTGGACAGAATTAATTAACAGCTGGAAATAAAACCACATCTGTAGAGCACATACTTTGAGCTGTTTTTTACCTGTGATGGTGCTTTTATGACTGTCCATCATACTGCTGCCCTTTTATGGCCATTTACAGCATGAGGATGGGGGCAGAGTAATGCCAACTATCCATGCAAGGACTAAACTAGTGACCATGGTATTGGTGACCTTTCATCAGAGTAATGCAGAAAGTTCCACATTACAGAATCCATATATACTCTAAAGCCCAACATGCCAGACCCTTCTTTGATGGTCAATTATATGCATCAGCCTGGCTAGGTTATAGTCTCCAGTTATTCAAGCAAATGCTAATCTAGGCGTTACTGTAAGGGTATTTTATAGATGTGATCAACATCTACAATCAGTTGACTTTAAGTAAAAGCCATGCTTTTTAATAATCTGAGTGGATCTGATAAAAACAATTGAAAGGCCTTAAGAGTATAGGTGGTTTCCCTAAGGCAGAAGAAGTTCTACCTGTGGACTGCAGCGATCAGTGGCCTAGCCTGCCCCTATAATCATATAAGCCAATTCCTTGCAAATATATATATATATATATACACACACACACACACACACGTATATATGTGTGTGTATATATGTGTGTGTGTGTGTGTATATGTGTGTGTGTATATATATATATAAAAAAATAAAATCTCCTATTGGTTCTGTTTCTTTGGTAGAACACTGGCTGATAATACACCTTGCTTCCTTTTCTCCCTAGAGGAAGAAATCAAGTTTTTGTAAATGCATACTACTACAATGAAAGAGTATTTGTTTCCATAGAAGGGAAGTAGAAAAGGTTACTACCCACTCACCTGGGAGGCAAAGGGCAGATAACTGTTGAAAAAGACCCCAGTCAGACAAATTCTACCTCTCATTAATCATATGCTGTACACGCTTGGTGAATCTAAACTTTAGTACCAGGTTCCTAAGGTCTTGTTCAATTATATGGTCAAAAGCACCTGGCTGTTTAAACTGACATACAGAAACAGAAGCATAAAATCTAATTTACGCCTTCATTTTAGTTTCACAAGTTATTCCCTTGATCTCTCCCCTAGAAATGTCTGGGCAGACAGTGGGACATCTGGGGCTTCAAACCATGGGGACAAAGTTTGATTAGTTCCTCCTACAAAGGGCAAGTCAGCTAGCTCTGTTTTCTGCCTGTCACCCTGCTCATTGCTGTAAATGAGGTCTACAAATCATCATCCTTCCAATGGGATGGGCAGGTGTGGGGTGATGTCATCCCTCTGGTTGCCAGGTGGTGAGGACAAGGTCACCCTCTCACCATCCCATGCATGCCCTGGCTAGGCTGCAGTAAAGGAACACAATGAAGCACACACAAGAAGCTTTGCAGCTGCACTCAGGCTCTAAACACCAAGAAGGGACGCTGGACTCAAGAATGTGTCCCTTCCAGTTCTTCTCTTTACATTTTGTATAGAGTTTACCAGTTTCTCTTTAAATGAAGCAACATTTTTATTTGTGCATTCATTCCTTTGAAAATATTTATTGAGTACTTTGGAAGAAACTAAAATAAATCAGACCAGATTTTAGGCTCAAGGATTTGGAGAGAAGCTAAGTACATATATTACTATAATACACATTGGCATAAATATACAAATAAAAATTCTGCAGGAGTTTAGACATAGTAAGACATAGTGGGCATAGTAAGAATGAAAAGAAGAGGAAAAACAGAAAAGTAATGGTATGACACACTGAGGGTTTTTACCCCTGGGAAACTGCCATCAAACTAAGATCTTCTTGTTATTTGTATATTTAGTTGCAATGAGAAAATGATTAATCAGAACACAATTTTGATATTGTCTACAGGGAAATCACCAAAGAATATGGCTGCAACACAGTTTGCACAGTGATTTGTGTCACTTTGCATATTGTTGCTGTGGTCTGGCTGACAAGATTTGGATGAAAAAAATACTAAATTTGTCTTAAAACTCTTATCTATATAAAGTGACAGGGCAAGAACCCAGGCAGGTTCTGACCTGGCAAATGCTAATAAGCCTCATGTGATTCAAATTTAGTCCACTGGCTCCAAATTAATATAGACTTCCACATAGTTCACAAGTGACAGGTTTTATGATAAATAGAGTACTTCAGTAAAAATGCTATTAAATATATGTGAAGCCTTGAACAGATGGCATTTATAATAGATATCTCTGATAACTGATCACCATTTAGTATTCTCTGGCCCAGGCTCCTATCAAGGTTTCATGATTCTAGGAGAAAAAGAAAAAAAGCGTGAGCAAGGTCTTAATTTCCCGAGCAGTCTGTCAAACAGCTGTTTCTCACCTCTGTAAAAAAAAATCAGCCATTCATCAAAGCTGTTTTTGAGTAAAGTAAAATCAAATATGAATCTTCCACAAGATGAACCACAGGTTACCAATTTCCTGACCTATGTGTTTTGAAAACCCCAAGTTTCTGATGTTACCAAAGAGCTCTGTCTTACACACATCACCTTTTCCCATGACAGCCATGGAATGTTCAACTTTAGGGTCAAGTCCCTTTTGGCGCCATATGGCCCAAGAAAGCAACTAGGATCAGCAGGTTTATAGGAGAGGGTCAACAAACAGGACAGCCTCAAAGAGGACCACAAACACATTTTGAATGGAAAATGCCAAATTAAGCCATGATTCAAACATGGGTGTTCAGGACAGAATAAGAGAGCCTGAGAACAAAGACATGGAAATCATAAACAGACAAGAGTCAGAGCCAAGGGCTAGTGATTTTCAAAAAGTGGGCAAATTGTACTTATTTAGCAGTCTATGGTTCAGAGATTTTACTTGTTCTGATCTGCATCAAGTATAGATATTTTTACATGCTAACCAAAATAATGCATGTTCTAAAATGTACTGCTGACTGTATGACAGTCCGCCAGTCAGCAATGCAAGGTATCTGGTCACAACTTGTTGGAGCACATTTTCTAACAATCAAGAAAAGCAAATAACTTCATTAGATTAAAAAAAACACACACTCACATAAAAGTCTCCTCTAAAGCTAATACCCTGAGGTTAAACAAAGACCACTAAAGTGAAAAAAAAAACCTTGAACATAGGGATTCAAATATCATCTGCAATTTTATTTGAAAAGGCTAGCAACAAACTTACAATCTATAAACTCTGGCACAAATACATTCCATCTAAATTCTACAAGACAATAATCTTGACAAATCAAGTTTACTTTAACAAAGCTCAAGCCAATAAAACAGCTACATGCTGTAAACCCCTTCAGTCAGTTGACTTCAGTTTCACTTTACCTGCACTCTACTAAATGACACTCACACAGCACCTACCACAGGCTCCAACACAAGACACAACAGGAGCTCAGCAAATCTTTGTCGATCAATTGACATACAGTGCTACTTCTGCAAGTACTGGTCACATCAACACATTTTGAAAAGTGATAATCCTGCTAGAGGCAGCATGGTAGACAGTCTTGGAGTTGAATGCCAGGGCACTATTTACCAGCTGTATGACCCAAGATAAATTACATGACCTCTGTTTGCTGAAAAATGAAGATGTAATGATTTTTCATGCCAACTTGGCTAGGCTAAACCATGAGAACAGAAGGAAGGGCAGAGCCATTTGTAGCATGAATAGACTTTTTTCCCAGTTATTTAATCAAACACTAATCTAGGTGCTACTTTGAGGTGATTTTGTAGATGTAATTAAAGTCCCTAATCAGTTGACTTAATCTAGAGATGGCATCCTCAATGGATCTGACCTAATCAGGCAAGCCTTTGAAAGGGACTGGGCTCTTCCTGGCCAGTAAGACTCTAAACACCACCTGCATCTATAAGCGCTCTCCCTTTGCTGAATTGTCCCTTCCTGACTGCCTGTGGAGAAGTGCTCTGGCTTATACCCAGGGGTTCCAGGCTGCCCATAATCTTCCTTCCTGACTGCCTGTCCTACAGACATGGACTTGCTTAGCCAGCCCCCACAATCATGTAAACCAATTCCTTGTATTAGTAATAAATCTCTTGATATTATCTCCTCCTGGTTCTGTTTCTCCAGTGAACCCCAACTCATACCAGGGATAACTATCTGTACTCCACAGCTTTGCCATGAGGATGAAATGGCAGTGCTTCTCAAACTCTAGTGTGAGGACAATCACGTGAGATGCAGATTCTGAGCAGGTGTGTCTGGGGTGAGACCTAGAGTCTGCATTTCTTACAAGCTCCCAGTTGACAATAACGTTGGTGGTCAGTGAACACAGGTTGATTAGCAACAGCCATCTTGGAGCATAATAAGCACTAAATAAATGCAAATTTCCTTTCTCTAACACTATCTCTTTGCCCTTGCAATTTTCAGGTTTCTGTTGTGTGTTTTTTTTTTAACTTTTCAATTAATTAAGTGAATAGATAATGTGCTGAGCACCTTCTAGAGCTCTGGATGGCTGTAATATATAAAACCACAAGGAGAGTGAAAACAGTACAAAAAAAGATAAATACTAACTAATGTCCTCCCATACCCCCTGTCCAGAACTAAGGACTACTCATAGAAGCCCGCATTTCTTACAACCCAATTGGTAGAGGACATACTTTAAAACCAAGACTAAAGAAATAATTTGACAGTAGAGTAAGGCAAACTATTTATAGCAGCAGTCCCCAACCATTTTGGCACCAGGGACTGGCTTCACAGAAGACAATTTTTCCATGGAAGAGGGGTGGGGGCATGGAGGTGGAGCTCAGGCAGTGATGCAAGCGATGGGGAGTGGCTGTAAATACACATGATACTTCGCTCAATCATCTGCTACTCACCTCCTGCTATGTGGCCTGGTTCCTAATAGGCCATGGACCAGTACCAGTCCGTGGCCCAGGGGTTGGGGACCACAGATTTACAGAGTCCAAAACATTACACAACACCAACAGAGAAACAAGGCAATATATTTTCTGGGTACCATGAGCAATTCCTGACCAGTGCTGCTGGAAGACAGACCACCTATCTGTATATGTGGTGTGGTTTCAGGTGAGGCCAAAACAACTCCTGTGCAGAGACTAATACTCCCCACTCTCCCTCACCTGCTGACTATGAATGTTCCATGATAACAGCTTTGTTCTTGCAGTTGAAGGCTTTGCTTTCTTGGGCAAAGCATCCTAGAGATGTGGATTCAGAAACTGTGATGTTTGTTCCCCTGTCCACATGCATCATTCCACCTACTGCTTTCACCAGTCCATGAAACGGCACCCAATGAAGATGCCAACGACCTCCCCGTGCTGGGCCAGCAGCCATGCAAGTCCATATCTGGCTTGACCCTCTACAACTCTGGACACTTGACCCCGTCTCAACCTCAGAGACTTCCATAGCCTTGCTCTCCTCTGGTTTTCTGAGCCTATCCTCCTTCTAAGACTCCTTTTCCAGCTCTTCTTCTGTTACCTCTTCTCAGTCTGAGTTTCTGTTTTTCTTCCTCTCTCATCCATTCCCAAGCCTTTAACTGCTACTAGTGATTCCTACGTTACCTTCATGCTGACCTCCAAACCCATGTAGTTTTTGGCCATCTTAACTTAGATTTCCTCAAGTATCTCAGTCTCAATGACCCAAATCAAACTCATCGTCATGCTCCCTAAACCCACTCTGCTCCTGCATTCTGTTTTGCTGAACATCATCATCCATCCAGGGAAAAAAGTTGGAAACCTGGGATCCCACCCTTCTTCTTTGCCTGGTTACTTCTTACCCATCTTCTTAAGATCCAGACAATGCCTCTCCTAGGAATCCTTCCTTAACCTGCCTCAGTCCGGGTAGAATCCCCCCGCCACGCCCCTGCATGTTCCCAATGCACACTGCCACTGCAGCACTTATCTCATGGTGTTATAATATAACAACAACATGGTTGCCCCTGTTATATGCTATCATAACATCACCCTGAGCTTTTGCTTTACAGCATTCCTTACAAATATAATTCTGAAATCATTTGTATAATTATTAAATGTCTGTCTCCCCCACTAGACTGAAGGTTTCATAACATTAGGAACCTTCTATCTTGTTCAACACACCCTGCACACCCAGGACCTGAGACACTGTACATGCTCAATTAGTTGTTGAATGAACGAATGTTTATCTGTGTATCTATTCTGCTAGACTGGGAACCCCTTACGAGTAGAAACTGACTTTTATTTCTATATCCTAAGTGCCTAGTGCATACTAAGACCTTGACAAGTGTTGGTTGGTTGAATAAGTTAACATAAATATAGTGGTATCACCAGTAGTCAAAAAGCAAGCTTCACATATGCAAGTGTGTCTGTTAATCAAACCGTTCCACTGTATCTACCCATGGATCCTGCAGATTGCCACAGTGTCCTTGCACCAGCTGCCTAACTCCCCGCACTTCCCTGGGGCAGCCAGTATTTACAGGGCCTGTCAGTGGCGACAGTCATGTCCATTTGTCTCACGAGTGGCTCCCAGTTGTGTGTCTTAAATGCCTGGAGACATACAACAGGTGTCTCTGAATAACATCAGGCTCTATTCCCCTCCAGATGAAAGTAAATTCCCTGAGAGAAATAATTTGGACTAAATGAGTATCTAGAATCCCTCCTTTATTTACCTTCTTCGGATTTCTGTACATATAACACATTTAAAGTTTATAGAGATGTCATTTTAAATATATTTTCTGGAGCAGGGAAGGAATGGCTTTTCAAAGCTCCACCTTATAGAGAGTTTTATGAGACTAAGATTTTTAACGGGACACTTGCTACTCATTCAGGGGAATCCCACTTTTTTTCATTGAAAGCCTGAGGAGATTACGAGCCATGTCTCAGCATAACTTGCCTCCCCACCTGCTGGCACTTGATATTAAAAAGAAGAGGCCACCACAGGCGCTTTTTCTGTGGAGAGACAGACGTCCAAAAAAGGCCCCGAGGCTACAAGAATGAGAAGAATGTAAATGACCCAGAGGGGCCTGAGCTGATGACACACTTCCAGTCAGTGAGAACGGCCAACTGTGTCGTCCCACCTCCCTTCCATTTCCTCATTCTAAGTTTCATCCTCAAGAAGTTTTCCTTTGCTATGTCCATAATTGGAACGCTAGAAGAAGAATTAAAAAGAATACTTCATCATCCTCTGCATTTCTATATACTGTACAGGTAAGTGACTGGCCCATTTGGTAGATAGGAACAGTGAGGTCATGAAAAGCTTCTCCAAGATCAAACCATGGGCTATTCTGAGCAGAATGTGTAGTCAAGACTACCCGCTCCACTCCCCTCAAACATCTGTGCATCAGCAGTGGTTAGGGGATGGGAACTACCTTTGAATATCTACTATGTAGCACATCCTATGCAGGTGTTCCACATACTCCACATAAAGTATTCTACTTAAACACCAAAATAATTATGAAGTGGGTTGAATAGTGTCCTCCAAAAATTCATGTGCACCTGGAACCTCAAATTGTGACTCCATTTATAAAAAGGGTCTTTGTAGATGTTGTTGGTTACATTAAGATGAAGTCATACTGGATTAGGGTGGGCCCTAAATCCAATGACTAGTGTCCTTATAAGAAAAGAAGAGGGAACAGACACACAGAAAGAAAACAGCCACGTGAAGACAGAGGCAGAGACTGAAGTGATGCTGCCACAAGTCAGGGAATTCCAGGAGCCACTAGAAGCTGGAAGAGTGAGGAAGGATTCTCCCTTAGAGCCTTCAGAGGGAGCGTGGCCATGCTGACCCCTTACTTTCAGACTCTGACCTCCAGAAAGAGAAAAAATTTCTGTGAGAGAATAAATTTCTGTTGTTTTAAGCCACCTAGTTTTATTGAGGAAATTTGTTATGGCAACCCTAGAAACTAATACAAATCCTAAGAGGTAGGTATCATTATTGCAATTGTACTGATGCAAAAACTGAGAATCAATGATGATCAGTAACTTTCACACAGGAAGTAATACACAGTGCTTAATCCAATACCCATCTCTATGGGGGGAGAGGTTAAAAGGTGGGGGAGGCACCCCAAAAGAACAAGGTGTAAGGGACGGAGACAAGGCTACATTCTCAGCCTTAGTGACAATGGGCCAGGAGTCGCAGGTGCTGGAAGCATGATCACAAGGATAGTTGGCAAATCCTCCTTCCCCGAGGGTGCTCCTGAAGCGCCCCACCCACAAGCAGGGATTCAGGACCCAGAGGCTCCCAACTGACCTCACCTAGAAATGGCTTTTATTTTGCTTTAACTCAATCAAGGAACCATTTTAACAATGAAAGTGAACAGGTACATCAAGAGAATGCTAACCATAGACAAACGTCCCCAACCACTTGTCCCAGTGGCTCGGGACAGGTCCATGACAAGTCAACTTTACTCAACTATTTAATATTAAGGTTTCACTATATGCCAGGGCAGTGTTTATTTCTTCCTTTTATAAATGTTGAGGTATTTCAAACACGCTGTACAGAATAACATAAAGAATACCCATGTACCGCCATTTAGCTTCAACAATTTTTAGCAGTTAGGTATATCTATTTGTTTCTCAACTTTAAACCATGTCCCCTCTTCTGACGAATATAAGAAATTTCACATCACACTGTCTCTCCCTCCCCTTTGAGACTCTAACATAACCTACCATGTCCGATTGACAATTGTTGGAACAGACATAATAAATCTTGGTTTCAGCAAAGCATGACAAAGGTCCCCACGATGCTTTGATGGAACAGATAAGATGACCAGAGCTAAGAGCAGGTTGAATGGCAGTACTCACTGATGTGATTTAACCAATTGGTCTTAATCTGGAGAAGGCGCTTAATTGACACATACAAGGCCCTTTCATTGTTCCTCTATCGTTAACATTTTTGCCCACAATCTGGAAGACTCAGAAGTACGTGAGTTAAACTTCTATTCAACACATTTCATCCTATCCAGAATTGTGACAAGTGTTTGAATTCGTCTCCCCCACTGTATCGTAAACTTCATAGATATACCCTCCTGGAACCTGGGCCAAGTGCCTTGCCTTGAGCTGGGGACTCAATAAATGTTTGTTGAATTCAATTGTATCATAGGAGGACAAGTTGGAGAAACTGGGAATGTTCAGCCTGGAAATGAGAAGGTGTCAGAGAGAAATAATGGCTGTCTTCACATATTTGAAGGACGAGGAGATTTAAGCTAAGTAGCTCTTGAGGGAAAAATTAGAACTGGTGAAAGGAAAGTGAGTTGATTTCTGCTCAGCATAAGGAAGCTCTTTCTAACAATTACACCTGACGGCAAAGGAAATGGGCTGAATTGCCAGTCCTCTCACGGGGGATGGCTGCCGGCATCGAAAAGGGATTCCTGCTCTAAGTAGGAGAATAAATAGAATGCGCTATTCTAAGTCCAAGATTCTATGGTATTCTAGGCTTCCTAGTTTTCAGTCCTTTTTCTTAAATTACCAATTTTTATAGCTGTTGACATATAAAGTAATGATATCTCACATATAATAGGAAGATGCCTATAAAAGGAAAATCACTTCATTTCTGAACTAGGTTCAAATAACTACAGTTGTTACCCTTAATTTGGTTGGAGTCCCCCAAAAAATTCCTCTGACAGTCAATGCAGCATTTGACATTCAATTCACTAACGTCTGAGGGGCTGACCTCTTAATCCTATTGATTCGCAAAATGACACTCACCAAGAGACAGCAACCTGTCTTCTCTTAGGGGTGTAATTATGTCACAAGCTTGACAGCCCTTGTGCTAGATTCTTCCACTCATCCCTGCTCTCAGCCAAGGCAGGCTGGCCTTCATGGACCACCAGCAGGCTTGCAGTAGGACTTGGCCAAAGAGGAAGACTGGCAGAGGATCAGAGGGAGGGTGGAGAGGAAAGCTGTTTATCCCTGCCTCCATCCCTGCTGTGCACCAAGATCTGGCCAGGTCTGTCATCTGAGGCCACGGCTCCTGTAAGGTGACCCACTCCACAAGTTCCAGGTTCCCATAAACGTTCTTTCCCCTTTCCCTTTCAGAAGTGGATTAATATTGGCTCCCTGCTGTAACCAGCCCTGGGGTACTGCACTATTCCTGTGGTTTCCCTATATAATGCCCTGTCCTCACCTCTGAAAAGAGTTCCTTTATTAAACTCTCCCCAAATTATCCAAGTTAAGTGTGTAGTGTGTTTCCTGCTGGAGCCAAACACAAGTCAGGACCAATACACTGAAGGATGCGTTCAGTGGCAAAGTAGGTGTGCCCCTCCTCGCCAGGGTACACAGGTTGGAGATGCTGCCACCCCAGGAGACTCCCAGGAGTCTCTCCAACAGTGCTAGTCTAACCATGAAAAGAACAATACAGGCAATCAGACAGGAGCAGGAGATTACAGTCAATTCATTAGAAAACGCGTGAATTAATGGGAGCCAGGAGTATCAGTACTAAAAGAAGGCAAAGGGAGATTCCCACCCCCCTCCCCTGAAAAAAAAATAGCCCCTAAGCATCTGGATAAGGAGCCAAGAGCCTGCTGGGCAGTGTCAGAATGGGGCCAAGGGAGAGGAGACAAAGGCTGATTTCACCTACTTCATCTTTCTGCCAGAACCAAGCCTGCTGAGATGCAATAATGAAAATCTTCACAGCACATTACTGAATACAGTAATGCCTTTCTGCCTCAATAATACCACAGCCTGTGCATGAACGTAATGCATTATTCTGATGCTGCTTGGAGAAAATTCAGTGATTTACATTTAGGGTTTATGTTTTGTTTCCAAATGAAAACATCCATCCCAACAACAATTCCTACATAGGTATTCCCATTTCAAGCAAATGGCTCAAGATTTAGACTATATTTTCTTGCGTGAGACTTCTGACCTAATTCAGCTTTCCATCTTACCAGATTTAAAAGAGCCTGGTTAAAGATTTATAATCCTGTCATTTTATCCCCAAGACAAATTATATTCCAGGCTACTTTAATGATGAAGACAACCAGTACTAGTCAGCCAAATACTTGGCTTATCTTAATTGTTGGACAACGGGTAAGCTCAGCATTTTTGAGACAGCTAAGTGAATACACCCCTTCTATCTTTTCCCTCCCTTCTGTATTGGTTATATCCAAATTAGATAACCATTTCTGGTTACAGGAAAACAAAGGATCTTGTGGAGTGAGGTGGGCCCGGGGCTTGTCTCATACTGCCATCATTGGTAGGAAACATTACCATCCATCAAGCTGTCTCCTCATTATCTTCTGCTCAGACCACAATCCTCTGGTATACTCAAATGATATTCAAGTCTTCATTAGGCAGGTTCCACAACATAGCAAAGATGGAGGAGATGCACTGACGCAGGTATGTTTGCCAGGCCCTATATTAACAATAAGGTATTTTATGTGACCTAAGTGGACTGTGATTTCTTGCAGTCAGGAACACGAGCCAACACATTTCCAAGATGAAGCAGTGAACACAGCAAAAGTGAATTTACAGAGAACTCCGGGGAAACACAAGCCTCATTCAGAGAGGCTCAACATCAGAGATGGGTCCTAAAAATAAAAGAAGCTGCTATTCTGATCTCACAGATGCAGTTGTGTGTACAGCTGAAGCACGGGAGACACAGGAGACACCGAGGAACACGGCAATCCAGAGTCAGTCACGTAGCACCCAGCTGGGCCACCTGCACAATGAAGCTGCATGTGTGTGGTGACTGTTGATAAGCATCAGTGAGACTTATCAAGCATGTCGAGAATAACAGTGTAATGCAAACAGAAATGTTTTTTATTACTTCAGCCAGCCTGTCATTTGTATCCATGATGACTCTCCAAAACAATGTTTTAAATAAGGAGCACTTTTTCCATAGCTTCCCGATAAGAAATGAGAATAGTCTTAAAAACTCTAATAGTTCTTAGGATTTGTTTGTTCTTATCACTCACCAGTAAGCACAATCCCAACTTTAGGCACCTTCTATAAAGACATGGGTCAAGTAAGAATGAGTAGTAGTGAAGTACGCAACTGTAGTCAAAATACCTTTACAGAATAATTGGAAAAGATATTTTGCTTTTCAGTTTCAATTCCAAGATGCCTCTTGTGTTTCAAAGACATGATATATCTTGGGGATAGGAGTGGGAGTGGGGGAGCTTCCCTGTAATTATAAAGGACAAGGGGATTGTAAGAGATAGGGACCTGAAAATAAAGAAAGTCTGGGCTCTGCTTCCCCACAGCCCCTCTGGGAGGTGACAAGACTCCTCTAGAGAGGAATGATTTCCTGTCCATAGTGCCCTAGGAAGGGGACAACAGTCTCAGGATAGATTCCCACGCTGCCAGGGTGGAGCAGAAGCAGCAAAGGACTCCTAAACCCGAGGGACCTGGGGTAGGGAGGCGAAGATATCTCCTGGGAACTGGTTTGGATGCAAGACAGAGATGAGCCACCTCCTTGAAGACCTGGCACTGTGTGAGACCTCAGATTGTCTGAGGAAACCCAGGAAGACAAAAGGATACATCAGAAGGATGAGGGTATTGTTGTTCTGCCCACCTGACAGTATGGGGATTCCAAGTTAGAAACTGGGTAGAGTTATAGAACCTAAGTTATAGAGCATCAGTCAGTGTTTCCAGCACACCTGAGTTTTGGGCCAAGATTTGCACCCATCTTCCAAATTAACATTTCACAATGCACTTCTCTTTGTTTTATCCTTGGTGTCATGGATAAAATATTGCCACCAACACAGAGAACCACAAGGGCATTGTTTTTATCATATGGTCACATCTAAATTCAATCCAAAATAATGACACTTGGAGAAAAAGTACAGTTTTAAAATGTAAAGGAGCCCCAAAGAGCTCTTCAGTCAAGAACTTCACAAAAGAATCTCAATAGACTAATGTTCTTCAGGCTGATAAAATTAATGGAAAGAGGAGATTTAAAAAATGGCGACTTTTAAAAATTAAGTTTAGTATTATCTTAACAATAATGTCAAAAAATAAAACTGAAAGAAAACTAAATTTATCCTTTTACTAACAAAAAAATCTTATTTTTTAAAAATTGGTTCTTCAATGTCAGAGTACAATAAAACAATCCATCTTCTTTGGTTCGTGACACTCTATCATATTTTAATTTTTTGTCCTCAAAACTCAGCTTATCTGTCAAGATTAGAAACTAACTAAAAATAAATTTTCAAGACGATTTACATTTTTTTCTTATTAACAGTTATAGCTAAGTTTAAAAAAAAGTATTTATTAGTCAATTAACCACAAAGGCTATGAAATTTTTTGGTTGAACTTGAACACTGTTCATGTCAGATCTTACTGAAAATGTTTCTAAAATGTATTTGTATATTTTTTCCTACCTTGGTAAATAATATGTGTTAAATATAACAACTTTTCTTGAATGATTCCTCCATTTAATTAAAACCAGTAACTACACGTAGGGCTTTTACTGTTGTTGGTGCACTAAGCCAGGAGAGAAAAGTTGTAACCAGAAGGGCAAGGCATATGCAGTCTGCATGGGCCTAATGCAAGCATGCAGATGAAGATACTGCAGGCAACACAGCAAGGCAGGAAATGCAATGGGGGCACAAGGAGGAAGGGACAGAGAAAAGGACGGAGGGAACCAGACGGCACCTGAACAAGAAGTCAGTAAGTCTACACCCATCTTATGTGCTGGAGAAGGCAGCATTTAAGATGGGCTGAAAGGTGAGTAAGGTTTCAAAAGGTAAAGATAGAAGGAGGCTATTCTTGACTTGGGAAATGGCGTGAGAAAAGGAATGGCCACAAGAAAGCATGGAGAATTTTGCAGGGTAAGTGTAAACACAACTAGAAAGACAGGGTCGATGAGGCTATATTTCATTTGGTAGGAAACAGGGAGCCAGAGTAGTATGTAAGGAGGGAAGGAACATGATCAAAGTCAGACCTTGAGAAAAGGCTATGGTGATGCTCTAGAGAGTGCAGCCAGTGGCAGGAGATGGTAGATTCACAGCTGTGTGCTTATTTTGTCTTTCCAGCCAAGAGATGACATCGATATGCCAGGCAAAATGGCCTGAGCACAGTGGTTGCCCCGGTCCTGGAAAGAGGAGCCTAGAAAGGGAGTCGCCATGGAATCTGATAGGGCATTGAATGTGACAAGAAGAGGGTGGCAGTTAAGAATAACTTCAACTCCAAAATATTTTGTTGAGTGAAAGAGAGCAAGTTGAAAAATTCTAAGCATAGCATATTTATGTAAAAGAAAATCATTAACATTATACAGTATATTTTGTGTGGGTCATGTGGGCACATGTAAAACACATAAAGGAATAGTAGAGAATAGTAATTAAGTGATGCTGGAGCCAGAGTGCCTAGGTTCAAATCCCCATCCTAGCAGTTACCAGCCCTGTGGCCGTGGGTAAGTTACTTAACCTCTTTGGAAGAAGCAGGCAGGAGAACTTGAGGAAAGCAGAGATGATGTGGAATTGCAGTAATGTAAGGATTTTTAAAAATTAATACAAGATTGTGTACTGGCAGTGAGGGCGCAGCTGAGGTTAGAGTTCCTAGTCTTCCAGGTATCATTTCAGAGCAGAAACAGGACCAAGTAGATTCAAGCTCCCTGGTGGGTAAGTAAAGGCCCACAGGGAGACTCCTGATCCCTAAAGTAGCTGGTTCACTGTGAACTTGAATGTGGCTAAGGCTGGTAGACAGGAAATAAAAACAGGTTAAAAATGAAAAAGAGAGCTGAAAGACAGGGAGTAGAATGGGATGCTGGAAGCCAAAAGGAAGCCAAAGAGCAGCTCCCCAGGAGAGACGGAGGGAGGTGACCTGAGAGAGGAATTCAGCCCAGAGCAGCTTCCCCCGAGGGTGCAGTGTGACCATGGAGGGGCCCACCAGGGGCGTGGCACCAGGGCCACCGAGACGGGCAAATGAAGAATGATGAGGACAGTATCAGAATTGATCATTACAACCCGTCATCTCATCACTCTGAGCACCAGTGATCACTATCAAAATACAATGGATGGGAACAACAGGGAGAGGGTTCTGAGTGCATTCAGACATTTCCCCAAAGTTAAATCTTCGGTGAAATCCTGAGGCCGAGGGTTTTTTCCTTTCCTTTTCTGGTTCATTTATTCAACAAATAATTACTATGCAGAGCACCGTACAATCTGTGAGGGATGCGGGTCTCATCCAAGGCTCCAGCACTTAAGGGGCTGACTACCTATTGGAGGGTATATGAAAATAATTAGCCATTTTACAAGAGCTAATTAACGAGACAACAGGTGACATTAAAAGACAATATGAAATGAAGTAACAAATAAATGGTATGTCCTTACAGAGGAGAAATATCACTGCTGGCTGTTGGCGATCCTTTCATCCAGTCACCAAGCAAAGATTTACTGAGCACCAACTATATGCCAGGTTCCTTGTTAACTATCTATTCAATGGTGAACAAAACAGAACTGAACCCAGCCCTCAGTCCGGGGGGGAGAGACAGATAGTAAACAAACATACAAATAAGCATATGAATGCAAATTGTGGCTAAGTGCTTAGAAGGAAAAGAATAGGCTGCTTTAAAAGCAGAGTAACATCATGTCTTCATTGTGCATTAAAAAAAAAGAAAAGATGGCCGGGCGCGGTGGCTCACGCCTGTAATCCTAGCACTCTGGGAGGCCGAGGCGGGAGGATTGCTTGAGCTCAAGAGTTCGAGACCAGCCTGAGCAAGAGCGAGACCCCGTCTCTTAAAAAAAAAGAAAAGAAAAGAAAAGCAGAATAACAGAGGACCCAATTGAGGAATTTTGGAAGCTCAAGATGACATTTAAAAACACCTTAAGAAAGCACATGGCAACACTTTGTCATGGTCTATTAATTAATCCCATATTATGTGCAAGACTTTACTAACTCCGTATATTAGCTCTAATCCTCAAAGAGTCTTGCTTAAATCAATATCATCATCTCATCTCCATTCTAGGAACAAGTAAACTGAGGCTTGGAGACATTAATTAACTTTTTCAAGGTCACAGCTAGTAGATGGCAGCACCAGAATTCAAAGATCTGTCATCTACATCTGTGTAACGCCTGAATCTCATCATCTTTCCACTATGCCACACTGACTGACCACTCAGATGGTGCCCACAATTCTTTCTTATTTGTGAAAATAATCCTCCGAAGAAAACATTTTAATGCTAATATAATAATTACTATTGCATTTAAAAATAGTGCTGTTAAGTAGCAAAGGCATGATCTTTCCATTAAAGAACATTTCTTGCACTTCTAGTGATATTTTGCCAGCATTACATCCAGTTTGAGGACTTGATAATAGCTAATAATAAGAATAAACACAGTAATAATCAGAATTTAATGGGCACCTACTATGTACTAGACATTGTGCTTGGTGATATCCATGCATGACCTTATTTAATCCTTGCCATAACCCTGTGAGGTGCATATTACTCTCCCCATTTGAGAAATGCCCTTTAAAAGTGAGAGGTTAAGCAACTTGACGGAGGTTACACTGGAGAAAGTGGTAGAGTCAAGATGCAAACTCCATGACAGCAGACTAACAATGCCATCCCCTGCACCTGCCCTTAAATTCCAAAAGCCAGGATTGGCTTTGCTGCAGAGAGAGAGAATAGAGTTAAAACAATTTGACAAAAGTAACGTGGTTAGTGAAAAGTAGACCCAGTCAGGGAAACTGAAATTCCAAGCTCCCGATTCACCCAGACCTCAGGAATATTGTTGGGGGAAATATGATGACTGCACAATGACTGACAAAAAATTATTATACTTAACTCACTTCTGAATGGCTCAAGTCCATTGTACTCAAGGAACAAAAGGGCAGCCCGAGTTTACAAATCCCCCTGTCCAGCTGGTTGGACTTTCAAAACCTTCCATGTAGTACATGTAGCAGTCCCAACCTGGATCATAATGTACATCTAAATTTCCCAGCAAAGAGCTGCCAACTTCAGGAAATTGACACTTCCTGGTTCCTTCTTTTATTCTGTCCTGTCAGACATCTTGCACACAAAGCACCCTCAGCACAATCCAACAAGGTTCAGAATTAACCAGATGCAATGGCCACAGGGAGAAAGCATCTCCGAGAATCTCCTAGCACCTGCCTAGCCTCTTTATCAAAGGGCTGGCTCCAAGCCAGAGGCATTCAGCATGCAACTGATGGAATGTTCAGAACCTATGCGTGCCACCGTCTCCTACAGGAGAAAAATTATCACAGGTAAAGTGGAAAAGTAGGACAACAGACACATTATTTTGAGGAAAACTAAAATTATCCCCACTAGAAAACTGATACTGTGTAGCCTCAGACAAAGGATCCAACGCTCTGATAAAATGAAAAAATGCCGTGGACGGTAATAAAAATGGCATTTCCCACAGTCTGTGCCTAAGCAAGGAAAAGAGAATTTGAAGTTTTAGGCTAGGTTTATATTTGCCAAGCCATTCTGTGTAAATATTACAGGGGAAAAATGCAAAAATACTATGTAAAAATCATTTCTTATCCTCTCTGGCAAATCCAGCCTTCTTTAAGGAGCAGCTGAGGGAAAGGAAGCTTCCTATACTTTCTCTGCCTGAGAAGGCTGCAGGGCAAATTCAGCGAATGAGAAGACCAGTATGGTATACTTCTGATGGGAGTTCAAGGGAGATGAACTCCACATAGGGTATTATTCTATCTTTGCTCAGCAAGAAGCCACTTATCAAGCACTTAGTGTGGGCAAGTGTCAATATTATATATTCTAAATAAGTTGAAGATCCATAAAAAGTCAGCTTGAGAGGATAAACATGTCAACAGTTATCACTGACTTTTTGCACTGGTACTCCCTTTATTGACTACCTAAGAAAACAGAGACCCACAAAAACTAAGAGAATTGCTTCAATGAATCTTGATAAATCTAGAACATAAAATGACATAGGAAAAATGCAATGTAGCATCATCACAAGCACCAAGTACACCATTACAACCTTAGTTTATAAGCTAAAAGAACAGAGTTTAACGCTATCAAATGTCCACCAACTTTGCAAATCAGTGGATGTTCCCATACCAACAATGACTGCCTGTTCTATCAACTTGCTTATCTAAGTATAGCATGGTTGTTAACAGCACAAGCTCAGATTGCCTGGGTTCAAAGCCCAGGTGGGTCACTTCCTAGCTATGTGAAATTGGGTAAATTACTTAAGTAATCTGTGTCTCAGTTTTCTTATCTGCAAAATGGGAAAACAATACCTAACACATGTGGTTTCTGTAACAATTAAAGGAGTTATTACACCTAAGGACTTGAAACTGAGCTTAACACATAGTAAGTGTCAGTTAATGCTAACTATAATAACTATTATTACCAATGATAATCACGCTTATTAATATTATTATTATAACTCTCTAGAGCAGAGGTGCCTACCCACCCTGGATTGTCCACCTACCTCTGAACTGTCACGAAAAAAGAATTTTCTATCTTATTTGAGCCACTGGATATTGGGGTCTCTATGGCACATTAATTTAGCCTATACTCTAAAACAGGTTCACTACATTGTATAACAATCACCTGTTTACATTTTTCTTTATCTGTTAACAGACTGAGCTCCCTGAAGCATGGATAGTCTTATTCAACTCTGGCTTCAGCAATGAGTTCAGCCCTTGGTACATGGAAGAAAGTCAGTAAGTATTTGCTGAACTCAACTCTGAATCAAGAGCTGAGTTGTTAAATCAAGAGTAATGACTGTGGACAGAGAAGATAACCTAGAAAATTCTTTAATTATGCTTTCCTACCTCAGTTTCTCAAGCAAATATATTATTGGTTGCATTAGTTAGGGCAGACTATACTGATGAAACAAATAGATCCACTATGTAATAGGTTAAACATAATAGAATACATACCTGTCTTGCTCAGTTAATAACCCAGGGCAAATGTTCTTGTTTGAAAGAGTGCCACTTTCCAGCTTGTTCCAGAAAACTTTCAATACATGCTCCTCCATGCTCTTTCCCTTTTCTGGCTGACTGGGTTGGCCATTAGATGGAACTTGGTCAAGTAATTCACCTAACCACAAGAGAGGCTGGGAGATATAGCAAGGGGAAACGGGTTTTGGTGAGCAGCTAGCAATCTTTGCTAGTAGTTGAAATTAACCCCATTTGCTTTATTCAAAGGAACCACTACCTAAAAATATTTGGTGACTCCTGAAAAAATTAAATATTCGTGGGAGAATAGTTTTTATTTACTGAAAGTTTATATTCAAGATGTAACTTCTCCTTTACACAAGCAAAAAATAAGTTTTGAGATTAATTATTCACCAGCAAACTATTTATTTAAATTAAATGTTCATTAATTAAAATAACTATTGCTTTCTTTTTGTGTATAAGTGTAAGGGTGACCAAAAGGAAGAATCTGATGAGTGTAGATCTAACTACTGATACCTCATCCTACGAGGTTTAGTAGATAATTCCAGCCCATATTTGCCTCTTACTTTTCTGTATCCTGTAGCTCTTACAAGTCTCCAGCCCCTAAAAAAGATGGTCTTGTAATGTTTTCTATTTTTTAATATATGAGCCTTATTTGCTTTAACCACATTGCCAGCTCCTCAAGAGTGTCTTTTATTTTATGTTTCTCTGGAAAGTGAAAATGGTTTTATAAAATACAAAGCGCCTTAGATATAGTCAAGGGTTATTTTTCTCTTTTGTATTTCTTTCAGTGCCAAAGTACAGTGTAGGTATTCAAATAACCAATTAGATCACTCACAGGTTTAAGAAAAAGTTAGTGCTTAAATGGGCAAATTAATTGTAAAACGGGCTGTAATTCTTCACCCTTCCCTACTTTCATGTTGTTTCAATAAGACTTTGGGGTCTATTTCCCCATCTTTTGAATCTGAGCTGGCCTTGAGATTTGCTTCCACCAAAAGAATGTGGAATGTGGCAGAATTGACAGGCTTCAAGAGGTCTCATATGTGTCTGCTCACTCTTTTGGGACACATGCTTTGTTCATAAGAATAAGCCCAGGCTGGCCTGCTGGATAATGAGAGACCCACAATGCTCTCATCTTGTTGCTCTCATCTGCTAGACATGCAAGTGAGGCCATTCCAGAAGAGCCATGCCCCTAGCCAAGCGGCTAGCTGGCTACAGAAGAATGAGCAAGCCCAGTCAAGATCAGGCAAGCGTGGTCCCTATCAGCAGGACTGCCCAGATGACCCATAGATGCCTCCTGAGTTTTTAGATACTGATGTTTTGGGATGATATGTTACACAACAAGAAAACCTAATAGAGAGCCATAATTGTTATCTATCCCGGCCCTGCATTTTACAGATGAGTAAACAGAAGGCTTGAGCAGTAAAGTGATAAAATCAGGTACTAGTAAAGATAGGATTAGAATTTAGGTCTTCTAATTTAGCAGTTTGATGTGCTATCCATTAAATCATATTGTTTCACTTGCAAGACGCTTGGACTTTCTCAAGTCAACATAAATACAAGGGTCCAATAAGAGCTGGACACTAAAGAATACCATACGTAAGATCATTAAACCTTCTCATTTGATGAGATAGTTTGGAACACACTATAAATTATAAAGTGCCATAAAAAGACAAGATGTTCTATTACATGCCAGAGACAATAACGAAAGTATTTTATAAACTTTTACTTTGTCAAAGAAAGGCCACTGGGTCAGATTTATCATACCTCTAGCTCAGAAAACTCTAATTTTTACCCGGACATTAACTAGTCTTCCAAAAAAGAGGGAGGAGTAGTTTCCAACATATTATAATTAATGCTCATAAATTTTTAAGGCATCAAAAGATTACTCTAGAATTTGTCTTTTTAATTTGTAACCTGACTGAAGGCTAGAAGGGCAGAAACCGTGACTTTTTTTAATCGCTATATTCCCGCAGCCCAGCACTGAACCTGAATGAATGAATGGCAGAAGGAATGCTAAGCACAGTCTGCTCTTTAGAAAAACGTTAGCAATAGATTCAAGAAGACATGCGTTTTCAGAAAGAACTTTAGACTGATTTTAGGCTGATGAAGCCAGAAAATAAGATGTCACTTTTTAAAAGACCTACATGAAAAAAGAGAACAAAAGGAATAAGGAAAATATTATAAAGCTTTTTAAAAAGGAAAAAGGTATTAACTGTGTTGTACCCATGTCTAAGTACAACTCCATTAAAACACTCGACTTACTCATATCAAAAACTGAGGTTTTCTAAATCACCTTTAGCCTTTAGCTTCCTTCCTTAGGAAAGTTGTTACATAGTAATGATTTACATTTATATAAGACATTATCTCAGATAAGACTTTTTTCCCTTTAGAACAATTTTAGTGTTTTACATAAGTACTAAATTTACATCAGCAATTTATAAAATCATAAACTTTATATATCTTTTCTTACATTTTTCTTAACATTTCATGAAATCCTAAAAGGAATAATTTTATTAACTGGTCATAAATGTGGTTTCCATTCCTTTTGTTATGTTTCTTAACCTGTACTGATTCAAATTTTTTATTACTCCAAAGTATTATGAGTGGCTCTGGACTTACAAACACATCACTTTTTTTAAAAATATCCCTTTCATATTGGCTCAAGAATCACATACACCAACCCACCCTCTCCAGTGTAAAATGCTGAGCATCCCTTACAAAGATATTCCTACCTGCCCACCCCTGGACCTCATTTCTGCCTAACACCAAGCTATTTGCTCTGCAACATCCCATCACAGACCATTTGACTTACTGTTTGTCCTCAGGGGCTCTGACTTGACTTGCTCCTCTAGCTTTCTGTACTCATTGCAGGAACCTATATCTCTCTCCAGCCTCTTGGGACCCAACTTGTGTTCCAGCTAGGTGGCCAACGTAATCCCCACCATCCGGGTCAGGGGCATGGGAGGTCTGACAGGCAGAGCAAAAACCTCTTTCTGCTGCCATCTGTGTCAGGTATGGCCATGCCACTACTCTTTTCACATTCCTGCACTGGAAAGAAGAAAATAAATTAGAATTCCTTACACTGCTTAAATCGGAGGGGAAGGAAAGAAAAACCTCTTCTAACAGTCCAAGCGCAAAGGGAAAACAAAATATTATTTTTGTCAATATTGAAGCTATGGAAGAAGTCATGTGTCACATTGTGACTTGGGATTAATTTTTCCAAAGAAGCAGTAAGAAACCACAGCACTTTAGATCAGCCCCAGTGTGGATTACAAAGATTTGTGGGTTGGGATGGAAACCTAACCTTCATTTACCACAATTTAAAATATTATTCCCTATGTTGGGTGAGGCAGGGGTTGCATTCTGAGTACCAAACAACTTTTAAAAAGTGCCCATAACTTAGAAAGAATCAAGTCCCTAAGTTATGATCTCTGCTGCTAATAAAACCATTATAAATACTACCTACCCTTGGGATTATAAGGTAATTCAATTAACTGGTCCTGGGAAGTAAAATCTTTGACCCTAAAATTTAATTAAAACAGGGATTTTTAATAGCAAGGAATATTACATGGACTTTTCTAACAATAGAAAGAAAAAGACAAAAATTTCAAAGAAGGAGAAATAAATTAAGTAGAGGAATATAGTTATGATCTATGCACATAAATTTACCAATAAGAAGGTGAATAAAAATGGAATGGGAAAATGTGGAATAAAATACTTTTTATCAGAGTTGGCAATGTTCTAACAGCCTCCACTAAAAGAGCAATGTCTTTACTATCATTTTTGTCATCCGAGGTTTGGGTGTGTTTTTCTAGAGACCAGCAGTACATGAAATGGTGACAACTGTGTGTCATCTGCCTATTACTTCTTATTTAATATAACTTCAAGCACTGGAGCCTCTTAGCCCTGCATGTTTAATCCTAGAAAAAGTTAGAGAGGAAGAAAAGAGCTCAACCCGCAAATTGTTTTTTTAGCAGTTAGCAATAAAAACAATTGGAATCCTTCTCTGAAAACTTTCCTTTCTTAGATAATTCCATTTTATTGTTTTCCCCAACACAGGATTGTTTATACTGCCACAGCAGGGAACTAAACCATGTCTAACAACGTAACTCCTCTTCACGAAAAACAGCTTCATACTTCAGAATGAACCAGTTCCTGAAAGAGACTCCTGCCTTATAGCCTCAGGAGAAATAACTTGGGTTTCCAAAGTTATCAGATAAAGGCAAAACATTTACCTAACAGGCAGTGACAGAAATGGAATAAATGTAACAACCATGACAATGGCAGCCAGACAAAATTTACAAGATTCCCTGCACTGAAAACCCTACAGCTGAAAGAGATTTGTGTTTTTGCAATCATTTAAAAGGACATTTTCCTCCAATGTAACCCATCACACCCAATCTTCATTTACAACAGTGAAACACTGCTTTTTGTCTCCTCAGAAAGGACAGTGGTTACTCAGCAATGTGGCATTCCTGCGGCATAAGAAAACAGCAATTTCAAATTCAAGAGATAGTTCTTGTGGTACCACTTCTACCTCTTCCCACTTAAAACCAAATTTGTCTGGGAAAATGAACAAGGTGGAAGGACATAATGATAAATTTCTGTTGATGAAGAGCATCTTCTCCAAGTTAGTGCTATATCCCATGTATGCTGACTAAAAGACATTTTTCTGGTGGATTCCTTTCAGGCATCGGAGTAAAATCTGTTTTTCCTCCTTCCAGCAAGAAGTCAAAGTCAACATCAAGAAAAATAATGTTAAAATTACAAGACAAGACACACATCAAGGACAAAGTATATTTCTATGTCAATAAATTAGTAGTTTGCATAACTTTTGGCCACAACTTTACACTTATGCTTTTTTTATATTTAATTTCCAAGGCTTGCTAAATGCATGGAGTTGGGAATTGGAAAATGGATGACTAAATTCATCTTCATCAAACTTATTTATGGAAGACAAAGTCTTTGCAGGAACGTTCTATCAATAGCCTCAATTATCACTACAAATTTCTACCTTGCTTTATGCTACAAGGTAAATGGCAAAGATAAGTCACCTCACTTTACAGATGAAGGCCTAAGGTACTAGATAAAATTTTAGAAGTTAAGATTTAGTAGGAGAGCACTTTCTAGGGGAGAGTTTTGCAACATTGCTGCTGGCAGATAATGCAGACATGCCCAAAATACTCCCAGTATTGCACCAAGATTTTATCCAAAAAAAAAAAAAAAAGTTATAATAAAGTAAATAAGATAACACTGAAGACTTTATCTAGAAATAATAATAGCTAATATCTATTGAATTCTTATTCTGAGTCAACTTCACTGTCTAAATCATTCCTTCTAATCATCAAAACGATCCTCCAGTGTAGGTGCTATAATGACTTCCATTTCACAGGTAAGAAAATCAAGGCATAGGGAAGCTCTGACTGCCCAGGTCAAACAGCTTATGTGTCACAGAGTAGTATCCAAACCCAAGCAGTCTTAACCAAGAGCCTACACTCTATGTATTGTAATGTAAAACAATCAAGTAGGGTTTATATATATAAACCAACTCATCCTAGTAATATAACCTATGGATTAGAGATCTGGAAAAGATAAATTCTCATCAAAAAGAAAATAATATGATTATTCTTTTAATTAAAATAATATTTCTTTCCTTTTCTTACAAAGCATCTTGTTTTAGATCTTTAAATGGCTTATGCTCACATCTATGTAACAAAATAAGCCATTGAAAGATCTCAAAAATGAGGCTTAATAAGAAAATAAAATGTTCTAATAAAAGAAAATATATTCTATTTTATTGTTTTTACATTACAATACACAGAATGTACAGATGTTTAATATTACTAATATTGCCGGGATTATTATAAACTTTTTAAGTTTTATCACTTTGTCTACCTTTGAGTCTGTGATTTTTTTAGTTAGGAATAGTAAATTCCAATGTCTACATAAATAAACAAAGCAGCCAGTGCCTACGAAAATAGCATTGTAGGGGCAACAGTAACCTGAAGTGCATATGCCCCATCCAATGAGCAAAACTATTAAACACATCCCCATGATTACTGCCACGGGAATATGGGCCTGATGATCCTAAACATTCCAAATAGTCAAAAGAAGCCAGAAAGTCAGATTTTGCTATGGAATCTCCCTATTTCATATGTTGGCAATAGACTCAAATTTTTTTAAACACTCTAAGGGCCAAATAAAACATGTCTGCAGGCTGTATTTGACGTATTTGACCTGTCATCCTCTAGTTTGTGACCCATGGAACTGTTGTATTCTTACTGAGAGAAACCTTTAAAACAGACTTATTTTTCATGTTCAGTGGAGATATAGACATATTACTTAGGCTTTTTTCATCTATCCCGGCTTTCTTCCTCATTAAAAATTTATTCACGAGTAAATTAAAAACTATAAAATCACAAATCACAAGCACTATAAATGATAATTGCCACACTGATTAATAGTAATAGATACCTACTCTGAGTTGTAGCATAGATAAGATAGGTTGGAGATTATGTGTAATGTCTAGAGCACCCTTTCTCTCCCATGGGGGGAAAACAGTCTAAATGATTATGAATGGAGGTAATAATATATAGGAAAAATCATGAAATTACTTCTAAGTTATTTTTAAATGTAAATCATACCAAACTTTTGGAATCATTACAACAAATTTATAAAGTCATGGCCCACATTGTCCAGAACCACGTCACAATTAAAACTTGTATCCCAAACAAGAATTTCCATTTTCTCTAGCATCACCCACAATCATTTAAAGGAGTTCCAGAATAGAGTGCATGGCAACCTGAAAGCCTGTCTTACATTATTCTCAAACAACACACAACGCACAAGAACCACTCACTTTTCTACCCCAGAAAGACTCTCACTGTCCACACCATCACACTTTCTCTAACTGCTTCCTTGGTCACTTCCCTCTATGCGTTCCACGCCCATCCTTCTTACTCCCAATACATCAAGTTCCCCTCCAACAAAGCTCCAAAGAAGTTAGTTTGCTTGTATATCAGTCAGATAGCTTTTCTCTCCAGAAATCATCCACTAAGTTTTGTTCTTTCTTCAGAGAGTGGGGAACCCAGAGTCTGTGACACCCACACACTGATTAGTTCTGCCCCACCACACAGGCATCAAATGTGTGTGACAAACGGCATTGCTGCCTGAATGCTATGATATGTGATTGGGAAGGACTGCCCTTGCTGTCAAAGAGTTCCTACTGCTGTCTCATTGACAGTAACTATACCTCAATTAAGGTAGAGCAACTATCCCAGACAATGTCTATTGATTCCAGTATGGTGTGTGGCTAATTGTGGCCCAAGGCCAAAACAAAATGATCATAACTTTAGCACCATATCAACACAATAGCCACTCTCCAGTAAAAGATGTGGAGACTGAAACAGTAGTGGCATAGTAAAATGGACAAGAGAATCCAAGACCAACCTACTTTGGGAAAAGAGGTTACATGAAGTATAATAAAGTAAATAAAAACTTAGTTTAACAACAAAGAACTGAAATCACAAGAACCCAAGTGCCATTTGTCTTTGAGCATATCTATCACAGCAAGCCTAAAAACATAGCACATGATATAATTTCAAGGTGAGGTAGAAATATTTTGCTTGTTGAGCGCAATGTAGTCATGGGAATTTAAATCATCGAATGTTTCTTGGGCAGTATAGCTGGTGATCACTCTTTTCACTTAGCAGAGCTTAAAGAAGAAACTTTCACAGAGCAAGTAGAGCAGAGAATAGCTGCAAAGGCCAAGCTAGAAGGGGCTGCTGGGACTCAGAGGTCAAGTGAGGAAGTGTGTGGGCACCCTGACCTTGAGCAGCAGCAGAGGGGACAGTGCACTAGGAAGGACATGGACACAGCACTGCCGACCCCGGCAGTGGGTTTTCCATGCTGTCCTTCTGGAACTGACATAGTGGGAGAGTTGCCACAGTGGTACTCTGATGGGAAAGCAGTTGAGAGGAAACCATACTTGTCCCAGGTCCCAAAAGTGATTGGTAGACATTTTTCACTAATGGTGTAATATTTAGAATCAGTAGATTCATTTCAATCATCTGGAAGGCCTCCATGAAACAGAGGTCATTTTTGTAGACTGCCAAAGTTAACTGGGGGCAGTTTCTTATTTAGGTTATGGAAAAACAACTGCTTCTTTAGGGAATCTTACACACAAGTCAAATTCAAGTATTCTCAAGAAAAAAGAAACACCCATTGACTGGGTGGGCATCATTGTGTCCTCTGGTCAGGAGGGCTGGCTCCAGCCATGAATTCACAAAACCAAGCAGATGGAACCAAATTGTGTTAATTGGCTTGTTCCACACTAGCCCTGCCAAAGATCTGGAGAGCAAAAATTTACTATGTTTGAGTTTCATGCCACCAGTATAGATCTTGTCAAAGAGACTAGTGGTAATATCAAAAAAGATTAGGACTTTGGCTTCAAAGAATGCACAAGTTCTGGTATGGACATGAAAGCTTTGTAAATGTCTTCCATGTACTAAGCTCATAAAAGTGGACATGAAGAATCTTTTAGGACCTTCAATAGTTTTCCAATTTAGTCCCAACTTACAAAAAGAAAATCTTGCACTTCCACCCTTTGAATGCTGCTGTCAGTGGACAATTATTTGGAATCAAGCTGTGACTAAGATTCCAAGAGCCCAGAGACAGCCAAAGGCAAAGGAACCCGTGGACTCTATTTTAGAACCGGTCAGTCAGAGACAAGCAGAATGAGCACAAAGGGAGAGATTGCCACATGAAAGAATTACGTTGTTTGCTGGTTTTTGTGTATTTTTTTTTTAACTCTAGCTGCTTGGCAACTCTCCTAGATTACAGCTTTGGGAAAGAAATGTATCTCCCTGATGAAAAATGAGCTAACAGAGATCCCATTGATGGCCACTCCCCAGCTCTGTACGAGGCAATGGGTTTCACCCTACACAAAAACTCAAACAAATCGATTTCCTGAACAGAGAAAAAAGAGAGGGGAAGGTTCGGGAGAGTAAACCAGGCATGTTTTCTCAGATGTAAAAGATACCGTAGTACGAGCAGAATAACATTTCATCTTGACCACACGAAGCACAGTGTTTAAAAGGCATAATTAAGCTTTCTTCTTTACTGCTTGCTCTTCACAGGGGGTTATAAATAAACTCCTAGAATGTCATGTGTTTCTGTATTAGAAAAAACAAGTGACTGCATGTATCATCACTAAACTTGAAGAAAAGGTCATGACAGAAATAATAGTTCTGAAAAATAACTTTGTTTTCTAGCTAAAATCTCTCCCTCCCTCAGATTTTGTTTTCTTTCCTTCCCATTTCAGCACAATTTATATGATTTACTTTATTCTTGGCTACGTGCTTGGAGCAAAATTAGATCAGTTTAATTTTCTCAATTTTTAGTTTGTTTTCAAAATAAAAACCAGTCGTTTTCTTACATTAAACACATGCCAAAAAAATTATTGTTCAGATTATGTTAATCCAGTTTAAAAATTAAGAAGTCCACATGTAGGTTCTTGACCAACGACATATCATCATAGGGTGGTTCTGCTCCAGCCAATGAACATCCACAGAGAACCTACTGGAAGTCAGGCTCTGTCCTAGGTACTAGGGACACAAAGATGACCAAGCCATGGCCTCAAGAATTGTATAGTTTAAAGCAGCTACCTGAATCAATGCTTTATTATCTGTGTGAAGATAACAGAGAAGTGGCGTGAATATCAAAAACAATCCAATGCCTCACCCCAAAATAATGCAAATCATTAAAGGGACTCTGCACAGGAAATCACTCCTGCTGCTCCACTACCTTTATTCCTTGCTGCGCCAGGAAAATGGCAGAAGAAAGCACATCACACCACAGAGTGGAGAAGGCTCAGAGACAACATCAATTACCTGCTGCTAGATAGTCAAGGACTGGGTATATTTAATCTCTCAAATAAAATACACATTCTTAGTATATAGAACTCTGCATACTAACTCTCGGATAATTCTGCTTTGTTTGCTTTTAATTACCCATCTGCTAAGACTTCCAGTTTGCTTATTTTTGCATTTTTTTCCTCCAGGGATTAAAAATGGATTTTCTTAGTTTTGTGTGTTTTTAAAATAATAACAATAAGAATGATTGAAAATGGTTACATGAATGCAATTAAAAGGAGCCTAAAAAGAAATTTAATACTTTCTGATCTTCCAAATGTCAAAATGAATTTCTTTAAAACCTGTTAGGCGTAAAGCAAGTACAGTACTAAAGACAAGGCCTTAAGACAGGCAAATGTTGATAGCCTTAAAGGCCGAGTGATGGGTCCATACATGATAGTTCCTTATAATGTTATTTTTCCTTTTAAGAGCTTTTACAAAATCTCATGATAAAAAAATGTTTTAAATGGGTTTTAGACAACGGACCAGGGTTATCTCGAGCAACTTACTTAAACCCATTAAGCCTCAATTTCCTCTTCTTTTTACAGAGATAGTACAATTACCTCCAAAGTGTACACCATCAGTTCCAAGAGAATGAGGAGATGAACAGACGCTGTGGGTGACATATTATCTATGTGTTTCCATGAAACACAACTCAAGATACTGACCCTGATGGTGAGTGGGGTCATTTCTGAATATAAAGAACATGCCATATATTGGCTGCACCCATATGCAGTGTCTTAGCCTCGTGAAATAGGAAAAAGAAAAAAAATCCATAAATTACAAGCAGCTGTGAAGACAGAAAATCATAGCCAATAATCTGCAATCCAAATTTTGTTAGGATATAAAAAAATTTCTAATGAACAAAAGACTGAAAAATTTGCAAAGTATTTGATCTAGTTGGGCAAGAGACATCTTGAAATACCACTGAGTCCATAAACTTTGGTTGAACATCACTGGGTAAGTGCTAAAATCAATGTTATAAAGCAGCGGTCCCCAACCTTTTTGGCACCAGGGACTGGTTTCATGGAAGATGATTTTTCCACAGACCGTGGGTGGTGGTGAGGAGATGGTTTCAGGATGATTCAAGTGCATTACATTTATTGTGCAGTCAAACCTCTCTGCTAATGAGAACCTGTATTTGCAGCCATTCCCCAGCGCTAGCATCACCACCTCAGCTCCACCTCAGATCATCAGGCATTAGATTCTCATAAGGAGCCTGCAACCTAGATCCCTCACATGCGCAGTTTACAGTAGGATTTGAGCTCCTAGGAGAATCTAATGTGGCTACTGATCTGACAGGAGGCGAAGCCTATGTGGTGACATGAGAGATGCGGAGCAGCTATAAATACAGACAAAGCTTCGCTTGCTTGCCCACCGCTCACACCCTGATGTGCAGCCCAGTTCCTAACAGGCCACGGGCCTGTACCAGTCCGTGGCCTGGGGGTTGGATACCACAGTTATAAAGAATATGAAAAGATTCACAGAATATGAAAAGGGAAGAATTATGAAAACATAATGCAGATTCAAGAAACATTGAAAAATTCTGCTAAAGTATCTGCCCAAAGGCAAAAGATACTTTGAAGAACACAGTGTGGAATAGACTCTTGGATGGCTTTACTTCCCTTTTCTATTATTTTAGAAATTAATACCACCTCCTCATATCAGATGAGGAGGAGGACAACCTTATGAAATACACAGACAGTCTTTAACACTCTTCAAGTGCTAAATGTTCTAAATATATTTCTGGAGGTTTGTTGAATAAGAGCAAAGACCCATCTATTTTCCATTTCATAAAGTTCTTTGACAAACAATGCTGAATCCATCAAATAAGAATTTAAGGGCATAGACAGAAGGCAATGTAATCTGGTTTGCTAACAAGCTGAAATCTTCTTAGTTTCAGAGAGTGTACATAATTCAGTTCAATTCCACATAAAGCTTACAGTACCCCACTATATTATGGGCCCCATTCTGGATCCCAGAGAATCAGAGAGGTACATGCATACATAGACCCTGTCCTCACAGAGCTCACAGTCTAGTTAGTAGATGCTGACACTGGGCATTCCAGGAACAAAGCGGTGGTGGGGAAAGGAATAAAGGCTGGAAGGCCATCAGAAAGTCTTGTATGCCATGAACAAAACCCTCTAGGGATATGATCAGTCTTCAGGTTAGAAAGATCACTGCACATTCAGCGTGGAAGAGCCTAGAAGGTGGGTATGGGTAAGGCAGGAACACAGATGGAAATAAGGAGATCTGTTAAACCACAGCAGCAATCCAGGCAAGCAATCATGAAAGCCCAATTTTATGCCAGGTCACTGAGGATAGAAAGGAAGGGAGAGCTCTGTGCTATATTTAGGCAGTAAAGTGAGTAGGACTAGAGGGCTGATGGAACATGACTACAGGTAATAAGACCAATTTCCCAGGGAAATGCTCATCAATTTATAGTCATATCATATACAATGCACTACCACAGAAAGCCAGATTTAGATCCAACCAAAGGAGGAAATTATTTATTCTCACGGGTTCTTTGGCACAGAGTGAGCCAAGCGTCTGTGGAATGAGCCAACAAATTCTTCAAACCTGAATGTGTCATGATCCATGAGTTATTGGCTCTGGGCCATTCTCAATCAATCAGCAAATATTTATAAAAGGTAAAATATACAAAAATATACCAAAAAACCTAGTCTACATGACATGAGGGACATACAAAAAAAGTACAAGAGAAGGGTCTTTTCTTGAATTCAAAATGCTTGCCTCTACTTGGGAAGAAAATGTACACAACTTGAAACAACAGTTAGGTCTGAATTGAAGCTTGCACCCAATTTTAAATGGGCAAGTATTTTAGCTTCCTCGAGAGCCTGCAATAAGCAGCCCAGAGCCCTAAACAAAGGCACGCTGGTAAGAAACTCAATCTGACACCCATGTGCTCTGTGCTTAAGCCAGTCTCCTGTCTGCACCTCAATCTTTCCTGTGAGCAGGGCAGGAAAAGTGCCTTGAGATGCACCTACTTTTCCAGAAGCCACGCAGGGGATAGTGCTCCAAACACACGTGAATCCACAAAGAAAGACACCGATTCACATTTATACACAGATTTCAACCTTTCTTAATGGCAACATTGACATTCATTTCTCTAAAATATAGCATAATAGTACAACACATTATATAGTGTGATGTGACACCAAATAGATAGAACAAGGCAAATACTGATTTAGCGTCTGAGCTGTCACTTAGAGTCAGTCCTTTTCAGAGCAGCAGTTGACCAAGTATGATTCCTTCCATCTACAGACTAAGATGATTATTGCAAAAAAAAAAGCAAAGGCACTCTCTGCCTTAAAAATTAATGTATCTTCCCAACAAAGAGTAAGAATTCTTGAAGATTCTGGTCAGCTGTTTAGGCCTTAGCACTCACTGGTTATAACAGAAAGATAAGAAAGATGAAGGCTTTAGAAATCCACAGCTCTAGGGAGCCAAGGAAAGCATCTCCCCATCGGCTACTTTTCAGATCTCTTGGCGCTCCCTGTTATGAGAGAATTGCAACTGAAATGCTTTTTGCTTTTTTAAATCTGCATTATACCCAGAGAAACATGTATTTTTAACACAATGTCTTACTCTTCCACCTGCAGGTAAGTAATAGCACATTTTGAGGACCTGCGTATTATTTATCTTTGTACTTGGGACAAAGCCATGATCTTCATTTTCCATTAGCCTTACCCTGAATGCACAGAAAATGACATTCCCTACTGAAATGACAAATGTCACTACCCTGAAGCATACTGTCCCCTTGAAACAACACCTTTTATGGAGGGTGAAGTGGATGATTTTTCACCAGATTTTTTAACAACTAGCTACTAAGAACTAGAATGAGGGTCCACTGAGGGCAGGTATTTTTTCTGTTCTGTTCACTGTTGTATCTCAATGAGCAAAAACTCAGCCCAGCCCAGCACGGGGGAGGTACTCAATAAATACTTTTGAATGAAGTATCCAATCTCAAGGTGGGAAAATGGGAGCTTTTCATCCATAATAAAACTTTAAGGTGTGAAACAGGTGTTAAAAGGAAGGTTCCATAAATGTTGGCTCTGGCTTTCATCAACACACGTTTCATTTTTGAAATCTCAAATAATTATAGTATGATTCAATGTTTGTGAGCATTGTGTTTCTTTAGTTAGAAAAACTGATTAATCACAAAACCAACTACCTCGTTGGCAGTGGTAAAAACCAGTGGTGAAAAATTCCAGAGCCCTATTCACTTTAGAGGACTGGCAGCATGCCCCTCCCACAGGCTAAGGGGTCTCCCTACAAAGCCCTGACCAACCCAACCCAGTAAATACTACAAAGCTGGCCTTGGCCTCCGGCATAAGACAATAAAATGCAAAAGGAAATAAAAATGCTCTAAGCAATGGGTGTCCCCTCCCCAGGATAAACAATGTTTAAAAGACTTCAGCAAGAAATCTGATGGTTACATGTAAACATCCTTTCTGCATTCAGCACATAAATCATTTCTCAGACGTGCTCAGTTTCAGGGTTCTAGTTAATCATTTGGCTGTAGCAAACACTAAAAGCAATCAATCTCACTGGCTTTGGAATTTGTATAAAGACCTGCTGTCCTTACAAGCTAGTTTCTCCACTCTCGGATACTTTTAACTTTTCCTTTTGTAGCTAAAAGTTAACTGAAGTGATACATCCTATCTTCGACCAACAGACTGCACTTTGATTTAGCAAAGTAAAAACAGGCCCTTTAAAAAAGGACAAAAGGAAGGTGTTTGAGGAGTGGGGAACCTGCGCCCTTAAGGCCACATGTGGCCTTTAGGTCCTTAAGCACAGCCTTTTGACTGAATCCAAATTTTACAAAACAAATCCTTTCATTAAAAGGGGTGTAGCAGAGAAAGAGAAAGCTTTTCTTGCCTCCTTTGGTGCTTAAAAAGAACAATCTTGAAATCAGAAGGTTGCAGGTTCCCCACGCATTGTTTTTCAATCTGTTTGGCATCTGAAGATGCCAAGCTATTGAAATTGTTGGGGGGAGACCAACCAGATCCCCAACCCAACCAAAACCCTGCAGCTCCACTTTCATCTTTTATATACTGGAAATAGTGAGCGATTTCACGTGAAAAATAGGTTCCTCTTCTAAAAGAAGTTTGAAAACTACTTATCTTGTCCAAAGTTTAGCACTCTTGCTTGAAGGCAGGCTACAAGTGACATTTCAATTTCCTTTGGAAGTCTGCAGGCTCTTCCTGAGATGGGCTTTACAAGCTCCCAGACCTTCTTCCTGTCTGAGAAAACAGGCAAAGCTGCTGGAATCAGCCCCTGTGCTAATTTGACTTAAAAAAAGAGTGAGCAGCATTATTGACCTTGAAAATTCTGACAGCACAGTACCTTGATTTTCTGCTTCATTATGTCCAATCTAAGGATTCACCAGTGATGTACCAAACCTCCCACTCACTTGTCCACGCTGCACTGCCTCTTGGAGCCACCACTGCAGCTCTGACTTTGGCGAACACAAAAACACACACCAGCCCTCGTAGGCAGCGAGGTTAAAGGCAGGTGCAGATGATGATGGAGAACTGTGTTCCCAGGCTCTGACCTGCTTGTTTTCTCAGGAAAACTGAGCCCCCTCCAGGCAACAGGAGCTGAAGTATGAGAGGGACTAAACAAACACCAGTCTTGGGGTATGTCGTCTGAGAGAGAGAGGAAAGTATATGAGAAAATCAATAAAGACTGGAACATCCCTAAGATGGAGCACTACCTAGCCATTTAAAAGAATGAGTTTGCTGAGATGTATGTGAAGATGCAAAAAGATCTCCACAATATGTCATTAAGTGAAAAGGCACGGGACAGAAATACGTACGCTATGCTGCCATTCAAGAAAAAAAAAAAAAACAACAGTCTACAGTCTTTTTAGCACTGTATAACCATTTTGTTCTGTTGAAATTTTTTACTATGCATATATATTAGCCTTACAATAATTTTTTAGTATAACCAGAGGATATTGAAGATAGAGAAAAGCAAACTTCTCAGAAACAGAACTTAAGATGGAGAAGAAAGCAGTAGACACAAACCCAAAGCCAAATATGCAAAAGCCAGTTGCACATTTGCTGCCAAGGGTGCTCAGGCCCTTGGGTCAGTTAACCAAAAGATGGCACTCACTGCGGACCTTTCACTCTGCGGGCATGGCCCAGCTCTGCCGTGGCCAGGATCATGCTATTACCAGCAACTGTCTCCTCAAAGGATTGTAGGGGGAGCCAACATAAAAAACAGCAATAGAATTCCAAATCTGAAGCTTTATTCAGCACATAAAGAAACAGCAACTTCTATTGGGAAGAGGCTTAAAAAAATAAAAAAAAAAAAAAAAGAAGTAAAGAAACAGCAATATTGAAATAGCTCTCTCCAAAGAAAGAGTATGAATTATATTCTTTGTCTGAGAGTTTTTAAAAGAAGACTATTTCTCAAGCCCATATTTCAAACCAAGAAAGTATTATTCACAGGTGAGTTGGGGCCCTTTCTTCTGCCAATCAGGAAAATGCTTTATTTTCACTTGATAAAACAAAAGTCATGTGGATTTTGCTGGTGCAGGCCTTCCTACAACTTCACGGTACTTTCAGAAACCTCGTACACTCAAGGTCACTGTAATTCCTAACAATAAATGCTACTGAGTGGATGGATCCTGTTAAAGATGGTACCTACCAAAATAGGTTGAGTATTGGGTCAAGTTCTTGAGCATCAGGACTGTGGTGCACAAATAAGCAGCAATAATCACCAGAATTCTTAAAACAGGGAAACTTGATGCTTTAGATACATTTTAAGATAAATAATTAAGAACAGATACATAATTAATAACTTTGTAGCATATAAATATTGGAGTGTTAATCTAGAAACTCAAGAATGCTTACTAAATCTCAATTCACTGATGAATTTAATTTTCTTTATTTTCTTACATAATTTCGACAGACTTGTTTAGAAAGCCCTTTGGATTCTATATTCTCTATTCTAGGTTACCACTGACTATAAAGCATTTAAAGTGTTCAATTATAATATTATATTGAGTTCTTTTATTATACCATGTTGTTTCAGCTGAATTTAGGCAGAGACCTGGCTATTTTCTCAGCCTTCACTAGCTAATACTCTGTGGTCTTGGTAACGGGCTTTCTCAAGCTTAATTTCTTCATCAATAAAATTTAAAATTTTAATCAGACAGTCTGTAAGCTACTTGTCAGCTCCAAAAGTATATGATTCTATGAGTCTCCATTAGTATATGAAAAAAGAAGTCGGTTCTCTACTTGTCTAAAAAAAAAACACAAAAATCCTTTTGGTGGCTCATGCCTATAATCCCAGCACTTTGGGAGGCCGAGGCCAGAGGATCACCTGAGGCCAGGAGTTCAAGACCAGCCTGGGGAACATAGCAAGATCCCAGTTTTTTATATCTAGGTCAGTAACTCTTAATTTCTAGAAGCTGCTCTCATGTTTTGTAGAAGCAAAGATCTTAGGAGTTGGAGTGAAAAAAACAACATTTTCATCACATACTATTCCAGACAAGGTAGTTGCTTTTAATTTTTAATTATTTCCAGGGTCACCTCCAGATTGGACTACTTCCACATGTCAGGAAAGTTCTCATGATAAACAATTAGATTTAAGTTTTCAAGGAAGCCCTAACCCAGGAAAGCACAAAAATAATCAGGTTTCTGAATACAAATGCTCCAACTAATTCTCAGCTTTCCTTGGACATACTCTCACCATGCAATCTAGTATCCCAGTATATCCCTAACATCTTAATGATAACACTTATCCAAAATACATATAGGGACAAGAATTGTTCACATTATCCCATTTCACACAATCCTTGTAGCAACTCTCAGATAGGCATAACATCCTAGCTTTAAACATAAGGACAATGAAGCTGAGAGACAATGTTTTATCAAACATCACACAGCTAGAAAGTGGCAGAACCTAGAATAGGAGCTCAAGATCCTTGTCTGACATTCTCCACTCACCTTGCAAGTTTCCACTGGCCATTAAGTGGTTCCTTCCTCAGAGCCAGGCCTAAGGCTAAGGCCCTTAATGTGTATTACCACATTTAAACCAACACGTGGTAAGTGTTATCATTACACCCATTTTATACATAAGGAAACTGAGACTTGGAGAGGATACATGGCTTCCCCTTCAGAAACTAACAATAGCAAAGCTAGAATTAAAGCCAAGTTTAAGTGATTCTGAAGCCTGTGTGATTTACCATCATGGGATGTGGCTTCCCTGTCAGGAACTCAGCTCCGTAACTGATCGTTCCCTGTATCTGCAAAATTTTTTCATCAATTCATAATACCTTTCTTTCTTTAAAATGGGAGTTACAGTCATCTGTTTACAAGGCTGTAACCTCTTTCAGCTGACAAAAATCATACCTTGTTCAACTTTTGATTCAAAGGAACCAAAACAATGCTACATAATAGTGGTCAATTAATCTGTGCTGAAATAATTAATTAAGAATGAAAACAAGCCTGTACCACCTTAACGCCTAAGTCATAATCTTCTACTGAAAAAGT
Organism: Daubentonia madagascariensis; assembly: GCA_023783475.1. Lineage (NCBI taxonomy): Eukaryota > Metazoa > Chordata > Mammalia > Primates > Daubentoniidae > Daubentonia > Daubentonia madagascariensis. Next base: position 7,501,671 of record JAKFHU010001268.1, on the reverse strand, counting down.
AATCCTGATCTGGAAATTAAAAGAAAGACTAAGTGAATAAATGAATGAATATGCAAATGAGTGAAACATTTCGTGGGACCCAAATCTTAGTTGATGATTGAATGGAAACTTAATTGCAGGACAGAATAAACCATAATGGAAGTACAAATACCTTCATTCTCCTCTCCACTGAATTCAAAAGAAATCGAATCCCATGTTTGATAAAGCAGGATCGGATGGTGGAACTAATTCTGATTAAAAGATATAACATGACTTTGGGGATTCGTGTTGTAGTAAATATTTGCTGTATTGAGCCAAAAATCACCAATGTCTTTTTTGGGAAATAACACTGTTTTCCAGACCCACCTATGACCACCACACATCTCCAGAGGCTCTAGGAATAAATCTAAAGCCCTGACTCAGTTTCTGGTTTTATTCCCCATGGGAAATCTGTGGCACAAGTGTCAGCAGCACCCCCTCAACACAAACCACACCCTCTCCTCCCCCACTTCCTTTTCTTCCTTTCTGCTCCTTTCTTTCTTTGTCTCCTTGTGTATCAAATACTTTAGAAAAGTGACCTGCAGAAATAAAAACAGTTGTGCTAAGACTTCTAATGAAACCCGGTGGATGGAACAAGTGCTCATCTCTACTTTTTCCTGAAGCCTCACTAACATGAAAAAAAAGCAATAAAAGTATACAAATGCATAGAGAAAAGGCGGCAACAACAACAGGTGATAGTTGTCACAAATTTCAGAGAGACAGCAGACAGACAAGCAGGGACTGACATTTCAGCTTGCTCAGTTTTGTTAAATACCTTCAAAGGGTGACCAACATTGCAGAACCCTGGAAAGCCTGAAAAATTAAAGAGATCAGATACCTCTGACCCACTCTCCCCACCTCTGATAGAAGAATGAAAATTCAACCCGCTGGAGACACTGAAAACCAGAGATCCTCTGAGCTGGGGACTACCAAGCACAGCTCAGGGAGGGAGTGAATCATCTTACTGAAAAGGAAGGGACAAGTGAAAATCCTGGCTTCCAGTCTCCCTTTGCAGAAAACTAGAGATTTTCCACTCTGCTAAAACTGATGGCCCAAGACAGAGGACATAAAGGTTGATGTATGGGGATTTCTCCAGTGATGGGGCTGAGTTCCCACCTGATCAGGTCACCCAAGTAAGAGGCTCACTCATTGACAAGTGCTGCTCATTCATATGAAGCTTCTAGTCACCTTTTTATTATTTTACTAATAAATATGAGTGGATTACCAAAGATGACCAGACGCCTAACATAAAAGAGACCAAATGAAAGAAACCTGTAGGAAACAGATACAGTACAGATGAAAACTCCAAAAAAATTATAACTGAGATTTTCAGAGAGATCAGAGAAAATATTGCAATCGACAAACAAAAGAAATAGGGAACAATGAGGGAATGAGAAAGAACTCCTAGAAATTTCAAAAAAAAACAACTTTTTGAAGGTAGAAAAATTTATTTAATCTCAAAAGGTTGAAAGAAACCTCCCGGAAAATAAAACAAAAAGTCAAAGACTTTGAAATTGAGAAAGAAAACTTTTTTTAAAAATAAGATGGCTCAATCACTGCATCCCAAATCTAATGAGGGAGAGAGACAGAACAGGGGGAGGGGGAGGAAGGAAGAGAGAGGAGAAGAGAACAGATATGTGTGGTCCTGAAGGAGAGACCACAGAAAATAGGGGGTATAAAAAAGTCATCAATGCAATAATTTAAGAATATTTCCCAGAATTGAAGGGCATGAGAGCCCATATTGAAAGCCTCTACTATATGCTTAGCACAATAAAAAACAAAAACAAAAACTACACCATAGTACATCATCATGAAATTTCAGAACCCTAGAGATGAAGAGAAGTCCTAAAATATTCCAGAAGGGAGTAAAACTCCAGGCACAAACCAGTGATTGGGAATCACAATGGTGAAAGTCTTTCCAATGACACTGGAAGGTAGAAGATACTGGAACAATACCTTCAAACATCTGAGGGGAATCATTAACCTAGAATTCTATCACCAACCTTAATATTAATTAGGAGTAAAGTCAGAATCAAGACATTTTTAGATACACAAAGTCTTAAAAAATTGATCTCCAAATGCACCTTTCTTCACAAGGCAAGTGGAGAATATGGCTCCCCTAAAATTAGGGAGTAAGCAAAAACAGAGAAAGCAAGGGATCCCAAACTCTGGGGATTTAATACAGGAGAGAACATAAGGTAAGACCCAGGACAAAAGCTGTGTCACAAGCCTAGAAAACATCCAAGAAAAACCGGGGCAGAATTTTGGATAATTGCTGTATAAATGTCTCCCAGGGGGAATAAATGGACAGCTTCCCTGATGTTGTTCGTACTGAGACAAACTTTAGAGTCTGGTCAGAGCATTTAGGAATAAATTATGATAGACGCATAGAAAACTAAGCAAATGAACAAAAAAGATGTAATTATCAATGCCAAAAAAATCCCTAAAGGTTACATAAGAAATCAATGAAATTATAGTATACAATGTGGCACACCCATGATCAATATTTATGTAGTCATAATAAAGTCAACACTAAAAATTGATTTAACAAAATATTGTGATATAACTATATTGGGAGCACACACACTGAAATACTTATAGATGAAATGATATGATGTGTGGGAATTGCCTCAAACAGCCAGTACAGGGGAATGTGAAGGGATGGGAATATAGTGAACATGGATAAAATAAGTTTGCCATAAGATAAATCATTGTTGAAGCTAGAGGATGGGCACATTGGGGGCCACTACACTATTCTCACTACTTTTTTTGTATATAATTTTCCATAATAAAAAGTTCTAAAATATAACATTGGGAGGACAGGAAGGGGAAGGAGGAAGTGTTGTAGAATATACAGAGAAGGGAAAGTACACATGAGGTATTGTGTACAGTATATAAGAGAACTAGATACATTCTCATTGTCTACAGATATTAATACATATTATCTATAACTAAAAAGATAGAGAAATAGCACTATAAATAAGCACATTATTTTGCAAAATGGAAGAAAATGCCCAAAGAAATCGCTAAAAGTGTTAAAAGTAAATGTTTCTGGAGAGTGGGAGAACTTAACGTAGGGTGCTACTGTTCTTCACTGCAAGTCTTGTTTTACTGTTTGAAATTTAAGAACATGTATATTATTCCTTTGATTTAAAAAAAATGAGCATAGCAATTAAAAAATAGTTGTGCTACAATGTTTGGGCTCTGGGTACTTCTTTTAAACCTATTTTAATGTAGTTCTTATACAATTTTTTCAATATGAAACATTAAAACCTTTGTAAAGGTTAAAGTATTTTATAAATTACATTTGTTCTGCTCATTGAAGCCGCTCACTTCTAAAGCAGACCTGCATGGAGCCACAGTGTGAACCTGGAGCATCTCATAGCTCAGTTACGTCCTACCTCTTCCTTCACCACGATGCATCCACCTCAGAGTCATTCTCTCAGGTGAATGACTACAAGGTATCTATGTGAACATAAAAAGATAAAATTAAATAAAAATAATAATGATAAAATAATAATAATAAGGGAAATAAGAAAAGTGATAATTAAAAAACAACCAGACTTTCACCTCTCTTGGCTGGTATATGGCTCCTAGCCCAGGAAAGGCATCTTAAAAATTAACTGTGGAAATCACTGAACAGGACACCCTTCCTCCAGTCGCTGCCCCTGCCATGAGCGAGCCGCCTAGAGTAAGGCAAACTGGAAAGACCTCTCGCTTCCATGCCTACGGCTATCATCCTTTTACAAACTCTTGACTCGGCACTTTCAGAAAAGGTAAAGATGATTAGATGAAGCTTATGTTAAAAGATTATGCCTAAAGTTGAAGACAGTATTGGAAATGGAATTCTTATATACTGTTGATGATGACAAGATTATAACTCAGCACAATCTTTCTAGAGGATAATTTAACTATAAATATAGGAAGCCTTGAAAATGAATATTTTTTTTCCAGCAATTTTACTTCCAGGTATTTATCCTAAGGAAATAATCAGTGATTTGCACAAAGATTTAGTTACAAAAATGTTTATCATAGCACTGTTTATAATAGCAAAAAGGATGTAGAAAGCCTAAATGTCCACTTGGCGATTGGTGTACACTTGAATAAATTATGGTACATGAATACAATGAAATACTATGAGGTCATTAAAATAATTCTGTATAAAGATATCTGATGATATGGAAAAATACTCAACATAGAGTGTTAAGTAAAAAAAATTATAGAACAGAATACACACTAAACAAAGAAATAGGTTCAAAGAATATATATCAATAACAGTTGTTATCTGGGATTTAAATTTTTCCAGTGAATCTTATTTTCTTCTTTTTGTATATTTATATTTTCTTTAATGAATATATATCACTTTACAATGAAAAATATGTAAAAAGAAAACAGGGGCTACAAAAGTACTGGTTCCTTTTTAAAAATATTAAAATTAGTATAAATAAAACACAAATATAAAAATTTAAAAATTGTGTGTGTGTATATATATATTCAATGCTTTAGCTGTGCTTTATAGTATTTTTATAATTCTGTGCAAAGTATTTGCTAATTTCTCTCATGATTTCTTTCTTCTTTGATCTAGTTAGAAAAATATTGATTTTTCCAAAATACTTGGGAACTTCTTAAGTACTTTTTATTATTGATTTTTTTGCTTAATTTTTCAGTGATCAGAATTGTACTCCTTAGATTTTAATTCTTCAGAAATTAAAACTTGCTTTATGCCTGGTATATGTTTATTTTTGGTAATTGTACCATGTGTACTTGAAAGAAATGTGTTTTGCAGTTGCTGCATGTACTGTTCTATATACTATAAAGCAATTAGGTCAAGTTGATTAATTTGTTCAAATATTCTATATCCTCTGATTTTTGTCCACTTATCTATCAATTACTGAGAAAGATATATTAAAATCTATTTTGATTATGGGTTTGTCTATTTCTCCTTGTAGTTCTGTCAATTTTTGCTTTATATGTTTTAAAGCCATGTTATTAGGTATATATACATTTAAAAGTAGTACATCTTCCTGGTGGATTGACCCTTTTATCATTATGAAATGCCACTCACAATAATTCTTCTTGCCTTAAGACACCATCACTATATTGGCTTTCTTTTGGTTAGTGTTTGCATGGTAGCTCATTTGCCAACCTTTTACTTTCATCATTTCTGAATCCTTACATTTAATGAATGTTTCTTTTAAGCATCATATAGGTAGGTTTTATTTGTTTTTCCTATCTGATAATCTTTGTCTTTTGATAAGAGGCTTAATATTTTATATTTAATGAGATTAAAGATATATTTTGTTAAAATCTTCCATCTTACTATTTGCTGTATATTTGTTTCTTTTTCTTTCCTTTCTTGCCTTATTTTGGATTTATCAAGCATTTTTATTATTCTATTTTCCACTTCTATTTTCTTGTTAGTTACACATTTCTTAACTATTCTTTTAATTGTTACTGTAGCAATTACAACATGCATCTTTGACCTATTAATGTCTAAATCTAAATTCACGTTTTTACTACTTCCTAGACAATATAAGGACTATAGTACACTTTTTCTCCATTTAACTCCTCCTGAATTACATACTATTTTTATTGCATATTTTAATGTTGTGTATATTTTAAGATATTTTTTGGATAGCCAATATGATTTAGATTTACCTACAGATTTACCGTTTTTCTTGCTCTTCATCCCTTCCTGTATCTCTGAGCTTCCATCTAGGAACTTGAACATATTAATCATAATTATTTTAAAGACTATGTCTGATAACTCCATTATCTGCAACCCTGGTGGATCTTCTTCTATCATCATTTTTTCTTCTGGTTTTCATTTACATCTTGTCTTCTCATATGTCTGGCTATTTCTGCTTGAGTACAGAATATTTTGAATGAAAAGGTGGTGGAGATATTTGGAGGCTCTAGGTGATGCTGTCTTCCTCCAAAGAGGAATAATTTTCCTTCTGGCAGGTAGCTAGTTTAAGGGTACCAGTAATTCCAACCCAGCTTAACCCCACTGGATTGACCTAATTCACAGTTCAGCTTCAGTCTTTGTGGGGCTTGTCTATTTCCTGCTCACTCTTACTTCCAGGATACAGCCCTTCAGGTTCTCAAATCAAAGTCCAGGGTATTTACCAGCCCCTATTCCAGGTAGGTCTCAGTACCATTTTGATCCTCTATCAGCCCCATGATTGTACTAAAAGCTGTGCTCAGTTTCTTAGGCTCTCAACCACTGCTTTTGGTCTCTTCCTCTCCTGGATCTTGGTCCTGCAATTCCTTACTATCTTAATAGCCTTCCTGTGCCTTCAAGCAGATTTTGTCCATATTTTCTAGTTGTTCTTAGTGGGAGAATTGCTTCAAAATAACATTGTCTACCATTGTCAAAAGAGAACTCCCCCACACAACAAGTTTTTAAAACAAAATCCCAAATAAATGTTTTTTTTTTCATAACCCACTTCAATTCAGCCATGGACCATGCTCAGTTAAAATCAGGGTGACAAGGATAGTTTGCATACCCTAAGGGTAATAAGCCAAATTTCAACTTCTATGAGAGTAGAATTTCTTCCAAAAAACTCATAAAGAATCTCCCAGCCCATCACCCAACTATTGATCATTGGCTCTGACTTGCGACCATTCTAAAAACCATTACCTCTCTCAAAAGAAAAAAGTCAATATAGCCTCTCTTTCTTGCTAGTAGTTTACATCATTACAAAATTTGAGAACTGTGGATGACTTTTCAGGTCTGCTAGCTCAACACTACCATTTTACAAATTAGGAACCTGTGGTTCAGAGGTGAAGTAATTTGCACATGGTCATACAACAATTTCCTGAAAGAGCCAGAAAACTAATCCAGTTCACATTGAGGGCATCTGAACTAGATATTTAAACTAAAAGCACAACTTCAAAAAGAAGTTTATTAAAGAAATAAATAAAATGGAACCAATCCTTATAAACAAAGCAAGGAAAAAACAGAGACCATTAGAAATTTGAGCATGACTGAATATTTGTGGTTATTAGGAACAATTAATTATTTGCTAGGTGTGATAATTTTATGTTGGTTATATTAATATTTTTATAAGTCACAATCATTTATATACACATACTAAAATATTTATTGATGAAATGATATGATTAGGATTTACTTCAAAATAATATAAGATGGGAGGAAGTAGGTGGGTGTATAGATTAAATAAATTGGCCATGAATTGACAGATAGAGATTTATTACACTATTCTTTTGTATTTGTTTGAAATTTTCCATTAATAAAAAGTAAAAACAAAATAAAAAAGGAAATGTAATACCCAAAAGTTTAACTGGTTGGCTTTTCTTCTCCTAATCTGAAAAAAGTTACCAAATGAATGAATTAAAGGGGACTAGAGGTCAAATCTATTTATAACAATATAGCTGAACAAATATCTCTAGATAACAAATCTCAGCCAATGGCCCAAACACTTTAGGTGATAACTTCTGTCAACTAGGTAAGCTAAGCAAGAGGCAGGAGTATGATGCATAATTTAGTATCATTCAACCTCCTGTTCTATATTTCAACACATAAATACTAATAATATTCTTCACAGAATCATTTTTAAAATCTAAAAGAAATTACCTTATTTATGCTAAGTATTCAGCACTTAGCACATCCTCAATATTCTATAACCCAGACCCACTGTGCAATATTGGCTATATTTTGGGTATTTCAGAATCCAAGTAGGAGTTATTAGAGAGAAAAGGGTAAACTGGTGGAAGTAGGAGTTGAAAGGTAAAAAGGAGTCTCAAAGATAAAAACAAATTAATGTTGTCCTAGGTTTCCTGCAACTTGCTCTTTTATATCTAACTATATCCAAAACGTCATAACTTGTGGGAGGGAAACCCTAAATATAAAATTGGAGAAAAACTTTGGAAAATGATTTTATCATGTACTCAATCAAATTTTCCCTGCTCAATCAATAGTTTGCTAAGTGTTCATTTTGGGGGGGGGTATGTCCCAAGTTCTTTCTTTATTTCCTGTATCCTTTTCAAGCTGTCACATCCCAAGGCCCTGCTCTTCAGCCCCCAGTGCCAATGCCTGCCTGCCAGCCTACCTGAGCTGGCACTGTGCTCCCCATCACCGGTGACTGCCTGCAGAAGGCAGCATATTATTTCAGAGCGGGAGGGGCACTTACCTCCAATGAACACTGTAGGGCTTCCCCAACCTAGGCTAGTCCGTGAGCCCAAAGTTGTGAACACTTAGTGAGCTAATCATGCTAATTTAAATACACAGATGTGCAGACACACACACAGCACTTGCTTATTAATCCCAGGTACCAGAAGTTAGAGAGATCCTCAGTATTCAGTAAGTATTTACTTATTTAAAACTAGGGAAGATAGACCTTTTTTTAATTATTGAAATTACAGATCAATGGCAACTTAATGTCAGCTGGCATTTGTCAAATGCTTACTCTGATATAAGGCAGGCACTTAGCTAAGTTACGGCCCCCGTTATTCCATATACATTCATTTTCTCGTGCACATATTTATCTCATTTAATCCTAAGAACCACCCTAGAAGAGCGGTATCTCAGTACCTACCATTTATAGGGAGAGAAACTGAGGCTCAGAGAGATTAAGTCATTTGTCCAGGGACACACAATGTTAAGTGGCAGGGAATTATTATATAATAGTTGTGATCTTCTTATAAAGGCTGAAAACCAATCCCAGTTATGAAAACGGGCAGCAAGAATATACAGTTAAAAGGACTTGCATAACCCTCCGGATATATTCCTCTACACACATCCTGGGTGAAAGTCTGGGCTTATCTGTATTATTGCTGATGCCTGGATTATTTTTCCCTGATCTTCTAACCACATCCTCACTAAATATTGGCATGGGGTCCTCCAGAAAAAACTCAGTTCTTGCCCTGCACCTAAACTGCTCTCTATGGCCATCCTTACTTTTCTTAGCTAAACTCCACATTCAGGAAAAATAAAAGTATGGATTAGAGTGCTATTTATTAAATGCACTGATCACTATCGCTACTCAAAATGAGAGCAGCTGCAGGGCTAAGTGATGGGCAGTTTGACGCCGGAGCCTCCAGTGAAACTAAACGTGAAGCTCTCAGCAGGCAAGGGACTGGAGGCAGACCTATCCCAGCCTGAGCCCACCTGCAGAAGGAAGACATGCTCCTGGTGGGGGAGTCCAGGGTTGGAAGCTCCTGCCTTAGATTAAACCAGTGCACACTGAGTGCACACAACCACCCTCAACAACCAGAGCCCATTACCCACGGGCTGCTACCAATAAATACCATTCATTAGGCCTTCTGTATTTTCCCAGCACTGCACTAAGCATTTTATACTATTACCTATATTAACTCTTTAAGTATTCTGGTGAGGTCCATGTTATTATCCCTGCTTAACAGATAAGAATTTGGAAGCATAGAAAGCCTTAGTAACGTGCCCAAGGTGACACACGGACAGGCTTAAAACCCAGCGCATCCTAACTCTAAAGCACATGCTATTAACCACTACTGACATAGCCACACACATACCCCAAGATCTAGATGCTCAAGTTCATCTCTCCTTCACAGAGTGAGTGAAGAGACACCCACCAATGCCAAAATGACACACATCACACATGGGACACTTTCCCTCAGGGTTCAATCCAGCCTCCCCAGACAGAACTTGAGATTTCCCTCATCAATAGCTCCATTTCTAAGACAGAGTGCTATTATCAGTCATAGATGAATAATCTTAAATAGAAGAGAAATCTATTTTGGAGTAAAATCTATTTTGAAGTAAAAGAATGAACATAATTAAAAGGTTAATTATAAAAAATTATAACATTAAAAAATTTTTAACAAGAAAAGCTACACAATCTTTCTTTCTTCCATTCTTTACCCTTAAGAGAAAAATATGTGTATATGTACTTATATGCATACACAAACACACAGAGATGTATATATCACTAAGAAAGTTATTTCAATTAACATTTAATAAGCAAGAATTATTAATTCAAACAATTCCCTGGAACCAACAGGGCCTATAAAGGGCCTTTGGACAATTTACTATGACCATGTAGGAGGCAGCATTAGACTATCAAACATTTCACATCTTTTCTTTAGCTGAGGGAAAAAAATAAATGAATCAAAGAACTATAAAAGCCACATAAGTATAGTCCGGCCCTATTTAGGTTCAGAAAAAACATTGCCAGGTGGGTGATGTGATGACAGAGGCTTCTTAGGCCAGGATTTTAAGAAGCAGGATTGCATCTATTTCCTGTGCAGAGCTTCCCCTGCTGACAAGGGACTTCTTCCAGACAGCTCAGTACCAGTGGCCCAGGCCCTGGGGTGCTGATGCCCCTCCTTTATGAAGGCTTCTAGGGGGGACTCTCCCGGCAGCACCAGAGAAGGGCGGGACCTCAGGGTGGTATGTCGAGACTGGGCTTCCCCTGAACCCCCGCTCAGATGTCTGCTCTGTCATTCATTAGCTGTGTGGCCTTCAACAAATCACATAATCTCTCTGAGCCTCTTCCTCATCCAGGAACTGAAGAGATTAGACCAGGTGCTGTCTAACATTGCTTCCAACTCTAACGTGCCATAATCCCACTGCCCTTAAAATCAGTCTCTGTCCAACACCTCTCTTGGGTGCCCCCAGTTCTCAGTTTAAAAAGCATATAGTTGATCCTCATTACTCGTGGATTCCATATTTGGGAATTTGCTTACTGGCTAAAATTTATTTGTAACCTCAAAATCAATATGCACGGTGCTTTTATGGTCATTGGTGGGCACACAAAGAGCAGCAAAAACTTTGAGTCATCCAAACGCACACATTCCCAGCTGAGGTCAAGCACAGCGACACTCTGCTTTCTTGTTTCAGCTCCAGTGCTGTAGATAAGTGTCCTTTTTGCAGTCTATTTAGTGCTCTTTTTTTCTCATTTTTGTGCTTTTTGTTGGTGATTTCACTCTTTAAAATGGCCCATGTGTATAGTGCTAAAGTGCTGTCTGGTGTTCCTAAGCATAAGAAGGCTGTGACGTCTTATGATGAAAATACATGTGGTTAGATATGCTTCATTCAGGCATGAGTTACAGTGCTGTTGGCCATAAGACTAAAGTTAATGAATCAACAATATATATTAAATAAGGTGTCTTTAAATACAAACACACGTAAAACGTGGTTATGTATTGATCAGTTGACGAAAATGTCAAGATCAGAGGCTTGCAGGATCCTAAGCCTATATTTCCCCCAGGAGCAACAGTTCAGTATTTGTTAATTCAGTGTTCATGGCAACTTTATAGAACATGACCACTACAAATAATGAGAATTGACTGTATACCCTCAGTCCGGATGCCCACATACGCTTGTGTAGAAATGTAAATGGAATCCCCTAGAGTTGTACAGTGCACAACCTGCCCACCCATACGCAACAATGCTGCCCTTGAGATGTGATGTAGTTAGAATGGACAATAGTGAAAAAAACAAAATGGAAACTTCTATCCTTAGCATACTCAAAATAAAAAGCTCTTCTAGTGCTCATGATGAAATTATAGCATATGACCTGGATTCCTCACATAAGTGCACTCATTTGGGAACCTGGGTGTCTCCTGAAATGCCTTTCCTCCAACCCTCTTACGCTTACATAAGTATTCTGAATTTTGCAAGAAAAAGCCCAAGCGTTTCTATGCTTTCTCCTCAGATCAGTTTGTAACTGTCATTAATAATTTCAGATGGTGCCCCCATGAGAAAGTTCTCCACAAATCCACTGCAGAAACACAGGCTAGCAACAATAAATAATTCATGCACGCACCTGAAACTCCTACCAGAAAGATATACTGGAAGAGTTTTTGAAAGGAGAGGGAACACAAAAGCAGGAAAAAAAGAAAACTTAAAGAGAAAAAAACAGGAAAAAATAGAAGGAAAGAGGCAAGAATGCTAAAGAAAGATTCACTATAATAGCAAGAGTTTTAGAAATATTAATAAATGCCACTTCCGAAAGGCATCAGCGAAGATTTTTTTAAATTTGCAAGTAGGGAGAAGTTTTTGGTTCTTGTCTTTCTTTTATGATATGGTTTGTTACCGTACATCTCAAATATAGAGTCAGCCCCATCACATCACTGATGGTATAACAATTTCGTACAATTAAACGCTGGCCAACATGCAGTTCTTCTTCGAGGCTGTCAAGATTAGGATAAAAAAAGAGCATTATTCTCAGACTCTGAACTCAGATATGAAGGTTCAAATCTTGCCCATACCACTTGGCTAAATGACTGCCAGTAAGTGGTTTAACTTCTAAACCTCAGATTCCTTGTTTGTAAAGTGGGAACAATGACAGCACCTACTGCATAGGGCTGTTTTGGAAATTAAGTGAGATACTGCATATGAAGCACCTATCACCATACTTAGGATATTAACATGTTGTTTACTAATATGATACTTTAATTGATAAACCACACACTGATCTAGGTCACATGGGGGCTTTAAATCAGTAGGTAAAACCACAGCATGGGACACATCTCACAGAAACCCCTTTGGATTTATCTATCATGAAAGAAGTGATTTGGGCAGGAGAAAGCAAAGAGAACAGTAATTTTCTTTTGAGTTTCTCAGGCTTTCCACTTTTCTTCTCTCATTGCCAAGTAATGGATCGATGCCTTCCCGGAGACCAAAACTAATCCTACAAGTAAAAATGATGTGATTACAGGCTCAGCACTTAGAAGCCACAGTCATATTCCATTGACATGAGAATGAGGGACAAGTGACAGGAAAATAAACTTGAGTAAGTGGGTAGCAGATGAAGGAAAAACCTCTAGGGCCAAAGTCTCCACCAGCTAAGAGGAGGTTCTGAGGCACATACAAAGGGATGCCATCCCTAAAGCTTCCAGCAGCTTTTAAGAACTCAGGATATACATCGCAATATATGCCCAACACAACCAATTAAACAACAGTTCTGTTAGATATGTTCTATGGGAACCTGTCAAATAGCCCTCACTGCATGAACACCTATAATGGAATCTTGACTTTGAGTTCATTATTTCTGAGGAAAGGAATCATAAAATATGTTAAAAAAAGAAAGAAAAAACTCAAATACTTGCATCAACATGTCAGCAAATACCATACCCTCCCAGAGGCACAGTGCAGGAATCCTCCAGGTCAAATATTGAAATGCATGAGCAAGGATGAGCAAGGTAAAAAAGAAAACAAAAACAAAACAAAACAAAAAGATGAGAGGCCAAAATAGGGCTAATCTGAAGACACATGTGTTTCTGTTGTCATCACTGATCAAATGAATCACTTAATTTTGTTCTTTCTTTCTCCGTTTAGAGCATAAAGGGATTATGGGCCTTGCAAGAATCTTCTGGGTCATCTAATTCAACCTTCTGACTTGAATGTGGGTCCTCAGTGTATACTATGGTTTTAAGAAAGTTAAGAGAGTTGAGATGGGATGTAAGAGTAGTCTACACAAACATAAAGTGGGCCTGAGATCCCACTCTCTTGGGCCTTACCAGGATCTCGGGCATCTGAACCTTTTCCGCTTTCAATCTATCAGCCTATCAGCCTGTCTGTTGCTAGCATCTCTCCACACCAACTGTGGCCCCCCGGAATGTTACTTCAATGACATTCCTGCCAACACCATTATCTTCCTCATCCACATCTCTTGCCACATAGCTCCCCACAAGCCACTAACTCTGGATCGACCCCAAACTGATCTCTCATGGCTATTGCACAAAATCAGACAAACCTCACATACCCCTGTGATGGCCTTTACTTCAGATTTGTGGTTTCACATCTCAGCTGGACTCCTGACTAGGTCACTAATCCTTTTATTTGTCCTTGTCTGATTTCTTACCCAGAAACCCTTCTTTAAAACTGCTGAGCTGTGGAAAGACAAGAGCTATAATCTGGAAGTAGAACTGAGGTTCAAAAGGCAGAGAAGCTGATTATACACCTCACTGGAGGGGTTTCTGTTGACTTATAAATGAAGGAAGGGCTGAGAAGTCAGAAATTGAGGAGCTAGAGAGAACAAGGTGAGGTGTAGGGCCAGCAGACCTCTCCAAACCTAAACTTGTAAACATAGGACCATCTGGCAGGACCATTCCTTCCGTGCTGGCCCCCGCCATCTCCCTGGGTGAGCCAAACCACACTAGAAACCCTCCCACGCCAGTCAGTGGCTCTTCCCAACTTCAACAACTCTCTACAAACCCTTCATCGTCATGTGAGAACCACCCAAACTCATCTGAACCTACCATCATACCTTCTTCTTTGTTACTTCTCAGTGGAAAGGACATTCCTCCCTCTATCCCAGGCAAATCTCTGTGTCTACTCTCCACCTATCACCTCCTGTCTCCTGAATAGCCAAAGTGAATCTATAATTACTCCTCTCTCCTACATCTCCTAACACTCCTTTTCCTCTAGTTGTGTGTCTTTTTGCCTCAGTCAAAAAAAGTGCTTACAATTCTGTAATATGTAAACTGAGATTGTCATTCATGCATTCATTCCACAACCATTAGCCACAGGCTTGCGAAGAAGAGTGCTGCACTGTGGACTGAAAGCTCTGAATACCCAGTGCTACTGCTTAGATGGCCAGAGATCATTTTTTGCTTTTGTTTTTTTGTTTTAAGAAAGGGCATATTGTAGACCACCAAAGACCTGATTTCTTATATAAACACTAAACTAATTCTCAATTGAAATAGGAATGGGGTTATTTCCCCAGCCAAACCTGCAGTAAAAGTCAGTGATTATTGGCTGCCCCTTTCTGGCTCTTACATCCTCCTCAGGGGGCCGTGGCCTGCACAAGAACACATATGGTGGGAGACCTGGCAAAAACCACCGAAAAACACAGACCAGCGTTGACAGGACACCAGTCTTACAGACTCCAGCCACACACAGTAAGAGAGAGCAAAGGAATTTTAGCACTTACAGGCTAAATTTGGGATCACACTGAAATAAAGCAGAGTTTTAATAACCCGTTTAGTGAGTTCATTTAATAAAACAAACTATCCCCATGAGGTGGTCCTAGGTACCTATTTATCAGCAACTACTTAAATCCATGCAGAAGTTATTAAATAGTCCTTGATTTAAAATTCTAGTTAATGCTAGCAAGACAATCTCAGATTTTCCCATTCTTGTAGGATACATGTCTGAATAAGTAATTAATAATGGACTTCTACTTTCCTTCTCACTTGAATCTGTGCCACTAGTCACTCAACACCACTAGGCCATCTGGCATGATGCCTAAATGCTCCGGTGTTCTTTGCACTGCAGTAGATTTCAGCCCTGTAAAGTGGCTCGGAGATACACAAGCCTTCCTAACACTAACCTATCATCTTCCTTTCCAAGCGGCACAAATTGAGGTTTCAGGAATGTTGAACAGTTTTGGCTTCTGCCTGCACTGCTTTTGTTATGAAGACTTAGCGTAGACATTTTTAACACAATAGTCATTCCTCCCAGCAGACTACATAATTCCCTGTGATCATAAAGATGCAAACACATTCCTCACTTTCTATCAAAAGAAATAGTATAATTCTGTAGGTATGGGTGGGAATGGGGAGGGAAGAAAGAAAAATAAAGAGTTTGGATGGGGCAGAGGAGTCTCAAGGAAACGGTGCTGAAAGGAAAATTGTAAGTATAGCTGTGTCTGGCTGGATCAAATAGATCTAGTCGAGAAGAGGTTTCCTATAAATTCAAACCTTTATATCAAATCCTATGTGATTATATAGATGTGTATTTCAGAGTCAAAATGTTAATGCTGGGAAGAATTATTCCTCTGAAAGTAAGTCACCCCAGGCACAATGAAAGCACATGAGAATGCGGCAAATCTTTAAAAATTTGCATATGCTAAGAAAAAATATAATTTTTAGTTCATGTGTTTAATAATATCTGAAAGAAGTCAGAAAATATCAGAAATAAAGACTTGGTTAATTTGGTATTACAACTTAATGGCTAGTGGAAATAATGGCTATTCACACAAAAGCCTCAAGCAGACTCTCTGTGGAAGCCATAAGCCTCCTGAGGATAGGACCATGTCTGTCCCCACCTCCTTAGAGCCTGGACCAGGGTAGACACTCAATAATTGACTATGAATGAATGGGGTAAATGAATAATTGAATAAGTTGAATAGGCTTTTGAAGTTGGTTACAACTCTCACAATTTCAACTTTTTGAGACAGAAAAATGGGAAGAAAAGCTAAGATATGAGCCAAAATGATTCTGGAGACAATGGAGCCTAAAAAGTGTATAAGTTCTGATTTGGCTAGACTCGACTAATACTATTATTGTCAGCAATAAGTAGTCGGTGCTGAGTTTGTAATCAGTGCTGTTAAAGCTATTAAACACACACAAATCCAGCAGACAGTTCCTATATTCCTGTAATCTACCCTATATCTAAAGCTTAAAGTAATCATTCCGGTTCAGAATGTTTTCAGCATCTTGTAAGTGTCAAATGCTATGCTAGATACTGAGTACATAATGAAAAAAAAAATCACTGTCAACAAGGACTTAAAATTCTGGAAGGTATGACAGAAACATAAACAAAAACAAAACAAAACAGAGCACAACGTGCAGTCACACAGAAGTGTGCACAAGGGAGAGAAGGCCAGCAAGGAGGGATTCATGCTGTCTTTAAGCGTGAGGGGAAGCATCGCATGGAGAACAACCTGGGCAAAATTTTGTTTGAAAGAGCAATTGAAACTGCCAGTCGGATGAGGTGAGGGAGAGCAGGCGAGCAGGCCAGCGAGGAAGCAGGGCAGGGAGAGACACGGAGGGAGAAGCAGCGGCATATCCGGGGTTGGGGGATTAACAAGAAGTTGCCAGACTGGAAGATGAGAGAGAGAAAAGAGAGGGAAGAGAGAGCTGAGAGCTGGGGAGAAACTAAGACAAGGACGGGACTTCGCAGACAAGCTAAAGAATCTGGACCCCAGCCTCAGAACGATGAGAGCCCGCTAAGGGGTTCAGGCACAGGGAGGTGAGGAGGTCAATTTTAGAAAGGTCTTATTGGCTTGAAAACACTCTTGAATACCCCAGGCTTCTGAACCTTCCCTCTCCTGGCTCTGGGAGTCTTTACTGTATCACTCAGGTTGCCACTGAGCTATCTTGTACTGTTACTATTATTTTGCATGTGCAAGTCTTAATTTTCTAAATTAACTTCACAAACCATGGACCACAGTGGCCATGGACCACTTCTCAGATTGCTTTTGTATTTCTCATGGATTTACCACAATATTCCCAATTCAGTATCTGCACCTAAGACCTCTCTCTTCAACTCTAGACCCTAAAATCCAATTGCCTAATTAATATCTTCCCTTGGCTTTTTCACAGACACTTCAAAGTCAGCTTTTCAAAAACTTACTTCACCACCCTTCCTCTAGACCCACTTCTCCTCCTGTGTTCCCTCCCTTAATATATAGTATCACTATTCCCCCAGTCGGCCCAAGCCCAGAAACCTGAAGTCATCCTTGATTCCTCTTCAATTACCAAGTCCTACGACCTTACTTCCTAAAGATCTCCCAAATCCCTACTCCTGTCCACCCCTGTGCTACCTCTTGGATTAACACCACCTTCATTCACTCTTGCCCCATCCAATCATTCTGATATCTTTATAAAATGACAAATCTGATCACATCCCTCTCTAGACCAAAACCCTATAATAATTCCTATTGCCTTAAGATAGAGTCCAAAGCCCTTAAAACTTAGAAGGTCTTCCAACCCTTCATTAGCAAGCCCAGGATTATTCTTTAACCTTATCTCTTACCATTCCCCTCCTCGTATTCCACATTCAGACCATTCTGAAATCCTTCCAGTTCCTCCAATATGCTATTCATTCCCCCCCACCCCCCTCCTTCTCTCTCTCTCTCTCCCCGCCCCGCCCCACCAAAAACTTCAAGTATATTGTTCTCTCTGCCTGAAACACTAGCCTGTCCCTTACCCAGTCTCTTTAATAACTGTCTTTTTATCATATCTCCACCATTAAGACCCTTGGTTCCACGAACACAGGATGGTATGTGTCTGGTTCACTGTGTCCTGGTGCCTAGTACAATGCTGGGCACATACTAGGGGCTCAGTAAATATTTTCTGAATTAACACATGAATATATGGTTGGAGTTTATTCTGAGTGACTTTTGATTATCCTCAGACTATAATTTCAAGGTTCCATTAATTTGCTTGAAATGGGGACAAAAGCTTTGACTAAGATAAAATAAATTCTAGAGGTACACACACAAACACACACACACACGAAGTTAGCAAATGATGCTCTATGTCAATAATACTTTCTCCCTTTACCCTCATACTTATTCATTATTCCATGCTCTGTGATTAAACATGTGATATGAGTGAAAATATAAATACTGAAATTGTACAATCTGCAATATACAAAAATAAAGCAAAGGATTAGAATGAGATTTGAGGAAGGGAAAGTGGGCTGGTCGAGCAACACGTGTCCAGGCCATAGCAACATCTTTAACTTTTGGCATCCTCAGGTTTATCATCCAAGAGGTATTCCTATTCCAGCTGCCAATAGGTGACTATTCAGAATGAAATCCACCGTGTGTGCTATGAGACAAGAAGAAACAGCCAAGTCTTCTGTGCTGCTTTGAACAGGCACAGCATAGCTGCTCCACTGTAAAACACACACACTCCAATCTAAAACAGAGCTCAAGCATAACCAAAGAAGTCTTTGTTTATATAATAAACCTGAAGAGTGGCAAAGAGTCCGATAAAACACCCCTTGCCTACTATCCAGTAAGGGGATAAATCACCAGGCTAGGTTGGCTAATTCCTGCACTATATTAAGTGCTTTCCCAGGGTGTGCCAAGAGGCATGTAGCAGGGTATGCTTGATTACATTACTTCTTGACTGGGACCCTGTGGATTTATCAAAGGAAGGCATGCAGGCCAGCACTTTGCCTAAGCCCCTAACCCTGATCAGGATGCCCACCCAGTTACAGAGGCCCCTCTCACCACCAAAGAACACTCCAAAGATGTGGGGGAATTGTTTTAAGAAATTTAAACCCCAGAAAGGATTAAGTATCTACAATCAGTCAGGCACTAGAACAAATAGTTCAAAGAAACTTGGTTTACTTTAGCCCACCCTATTGAGCAGGGATCTTAACCAGGCCTCTTCCTACCCTTAAAATTATATGAAAATTTGTATATATGGCTTATTGCTCCAAGAAGAAAGGTCATATCAGGTCCACCACTGGATTACTCAGGTTCCAGAGAAGGCCAATTTCATAGCAAGACTGGTTGAGAGGTTTCTGACCCATCATTGCATTCTCAAAGAGACCTGATGGCCCAGAGAGGTAAGGCACTAAAACACCTAAGGGCTATACAAGCTCAGGATCTCTGGCTGTCTACCTCAATCTCTTCCTTGACTTTTGTTGGGATTAAGAAGCCAATTTCAATTTCCCACAAAGTAGCAACGGCCATCAAGCCAACACCAGAACCACCATCACTCCATCCCTCCCATCTGTATTACAACTTCAGATTTGGTCCAAACCTAAGTTCCAACCCCACTTGTAGTATGATTTTAATTCAGTTGAGAATACCTCAGAGAAAGCATAAGAACTGGGCTTAAGTGTCCTAAGATTCAAAGACTTATATGTACTGAATCATTCTGGAATAGACCCCTTAAGTCTGCAACCCACAAGACTATGCTCAATCCTTCATTGAAATAATCCTGACCTTACAGAGGTCAGACATGCTACCAAACAGCCTCCTCTTGAACATGACTAGCCCCAGCTGCAGTTCTGCATACAGGCCCCTTTTTCCTGGAACCTGGCTGGTCTAGACCCCAAGAGAGAACAAGTCAGAGCTAACAAGGGCTTCTCCCCCTTATACGGTCTTACCACAGGACTTTCATGCCTGTACAGAAAGATAAAGTGAAGATGTGTTGGACCCAAGAGAAACATGAAAGGTATTTTGACAATTTCATAAATAAGCCTGATTTAGAATACACAGTACTTCTTGGATAGCTCTACATTGAACCTTAGAGATAAACCCCTATGTGGAACAGGTGCATAAGCTGGCGCAGGTGAGGGTGAGTCTTGCCCTGCTGCCACAGTTCCAGAGGAGAGAGTTATTTTGTTATCTGAAATCACATAAGCAAGGTCTGTTGTTGTTGTTGTTTTGTTATATGTGGGGAAAACTATTTGTTCATATTCAAGATATTTGGCATATACATGGTTCAGAAGAAATCAGTGTGCATTTTAAAGAAACCAAACATGCTGTCAATTCCCAAACACTGTTTGTTTCCAGAGCAATGTAAGAAATTAACCAATACACCTATACCCTGTTCAATTATGTTCTAGGCAGTAGATAGTTAGGAGTCTGAGATACATCCACTTATAACTTTAAAAAATTCTCCCCATTAGTCTGATTGAGACAAAAGAACAAGGAGCAAACAGAAAGAAAAACATAATTTACAATTCTGTTTCACTTCAGTAGACAAGCAGGGAAACAGACAATAAAAGGTGTTCCCCCCTCCTTGATGTAGTAATATTAGTGCTTCTGGAAGACATAATCTGCACCACCCAATTACAGCACCAGTTGTCAGTTAAAAGGTTTTGCTTGTTTAGTAAGGTTCTCTGAAGTGGAGTTTCCCATCAGCATTGGTCCACGGACTAGGTATCAGAATCACCTTGGAGATCCGTGCCCAACACACAGGTGAGTGGATAAAGCAAACATGGTATATATACACCATGGAATACTATTCAGCCATAAAAAGGAATGAAATCCTGTCCTTTGCAGCAACATGGATAGAACTGGAGGACATTATGTTAAGTGAAATAAGCCAGGAACAGAAAGTTAAACACTGCATGTTCTCATTCATATGTGGGAGGTGAGGGGGAGCTGATCTCATAGAAGTCAAAAGTAGAGCAGAGGATACTAGAGGCTGGGAAGGGTAGGGGGAAGGAGGGGATAGGGAGAGATTTGTTAAAGGAGACAAGATTATAGTGAGATAGGAGGAATAAGTTCTAGTGCACTATACCACTGTAGGATGACTATAGTTAACAGTAATATATTATATAGTTTCAAACAGCTAGACAGGGGATATTGAACGCTCCCAACACAAAGAAATGATAAATGTTTGAGATGATGGATATGCTAATTACCCTGATCTGATCACTATACATTCTATGTATCAAAACATCACTATGTACCTCATGAATATGTACAATTATTTAAAATTTTAAAAAGACAATGTACCTACTGGGAGAAAATATTTGCAACTCACATATTCTATAAAAGAGTTGTATACAGAATATTAAAAAATAAATAAATAAAAAATGTTTTAAATAAAAAGTAAAAAACCTGACCTCAACTTGCTGACATAGCTTTGTAAAGGACTATTAGAAATGTAATAAAAGTATTACAAGAAAGAAACTTCTACTGAGTATAGTCATTTGATTGTTTTGGTTTGGCCATTTCATAACTGCATTAACTAAGAAATAAGTAGCCATGTACAAAATTTATTTGGCAAGGACAATCAGATGGTACTACTCTGGTAAGTTTTCACAAGCCATTTCTGGAGTATGAAATATTAATGACTTGAATCTTAATTATTTGTATAGCATGTTAACGCTTTCAATGCCCATTTGCTAGCCAGAGACCTCCAAAAACAGTTGTCAGAAAAAAAGAGTCACCTAATGGAAAAGCTCACAAACTGCTGAGGTATAAAATATAGTAAAATACATTGTTGACTCATTGATCTCCAGATCTCTGGATCACAGAGGATAAGTGTAAATGTAAATATGTGTATGAAGTGACTGCGTGATTCTGTTAAAAGCAATAGTAAAACCAGATTCTTAATAAGTATTTGTTGATCGATCATTTATTCATTCATTTCATTTATTCAGCTAGTTTTCTACATGGCTTTTCTACACCTTATAAAATAATATTATTACAGTTTTTATCAAGCACAAAAATATGTTGACCATATGCAATCAGCCATTTTCCGTTCCTGCTTTGGAGAATGCTTCATTCAACTAAAATTTAGATTAATTGCATGAAAAAGATAAAAGGGCAATATACTCACTAAAGTGAAGGAGATTATCAAAGAAACTGTCAATATAGTATAAAATTGGTATGCCAAACATTCCAAAAATTGCTTTTTATTGGGTTTTTAAAAATATACATTCTTAAAAGTTTTTCTGATTCAAAATCCTTGCCTATTGCTCAGGAGCAATGCTGTCCAGAGACGCAAATGTGGCCACAGTAAGCGTGTCCCCATAATACTTGCCTAGTTGTTCAATATGTTTCACATCTATCTTAATGAACTCTTCACGACTTTTACACTGCTTCAAAACAGACAGAACCTCATCTTACATTTCACCATTTATTTACTGATTTCATGTATGGTCACGTTTCCTATTTGATCCTATTTCCAACCATTGCATATTTTCCCTGTGATGTTACGACCAGTGTGTTGGAAAACGATGATGAGGAGCATACATGGCTCTCCCCCTCCACCTCGAGTCAAACACACACAAAAATCTGAATTATATAGGTCTTCATAAGTACCAAGGAGTCTCCTTCCCATTGTCTTTCCTCCTGCCCTCCCCTGGCCCTCTGAGAAGGGCGATTAAAGAGCTCAAGGTTTAGGACGTCAGTATCTCTGCTTTCATTGCACCTATAGTTATACTGAGAGAGGAAATAGAAAAGCATATCCAGAGTGCTTTGAATAATCAACTTTCTAGAACTTCCTGATGCCTGCCAACCATCCCACCCCTCTTGCCTCCTCCACAATGAGGACCGTGGATGAACATTACATAACCATATACAAATATATCGTGTCAGGTAAAATCAACAGTCCAGCACAGATGTGGAAGGCAAGTATTCCCGTTAAACATTTACTCCTCAGAGGACTATGCCAAGCCCAGCCTAAATTCTGGCTTCAGAACACAGGGAAGGACTTCAGACTGGTGGGAGCTACCCACAGGGAGCCACCTGATGCCAGGAGGAGAAATTGGGAAAACGGCAGGCTTCCTAAACAATTCAGCTTTAAAGTAAAGAAAACCTGGAAAGGAAATCAAACCACTGCTGAGAAAACAAATGAATATGATCAATCTAAATCAGAAAAACAATCAATGGAAGAAGCAAGGTTATGAAGCAAGGTTAGACTAAACACGTTATCTGAGAGTCAGGATTAGTCCAATTTTATTATTATACAAAATTATGACAATATAAAACATTCCATAATCTTAATAGAAAAGTTTCAGAGCCTGAAATACAGAATTAAGGTACAATTCTAAAATAAGGCTTATTATTTTAATGTGTTATTAAGAAAATATTAAGTATTAATATTTGCCTCCTCCCTATTCAGTTAGAAGATCCTCTACAATGACTGCAAGTTCCTTGAAGACAAGCATTTGGCCTTCATTTCTACACCACCAGCACATAGCAGGATAGACATGCCAGCTGCGCAATACATTTCTACTGAATTGACTGAATGAATAAATAAATTTATATCTGCTTTTCTTCTTTGCTGAAAGAATGTACAGTAGAATGAATTAACAAGCAACATGAACGTGAGCAAAAAAAATGCATATGGTGATCTTGCTAGCAAGATCAGACCAATTTATTTATATGAATAAAGACAATGGTCTGAGTCTATACAGAAAAGACCAACTGTGGATGTACCCCAGGAGTTCCAAGGAAGAAAAATCTCGGTGGGTGGTATCAGATCTCCCTCTTCCCTACATGTCTGCCAAGGTTGTGTTTCCTAACTTCACTATCTCTGGCCCTTTGATAGATTTATACTAAATATTCTTAAAATCACTTGCACATTATGGAGCAAACATGTTAACATCATAATGGCCAAAGGAACTGCGGCAAGTCTGGTGGTAACTTGGCTAATGTGAAATTAGCAGCAGCACCTCAAGGGGTTCCTGTTCAGATTTATCTTCTAAACATCATATTTTTCCCTTGTGTTTAATGTCAAAGTTGCCACAAAAATTCCTGGGAGAAGTCATAGTAAAATATTAAATTTAAATAAAACACAGTCACAGTTCCCTGGTGATGCAAGAGGTACTAGCTAAGCACTGAGCTAAATGGGCTTTAAGTATGCAGGAGGCTACTTTCTTCTATAAGGGAGTGTTCCATTCTAGCTGGTCCGAGTACATGTTGAGTGCAGGAAGGTGCTGCTCTCTGGCCCAATTAGACATAGAGCTTAGTTCCACCAGCACTATTGATCTGCAAAGCTAAGGGGAAGAACTGTGTCTTAGTCCATTCAGGATGCTATAGCAAAATATCTCAGACTGGGTAGCTCATAAGAAACAGAAATTAATTTCTCACAGTTCTGGAGGCTAGAAGGCCAACATCAAGTTGCCAGCTGATTCAGTGTCTCATGACAGTCCTCTGTCTTACAGACGGTGCCTTCTCGCCGTGTCCTCACATGGCGAAAGGGGCGAGCTAGTTCTCCAGGCTTTCTTGATAAGGGCACTAATCCCAATCATGAGGGTTCCCTCATGATCTAATCACCTCCCATATACCCCACCTTCTAATACTATTACTCTAATACCTAGGGGTTAGGATTTCAAAATGTGAATTCTGGGGTGACACAAACATTCAGACCATAGAAAACTGTAATATATTACCCTTCATAAATGCATATCCATCACGAGGACTTCTCTCCATGCCATCTCCAAATCCCCACCTCCACCACACCCCCACCTCTGAGGAGGGAAATAAATCATGAAGACCTAGGAAGACACTTGTCAAGGATGACCTCTCAGTAGGAGGATCACTTGAGCCCAGGAGTTCGAGGTTATAATGAGCTATGATCGTGCCACTGCAATCCAGCCTGGGCAACAAAGGGAGACCCTGACTCTAAAAAAAGAAAAAGAAGAATGACCTCTCAGAGGGCAAGAGAAAACTGAACCACTTCCAGTTTTTGAGACTCCAGGTATATTTTTAAAAATTGAAAAAAAAATTACTAAGAACTTCAAATGTTTTAACGATTAAAATGATTTAATAAATGTCTTCTTCCAATACCAGCAGTGTATCTACTAGTTAGTGGTTACTGAAGATCATATCAAAAGTCTAAATCCCAGTCCCTTCATAGTCTTCAAGCTGGGTTCCGTGGCTTTCCTCAGAGCTCCCGTAAAACTACTCCTTAGACCAACGTGCTCTTATTTGCCTTTCTGTGTCTTACAGGGAGAGGCAGAGAAAGCAGTTTATTAGAAATCAATGAGCTGCCTCTCTTTGTGCTCCAGAATGAGCAGAGGTGGACACTGGTATATTCCAGATGTGGAAGGGGAAGCCATACATACAATTTCCAAAAGCATTCTGCTATTCCATGAATGGGATACAAATCTGGATGTGTTTTCACTCAGTTTAAAGAATAAAAGAGTTACTCAATGTTCAACTTCTGCCCTTATTTCTACTCCAGATGAAGCTATTTTGTCCTTTTTCCTCTCCCCTCATATCTGAAACAGGGGTCAGTGCACTCATTTATATTGCAATAAATTTGGATGTATATGACAGAGAGAAACCCGTAGTAACTCACTAACTTCGATCTCAAGGTAATAAAATCTTTATAGTATCCTTCACTACTTTACATATTTGGCTTGCACAAATTCTTTGACTTCTCAGGTTTTCTTTAACTTTCAGTTTTTACTTTAACTACACTATTTAGCTATATGTTAAAATACTCCCGTGAAAGGTGGTCCCCAATGCCATCCTAACTTGGAGAAGTAAGGGGACTTTGTAGAGGCATTCAGTAAAGTTCATACTCAGTGTGATAATGATCACAGCCAACACGTAAGGAATAAATCCAATTAGCATATGGGTACTTAGAGTTCATTCATTTAATATGAAGTGACATTTTGATAACTAAAGAATTGAGCCATTAGCACTCTCTGGTTACAACCTGTCTGACAGATTCTGGGCATGAACTTCACTAAGTGAGTTTTCAAGGACTTAGGTGAGGACTAGTGATAGGGATGCTTTCTGTGCTCTGTTTCTTCTGTAGAAATGCTTCTGGTGGTCCTTTGGAAATGGCTTCTTATCTGAGAAGTCTCTAAGGAAGTATGTTCAATAGTTTAGACACCAAAAAAAGTTGTTCCAATTTTTCTTGACTTTTTTCTTCTTTTGAAAAATCATCATATTCAACCTTGATAAAAGAAGTTCAACATTTTGGAAGTGCACCCATCAAACTGGAAAATGGTATTGACATAAATCTTTAATTTTAGGTCTTGGTAGACGCACTACAGACTAATTTGGGATATTAAGGGGGAGTGGGTTTCATTTGGTATTTTGAGAGCTTCAGTGCATATTTACTGAATGAATCAATCCAGTGAATACTAACAGGATGAAAACTTGCACCGCTGAACTCTGTCAGCACCTGCCTCTATGTACACTTGCTTTATTCTTGTTATAGAATCCTCATTTGGAGTTCCTCTATTCTGCCAGAACAGCAGGTCAATGTTCTTTCTTCCCGCCACTCTGCAGTCTTACCCATCTTTGTATAACAAATATGAAAGCATATTACAGACAAAAAGCACTACGTTAGAACTTGGGCCATAATATTGTCCAAGAATATCAGGCCCCCAAATTCTCAGTTCTTTGAAAATTTTCTCTAGATAGAAACTTTCAATCTTCTGCCTTAGGTAACCATAAAAAAAAAAATTCACTAACAAACACTTTGGATGAAAAACATGTTAGGAAATATACTCTCACTTTGAAAAAGTAGGGGAAATAGGGGAAAAGGAAACCAAACAAAGTTTGGGTTTTTACTGACGTGAACACAGGAAGACCAAGTAATTGTATTTCCTACTCCTATACTTTTCATTATTGAAACAATTCCAAAACCACTATGTTGTCTTATGCCTATATGTGAAAAAATATAGAAAAACATGAACTAAACATTGAAGCAAAAGCAAGCACAAGGTAGTTCTAATCCTAAATTTGCCTCCAATTCACAGTCTGAACTAAAACATGTTCTTTTACAAATATTTCTTAGCTTCTCCTTTTATAAAGAAAATAAAATCACACTGGTTGGGTCAGTCACCAAATCTGTAGAGTAAGGTCGTATATAAATCAGTTTTATACCAAACTATCTTTTAAAAAATCAAGTTAAGCATCTTTAAAAGTTGAGGGATGTTTCTCATGTTAAATGGCTGTCAGTAGCCAGGGTAAGCCCTCCAGAAGCGCTTACCTTCCCCACCCCACCCGTCAAAACAAAGGTTTAGCATTAGCTTCTTTTCCCTTCCCCAGCACACTCTTACTTTACACTAGCACTGGCATAAGGTGAAAAGACAGTGAGTGTGCTTTGAGGCCAACATTTCTTGTCTAGAATCTCCATCTGCCCCTTCACCACACATGTGATCTCTAGAAAATTGTCTTAGCCTCATTGTTCTTGATTATACAATAGGGATGATAACATTCACAGCTCAAAAGTAGTTATGAGCATTATAATTATATATACACATACACATATATGTGTGTGTACATATATACCCACACACATATATGTGTATGTGTACATATATACCCACACATATATGTGTATGTGTATATATACATATATACCCGCACACACATATAAAACACCAGGAGCCAGTATCAGCTACATAATGTATGGGACTCAGTGCAAAATGAAAGCACAGGGGGCCTTGTTCAAAAACTACTAAGAATTTCAAGATGGCAACAGCATAAACCCTTAGAGCGCGCCCTCCTGAGTACGGGCAACTGCAGACATCACACACTTGTGAAGCTGTCTCTGCCCAGAGCATTGTAAGTATTCAATACATGATAGGTATTATTAAAGCAAAAGTTCCTACTTTGACATGAGCTTTCAACTTTTCAGAGTGTTTTCACAGGGAGAGGGTTCTTCCAGTACAGACACAATCCTCAGACAGCAACTGCAGAAAAGCCACTGAATGTCTCTTGGCCTAAATTTCCTCATCTTCAGAATAGAGGTTGACTCAGAGCAGTGGTTTTCTAACTATGGTTTGAAATGGTGCCCTGAAGGATCCCTGGAGTCCCCTCAAGGACAGGAAAAGGCAGAAGCAGAGGGGATAGGTCATTGTTACTTGGGACAGAGTGACTATGTTTAATTTTCTTAACTGCATTTGAAAAACAAAAATCAGTTACATAAAAATAAATGAAAACTACTGGATTTGTTGAGCTTGCAATCTTTCCAGTTTTAAGTTCTAGGCTCTATTTCTTGTTTTATCTTCACAACAACCTTGAAAGTAATAGATATGATCACCACCATTTGTTAAAGAACATACAGAGAGGGTCCACATCTTGACACAGCACTAAACAAACTCTGCCCTCCCCATCCCAACACCAGCTTCCTTCCTGGGCTGCCTCTCCCCCCTGTAGTCTCCACAGAAAATTTCCTTCTAAGGATATACCTTTTCTGGATCCTCAAGAAACCCAGCTCCCTCTAAGGTGACTACAGTGTTAACATCGCCATAGCAGAGAGGGAATGGGGATGAATTAGAGGTCAATTCAATAGGATTATAAGCTATTTTCCTCAATTTCTACCAAACTGTGCCTCGTTTATATCCACGCTCTCTCCCAAACCTGGAAGTCCCTTTCTTCAATGCCTCTCCACAAAATCCTCTGGAACCACACTCCCTGGGTCTGAATGCACTACCCACTCCATCGTGTTCTCACTGTGTGACCTGGCGCAAGAAACTCTCTGGCCAGAGTTTTCTCACAGGGTTATAATAAAGATTATGAATGAATGAATGAATAGATATAAAGCACTTGCAACAGTGCCTGGAACACAGTAAGTGTTTCATAAGCGATAAATACGATAAGCACATTTTTTATTTACCTCCTACCTCATATACTCCTTCACTCCTGTCTTTTAAGTGGTTGACCAGAAAGGATTCCACCAGCGGAGAGGAGGGCTGGAACAGGCAGCAGGGACAAGAGGTGGGCTTAGAGCCTGCTGTCACTCCCTTATAACACGCCTCCCGTGCCAGCCATGATTTCTGTCCAGAAGGGCCAGTTACAGAAGCATTCCAAATGTAGCTGTTCCCCTTCCCGCAGTTCACACCATCCACTTCAAGTTCTGCATACCCATGAGAGAGGTAAAAACAAGTTACCGAGGTCACCCCACACCTACAAAGGAGCCCATGCACCAAGGCCATCTGTCTTTTCCCCCATCACCCCATGGCTTCCCCTCTCCTCCCAAAAGCTGAGACCTAGGCTGGTCCATGCCAGGGGAGCCCTTATAAACTAAAGCAATGAGGAGATTTTAAGAACCTGTAGATGCATGATTGTAAAGAGAGGGCAAGTTGTAAAAAGTACAACAGGCTGATTCCAAGAGCAGGCTCTCAAGGCTCTGCTGTCACTCACACTACCCCCATCCCACCCACAGGAAAAGAGCATGTTCCCAAGCGCTAGAAATGTTCTACTCTACTTGTTTATGCTGCCTACAGTTCCCACAGTAAGAGATTTGTTTGGGTTTTAATCTGGCTTTTCAAAGAGGACATTCACTCAGTAATATTAATTGAAGTAATTACCACATGTCAGACTCTATTCTTGGCTCTGAGAATATGCTGGCCACCAAAGGATGCCTTCATGGAGCTCCTTCTTAAGGAATTAAGGTGGCATTGGTCACTCACAGGCTAGTATGTATAGTCAAAAACATTTACATTGCTTATTTCCCAAGCAGTCTGGTGCATAAGGCGCAGGAAGCACTTTGGGGAGAATCCAGATCCATCCTAACCCAACACACTCAAGAGGAGGGTTCCAGAGGGAACCCCAGGTGGCAAGAAGACAATGGAGAAAAGAGACGGAACAAAAGGTAAAGGAAGACTCAAGGTAAACTTCTACTTTCGCATTTGTACCCAAAGCCAGGCAGGTCTACTCTGTCCATACCACACGATCCTTGTATTTGTTTGCTAGGGCTGCCGTAACAAAGTACCACAGACTGAGTGGCTTAAACAACCAAAATTTATTTTCTCACAGTTCTGGAGGCTGGAAGTTGGAGATCAAGGTGTCGGCAGAGTTGGTTTCTTCTGAGGGACTCTTCCTTTGCTTGTAGAAAACGGTCTTCTTCTAGTGTCTTCACATGATCTCTCACATGATGTGTGTGTCTGTGTCTTATAAGGACACCAGTCATGTTGGATTAGGGCCCAATCATATGACCTCATTTTACCTTAATTACCTTTTTGAAGGCCCTCTCTCTAAATACAGCCACATTCTGCGGTATTGGGGGTTAGAACTTCAACATATGAATTTGGGGGGTGGGGCACACAATAAAGCCCATAGTAATCCTCTGCTCCCAAGATCAGAACCAAGATAACATAATAGTGAGATTCCACCAAGCACTAAATAAATCCAACCAACTTTTATTAACTATTTCATTGGGAAAATATGCTCCAACTTCCAAATAAACAAATTGAAAATAAACTTTTAGAGCTTTTTTTCCTACAATGAGGCTTTTACTGTTTGAATGAAACTTAACCAAGCAGGATCTAACTACTGTACATGAGCATAGAATTTCTTCTATTGGAAAAGTTTCAACATCTTTAAATACAAAATAAAGCTCTCTCCAGTCAATAGGACAGGTTTCATGCATTTCTTTATTTACAGATACCACATTGCTTTCATGACTGTGATTTTTAAAAATGTTTCCTGGTGAAAGGGTTGGTCATGGGAAGAGTGTAATGATCCTACGTTGAGTTACTCCTGCTGAACATAGACTGAAGCATTAACTTCAACATTTCTGGCTTCACAGATTATGTTGGCACATGTTTAACTAAAAACAAAACCAAGCAAAATTTCTAAATGTAAAAATAACTTTTGTAAAAATGGTTTCATATGACAACTGGAAAATTCTAGCAAGGTACCCCAGATGATTTACCCCTAAAGAGGACAATAGCATTAGTGGGATAGCAAGTATTATCCACAATAGAACTGGGTGATTTGAAGTTTATTATCTGGAAATCTATCTGTAGTTCCCTTCCAATTCTGTTATTTAAAAAAAAAATAGTGATCTTGATTATAAGCAGATTGCTAAATCACTCTGCGGAAAACAGCAAAGGAACACAGGTCCTTGCTAAAAAATAAAACACGAAATTGCAAAATAAAAACCACTATGGAAATTCATAATTCATTTTACTACCTGAAGCTAATGTTTTAAATGCTAAATTGTAGCAACTAAACTTTCCCAGGCACTTGAAGGTTTATAAAGATTATAGAGGCAAAGCACTGGGACCTGGGTGTCAGGCACACCCAGGTATGAGTCTTGGCTCTGCTACTCCCAGTAAAACCTTGGAAAAAAGTTCCTTCCTTCCCCAACCCTGCCCTTCTATCAATGAAAATAGTAACTGTAGCTGCCTCATTGCACTTCGGAGAAGATTAAATATGATAACACATGGAAAGCATTTAACACAATGCCTAGCACATCAGTGCGCAGTCAACTGCAGTCACAATTTTTATTATAACAGTATTGTGTGGGCTTCATTACAACCCTGTGAAGTAAGTACTACTGTCATTTCCACTTTAAAAGCGAGGAAACTGAGATTTAAAGAAGCTGTCCCTAGCCTAACCTCAAACATCTAATAAAGAATATCCTCTAACTCCAGATCCAGAGTTTACATTAAACCAAGATAAATAACAAGTGTTGATGAAACGTTTTTATAATAAACTGCCATTTATCCTCTTTTGTCCCTCCCCCTCCATTTTTACAAGCTGTTCACACCTATGTTTGCTCCCAGCAGCTAACTGACATGAACATATATGTAAATTATTCATGGCTTGTATCAACTATAGACTATAACCAATATAGACTAGTAAACAACACAAGGACCTCTTCGATATGTGTAGGCATTAAGGAAACCAGCAGCTGTGTTTTCACTGTAACGCTTAATTATTGCCAATTTCAGATGGAAAACAAACTTTTCAAATAAAGGTAAATGTTACCTAAAGATACTGTTCAATGTGCTATTCAAAAAGCTTTAGGAAGATTTCAAGAAACGATATCTGGTCACAGTTAAAGTTTTTAATTTAAAAATACGAAGAGAATTAATAGTAACTATTCTTTATTGCTTGAGCTTAAACCTGTAATTTCACATTAATTGGTGAGTAAGAAACAGACATTAACATTTAAGTAATAAACGATGTCTTCAAAAAGAATTAATGAATAATCTAGATCACAGAATAGTTGCAATTCAGTCTTATTTCTTTCAAGTCCATATATTACTGCCAAGGAGGCTACAAAATAATAATTTATTGAGTGTTTATTCTGTACCAAACACTATATATTAATGCATTTGATTCCCCACAACTGCCCCCATGAATTAAGTCCTATTATTACCCTCATTTTACAGATGAGGAAATCAAGGCATAGGAATTTGCCTTGCCCAACGTACAACAGCCACTAAATATAAGAACCAGGATCTAAACTCAAATCATATGGCTTCAGAGTATAAGGTACTGCTAACTGGTACTTCATACTGAATTAAGTAATCAATTCCAGTATATAAACAGGTTCTGTTAAAGTCTTTGAAAATGATGTTTTAGTAGGTTAAGCATTGACTATGCCATAATTAATTACACGTTTTTTTCTTAATGCAAGGTCAGCTCCCAAATCAGCAATATTTTCACCAAAAAGGGAGAGTTTCTATGACATGGTATATATATTGGAACACTCCTCATGATTAACTTTCTATTATAGATAAAAGTCAGACAAATTCTAATTTTAGAACTTTTTAAGCTAAAGAATCAAAAACACATTTAATACAATATAAAGGAAAAAATGTTGCCTATGGCTTTAACTCAGTTTGCCTCAGGAAAAAGCTATGCTTCTTTAAACAACCAAAATATTAGAATTAGAGCATACCAACATTTTAATTTTTAGAAATTTATCCAAAATCCACTGACCTCACCTTTCATGTTTTCCCTAGTATGAGAGATGCTGTGTGACCCAGAGTTCTTCAGAAATATACAGATAATATAGATGGACTACTACATGCTTTCCTAATTTCAGTTTTAGAGTTGCAAAAAAAACTACTTGGTTATTCATAAATAATTTTACCTACTCTTTTCACACCGACATTATATTTCTAAGTACACAGTGATTTCCAGGTAGCCTGTTATGATAACCCAGACTAGTCATCAAGACTTGACCAAACTGGGAAGGAAAGGGGGTAAGCTTCATAAACAAATGAGTTGTGGTCCAGAGCTCATTCTCATTAAGTGCAACATAATACAGAACCTATTAAAACATACTTCTCAAATTGCTAAGTAGCAACCTTAACAGAAATAACTGAAAATATATGCTTTGCAAACAGAATTTCTCTAAATAGAATACTTTTAAGTTGCTCCTTGGGGTGTCAGAGGATTTTTTAATTTTGTCTTCCTGTGTTCTTCCACAATTCACTGGCTTTGTGTCTTCAGATGCTAATTTCTTTCTCTGCTAGAAAAGTTAATAGGCACCTCCACTTACAGCAGATGGTTCCTTATTAAAAAATAAATAAATAAATAAAAACTTGGAGAGCATCTGGCCAGATATATCAGATCAGGGTAGTTCAGATTTTAAATACCTGTTACTCTTGTTCAAATAAAAATAATTTTAATCCTAGTAACTTAATCTTCTGCTCTTCTGAAATCTTAATAAGGTTTTTATGGAAATTGATATTAAGTATAATCAGTTGTCATAGTGGTATGAATATTGTTTTTCTTTTTCAATATAAGCAACATGCCTTAGTCATAGCAGCTGTAAAAACAGAGATTCACTTCAATTCATACTTAGTACTTTCTATCTTAGCTCCTAGAAACCATGGTTAACTCCTTTCCATTACTGTAATGTTTATTTTTTCATGGCTCATGCACAGGCATTTGAGTTTTAAGCTGGTACTGGTGGTATTTTTCCATCTTAAAATAACTTTATCATGTTTTGAATGCTTCTCAATGCATATCTAATTATTCTGGTTGGAGAGCAGCTCCCTCCTATTGGTTGCTCCCAAATGTAGGCAGGAATGTGACTACAGGCTCGGGTTCAGAATCTTCCTGGGGTGAATCATGTTGTCAAACAAATGGTGACTTCCAGTGAAAATTACACATACCTTTACTGTGATCTTTCATGGACACCCAGCTACACAAAAAGGAAAGGTTAATGCCTGCTGAGTTTTTTCTCCGTCTCAAACCATCACTCATAATAAACTACCCTTCTGAGATTTGCAGCCTCTACTCTGCCTACAGACCACCTGAGTTCAATATAAAAGAAATAGCCTCTGCTAGCTTGTGTGGATCTGCAGGAGTTACTCTGAAGCCTTCAGATACTTTTTAACCCATGCTCTATCCGTGCATCTGGGGGTGGCAAAAGTGTCAAGCTTTACTCCAAGGAATAACACTCCTTATGGATCTCCTGTCCTATGAGGTCCTTGAAACCCTATGAGGTCCTCCCAGGACCACTGAAAAGCTCAAAGAACAGCACCACTCTCATTTAGGAAAAATGCCCACCCCGTGCCAGTCCTCACAATAGTCCAGCCTAAGCACAGGGACCCCTGGTTTGCCCAGGTTAAACAACACGTGTGAAATTACTTCATAAGAAAGCAGTAGAGTGGGATTTGAACTCAGGTCTACCCAAGAGTCCCTTCTTCCACCATTCTACACTTGTCACCAAAAAACATCGAGGGAACGTAAAGAGCCCACAGCTCCAGCCAGAGAAGTTCTTACCTCCGAGCCACCCACACTTCAGGATCCCAAAATTAAAGCATTTTTGATTTTTAAAAATATATTTGTTTGAAAGCAGTGCCATTTTGAAAATCAGCAACAACAAAGGCCCACTGAAAAAGCTCAGCTTTACTCAAGGGTAAAACACACTGGGGCCCCTTCATCCCACCTAGAGCAACCAAGGCCCTTCAGAGCACAGCAAATTCCACCTCTGTAGATACTGAGGTGACACAGGGGAGTTTTAAGCAAAGGAGTAACGTGAGAATCACCTGTTAACTAGATTTCTCTCGACAGAGCACAAGACAGGAGGGAGAGGGCATGTTGGAGGTCACTATAGAAATCTAATAAAAGCAACGGTGGCATTGGCTATGGGCAATATATATAGCCCAAGTGTTGTACCCCCATAATATTCTGAAATTTAAAAAAAAAAAGAAATAGCAGGAAGGAGAGATTCAGAGATTTACAAAAAGCTGAATAACCAAGATTTTGTGATAGATTAGATGGGGGCGGGGCGGGTAGTAGGAATGAGGAAAATAAGTCTAAACTAATTTAAATGTATGCCACTGCTTCAAAGAGCGATGAAAATAAGCCCACCTCAATGCAAATCTAAACCCCAGATGGCCAAAAGCCCTCCCCACAAAAATAATCTTTAACTGCTAAAAATTTCTTCTAAAACCCAAATTCAATTATTTTTAACAATGTAGTTATTTCAAGTTTTACTGTGAATTGGGCTCCTGCTGAATATTAATATCCATGATTTATAAACCAAAAATTTATCCTTTATGCTGCACATACATAATTATAATCTTGCCATTTTTAAAATTATGCTCTTCTTGGAAGTTTTACATTTGAAAATTATGCTCAGTTAATGCACACACGGATAAGAGAGACCATTCTATGCAATGACAGACTTTATATCAACTGGGGGGTAATGCTTTTCTTCAGTTGTCGACTTCGAGGAAAAAAAAACCCTGTGGCATTTGTTCTCTTAATGACAATGGGAAAATCATTTTTCACAACACACAGCTGCACTTTAGAAATGGTATGGATTTATAGCTTCAATGATCCTGAGCTCGGATGAGTTAATGGTTTGGGGGCCATGGGAACAGCATTAGCCAAAGTCAAAGATGAAGTTAAAAAGTGACAGAGGACTTTTTAGCCCACAAAGCCCAATTTTGCACTTAACCAGATCTAGCTATCTACCACAGTAGTTTTTAAGTCAGGCTCCAAAAGGAAAAAAATTTTGAATAGAAAAAATAGCTTTAATTTTGTATAATTTCAAGACCATGCTTTTTACCTTCCTAGTAGTCTTGAACAATCAATTGGCTCTAAAGTTCAAAGGTGTTCAAAACTTTCTACATTAGCATATAGCTCAGTATTAGAAACTGTTCAAAACATTTAAAATATTCTCTACACCAAGTGAAATAGCTTCCTTCCAATTTGGAATTTGTCAGCTCATGCCTTTTTCATGGTCAAAGATGCACTATGTGAGCGTTTTGCTAGAGTATTATGTTGTTCTTTTACACATAAGCTCTGTCCAGCCTATCTATCACAATTACACGAACAGCAAGGAAGCCCAGCTTTAGGGTCAGTTGATTCTGAGTCCCAAATTTGCAATGCCACAGTCTTCACTGGAATTTGTTACATATTGCCAACATGACAATTTTGAAATTTTAAAAAAGCAAAGTTTGAAGAGGTGTATCCAATTTCTATTTCCCCCTATGTATTTCTATTTGTTTATAACGAGTCTGGACAACTGGCTAGTTTTATATTATGTGTTCTTCAGGGGACAGGGGAAAAGGTTTTCCACATATTCAAAACTGCTGCTCTGTCATCACTGCTGACACTGATGACAGGTCTGTCATCACTGGCTGCTGCTAGCTATCTGACTTTTAATACCACTATTGATTCTTTAGGCTGCAAGTTGATGGTTTTGACTTACCAGGATATCTTCAGCTGTAAATAACAAAAAGACCAAGTAAAAGTGATTGAAACTTTTCTAAAAATAGAGAAGAAAAAGACCAATAACGATAGGCAGGAAGTGTGAACAGACAGTGGATAAAAGAAATGTCAATGGCCCTTAAATATACGAAAATATATGAACGCAGAAATGCAATTAAAACTATGCTGAGATACCACTTCTTACCTATCAAATCCAAAAGTCTGACAATGTACTTAATCGCACAGAGAAAAATCATCTCAAGTGACCTTGAAACACAGAAATTTGACTATCTATTCTTAGGTGGAGGATATTCTTTAAAAAAAAATACTGCCAAAAAAATTTTTAACTGTTTTAAGTAATCATATTGCTAAATTCAGTATTGGTTTTATTCATCTGAAATTATCACAGATATGTAGTAGCATGGTGTGTATATATAATGATAGTAGTGCCACTGGGAAATAAGCTTTTCAGAATAAGAAAAAAGGCATTAAAAACAAAAATAACCCTAAATTTGAAAAACAAATATAAGTACAAACTCATGTTTTATTTCTCTTTAAAAAGAAATATGGATTTCCTATATCTGTCCACTGAAAAAGCCAAGAAACAATGACTAATCCAGTAACAATAATCAGCTTTAGTCACCTAGATTTTGGTCTCTGAATACCATTCCCCACTAAAAGGAACTAGAGCTCATTGAAAAACTGGCTGAACCTAAGACTGGGGCAGGAAATGTATGATGAGGATGTGAAATATTTTATTCTAGAAATCAAGAACTCTATCAGAGTCTACTAGGGTCATGTCTAAAGGACCCAACAGCAAACATAAAGAGGTTCCCACTATCCAAAAATGGGACAAACTGAGCAGAAAAAGGAATATTAACAAAACAAATTGATACATCTCAAATATGTTAAAATCCACGAATCCATAATATAGTAGTTCCCCCTTATCCATGGGGGATACATCCCAAGATCCCCAGTGAATGCTTAAAACCGTGAATAGTACTGAACCCTATATTTATCTGTACTATGTTTTTTCCTATACATACATACCTATAATAAAGTTTAATTTATAAATTAGGCACAGTAGATTAACAATAACTCATAATAAAATGGAACAATTATAACAACATTCTGTAATAAAAATCATGTGAATGTGGTCTCTCTGTCTCTCTCTCTCTCTCTCTCTCTCTCTCAAAACATCTTATACTGCACTCACCTATTTTCAGACCATGGTTGACCACAGGTAACTGAAACTGCAGAAATCAAAATCTCAGATTGGGGGAACTACTTTAATACTGTTTAAAAAAGTAAAAAGAAAAGCTCATTGATCACTTTTGGTGGATACTAGAAAACAAAATCATTATTCTGAAAACTGATAAATAAAAGGGCAGAGGGAAATCAACCAAGAATTTACCCTGCCTTTCCCATTTGAATTGTGCCTTAGGCTAACCAGATAGTTGATGAGGTAAAGTTTTATCTTTTAGATGGATTCTAGCTCATAAATGAAGAAACAGTGATAGAATTGGAATATCAACATTTTGCCAGCCTGTAATGCAATTAGGGATCCAAGTAATGCTCATTGATGGCACTAGTACTATTAGGTGAGAAGCTGATGGGTAACTTTATAATGTACATCTCAGACTGACAACATCTGGCCCTACTTATCACTGTTAATATAAAAAAGAAAGATAACTATGCACTCCTTGATCAAAGTAGTTTTGTGATCTATGTTGAATTCCTGCCAAAAAAATAGAACTTGAATCTTATGAAGGGTCTAACTACCAATTTACAGAAAATAACGAGGACAGAAAAACATGTTAAATGATACCATGGGAATGCAATCAGAAAAACCTGGAATGTGGGAAGTCCTACAGGACAAATGAGCAGGTATCTTCAACAAATAAAATGCAAAGAAAAAAGGATGGGGGGACTTAAAGATTAAAAGAGATACGTAATTATATTTGCATCATGATTTAAACAATCTAAATGTAAACATATCCATGAGAAAATCAGGAAAATTTGAACACTGACATGATAGTTAATGGCATTAAGAAATATTGCCAAAGTTTTAAATGTGATAATAGCATTGTTGTTATGGTTTTTTTAAGTCCTTGTCAGTTAGTGAAACATACTGACAACATACTTATGACTAAAATGATCCATTGAGAGAGTGAACAGCAGAGGGGAAAGTAAATAAGACAAGCTTGGCCATGAATTTTTTTTTAATTTCAATAGATTTAGGGGTATAAGTGGTTTTTGGTTTCATGAATGAATTGCATAGTGGTGATGTCTGGGCTTTTAGTGTACCTATCACCCAAATAGTGTACATTGCACCTAGTAGGTAGTTTTTCTTCCTTTCCCTCCTCCCACCCTCCCCCCTTCTGAATCTCCAGTGTCCATTGTACCACTCTGTATGCCCCTACATACCCATAGCTTAGCTCCCACTTATAAATGAGAACATGTGGCATTTGGTTTTCCATTCCTGAGACACTTCACTTAGGATAATGGTCTCCAGTTCCATCCAAGTTGCTGCAAAAGACACTATTTCATTCTTTCTTATGGCTGAGCAGTACTCCATAGTGAACTGATGATTATTAAAGACAGGTTATGGGTACATGGGGGTTTATTATACTATTCTTTCTTCTTTTGTGTATGTTTGAAATTTTCTAAAGTACAAAAAAAGCTTTAAAAAATAATACAATATCCTAAGAAGATACACAAACGGTCAATTAAGCACATGAAACAATGCTCAATATCATTAGCCATCAGGGAAATGCCAATCAAAACCACAATGAGATTTTACTCTACATCCACTAGAATGGCTACAATCAAAAACTCAGAAAATGACAAGTGTTAGCAAGAATGTAGAAAAACTAGAATCTTCATACATTTTAGGTGGCACTGTAAAATTATGTAGCCACTTTGGAAAACAGTTGGGCAGTTCTTCAAGTGATTAAACATAGAGTTACCATATGACCAGCAATTCCACTCTTAGGTATACACCCAAGAGAATTAAAAATGTATGTTCACACACAAACTTGTACATGAATGTTTATAGCAGCACTATTTAAAATGGTGGGGGAAAGAAGTGGAAACAGCCCAAATATGCATCATTTGATGACTGGATAAATAAAATGTGATATACCCATACAATGGAATATTATCACAATCAAAGGAATGAAGTACAGATATATACTACAACAACGGATGAACCTTGAAAACATTACACTAAGTGAAAGAAGCCAGCCATAAATGACCAAAGTGAATTATTTCATTTATATGAAATATCTCAAACAGGTAAATCTATACAGACAGAAAGCAGAGCAGTGGTTGCACAGGGCTGGGGATGTAGGGTGTGGAGGAGAAAAATAGGAGGAGGGTTGACTGCTATAGGGTATGGGCTTTCTTTCTTGGGGCGATGAAAATGTTCTAATATGGATTGTAGGGATGATTGCACAATTCTGTGATTATACTAAAAAACCAAAGAGTTGTAAACTTTATATGGATAAATTGTATGGTACTTGAATTCTATCTCAATAAAGCTGTGACTGATGATTACGATGATGATGATGATGACATAGCAGTGGCCAAAAATAAGTGGCTTAAACAATAAGGAAATATTTCTTTCTTAACTAAGAAGTTCAGAGGTAGGGTGTTTCTAGGCTTGGTTAGTTCCGTGAGGCACAGAAATATTAAAGACCCTAATTCTGTTCTTTCTGTTCTGATGTGCTAAGGGTAACACTTTGTCCTCAAGCTAGGTACCCTGATGATCAAAGTATTTCTGCAGCTGTCCCACAATACCAGCTACAACTACATCCAGAGAAACAAGAGGTAAGCTAAAGTATCATACTTATTCTTTCCTAAGAATAAGCTAACCCTTTCGCTATCTTCCTTCTTATACTATAAAAGAAAAGCATACCTCTCACCCATGATGAACCTTTATGCAGTACAGTCATTGTTCTGGTATGTTAAAATCTCGGGGTCACCAAACATAGGAGCATTTTGAAATATCACTGTAGGTATAAAGAAAGTAAATTACTCTAATAACTTGCAGCTGATCCTTCTGCAAACTAGGTGGTTACCAATCCTTGTTTTTACCCAAATTGAAGAGAGACCTAATCAAGTTTTCAGCTGATCATTGAAAATAATTTTTAATGATCAGTCACAATTGATTTTCAGTCTATAACTCAGGAGTTCAAAGAGACTATAACAAATTCCTTCTCTTCCCATATACTTATTATGTGAACAGATTTCACAGAGTTTACATCTAGACAAGTGAAAAATTGGAGTAGAATTGGTGCTGAATCCTGTCTCCTCTAGCAATAAATATATGCATCCTTCATGAACTAATAGAAGGGGGAAAAAGCCCCATCCATCTCATTAAGAGATGAATTTCCAATCAAACTGTACTTTCTAACATTTAACAAGTATTTATCAAAAATTTTAATATATTTATATAGTTTTGCTCAACTGTGATAACTCAATCCAAAAGAAATTACTTAACACTTAGAGCCTTACGTTCACAGGAAACATTGCAAATGTTTTAAATTTAAATTTATATACATATTTTGTTGCAAAGAAGTATAATACAGTGATCCATAAAACACTTCCAAGCATAAAAATAAATTACATTAGGATAAATGCTGTGGGGAAACTGCATCAGAAATTAAAGTTTAAGGAGAAAAAGAACTATAGAAATGTATACTTTCTATAGTTAAACATGAGTTTGTCTATTTTTTATGGATGCAAGTGAGAATTGGATACATCTGATAGGGATGTAATAGTTCTATCCTAAAACGTCAATGTTTTCCATATACAAAAAATTACAAGTGTTGGAACTCATGCATCTTTTGACAAAAAATTTTAGATATAATATTTTAAATACATAAGGAAGTACGTGGTTTTCAAAACTATTTGGAGGGAATATGAGGAAAAATAAGGAAAAAAGAATTAAAAGAAGAAGAGCACTGAAACCAAAGAAAATTCACCCCGAACCTGAGGAGAGGCCTACCTTTTCCAAAGGATGTGGCCATGAGAAAGGGGAATGCCAGGAAAAAATCAGGGTTCTTTGAGGAAAGAGGGAAGGGGAAAGAGGAATGAAGGAGTCTTAGGTAACCAGAGTGTCTGTCCCCCCATCCTGGGCCACGAAGCCCTGCGGCAGCTGCCAAGGCCTGGACTTCCTTGCTGTCTACCTCCTGACTCTGAGGCTGCCAGTCTCCCTGGCTGAGAAGAACAGGTAGGTGCGGGCCCACTAGAGTGGAGCTAGGAAAGCTAGTGATAAGGTTCTTGCCAAATTTATTGCCCAGGTTTCTCAGAGTCTGAATCCCAATTAATATGTTTCTTTCAGTTTTACCTACCCACCCTTCAGCCCTCTCCTTTCCAGGTACAAAATGGCCCTGAGAGGCTGGCTGAGGAGGGTTCACACGTAGCCCCAAACTACCTAGAATCATTGCTTTATTTGGGCATCACAGTTTTGCTACAAAGTCTGTACCAGCACTGTCCAGCATGGTGGCTACTAGCCACATGCAGCTATTTAAATTTAATTAATACTAAATATTAATAAACAAAATTTATAATCCAGGTGCTCTTTCACACTAGCCACATTTCAAATGCTCAATAGCCACACGTGGTGAGTAGCAAACAGCACAGATATAGAATATTTTCCTCTTTGCAGAAAGTTCTATTGGAAGGTGCTGGTGGAGATTTTCACCAGGCCAACATCTTCGCTTGTGGGGATTTTCTTCTCAGGGAGCCTGCTGTCACCCTTTACAGCCTAGCTTTCCTATCTGCAGCCCCGCCACCCATCCTCACAGGCTTTAAGACATGACCTCAGATGTCTGAATTCCAATTGTTTTCAGAATTGAAGCTCTTTACCAAGGGGATCCCAGACCCCAAACAAGTCAAGGTATGTAAACACCAGTTTAACATTTACTCAAGCTTTCAGTGAAAGAGAGGTTTGTGTTTCTCCAGCACAGGAGAGAGGACAGATCTTAGGGCAGCATATCCCACTTTTACGTGCCTGCATATCCCAGTTTCGGGTCTGATGCAGGAAGATATCCTGGGACAGATTTCAAAGCCAATATAACTATGAAGGATTTAAAAGGGGGAAAAAAGCATAGTCTTACTACACAAACGGAAGATTAGAAGTGAAACTAAATATTCCATAACTATAAAGGAATTTCAGGTGATAAAATGTTTGTGAGCCCTAAATTAATGCATCCTAATATACACTTACAGAATGCTTATGTGTATCTGCTTGTACAACAGATGTATAATATGTTTTCATGGCAAA
The DNA here is from genome assembly GCA_023783475.1 of Daubentonia madagascariensis. Taxonomy (NCBI): domain Eukaryota; kingdom Metazoa; phylum Chordata; class Mammalia; order Primates; family Daubentoniidae; genus Daubentonia; species Daubentonia madagascariensis. The sequence goes on along the minus strand of JAKFHU010001268.1, from coordinate 7,458,819 downwards.
AGCAGAACTGAGCATAGAAAATATTATTTCACACAGTGTTTTCCAAAGCAGAAACATACCAGCTGTTTACATGCACAAACTCTGGACAATGGAATGTATCTTATTAAAACAAAGCCTATTCCATTTAGAAAAGATTTGATATTTTATTGACGCCCTGCCTATGACAGAAAAAAATGATTTTAAGTCCATATAATTACAAAGAAACAAGCCTCAAAATGTTTGGCCAAAGTGCTTTCCTACACATCCAGCTCTTTCCCCTAAACACCTGAGCATACCAGCCTCTTCTCTAATCAACCCTGCTGCACTCTGCAATTAGGCCTCCTCCTCCAGCCCAAGGTAGTACAGACAGCAACACCGGGCAGGCTGCTCCCTGTAGCCTCAGGGGAATAAATCAATCAGGCCCTTTGAGGCATAGACACTGTTGTATCTATTTTGGCTCTTCACAGGCCTTTTGTTGTTAGTCCCTGTTTCTTAGCTGTGTTCCAAACAGGTGAGTTTGCCAGAGAGCTGAGTTACCGAAAGGTGAGATGTCATTCCATTTGTGTGGCGTGAGTTGTGCGTAATATCACAGTTATTAAAGCCTGGGCCTGCTCGGAGACACAGAAGACAGCGGTTTTCAAGACAGAACTAAAGACAGAACAGTTTGCATTTTTCCACAAAAATAAAATCATTATATACAGTAAGGAGATGATTGTAAATATTGAAAATGAAGGCTCTTAGTTCTAGCTTCCGATTTGTTTCATGCCTATTACACCATCACTTCAGGGTAAAAATTAAGATGTTAGTAGACAGGGATGTGGAGGAAAAAACATCTGAGGCATATATATTAACAAAGAAGAAGAAGAAGAAATACTGAGTTTAGAGAACACATCTAAAAACAAAGACATAGAACAACCTCTACACCAACATTCAAGCTGCTTCTGACAGCTACATGCAAAATCCTTAAGATGAGACAAAACTATGATAAGAAATGAAAGAAACCACTAAGCCACATTTTCTAAGAATTGTCCCAGCTATTTAAAGCCAAGCTATGACAGTGGCCCCCAAAGTTCTTTTCATAAAGATCCCTTTACCTCACATTTGTGTTTCTTTGTTCTCTTCCCCAGCATGTCCCCAGTTCTCTTACACAAATGCTCATAAACATTTTGAATTCACACTGACAGGAATTACATGAGCCTTTCCACGCAGGACACCCTCGAGGTCCCATGCTTTCTCGCCCAATGCCCACTTATGCTCCTTTGCCTAAGTACCAAAACCCAGCCAGTTTCTACTTTCTTTGAATCTCAGTGGCATCCGAAACCCCTGAGCCGTAAGAACTCTCTTCGACTATACAAAACCCACGTTGAAAAATATCAGCACCAGCATGAGATGCAACTTACCTCACATCTAAACACTGAATTGCTAACTTTCTATCCTCTAAAGATAAATAAGATGAGTCTTTATTTCCTTTCCCTAAAAGCAGTCTTTGAGGGTCTCAATGAATAGAAGCAATAAATTAAATATCCGAAAGAAAGTTTCCTTTATATTGGGAAAGGAAAGCTTAATTTACCATCACTACAGGGTACTAATTAAGGATAGAGAAATGATCAGACTTCTTAACTTCTAATATCACAAGACTCCTATCTTTCTTCCACACTTTCATGAGACAAAGGGAAAAGAAGGACGCTGTAACTCCAAAAAGGCTAGCAATAATAGCTCTTTCAGATAATAGTTTAAAGCTCCTAAATACCTCTTTCTTTGTTCTCGCTCCTTGTGGAAAGGCAATGATTTTGCCATGGAAGCTATATGTCAAGTCATCAACTCGTTTCAGAGGGCTGGAAAAATGTCTGGTCCCGTACACTTTGAGCTCTATCTTTCCAGTCAATACATTTTTAGTCTCCATTACAGACTGTTTTCTCTTTCTGCTAGTCATTTATCAAAGGAAAATAAATGAAACAAGGTACCCAAGAAATGTTCCAAACAAGCATTTCAAGAAAACAATAAACCATTCCATTTCAAAACATATTAACATCTAACCTACCACCCATTTACTTCACTACCCACCCCTCCAAATTACCAAAAAGGATGTCAACGTGGCCCTAATTCATCAAATATGTCCATGTTTTGTTGACTATTATTTTCAAACAAGTGAAGGTTTATTATAGAGTGAAATGTGTCCAACTAACTTTCCTTCTCAGCTTCAGATAAAAGCAAGTGAACATGGATGTTAGTCTAGAGGTACAATGGCTGGTAGCTGGAATATATGAACTGTGATGCAGGTGGGCACAGGTATAGGTATCCAAACATAGAGATTGGCAGAGCATTTCCACAGAAGAGCCAGAAATCTAAAAATCCTAAGGGCAAGATTGGGTCAGGGGCCAAGGGGGGAGTGAAGAGAGAGGAGACCAGGTTGGGATGACGCTTTCTCCAGCAGTGTTGATTAGACCAATCCAGCAGATGGTAGGCCTCACTTAAGACTTAGCACACAGCCACCCTGCCTCCAAATGTCTATTTATCCTTGTAGAGAACATCTGCTCTGTTGGCCAGCATGCCTTCAATTTTAGAACTGCCCTCCTCCACTTGGTGTAGTAAATCATAAGGTTTCTTCTTCCCCACTGAGGGTATGATTATACCTGGGGGTATGAGCCTTGACTCAAGCCAGAACAATCAGAATTTTTCCTAGAACTTTTGCTGGAGATGCCACCCCAAAAAGAGGCTTGCTTTTATCTGGGAATATGAGCTATTTGAACTGTAAAAACCAAAGCTGCCATCACAAAGAGGCTGCCTAAGAATGATGCCAACCCAAAATAAAGTGTAGCCAAGAGAGATGGCGTGAAAAAGTCATGACGGCGTGATGTGAATGCATGCGTGCAGCTGCATCTGAAGCTAATGTTATCTGGTTAGACTTCAGGTCAAGGGAACAAAAAATTATAAACTTTGCTTAAACTGGTTTGAGTTGAGTTTCCATCACTCACACTAACAGTTCTAAATAATGTAATTTTCAGATACTTTCTTCTGCTTTGCTCCTATCTTGGAGAAAGAATTTTGTGTAGGTTGTCCCTGCCACTTGTATTTGATCCCACCCCATCCATCTTGTCCCTCTTGTCCCTTGTCTCCCATCCATTGTCTCTTCACTCCTATAACTCTGTTCTCTCTCCCCACTGGTTCCGTACCCTCTACTTACAAGCTCTCTCCCTCCTGTTGAAAGAAAAATGGAGTTTTTCCCCCTTATCAGACTCCAATCCCAGAAAGGCACATTTTTAAAAATAGTTTTAGTCACAGGATTAGCATTGAGTACTCTGCCTTTCACTTACCATTACCTCGTAGTATGTCTACATGGCCTGATGCTCTTCAAATCTATTATTTTAATGGCTCTGTAACATCCCATGTCAAGCTAATCTATGATGATTTACTTAACCAGTCCTCTAATATAAACATTTAGATAACTTCTTATTTCATAATATAAATAATGCCAGAAAGAAACTTCTTTACATATAATTTTTCTTTCTTCTAAATTAATTCCTTAAGGCAAATTCCCAGAAGTCTCATGGAAACTGGACTTAATAATTTAAATTTTTTTCAAATAGGTATAAGATGATATCCCAATATCTGTTTAGTTTTTACTTGGTTAGTAACAACGATTCTTCTTAATATATTTGTTTGCTACTTGTATTTTCTCTTACATGAACTTTCAATTCTACTTCTTAGCCAGTTTAATTCCTAAAGTTTGGTGGTACTCTTAAATTATTTGCATGAATTCCTTATAAGTTTTACTAAGTAATTCTTTATAGCACTAAATCTTTGAAAACCTGTATTCTATTGAGTTTTTAGTTTTATACTCTTAGAGATGTTTAAAATTTTATCAAATTTGTCAATACCATCTTGTATCCCATCAACTTTTAAAAATCAATCATTCTAAAAAATAAATAACTAAAATAAAATAAAATTAGTAAATACTCAAAAAAAATCAATCATTCTAAAATTGATTGTTGGTTTTATCCTTACATCAGATGTAAGAATAAACTAATGGCAGTGCAAATTGGTATGACTTCCCCAAAGGAAAATTTGGTAATACATATTAAATATGTACACAAACATCTTTTAAAAATGTATACCATGTGACTCAAAAGTTGTATTTCTAAGGAATGCACCTGACATGGTTTGGATGTTTGGCCCCTCCAAATCTCATGTTGAAATTTGATCCCCAGTGTTGGAGATGGGGCCCAGTGGGAGGTGTTTGGGTCATGGGGGCAGATCCCTCATGAATGGCTTGGTGCCCTCCCCACCCCCACAATAATGAATGAGTTCTCATTTTATTAGTTCACATGAGAGCTGGTTGTTTTAAAAAGCCTGGCACTACCTCTTCCCTCTCTTTACTACCTCTCTCACCATGTGACACACCTGCTTACTCCTTCCTCTTCCACCTTGATTGGAAGCTCCCTGAAGCCCTCACCAGAAGCAGATGCTGGCACCATCCTTCTCATACAGCCTGCAGAACCATGATCCAAATAAACCTCTTTTCTTTATAAATTACCCAGTCTCAGGTATTCCTGTATAGCAAATCAAAATGGACTAACAAGTGTATAAGAACATCATCACAGTGTTATTTACAATGCCAAAATATTGGATTAATATGAATACCAATCAATAGGAATGGATAAAATAACTTACAGTCTATCCATGATGAATAATGGTGTCGATCTATATGTATTGACATAGAAAGATATCTATTACACAGTATTAAGTTTAAGAAACAGGTGATCAAACAGTACACATTTTTTAATGCCTGGTTTTTGTTAAATACACACATACATTAATAGAAAAGGTTCTGCAATAAATCCAGGTAATATTTAGTAATAATTATTTTTGTTTGTGGAATTACTGGGATTTAATGGAGTTTTCCCCCTTCTTTTTATATTTTATATTTGTCTGATTTCTTCTCTTTTAGAGCAAGCTTGTATTACTTTAAATATAATAAATAAAACAATATGGTCATTTTCACTGAGAAAAACAAAAAACAAAGCTCTCATTCCTCAAAAGTTGAAATGATATTCTGCATTTTGTGATTTGGCTTTTAAAAAACACTACTGTTTACCCTTTTTAATTGCTTTCTTTTTAACTTAATAATTTATAATACCCAAAAAAATGGAATTCTTACTTTTAAAGATACAATCTCCCTTACTTAGTAATAAGTATCCTTCATAAGTTTGCATAAAAACACCTCACAGGAATACACATGCCTTGATGTTCACAGTATTTCTTTTATTATACTTTGTATTTATCTCCTGACTGGTATTATTGAGAATTTTTCCTCCTAATCATAAGTGAACAGAGTAAGAAATATAAAAAGATACTTATTTATCTTCAACAGCTTGATTCCTCTAAAGTGGCAACCAAAATAGCCATTTAACGTGAGTTTCTCTCCTTTTCATATGCACTTGAACCATCTTATTCCTATAAAATCTTCCTTTCTTCTCCTCCTAAGACCTCAGGATACTGAGAATCTTTTCTAGCAGTTCATGTTTTTCAAGAGGTCCTATTACTCCTTAAAGTATCTGACCACACTTGATCTTTCTTTTAAAAAATACATTTTAGGTGTAGGAATTGGTAAATCTGAGAAAATTCTGGAAGCAAATAATAATATAGTTCTGGTGCTCAGCATTAGACAAAAACCATACTCTTGAACATCTGGGACAGTATTAAAATAATCAGGCTTCCATTTTGAAAAGAAATTTGAATACAACAAAACGTGCTTTTTTTTTTTAATCCTAATACTATACGGAACATAATTTAATCTTTGCAAATTGTGAAGGAGGAATGAGAAATGCCGATTAGATTAAAGAGGAAGGAAAAAGATGATACACCACCTTGGAGGCAGGGGAGAGCATCATTATGGACATCAGTATTAAGTGAGGGGATTTTTTTAAAATTTTTTTTTTATTTCAGAATATTATGGGGGTACAAACACTTTAGTTACATATATGGCCTATGCACTGCCCGTGTCAGAGCTACAATCATGGACATCCCCCAAACTGTGCGCCCCACACCCATTAGGTGTGAGTTTTCCACCCCCTCCCCACCCCCCTCCCACCTGCCCAACTCTGATGAATATTATTTCCATGTGTGCACATAAGTATTGATCAGTTAGTATCAATTTGATGGTGAGTACCAGTGATGCTTGTTTTCCCATTCTTGCAATACTTCGCTTCAAAGAATGGGCTCTAGCTCCATCCAGGATAATACCAGATGTGTTAATTCACCATTGGTTTTTATGGCTGAGTAATACTCCATGGTATACATATATCACATTTTATTAATCCGCTCATGTATTGATGGGCACTTGGGTTGTTTCCACATCTTTGCCTTTGTGAATTGTGCTGCTATAAACATTCGAGTGCAGATGTCTTTATTATAGAATGTCTTTTTTTCCTCTGGGTAAACACCCAGTAGTGGGATTGCTGGATCAAACAGTAGTTCTACTTAAGTTCTTTGAGGTATCTCCATATTACTTTCCATAGAGGTTGTACTAATTTGCAGTCCCACCAGCAGTGTATGAGTGTTCCTATCTCTCCACATCCACACCAACATTTGTCGTTTTGGGACTTTTCGATATAAGCCAATCTCACTGGAGTTAAGAGACATCTCATTGTGGTTTTGATTTGCATTTCCCTGATGATTAAAGAAGTTGAGCAATTTTTTATATTAACTAAGGGGATTAATGCCTATTAATAGGGAGTTCCTCTTGATATAATGCCAGAAGAACCCATTTTTGCTAAACCAATAATGAACTGACCAGTACTGACCCACTGTTGGAATATGTCTGCAAACTCATCTTTCTCAACATGACAATCAATTCCATGGAGCCACCCTCACCCTTTCCAAAGCGCTACAGAGCAACTACGTCTGGACACTGGTGAAAATTAGAAGCGGAAGGAACATAGCAGAGGACAGTGCTATGATATCTCATCTCCAACAGTACGCTAATCAGTTTGTAGGGACAGAGTCTGAATTCAAGAGTAAATGATTTCCATTTCAAAGGGTCCCCACTGCCTACAGAATGTAATTCAAATGCCTTATTCCAGGCCCTATGTGATCTGGAGTTTAAAAATCCCCTCTCAGTGGTCCATCCCACCACTTGCCTTGCTTCAATCAAACTGGACTCCCTTTACCACTTAGGCTTTTACTCATACTGATCCTCCATCTTAAGAGCCTTTCTCTCATCTCTCCCAATTCTAAACTGACCCCAATTGCAAGGCCAAGATCAACAGTGATTTCCTCCTGAATAACAGTACCCTCAATGGCTAGCACGTATTGACTATATCTCAAGTACTTTCATGTATTATCTCTTTTATCTTGGCAACACCCCTGTAATAGAGGCAGAACTATTATCTCCATTTCAGAGATGAGGTTAGTAACTTGCCCAGGGTCAAACAGCAGTGAAGAGCTCAGACTTAAACCCAAGAATTGGCGCTCACAGCCTTAACCATGCTGCTGTACTCCTATTTACTGACACTTATCCCAAACTGCTGTGGACTAAGTTCATTATCTGATTATAGGATATTGGTTCAAATGCTTTGGCTGCAATAACATAAAATCCAACTTATATTGGCTTAAACAATAAGGGAATTTCTTAGCTCATACAATAATTCCCCAGGAAGGCCAGTTCCCGGCCTGGGTAAGTCAGGAGATCGACAACCAAACTCCTCAAGGAATCAAATGCTTCCATCTTTCCCCTCCATCAACCTCTCTGTGTTGACTAGGTATTCTAATGGTTGCAGAATGGTTGCAGCACTGCCAGAGATCACTTCTTCACGTGCCAATGCTCAGAGACTAAGCTTCAAAGTCTCCCATTAATGGAGAATTCTTCTTTCCCACTCCTGAGGTTTCCTTTTTGTGAAGGGATATCAACACATAACTCCAGGCCTTTCTTATCCCTGGGAAGGTGGCATGATTTGTCTAACTGGTAAATTTAAAAGAGCAACTAGCCATGCTTATCAGTTTTGTCTTCATTCCTCTTCCAGGGATCAAACCTGTCAACCAAAAGCATAAGTTTTCATCTGTTTCAACAAGCTGTAATTCTCGCCTGGGCAGCCCTTCTACATGGGAGAGCTGCCTCAGCAAGACTGTCTGTGGATGCCCATGTCTACATAATCCTGAAGGTTCAGGATCAGCAAAGCCACTTGCCTAAGAGAACTAAATCTATATCCTTCAACTTAGTTTCACTTTTTAAAAGACAAAAGGTGATATTTTTGACTTCTATATTTATTCTTTGTTTTATTTTTCAACTTGTTCAGAACGGGGGGAAGGAGGTTCTATTATGGGGTCCTTTCAAACACCTAACAGTCTTAGCAAGCCTCCATGGATATCTCACTGGTCACAACTAGGTCACATACTCACTCCTAAACCAATCCCTTGGCAAGGGAATATAAGCTTCCTAATTAGCTCACAACTAGGATTTACATAAGTCATGTGAGGAAGGGGTGGAAGACTCGAAGAAAATCAGGACTCTGCCAACAAAGAAAAGGGGCTGTTGCCTAAGCAACGTATTCCAGGGATACAACTCATGTCTTACTAATGTTGGCATTCCCCATAGATCCCATCATAGGGTCTAGCACATGGTAGTGGATCGATAAATGGTTTTGGAATCAAGTTGGTTCATTACTTTTACACACACCTACGGCAAATATGAGAGGGAGCGATTTCTTCTTAGCCTCTAATTTCAGGCTCCTTTTGTTCCTGATTTCTCATTCATTAGACCAAGTTCATTCCACATTATAGGGAAACTCAATACAGTAACAGCACCAAAGAATAAGTGTCTTTTTCTATTAATAATTCTTTCCTGCTCACTATTACAAAACCATTTCAAGAATGTAAGGTACAAGGAACAATGAAATCTACTCTCCAACACAGATACTCTCCCCTGCCTGGTCCCTCCCCCGCCCATTCAATTTCCCTTTAGAGGAACGGAATGACATAAATTTAATAAATAACCAATCTTGGGAGCTGTCAGGAAAGAACTCACAGGTCATGGCCCAAACTCAAGAGCCTCCCGGGTACTAACAATAAACTGTTTCTTACTCTGAAAGCTTTTCCCTTTCCTTCTTACTTTCATTTAGCTTATAAACTCTGGGAGCTTAAGAAATCATTGCTAAAAGAACTTAGCTAGGACACCAGAAGCTCTACATTTATTTTACATAAAACTGCTCAGTGATTTTTTAAAAATTATTTTGTACCAATTTTACATTTAAGTGTCCCTTCCTGTTGCAGAAGCAAAATGCCATCCATACAAAATTTCCAAAGGCAACTTTTCTTTAGACATTTATAATTCAAATTCCAAGAAAACATAAGCTGGCTTAACTCAATTGTCATTTGATATTTATATATTATCTTTCCCTTAGTAAGCAAAGGACTTTAAAAAGTAAGTAAGCTCTAACATGATAATACCATAAGGCATCATAAATGAGCGATGGTTCTACTCTAGACGATATAAACATATATACACATGCGTATATAAATGTACCATGTATAAAATGGACACATGTACATGTATATATTTTGTAGTTATAAACAAAGAAACGGGGAAAAACACAAAATGAGGTACTATGTCATTAGGCAATTTGGAGCAAATATGACACAAACTTTAAAAAAAAAAGTCAGGAGGAATGTATGGTCTGACCAGAAAATTGAGATGTATGATCACGCATAGCACAGTTTGAGCAGATTAACGTGGTTGCCAAGCTCAGTTGCATCTTCTAAATTCAAAACAAAGCATAAGAAATGTGTTTGTTAACTTAAAACATCTGCTCCCACCACAAGAATATGAATAGGAATAAAAATGCATAAAGAATATTCATCAATAAAAGTATAAAATCTCTTATATTATTCCTCTCAGACAATTATTCTGAGAAGATACAAATTCTCAAATAGGAAACCAGCACATCTAATAATGTTGAGCAATTTATAAAAACCCAGCAAGGAAAAAAAAATTCTCTGAGGCACCTAGAGGCCAATTCTCACTACCTGGCACCCAAGGGGACAAAGTCACTCCCTTTGAAAAAATGCATGGGGAGAAACCCTTCATTGTACGCTCTGAAGTCAGGAGCTTTTTCTCACCCCCTCTAAGGGCTTCCTTTCTTAGGCAGAAATGCACAGCTCGAACCCTCCATCCACACGTGAGAACCCAAATTTGAAGAGCCCTTGGAAGCCATCTAGACCAAGCCACCACTATCTCATTCCTGATTCTGTTTGTCTAGTCTCAACCTGAATACCTCTAGTTAAAGGAAGCTCACTACCTCTCTAAATTTATGCCATCACCTAGCACAGTAGTGATGTGTTACAAAGTTCTCCCCACAAAATAAGTGCATTTTAACATAGAGTGACATTCTTACTTAAAAGCATATTCCTGTATTTTAAAATAAATAAAGAAGGACCAGAGGCACAAAAAATGATGAATTCTTGTTAAGTTATAACTAAAAACGGAGATATCCTACAACCCCCAACACCCTTAAGGGAAATTAAGGAATGGCTGATTGTATGGCTTCCCCTATGGGGAAGCATCAGAGAGGATGCCAAGTATTCTCCCCACTGCTGAGAAGTCTGGAATGTTTTGATTGCAGCCACTGACCAAGATTCACTAAGTGTTTGTGGGAACTTTGAGCAGTTAATAGGGAAAGCTTCCAATTTTCTTTCATTTCTCTTCTCTCTAAAATCTCTTGAGCATGTTGATGAATACCAGCACAAACACAATTCTGAGACGTTTTCCTATCTATGGAACTATCTCTTTTGTGTTACAGTTTCAAATAAAAGAAAGTAACACTACAGCACACCAATTTTTAAAGGCTAGCCCCGAAGAGGTCTCTCTTCCTTAATCTTCCCTAACCCTAATAAACAGGCTTACATTGAGAACCAGAAGTTCTTAATTTTTTTCTGCTACAATATAAACAATAGATAACACTCCCATGAGTACACCAGATTTTGACAAAACACCAAAAACATTTTATGAAAATGTTAAGGGAATATGTAAAATTGACCACAGGTGGTGGCTCAGCTCTAACTCTACCCCTTTTCTTTTGTTCAAGAAAACATATCAAGCAATAGGGGGAGAGTAGTGTTGTAGTAGAGTTGACCTTAAAACTGATCAAATTATATAAACAAACAAACAAATAGCAAACTCAGGTACTACAACAAATTTCTTGTTACCTTTCTCACAACTGCTGAAAACTCTACAGTAATTTTTCACCCAGGGTGAGAACCATCATGAAGCCATATTTCAAGCTTAAATACTAGAGTACGTTAAGAATTTTAAAGCTCTAAACCTGCACTGGCCAATACAGTTGCCACTAGTCATGAATGGCTATTCAAATTTAAACTTTAATTAGTCAAAATTAAACACAATTTAAAATTCAGTTTTTCAGCATCACTAGCCACATTTCAAGTACTCAATAACCACACGTGGCTCATGGCTACCATATTGGACAGCACAGCTATGGAACATTTCCATTGTCACAAAATCCCTACTGAACAACACTGCACTAAGGAATCTTGGAGAGGATTCTACTAAAATTATTTTACAAATTTAGAAACTGAGGCCTCATTTCATTGAAGTGACTTACTCCATGCTACACAGCTAGTAATCACAAAGCCAGGGCCAGAACCGAGACACCCTGGCATCTATTACTCACTCATTTCCATTCCAACATCTTGTTGTCACCTAGGTGATGTGAGCACCTGTTCCCTGCAGGCACAGTTCTGAGTTATTTCACACACATGCTCTCAGTCAATCATGACATCAACCCTATGAGGAATATAATCCCCATTATACAGATGATGAAATTGGGACCCAACTGTATAAAGTATCATATCTGAGACCACACAGCAGGTGGGTAATGTAGTCGTACCAAAATTCAAACTCCAAAGCCTGGATCTTTCTGTTGTTATATTATATATACGCCACATTCCACATTTTTTATTATCCTTGAAAAACTTTCTTTCAAATTTGCTAAAAGTTAATGCCTCATGATACACTTTGTCAGCAGAAGTATCCCAAATAGGAAAATCCCAACACTTAACACTTTTGATCTAGGGAAGAAGAGTAGTTTTGTCCAGCCTTGCTAATCATAACTGCTTTGCAACCAGCTGTCCCTAGCTAACCCCTTCCCATTTAACTGACGCTCTCCTGCACTAGTGCGCACTAAATTCACCACATGATGCAAGACATGTTTAGAGGCTCACTTCATCTTAAAAATGTATATAATATACAGTATATTATGTATGTATATGTGTGTGTACCTACATGTATATAAGTGTATGTATATATATTAATATATACTCCCAATTTGTGTCTCCCAACTTTTGACAGCTCTCTGGACTTGCATTGAGGTCCTGGGATGATCTGGTCCTAAGCCACATCTCTCAGCCGTACACTGAGTTCAGCTCTCTTCCTTCGGCTTTCTTTAATGGTCTTCCCTAAAGGTTAGCAATAATAGCAGCTAACCTTTATTGAGGACTGCAGGTCACAAGCACTGGGCTAAGTGCTTCATGCTGATCTCCTTTAGTCTTCACAACAGTCCTGTGAAGTAACTAGTTCATCTCCATTTCACAGACAGAAAAATTAAAGTGAAGAGTCAAGCCATCCATCCCAGGAAAAACTTAAAAAAGGAGAAGTGCTTGCTTGTAGTGATGCAAAAGGAAAGTTTTTTTTTTTTTTTTTTACTTCATATAGTTGGAAAAGAACAGAAGATATGTGAAAACTTTGAAATAAAAAATTTATTTTCCACCTCACATTGGATGCCCCTGTCACAGTTAAACATATTACCTAGGTGGTTTCCCTCTGATGGATTCCTGATTTAACACGGTCACACTCTCTTCCATGAGGGCTGACTTTAGAGAAAGTCTTGTGAGCCCGGGGGTGCATGGGTATTGTGGGGTAGGAAACACATCTGAAAATAGATTATTCAGTGCTTCTCAAGGTATTTTTAGTCCCTTCTGGCAATTTCTGACCTGAGGAATGGGAAGAAGAAAAAGATAGGGAAGACTGTTAAAGAAAGCCGAAGGAAGAGAGCTGAACTCAGTGCACAGCTGAGAGATGGCTACATGTGGCTTAGGACCAGATCATCCCAGGACCTCAGCGCAAGTCCAGAGAGCTGTCAAAAGTTGGGAGACAAAACACAACACAACACAAGTTAGGGGTATATTAATATATATCCACACTCTTATATACATATATGCACACACACATATATACACACATATACACACATAATATATTGTATATTATATATATTTTTAAGATGAAGTGACCCTCTAAACATGTCTTGCATCATGTGGTGAATTTAGTGCACACTAATGCAGGAGAGCTTCAGTTAAGTTGGAAGGGGTTAGCCAGGGACAGCTGGCTTTTTCGGGAGGTCAGGGAGAGAGACTGGCAGAGACAACTGTGTGGCAGGTGTGGCAGGGAGGGAGTGGGCATATAAGACTGAAGGTGGTGACATAAGCCATTTGTGTTCAGAGGCAGCAAATGGACTGGCATGGCTGTATAAAACAGAATGCTCAATGAAACGACCTAAGAGTCAGAACCAGATTTGAACTTTCTCTTCCTCTAGCACTTACTATGAAACTTTGGACAAGTGACTCAGACTTTCTGAGCTTCAGCTTCCTTATCTGTAAAGACAACACCTCTTTCCTGAAATTGTGGAGAGTGTTAAATACATAGTAGGTGCTTAATAACTGTCCCTTCCTCTTGTTCTTCTTGGCTGGCAAAGAGGAATTTTGTCATGGCAGAAAAGCACATGCCAGGGATTGCATCTGGGTGTGGGAGAGGCTCTCCTTGTCCCCATTTCACATAGGGGGTGACAGAGGTTCAAGAAGTTATGTAACTTGCCCTAGGTCACAGAGCTGGTTTGTAGCAGAAGAGGAAGAATCAAAACCAGGTCTGCAGATTACCAGGGCTGTGAATGTTGCACTGTATTTGGCAGCTTCCTAAGCTACAAGTGATACGATTGAAAAGTTATTAGTAAGAGGAAGCCTGGCAAGACAGGTCGACAGCACTAAAGTAATGGCAAGCACCTAAATCCATGTTTTCGTTTGCTTGATATATTTTACGAATTCATCCGGGTAAAGCTGATGCTTTGCCATATTCAACCTTCTACTTCTGGTTACTCACCTGAGAAATGAATGAACCTCAAGAACTTCACACCCCTGCCCCAGGTTCCTCATCGATCAAATGGAAAGTTTGGCCTACAAGATTTCTGAAGTCATTTATACCTCTAAAATGGTGAACATGTGGGTAGAATTACCCACAGGGACACCAACCATATCACCATTCTCAGAGCCAGCTCCTAAGTGTGAAGCCTCTTACAATAGATGCCCTCTCACCCAAAGAGTTGTTTAACCAGGGAATCCTAGAATAGTCTTTAAATGTTCTTAAACTCTTCATTTTGATTCCAAATACATAAACGTATATCCATTCTCCGATTTCACTAATGTAGATGCAATGTCTTTCTTTAACACAAGGTTGTGTGGGGAGAGAGAGAGCAGTGGTCAATTATGCAGACAATTAACAATGTCCACAACGCATCATCTGTTATTTCCAGTTTCAATGTCCTTAAAATGAGAAGAGAACTTAAAGTGGTTACAAATAAATCCGAATGCAGAATCTCTCCAGATTTTCACGTTTTTCCCAAATCTTTTCGAGCTGTTTCTCCCACACTTAATTTGACAGCAATTTTTTTAGTGACTCATCTCTGTGGAGTCTTTTTAAAGTATTCAACACAGTTTCCCTAGAAACAAGAACACTTATTTCTTTTCACATTCTCATTTCAGCAGTTTAATTAAATGATAAGTCAGATTTTGTCATTCCTCTTCTCTAGCATCTCCACTGGCTCACCCACGTTCCCAGAAGGACAAGCTAAAGTCTGCACAAGGCTCGGCGTGCTCTGTCCCACTTCCACCTCCCCGACCTCATCTCCTGCCATCCTCCCCCTTGGTCAGGCGCTTCAGCTGTTGTGACCTCCATGCACTTCCCTGAATGGCCAAAAAAGCTCTGCTTCAGACTTTACGCTTGTTGTTTTCTCCCCTCTGGAATTCTCTTCTCCTGAACATCCAGGGGGCTAGCTCTTACAATTACCTCTTTCAGTCTGTCTTTGGGCAAATGTCACCTTCTCAGTGACGCCTTCCTCATCACCCTATTTAAAGCAGCCACCCTTGTCCCCTACCCAGTATTTTCTAGTCCCCCATCCCCCCAGGGTTTTTCCCCATAGCCCACCTATCTGACATTCTGTATATTTTACTCATTAGAATTTGAGCTCCACAAGGGCAGGGATTTTTATCTGTTTGTTCCCGAATGCATTCCGGTGCCTAGAATAGCAAGTCTGTAGTTGTCACTCAATAAATATTTGTTTAATAATAATCTTTATTATTATGATAAATGTATTGTCTCTCAGACTGAATTGCATAACTATAATAATAAGTACCTCAGGCTTGTGAAGAGGTTTTGAAACAAATGCATCAGAGCCTTGGTAAGCAAAGAAGTCACCTGGAGGGGTTAGGAGTATGCTGGTGTGAGAGAGCCCAGGCCACTCGCCTTGAGCAGCCACGAGCCCTGGGCTCATCCAGGGCATGGCACAGAGGGAACAAGGTCGTCTGTTAAATGCAAGTTGGCTAGACAGTCTCTCCTTTTAACTTGATCAAAATAACCTCTCTAATCATTTCATGCTTTCATATTCAAATTGTACAGTAACACATAGCAAAGTCAATTATAGAAGAAGATCTAGCCACTTTTCTTCAGATACAGGCAGAACAACAGAAAAAAGACAGGTTGTCTTGTTCCGGTCTACCACTTAATGGTCAATTACCTTTAGCAAATGTCTTCATCTCTCTCTCATCCTTGGTTCTCTACTAAAAAGGAGGAGGGTATAAAATAATATGTGGCCTACCTATTTTGTTGGTCTATTGTAAATATCAGATGGATCAACAGCTATGAAAATGTATTGAAAAATTATGTAGCATTCTATACAATGAATAATTTTCTTTGTAAACATGGATAACTGAATTGTCTATAACATCTACCATACCTCCCCAAAACTGATAATGTATTTTAGAGCACTTCAATTTTAAAATGATTCCTAAAATATATTAAAGAATAAACAGAAAGAAAAGTCTTCTCTTAAGGGCATGGAATGAGAAAGAGAAGGAAAATGACTTTTTCCTGATTCTTTAATAGAAAAACACAAAGAAAAAAATATAAATCTTCAGAGCAGTAACTGTAGTATGTAAAGTTTAGATTCAAGAATAATACTATGAATATCTGCGCTTATCTAGACTTATGGATACTTAAGATATTCCTCATCTATTTCAACACCACAAGGATAATCCAAGATGACTTATTAATATCATACATGTCAATAGCAGGCTGTGATGTATATGAGCAAACCCTTTCTAACCATCTTAGTTCTGTTTTATTATAGCATTTATTAAACCAAAATAAAAAATTGGTGAAGAATGACTTGTCACACCATTTATTAGAGTTGATGGAGTGTAGACAGTCTTTTCAATAAGGCTTTAACACACTGTTATGCACCATAGTGCATTATTAATGAAAAGAAATGCATGAGACTTACATCAGCTTTTCCCCCAAGTCATTCTGACATTAAATTCAAAATCAATTCTACCCTATATGGCAAAGGTTCAGAGATAAAATGTTAATTTTTTGTTCTCCAAAACTTAAGTTTGCAATTCAAAGCAACAATCAGGAATTTTTCCTATTCTACTGAATTTAATAATAGTACTTTTTTTGGAGAAGGATTCAAAGGTGGAAGCATACGCAACAGGAAGATAAACAATTTGTGCCCTAGTTTGTATCTGACAAGAGGATGGGATCTAATTTTCTCTCTGATTGAAAAAACACAAAAGACAGCCACAGAATGCAAATTGTGTGTTGAGTGTTTGAACTTCTCTTCCAATACCTGAGTATCCAAATGGAACTAATTCACTCTGGAAAAGGTATTAAATAATTGAGCATGATTGTGCCAAGACGAGGGCTAATTCTCAAACTGTGATGGAAAATAAACATATTTTACAATGATAAGGTCACCTCACTTGCTCAGTAACCTCAATTAACCATTTTACATTCAAAAGCGATAAACCAAATATATTAAGAATGACCTACCGCCAACAAGGAACCCTGATAGACACAAGCACCTGTGGGGAAAAACAAAACAAGAATTAAAAGGGATGCACAATAAACCAATAGGCACTGCCCTAGCAGGCTTACTGCTAAAACTGCATCTACATGCATCGTAATCAGCAAATTGTGCTTTTTCCAAAATCTTAAAAGCTTGAGCATTTCCTCCCCCAGGGAAATAACCCCATACACCAAAACAACATTTCTTGGACACACATGAGGGAAAGCATCATTAAAACTTACTATTTGAATTTAAAAATAAATGTATTTATAATGATGTGTTATAAATACAGTGTATATTTTTCTTTGTGATAAGTCAGCAAAGCCGCCATAATCCAGTCCCAAGTTACTTATCCAGGCTTCTCTGCCACTCTCTGCTTACACCAATTCTCCAGTCCAACCCAAGAGGCCAACTTAGGATCCTGAGATACTTTTATATCTCAATGCCTTTGCTTATTTCATTTCCTACATGAGATGCACTTGGTCTATTCAAGCCCCTTGAACTTGATCCCATCTTCTTCATGAAACTTTTCCAGTGCACAGGATTATGCTCCTTTGGGCTCATAATATTTTGTGCCTGCATCATCCATTTGTAAATTCATTCTTGTATATGTCCTTGTGATATCTTTGCTATATGTGGAAATGTTGCATATACATGTGTGTGTATGTATGTACACTCGTATGAAAGGAGCTGCTTCTACTTCTTTGATTCCCCACCTCTTCACATAGTAGGTATTCACTTGGGTATCTGGTTGATTAATACAAAATACCCACTTCATGCCTTGAACACAGTATGTTCCTCTTCAGGGAGATTAAACCATTGTATAGGAAAGTAGTATAAATGGTAGTTCATTGAAAAGAGTTCTTCTCTTTAGCTCCTGACCTCCAAGACTCTTTTAACCCACTTTTCACTCAATTTTTTTCTGATGGGCTGCTTGTGAACTGATACATCTTTATGTTTTCCAGTCATTAAGCACCAAATGAAAAACAACAGATGATTTGTTTCTAAATGGAAAAGAAAGCTGAATTTTGAATGGGACAGCCTACATATTCTGAATAACTAACACATCATAAAATAAATCTCTAAGTTTTATATTGGAAAACAACTTAAAATTGCAATCCTAATTTTAAAAAATGTACCCACATTCTCAACCAATTTTTGAACTGCACAATAGGTGTTGATTTAACCTAGAAACAGGTAGGCAGTGTGCTACCAGCTACTCTCTCAGAAACTGAGGCTGCAAAACAGATTAGAACAGCACATACACACCAAGGTAGAAGCACATCTTGACAATGTGCCACAGTTGGTTTCCAAAGAGAGAAGGACATATTTTACTACGTGCTTGCCTCTAAAAGATCACTCATGACATCTCAAAAATATTAACTTCTCAGAAAAGCACTGGTCTACCTTCTTGACCAATAACGGAATTAAGAACAAACTTTAATGGAAACAAGGTGACTATTTACACTTGGGTTTGAATCACAGATCTCCGTGGGCAAATTTATTGAAATGACTTTTATGTCCTTGACACTCAAATAAGAATAACTTGAGATAAAACCTTGGGGAAAAATTCTTAATTGACTTATTTTTCCTTAAAAAATCTTGTTTCAAAGACCCAGTATTTCAGTCTATGGTTTGTCATAAGAAAGGATATGTGTATGTGTGTGTGTGTGTGTATGTAAAATAATATCTCAAATAAGACATATCAACACAATTCACTTTCTAAATCACTTATATAGACATATTTAATTACTTCTGATGTTTTAAAAATTATAATAAAGATCATCATCACTTAGGTATAATTTCACAAAATTTAACCTTCAGAATAAACAAACGAAATTTAACTTTTAGAAAAAACACAGAAAGAATTTAACTTTCAGAATAATTTCATTGCTCCCCTCCATAGCAAGGTCAATTTCTTTTCAAAGCTCCAAAAGAAATCAAGCTTCTAAGAAGTATCCAAGTACCCATATCAAAACTCATTTTCGGAAGTTCAGAAAGACGTTTAAACTCACTGCAATATGAAAAATAAAACAGCATTGAGTGTGGCACCACATATACACTTGGGTAAGCCAAACATCTGCTGGAGACTCAAGTCAAAACAGTGTATAGCTGCCGATAAATTCTAGCATTAGGAAAAGAAAATAACTCAATTTGGGTCACTGTATGACGTACAATTCCAAAAAAAAATAAGTTTTGCCCTCTGAGGGCTTTCCTAAAACAGAACAATTCTACCCGGAAGGCAGCCATACGAATCAGTCTCCATTAATACAGCTTCCAAAACCTCATTTCTACTCTCTTGAGAAAACAACGCATTCCAGTATGATAGCCAGCCCTATCAAACATTTATCACCAACCAATGCCAGATGCAGTCATCCAAAGCAAGCATATTTCTCCCACACTAGCACACGCTGCACACCCACCAGCGGATGAAGTTGGGAGGTTTGTTGGCACTGGGTGCTGGGTAGAGCTTCTGTCGGGAACTAGAGCAGGAGCCTTTTCGCTGATCAATCAGTTCACATGATATGGAACACAAAGTTGCTCCCTCCACTCATCATTTTTTTTCTTAAGGAGTACCAAAATGATTGTGGGCCTATCTGAGGTTTATATTTATGGCTTTGGTTGAACTTTAAAGAAAACTCCAGGTCAAGGTGACTTCTGAGAGAGGGTGCACAGAAGGAGAAATGGGCTTTCTTCAAAGGAAAGCTGGGGGAGAAAAAAAAGGCAACAGGAACTAGAGTTCTCTAACCATGAAAGTTGCCAGTTTGAGGGCACAGAATACACCTGAGACTCCGGATAACTTAGGTTCTAACACCCAACGGCCTGTGAGAAAGTGCAAAAAGTTCTGCAGGGTGAAGCAATCTTAAAGCGCGTCAAGAAGGAAGTCCAGATCCCAAGACCTGGGCTGTTCTTCTTCCCATGTGGTTGGCTCATTTCTTGCAGACCACATAGACAAAATGTTACTGCATAAAATTTAAACAAGTAAATATCTGTTTTGCATATTATAATATACTCTTTCATGAGATGCCTCTATAAAATCTAATATTTTCAGAGAAAATTTGAGATATAATTTGTACCAGTACTTACACTCTGAAACTACTCACTCTAGAAACTATCACTGGTAGACTGAGTAACTTAAAGAAATTAAATCCCAGAGCCACAAAATGTCAGACCCATCAGTTCAAAGAAATAGTGGTAGATATAACCAGCAAGATATGAAAAGATGCGGAAAGCATGGTATCACAAAAACATGACTCATTAGGAACAAGCAGCCACAAGTTGGCATTTAAATGTTCAGGCTTTATGTTGTGTTATAATTCAGCATATGGCTGTGTACACTGTGGAACAGTTAAAATAGAATCATTTTCTGAACTGACAGGACAGCTCATGTCCTGATTATTGTCAACTAGGAGTCAGATCAATTAATAGAGTCATTAAAATGAAAATGGGCCAACCATTTTGGAACTATTGTAAGATTTGGCATGAGGTTCCAACTTTGCCATGTGGCAGCCCCCTCCCCTTTTCTGAGCCATGTGGTGAAGAGTATTTTATGACTACTTGTGTCTGAGTACAGTTGAGTAATATTGCCACCCAAGTCCATAGCAGTGAATGTATATGGCTGTGTCCTCACTAGATGTATGCTATATGGAGAGAGTAACACCCAGAATCCAATCCTCAGAAGGGAATGGAAATATGATAGAAATAAGAGTCTAGGACTGTATATCACCTCTTTATTTCCACTAGCAGATAGTTGCCAAAGCCAAAAGATGCAAAGTTGCAATCAGTACCTAACATTTCAATATTGGGAAACCCACCAAATACCAAATGCCCTGCTGCTATTTTACTGATATTAATGATTTCTGGGTATACAAACTCCTTGAGAGCAAGTAATACAGGCATTTTATTTTGTTTTTGTTTTTGATGTCTGTATCCCCCTACCAAATATAACCTGACACATAAGCTCTCAATAAAAGTTTACAGAATGAACGAAGAGATGGGCTATTTTCCCAGCCAATGTCTTCTCTTCCCTAACATTGAGTTTTAAGCACTGAGTTCCTCACCAAAGGGACTCTCCAGGCAAGAATAGGACCAAACATGCTAACCCACATAAATATAACACACTGTCTATCAACTGATCCTTTTTAATGTAATCTGTCAATGGCATTTATAGGAAAAGCCTGGGAGATTGTGGGATTGGCTAAAATCACATGGGAAGTGATGGGACACAGCCTAGAGCTCAGTTTTCTCAACCTCCTATTCAACAACCCTTCCCTATCTCAAGGCAACTGTTCTATCCAGTGTAACTTCACAGGATTTCCACGTGTCAACACAACTCAAAATGAGTTTCTCCAGAAAATGCCATGGCAGAGTTTCTCTGACTCAGAAAGCAGCCATGTTAGAAGTTTTTCTGTGACTTCTTGATTTTATTAAGTTCTCAAATCATAGTAGTTTACGAGTTTAGCAATATAAGGCAATGTAAAATAACACTGACAATAATTTGCTAGTAAAAATGTATTTTTCTTTTGATAATTAAAATTTAGAACTAGAAAGTTTCAACTGACCACAAACAAGGCAGCAAATGTTGATCTCTTTTTTTCTATGCTTGATGATTACCAAAAATATTTTCGAGCTATCACCTAGCCAGCTTCTTCATTTAGTAAATGACAGAACTACAGCCCAAAGAAGTTACGCAGTTCATTCAAGGTCAGTCAGCTAATCATAGAGGCCAGTCTACCAGTTAAGCTTAATTTAAAAGAATGTGATTTGGCAATACTTGTTCTTCTGACCAGTTTTCCTGAGCACTTACTGTGTATTAGGAGCTGAACTAGAGATATGAGAATTACTAGGAGCCATCCTAACCAGCTAAGTGAGGAAGATCACACCTGTATCAACCACAGCTGTGGAGGGTATTAACTGGTGTACTAGAAGCATGTAGGACACATTCTCTGAGCACTGCAAAGAAAACAAATTTTGTCATGAGCTGCCCAGCAAAGGTGTCACAGAGTACATCCTACTAAAATAAGCACACGTGCACATGTTTCTTTTCCATTTTTAAAAATTATTCCCTAGGCTAATAATAAAGACTTGAGGAAATCTCTAAGATCCTTAAGATTTCCACCCTTGACCTCAATGCTCTTATTTTAAAAGAAAAAGAAAACCTTGAGAGAACCAAACCAAAGGTCTCATCAGATGACAACTGATATTTTGTCTGTGGGAGTGATATTAATTAATGAATTAAATGAGACAAAGCATATAAAGTGCTTAGTATAGTACACATAATCATGTGTTCAATACATGTCCATAAATGACTCATTCATTCATTATTAGATAAGCATCAGTATGACTTGGGTGGAGACTCTCAGACATCTACCAATTTATCAGTCCAATTTGTGAAATGACTATAGAATGCTCTAAAGGTGGGGTGAAACAGTAAGAAGCAAAGTTTCTTAAGACTCCTTGGAAGAATACTGTCCTCATCCTTCATCCCCACCCCTCCCCCAATCGAAAGACTCTGGCAGTTCTTAAACTTTGCCCGCTGTATCGCCCAATCTTCCAAAGAGCGCACCCTGTAGGCTCTTAATAATAATGCCTCTTACCATTTCAAGAGATTTGGTGCTAAGAAACAGCATCATTCCAACTGCCCCCTGGTGAGCTATCCGGGAGTGATAGCACGTTTTTTGCGTTGCTGGGATATGATTCTAATTAACAAAGTACCAAGTTCAGGTTTGGGTGGCCTGGATTGACTCTCTCATATGGTTTATTATAATTAAGCCCTACAAATTGCGGGGTTTTAAGTATGCACGCACACGCACATACACTATTAATACAAAAATGTATTTCCACAGAATATGCACTGTTCGAAGAAGGCTGAAGGGCCCCAGACGTGCTTCCCCCGGGGATGATACACTTGACACACTTCCCGAGAGTGTGCAGAAGGCAGCATCTTTACCCGCGGGAAAGTCTCCACTGCAGGGCGTGGATTTCCAAGGCCATGCCATTTTCTCCTGGGAAGCTACCAAAGAAAAGGCAGCTGCTCCGGTGACTGGAGGTCGACCCGAGGCAGGGCTTTGTCCTCCCCCGGCCTCCCGCCGCCCCCAGTTCGGCGTCCGGGCTCCGCGCCCGGGAGCTGCCCCCACCTCCCACCAGGGCGGACACGGCTGCCCGCCCTGCGCCCGCTGCCGCCGCTGCGGCTGCTGCTCTGATTTGCGGCTGGGCAGGTGAACTCTTCTTCCCGCAGCTGGATGAATAATGAATGGAGCAGGGAGGGGAAGCCGAGAACCCCGCGCTGTGGAGTAAGCCGTCTTCCTCCCAGCCCGCTGGCTCCCTTCCCCCTCCTTAAGCACTGGCTGGGCCACTTTCCCGGCTGCTCGGAGCAGGTGGGAGCTCGGAGCGCCTCGCGCCCCAGGGCCTGGCATTCCACGACCCCCAAACTCTTGATTCACTTATTGGTTCGTTTATTTAGCTGAACCCAGATTGCTTTTGATATCATGGCGATAACTACTCTCACAGCCTCCTTCTCTTTCCCCCAGCTCTGGGGTTTTACACGTAGCTTGGAGCCCCGAAGGAAAATCGCCAGGCGCAGGGCGGAGTAAAAGAATGAACCTAAACTCTTATTAACCACTTTTTTCTCTGGGGAAGCAGGCAGACTTGTGCCTCTCTGTACTGAGGAAATTTCTTTTAGCGCAATTGAATTGCCTACGTCCAGAACACGCTCCAACCAGCTACTTATAAATCTTAACTGGACTTTAGGCGGAGACAAATTGGGGTGAGGAGGGCGGGAGAGCGATAGGGCTTTAAGGTGGAGGATTTTATACTTCATAGGAACGGAAGTATTTTTACACAGGTAAGAGCAATTGCTCGCTCCTCACCTAGCGCCTGTAGTTACTTTCCCTTTGGGGGCAGGGGGTAGTGGAAAGAAAGAAAATCTGATTTCAGAGATGCCACCTCAGTCGGCCACCCACCCACCCGAGCGCACTTTGAACAGAGAGGGAGGCCGTGGCGGGGGTTCTGATCTGAATGCAGAACAATCAGGAGTAGGAATCTTCTCAGAAAAAGCGTACTCCAGTTCCACTTCGACCCCCCCAAAAAAAAACTTCCACCCGACCCACAATACCGTAAAACCTTGCTGAGCTTTTTAAACTGCATGATCTCTCTCTCTCTCTCTCTCTCTCTCTCTCTCTCTCTCTCTCTCTCTCTCTCTCTCACACACACACACACACACACACACACACAAAAGGTACCGCTCTCTCACCTTCCGAACGATGAGGCAATACTGCAAATTCCGCCAACGCTAGGGCCACCCCGAGCCACACTTTGAGGACACGCATCACTGCTTCGGCACCCGCGCTCGGGGAGCCCAGCCTTCAGCACCCAAGAACCGGCTCTCGGCCAAAACGCTGCCTTCGGCACCCCGAATCCGGGCGCACAGAGGGTGGGGACCGCTGGTGGTTACCTCCGGAGAAACGAGATGGACCGGCCAGGCCGAGAGGGACACTCACATCAGCCTGGAGGCGCCAGAGCCGGCGGAGGATTCAATTCACTCACTGCCCGGGCCGACAGCGCGCCGAGCTCTCCAGCAAAGCAGGCTGAGCTTTGGGAAAACGAGACAGAGTGCAGTTCTCCGCGGCAAAGTCTCTCCTGAAAGTTGCTGGTCACCAGCTAAGCCGCTCTCTCAGCATTTCCCTCTGGCTAGCCCCTTCCGCTCCCCGATCCCTGACAGTGCAGATCCTGTCGCAGGTTGGTCCGAAGCAGCTTTTTAAAGTTCGCTTGGCACCATACGTCGGCGCTGCGTTGGCAGAGCGGGTCGCCTGGAGCCCCGAAAGACTCTCCCACACCCACCCCTCGGTCAGGCCACCCGGCTCGGTGGACCTCATCCGCCGGGGGCCGCTCGCTGGAAACTTTGTGCAGCGCTGCAGGCAGCTCCCGGGACTCGCCGGCGCTGCAGCCGCACCGCGCCGCCTCGGGCTGAGCTCCCTGCAGCAGACTGTGCAAAAGCTTCCGAGGGAAGGCGGGGATGGCGCGGGGGCGCTGCTGCTGCTACTTTCTCGCCCCCCGCCCCTCGCCTGGGAGAGGAGGGCTGCCGGGGCGCGGCTTGCTCCACACCAACACCCACCTCTGCACAGAACACCCCAGAGCCGGTCTGCGGGGTGGAGGTGTGATTACGGGCGTGGGGGAGGAGCCATAATTTTAAATGCACAGAGGAAAGAGCTGGAGAGGTTGGAAAAGCCCCCTGAACTCAAGGCTACCCGGGCGGGCGAGAGAGCCCAGAAACGCCCAATATAAGGCCCAGTCTGGACCCAGTGTTTAAAGGACACACGCTCTGCCTCGCTCCGCCTCCCTGGCTGCCTTCTCTGCTTTGCTCGCTGTGAAAATGGACCCAGGGACTCCGAGCTTTGGCAAAAATTCCAGAGAGTCACGTGGGGAAGGGGAGAAGCGAGGAGGTGGGGTGGGCGGAGGCGGAGGGAGCAACCTGATCCCCTTATTCATTCTGCCGGAGTTCAGATGGCTTTGTCTGGGGTGGATCAAAAGTGGTCACACCGGGGGCGGGGGTGGAGATAGGTGGCACGGTCCTTGCTCAGGCACAGCTGAGGGCCCGCCAACCGAGTCCACACCCCTCACTGGGGAGGGGCCAATTCGGGGGGGCCGTGTGCCCACATCAAAGGCCCTGGTGCTGCCTCCCTTCACAGCCCGCCGCTCCTGCTGGACTAAGTGCGTGGGGCGGACCTGATCCTTTTCCCTCACTCTGAGACTCGGATCGTTGCATCCTGTGTTTTACAATCAGCTTGGGAGGATCTTGGCGTGTTATGTCCGAGGCGGAGCCTCTCACCCAGAATTCACCTTTATCTCTTTCTGAAAGACGCTGTCAGCGGATGGAAAACAGCGCGGTCTCGGCGCAGTGGGGCCAGCTGCGCCCCCAAATGCCAATGACGAGGAAGGAAACATCAGGGCAAGGCCGACTGGGGCACGCACTTGAGTGGAGGCCGTGATTCCCCGCCAGGACTGACTGACGGCAGCTATTTTTATAGAACCGAATAAAAATAGCTGGTCCAGGTTTAATCATTTTGTAAGAAGGGAATGGTTGCATCAGAGGGATGCCGACTGGGTTCTGATTGGCCCAGAGAAGAGACGTCCTGGGTCCCTCAGTTGGGCCGGGATGGGCTACACTGTTGGAGGGGAGTTTGTAGAAGCATCGAAGAGCTGTGTAGACGGGGGTCCTACTAGTTCCCAGTCTTCATGAACACCACAAAGCGCGCCCATGTTCTAATGCGCACTGACGCCACTTGGAACGATTGGCTTTTCAGAATAACTGAGTAAGTTGTAACTGGCAGGTCCCTGTGACTATTACTATTCAGCCAGAACAAAGAAGGAATTTCTGACAACCTGACTCTGATTCTTGAGTATTTGGAGGACTCAGGGGGTGTGCAAGTCGCCCTCAGTCTCTCTACTGGGCTGTGGTCGCCCTAGGGACAGAGATTTTATCGTCTTTGTGTATGAAACACATCGTAGGTGCTCTTTAAACATCTGCTGAAAGAGTGGACTAACCCAAATAGTGAGTCCCTGAGTGCAGCGGCCGTATCAAATGGAGTTGGGGACCTTAACTCCTTCCCCAAAAAAGACCCCTCCCCTTTTTTTATTTAGAAAGTGGACATCTTCTCAATCCTTGTAAGGTGCTGTGCAAACCCAGCTTCGAACACACTCTGAAAACCAGATTACCACCCTTAACCCCGTCCTATATAGAAATTTTGTAGCCACTACTGACTGGGAGTAACTTAGACAATCTATTCTCTTGAAAATCAACAATTTGGTTTTATTTAGAAATCATACAATTATGGCACTCAAAGGGGTCTCAAGACATCTGTTACACTTGCTAATTGCAAATGTGCTGCTTTTTTAAAAGGAAAGGAAATAAATGAATAGCAGAAGAAAGAAGACAGAACAGCACTACCAAGTTACTCTGAATTCATCAAATACTGTATTTACTGGATCTATATATCACATCCCCCTCCACCACCAGTCCACCACGAGGGCACTGGCTGGCCTACTCCCATCATCCTCTGTCTATCCTAATTAGGTAAGAGAACAGGTAGCTCTAGAGTCCCTGCTCCAAGATTGCTTGGATGACCAAATGGTTGAAAGGGTCAACCAATATTTCTGTAATATTAGGCATATCTAATGCCTTCGATGGCTACTTAAACTGAAATATTGGAAAAAGAAATATTAGCATAACATATTTCATTATGATGAAAACTTACTAAGCATTTTTATGGGTATGCAACTAATCATAACTAGCTTATTTCTATAAGTTACCCTCTACAAATGAGCGCTGCTTCTCATAGGAAGCTGGCAATTCACTAGCCAGAGATATTTGGGTCTGACATCTCTTCACGTTTCCCTGGCTTTGTTGCTACCCATTTGGGGGAATTTACTTATTAACTCCTGCTGTAAATGATAACAACAATGATAATAGCTATCACATATTGAATACTTTGCGCCTAACACTGTACACTTTCCCATATAATCTTCCAATAACCCTGTGAGATAGATACTATTATTATTTCCATTGACAAGTGAAACAACTGATGTTTGGGGAGTTAAGTAATCTGTCCAAAGTCAGACAGCTAATACATGACAGAGCACATTAGGTCAAGAAACTCTAGCTACCATCACAGGCAAACCCCCAAATCATAATATCTTAATACAACAAAAGTGTGCTTCTCCAGCACATCCTGGCCCCTGGGCATTGGTGGCCCCTGTACATCGGTCCCTGGGTATTGGTGACTCCTTGTAGTCAGGTCATGGTAGAACACATGACATATATGACTTTTGCATAGGGGTGATAAAGGAGGCATTGCTACCCCTAAGAGCCTCAGCCCTTCCTCTCACAGCCCAAAGACAAGAATGAGTCACAGGGCCGCTATCTACTGCAAGGGAGGATGGGACATGTATGGGAACACAGACGTATTTAGTGAGCACTAACTGTACTGCTGTACTCCAGAGCCCATGCTTGTAACTATTTCAACTATCCTTAGTTATACTATCATCGAAGCTCCAAAGGAACCTTCCCTGCTACCCCCAGGGCTTCGCTGACCTTTGTTACAGCTGCTGTGCTGTTTCTCCAGTCCGCCTTTCCTCTCATTCCTGCTCTGCCACTTTGCTCCCCTTTCCCTTTCTTCTTCCCATCTCCCGTCCTCCGCTTCTCACTACCTTCCTCCTGCACGGCCGCACTCTACGTGATAACTCTTCTGTCGTATCTTTCTCCTGTGTGTGCCTTCTCTGATCTTCTCCTTTCACATGCCCTGGGAGTATTCTTGCAGTTTTAGTGCATTTGTTCTGCTTTGTCAGTTTCCGCATATGACAATATTTGTTGCTTTTTCTTTCTGCTTCAAATAATCATTCCAAAACAGAATATTCAAATAATACAGAAGTATAAACTGATAGGCTCTGCTCTGATCTAACCCCTCCACAAAGATAACCACAGCATATATATTCAGACATTTTTCTCTGTTAACTAAAGATAATTCTTGTTACAAAAATAGGGTTATAATTTACATGTTATTTTGTAACCTGTCTTTTTTTTTGTCCCACTGAACAATATACTGTAGTGAGGTCACAAGTTTCTAAACCAAATCATATTGATCTACCTCATCCTTTTTAAGAGCTGCTTGGGTTTACATTGTAGGGATATGTCTTTACATATTTCACCAATCCCCTTTTGAAGAACATTTAAGCTGTTTCCAATTTTTTGCCATTATAAATAATACAGCACTAAATGTTCTTATAAAAGCCTCTTGTGTACTTACCCAATTATTTCCCTGGAAAAACATTTGTAGGTGAAATTGCTGGGTCAAAGCATGCATATTTTTCATTGTGATGTGTATCATTTAATCTTTGCAAATCTGTGAAGATAAAATAGCACTTTTCTTAACACCATTTATTAGCTGTGTCTTCACGCATATTAATCTTCCTGAGCCTCAGATTCCTCATCTATAAAATGGACATTATAATAGCGCTCACTTCACAGGACTTGTGTTTGCATTAAATAAGATAAAAGTATCTGGTGCAAGTTATCCACTTAACAGATGTTAGCCAAGTGAAATACAGGTATTTTTAAAATCTGCATTTCTTTCCTGATTTGTGAGGTGAAACACTTTTTCTTGTATATATTGTAGGTCTTTGTGTGTGTGTGTGTGAATGGCCTATTTATATTTCTTTTTCAGTGGGTTTTCTATCTGTATGTGAATTATAAGAGTTATTCATACATTCAGGATATTAATCCTTTTCTTTGAATTTGGATAATGCTTTATTGAAAGGGAGTAGCTATTTACTGTTTATTTTTGTGGGAAATAATTGTTTCCTCAGCAGTGTCACTGGAAGCACATGCAAGATTAAAACCACGAAGAAAAGGCTTTATACCTAGAACTTTTTTCCTGGAATAAAATAACTAAAAGCCCCAAGTTTTTTATGAGTTTTTTTATTTGTTTGTTTTATTTTCCCCACTTGGGGCAGCCACCCAGCCCTTACATACTAGTTCAGTCATAGGCTTTGTCTCAGGCTGGGGTCTTTTCTCATTGGATGGTGCCACTGCCTCACCATTTGTTAAATATTTTTAGTATCACCCCTGTGCCTACCATAGCCACACAGCAGAAAGCCAAGCATCAGAAGTCACTGAAAATGCCAAATGGTGACAGCAACCAATAAAGGAAAAGCAGATAGATCATCTCAGCACATTTAATCAATTTCTTTCTCGTGCAGATTACACTGGCTTTTGTTTTTAAATAAAAGTCCTAGAAGGCTGGACCTGACTCAGCATGTACTTTGCTATGACATCCTTACTTCCAGACTTTAAAATTTTATTTTTTGTTCTCTGTATCACTAATTATCTTCTAGTTGCACCTGGAACACCTTGGATAACCTATCTTCCTAATCATTACTGGTAATAAATACAAAATAGTCATGGCAATGAGAAAAAAATTACTGACAATTTTATAGGAAGCTAATTTTTAAAATTTTACTAATCACCCAGTCACCATGGGGAGCTGTATATTCGCATTTGTGTCTATTTCTACTGAAAGAACTGAGAGGAGGCCAGATGTAAAAAGAAAAGGTAAGAACGGAAACAGAATTTCCAAATACTCTTTGCTTTTGCTTCAGATAAGAAGGTATTCCAAAACAGACACCTCTGCCTCTGCCCCAATTTATACAGTGAAATATCCTGAACAACCTATAATACAGAATGTGTTGAGTAAATTGTGAGACCTCCATAAAATGGAATATTATATAGTGGTTGAAAATGATATTTTAAAAATCTATTTATTGACATGGAAATATGTTTTTTAAATATTGTCAAGTGAAAAAAGTAGGTGATGAAAATAATAATACAGAGAATGTTCCTGTATTAGTCAGCTCAGACTACAATAACAAAATACTATGGTGGCTGAAACAACAGAAATTTATTTCTCACGGTTCTGGAGGTTGGGAAGTCCAAGATCAAGGTGCTGGCCAATTCAGTTTCTGGTGAGGGCTTTCTTTCTAGGTTGTAGACAGCCACTTTCTTGTTGAGTCCCCACATGGCAAAGGGGATGGGTAGAGAGAGAGAAATCTCTCTTCCGCCTCTTACAAGGGTACAGTCCCATTGAATTAGGGCTTTACCCTTATAACCTCACCTAACCTAAATTATCCCCTAAAAGCTCTATCTCCAAATACAGTCATATTTAGGGTAAAGGCTTCAACATATAAATTTGAGGAGAACATAATTCAGTCCATAGCAGTTCCCATGTTTTCACTTATACCACTTGTATTTCCACATACTTATATATACATATCTCAAAGGATATACACCAAAATATTAAGCTTATCTAGACTTTATCATTCTTCTATATTGAACACATTTACTTGTGCAATGAAAAATTACGTTTGAGAGATTTTCAAATAATAGAATAAGCCAATCCAAACAGACTTAAATTATCTGTCATAACTAGAAACTAAGGTTTATCTTAGAAAACTTTCAGTTTTGGTTCAATTTAGTAGTTTAATGATAACCATAAAGAACATGAGTTCTTTCTTTCTCTTCACTCTGCCTTTGTGACAGACATTACTAGTGTGCACCAACATTTCCTGGATACATAAGATATCACGTTTTGCCAGCCCACTCACAATTAGGTGGGGCCATGTGACTAAATCTAGACCTGCACTATCCAATACAGCAGCCACTATCTACATGTGGCTACTGAGTTCTTGAAAAGTGGTTAGTCCAAACTAAGATGTGCTGCACATGTAAAATATACACCATATTTCAAAGACTTGGTACCAAAAAAAAGTAAAATATTTCATTAATTTTTTATACTAATTGCATGTTGAAACAATACTTTACACATATTGTGTTAGATAAAATATATTATTGAAACTAACTTTACCTGTTTCTTTTTACTTTTTAAAAGAAAAAATGGCTACTAGAAAATTATGTTAACATATGTCCACAACATACCTATGAGAATGGTTTACAAACAACCAAACTGATAATATTAAGTACTGACAACAACAAAGAAATCTTAGCAAATAAGCACTACCTTCAAATTTGGTAATAACAATTATAATAGTAAAGTTAGTAAAAATAATTACATATCTGGCTTGTATTAAATTTCCACCAGATAGCACTGCTTTAGACGATGGACTCCTTCACTTTGAGGCCAAAGCACTACAGCAACGCTCCCTTCCTGTGCCTCAGTGCAGCCTGAAACCTATGATGGCAGCATCATAAGGTGGTGGAACCTTAATAAGCCCAAGTCCCTGAATGGCTATATGGAACAAAGGCCTCTGGCAACACTCACTGGAGAGCTAGTGTGAGAAATAAACCTTGTTTGGCTAAGCAACAAAGATTTTGGAGTTGTTTCTTACCTCAGCATAACCTAGCCTATCCTGATGAATGCTTCCTGCCACTGTGTCAGCTTCATCTTCCACCTGGATCCACCTTTTAGATACAAAATAGCTGCCAGCAATTCCCAGGACTACATGCTTTTTTTTTTTTTTTTTTTTTTTGGTCCAGTCTACAGAGAATTAATCAAAGCTATCTAAGAAAAGCAAAGAATCTACTTTCTTGTGACCTGCAGCAAACATTTCCTCCTGTTAATGGTCCGCCTTTGCTCCCATGTTCATCCCCAAAACAACATGTTTGACAGAGTATGAGATTTCACTGAACTAGCTAAGTAAGACTTGAATTCTATGGCATGCCCCATGCCTACAGTAAGGAGTAGCATTAACCTCCCCACAAATTAGGGTGACTAAGCTGTTGTCCAAAGCACGATACCTTTGAAAGCAACAGGGAACGCTATTAATAATTATGCCAGGATAACAAAAATGCAAATCAGGACCTCCCAAAGTCTGTGGCTTCCTGGGAAGGTGTGGATAGCTGAGTGAAAATTCGGTAGCTAGTAAGAGAAGGCATAATGGATATTGGGGAGACAACCACAATGATTATTCTAAAAAATGTTTTTAACCACATACCAACAAAGAAAATAAGGAGTTCATGAGGTAGGAATTACCAAATACATTGTCTATGAGAGAAAACTCAGCACAGTGCCAAGCTTGCTCCTGAAGCCAGCTGGATTTCAAGGTATTCTTTCCCAGGTAACAACTAGGAATCAACATCTGTGAGCTTGAGCCTCCCCAGGTGTCCTGGGCCTTCCCACCCCCACCACCAAGGCTTCTTAGAGACCTCAGAGCAGAAATGACAAAGAACAACATATCCCCCTTCTCAGGAGTAAACTCCAGACTTTGAGATTATTTTCACTGCAATCCAAAGATAACAGCCTCCACAAACCTTGGAAAAAGAGACAGTGTTATCTCACTGAGCCCAAGAAGAAACACCTAGGATGCAGTCTAAGTCCTAAGACTAACTGGTTGACTGACTTCAGATAAGTCACTAATAGCTCACCTAAGTCCTCATCTGTAAAAGGGAGATAATATTTAGGACCTACTTATCATCAAACTGAATTGTGTTGAGACTCAAATTAAGAAAATAGATATGAAAATCTTTTGAAACATTAAGAGCACTATGCCAGTCTAAAGCTTTATTATTAAGAACTCTCAGCTAGGTCAGGCATTTTTATGTGCAAGGCGGTTTTAACTGTATGAATAATCATCCTGTTGTAATTGGATATGTAAATGCTCCCTGAGGTCTATCTCAGTCAGCTATTCAGATAATTCAAAACTGATGATGATGATGATGATGATGATGATGTTGATGATGATGATACTTCCCTAATCGTAAATGAGAAGCAGGAAGCAAAGATAGATGATCTCATACCTTGATCCATGCAAGAAGACTTAGTGCATTTATTTATGTTTTAAGATTTTCAGTGAGGTTATACCCAGAGCTGTAACTTTTCCTATCAAGGTGAGTCTGTCTGCTCACATTAATATATTAGCTTTTAATTTTGCTGTTTTCTCTCTTATTCTATGAACATCTAGTAACAGCTGAGTTGCAATAAGTTTGACTTTGGTGCCTCTAGAGTGATTCAATCTTAAAATGATTGTGGACTTTGAAAAGACAGGGAAAAACTGGCTGTAGTTCTCATGGGAGTCCCCTGGCAGACAGGCAATCCTAAACCTGCTGTCATTTTCAGGAGGTTATAGAGTTGAGAAATATTTCCCCTGTGGGTACAAGACAAAAAGAAGGTGGGAAAGCACACAGTGAAGAGCCATGACCCTGTGTCCCTTCATATCTTGTTCAGAACCACAATGTATATGGCATGTGAAAGTGCCTCCGAGACAGGAGAAATGTGTCTGTCTCCTTGAGTTGCCTCCCTGTTACCAACTACAGCGTCCTCCTTCAGCACCTGCTATTAGGCTTCTCCTCACCAAAACATATCAGCAGGAATTTGAATCAATATGCATCAAATGTGGCAGCAGTATATAAAATTTAACTTGCAATGAAGTAAGGCCAAAGCTTTTTATAAAGTGTAAAGATATGTACTGTCTTAATTTACATATGGTGTTCTAGTCAGGGAAAGACTTGCTATAAAGAAGACAGCCCAGATTGTTGTGGTGGCTCATGCTTGTAATCCTAGCACTTTGGGAGGCCAGGGAGGGAGGATTGCTTGAGGCCAGGAGTTCGAGACCAGCCTGAGCAGGAACGAGACCCCATCTCTACAACCAAAAAAAAAAAGAAAGAAAGAAAGAAAAAAAATAGAAAAATTAGCCAGGCATCATGGCATGCTCCTATAGGCCTAGCTACTTGAGAGCTGAGGCAGGAGGATCGCTTGAGCTCAGGAGTTGCAGTGAGCTATGATGATACCACTGCACTCCAGCCAGGGAAATAGAGCAAGACCCTGTCTCAAAATATAAATAAATGGAATAGAATAAAATAAAATGAGGAGAGCCCACTCAAATAAGGAAAATAACTGTTGTAAAAATGAAATTAATTTTATAACTATCTAAGGACAAAACAAAGCTTATACACATTTGTACCTAGATGATATAGCATGGCTCAAACATCATCTTTCTGTGCTCTCCCCTCCATTGGAAAAAATACAACTAACCGTATACTCTGATTTTTTAAAATTTCTTTTTGAAAAAGGAAGGCAATTGTTTTCATCCATAACTGTACTTATAAATCCTCTTATAGTCTAAGTA
Organism: Daubentonia madagascariensis; assembly: GCA_023783475.1. Lineage (NCBI taxonomy): Eukaryota > Metazoa > Chordata > Mammalia > Primates > Daubentoniidae > Daubentonia > Daubentonia madagascariensis. Next base: position 7,424,029 of record JAKFHU010001268.1, on the reverse strand, counting down.
TATTAAAAGATTTAAAATAAGCTTTGAATTGAATTGGAAAGTTATTTATATGGTGCTACTTTACATAACTACCAAAAATAACCTCAGTTGTTTTTATTTTCAATATAAATATGGGGATTCCACAAGTGGCTACCTACATCAGATAAAAATAAAATAAAATAACACTCTGATGAACAGACAGATTTCTAATGTGAGCAATTGCAAAAGTCCCCAGCTAGCCTGCCTGCCCAGTGCCCATGTGTTTGGAAAGAAATCAATGTGCATGTACCCACAGAGCTTTTTAATTAACCCACCTCTGGCATCTCCAAACAGACCTACCCATAAGGGAAGAAGCAACTACAGGTTACTGTTGCTAAAGAAATGCATATCAGCTACCTGTATCAGTCAACTCAGTCCTTTTGTGAATAGGAATGGACAGCCATAATTAAAACATGTTTGAGAAAAGAACCACAGCTTGAAATAGAAATGTAAAGATGAACAAACAATATAACTGATTCCAGAGTAAAAAAACATCATGCAAGAAACAGGAGAAAATTTTTGAAAGGATTGAATTCATAGCCTCAAAGTTATTTGAAAGAATAGCATTTCTGTAAAGCAAGCACTGGCTGCTATGAAAAAAAGAACAGCAAATAACATAAAAGATATTTTGAAAAATAAAGATATAATTGCCAAAATAAGAAAAACTTAATAGAAGTTCTGAATAATGAAACACACATAGTTATAAGACTTTAATCAGTAGCCTGGAAGATAAAACTAAGGACATTTTCAAAACCTAGAGCAATATAAAAAACAGGATCGCTTCAGGAATTGCAATATCTGTACTAAGAGTTCTCAATGGAGGAAATAGAGAAAACATAGGGAATGAAGTAGTCAAAGAAACAATAGTAATTCATGCTGGGAAGATGGGGGCCTGAGCATACCCCCTCACCCCCATCTCCCAACTGATTAGTAGGATAAACAGCTTAAGTAGAGAGGCCCTTGGGAGTGGAGAAGGAAATGAAGAAAGTGTGGCCTACTTAGGATCTAACATCCTACAGGGACAGTTTGCTTGGCCTGGTTAGGGCAGTTTCTGTACAGCATCATTTACAAAGCCAGAAGGATCAAAGACCAGGCATCCAAGGAGCAGGCCTATCATTCTAACAGAAACTGAAGTGAAGTGTATTGATTTTGCATCTACTGGAACAATGCCTGGCTATTTGAGCTTAATAGATGCCCCCGAAACAAGGAAACTCTCTGGTTCCACCATTGCAGTCATTCTCAGGAGGAACTGTAGCATTGAGCTGAACTGCTCCCTTTTTTGTGACGACTCAGGGGAAGAACCACCCTCCCCCACGCCCCCACACACTCACCAACCTGAACTAAAAAAGCCAAGAGACAGTGCACCAAGCTCCCACTTACCACTGGCTCCCCAGAAGAGTTTCTGTTTAAATTCCATCTCTTGCCCATCCACTACTGACTGCACAATCCAGCAATCTGGCTTACACAGGTGCTGCAAGGGAGAGCAGAAAAGGATCCCAGATTGGGTTAAGTAGCTTGGAGGAGGAAGACCAGGACAGCTGTCTCCCATTAAGGCAGTTAATGTACAGAGAGAAGACAATTTAAGAAAAAAAGTATATAGAAATTAGTGGGATATAAGAAGATATTGGTAGATGAAGGCTCAGAAAAGCCAAAAATATTTATTTGAAAAAATGTTTAAAACCTTAGTACTCAAATTTTAAACTTCATTAGAGGAACACTAAAATAGAGGAGATACTTCTGGAAACTGAATTTAAAATATGAAAGATAAAATAGAGGAATTATATGACAACAAAGCCCCAAAATATAAAAGTTAGCAGTCATGAGTGAAAAGACGTGGAAGGCAGATCTAGAAGAGTTGAAACAAACAAAAAAAGGGCATTCCAAGAGCTAAAAAGGGAACATACAAAGGAGACGTTTAAAAAGACAACAAAGGAAAGATTCTGCCTTTCAGATTGAAATGTCAGGCATAATTAATTTTTTAAATGACACACATTTTGACAAAAATCTGATAAAAACTATAAGAACTATGCCAAAGAATGCCAAAGACAAAAATAAAATCTCAGGTCAGGTATAGTGGCTCAGCCTGTAATCCCAGCACTTTGGGAGGCCAAGGCCAGAGGATAGCTTGTGGCCAGGAGTTCAAGACCAGCCTGGGAAACATAGTGATTAAGCCAGGCGTGGTGGTGCTCACCTGTAGTTCCAGCTACTCTGGAGGCCGAGGCAGGAGAATTGCTTGAGCCCAGGAGTTTGAGGCTGCAGTGAGCTATGGTCGTGACTCTGCACTCTAGCCTAGGCAACATAACACAATCCTATCTTAAAAAATAATAATAATAACTCATAAAAACTCATTCTTCCAGACAATAATACATACACACAGATTAACTTGCGCAGGAAAGAAAATCACAATGGATTTCCCACCTGTAAGTCTGAAAGACAGGGAAAAAATATATTTACATGCTTTCCAGAAAAAACGAATAAGATCCAAGAATTCTTTACAGCCTAGATATCATTCCTATGGAAGAGCAAAAGAATCAATTTACATAATCACAAAATATATCACATGTGTGTCCTTTCTGAGAAAACAAAGAAGCAAAGAGAAAATTAATTCAAGACAAGCATCTCAAGTTGGTAAAAGATTGAGTATACAAAAGACAATGCTGAACAAAAATCCACTAGTTTTTAAAAATTAAAAAAAGGTATTAAAATCAAAACTTTATGACAATGCAATTTTGGAAGTATAAAATAAATGTTGATAAATATTATAAAAAGGAAAAAGGCATAATTCAAGGAAATGTAAACAATAGTTCAGAATTAAAATTTCAAAAATACCTAAAAATTAGGGCTAAAGACAGAGAAGTTTTGAAATAAAAGTTTATTAGATGATGGGGCAGGGAGTGGAGAGAAGGGGAGAGAAAGTAGGCAAACGAAATGGTGAAGCCCGTTGCTCTACTTCAGTTTTGGAGTGTCCAAATAGACACCAGGAGAATTTTGAAATTGGTGTTGGGAGTGGGAGCCGGGAAGGGAGGAGGAAAACAGCAGATGTAGGAAGGATCAGGACAGGATTAGGCCTTCTTCTTGGCCTAAAAAAGTGGAGGGTGAATTTGCTTTTCAAACATACAGGGAATAGTTATAAATATTGTCCACATATTCGGTCATAAATAAAATCTCAATAAATTTAAGGAGAAAAAAACATACACAACATATTCCCTGACAGCTATAATAAAATTGGCCTTAACAAAAATAGAATAGTTCTTATGCTAAATATATACAATTGGAAATTAAAAGCATTTGTTTAAATAACTTTTGGTTTAAAGAGGATATCAAAACCAAAGTTACAAACTATAGAAAAATTAATGACAAAGAAAATTGTTTATCAGACACTATGTGATAAAGTTCAATATAGTGTCTGAAGAAAGTAATGAAGAATAATTATAGCTTAAAAGAATTTATTAAAACTAAGAAAGGTTGAAAACAAAAAAGTTAAAATTGTAACTCTAGAATTAAGAAAAAATAATAAATTAGGTCCAGAGAAATTCAAAGGGATGAATTAGTAAGCACAAACACATAAATTAATTAAATATAAAACAAAAACTAAGTACATGTCAATAAAACCAAAAGCATAGTTTTTTGGAAGAAACAATAAAATGGCCAAATCTTGACAACTCAGAGAAAAAGAGACACAATTGCAATATACAAATACAATATTTGTATATTATAATTATACAAATATAATTGCCTTCTCCAAAACATTAAGAATCCATTGGTTAGGTGAGCTCTGGTACCCTTGAAGAGTTCTGTAGTAGCTATTTTTTGTAGGCCAGGATGGAAAAAGCTGCCATCTAACTGGGCTCCATGAATTCAATAATGGGATGCCAGGGTGGCAGAAAGCAAGTGACAACACTTCATTGTCAGACAAGGCAGCTATGGTTACCATAATATAAGCAGAGCCAAAGTAGTCATCAGAATGCTCAGACCTGCAGAGATCTTTGGTGTTGGCTAATTGATCACAATGCCCTCAGGAGGGAAATAGATGGGCAGTGTACTAAATAAATGCTTACTTGATTTGCGGAAGTGGAAAGGCTCTACATTTAATGAAAGAAGTCTGACTTGAATCACAACAGAGAATTGTGGCCCCTCAACCAATACCCAGACCCAGAGCCTCTTGAATAAGGGAGAGGCTGATATTCTCTTGAGGAAGGGTACTGCTATCCTGCCAAAAATGTGTAGGATAAATCTTCCCTCTAGACTCCCAAAGAAAAATAATGTCATTTAGCAGGGAGACTGTGCATAAGGGAAGGAAAATAATTATAATTTGAGGATTTCTGGAATTTTGATCTAGCACACTCAGGATCCATTTGCATAAAAATTCCTGAGGTTTATGTTGTAATTATTTTGGACTACATGGTATCTCCTCATGGGTCACTGTTTCTTACCTTCTAGTGCATGGTCAGTCTCAAGTCAGGTCTAGAAGCAATGGAAGGTAGTGGGGCTATATCCTAAAAGACATCAGCATTCTCCTGCAAAGCAATTGCCTCAGAGGAGGCCATTATAGGATCTCAGACAAGGGAAGACAAATTACTTCATTCAGGTGAGATGTGTTGCCCCACCCCAACCCAATATCCCCCAAATTCTCAATCCATTACAGGTCCAAATAAAAGTCATCAGCTCAAAAGTCCCAAATCTCATCATCTAAATCAAATATGGGTAAGATCTGGGTGTGATCCCTCTTGAGGAAAAATTTTCCTCCATCTGTGGACATATGGAACTAGAAAACAATTTATCTGTTTACAAAATGTCGTGGTAGGACGGATATGAGATAACAGTTACAATATTCAAAGAGCAAAAAGAAAATGGAAGTAAGAAAAAAAATCACTGGTCCCAAGCAATTTCAAAATCCAACTGGGCAAACTCCATTAGGTATAAAGGCTTGAGAGTAATCCTCTTGAGCTCATGGCTGTGCTCTCTGGACCCAAGAATTTTCTCTCTGTGCCTAAGTTTCTACCCTTAGAGTCATCCCTTTTCTTGAAGGGCAGGACATGTTTGCAGCAGAGTAGCTGTATCAGTTTGTTTTCTGCCTGTAGAATTTTGGGGGATCGACAGTCTTCTTTCATCTCATCCTGTCTCTGTCCTTACAGTCCAAGCTGGCACTGTTTCTGCTGATATGACATTCTCAAGACCTTTGCAGGTCTCCTGTGTATGCCATGAGAATTTATGCCATTGAGCAAGAGGCTCCTCCACAGATATTTCCTGAATAATCACATCTCTATTCCTGAATTCTGCTGGGATGGTTGAAGAGATCTATGAGTCTTACACTTACTCTCTTCAAAAGCCCTCCATGTGAATGAATGTGCTTATTTTTTGATTCTTCCAAAGCATTAGCAAAAGATTGTTTAGCCATACCCTTAGATTTTTCTTTAGAGCATGCTTTCCTGGCAGTGAATCTCCAACTCTTAGCATATTTTGCAATCTAGATAGTTTAAGAATTTCCCAAATCATAAAATCCTGGTTACTTTTTTGCTTAATGGTTCTTCTCTTAGTTTCTCTTCTTCTCTCTTCCTAATCTTTCTTCTGTCATCGTACTACAGTCAGCAAGAAGAAATCAAGCTGTACTTTCATTACTTTGCTTGGAAATCTCCTCAGTTAAATATCCAAATTCATTACTTACAAGTGTTGTTTGCCACACAACTGTCAGACACAATTCAGGTAAACTTTTTGCCATTATATAACAAGGATCTTCTTTCCTCAAATTTCCAAAATATATTCCTCATTTCCTTCCAAGACTTCACCAGTAAAGCCTTTAATGTTCAATTTCTGCCAATAGTTGGTTTGTGGCAATTTAAATATTCTCTAAGACAATATAGAGCTTCTCCACTATGTTCCTCACTTCCTTCTGAGCTCTCACTGGCAGAGTCTTTAATATCCATATTTCTACCAATAGTTTGTTCAGAGCAATCCAGGCTTTTTATATCATGCTTCTCAAAATTCTTCCAGCCTATGCCCATTACCCAATTCCAAAACAACTTTCACATTTTTGGGTATTTGTTACAACAGAACCCCACTTCTGGTACCAAAATCTGTGTTAGTTTCCTATGGCTGCTATAACAAATTATTACTACTTGGAGGCTTAAACAACACACATTTATTGTCCTACAGTTCTGGAGGTCCAAAGCCCAAAATCAGTTTCACTGGGCCAAAATCAAAGTGTCTGCAGGGCCCTGCTCACTCCGGAGGCTCAAGGGGACAATCTGTTTTCTTGTCTTTTCCAGCTTCTAGAGCTTTATTCCTTGCATTCCTTGACCCATAGCCCCTTCAGCCATCTTCAAACCCAGCAATGTAACGTCTTGCTTCAGTATCACATTGTATTCTGTCTGTGTAATCAGATCTCCCCCTTCCTCTCTCCTTTAAGGAAATTTGTGGCTACATTTAGAGCCCAACTGAATAATCAAGAATAGTCTCATCTCAAGATCTTTAAATCCACATCTGCAAAGGTCCTTTTGTCATATAAGGTAACATTCACAGGTTCACAAGATTGAGATGTGGATCTTTGGGGGCCATTATTCAGCCCATGACACGTGGCATTCGCTGGGGGGGGGTGGTGCTAGGCATTGTGAATCTTACCTTGTTAGGTCCTGGATATTCTTACATTTTAAAAAATATTTTTGAGCTTTGTTCTTGAATTCAGTTTAGTTACTTGGAAACAGTTTGGTTTTCAAGGGTTGCTTTTAAACTTTGTTAGGTGGGAATTAGAACAATCTTTACTCAATGGCTAGTTTAGTTCCAATAACTTTCTGAATTCTCTGTCTAATGCCCTTTGAATTATGAGGTTTTTCACTCTGGCTGGTGATAATGTGATGTATTTCTGGCCCTGTGTGCGTGCCCAGGATTGTTCCATCTGCTCCTTTCAGTTGGGATTCTATCTCCAGTCTCAGGCACTTTCCTCACACACATGAGATTATCAGTACCCAGCAGAAGACTAAAACAGGACCCTCTACAGATCTCTGGAACTCTCTTGACAGCTCTCTCCTCTTTTGTACTCTGGCCCCAGGAACTCTAGCTGATTGTTTTTCCAAGACTCTCAACTTTTTCTCCTCAACTCAGGAAGACTGTTAGCCCCTGCTGCATTCCCCCTCCCTGCAGTGTGGCCTGGAAACTCTCTCCAGGCAGGAAAATGGGCAATCAAACGGCTCTTCTCATTTTTTCTCATGTCTCAGTGATCATTGTCCTGCATTCCCTGGTATGCAGTGTCTGAAAACTATTGTTTAATATATTTTATCCAATTTTCTAGTTGTTTCAAGTGTGAAAATAAATCAGGTCCTTGTTACTCCATCTTTGACAGAAGCTGGATTTCATAAAATTTATGTGAAAATGCAAAGGAGCTAAAAGAGCAAACTAATATTGAAAAAGGACATATTTTGAGGACTCACACTACTACCTGGTTTCAAATCTTACAGTAAAGCTATAATGATCAAGATAATATGGTATTTATATAAGGACAGATGTATAAATTACTAGAACAGTATAAAGAGTTCAGAAATGGACCTTATCCATACATGGTCAATTGTGGGTTTTTCTTTTTTTACCAAAAAAAAAAAAAAAGGGAAGGAATAGTCTTTCCAATAACTGGAACAATTGGCCATCCATATGTAAAAATAATGAATATTGACCCTTACCTTACACCATATGCAAAAATTAACTTGACGTGAATCATAGACATAAACATAAAAGTTAATATTATAAAACTTCTAGATGTCATAGGAGAACAATTTTTGTGACATTGGGTTAGGCAAAGAGATTTTAGATAGGTTACAAAAAATGCAAACCATTTTTTAAATTAATTAATTAGACATCATCCAGTTAAAAACTTCTGCTTTTTGAAAAACCTTGTTTTAAAAAATAAAATGGCAGACGGAGAGAAAATGTTTGCAAAATGCATATCTGATTTAAAAATTGTATCCAGAATATATAACGAAATCTTATAACTCATTAATAAGAAATAGATACACTCACTAAAAAATAAGCAAAAGGCCAGGTGTGGTGGCTCAGCCTGTAATCCCAGCACTTTGGGAGGCTGAGGCAGGAAGATCACTTGAGGCCAGGAGTTCAAGACCAGCCTGGGCAATACAGCAAGACCTCATCTCTACAAAAAATAGAAAAATTAGCCAGGCATGGTGGCACATGCCTGTAGTGCCAGCTATTCAGGAGGCTGAGGTGGGAGATCATTTGATTCCAGGCATTCAAGCTTACAGTAAGCTATGATTGTGCCACTGCACTCCAGCCTGGATGACAAAGCAAAACCCTATCTCTAAAAAAAAAAAAGCAAAAGATTTGAATAGACACTTCACCAAAATGATATAAGGCTGTCATAAGCACATAAAAATATGCTTAACATCATTTTCACTTTCACTAGGGAAATCCAAATTAAACCACAGTCAAATGCCACTACATACCTACTAGCATAGCTGACATTAAAGCTTGAAAATACCAAGTGCTGAAGAGAACGCAGAGTCACTTGAACCCTCACACATTGCTTGTGAGAATGTAGACTGTTTCTGCCCCTTTGGAAATGTTTCACAGTTTCTTCTAAAGTTAAATATATACTTAACATATGACCCACCAATCCCACTCCCAGTAGTTTTCTAAGAGAATTAAAAACATATATTCACACAAAGACTTTACACAGATGTTTACAGCAGCATTATAAATGATAGTCCCAAGCTGGAAACAACCCAAATGTTCTTCAACTGATAAATGGATAAACAAATTGTGATACCCCCATACAACGGAATACTACTCAACAATAAAAAGAATAAACTATTGATACATCCAACAATGTGAATAAATCTAAAAAGCATTATGCTAAGAGAAAGAGTTCAGACACAAAAGGCTACATACTGTATGATTCCATTTATATGATATTCTGGGAAAGCAAATCTATAGGGACAGAAGTCAGACCAGGCGCTGGGGCTGGGAGAAACGGACTGATTGCAGAGAAGCACAAAAGAGTTTGCTGGGGTGATGAAAATACACTACATATTAATTATTTGTCAAAACTCATTGAGATATATACTTTAAAAATATGAATTTTACTATATGTAAATTATATCTCAATAAAATTACCTTTAAAAGTCTAGTTACAGAAAAACATGTATATATTATGATCCCATTTATGTGAAGAAAAATTTAAACATTTGAAATAGACGTCTATGTATTTGCATATATAAGCTCACATACAGAGAAAAACCTAACACAGCATATACCCAGGTATCTCTGGAAAGAGAGTACAATTGGAAGCTATCAAAGCTTGGATTCTCTGGAAGCATATTCTGATACAGAATTTGGCAAGTAAGGTGTTTATTAAGGATCTGCTTATACGAGGGAGAGGGAAGAAGCAGGTTTGTGCAAAGGGAGAACTTGAACTGCGACGCAGTCACAATCCATCCTCATCCAATCCCATCCAATCCCAGAGCAGAAGAGCTCTGGAGCGGACACAGCTGGGCAGAGGCGTCCCATGCTGGGCCCAAATGGCTGGGCTTTTTAGTCCTCCAGCGGATCGCTGAGAATGATAATAAGAGAGACCACTCCTGCATCCACTCCTTTATTTCTGGACCCATGTATTCTTTTTATTGGGGTCATGCAGGATGGTTCTCCATCCTCGTAGAGTACCACCTCCAAGCTGATGCTTAAACTGCACCTTTGGTATGCCTCTCTATTAGGCTGGAAGTTTCTGAGTGGTGCCATTTCTGATGCAACCAGTAAATGTTATGGTCATGGGTCTACTTCTGTCCATTTCAGACAAGTGGGTCCCCTGATCTGATGCAATGTTATCCTATTGGGATCCCATCCTGATGGATCAGTTATTTTATAAGCCCTCACGTAGTCATGCCAGTTGAAGCTTTTGGGCAGAAAAGGCAAACTCATACCCAGAATACTTTGCTTTTCCTATTAGAACAAGTCTCTGCTTTTTCCATGATAGACATCAATGTACTCAACCTATCACCAAATGGCTGGCTGATCTCCTTGAAGAATAGTGACATACTGAGGCCTCAGAGTTGGTTTCTCTGGCTGGCAGTTTGAACATTCAGTAGCAGCAGTATCCAACTCAGTCATGGTAAGTGAGCGCCCATGCTATTGGACCATTTATCTCTCCCACCATGACCAATCCATTCATGTGCCCATGTGCAAGCACTGGCAGGCTGATGTCAGGCTAGCTGATGTCAAATAGCCAAGTAATTTTGTTTACTCCATTGTTCAGTGTTTTTTCCATGATGGATGCTCTCTAATGTGTGTTTGCATGTGACACAAAGATCTTAACACTTTGTGCCCACTCCCACATGTCCATCTACATCTTTTTATTGACACTGCCCATGAGTTTTTTTATATTCTCACCTCCAGCTACTTCTCCCATACCAAGTGGATGACCAGGCACACTGCCTAAAACTCTGTCCTCACTGCCTTTCAATGCCTCTCCTCAGTGAAGTTGAGGTTCTGCTCCTACCTCCCGTTTTCAGCAGGTACTCACATGTTGAGTTGTCCCATATGTAAACCTCTGATAGGTGGTCATAAGGGATCTCCCAGATGGCCATAGGGACGAGCTGAGGGAAGAACACTGATGCAACAGCAGCAGATGGCATGGGGGTCTTGGCTACCTGCTCATGTAGCTTGCTTGTGTCCTTAGTCCAGCTCATGCTCAATCCTACACGTACCACTTTCCTCATACAATGGATTGCTACTGAGCCTCCCTACCTCACAATCTAGTCGCTCTGACAGAACCCACTTCCAAAGGCATGGTGGTTACTTGGTGTCTCATGGTCAGATGCTCCATCTCTACCAGAACCCAATAGCCCAACAGGATTTGTTTCTCAAAAGGCATATAATTCTCTGCTGCAAGAGCATAGTCTAGCTCTAGAACCATAAAGGCTGCATTTTTATTCCACCACGGTGGCTGACCATAAACTCCACACAGCATCTTTTTTCACCACTCATACCTCTCATATCACAGGGGCTGCTGTATCATTTGGGCCAAGCAGCAGAGATGCTTATATTGCAACAGGGACCTGCTGCAGAGCTCTGTCTTGCTCTGGACCCTCCTCAATGATGGCAGTCTTCTGTGTTACCCTATATATGGGTTGGAACAGTATTCCTAGGTGTAGAACATGCTGCCTCCTAAACCCAAAGAGGCCTACCAAGCACTGTATTTCCTTCTTCACAGCAGAAAGTGCAAGATGCGTTAATTTGTCTTTCACTTTAAAGGGATGTCCTGGCACATCCTTGACGACAGAGCACCTGAATTTTTTTTTTTTTTGATATGATAAAGCTTCAAATCTTTGTAGGCTTTATCTTCCACTATCAGATATATAGGTGTCTTGCCAATACCTCTAGTGTGCTAACGACTTTTTGTTCATCCAACCCTATTAGCATAATACCTTTGATGTAGGGGATCAGTATGTTATTCTTGGGGATAGCCATATGTTCCAGATCTCTTCAGACTTTTTTATGATAGACGATAATATGATAGAATGTAGTAGATTTAAAATAGCCCTAGGTAAAACTGTAAATACATATTTTTGCCCATTCCATGTGAATGTTAACTGATTCTGATCCTTTTTTTAATGGTTGGAATAGAAAAGAATGAGTTTACCAACCCAGTGGCTCCATTCCATGCACCTGAGGCCATGTTAATGCACTAGAAAATTTACGATTGGCACAGCAGCTGCAAATGGGGCTACTACATGGTTGAGTTTGCAGCAGTCTACTGAAATCCTCTAGGACTCATCTGATTTCTTTGGTGGCCAGACTTATAAATTAAATGGATAGTGTTTGTGTATGTGTTCACTTCCTATTGCTTCTGTAACAGATCACCACATACTTGGTGGCTTAAACAACAAAAATGTATTATCCTACAGTTCTGGAAATTGAAGTCTGAAATGTGTGTCAATGAGTTAAAATCAATGTTAGCATTCCTTCTGGAGGCTCTATGGGAGAGTCTATATCCTTGCCTTTTCTAGCTTCTAGAGGCTGCCCACATTCCCCTGCTTCATGGTCCCCTTCCATCTTCAAAGCCATGGAAGATAAACAAAAATGGCTGGTCAAGTCTTTCTCATGTTGCATCAGTCTGACACACTCTGTCTTCTCCTTCTTCTACATTTAAAAGACCCTGTGATACATTGGGCCCACCTGGATAATCCAAGATAATCTCCTTATTTTACAGTTAGCTGATCAGCAACCTGCTATGATTTGAATGTGTCCCCCCAAATTCATGTGAAAGTTAATCACATTGATTAACTTAATATTAAGAGACTGGGCCTTTAGGAGGTGATTAGATTATGGGGGTGGATTTCTCATGAATAGGATTAGCAACCTTATAAAAAGAGGTTAAAGGGAGCCACCTAGGCCCCTTTCTGCCCTTCCATCTCTTCTGTCATGTGAAGACACAGTGTTTGTCCCTTTTTGTTCCCATCTACCACTTGAGGACACAGCAAGCCATCTTGGAAGCAGAGAGCAGCCATCACCAGTCTGAATCTGCTGGTGACTTGATCTTGGACTTCCCACCCTCCAGAACTATAAGAAATAAATTTCTATTATTTATAAGTTACCCCGTTTGTGGTATTTTGTTATGGCAGCATGAATAGACTAAGATACAACCTTAATTCCATCTGCAAACTTAATTCTCCCTTACCATCTAATATAACATGGTTACAGGTTCCAGAGATTAAGGCCTGGACATCTTGTGGGGACTATTATTCCTCTACTCTTGGGAGCAGAGTTACTTGAGTAAATGGCTACATCCTTTTGGAGAGGGACTGGGAGAATTACTACTAGGAAAATTGTCACAATGTTGCAGGCGCCTTCTCCTGTGGACTGAGCCTCCTCTTCAGTCAATTCACTCCAGATCTAAAAACTGGTTCAGGTCTGGATTTGGACAAAGTATTATGGCTTTCTCTTGTGGAAATTACTCTCAGCCTTCTGGTCATTCACCCTCAATTTGTTTAGATGGCACAAACTGAGTACCCATGTTGGCTCTCATCTATTTTGCCCCCAGGGTCACCTGTTCAATTAACCATCTATATAACCCTCTTCAGGTCAGGTCCCTTGGCTGTCATTCCAACCCTGTGGCTCATTACAATAATTGCATCCACCTGGCTTCTAGCAGTTAAGTGCTGCCACCTGGCCTCTATTGTTTTGGGTTGCTATCAGCCTAGCTCTGTAATCATCTCTCTGCCCATCAGGCCTGGTTTACAGAGGAGAGGCACCACTGAATGTTTTTAATGCTGTTGGTGACCTCTCACCAGCATGTTCTCTATGGCCATGGTGGGTGGGGTGTCCTCTGGGTGTACCTGAGGAATGTGATCCTGTAGAGGGTATTCTGCCCTCCAGAATGGACTGGGAGTCTTCCTCACATAGTATGTCCACTTCTGCATGCCCACTTCCTCCACTGTTGCCTACATCAATTCTGGCATTTTGAAGTTCACATCATTCATGGGCCATCACTTTTTCTATGCTTCTAGAAGCCATCCTAGTAGCAAGTCCATACCACCTTCTAGGGACTTTGCAATGACATTAAATCCCATATCTCAGGTGTATACTCTCAAATCAGTAAACTCCCCACTATTCAATCTTATGTCCCCACTTCCTGATCCAGCACCCTCAGACCCAATCACAAGGCCAGATTTATAGCTCCTTTGGGGACATAGTTTCTCTCCTCCCTTATCAGGTCCAGCTTTTCCCTGGCTGTGGATGACTCAACTCAATACACAGACCTAATGGCCAAAAAGGGATGTGAAAGCAGACCCTGAAAGAACATGTTGTCTGGCCTCACAGAGGCCTCCAAATTGTCTTCAAGCAAGGGAGAAGTACTAACTTTAAATATGGTGGGGTACACTATTTCTGCAAGATCAGAGGATTCAGAGGATTCTGGGGGTTCAAAATTTGGGGTAACATCTGTCTGGATATCCCTGCCCTAAGGCCATGACCTTGACATAACAGATTTTCCCTGGTTGGGAGTTAAGCATTCTCTGGAGCTCAGCCCCTATCTATTCCTGGGCCAGGTCCACAGCTTTCTCTGCCCACCCACGGCAGGAGAGGGGAGCCTCTTTGTAAGCTTAGACATAGGCCCTTTGGCTCTCACACTTGGCTTCCAACTGCCTGCAGCTTTTCCTTATCTTTTTCTGTGAGACTGGTTCTAAAACTCTAGCATCAGAATCACAGGAAGGGTTTATGAAAACTTAGCTTCCTGGGTTCTTCAGAATTTCTGATTCTGCAGGTCTATGGTGGGGCTCCAGAATTTGTATTTTTTGCAAGTTCCCAGCAGCTGCTGTGCTTTGAAAAACATTAATCTAGGCTTTTAGCCCTTAGAGTTACTATTTCTCTTGTACTTCTCAAATGCCTGATAAATCACACTAACTAGTATATTCCCTTCCACTGGGTATCCCATTCCAATTCACCATCAATGAGAGTTTAACAATTGTAACTTGTGCCAGAGGTTATCTTTGCTCCACCTATGGCCGGTGATGGTGTCTTCATCACTGTTGGCCAGTGAGTTATCCATCTTCAAAACCCCACCATATTGCTTGCTTTCTCATACCACACTTCTGTAACCAAGCCTCCTAAATTGGGTTCTCTTTAAGCAGATGCTAAGCCTGAGTTTGGTGGGCAGAGTATATTTTAAGAATCATCTCAGGGAGAAAAAACAGGACTGGGCAGAAAGAGAAGTTAAACTGCAAGGAGGGCCCAACAAAGCCTTTACCAATGCAATGGGGACTTCTGCAGCATATTGATGTCCAGAGGTGACCTGCACTGAGCAGAAATGGATAGGCCCTTATAGCCCCACCTCAATAAGTTATTAAATGTGAGTAACCTTGGGAAAGCATGCTTTGGGTGAGGCTGCTCTCTACCACTGAGCCAAACCCTGAAATTGGAGGCTGCTTGCTGACTACTTAGGCAACAAGCTCTTCCTTGAAGAGGAATCTGGGTGGCACATCTCCACCTGACGGTGGGGAGATTAAAGGGAGCATACAGAGACTGAAAGCTTTAACTTTGTGTACTAATATAGTTGAACTTTTACAGTAAGTATGTATTTAATGAATTACTTAAAATAGTGTTTAGAATAATAAAAAATAATAAACGTAAAGAAATTTTCTTTGAGCCAAAGAATAACAGAGTCCTTAGATTTAGTCCCAAGCAGAAATAATGAAAAAGAACACACAAGAATATTCAGATAAGATTTCCCAGCTCCAGGAATAAATTAATTTTTTTTAAAAAAATAGCTCTTCTGGGTACAGCGGTGCATGACTGTAGTCTGAGATACTTGGGAGGCTGAGGTGGAAGGATTGTTTTAGCCCAGGAGTTTGCATTCCAGCCTGGGCAGCATAGTGAGACCCCATCTCTAAATAAATAAATAAATAAATAACCCTAAATGCCCAAATGATCAAGACTCAGGTTTAAACTTTTCATCTTCATTGTGAGGTGCAAAAGACAATGGAATAATTTCTACAAAGTAATAAAGAAAAGTGATTTTTGAGCCTAAAATTTCATACAAAGGCAAATCATCACTGAAATGTGAAAACAAATGAGAAATTTTTATTTAACTAAGTATTCAGAATCTTTACTGCTTGTTCAATCTTTCTGAAAAACTCTTTAAGACATATTCCTACAAATAAATTATCTAAAAATATAGAAGACAGATATAAAAATAAGTGAGCAAAAACTCAGTAAGTTTATTGATAAGTAAAAAGAAATTTTAATATGAGTAAAGCTTAATAAATAATTGTTTAAATATCATGAAAATGAAATAAGCATAATATAAAAACCTCAAAAAGGTAATTAAAATTCAAAAGGATTTCAACAAAACAAGGTATTTTAGTGGAGAGGCAGGGGAGTAATAACACACCAAAGCCTGTGTCTTATTGTGGAGGAGGTTATAGTCATTCTGATCGCAGAGGGGATTCTGATCAGTGATGAGCTCATTCTTGACCCAATGTCTTCTGCCTGGCAGGTGAGCTGCTCTGACTAGCCAGCCTAATTCACCTGTGCATCTATGCGATATTGGGGGTGTGGACACAGTGACTGAGAGCCCACATGGAGTGAGGGAAGAAGTTTCCTAAAGAACCAAAAGAAGGAGAACTAGGAACCAGGAAGCCAAAATTTGCAAGTGCTTCCAGATCACTACAAATGATGCTTTCCAAGTCACTAAAGGCAAAATAGATACATATAATACCAAATCAGCAAATACTAGAAAAGGTGATAAAAATGAAACCAATGAGCATGATAAATCAAAGCATTTAAAAAGTGATACGATTAAAATTAAAATATTAATAATCACAATAAATATGAATGGATAAGGGCTCCTTTCAAGGAATGGGACTTATCTATATCCTATTTTCAAGATGATAGTACAAAATGACAACAAAAGTTTGAAAATAAAGAAATAGATATATCAATAGAATCTAACAAGAAAAATAGAGTGGCAATAATAAAGATATGACACAGAATTCAAAGGGATAAAGCATTAATTAAACAAAAGGAATATTTTATGTTGATAAAAAGTTACGATCCACCAAAAAGATATATCCACCCAACTTTGTGGATCGAACAACATAACAAGAACATATATCAAACAAAAAGTGTGAGTAAGAAAAAGAGTAATTGACACAGACCACATCATATTGGGTGACTTCAACATACCTCTTCCAGATACGACTAGATCAAGAGGAGAAAAAAAAAGATATGGAATATACATATTACCTGTAAGAAAGATGGGCACCTTAAACGTATGCTAATCCAGAATCTTTGATGTGAAATTCAAAATAAAATTTCATGTATTTTTAAATTATTAACTTCATGTAGTTTTTTAAAATTAAGGGCCTCAATGAAAAAACTATTTCTGAGTTGTATAGATGTATAATTACCATTTTCTATTTTCTATTTATAATTATACAAAAGTATATGTAGAAAAGGCATCCATGACATTTTAACTATTTTTCCTTAATCTTCCTTCAGACTGATTTTAGCTAATACTCTAACAAGTACTCATATATTTATACCTGGAGATTGATGATAAGATAGGTGATATAGAGCATGGAGAATCCATCCTCAAATAATTGTCCTTATACATCTACTCCCTCCAAGACTATCTTCAAAAAAGTTTATGGACCAATACAAACCAATATAAAAATTGTATGAGTGTATTTCGACCAGAAACATCTCTTTCAAAATTAAAAAAAATTTTAATGTCTGAATAAAAATAAGGTTTTCAATGAAGAAATATGACCCAAGACCAATTCTCTGAGCCTTAAGGACTTAGTGTTTGGGTCACAGAAATCAACAAATATAAAAATAAAGCAGAAGAAAACTTGATCACAAGAGCAGTACTGCTCTCACGGAGAGCATCAACACCATCAACATCCACATTGTCCTCTTGGACTCACAGGATCATGTGCAGTTTATGCACAGCACAATATGTGCTGTGGAGAAAAGATTATACATTGAAATGCACCATGTAGGAATGATACCTCTCTGAGGACTTAAGACATAGCTCACAAAGACGATATAGAATCCTCTTACAGAGAAATAAATAGAAGCTATTTTAAAACCATGAAACATGTAAGTAGTATTAACATCATGCGTATTATGAATTCACAGACCAAATGAGAATGAATTGAACTATGTCTCAATACTTTTCTGTGGCAGTCTGATCAAGGCTACCTTACCACAGAGCTCATAAATTTACTCTTTCAACATGGTAATGCACTTGCGCTCTAAACCTCCCATCAGTGCTCCCTCTCACAGAATGTTCAAAGCCATCTGCTGCTTAGCAGCAAAACACTAAATGATACAGAAGAAATAGATTATCCTCAGAAGGTCACAGCACAAACATAATACCAACCTTTGTTCTTATTTTAGAGATGGGGGGTCGATAGAGCAAGGGATAACTGACTCGCCCTGACTAGGCTAGTCAGTGATCAAGCACAGAAGCCAAGGGTGGCAGGGAGGAAGGAACTGGACAATATCTCAGCTAGAAAAGTACGTAATGATGGAACCATGCATAGTAATTCAAGTAATGACCATGGCCTGCATGCAAAAATATGTTTCGAATTAACACTTAAGAGGCTTTTGCAGGAATTAAGGGTTAATTAATTTAGACAGTCAAATAGAGCTTAGAAACCCTGATAAGAGTAAGAAACATGTGCACTACAATACCGCATGAAGTGAAGGAGACAACATTACTCTGAATTTTACAAATTTTTTCTTTTTTACCCAGGACCTTAAATTTTGTCCACTCTGTCATAACTCTACCAGAACAGGAATAAGATACTTAATTCTTCAGTTCTTGGTATGGATAAGGGGAGAAAAAAAGTGGAATGTGGGAATCACACAAAAATCAGCAGGGCAGATCATCTGGTTATTAGAACTTTGTTATTTGGTACTTTCCTTTTTAAAGGAAGCAGAACTCAAACTAAAAAGTCAAAAAGTAAGTAGTGTACATTGTACAGTGGCTAAATTATCGAGAGAGTGGAATAAAATATAGGAGAATGAAGCAGCCTAGCCCACCCCCAATTTTCCCAGTGTTTTTAAGCCAGAAATGCCCATGGTTTTTCTGGGTATCATTTTCTTTCCACAGACATTGAGCTGACATATTTATAACAGAACAATACCAAGTAAGAGCCCCATTTGGACACAAGGAAGATATTAGAAAAATATGGGCTTCCTGTTTCACTCAAGGTAACATGCTGTTTTCTCTGAAAAGGTCACACAACTGGACAAAGAAAATAATGATACATTTCTTATGTTTGCAATATACTTAACAACACATTAGCTTTTGTAAATTAGGTTTTGAGGCCATATAGCAGACACACATTTAGTTATAAGATGATATTTTATTCAAAATATATTGTGCCTACAGAGTGAGGAATGAAATACACAAAACATCCACCTGACAAATTACTTATATCTAGAACTTAAGAAAAAAAAAACTCTCCTAAAATCTATTTTAAAAGACAGACAACCCAATAGAAGAATGAGTAAAAGACAAGTTTTCACAAAATAAGATATCCAAAAAGCCAGTAAACATGAAAAGGAGCCGAACTTTTTTGGTCACCATAGCAATTCAAAGTGAAAACACATTGTGATACCACTACACAGCCATCCCATCAGAATGGCCAAAATAAAAAAGACTGACAATACCAAACATTGGTGATGATGTGGAACAAATGGAGTATCATACACTGTTGATAGCAGTGTAAATTAGTAGAAACATTTTGCAAAACTGGCAGTGTACACTAGAATTCACCAACCTGAAGGTTTCTCTTTGGAGAGGAGAGAAGGTTTCTCCTATGGATTAGACTTCTTTAACAGACATTAAGATTATTCAGATTTTCTGTTTCTTCTTGTGCCAGTACTGGTGATTTGTAACTTTAAGGAATTGTCTGTGCCATCTAAGCTTTATGGCATAAACTTTGATGTTATATCAAAATACTTTCCATTTCTAACATGATTTCTTCTTTGACACAAAGATTATTTAGAAATGTGTTTTTTAACTTATCAATATTTAGTGATATTTTAGATATCTTTTGTTATTAATTTCTAATACTGCTCTATTGTGGTCAGCAAATAGACTCTGCATAATGTCTATTCTTTGCAATTTATTGAAATTTATTTTATGGACTAATACATTGTTTATTTTGATGATTTTCCACATGCACTTGAAAAGAATATATATTCCACAGTTATTGGTATAAGGCTCTATAATGCTAATTAGGTCAAATTGGTTAATAGTGTTCAAATTTTCTATATCTTTAACTGAATTTTTTGTCACATCCTATCAATTACTAAGAGTGAGGTGTTAACATCTCCAAATATTATTGTGGATTAAATATGATTGATGATTTGTCTATTTCTCCTTTTAGTTCTGATAGTTTTTGCATCATATATTTAGAAGCTATATTAATAGCTACATTCAAATTTAGGATTCTTATCTGATGAATTGACCCTTTTATTGTTGTGAAATGCCTCTTTTATCTACAGTAAAAAATCTTGTTCTAAAATCTACCTTTCTGAGTCTTTTCTACAGTTTTCTTGACAGTTTGCTCTGGTGGTAGGTAGTTCATTCAATTTTCTACCTGAAATTTCCACTCATGGAGCTGGTACTAAGTCATTTCACAAAGATTTTATTCAGTACATATTTATCAAGTACCATGATAACTACTTTACTTTATCAAATCTAAGACATCATTAGTTGGATGATACATCATTAGTTCATGTTTTATTAAATGAAAAAATGTGGTCATTTTTTGACTATGAGACACCATTAATTCTAAGATGAATCTTGATTTTAGAGATGTTAAAATGATTTTCAAAAGCATCTTATAATTCATGAAATATTTCTATAAGAATATTATAAATGTTTTACAATTTAGGAATACCACTGAGAAAATCTACTTTTTCTCTCATTTGTAGAGCATGTCATGCCATTTTAGTTTTTTCCTCCCTAATCCACAACATTTACATTAGTTCCTTTTTTTGGTTTCCCAATTATTTTGCCATCCTGATCATTTTTGGGGGGAAGCCTGTAGTTTACTGTTTGAAATTGAATATGACACTGACTTCAAAATAGAAAATTGTAAAATCTTAAAATTAGTACATTTAGCAAGTAGAATACTTGGGAAATTAATGAACTAGGGTTTTATTAACTTGACAAGACTTTCAGTAATTTTTTTCCCTAAAATTTAAGGCTGTCCATAGCAATGAACAAATTGTTGTGTTTTAATTTTTAGAAGTAGGTTTAAATTTTATACATCATATTTTTCACAGCAGGGATTTCTCCCCCTTGACACTCACTTACTCTTTCATGTAACTGAGGTTAAAGATGCCATTTTTCAATTAATATTTTTTGAAACAAATATAAACAGGAATGTAATACATGTTTTCTAATTATTCTTCCCCTCCCTATAAGATTATTACATAAGAAATCTGCCCATAATATTTTAACCCAGGAATATTTCTAAATGACAAAGTTGTTTACTTGTTTTAGTAGTGAATATTTGCATTTGAAATTTTGATTTCTTTACAATCATGTAATTTCTGGTAGTCATTGTGTGACTGTATATTATGTTGTGTATTGCCTAGTTCAGCTTAATTCAACCAGAGGAAAAATAATACTCATAGTATGTTAAATTAATGATCTACTGATTGATATAGAGTTTATGGTTTTTAATTATTAAAAATGAAGCTTTTCTAATAGTTAATACACTTTTCTCTCTCTAAAAACACAGGAAAAATACCAAAGTCTACCTTTCTGATATTAATATAGCCACACCAACTTTCCTATTATTAGGGTTTGCATAATGTATCTCTCCATCCTTTTTCTTTCAGCCAACCTGTGTGCTTATATTTAAAGTGCATCTCTTGTACACAGCAAATAGTTGTGTATCTTTTTCTCATTCCATCTGTCAATTTCAGTCTTTTAGTCGTACTGTTTGGTTCATTTCCATTTAAAGTAATTGATCATGGCTGAGTTTCAGCTGCCGTCTTATTTGCTTTTTATTTTTCCCATTTATTTTTGTTCCTATATTCTTCCTTTCCTAGCTACTTTTTTTTTATTATTTCAGAATATTATGGGGGTACAAACATTTTGGTCACATGCATTGCTTTTGTACAGTTTGAGCCAATGTTGTAAGTGTGCCCACCACCCAGCTAGTGTGCATTTACCTGTTAGGTGTGAATTTACCCAACACCTCCTCCCTTCTCCCACCTGCTTGATCTCCATTGAGTTTTACTTCCATATGTGCATATCTGTGTTGATCGATTAGTTCCAATTTAATAGTACTACATATGGTATTTGTTTTTCCATTCTCGTCATACTTCACTTAGAAGAATGTTCTCCAGTTCCATCCAGGTTGTTACAAAAGGTATTAGTTCACCTTTTTTTTATATGGCTGAGTAGTACTCCATGGTATACATATACCACATTTTATTAATCCACTCATGGATTGATGGGCACTTCGGTTGATTTGGATTTAAAATGTTTTTATTATACAATTTTATCTCCTCATTTGCTTTGTTAGTTTTCGTTTTCATGTGTATTTTTGTTTTGCTTTGCTCTTTGGGGGGTTAGGTATACATTTTTAGTGATTACTTCACAGAGTTCAACAAGAATTATTAAGTTCAGTCCTCCCTGAATTATTTTCTACTTTATTAACATAAATTTCATTTATGCTAGTGCCATTTTATATTTTACTTTTACATATTATAAACCCCACATTCATTATTTTTATATTTGCTTTATACAGTTAATAGTATTTTAAAGATACTTTTAAAAGTAGTTTTTAAAGTATATTTTTACCCATACATCTATCCTTTCCAATGTTCTTTATTTTCTTCTGCATATCTCAGCATTTGTCAAGGCTCACTTCCCCTCAGACTAAAGAATTTCCTTCAGTACTTCTTGTGCTGCTGTTCTACTGCTAAATCCTCTGTTCTGTTTGTTTGGAATTATCTATTTTGTTTTAATTTTTCCAAAGACTATTTTCATTGAGTATAGAATTCTAGGTTTAACAGTTTTTCTTTTAGTACTTTAAAGATGTCTTTAATTGATTCCAGTTTTTATTGTCCTTTTGTCCTTGGTAGCAAGTCTGCTGTTATTGATATTACTCTGTAATGTTTTCTGACTGCTTTTTTTTTTTTTTTTAAGAGACAGTGTCTCGCTCTGTTGCCCAGGCTGGAGTGCAGTGGCGTGATCTTAGCTCACTGTAATCTCGAACTCCTAGACTCAAGTCATCCTCCTGCCTTGGCCTCCCGAGTAGCTACAACTACAGGTGCACATCACCATGCCTGGCTAATTTTTTTTTTTTTTTTTTTTTGGAGAGATGAGGTCTCCCTGTGTTGCCCAAGCTGGTCTCAAACTCCTGGCCTCAAGTGATCCTTCCACCTCAGCCTCCCAAAGTGCTAGGATTATAAGTGTGAGCCACCATGCCTGACCCTGACTGCTTTTAAGATTTTCTCTTTTATCATTGGTTTCCAGTAGTTTAACTATGATGTGACTTAAAAAAAAATTTTTTTCTCCCATTTGGGTTTCACTGAGTTTCTTGAATCTGTGGGTTGATGTCATTCAGCACTTTTTGAAAATTCCTGGCTTGCATTTTCTCTAATGAGACATAACTTTTCCTCCTGAATGTAATGTATCTTTTTTGCTCTGGCTACTTTTAAGATGTTATCTTTATCATGAGTTATTCAGCAATTTGATTATAATATCCTTTGGTGTTATCTACTTTTTCATCCTTTTGGGCATTCCTTGTGTTCATTAAATATGTGGGTTTCTAGGTTACTTCAAATTTGGGAAATATTTGGATACTACTTATTGAAATAATTTTCCTCCCCTTCTACTTCTGGAGCTCATACTACATATGTGTTAGACTTTTTGATTTTGTTTCACAATAAGGCTCTGTTAATTTTTTGCATCTTTTTATTCTTTATATTTTGAGTAGTTTCTAGTACTAAAACTTCATTTTTCCTGGTTGTTTTTCCCAGTTTTTAAACTGCTATTAATATCATCCAGTGTATTTTTCATTTTAGATATTTCACTCTTCATCTTCAGATTTCCACATGATATTTTAAAATACATATTCCAGTTACTCATTATGTTCACATTTTCCTTTAAATCTTTGAATATATTAATAATGCCTGTGTTAAAGCTCTTGTTTGTAAATTCCATTATCTCTATCATTTTCTGTCCTGTGACTACTGACTGATTTTTCTTTGGGTTATGGGTCACATTTCACTTGTTTATGTATAATTACTTTTGGATTGGATCTTGGACACTGTGAATATTACATTGTTAATTTTCTAGATTTTTTTCATCTAGTATAGAAATTTGTTATGCCATATTATTAAGTTACTTAAATTACTACAAGTTAATTACTGTTAAACTGGATCCTTTAAGACTTGTCTTAAAGCTTTGTTAGGATAGACCTAGGGTAGTCTTTATTCTAGGGCTGGTTTAGTCATACTACTAATGCATGATCCACTGGGTCTTCTACGAATGCCCTAGGGTTTCAACAAGGTCTCTCCATTTTGGATAATCTGAATTCAAATGTCTCCCAAACCAATGTTAACCCTGGAAATCATTTCATTTACACCTCCATTCTAGTTCTTTATCTGCCCTTATGAAGGTTTCACCCTGTGAATGTATAGTTTATCATTTAGCAACTAACCCTATTCATATTTGTAGGGTTTTGGGGGGGGGTTGTTGTTAAATAACTCTCTTTTCTCCACTATTCTACTCCACAGTTTCCAGCCACTTCAGCTTCCTCCAACTCCAAACTCTATCCCATCTCTCCCCACCATACTCTTCTTGGGTTCTACTTCCCTACACCATGATCTAGAAAATGCTTCAAAGTAGAAACTCAGGGTGACTGTAGGGCTATTTGTTTCCTTTATCTCAGGGATCACATTATTGCACAGCCTATTGTCCAATGTTAACAACAGTTGTTTGATGTATTTTGTTGAGACTTTTAGCTATTTGCAGGAGGAAAGGTCTGGTACTAGTTACTCCACCAAGTCCCGAAATGAAAGTCTACATTATCTTTTATAAAGGAAAACTTCCAGTGCTAAAAATTAATATTATATAAACAAAATCTCCTGGAAGAAGTCAAAGAAGTTTTGCCAATAGATTTTTGGGTTTTGAATTTTCAATTTTTGTTTTGTGGCTTGCTTTTCTTGCAAGTTACTTATCTAGATTTTTATAATAATTTAGAATCCATTGTTGCCTTTCTCTGGTCTGAAATGCCTCCAATTATTTTACTTCTATTCATCTTAAAATCCTCTGGGTAGAATTAGACCATTTTTTAATATTATAGCATTGATTTACAGTGATAGGTTCATGATCATTTCTTGGTAAATTGTCCACTGGGGATGTTGACTTTTGTTTATCTCAAAATAACAAATTATAGAGTTGTAAGAGGTCTTTCAGAATATCTATAACAATCCTCTAATTTTACTCACAAGAAAATTGTGTTCTAGGAAAGTTCAAAAACTCATGCCAAATTATCTAGTTGGTGGTTGGCAAGATTAGGACCAGGACTCAAATTTCTCCACCTAAATTCAGTTTTTGTTTTGTGTTGGTTTGTTTGTGTGTTTGTTTTACTTTATCACACTGCTTTCCTCATCAGAAATGGGGCCGGGCAAGGTGGTTCATGCCTGTAATCCTAGGACTTTGGGAGGCCAAGGCAAAAGGATCGCTTGAGGCTGGGAGTTTGAGACCAGCTTGAGCAGCAACATAGTGAAACCCTGCCTCTACAAAATATTTTTTTAAATTAGTGGGGGCGGGGGGGGGATGCACACCTCCAGTCCTAACTACTCAGGAGGCTGAGGTGGGAGGGTCATTTGAGCCCAGGACTTTGAGGTTGTAGTGAGCTATGATGACTCCAACTGCACTCTAGCCCAGGCAACAGAGTGAGACCCTGTCTCAAAGGAAAAAAAAAAAGAAATGGAATTTGTGTAATAGGCTTTTCCATTCACTTCATTTGCTTAATAAGATGTTGTCAATAAGAACAAGGTTGCTTTCTCCAATTTGTTTCATCATTTCCAAATTTCTCACGTTTTTATTGTTGCTAAAATCCTTTTTGTGTTTAACAAGTCAAGGAAGGAAGCCGCATACCAGCTTAATCATCATACTCCTTCTGCTGGAAAGAAGAATAACTACAGGCAATAAATAAGAAGGTGTTCAGTTAATCCATCAGATAGAAAGGGTCACGCTAGATACTCAAGTGGCAAAGGGGTAGGTACAAAAGAAATTGGGGAGACAAGACTGCACACGGAAGACATTTAGGACACAATATGGAACTCTACTCTTCATCTCTGAGACCACAAATCATTGCAGCTCTCTGGTAGCATGTATAAAGTATGTGACTCTGAGTCAAAAAATGCTTGTAGAATAGTATCAAATATGAGAAACCTGTGTAGCATTTGTTGAAGACATAATTACCTAAATATGTCATCAATGTTTTATCATACTACAGAACAACCTACCAAGAAAATGAGATTTATAGTGCTGACTGCCGCATCATAGCAGCTGATGTCTAATGATACCTTTGTGGAAGGTTCTCATTGAATCAGGACCTTGCCCTAGTCCTAATACTTCCTACTGTGCAGCCTAATGCCTGCTCAGTTCCTTTTACTTGTTGTTAACACCAAGTCAGTCTGCGTCTGTGTGGGTTTTTTCCTTAACTCTCTGTGCAGATAGCTTAAGCTCTCTTCAAGTCACATATGGGAAAAAAAATTCATAAGAATTCAAAATGTACTAATTTCTGTTATGTTAACGATTAGTTTTAAAAAACCAACTACTAGCAGGGAATAATTAAAGGCCTCCCCACATACAAATTCTTCATCATCTTGGATGCAATATTGCTGTTAACAAGACTTCAAAATGGTGCTTACTAGTTTATAAGGTTATATGGAAAAGAGTAAATATTTTATTAAGCCTCCCAGAATTACTTATTGACTATATTTTCTCTCTTCTCCTTATAACAACATGGCATTGCTAATAAAATAAATCAAATGTTACATATCCATTTGTAGTATTATGTCCCAGATTTACTTAGCTCACCCTGAAGGCAAAGATATAGCCCCGTATTTTTGTGTAGATGCCATCTAACTAGATTATATAGAATTGGAATGGTGGGAGGGGGGAGAGCATTTTTAGAATAGAAGATAAAATCAGATAACATTATTGAGCACTTACTGCAAGCCAGGCACTGAGCTAAACACTTCTACTTTATCTTATTTAATCCTCACAACAATCATATGAGTTAGGTACTGTTATTACCCCTATTTCTTTAAGGAGGAAACTGAGGCTTGGGGAGGGTAAATAACTTGCCTGATGTCACAGAGCTGGTAAGTGGTGGAGACCTGGCTTCAACCCTGGCAATGTGTGCTTTTGCCCATTCTCTTCCTTACTCCCATGCTTTTAGCAAAACCTTACTGCGATCTGCTATGTGTACAGACTTGTGTCAGGTCTTCTAGGTGGTGGAAAGTCTCTAGATAGCTTTGAAGAACCAAGATAAGTTCTTATCTAGATAAGGTAGGAAACATACAAAGCAGTCCAAGGGATAGCAGACAGGGTTATGTTCAGTTTCCTGCATACTGGTTGCTATTCACACATTTCTCTCATACAAAAGAAGATATATTTCGATGCAAACAGCAGAGAGTGATGGTATTTAAAAGAAATCATTGAACGTTCTGAAGTTTACAAAAAAAGGTAGACCATTTGCAAATTTCAATATTTTATCTATTTTAATTACAAATTACTTAGGATGTTTGAGAATTACAATACATCACAGTGTCAAGATACTTAAGAATACTAACCCAAAGAATTACTAAGTATCATATAAATAATTACAGTATTTTGATTTTGATGTCAGGAGCCATAGGTTGTAATTCCTGTTCTACTAATAAATATATGAACGACCTTGAGCAAGTCACTTACTTGTAATATGAGGATAATGACAACAGTACTGAACTCGTGAGTTGACAATGTGAACAAAATAATCAATGTGAAGAGCCTCATACCTGAAAGTGCTCAGTCAGAGTTGGCTATTGTTGTGACACACCCAGATCACTGTTCCGTGTTAACGGTTCTTCTGCAGACCAAGATGTGAAAAACTTAGATGGGACTTGTGCATGTAACCAAACTTACTAGAGTTCCAAGCACAAGGGTTAAAGGTATGGTGTGTGCGTGATTTGTTGTCTTCAATAGTGAAGATCCTTTTGGGTCCTCCACCATGATTTGTTTCTTTTTTTATTCCCACCACATAGACAGCATGGAACTGAAGAACTTGTAACTATTCAGAATATGCAATCTTACCACAAAGAAAGGAAGAGAGAAGTTGCTTCCAAGCAAGTGACATTGGCAAGGAAAACCACACCATCCATTAATTCTGAAGGAAAAGAGGTATAGAAATTGAAAAAATAGTGGTTGTAATGGAATTTAGGTTTTGGAGTCAAAGAAGCTCTTATTGAAATCTTGAATCTACCACTTAAACATTTGTACCTCTTCGGTAAGTTATTAGACTCTGCTTCCTCAAGTATTAAATGTGACTAATAATACAATCGTCCCTTGGTATTTGTGTGGGATTGGTTCCAGGACCCCCCAATGGATACCAAAATCCACAGATGCTCAAGGCCCTTATATAAAATGGTGTAGTATTTGCATATAACCTACATACATCCTTCCATATACTTTAAATCATCTCTATTACATATAGTATCTAATACAATGTAAATGCTATGTAAACAGTTGTTATACTGTATTGCTTTTTGTTTGTGTTATTTTTATTGTTGTATTGTTATTTTTAATTGTTTTTTAAAAACATTTTCCATCCACAGTTGGTTGAATTTACAGATGTGAAACCCACAGATATTACTATACTTATTCTGCAGGGACTGTCATGAGGAATAGAGGTGATGTTTTAAACAGGCCTAAAACAGTGCCTCAGACATAACAGGAACTAAATAAATGTAGGCAGAAACTCTGAATAATATACAACTCCCACAATTACGGTGCTGATTTTGCCAATAATATTGGTGACAACAACAGTTGTAATGATTTGTTTTACAGTCTTTTAAACAGAAAGTCCCCACAAGCATGGGATAATCCTGACAGGCATTCATGAAGATATTTGATAAGTTAGACTTAATATGCTATGAAAATTTCACAAAGAGAATATAATCTACCCAGTATTATTATAAGCTAACCTCTGTATTCTTAGCCATACACCTGGAGAATATAGATGTTACTGGCAGAATTGGCTACTCAAAAGAAAATTTTTAGTTAAATCTACCCCATCTCTGACTGTTATTCAAATCCAAATTGTAATGGCTCTGCCTTATTTGGTTTATCTTGGAACACAAGTGTCTTGTCTTTGCCATTTGACTTCTTGTTGCATCGTTGTTCTTTCTTTAGCAAAGTAAGATGGTCTGCCTCCAAGTTTAATATAACTGAATGGACTGTGGCTATCAAGTAAGCACATTAAAAATATACCCAAGGCCTTTTGGGAATATCTGACGCTGGTCATTAAATAACCATCCCACAGCTCACGGTGCCCAGAAATAGTACTTTGTATCCTATTACCTGAAGGGATTAAAAGAAAACTACATATCAGAACACAGTTCTGAGTTATCCAGACAGAAGGTTTCTGCAGTTTTAAATGACCTAAAACTCCCTCAAACAAAACTGAAGGAGATCAAAGTTTTGGCCCAGCAACTTTGAATATCAGATGAAATGCCCCAGTTGGGTTAGCTTGATTATCCTTCTTTAGCCTGATTGTTTTTCCTCTATCACCTTGTGCCATTAATGGAGAAATTAATCTTTGAAGTTCTAATGGCTCAGCATTTTCAATTATTCATTTAGCTAAGGAATTTTTTTAAGAACAACTCAGTGTTCTCAGTTACGATAAGCCTACCAGCAGACACTGATACCCAACCTGAACTGCCACCCCCAAAAAAGCATCTTTTCCATAGAAATTTTTCTGAGGATTTAAAAAATCCATCCTACTGCTTATATCCTTTCTTAAAGTCCAAACTCATAATCAGCTTAAAGCACAAAAATTGTTTAATAAGCATTTCTAACAATATTTTCCTAAAGAGTACTTTCAGAAGGGGGAGGGGGTAGAACGGGGGAGGAGTGAGAAAGAACAAATACTACAGTCTTTTTAGATCTACAAGCACTGTGATCTAAAATATATAATATTGACACTTTGGGTCCAATTTTTACCTGGCTAGACCTTAGGAACATATCAAGCTTTTCTAGTTTAAAAACAAAACAAAACAAAACAACCCTCTTGCTAGCATCTCCTTCCCTGCTCCAATGTGACCCTTCTTTGTTTTTATTAAAAAATTCTTCGCTAATTGTCATTCCACCTTGTTAAAAGGTTTGTGAACCCACTAGCACTCTACTGTATTAGCACTCTTTACAAAACAGGCTGTCAACAGGTAAGAAATGTTTTGGTGAAGACATTACTTCTGCTAGTCTGGTGACTTCAACTGTATTGACTTTGGCAAGACAGGGGTGTTTTGTTTTTCTCCTCAGTAAGCTGTATGCCCAGTCTTGGTTTTACGGAGTTGGACAATTGCTGAATGAAGACAAGGAGATTGCAGCTTCCCCTAAGCTATTCTTTATTCATTCAAGATTTGCATTGCTTCTAAGCAATATCATGCTAAAAAGAGATCATTCAAAAACATGCAATAGTCTAATTTTTAAAAGCCCTTATTTTGGTGAATCATTATGAATTGAAGGTGTTTCATTAACTTTTCAGAATATATTTAGAAAAAGTCTTTGATAACTGATACATCGTGAATTTTCCCCTTAAAAAATCTCCATTTTTGCAAACTTATCAATTTCTCACAGACTCCAAATAATGTAAATATAATCTTTTAGTTATAATTCATGTGAATAGGGTGCATAGTGCCAAGGAATTCTATCTCCAGATAATGAGTGTTTTAATCCCAGATCTGGGAAGAAACAAGTTGCTAAAAATTTTGTTTCCCCATGGTGCAGTTTTATACTTGCATTAATAATGTTTATAATGCCACTTCTCATTTAGTTTCACATCAAATGTCACGAATCCACAGAGGCCTTCCCTAACCCTCCTCCCTAGTGTAACCCCACCCCGTTGCTCTCTATTACATCACCCTAGTTCCTTCCTGCATAGCATTCATTGCAGCATGTAAGTATTATAATTTGTTTATGGACTGTCAACCTGCTAGAGTATAAACTCCTGAGAGCAAGTAATTTGTCACCTTCTTCATTTCTGTATCCTGAGAGCCTCACATTGGGTTAAGTGAAGGAGAAAATGAACTAAAATTTCCTGCTACCTGTTCAAGCCCTTTCATCTGGGTCATTATGTTGGATGCCTGTCCTATATTCCAGATCTCTCTTTATCCAAAATATAGTCAATATGCTCCCTTTTCTTCTCCCAAGAGTTTATTGGTTTGCTGTTATTTGGGGTTTTTTCCCCCCTGCTTACCCAGTTCATACATGCCTATTTCAGAACATTTTGGAGGAGGGGAACCTAAGTCATATAAAAAGACAATTAAAATCACTAAAGGTAACCAAGCATCCCAGTTTGTCCAAGATTTGAACAAATTCCCAGGTCATGGAACCTTGAGTGCTAAGACCAGAAAAGCCCAGGACAAGCCAAGATAAGTTGGTTACTCTACACCTTGCCTCTCACTCAATAGTTACTATTGATAATTTCCTCTATTTTCATCCATTATTTTATGCATATTATACATAATTGGATATTGCATAGATAATTTTGAATTCAGCTCCTTCCAATTAATTTTATATCATAAACATTCTCCTATACGATTAAAAATTTTTTACCAAAGAATTTTTGGTAAAAATTATTTGTTAACATCATTTTAAAAACTGCTTAATATTCCACATTACACTTAAGAGGCAATGTGATATAAGATTTAAAACCAGATTTGGAGCCAGATTGCCTGGGTTCAAGTTCCAACTCTGTCTTAAACGTATCCTCTCTCTGCCTTAGTTTCCTCATCACGTATAAAGAGATGAAGAAATTACATGCCTTATGGGGTTGTTGTGAAGATTAAATGGGTTCATGTTAATTATAGCACTAATCATAGCACTAATTATCTCTGTATTTTCCTTGCTAGATTGTCATGTAGGATATAGAATATTCATAACATATCTGGGTCTTTGTCAGACCTTGCTTCCTCCATCTTTTGTCTTTCAGAGACATTACTCCCAAATGAACCTTTGTATTCCTAACTCCACCTCAGCATCTGCTTCCCAGAGGACCCAACCAATACAGAAGCTTCTCTAACTTGAAAGGGGGAAAAAAAAGAAATTTCATTATTTTAGTTGCATTGCTTTAATTACAGATATGGTTGAATATTTATTTCATATCTTTATTAGGCTCTGAAATGTCCTCCTTTGTGAATTGACTATTCACGTTCCTTGCCAATTTTTCCTGCTGGGGTCTTACTATTTTTCTTGTCTGTTTGTAAAAGTTCTTTATATAGAAAAGATATTAGCCATTTAAGTCATAATTGGTTTTTGATGTACATTGTTATGTAGTAAAATGATGATAAATTATTATACTTTATAATTTTATTTTTGCTCTAATGCCAAGAGAGCACATTCTCTTCCAGAGATCAGAGTCACTTATAGACTCTCCTTATTTGTTAAGAGTTTATATTTAGTCTATCTGGAATAAATTTCCATGTACAATGTGAGATGAAAATTTAAATTGATTCTTTTCTGATTATCTAACCATGTCTCTCCAGATCATTTAGTGGACAATCTTACCCTATCTGATTTATTTATCATGTCTTCCAATATCATTTATTAAAATTTTATATAAGCTGGGTTCTTTTCCTGTTACATTAATTTATTTGTCTTTTCACTATATACTTGCTAAATTATCATAGTTTTATTATCAGTTTTAATATCTGCTATGCTGAGTCTCAATCAATAAACTTCCTAGATTTCTATACTTCTTCCAAAGTGCAGTTATAATATTTTAGACTGTGTCTATACAAGGTCACTTTCTATTTCTCCTACTTTCCCAAGATTAGAAAATTTGTTATTGCTGAGGCTAGTGGTGATGATGATAACAATATAGATAATTCTCATAAAGCTTCTCCATAAAGGAAGAAAAACTCCTTTGTGAAGCAGAGCTGTTTAAAACATGATAAAAATGTGATTAGAATGACCTCTTTAGCTTTAGTAGGCGCCTGGCAGCTTCATCCTATTTTCTAGTGCAGAGTGAGCTAAGAATCCAAGGTCCAGAATGTGACCATGACATCCCAGGACTTAGCAGTGCTGTATTCTTTATAGTGACATGATGCAAACATTCCTGGTGAAGGTGTAACCAACAGCATCCCCTTTTCTTAGATGAAGAAGGTGGTCAATAAATATGGACAGAAAAGTGAGTAGAAAGAGAGGATCATGGACAAGACTTGTTCAGTCACTTCTGTTGCCTCCACCACCATCTTTTCAACTATCCTGGCCAAACGGAGTTCAGAAGGGGGTAGGGAGAGGAAATGATAGGGAGAGCTGTAGGCATAGTATGCCTATAGCTGCCATGTAGCTATAGTATTTATTTATGCCCCTTAGTAGGATAAATACTACTAAGGGGGAAAAAACAGGTGTAAGTGCTTTAAAAGACCGCAAAATTCCTTTGTAACAACAGTCACCTGGTAGGATAACTGCAATTGTGTGAGTGTGTTTTACTTGCCACAATTTCATTTGGAGTATTATTAACTCTTTGTGTTATAACACAGATCTGCTTCAACTGGATTTCTCTTTACCTCTATGGCAAGAGAGAAAAGATAAATTTTCTTTTTTCTCTCTTTCTTTTTTTTTCCCTCTAATAGTTTTGTACCTTCTAAATAGGTTTAAAATAGTATGCACCTTTTGAGTCCTTCAGATGGATACATAGGAAAGGGGCAAACAACTCTTTAATGGGCAATAAAGCCAACAAGAACAGGAACAAACATGCAGCTGAGGCTTGTGAAACAGAATCTATCTGAAGGTTCTGTGCACATTAGTCAGTGTTCTCCAGAGAAACAGAAACAATAGAATATAATAGATATATATGAGGAGATTTCATATGGGAATTGGTTCACATGATTATGGAGGCCAAGTCTTGGTCCCACCATCTGTGAGCTGTGGAACCAGAAAAGCCAGTATAATTCTGTCCGAGTCTGAAGGCCTGAGAACCAGGAACTCCAATGTCTGAGGGCTGGAGAAGACGGATGTCTCAGCTTAAAAAGAGAGATTGAATTTGCCCTTCCTCCATTTCTTTGTTCTATTCAGATGCTCAATAGATTGGATGATGCCCACCCGTGTTGGCGAGGGTGATCTTCTTCACTCAGTCTACTTATTCAAATGCTAATCTCTTCTGAAAACACCTTCATAGACACACACGGAAATAATGTTGTACCAGCTATCTAGGCATCCCTTGGTCCAGTCAAGTTGGGCCATAAAATTAACCATCACACTGTGAGATGAAGGTGTTTCTTTTAACCAGCAATTTTTTACCATACCTGAAGCAGCCATAATTTTAAAAGACAAACAAGAAGATAATTCTTATGAGGGAAGAGATGCTTATGTGCTCTGGTTCAGGACCTGCCAGCATCCCCCAAAGCTGTTAAGATTTGGCAGGTTGCTGTGGAGTTGGCCTGTGAAAGCATGTCCTGAAACAGTCCATCCGGTACAACAGCTAAGCTCCAGACTAGATAAGGGACTTGAAGGGTCTTCTGTGTGGATAGTGAAAAGTAATCTGACTTTGAAAGATAGCTTAGAGGTGGCATATTTTATAACATGGGAAAACTAGTTCAAGCCCTAGAAATAATGAGGCATCACCTCATTCTGACTAGATAATAAAATGCAGGACAAAGAACAAATCACCTAAAAACAATGATTATTACAAATATTCCTTGGAACGGAGAAGGCATAGTGGCCCTAGGTAAAGGTGTCATTTTTTTTGAAAATGTAAACTATGGCATCCTAGAATAGGAAAATTAGCATAATAATTTAAAGCATGGATCTAATGGTCAAACAAACCCAAATCTGAATCTGTGATCTAGGGCTTTGGGACAGTGGGTTTTTTCATCTGTGAAGTGGAAATGTCAATATTTCTTACCTCATAGGCTTGTTGTAGAAATTAAATGAGATAGGCAAGTGAAGTACTTAGCCCAGAAGCTGGCACATTGAAAGCACTCAATAAATGATAGCTATTACCATGAATGTTGTTATTTATCATCATCATCCTAGAGCGAGAAGCAGCTAGACAGGTTTTCTAATCTTTTTGCTTCTAATTTGGATCAGATTTAAATATTTACAGAAAACAAAATGAGTCCCACTCCTATTTTTAAGAATGCTTAAGGAAAGAAAAGTACATGATTTTCTTATAAGAATTCTTTCTTACTCAGAAATGTTTTCTAGTTTTTCCAAAAACCTCTCATGCTGCAACTGAAGCCTATTTCTTCTTGGCTAGCTTTACTGAAGATGGAGAACAGTTTAACACCCTCTTTAGTAACCTTCTAGATACTGTACTTGAAGAAAATTATGACTTAGTCCTGTCCCCTACACCCCACCCCAAACACATAGCTAGTTACTTCACCACTTTCTCTTCTCTGAGAGGAAATGGGGGAAATAATAATCTCACCTCAGTTGGATTACAGTTCACAGGATGAAAAATCACTAATCCTACACACTAGGCAGTGATTCCCAAACCTGTTTTGTAATATATCAAGGAATTGTTCTGTACCAAGAAGAATGATGGCAAAGCTGAGTAACCGCGTCAAGATAATGGATCATATAGGGGCAAAATCTGACAATCTGAAAGAAGCTGAGTTAATGACAAAGAGTGACAGGGACCTGGGCAGAGCAAAGGCAGGTTCTGATGAAGAGCTTGATTTATTTGAGGAGTCAGTGTCTTGGAAAGTTTGGGCTACTATAACAAAATACCTTAGACTAGGTAATTTATAAATAATAGAAATTTATTACTTACAGTTCTGGAGGCCAGGAAGTCCAAGATCTAGGCACCAGCAGATTCAGTGTCTGATAAAGTCTCTCTCTGCTTCTGAGATGGCACCTTCTTGCTGCATCCTCACATGAAGGAAGGGCAAAAGGGCCAAACAGACCCCTTCAAGCCCTTTTATATGGACACTCATCCCATTCGTGGATGTGCAGCCCTCATGACCTAATCACCTAGTGAAGGCCCCACCTCTTAACACCATTGCGTTGGGGATTAAGTTTCAACATGAATTTTGGAAGGACACAAATATTCAAACCGTAGCAGTCAGTATGGCAAAACAATCACACCTCTTCCTCCTGAGATGCTATTAAAATGACAGAAACAGAATATAAAAGGGATAATTTTAATACAAAAAAAAAGCAAAGAGGAAAAGCTCCTTTGGTGAACCATGGATTAGACCAAATTTCTGGAAAACTGAGAGCTGATAGAGAAGTATCTACTAACGAAGTAAGAAGGAAGAAGCCTCATCTAGACAGAGGAGGGCAGAGTGCATGTGTGCATGTAAGTATGAAGGACAGAAGCAGGGAATTCACCCAAGGAGAAAAACAATCTGAAAAATGCAAGAGAGGCACAAGACACAGATATACCAGGTACAACAAGTGGTGGTATTGAGTTGTGCCCAAAAAAACAGATGGATTAGTTAAAGTGTATATTTGGAAAAATTCACCTCTCCAGCTCTCTTGCAGAATTCTTAGTGTCTATCTTAAAGAAAATAGTCTTTTCTAAAGAAATGGAATAGAATCAATCCAAGAGATCCAAAATCAATTAATAGGAGTTCCAGGAAGGAAGACCAGAAAAAACAGAGATAAGAACACTTTCAAATAAATAAGTCTTCTAGAGATGAAGGACAAAGTCTTCATATTAAAATAGTCCCCAACTGCTCAGCACAATGGAATATAAAAAGATCTATATCCATATAGATAATTGTGAACATGAAGAATAAAGAGTAGACCCTAAAATCTTCCCTAAAAACCAAACTAGTTACCTACATTGCAATGTTATCAAATAGCATTCAGCTTCTCGATGACAATTTGGGTTTCCAGAAAACAGTAGAATAGCATTTTCAAAGTTCATATGAAAAGTGATTTTGAACCTGGAATTCTATTTAATACACCCACCCAAACTATCAATCAAATGTAATGTAAACCAAACCCATTCTCGGATATGTAACGTCTTAGAAAATTTACCTTTCACATACTATTTCTTATAAAACTTCTTGAATATGTGTTCAAATCAAGTAAAATATGAGAACATATCAAGAAAGTGAAGGGAAGCCCCAGGATGACAGCTGTGCATCAGGCATCGAGAGCAGTTCAGATTGGAGGAGATGGATGGATGGTCTTCGTTGGTGGGAAAAGGGCATACTCAATAGCATATCTGATATTACGTAGAGTATGCAAATAATCAGGACATCAGGATTATACTAAAGGCAAATAGTGCAAGAAAAAGTGGACTGCTAAAAACTTCATGGGGAAAAAGCTACACAGGAAAAATTAATCATAGTTCAATATTGTATCAACTCATAATTTTTATAAAGTCACAATAATAACATTTTACTGATTTTCAATTTTTAAGCTCAACCTACAGGCAACATATGGAAAACCACATTTTGGTTACAGAATAGACCATAAATGTTATCAACTTTGACAATGCAAATGAGAAAGTATAGATGTTAGAAGTTGGGAAGGGGGAAAGAGTGGAGAGGAACTGAATGGAAGGACAGAGCCACTAATATCCTCATCCGACAAGATAGGCAATCAAGGATAATGCCTATAGTTGATGAAATAAGAAATTAAGGTGTGATTATATCTCTTAAAGTTGCCAGGGAAGTGGTGGATGATATCACTGAATGAATATCTCATTTCTCATTTATTATAGAGGAAGAAAATTTAGATAATGTCTAAAATTAATAAATCAAGGAAGCATATTTAGAGTAGAAGCATATTTAGAGACACAGAAGTAATAACAAAAATGTATTATAGGCCGGGCACGGTGGCTCACACCTGTAATCCTAATACTCTGGGAGGTCAAGGTGGGAGGACTGCTTGAGGTCAGGAGTTCCAGACCAGCCTGAGCAACAGCGACACCCCGTCTCTACTAATAAATGAAAAAATTAGCCAGGAGTGGTGGCACGTGCCTGTAGTTCCAGCTACTCAGGAGGCTGAGGCAGGAGGATTGCTTGAGCCCAGGAGTTTGAGGTTGCAGTGAGCTATGATGATGCCACTGAAATCTAGCCAGGGTGACAGAGTGAGACTCTGTTTCAAAACCAAAACCAAAAAAACAGTGTTATAAGTGGTTGACTTTAGAGAATGAGGTGAAGGTGGAATGGATAGGGCAAGGGACTATTGCTCTGAATCATGTGCCCATATTACTTGAATAAAAATTATACATAGGTAGATAGAATAATAGATTGAAAGACAGATAGACCAGACTCATTTTTTTAAAGGCATAATCAGTCAACATAAAGTCTATAAGGTCAAGATAATTGGAAAGAGAGGAAATCACAGAAACAAGGGCAATGTCTTGAGGACAGCTGTTGCTACAGGATCTCTGGCTTTACTCCTTCCATAGCGCAAGAT
This sequence comes from Daubentonia madagascariensis, assembly GCA_023783475.1. Lineage (NCBI taxonomy): Eukaryota > Metazoa > Chordata > Mammalia > Primates > Daubentoniidae > Daubentonia > Daubentonia madagascariensis. Next base: position 7,385,871 of record JAKFHU010001268.1, on the reverse strand, counting down.
TTTCTGGTTTAAAGAATTGTCAACCAGATAATGTAAATAATTATTCCTTTGAGGCAGAAAATTATCTACATCAGTATAAGAACTTTTTATAACAGACTTTCTTTTTACAGCAGTTTTAGGTTCACAGCAAAATTAAACTGGAAGGAACAAAGATTTCCCATATACTCCTTGCCCCACAGATGCATAGCCTCCCCTATTGTCAACATCTCCCTCCAGAGTGGTGCATTTGTTACAATTGACACATCATTATTACCCAAAATCCCTAGTTTATATTAGGGTTCACTCTTGGTGTTGAACATTCTACAGGTTTGGACAAATTTATAACGACATGTATATATCTTTGTAGTATCACACAGAGAAGTTCACTGCCCTAAAACCTCTCTGCTCTACCTATTCATCCTTCTCTCCCCACTTAGCCCTAGCAACCACTGATCTTTTTTACTGTCTCCACAGTTTTGCCTTTTCCAGAGCGTCATATGGTTGAAATCATACAGTATGTAGCCTTTTCAGTATGCAGTCTACTCTTTCACCGAGTAATATGTGTTTTAAATTTTCCTCCATGTCTTTTCATGGCTTGATGGCTCATTTCTTTTTAGTGCTGAAAAATATTCCATTGTTTGGATGTACCACAGTTTTTTTATCCATTCACCTACTGGAGGATATCTTGGCTGCTTCCAAGTTTGGAGAATAAACAAAGTTACTATAAACATCTGTGTGCAGGTTTTTGTTTTTTGTGTGGATGTAAGTTTTCAACTAACTTGGGTAAAGAGTAGAATTATTAGATCATACAGTAAGAATATGTTTAGTTTTGTAAGAAACCACCCACTTTTTTTCAAAGTAGCTGTACCATTTTGCATTTTTACCAGCAGTGAGTGAGAATTCCTGTTGCACCGCATCCTTGCCAGCATTTGTTGTTGTCAGTGTTCTGGGTTTTGGCCACTCTAATAGGCATGTTGTAGTGTACAGTTTTTGTATCCAGGATGAAGTCAGGACTACATCACCCAGCTGAGTTTTCAGAGAATCATGTGACTCTGACCGGGTTGGGCAAGGAGAGAAGAAGTGAGATGATCACTCCTCAACGGAGGCCCTTTTTGATTCTCCTCCAGGGTTTAGGGCCAGGACACTTTGGGGTGTTCCCAAAGACCTTCAAGTCTCTCTGATGAAATGAATAGGTCATTGAGCTTTGGTGTCTCAAATTAGAAATTCAAACACTGTGAGTTTGCAGACTACCAGATTTGGAGTGTGTCTCCATAGCAATATAATGAATTTGCATAACAATAAGGACCTGGGTATCAGATAGACCCAGGTGCACACCCTGGCTCCACTGTTAACTAGAACCATGAACAGCATTTGACCTTCCTTACTTTGGTCTCTTTGTAGAATGGGAATAATTATCCCTACAAAATGCGATATTATTTATAAAGGTGTTCAATAAATTACAACTGTGACTATCAGTCATAAATACATCACAAAATTCTGAAAAATGCTGTCAAATCAAAATCACAATGAGATACCACTTTACACCTACTAGGACAGCTATAAGCAGAAAGACAAGTTTGGGCAAGGATGTGGAGAAATTGCAATGCTCATATACTGCTTGTAGGGATGTAAAATGAGGCTGCCACTTTGAAAACCAGGCTGGCGGTTCCTCAAAAAGTTAAGTATAGAGTTACCATATTACCTAGTAATTCCACTCCTTGGTTTATACCTAAGAGAAATGAAAACATATGTTCACACAAAAATTTGTACACAAATATTCATAGCAACATTATTCATAATAGCCTAATCATGAATATAACCCAAATGTCCATCAACTGATAAATGAACAAATAAAATGTGGTAGACCCACACAATGGAAGATTATTAGACAATAAAAAGAAACAAAGTACTAGTGCATGTTACAACATGGATGAATCTTAAAACCTTCTACTAAATGAAAGAAGCCAGACACAAAAGGCCACATATTGTATGATTCCATTTATGTGAAATACTTAGGATGGCAAATCCACAGAGACAGAAAGTAGATTAGTGATTGTCAAGGGCTGGGGGGAAAGGGAAATGGGGAGTGACTGCTAATAGGTACAGGGTTCTTTTTGGGGTGAAAAATGTTCTGGAATTAGATAATGGTGATGACTGCATAACTGCGAATATATTAAAAACCACTGAATTGTACACTTTAAAAGGATGCATTGTATGATATATGAATTATATCTCAATAAAGCTGTTAGAAAATATATTTAACTTTAAAAATATAATAAGTTATATAATATTATGTATGTGAGGTGGGATGAAAAACAGGTATGGATGGAGTAAGGAAGGACACAAGGAGGGAGGAAGAATTGCAAAATTAACCATGACTGGTTGTTACAACTCCAAAAGGTTTAGAAATTATTGTTCTAATTCAGATCATCAGGAGAAGCTAGGATTATATTTTAAAAAATGGCATGGAAAAGTTTCCAACAAAATCAGAACTTACTTTTTTAATGAACAAAAACCTGGCTTAAAAGAAAGGTTTTTCAAGTTTTCTTTTGTTTTTCTCCTTTTTGTTTGATTCAGGTTTGAAGTTCAGATGGCTTAGGTTAAATTTGACTAGGTAAAAAATATTATCTTTGGGAAAATTAATATTTATTAAATATTATATTCTTTTTTAAATGCCTATGTATGATATATAAAATTTCAAAAAATACAGGAGGGCAAGAACCATGAACCATGGAATGGAGTCAGAAAAACTCTGCCTTTCTTGAAAATAGAGAGGCTAATTTTAAAATGCTGAGTTTGGGACCTGGAATGCAAAACATCTCAACTTGGCACTTTGAATGCTTTCTCCTCCCAAGCCCATCACATTCCTTTCTCTATCTTCATGTTAAGGCTGGATGAAGGGTTCATCAATTCCTGGATATGATCCAAATTAGATTTGGATTTGTACCTATGAGAACCTATGATCTTAGCAGTACTTGGCTTATATCCAATTCTTAGAACTTAATGCTTATCACTGTAACATTATAATAATAAAACATTGGCAGATATAAAAAAGCATCATTTATTCTAGTCACATGAAATATTTTAGAATAAATTATTTCTTTTTTAGAAAAGTTTTTTGAGAACAAAGTTTACATAAATCAAAGATATTATTGTTATAGTTTTAAATAAACATCCATCTGCCCACAATGGTTTAAGTGTTTAGAGAGTAGATTTGATGGCCATCTAAAACTCTTTCCAGCTTTACAGAGGGTCTAATTACTGTATTGCTTTGGATCCTCTTGTTCTCTGTTTTCTTCAGATAATGTTGCTCAGAGAGGTTAGATAAATTGGTCAAGGTAACATAGTAATGACTGGACTAAATATTAACTCTAGCTTTTTGTCTCCAGGTTCAATACTTTTTCTCAACACCTCCCAGTTGCCTCACATTATTTCAGCTTTATCTTTGATACTCCTTGAATTCACCCCGAGTAACATCTCCCTTGGCAAAAAAATTTTGACAAAATGTGCTCTGTTAGTAGGTAAAATGGAAGATGTATATTTCTTCACATAACTTAAAGGGGGGATGCATGTTAGTTAGGTGAACAGAGCAAATGCAATCATGTGAGCTCTAAAGGGGAATAAGTGATTACATGCTATAATCAGACTGCTGGACAGGAACAGACATGGTACTTTTTCTTGAGTGATTTATTTTGGTCTTTTATTTAAAGCAGCCCTTATTTTTAGATTGTTTGATTAATAGCCAAATTAGAAACTCAGCAAATTTCTTAGCAGGCAATTTTAACTTTCCAAAAATGTCCTTGCATCTCCACTACCCTCTTTAAAAATGAAACCTACCCCTCTTCAGGACACTAGTCCCAAGACGACTATTCAGAAGCACCCTAAGAACTCTAAATATATCAGAAGCAATCCAACCACATTCTGGAGAAAAACCCAAACTCAGTCACACGGTTTCCACCCAAAGTGAGAGGGTGAAGTAGATTTTGTGGAGGCAACCACAATATTTTTTACTACCATGAGCCAGACTGAAGCTGAACGACAGCTTCATACTGGATGCCCCCAACATGCTCTCCCTGCTCTCCAAGGTTACTTATTTTCTATTTATCAAAATTGGTCAGCTCTTAGGTTAGTTATTTTCTATCTATCGAAATTAGTCAACCAGCTGCCTCAGAACTTATCACACAGAATATTCCTTCCCTTCCTAGCCATCGTTGGTGTTCACAAATCATACTGTGAGGCTAATGAGAATGAGTTAAGGAGAAAAAAAAGGAAACAGCCGATGGTTTTAACAATGCTTTGTACAACCACTAACTTTGGCTGGCAAGACAACAATTGAGCTCATAGAGAAATCAATGCATGCTCAGATGGGAGCTGAATAGAACCAGAAAGAAAGGCAAAGAAGCCCCACCAAAATGCAAACTTGGTGACTGCATAGGAACTTGAATATGAAAAGTCAGAGAAAGTGGAAAAGGACTTGGCTAGACCACCATAGATTCCCGGCGTCCAGAGACAAGAAGGGTATCACATACCATGGAGAGGGTACACCCAGTGAGGCCATGCCACACTTTCTGGTGGCGTGTTGTCATTTCACTTCCCACCACCCACACCACCATTCTTTGAGATAAGAATGTACAGTTGACCCTTGAACAACACAGGCTTGAAATGAGAGGGTCCATTGATACTCAGATTTTCTTCCATCTCTGCCACCGCTGAGACAGCAAGACTAACTCCTCCTCCTCCTCCTCCTCCTCCTCCTTTCCAGCGTCTTCAACATGAAGACAAGGATGAAGACCTTTATGATGATCCACTTCCACTTAATGCATAGTAAATACATTTTCTCTTCCTTATGATTTTCTTAATGACATTTTCTTTTCTCTAGCTTACTTTACTGTAAGAATATAATATATAATACATATAATATATAAAATATGTGTTACTTGACTGTTTATGTTATCAATAAGGCTTCTAGTCAACAGTAGGCTATTAGTAGTTATGTTTTGGGGGAGTCAAAAGTTGCAGATGGATTTTTGATTGCATGGAGCCAGCAACCCTAACCTCCATGTTGTTTAAGGGTCAACTATACAATATATACATATTTAGGATTCCTCTTACCTTCAGTAGGTATGGCTGTGGTTCCAGTGAACTATGTCTTCCATCGAATACAGGGGTTGAGGATATGACCTAGTCTAAGCCAGTCTGTGTATTCTATCCCTTGATCACAATAATTGGTTTAGTCCCTAAGACCTGGGACCTCTCTTTGAGTTTTTTGCGGAAGAGGACTATCCCTTCTGTTGAACTTAAAGATGTAAGGGAACCTGGAGCTGCCTAAGAATGGAGCCAATGCATTAGAGAGCAGAGCTCAGAGATGAAGACAGAAAGAAACTGAGTCCTGATAGCATTGTTTGAGTTTCAAATCCTGCCCCAAATGAAGCCCCAGGATTTTTCAGTTCATGGGCCAATGAATTCCCCTTCTCTGATAAAACCAATTTAACTTTGGTTTTCCATCACTGGTAACAGAAAGAGTCCAAAGTGATATACATTTCATTTATACAAATGCCTTTGTATAAACTACAATATATAAATGTTTTCATATTTTCGGCCACTTCTATTGGGAGATAACTTGCAGAATCTGTTGAACTAGACATTGTTAGATATATATCTAGGGCAAATGGAAGTAATTATGTTCTTTGTAAAATATGAAAGTATGCAGCATCACTTTGTTACACCAGAGCATTATTACAATCAGAACTCCTCCACAGGCACATCACTGACCACCACTGGGACCACAAGTGAACCTGACCAATCTGAGGTCAGCAGTGCCCAGGCTGTCACATGCAGAGAGCTGTTTATTTATGTAAGCAATCAAAATTCAGTAATTAAACTGAGTAGTAGATGATGTTTCACTTTATAAGCAATATAAATCAATTTAGAAGTAAATTGCCAGTGATTAGGGACTAATAATAAAATAATAAGGTTATACCAAAAAAAAAGTTTGAGTGGAAAAAGACTGGAACATTTGATTTAGGTCATGAAAAAAGCATAGTCTTCTATTTTCTTCAGGTATTAACTTTTTGTCTTAAGTCTTGATCACTCAAAAGACACCACCATTGGAAGGGAAGGGAACAGAACATTTATTTCTCAGAGTCTGTTATCAGTTAAGAAGTTTTCTGTAGCACAAACACAATTTAAACTGGCTCAGAGAATAAGGGAATTTATCAACTCATACGAGAAAGACCTGCAAGCAAACTTTAGGGTCAGTTTGAGCCAAAAGTTTATAGTATCATCAGGGTCATCACTCCTATTTTTTTTTTTTTTTTTTTTTTGCAATTGCCTTGGCTGAAATCTCCTTTCTGTATTGGCTTTTTATTTGGGCTGGCCCTCCTAATGGTGGCAAGGTGACTACCAGCAGCTCCCAGGACTAAATGCTTTCTCATTTGCACTGGGGGCAAGAAGGGCTTCCCTTCCTTCCAACCTAAAACCAAATTCTTAAGCTTCATGTCGACTGGACTTTCCCACCTCTGGAAAAAATTACTATGGCCAAAGAAATAACAGTAATTTTAGACCTGGGAAATGAGCTCAAGTCTGAACCAATAACAGCCAGGGCCAGACTAAGAACCACTGCTAGAGCTAGGGAAGAAATTGATCCCACTTTTCTGCATTAGGGATTGTCAAAAAAAAGAAACAAAGAAATTGATCCCACTCAGCCTCATGGTTTCTACCCAAAATAAGAGGGTGAAGTGGATGTTGTGGAGGCAACCACAATAGTTGTTACTTCCATGCACCAGACTGAAGCTGAACAATAGGGTGGACTAGCTGGGCAGTTGCCTTGGGTGTCAATCTGTAGGGAGTTTTCACTGTAAAAGTATCTAGATGAAGAAAGTTATTCAGGGCCATGCCACATGAAGGTTGTATTCCTTAAGTCTTGCATAATTCCAGACTACCTAATTTTCTTACAGGAATAAATGGAAACTAGGGAGAGATGAATTCTCATAGCACATGTATCTACTACCATTATGGCCTATTTTTCCTTTAATAGTTGCTTTATATTTTCTCAAGATTATCTCTAATTTTTCATAGCATGCTTTCTCCAAAGTTGATAGCCCAGTGCTGCAGTTCCCAACTCCTGGGCCACGCAGCATATTAGGAACCAGGCCACATAGCAGGTGAGCGGAGGGCAAGCCAGTGAAGCTTTATCTGTATTTATAGCCACTCCCCATCACTCACATCACCACATATGCTCCATCTCCTGTCAGATCAGTGGCAGCATTAGATTCTCATAGGAGCGTGAACCCTACTGTAGACTGTGTATGTGAGGGATCTAGGTTGTGTGCTCCTTATGAGAATCTAATGCCTGATGATCTGAGGTGGAGCTCAGGTGATGATGCTAGTGCTGGGGAGTGGCTGCAAATATAGATTATCATTAGCAAAGAGGTTTGACTGCACAATAAATGTTATGTGCTTGAATCATCCCGAAACAATCACCACCCCCCACCCACACAATCCGTGGAAAAATTGTCATCCATGAAAATGGTCCTGGTGCCAAAAATGTTGGGAACTGCTGGCCCAGTGGGTTAGAGTGTTTGGCCCTATTTTAGCATCTCTAACTTCTATTCCAAAGGTACTGATTTTCAGACCCATTTTGTCAGCATTATCATTTGGACCACCTTCAAACGAATGCTTAGATGGCATTACGATTGGATATTAAAACACTTTAAATATAATAACAGTGAATGATAAAATAAGGGTAAAATAATTACTCACAGTTAAAAAGTGCTTGTAGCTTTTGGTGCCCTAGGTCACATGCCCTAAGCCTATTTCTTATCTCCAGTGACAATGGACGATGTGACATAATAAAAAGTATACATTTGGTGTCTGCCCCCAGTTCCTGGCACAGAACTCCTAAAACCCTTGTAATTTCCTGAGCAACAGGGGTGCTACGTGGATTTTTTTCCCCCTAATATTTGGTCTTTGTCCCTGGTTACTGACACTGAGCTCCTAATACCTTGGAATTTCCTGGGTGATAGGAGTGTCTTTTTTCTAATAACGTGACTCTTGGTGGGCACACAGGGAGTGGGAGCTGATCGCCAGAAAGACACATGATTAGAAGCTTGGAACTTTCAGCCCCAACCCCCATCCTAAGGGAAGGGGAGAGGGGCTGGAGTCTGAGTTAATAGTCAATCATGCCTGTGTGATGAAGCCTCCATAAAAATCCCTAAACTACAGGGTTTGGAGAGCTTCAAGGTAGGTGAACGTGTGGAGGGTCTGGGAGGATGGTGTGCCCAGAGAGGGCATGGAAGCTCTGTGTCCCTTCCCCATACCTTGCTCTATGCATCTCTTCCATCTGCCTATTCCTGAGTTACATCCTTTATAATAAACTGGTAATCTAGTATGTAAACTGTTTTTCTGAGTTCTCTGAGCCATTCTAGCAAATGATTGACCCTAGGAGGCGGGTGTGGAACCTCTGATTTATGGCCGGTTAGTCAGAAGCACAAGTGATAACCTGGACATGTGACTGGCATCTGAAGTAGGGGTAGTCTTGCAGGATTGAGCCCTTAACCTGTGGGATCTGATGCTAACTCTGATTAGTGTCAGAATTGAATTGAATTATAGGACACCTGATTGGCGTCTGCAGAGAAACGGAGAATTGTTCGGTGTAGGAAACTCCCCTCACACACACATCTGGCATCAGAATTGAAGTATTGGGAGTGTTAGTAAAGAGAAAACAGTGAGTTTTTTCTGTATAGACAGTCTCACCTCAAATCTCACCACCATTCTTTCCATTTTCTCTTTCAGGGCCTCTTTGAAATCTGACGCCATAAGTACCTACTTGGTCCATAGGCAAACAAAGCCAGAAAATGTAGTAGATGCTTAATAAATATTTATTTGTTGAATGAGTGAATGATAAAATATAATAGATGACCATTAAACTGCCTTGTCAGTAGATGAACTGCAGGGCTCTTGCTACACAGTAAGTGGCATATATGTTTGTATATATTTGGAACCTGAATTACTTGGGATGTAACAGTACTATCCAGTAGACCTTTCAGTAATAATGGAAAGAAAGATTCTGTAGCAGCACTGATACAATAGCCCCTACCCACATATGGCTATTGAGCGCTTGAAATGTGGCTGGTATGAGTAAATAACTAAATTTTTAATTTAATTTAATTTCAATTAATTTGCATTTGTGTTTAATGGCTGCTATTTTGGACAGCACAGGATAGGAAATACCATGTGCTGCCACAAAAGTCCTCTTATTCCTTGCCATACTCAGCTGAAGAAGTATTTGGTTTTAGTAACAGTTTGTGGGTGCACAAAACTCTTGGCCTACCTGGGAAACCCACATGGCAAGGAGTAGCCCCAAGACTGTACTGTACAAGGTTTTTTTTTTTTTTTTTTTTTTTTGACTCAAAGTCAAGACCCAACAAAAACAGACAGGTGGTACCAAGAAGTTGTTCCTTGTATGGTTACCTTGGCTTGTGTTTATGATGAACTTTGAGCACAGACTTTCACTGCTGGATTTCTCTGTGTTGGCTTAGACAAGTAGAGAAGGATTTGATTTAGAAATGCATGTGACAGTTTAAATCCAGCCCTTTTGGATTCATTTACATTTAAATAAGAAAAAAAGTGCTGCTTTAAAGCAACCATTCATGTCTAGGAAAACATCTTTGAATACTTAAATTTATTATTGGAAAAGTCTTTTTCACTAAGAAGTAAAAGAAATATATGTTTTCTGTAATTGTCAGTGTGCAGGTTGCAAAGACTGAACCTCTGGTTTCAAAGAAGTTTCTAAACTTGGTCAGCCCTGCTTCCCATCACTAATAATAAAAATGCTTTGTACACACACACCTTGCTCTGTGTGTTTGACAGGTCACAGGCGGGCGTCAGGTGCTCAGGGGTTCTAGTCTCAGCTCTCTCACTGACCCACTCTTTGTCCTCAGAAAAGTTGGGGTAGATTTAGACCAAGGGCTCCTGAGTGCATAATCAGAATGCGTGCATGCTACAGATTTTGCTCCCCTTCTTCAAACTCTCATAGCAGAACTTTTGACACTGCTTTAATGGAACAGGCCAAGGTACAGCCACATACCATCTTTTCCAGTTCCCCAGGCTTTCCATGGACCACTTTCTGAGAATACTGGCCAAGAGATTTGCCTTTCCCTCTTCTCTTCCACATCCCTCTCTCTCCCCATGCTACTTTTCCACAATGGTTGCTTATTATACATAGAATTAGCCAAACAATTAATAGCAAGGACGACTGCAGTATCATTTTGGATCTTGGAGGTACAAATAAACAGAGGGAGGTAAGCCTCAAATAAAGTCTCATTACTTAAATCTGCTTGACGCAGTTGAGCATATTGGTGATACTCTTTGAAGCAGAGGATCTGATCCCAGCACAACTGCAGTTGTCCCAGGGGCACAATGACACTTGATGTTCCACACCCAAATCTTGTTTCACCACACTCCCCACAGTCCCTCAGATCTTGATTCCAGCTTGCATCTGTTTATCAAGGCTTCCTCTCCTGGGACCCCTTCTGGATGAAATCTGCTATCAGTTAGTTCCAAAGTTCCAGGTTTAGTTGTTGTGGCTCTTTGGGGGTCCTGGGGAACTTAAAAAACAAAACAAAACAAAGGCCAGTGTGGCCGACAGCAACTGGGAGATGCTGTCATCCTGTGCAGTTCAAGAACAACGTGAAACTTCAAGCCGATTTCCAAAGGCACATTTTTTAAATTTAGATTTTATGACTATGGCTTTTACTCTGCATGAAATGAGTTGCTGCTGGAGATTTTGAGCAGAGGAATGACAAATTAGACTAAACTTTTAAAGGCTCCCTCTGGCTGCTGGATTTGGATCTCTGAGTATTATTCACCCCTACATTTTCCATTGCTGTGTTCCTGGCAGTAAACTTTATTCTTGCTCTGCCTGCTGGGTCCACTTCCTCTGCCCTACCACCTACAACAGGCTCTGCTCTCCATCTCTGCTTCCAGACTTACCTTAGGAAGCTGTACCTCCTGACCCAAGTGCCTGTGTTCTTGGCCACCATGCTGCAGTGAACAGAGCCAGACGTGGCCAATTCCTTATCAACATCAACAATGTGTTAATACTTTATCATCTGAAATCGGTATTGAGCTCTGTATTTGTTTGACTTGGCATGGAATTTCCACCTTTTTCTCAGAGATCCTCAGGCCAGTGTGACACCAATCTGTGAGCTCCCTCTCCCACACCGGTTCCCTGACACCTGCAGAGCTTGTCGCCCCTGCTTCTCACTTTTAAGTTTTTTGCCTCCTAAGGATGTTCCCACACTTTTTTGTATGTCAATTGCTGCCTTTTGGTAATCAATTAGAAAAAAAATACCTGAACTAATTTATTATCAAAAATTAACTCCTTTGGATAAAATTATAGAAAACCTGGACAATACAGATAGGTTTGAGTGGGAAAAATATTCGCAAATATCTATAATTCCACTAACCAACATAAACACATTTTCCAAAATTACATACATATATATGTAAAGTTTGCTTTACAAAATTGCAACTATATATATCTATATTTTTATTCTGTTTTCACTTCATATTATGTAATGAGCATTTTCCCATCTTCTAAATAAATGATTTTTAGTTGCTGCATAGGATTCCACTGTGTGGTTTTATCATTATTTAATCAATCTCCTACTTAAGTATTTTGACTGTTTCCAGGTTTTTTGATATTGTAACTGTGTTCTAACAAATGTTCTATACATGAATATCTGAATAGACCTCTGACAATTTCATTAGATTAAGTTCCCAGAAGTGGAATTATGGGGTCAAAGGATAAAAGACATATTTAAGTCAGGCTGAGACTCTCTACATGAAGACCTCAAATCCCAATGCAGGTGAAAATAGTCACAAGAGGATTGTCTAATCCCCTCATGGCCTCTGACCATGAGCAGGAAGTGAAGTTGAGGTAGATTCTAGAAACCCCTGGGTAAGGCGTTTAATCATTTAAACTGATTTCTAAAGACCTGCACCTGTCAGAGCATATTAATCCATGTTGATGAAGTAGCCTCAGCTATCAGGAACAGCAGATGGATAAACATGCCTGGCCTCACACCATTGCTGGCTTGAATTCTCAAGAACTTCAGTTCACCTCTAAAATGAGCAATGGGCATCAGGCAGAAATGTCATCATCCTCAACCTCTCTCTCTCAGTCCACGCAGGGAGGCACCAATTGACCTTTGCTCTGATTCCTAATTAAATTTTGAGATCATACTAAATCTGAAGAGCAGCTATTCAATGGAAATGAGAAATCTGTAAAGCATTAATGCTATTTAGATCCAGGAATGGGTGGGAACAGCAAATTACTCAGGTACTTGCAACATCAGCAAAACAAGGAGGATGGGGGTTTATGCAGACACATCACAGTAGAGAACCAGAGGGTTATTTTTTTCTTGAATGTTGTATGACAATCACCTTCTGAGCACTTACTCTCTCTCCTACCACTGTATATTGATATTCAAAATACACCTGTGATGTAAATCAAAATACTTACCGCTTTTTCAGATAAGGTAAGCAGACAATTTTCATTTGTCCCAAATCATCTGTTTGGGCTGGATTTATTTGCTTCAACTTTCATTTGAAGGTCTCCTATGAGCCAGGCGTTGTGCTGTATTAGAGATTTCTAAAGGTGATGAAGATAGGATCTCTGACGTTGAGGAGGCAATGTCTACTCGTGGAAGCAAAAATTCTGATAATGTGTTGAAGCATATTTAGGAAACAATCAAAACAGCAATACATTGAGAAGGATGTAAGTTAAACAAAGGCTTGAAGACAACATTTGTTTAGACAAAAACTACAACTGCACCAGGAATTTGATATCTGGAAAAAATTATATAAATGTGGATCTAATGCCCAAATTCATTCTCACTATTGAACTCTAGAGATCAGATGCATTTACTCCCAAATCAAAGTTTGTAAAGATGAATAATTACTCTTTAGACCCTTTTCCAATGCTATAATTACTTTTCATAAAAGCTCACAGTAAACATCAATTTCCACATCAATTAAAATCAGTGCCTTTGTTAGTGTGATAAGATAATGCCACCTCATACATGATGCTGGTCCAAGAAAGACAGATTCAAATGAGCAGATCTGTTTATAATTACAAATGCCTTAGGGAAATAGTCAACCCTCGATAATCCAGTGATAGACTAAAGAGTTTGTGGATTATTTAGACACTTTTCTTTTCCTCCTGTCTTTTTTCTTCCTCATGCTGCTTGGGCCTTACCCATTTGCTATTTACTATTTTTACCTGGGGCGTGTAGAAAGGCAGAAAGGTGAGTTCCAGTTTTGCCACACCATAGCAGTTCTGATGAAAAAGTTCGATAGCAGACAATATTGAAGGATATATAATAGTATAAATAATATTTGGAAAATTTCAGGGAATTTTAATGGCCTTAGATACTTCCAGGCCTTTTAACCTAAAGAATGGAAAATTAATTATTGCTGTCATTAAATATGCATAAGCTTTAGTTTTCCAAATTTTTAAAGTATCTAAGCACTATTTAAATGTAAGAGGTTAGTCATATCTTTAGAGGGATCCAGACAGTCCAGGGCCCATGCTTAGCTTTAGGAAATCGAGTGCATGTCACTATAACAGGACATATCTGTGCAAAAATGGCCTCCCTGCTGCTGCATAACGGCTGAAGCAAATCCACTGATGAGAAATAAATGGGGAAGCAAAGCAATGTGTATTTCCAGAGCTAGAAATACTGTCCCTCTCAAGGAACTCAATCATTCTGACTTTGTTTCTATTTATCAGGAAGTGAGCATTGAAGAATAAATCATGTTAGTTCAATAGATGCTGGCAAGATCAATAAACGCCTTTACATCATACTCTTACTTGATGCCTGCTGTCAGAGAGGTGGGCTTACAAAGCAGAACCAGGGCCAGAACAGCACTCCTGCCATCGAGAAGTAGTCTGCTCTGGCTGGATCATCTATTTTACATTATAGATCAATTTTTATTCATCTTCATTTCTGATGCTATCTCTGGTTAAAGAAACAAGGCTCAGTGATTTGGGGTCACCTAGCCTTCTGAATCAGCCATTACTATACTGGTATAAGAGTTTCCTATATAAGCTGACACTTGACTTCTTCAAGGGAATGGTTCTTACTGTGCTTGATCAAAGAGGGAGTTACTGTGTTTGTGCATTGATTGCCAGAAATTAATGCACTCTGACTCAAGTGTTCATCTCTATCCCATGGAGGCATTCACTTCATGCTGATTGGAGGTCTATCTAAGAAAGCTAAATTCCTGCCTCAGTATTATCTCGTAAAGTAAAATCTAGAGTGTTGCACTTCCTTCCGGATCCTACTTCACTTACTTTGCAATCTTAGTAAAAAGGAAGGGCATGCATTTCCACTACATTGTTGAATTCTGACTTTAGAATAGACTTACAGCCTTGTCATATAATCTCAAATATCTCAAACACACAAAGAAAAAAACACTCTCCAAATCTTAGGGGTTGGAAAGAGAAAGAAACTTCAGACGAAGTACTTATAGCAAACCTTTATGGTTAGCTGGCTCACCACCTGTTCCCATTTCCTTTCTCCATGCTGCCTTCTGCTGTACACCCAGTACTGACCTTGTGCATCCTTCCTTTTAGCTGGGTGTGGCCATGTGACAGTACTGGCCAGTGAGCTCTAAAGGGAAGCATATTGGTAGATTCTGGGAAAGCTGTTGATTTCCTCATAAAAGGAACAGACGTGAGCAGCATAGCTCCCTTCCCTCTTCTTCCTGCCTTGCCCCTGAGTGTGGTACCTGGAAGTACAGTAGCCCTCTTGTGAGAATAAGGTGACAAACTGATGCTTAAGGATGGCTGAGTGGGAAAAACTTGACCTTTCAATAACATCCTTGAGTCCCTGCACCAGCCATGGACTATCTCTGGTCTATGAGAGAAAAATGAACCACAATTTGCTTAAGTCACTGAGTTTTTTATCTATACCCAAAAGCATCCTAACTGCTGTAGTGCCCAACTTAATGACTTGCTATTGAATCAAATAGACGAGTAAGTCCATTTTAAAGTTTTATAACTAAACTAAATAAATAGTAATAATTCTAGGTTTACTTGGGA
This sequence comes from Daubentonia madagascariensis, assembly GCA_023783475.1. Classification (NCBI taxonomy): domain Eukaryota; kingdom Metazoa; phylum Chordata; class Mammalia; order Primates; family Daubentoniidae; genus Daubentonia; species Daubentonia madagascariensis. Next base: position 7,370,783 of record JAKFHU010001268.1, on the reverse strand, counting down.
ACTTTAGTCTTCATATCATTGAACTTTCTGGTACTCCAATGTCATAGTCTTTCACTTGCACAGTTAACATTATGCACCCTGAATCCCGTGAGTGCTGGAGACTACAGTATACAAGCACACTCTTATTGTCCCTGGGCCTCTCGTCACTTTTGCTGCTTCCACCCTGCAACTCCCATCTTCAACCCTACACCACCTGGCCTGCTGAGCAATGCTGGAAAAACAACACACCTGTGTAGTGGAGCCATTGAACAGTTACCATATCCTAGACCAGCTGCACCCTCAACACTGCTCAGCAGTTCTATTAGCCTTTCTTAGTCATCCTTTTTCCCATTTCCTACACTTGCTCTTTCAAATCGTCACTGTCCTCCGTAAGCTCCCATCAACTCTTTTCATTTCATAGAGAAAGTAAAGGTTTTCGAGTGGGAGCTCTCCTTCTTCTCCAGCTCAGAATGTGTGGAGACCCTCCTCCCGCACTGCCCGCCTCCCCTCCTCCCAGACAGAGCTGGACTCACCGCCTGTCCTCTGGCTCCAGCACTTCTCTGTCACAGCTGCTGTCCCTTATCTTCCATCTGTTCCTCTTCATTGACTCTTCTCTGCAGCCTATAAGCATGCTTAATTATCTTCAATTAGAGAAAAGAGATGAAAGAAAGAAAAAAAACCCTCCCTTTACTCTTCATCTCTCTCTATATATCTTCTTCCTCCCACCACCAATTTTGCAGGGAGAGTACAATCTCCATGGTAGACATTCTCCTAGGTGAGAGAATGTCTTACCCAGAATTCATCTCCTGCCTAAGCTTTCAGTATAGGATCCATCCCATTCCTGAGAGTCCTATGCTTGGGCGAAGTTGACCCTAATTATTCCCAAATATAGGCTCATCCTCCTTGCTAAAATGATTGGTTCAGACAACCCAGTTTAGGCAAATTTGAAATTTCCCTGGCGATAGGGATTAGATCAGGAATAGACAAAGATAACTTTGGTTTTCTCTCTCTTTTAAGAAAGCCTCCAAAAGGCCACCCACACACTCTCTCCTTTTTTGGATCTTGTGGTATTCTGAGGTAAGGCCTGAAATTGCTGCAATCATTTTGTCACCAGGAAGGAAATCAGTAAACTGATACCATGGAAGGCAGAATTGCAAGATGAAAACAAGCTTTTTAAATGACACTATTGAGCCTAACACTTGTCCTTGTCTGAATTTTCCAGCTACGTGAACCAATGAACTCCTTCATTATTTGAATTCAGTGTTTTGTTACTGGACACCAAACAAACAAACAAAGGAAAACCTCACATCCTAAGGTTTTGCCTATTGCCCCTCCTAACTATGTTTTGTCTGCCTCCTTCTTCCCTTCCCCAATTATCATTGCCTATGTTCAAGCCTTATCACTTCTCCCTTGATTTTACCATATAGTAGTTAGCAAGTCTCTTTGAGTTTCTTTTTCATTCCATCTGTTAATTACACAGCCATCAGAATGCTTGTTATAATAAGGAAATCTGATCATTTCAGTCCCTTGCTCATGACCCTTCATGCATCCCCATTGCACACAAGATAAAATTTAAATCCCTGATCCTGGTACACGAGGCCCTTCATGATTTGGCGCCTACTTGTCTGTCCAGCCTCACCACTTGCCATTCTCTCTGTCCCAACACACATATATAGGGGCACGTTACATTATTGAAAATCTGAATTACATGTAGTTCTTAAACATATGTAGCTATTTTCTGTCTTGGTAAATGCTCATCTGCTATTACCTCTATCTAGATTCAAGAACTCTTTCCCACTGCTCATCCAATAGGTAAATTAATGATCATCCTAGCCCAGTGTCTTCTATGAAGCTTATTCCAATTTTTCCGTATTATCCATCCATGACTATTTCCACACCAGACCAAGTTCTTTCAAGGCAGAGACTAAGTTTAATTCTTCTTTATAACCCTGTTGTTTAGTAGTATCTGGAAAGATAGGTTCTTGATGTTTGCTGAATAAATGTATGAATGATTGAATCAGATGCAAAGATTGAAATCTTACTTGAATTATTTTTGGATCTTCTACATGATAAATAGCTAATTAAAATGACAATTGTTATGAATTTGACTAAGACCTTTAGATGCCTTCTCCTTGAGCCATAGTCCCTGAGAGATATTTTCATAACTATAGCAGATATTGTTTTTATCTGCCCACAATGCTTTTTACTATTTTATCTTCTTCCAAGATTATTTCCTGACCTTAACCAGAAAGGCAGATATGTGATTCTGGGTGGTTTTTTTTCTCATGGTCTACTTTTGTCTCCCAAGAATTAGATTCTTGAGCTAACACACTTAGGGCCTGAGTCATCTGAAGGAAACATACATAAGAAGAAGATCTGTAGCTCCTGAGGCAGAGAAACCTGGAGCTATCTTGGTTCTTGTCCTTCCCAAAGCTTTCTAAAGTTTGGTTTTTCAGTTCTTCTACTCTGTGGCCTACCCCCAATGTCCTTCCAATAAATCTCCTTTGTTGTTAGGTTAGTCAGAATTGGGCCTATTTCATGTAATCACAGAAATTTTAGCTGATGATACTTCCTTGAGGCATGCTAATTTAGGGCTATCATTCTGTAAGGTAACATAAAAAGAATATGTATTATTTTTGACCAATAAGACAGACTGTTTCCCACAAATGCCAGGGAATACTCAGCCCAGTGCTTGACATACAGTAGATCAAGGAATACTTGCTGAATAAATATGCTTCCAGGTATGGGTAATTAGGGACTGATGATGTCATAACAGGAGATAGGGCATAAATCTTTTGGTTGTGATATTAATTCTGTTTCTCACATATTTTCATTTAAAAACCATTCATTCCACAATAACCAAGAGATGGAAGCAACCCAAATGTCCATTAACAGATGAATGGATAAGGAAAATGTGGTATATACATACAGTGGAATACTATGCAGCCTTAAAAAAGGAAGGAATCTTGTCACATGCTACAACATGGATGAAACTTGAGGACATTACACTATGAGAAATATGCCAGTCACAAAAAGACAAATATTTATGAAGAATCTAAAGAAGTCAAAATCACAGAAACAGGAAGTAGAAAGGTGGTTGTCAAGGGTCACAGGGAGTGAGGGAAGGAATTAGCGTTTAGTGAGTATAGAGTTTCAGTATTGCAAGATTAAAAATTGCTAAAGATCTTTTGCACAACAATGTAAATATAATTAACACTACTGAACTATGCACTTAAAAATGATTAAGATGGTAAATTTAATATTATAAGTTTCCTACCACAATTAAAAAAAATCATTTAGTGAGTATATACCATGTGGTAGGTCTTCAAGGAGCTTTAAGTCTAGTTAGTTCAATCATGGAATTAAGAACAGTCATAATCCCCACCTTCATGGAGCTCACAGTCTAGCAGGAGAGGTAAATTGTAATAGATATACCTCATACAATATACATACAATATAATAATGTACAGTGTAATAAATCCCAATATTAGGTAAGTAGATGGTACAATGATAGTCCAGAGGAGTAGAACCTAATTCACGCTTTTGCATTTAGGGAACATTTCCTAGAAGAAGTGAAATCCAAGCTGAGACCTAAATAGAAGTTCACCTGGCAAAGAGGTTGGGAAGGATAATTCCAAGCAGAAGGTACATGTACAAAGGCATGGAAGGGAGAATGAGTGAAAAGAGCTAAGGATGGCTCTCAGGTGTCTGGCTTGGGCAACTGAATAGATACTAGTGATCTTCAATAAGACAGGAAAGCAGCAGCAGAAGGAGCATGTTTGAAAGGAAGCTATTGAGATCAGTATATAATTGAGCTCAGTGGATAACTGAATTCAGTGGATAATTGAGTTTGAGGGCCTCAATACTCAATTAGAAAAGCTGGGTGGGCAGATGCACATATGCATCTTGAACTCAGGAGACAGAGCTGGAAGATTTACATGTATGGACATCATAAGACCACTAGTGGCATTTAAAACCTTGGGTACAACTAAGAGTGCCCAGAGAGAGTATGCTATAGTGGAAGAGGACTGAAGAACAGCCTGTAACATATATAGACTTTATAGGCTATTATGCAAATACCAACATATACTCTGAGGTTTCCCATATTGTAGTTTGTAGAACACTAGTCTAAGAAAAAAACCTTTGTGTGACTAGGAAAAATACTGCCCACTAGAGATTACAATACAGACTAATGTATTAACATATTTATAGTTCTGAGAAGTCATATAGTGAAGAAACCTCTTTAACCAAGTTTTTTTTTAAATCATATTTGACTACAGAAAGTTTTCTTCAGAAATGCTTGTTAATTTCTTAAGAAACATACTCAAGTAACACATTTTGAGAAGTGCTGTTCTATGATAACCCAATCCTTTAGTAGGACAAAAAGTCAAATAGAATTATATCAAATATATGGCCATTAGGGAAGATTTATAAAGAAATTATTTTGTCATTTCTGTCATTATTTTCCATATCCAGGTTACTCTATGCAAGCCTAAGCATATTTGGGGGCATTTTCAATGCTTTCTAGAACTTGAAGTGCTTGGATTAAAATAAATACCTGATTTTCTATGAGTAACTTACTATCAATGCCAAAGAACAGTTGTGAGTTCATAACAAAGAAAAATTCTTGTTTTAAGCTTGAATATGGGGTATCTGATGGTCTAATAAAAGAGTACCTCATGAAAACAAAGTTTGAAGGACAAAAATAATTTTCCAAGGCATCAATTAAAATTGAGAAGAGGTACAAAGTTAGGTGGGAATTTTTTTTTGTTTCTTATAAACTGCTTATTCAGTTGAAAAATGTGCAAGCTACTATAATTTACATTACTTATGGTGCCTTTGGTGTGTTGATTCAGAAAATGAGTTGGGTAATAACACACCTTATAAAAGGCAGCAGATGGCATAATAATTTCCCTTGCTTAGCAACTAATATGTTATCCACTATGGGCAATGTCTAGATTTCCATACTAATGTACAGTATTAGAGCATTTAACAATAGGAAGCCCCACTCCTACAGTCAAGAGTCTAGGTATGAGTCAGGTGTTACATAAATAGCAACAGGCCATATCTAAACAAAGGGGTTCAGATGAAAATTTTAAATTTTCTTTGGACTTCAGGTATCTTGAAAAGAAATAGTTTTTAAAGCCACTTTAAACCTAAGTCATGCCATCACTTTATGTTTATGCAGTTACAGAAGATGTTGAATAAATTGGATCTTACTTTTCCTCAAAAAATTCCTACATGATAGATGAGGAGTTGGGAGAAGAAGGATGACATAATGGGAAAAGCACTGGACATCAAATATCTGGTTCTTGAGCTCACTAGTTGATTGATCTTGAGTAAATGCTTAATTTCTCATAGCCTCTAATTCCATATTAGTAAATTAATAAAAATATCAGTCCTACCCACTTCACAGGGTTCTTGTGAAGACAAAAACAAAACAACAAATTTTGCTAGAATGTAAGCTTTATGAAGGCAGAGATATTTGTCTTTTTTGGTTCACTACTGTATCCCTAATACCTAAAAGAGTACATCGCACATGGTAATCCTTCAGTGTATGTTATAAACATGTTTTTAATATTATAAAGATGATATCTAAGGAATCGCTATTATTCATTAAACCAAGGAAGGTAACCAAAGCAGAAAGAGCAAAAAATGACTTGTTCAAGTTATTTACTAAGTTAGAATGAAGCTCAGGGAAGGTCTCTTAACATTTTATTTATTTGGTCATTCAACAAATTTTTGAGAGTGCATACTATATGCCGAGCGTGGTACTAGATGCTGAATATGTAGTGGTAAAAAATACACATGAGAGTCAGACATGGGACATAGACATTAAACAAATGAACACCTAAATAAATGCACACAAATAAATTGTAGTAAGTGCAATAAAGGAAAAAAAGCATCTGATGAGAAACAACAAGGGGTGAAGTTTCCTTAATTTACATCTAAACATTTAAAAAATTTGTCCCCCCAAAAATTCACTCTTTCAATATGATGTGTATTTTTAGGGAGTGTTCATTCATTTTTATACATATCACTATTTCCAACTATCACCAAATTATGAGAAACTTAATAATATCATCTAGAATTTACTATCCAAGACAGATCTAAAATAACAATTTTTTAAAAACATGATAGCATTAATTACTCACCCTTGTCATTTTCTTTCTCACAATTAGAAGCTCAATGATGTTAATATAATATTAATATTACTATTAAAACTGGGCCATAAGTCTCAAAACATGTTTCAAAATCATATACTATAGTTAAATCAGACTTACACTGCACTTTTAGTAGCCACGCAAAAGGCTTTGTTGTGTTAAATTTTATTATTTTAGAATGTTGAGGGTTAGAACTATGGTGTACCCAAACATTATTTTCCCATGGGAACACATATTATATTTGTTAAATGATTAGGTTTTTCATTGAAAAGAGGTATTTTCCAAGCTAAAAACATGTAATAAAGGCTATAAGTTATTATTCCTTTGAATTCTCAATGAATCCATTAAGATCATTTGACAAGTCCACCTGCTTTTAATGCTTAATTTAGGCTTTTAAGCTATGCAAAATTGCTTTCTACCTTGCAGGCAATATTGGGAGAAGAGCAAGAGTAAAAATCAGCCCTTTCTTTTAAAATGAACATAAAGAATAAGAACACTGTATTTTAAATTAAAGAATAACTGTTAATAAATAGGTTCTTTTAGCCTGACATGGTTGACAGCTAAAATGTAAGGTCAGATATGGCCAGTCATCAGTAACTTTTTGAAACTTTAAAAAATAATAATAAAGGCAGAAACATTTTACTAAAGAATTTAAGAAGAAAAAAATTGGATTAATATGACAAGATTACTGGAGGTAGGAAAGTAGATTTAAAACCCTTTAGAAAAAGGTATGATGGGGTTTTTTTTAAACTCTTTTAAAGGGGTAAGTCTTCAAAAACTTTCTGCTTAATGCAACGATTAGTTATTCTGTGAAAAGGTAGTTTAAAGCCTTAACTTTTCTCCAGAATTATTAATTTTTTTTAAAATCAAATTGACTGAGGTATAAATTACCTACAATAAAATGTACCCACTTTACATATACAGTCAGTTCTTCTGTAACTCAGTGTAAACATTTCTAAAAATCACAGTGTTATACAAATCCCCACAACAAGAAACAAAGGGTCTAGGGGAAAAATGGGTTTAAGAGAACAACAGTCAAAGACTATGTCATGGACACACTAAAATATATATATATATTTAGCCTAATTTTACCTAATAAAAAGGCAGCATAGCATACTTGAGCAATTTTAAACCAACTAGAACTAATAGTCATCTATAGAACACTCTACCCAACAATAGGAGAATATCCATTCTTTTCAAGTGCACATGAAACATTCTTTAGGATAGAGGATACACTAGACTACAGCAAAAACCTCAATCAAGTTAAAAGGACTGAAACCATACAAAGTATGTTCTCCAACTACCACAATTGAGTGAAACTATAAATCAACAGCAAGTAAGCTTGGGAAGTTAACAAATATGTAGAAATTAAATAACATACTACTAAATAAATAATGGGTCAAAGAAGACATCATGAGGGAAATTGGAAAATACTTTGAGATAAATGAAAATGAAGAAACAACATACCAAAACTTAGGGAATGCAGCTAAAACAGTGTTTTTAAAAGTTTATAGCTTTACAGCACAATTCACAATTGCAAAGATGTGGAAACAACCCAGGTGCTCATCAATACATGAGTGGATTAATAAAATGTGGTATATGTATACCATGGAGTATTAGCAATAAAAAACAACGGTGAATTAACACATCTGGTATCATCCTGGATGGAGCTAGAGCCCATTCTTCAAAGTGAAGTATCACAAGAATGGAAAAACAAGCACCACTGGTACTCACCATCAAGTTGGTACTAACTGATCAATACTTATATCACACAGGGCAATAATATTCATCAGGGGGTGGGCAGGTGGGAGGGGGGTGGAGGGGATGGGAAAACTCTCACCGAATGGATGCGGGGTGCACAGTTCGGGGGATGTCCATGATTGTAGCTCTGACTTGGGCAGTGCATAGGCAATATATATAATCATAACATTCTGAAATCAAAAAAATTTTATAGCTTTAAATACCTATGTTAAAAAAGAAAAAGTATATGAAACCAATAACCTAACCTCTCACCTTAAGACACTAGAAAAAAGAAAAGTAAACTAAACCCAAAGTAAGTAGAAGAAAGGAATAAATTAGAGTGGTAATAAATCAAATACAGAATAGAAAAGTGAAAGAGACAACTAATAAAATCAAAACTTGGTTCTTTGAAAAGACCAATAAAATTATTCAAATTTTAACTAAAATTACTCAAGAAAAGAGAAAACTCAAATTACTAAAATCAGGACTGAAAGAGGGAACATTACCTAGCAACCACAGACAAAAGAATAAGAGAATACTGTGAACAAATGTATGCCAACAAACTAGATAACTGAGATAAAATTGACAAAGTCCTAGAAACATACAAACTACTGAAACTGACTGAAGAAGAAAAAGAACATGTGAATATATCTAGAACAAGTAAAGACATTATGATAGTACTCACAAAACTACCCAGGAGAAAAGCTTAGGCCCAAATAGCTTTGTTGGTAAATTCTACTAAATATTTGAAAAAGAATTAACAAATCTTCATCAACTCTCCTAAAATTAGAAGAGTAGTGAGCACTTCCCAACTCATCCTATGAGGTCAGTATTACCCTAATACTGAAACCACACAAATACTTCACAAGAAAGAAAATTACGCACCAGCATTTCTTATGAATATACAAACAAAAATCCTCAACAAAATACTAGCAAAATGAATCCATAAATATATAAAAAAGGATTATACAACATAATCAAGTGGGATTTATCCCAGAAATGTTAGGTTTGTTTAACATCCAAAAATTAATTAATGTAATATACCATGTCAACAGAATAAAGGACAAAATTCACACAATCATCTCAATAGATGCAGAACGAGCATTTTTAAAAATTCAAAACCACTTCATCATAAAAAAAAAACTCTACAAACTAAGACTAGAAGAAAACTTCCTCAACATTATAATGGGCCTCTACAAAAACCCACAGCTCACATCATATTTAATGGTGGAAAAAGTGAATGCTTTACTCCTAAGACCAGAAACAAGATAAGGATGACCCCTTTTGGCACTTCTATTCAACATTGTACTGCAGGTTCTAGCCAGGGCGATCAGGAAAGAAAATGAAATAAAAGGCATCCATATTACAAAGCAAGAAGTAAATCTATGTCTAGTTACAGATGACACAATCCGGTACAGAAAATCCTGAGGAATACACACACACACAAAACTGTTAAAGGTAAGAATCAAGTTCAGCAAGGTTGCTGGAAACAAGATCGATATGTAAAATCAGTTGTAGTTCTATACACTACCAATGCACAATGCAAAAACTAAATTGAGAAAACAATTCCATTTATAATAGCATCAAAAAGAAACTACTTATGCATAAATTTTTAAAAAGTGCAAGACTCGTACACTGAAAACTACAACACATCATTAAAGAAAGTAAAGAAGACCTAAATAAATGGAAAGACATCCACGCTCATGGATAGAAAGACAGTATTGTTAAGATGGCAATACTCTCTAAATTGACCTAAAAGTCCAATGTAATCTCTATCAAAATCCTAGCTGGCTCTTTGCAGTGATTGACAAGCTAATTGTACAATTCATATGGAAATTTAAAGGACACAAAATAGCCAAAACAATCTTGAAAAAGATGAACAAAGTTGGAGGAATCACACTTACTGATTTCAAAACTTACTACAAAGCTACAGTAATCAGGATAGTGTGGTACAAACCCTCACATTTAAAATCACTTGATTTTCAACAGAAGTGCCAAGACAATTCAATGGTGAAAGAGTGAAAGAATAGTCTTTTCAACAAATGTTTCTGGGACAATTGAATATCCACATACCAAAGGATGAAGTCAGACCCCTAACTTGAACCATATAAATAATTAACTAAAAATGGATCAAAGATCTAAACATAAGAGCAAAAACTATAACACACTTAAGAGAAAACACAGGCATGAATTTTCATGACTTTGGATTAAGCAAGCATTTCTTACATAAAACACTGAAAATACAAGCAACAAAAGAAAAAAGATAAATCAGACATCAAAAGTAAAAACCTTTGCACTTCAAAGGACACCATCAAGAAAGTGAAAAGCCATATTAATTCTTCTAATCCATGAACATGGGATTTTTTCTGTTTATTTGTGTCTTCAATTTTTTCATCAATGTTTTATAATTTTCAATGTACGGACCTTCCACTTCTTTGGTTAAATTTATTCCTAAGTATTATTTTTTTGCTGTTGTGAATGGGATTGTTTTCTTGATTTTTCAGCTAGCTCATTGTTAGTGTATAGAAATGTTACTGATTTTTTTGTTTGTTTGTTTGTTAGGGAGATCCCATAGTGAGATGGGGTCTCACTATGTTGCCCAGGCTGGACTTGAGCTCCTAGCCTCAAGCGATCCTCCCACCTCAGCCTCTCCAGTAGCTGGGACTACAGATGCATCAGGTGCATGCCACCACAACTGGCTTAGAAATGCTACTGATTTTTGTGTTGATTTTGTATTCTGCAACTTTACTAAATTTATTTATTACTTCTAAGAGTTTTTTGGTGGAGTCTTTTAGAGTTTTCTATATATAAGATCATGTCATCTGAAAATAGAGACAATTTTACTTCTTGCTTTTTGATTTGGATGCATTTTATTTCTTTTTCTTATGTAATTGCTCTGGCTAAGACTTCCAGTACTATGTTGAATAGAAGTGGCAAGAGTGGGCACATTATCTTGTTCCTGATTTGAGAAGAAAAGCTTTCAGTTTTCACCACTGAGTATGATGTTGGCTTGTCATATATGGCCTTTACTATGTTGAGGTACCTTTCCTCTATACCTAATTTGTTGAGAGTTTTTATGATGAAAGGATGTTGAATTTTATCAAAAGCTTTTTCTGTATCTATTAAGATGATCATATAATTTTTAACCTCATTCTCTTGTATACAATGTGTTGTATCACATTTCTGATTTGCATATGTTCCAAATCAGACATTGATCTGGACAATGACTTTTTTGGATATGACCCAAAATGCACAGGCAACAAAAGCAAAAACAGACAAAATGGAATTGCATTAAATTAAAAACTGCTGCACAGCAAAGGAAACAATCAACATTATAGTAGCATTGTTCATGATAGCCAAACAATAGAAACAACCCAAATGTCTGTCAACTGATACATGGATAAACAAAATGTGATGTATCGATAAAATAGAATATTATTCAACAATAAAAATAAATGAATTGCTAATGCATGCTACAACGTGGATGAATCTTGAAAGCATTATACTAAGTGAAAGAAGCCAGAAACAAAAGGCTACATATTGTATTATCCCATTTATATGAAATGTCCAGAATAGGCAAATTTATAGAGATAGAAATAGTTTAGTGGTTGTCTATGGCTGGGAATGGGTATGTTGGAAAAAAAAGAGAGTGACTAGATAGGGGATTTCTTTTTGGGATTAGGAAATTGTTCTCCAATTGTTTATGGTGATGGCTCCACAACTCTGAACATACTAAAAAACATTAAATATACATTTCAAGTGGGCAAATTGTATGGTATGTGAATTATATCTTAATAAGGCTGCTATAAAATTTTAAGAGAAAATATATAAACAATAAAGAAAATCAATAAATCAAAGCTGCTTTTTAAAAATGGTTGATAAAATAATAAACTTCTGGCTTGTACCAATCAAGAAAAAAAAAAGAGAAGACAAGAATTTACAGTGAGAAAATGAAAGAGGAGCATCACCAGAGGTATTATAAATATTAAAAGGATAATAAATATTTAAACATACTTATTTTAGTAAATTTGGCAACTTAGATGAAATAGATCAATTCCTTAATAGTCAAAAATTATAAAACCAAAACTGGTAAGAGAAGAAATTTTTTTTAAATACTCAGGTATCTATTCAGATAGCTCTACATCAATTAACTAAATTGAATTAATTACTTAAAATCTTCCCACAAAAAACACTCCAGTTCCAGATGGATTCACTGTTGAATTTTATCCAACATTTGAGGAAGACATAAGAGTTACCTTACTTATAGTTTCAGAGAATAGAGGTAGTACTTCCCAACTCATTTTGTGAGTCCAGTATTACCCTCATACCGAGAGTAAAGCTATTATAAGAAAAGAAAATTAAAGATCAATATCTCCACTGAACCTAGTTGAAAAGTTCCTAATAAAATATTATCAGACCTGAATTAGCAACATATAAAAAGGATAATGCATCATGACCAAGTGGAATTTATCCCAAAACAAAAGGTTGGTCTATCTAACCTTTGAAAAACAACCAATGTAGTTCACCAAGGTAACAAATTAAAAAAGAAAATCCATACGGTCTTCCATATAAATTAAGAAAAAGCGTGTGATAAAATTTAATGCCTATTCATGGAAAAAAAAAAACCTTTCAGTAAATGAGGATAGAAAAAAACTTCTTCAATGTTTTTCTGTCTGAGAGCCATTAAAGAAGACCCAAATAAATTAGGAGATATAACATTTTATGGATTAGAAGCATCAATATTGTTAAGGTATCAGTTCTCTCTAATTTAAAATATAAATTCAATGAAATCTCAACCAAAACCCCAGCAGGTTTTTTTGTAGAAAATGACAAGCTGATTCTAAAATGTATATAGAAATATAAATGATGTAAAAAAGCATGAACTAATTTTAAAAAGAAGAACAAAGTTGTAGTATTTAAATTATCTGATTTTAAGACTTACCATAAATCACAGTAATCAGGACCATGTGGTATTATTTAATAGTATAAGGATAGACAAATAGGTCAGATGTGGTAGCTTATGCCTATAATCCCAGCACTTTGGGAGGCCGAGGCAGGAGGATCACTTGAGGCCAGGAGTTCAAGACCAGCCTGGGCAACATAGCAAGATCCTGCCTCTACAAAAAATTTAAAAATTAGCCAGGAGTGGTGGCATGCACCCATAGTCCTAGCTACTCAGGAGGCTGGGGCAGGAGGATCAATTGCGCCCAGGAGTTCGAGGTTGCAGTGAGTTATGATGACACTACTGCACTCTAGCCTGGGCAACAAAGTGAGAGCTTGTCTCAAAAAAAAAAATAAAAATAAAAATAAATAAATAAGAAGGATAGACAAATAGATCAGTGGAACAAAATATACCCACACATATATTTAATTGATTTCTGACCAGGTGCCAAAGATGGAGGAATAGGTCTTTTCAACAAATGGTGCTGAGACAATCCAATATCTGAATGGAAAAGCTGTACTTTGATCATCACACCATGCAAAAAATTAACTTGAAATGCATCATAAACCTAAAAGTAAAGATAAAACTTATAAGCCTTGTAGAAGAAATATAATAGAGAAAAACAGAAGAAAAATTTTACAACTTTTGGGAAGGAAAAGATATCTTAGAATACAGAAAGCACTAACTATGTAAGAAATATTAAAATGGACTTTATGAAAATTATAAAATTCTGCTCATTGAAAAACACAGCTAAGAAAGTAAAAAAGTAAGTCCATCATTGGAAGAAAATACTTCCAACACATATATTTGACAAAGGACTTGAAACCAGTACTCTTACAACTCAACTAGACAACCTAAGTTTTTATAAGGGAAAAAAGTTTCAATAGACACTTTACAAAAAGAGATAAAAGAATGGCTAAATGGCTGGGGGAAAAGTTCAACATCATTAGTTATCAGGGAAAAGCAAATTAAAATACCCGCTAGAGTAGTTAAAATTAAACAGACTAAAAATTCCAAGTGTTCTTGAAGATATGGAGCAATTTCAACTTTCATACATTGTTGGTAGGAGTGGAAAATGCTACAACAACTTTGGAAATCTATTTGTTTGTTTTTTATGAAATTAAACATACACTTACCATGTGACCCAGCAATTCCATTCATTAAGTATTTATCTAAGAGAAATGAAAGCAAATGTCCACCAAAAAAAAGCTTGTACATAAATGCTCATGGAACTTTTAATTATAATTGCCCAAAATTGGAAACAGCACAAATATCCATCAGCACATGAATGGATAAATATATTTGGTATATCTATACAATGGAATATTTCTCAGCAATAAAAAACAAAAGAATGGTCATGCCTAGCAGGTCCTGTCTGTAATCCTAGCACTTTGGGAGGCCAAGGTGGGAGGATCACTTGAGGCCAGGCGTTTGAGACCAGCCTGGGCAACATTGTGATACCCTATCTCTACAAATTTTTTTAATTAGCTGGGTGTCGTGGCATGCACCTGTAGTCCCAGCTATTCAGGAGGCTGAGGAAGGAGAATCACTTGAGCCCAGGAGTTTGAGGTTGCAGTGAGTTATGATGACACCACTGCACTCTAGCTCGGGCAAAAAAGAGAGACCCTATCTCTAAATAAACAAACAAACAAAAAGAACAAATGACCTATTGATACACACAGCAACGTGGGTGAATTTCAAAAACATTAATCTAAACAAAGCCAGGCATAAAACACATGCATCACACTGTATAATCCATTTATATGATATTGTAGAGCAGGTAAAACTATAGTGACAGAAAGCAAATCTGTTGTTGCCTGGAGCTCAGGGCAAGAATTAGTAAAAAGTGCACAAGTGAACTTTTTGGGGTAATGAAAAATTACCCATCATGATTTCATGATGGTTCACATGGGTGTAAACTTTTGCCAGACTCAGTGAACTATACAGTCAGTTCTACTACAACATTTGTTTTTGAAAATGTAAATTTGTTCTAACATGATAGCTAAAAGTTATAACATAACTTGAATATTAATTTTGTTCATGTGTGATTTTGTCCACTAAAAACACAAGATGCACGCAGAAAACTGCATCCAGTTGAACTGAGCCATACATAAATAAACACCCTGCCATCCTTTGTGATACTTCAAACTGTTATAAACCCCATTATATACTGTTATCACATTTACTCTTAAAAGTTAATTTTTTAAAAGAAATGGTAAAAATGAGAAAAATATCTTTTGTATTTTCGCACTTATTACCATTTCTGGCACTCTTTATTCATTTGCATACCACTAAGTTTGTATCACTTTTCTTCCTATAGAAGCATTTCCTTTAATGTTTCTTGTAATTCAGATCTGCTGAAAACAAATACTCCATGCTTTTCATTGTCAAAAAAGTCTTTATTTTGCTCTCATTTTTAATGGATATCTTCACTTGACAGAATCCTAAATTAACTTTTTCTTAAAAAAAGAAAAATATGTTAAAGCTTTCATTTCATTGCCTTTTGTTTTGGCTTGCATTATTTTTGACATAAAATCAGTAGTAATTCTTACTTTGATATGTTTGTATTTAATGTTTCTTTTTTCTCCAGCTGCTTTTAAGAGTTTCACTTTGTCACTGGTTCTCAACAATTTGAAATATGACATACCTTAAAATGGTTTTCTTTTCATTTATTCTGCTTGGAGTTTGTTGCATTTCTTTGATTTAGGAATCATAGTTTTCCTCTTGTTTAGAAACAATTTAGTCACTATTCCTTCAAATACATTTTCTGGCTCCTGTCCTCTTCAGAAACTCCAATTACACATATGTTAGATCACCTGGAAAATTCCTAGGTCACTGAGGATGTTTTTGTTATTATTATTTTTTTTTTCCGTACCTTTCAGTTGGAATAGTTTCTATCACAATATCTTCAAGTTCACTGTTCTTTTCCTCTGCAGTGGCTAAATAGCTGATAATTTCATCAGGTGAATTTTCATTCTGATATTGCATTTTTCAGCTCTAGAAGTTCCCTTTGTTTCTTTTTAATAGCTTCCATTTCTCTCCTTATTATGCTTGTGTATTCCTTTAAGTATCTGAATATTTATAATATTTATAATAGTTGTTTTAATGCCTTTGTCTGCATCTTCATTCATCTCTGTAATTTCTGAGGCAGTTTCTATTGAATGATTTTCTTCTTTGCCTATTCCTGCTTCTTTGCATGTCTTATTATTTTTATTGGGTGCCAAACACTATAAATCCTATGTTCCTAAGACTTTTGGATTTTTTTTTTCTCCACTTAGGGTGTTGAATTTGGCAAGCAATTAAGTTTCTTGCTAATCATCTTGATCCTTTTGAGGTTGTTTTTAAACTTTGTTAGTAGTGGTCTAAAGAGCTTTTACTCTAGGAATCTTTAAGCCCTATTCTAAGGCAAAAACCTAGGGTACCTACCTACTGAATGCCCAGAATTTTCAATGAGGTCTTGCCACTCTGGTAGTTGAAACTCAAATATCTCTCAGCCATGTTTAAGCTGTGGGAATTTTTCAGTTTCCAGTTCCCCAGTAATTGCTTTTTGTCTGGCCTTGTGGCATTTCACTCTCTTCACGTGTACCTTAGCACACAGCAAAAGACTCAATGAAACCCTATGTAGATTCCTGGAGCTTCTCTGCATAGCTCCTACATCTCTGGTGCTGTGCCCCACAAACTGAAACTGCCACAGCTTTCCCAAAATCTGATCTCAGTCTCTTTTATACAGACTGCCGTGCTCTCCTTGGTTTCCTCCTTCCTGTGCTGGTCTTGAAAGCACAGGACTTACCTGATTTATATGCATTCATTGAGAGTACATTCCTGCACCTCATGTCTTCCAACATCAGAAAAGAGTTGTTTCATATATTCTGCCCAGTTTTCTAGTTGTTTACAGATAGAGGACAAGTTTGGTATAAGTCACTCCATTATGGGCAGACATAGAAGCCAGAATTTTTAAAAATCTATAATAGTTTGAGCTTTTTACACGTGGAGTCTCACATAATTGCCCTAGTATTTACAATAACACAGTTGATTATACCACATTAGTTTTATAAAGCTACTTCATTTACATTATCTGATTTGGTCCTCACAATATAGTGAGCAAAAGGTGACCTTTTTATGATCATTTTATAGTTAAGAAGATTGAGGCTCACAGAGGCAAGTAAATAATCATACAAGCAGCTCCCTTTAGTGGCCAGATAAACAACCTCTGAGCCCTGCAAGGCTTTGCAAAGCCTCTCAGGCTCTTGCCATCCAGCCAAAACCTGTCTTGCTCCTCCGCCAACTTCAGGGGGAATAGAGATCAAGCACCCCATGGGAGCTAAAGGGTCCCTCCTAAAGCTTGTGGCATTCAGGTGCCCAATCTGGGGGACCAGAACTTACCACAGGCACAAAAAAAATCTCAGCAGCTGGCACTTCCACACAAACTTCAATCAATGACAGGAGGAACAACCCCATAGCTAAGCATAGCACCTCCCAATTCAAGCAAACAGGGTGTGGGTAAATAGTATTCACAATTGCCACCCACCAACACCAAGATTAAGGTGGGGGACCTAACTCACTACACACTGTTGGGAAGAGGTGAAGACAGCAGGTCAGAGGTAACCCAAGAGGTACACCAAACCTGCTAGAACACCCCATAGGCAACTCAGGATCAGCACTCCTCTCCCTGGGTGCTCAGGGATTGATCTTCAGGGACCAGGAGACAGGCCTGTAAGCCAGGCCTAGCACCCCCAGGTCTCAACTGAGAAACCAAAAGAGAAGAAATCAGCAAAAGAACTCCAGAAACATGAAAAATCAGAATGAAAAGACACCCCCAAAAGAAAACAACAACTTCTTACCAATGGATACCAACCAAAATGAAAAGATTGAAATGACAGATGAAGAATTTTGAATATGGATTGTAAGGAAGCTCAATGAAATACAAGAGAAAATAGAAACACAACACAAGGAAACCACAAAAACAATGCAGGAAATGAATGAAAAATTCACTAAAGAAATCAAATTATTAAAAAAAAAAAATCAAACAGAACTTCCAGAAATGAAAAATTCATTCAAGGAAATACAAAACACAGTGGAAAGCCTTAAGAATAGGCTAGATCAGGCAGAAGAAAGAATCTCAGAGGTTGAAGAAAACACCTTTGAGTTACACAAGTTAGTCAAAGAGAAAGAACAGAGAAATAAGAGGAACAAACAAAGCCTACAAGAAATATGGGATAATGTACAGAGGCCCAACATAAGAATCAGAGGCATCCCTGAGGGTGAAGAAGAAAATACACAAGAGTTGGAAAACCTATTTGAGGGAATAATTGAGGAAAATTTCCCTGGCCTTGCTAGAAATCCAGATATCCAGGTATAAGAAGCTCAAGTGACTCCTGGGAGATTCATCACAAAGAGGCAATCACCATGACACACATTTATCAGAATGTACAAAGTAAACATGAAGGAGGCACTCCTATGAGCCATAAGGCAAAAGCATCAGGTAACTTACAAAGGAAAACCCATCAGACTAACTGCAGACTTTTAAACAGAGACCTTACAAACCAGAAGGGTTTGAGGCCCTATTCTCAATCTTCTCAAACAGAATAATGGCCAGCCTAGAATTTTGTATACTGCAAAACCAAGTTTCTTATATGAGGGGGAAATAAAGACTTTCTCAGACAAGCATACACTGAGGGAATTTCTCAAGACCAGACCTGCCCAACAGGAAGGACTCAGAACTGCATTACACAAGGATCAGTACAATAGACACCCACCAGTGTAAAATCACCCAAAACCTTAAGGTCAGAGCCCAGATGCCACAATGGCTCAAGAGGTAAAAGAAAGCAAAAAAGTTCTACTCAACAGGCTGAACAGAAATCCACCCCACTTATCAATTCTATCAATAAATGTGAATGGCTTTAACTCCCCACTCAAGAGACATAGGCTGGGTGAATGGATAAAAAATACAAGCCAAGTATCTGCTGTCTCCAGGAAACACATCAAGCCCACAAGGACACATTCAGACTCAAGATGAAGGGATGGAAAACAATATTCCATGCAAATGGAAACCAAAAGAAAGCCCGTGTTGCCATTCTCATATCAGATAACATAGACTTCAAATCAACAAAAGTAAAGAAAGACAAAAATGGTCATTATATTATGGTGAAGGGGACAGTTCAACAAGAATACATAACAATCCTAAATATTTATGTACCTAACACAGGTGTACACAGATTCATAAAGCAAATCCTACTTGATCTAAACAAAATGATAGACAGCAGCATGGTAACAGCTGGGGACTTCAACACCCCACTCACAGAACGGGACAGATCCTCCAAGCAGAAAATAAATAAGGAAACAATGGACTTAAACAGGACTCTAGAACAAATGGGTTAACAGACATTTACAGAACATTTTACCCCAAAAGTATTGAATATATATTCTTCTCATCAGCCCATGGAACATTGTCTAAGATTGATCGCATCCTAGGCCGCAAAACATGTCTCAACAAATTTTATTTTATTTTATTTTTTTACTTTGCAAGGTTTGTTCTGTTTGTTTGACAGTAGGTGTGGGTTGGGGAGGGGCCCTACAAGCCTGATGTTCCGCTCAGGGGCCCAGTGTTCCGCTCAGCCACGCGAAGAGGCACACATCAGTACTAGTGGTCGAGGGGAACCAGCCAGACAAGATCAGCCAGAACGTACTGAGTTCGAGGCTTTGTGTTCATTTTGCCCTGGGCCCCTTCTCGATAGGCTTTCCAATGTCCTTCCCTCTGAGCTTGAGGCCAGCAGTTCTCTCAATCTTGCCCAGAACCTGGTTATTAAGAATGGCCCATCCACTCTCATAGTCTGCAATCACTTGTGGCTTTTCATTGATTTTCATGGCCAGGTCCTTCTGTGTGAGTCCCTTGCTCTGCCAACCCTGCTGGATCACTTTGCCTACTTCCAGGGTCACCCTGTCATGGTGCAGCTCCTCCATCTCCTGGTGCAGCTTGGCTGTGTTCTTGGTGATCAAATGCTGTTTGTTCTGGCCAGCAGCCCATTTCTTGGAAGTCTCCCAATCTTCTCCTCATCTCTGAGCTGCTAAGATGGCCTGCTTGGACTTGGCCTGAGCAGCCGTGGGGCCCTTCTTGTGCAGCACCATCACAGTGTCCCAGTCACTCTCAGCCATGGCATGGCAGGTGGGGGTGGTGGTCCATCCAGTGGCTCCATGGCAGCAGCTCAAGACCCGGCGTGGTGACACGATGCCCCCTCGTTGCTTCACCACTTCCAGCCTGTCTCAACAAATTTTAAAAAATAGAAATTATACTATGTATCTTCTCAGACCACAGTAGAATAAAATTAGAAATCAATTCCAACAGAAGCACTCAATTTTACACAAATTCATGGAAATTAAACAACCTACTGCTGAATGATTATTGGATCAAGAGGAAATTAAGATGGAAATCAAAAGATTCTTTGAACTAAATGACAAAAGGAACACAAGTTATCAAAATCTGTGGGATTCAGCAAAAGCAGTCCTAAGTGGAAAATTCATGGCCTTAAATGCTTACATCCAAAAGACAGAAAGATCACAAATCATGAATCTAATGAATTGTCTCAAGGAATTGGAAAAGGAAGAGCAAACCAATCCCAAACCCAGCAGAAGAAAAGAAATAACTAAGGTCAGAGCAGAACTAAATGAAATTGATACCAAAAGAATTATACAAAAGATTAATGAAACAAAAAGTTGGTTCTTTGAAAAGATAAACAAAATTGGCAGGCCTCTTGCTAGAGTAACCAGAAATAGAAAAGAAAGGACCCTAATAAGCTAAACCAGAAATGAAAAAGAAGATATTACAACTGATACCACAAAAACACAAAATATCATCTCTGAATACTATAAAAATCTCTATGCACATAAACTTGAAAATGTTGAGGAAATGGACAAATTCTTGGAAACACAACCTCCCTAGGCTCAATCAGGAAGAAATAGAACTTCCAAACAGACCAATATCAAGTAAGGAAATTGAAGCAGCAATAAAAAATCTTCCAACAAAGAAAAGTCCTGGATCAGATGGTTTCATAGCTGAATTCTACCAGACCTACAAAGAAGAACTGCTACCTATACTGCAGAAATTATTTCACAACATCAAGAAGGAAGGAATCCTCCCCAACTTGTTCTATGAAGCCAATATCACCCTGACACCAAAGCCAGGAACGGACAAAACAAAAAAGAAAACTACAGACCAATATCCCTTATGAATATAGATGCAAAAATTCTCAGTAAAATCCTAGCAAACCAAAGTCAGCTACACATCAAAAAAATAATCCACCACAACCAAGTGGACTTCATCCCAGCAATGCAAGGATGGTTCAACATACTCAAATCTATAAATGTAATTCACCACATAACTAGAAGCAAAAACAAAGACCATATGATCCTCTCAACAGATGCAGAAAAAGCATTTGACAAAATTCAGCACCATTTTATGATAAGAACTCTTAACAAAATAGACATAGATGGAACATACCTCAAAATTAGAAAAGCCATATATGATAAACCCACAGCCAACATCATACTGAACAGGGGAAAATTGAAAGCATTCCCACTTAGAACTGGAACCAGACAATGTTGCCCACTACTTCTACTCAACATAATGCTGGAAGTCCTAGCCAGAGCAATCAGGCAAGAGAAGGAAATCAAGGGTATCCAAATGGGGAACGAAGAGGTCAAAATATAGCTCTTTGCTGACAATATGATCTTATATCTAGAAAACCCCAAAGATTCTGCCAAGAGACTCCTGAAATGGATAAACAAATTCAGCAAAGTCTCAGGTTACAAAATCGATGTACATAAATCAGTAGCATTCCTATACACCAACAACAGTCAAGCTAAGAATCAAATCAAAGACTCAATACCTTTCACAATAGCTACAGAGAAAATAAAATACCTAGGAATATATTTAACCAAGGAGGTGAAAGAACTCTGCAGGGAGAACTACAAAACACCAAGGAAGGAAACTGCAAAGGATACAAACAAATGGAAAAACAGAATCAACATTGTTAAGATGTCTATACTACCCAAAGTGATTTACAGATTCAATGCAATTCCCATTAAAATACCAATGTCATTTTTCACAGATCTAGAAAAAAAAATTCTACACTTCGTATGGAACCAGAAAGGACCACGAATAGCCAAAGCAACCTTAAGCAAAAAGAACAAATCAGGAGGCACCACTTTATCAGACTTCAAGCTATACTACAAGGCTATAGTAACCAAAACAGAATGGTACTGGAACAAGAACAGAGACATAGACCAATGGATCAGAACAGAGAACCCAGATATAAAACCATCCTCATATTGCCATCTGATCTTTGACAAAACAGACAAAAACATACAATGGGGAAAAGAATCCCTATTCAATAAATGGTGCTGGGAAAATTGGATAGCCACATGTAGAAGACTGAAACAGGACCCACACCTCTCACCACTCACAAAAATTAATTCACAATGGATAATAGACTTAAACCTAAGCATGAAACTATAAGAATTCCAGAAGAAAATGTTGGAAAAACTCTTACAGATATTGGCCTAGGCAAAGAATTTATGAAGAAGACCCCAAAGACCTACAGCAACAACAAAAATAAATAAATGGGACTTGATTAAATTAGAAAGCTTCTGCACAGCAAGGAAACAATCATTACAGGGAACAGACAACCCACAGAATGGGAGAAAATACCTGCATGCTATACATCCAATAGAGAGCTAATAACAAGAATCTACAAAGAACTCAAGCAAATCAGCAAGAAAACATCAAACAACCCCACTAAAAAATGGGCAAAGGACATGAACAGAAGCTTTTTAAAAGAAGATAGACTATATGAACATATGAAAAAATAAACATAAAAAATGTTCAATGTCTCTAATCATCACGGAAATGCAAATCAAAACCACAATGAGATATCACTTAACTCCAGTGAGAATGGCTTTTATCAAAAAGTTCGAAAACACGACAAATGTTGGCGTGGATGCAGAGAGATAGGAACACTCATACACTGTTCGTGGGACTACAAACTAGTACAACCTCTATGGAAAGTAGTATGGAGATACCTCAAAGAACTAAAAGTAGAACTACCCTTTGATCCAGCAATCCTACTACTGGGTATTTACCCAAAGGAAAATAAGTCATTTTATCAAAAAGACATTTGCACTCAAATGTTTATAGCAGCACAATTCTCAATAGCAAAGATGTGGAATCAACCCAAGTGCCCATCAATACCTGAGTGGATTAATAAAATGTGGTATATGTATACCATGGAGTACTACTCAGCCATAAAAAAAAGTGGTAAACTCATACCTTTTGTAACAACAGGGATGGAACTGGAGAACATTCTTCTAAGTGAAGTATCACAAGAATAGAAAAACAAAAACCATATGTACTCACTATTAAATTGGAACTAATCAATCAACATTCATGTGCACATATGGAAGTAAAACTCAACAGAAATCAAGCAAGTGGGGGGGGAGTAGGATATGGGTAAATTCACACCTAACAGGTACAATGCACACTATCTGGGTGATGGGCACAATTATAAGTTTGACTCAAACTGTACAAAAGCAATTCATGTAACCAAAACGTTTGTACCCTGTAATATTCTGAGATAATAATAATTTTATTATTGTACTTTCATTATCTTTGAATGTTTATAACTAGAACATTATTAAACTTGTCCCTTTTAAGTGCCTTGTTCTCATTTGTCACTGTACTACTAAAGGACTTAATCATTACGTATTTGAGTTATTCTCTGGGAGTCTTTTTAGGAGTCTGCATTTCACTGACCTGACGGATTTGACTGAGACTTTGAAAATATAATGATATTATGTTAACCTTTCCCATTAATATTTTATGTCTTAAGGCTGGGGACTTGTCCCTCCTCTTGAAATTTTTAGCCTCATTTCCTATAAAGACTCATAGTTGGCTTGAATTGGGGTCTGTAATAAGTAAAAAATATGGTGCCTTACCTTTTCTCATTCTTGCCATTGGGTGGGTTCTATGCTCCGATCTTAGGTTTCCATTAAATACACTCTTGTTTCTAGAACTAAAGACTAAAAGAGAACCTCATAGCTATTTTCAAATATTTGTAGTATTTTCATATGTAAAAGATTTTAGAAGAATTCATGGAAATCAGAGTAGAATTAAGAGCAATGAAGCAAACTAGAAGAAAAAATGTTCAGCTTCGTGTAAAGAAAAAGAGTTGGCATTCAAAGTTTTATAAACCTACCTCTGGGAGGCAGTAAGGTGCAGAGGTTGAGTATGGCTTCCCATTGAGGTCAAATCTGCTACAACCACTTGCCAGCTGTGTGATCTGTGCCTTGGTTTACTCTGTGAAATAGGTGTAATAGTAAATCCTCCCCCGTTGGGTTTTTGTAAGAATTAAATGAGATACTTCCTGCCAGGCACTTACAATTGTGTCTGATACAGAATAAATGTTCAATAAAAGTTAGCTTTATCATTATGGGAAAAAAAAGTTTTGCTTTGAATGAATCTTTTTATCATGGGAATCAAATGTGTAATTACATATGTGTTTGCATTTGTTTAATAAAATGAAATTGGCATCTCTCCCCTCTAAAAAATAAATTGGCAATATTTTTTTTGCACCCAAAGATTATTTGCTATGTTTGCAAAAACATTTTTAGGATAATGAACTTAATATTTTGAGTTCAATATAATAGAGTTATTGATTTTATGGAATTGTAGAACACATTTAATAAATACTCAAGGAATGAATGGGTCTTAATAGTTTTGTTGACATTCCCATTATTGCTAATTACTCCTAAATATTTGTCAAAGGTAGTGACCTAGTATAGTGGGCATCTGTTGGTTTTGCCTGCCAAGCACTCAATTGCCCCTTTTTTTTTGGTAAAGTCACTTCAATATTTCTTGGGGAATTTCTTCTATCCTGCTATATGCACTTTGATGAGATATCAATTCTGCCTTCTGACCAAGGAGTGGGAGCATAAACCAAACTAGGCCAAGCAAACTCTCTCCCCTTAGAATTTAAATCTTGAATGACACAAGGTCAGAAAACAACTGATTCACCTTGACAGTAGCTCTCTGAGCAGACTGCCCATTGGTTTCTGCAAATTAGCCCTCCTGGGCTGCCCGGCTTCCTATCCTTTCCAAGTGCCACTTCTGTGGCTTTTCCTTTAATTCTGTGACCCATTCCATATCCTTACAATACATTTCTTCTCTGGTTAAGTCAGTCTATTTCTGTTGACTATAACTGAAGAACACTGATACACCTGCATATAAATATACCCAATAAAAAGACTACTGTTATGCAAGAGTCCATAGCATTTAAGTTTTGCCTTACTTTGTACCAGAATTTGCTTCCCTATAAAGTCAATATTAATCTTGCCTAGCTCTACTTTTGGAGCTTCAATATACTGTCCTCTAAATGGCACATGTTTGAAAAATACTATTATTTTTCCCCATATACTTTCTTAGCAAAATAGCTCATTTTCTCAATTAAAACATATATGACTACTACACACCCACTAAAACAGCTAAAAAGACAGACAATTCCAAGTGTTGAGAAGGATATGAAACTGAAACACTCAGGCATTGCTGGAGGGAATGTAAAATGGTATAGCTACTTTGGAAAATAGTTTGGCAGTTTGTATAATTTACATATTTATATCACTTAATATTTTTAAATGGATTTTTAAAATAAATGTAGTTAGCTAATGTAACTACATTAGGCAACAATGTCCATGAAATCAGTCTTTATGTGCTAGTTATATTTCCCTACAATAAAGACATACCTACTAATTTAAAATGTGATTCATTTAGCATCTAAATTAATTTTTCATACCATCAATGGTATATGTATTGCCCTTTGGGACACACTAGGTTGTTGTATTTAACTTAAAAGTTTATATAAATTAATTTTCATTAAAACAATAACCAATTTAGGAAGCAATATTACAAAGCTTTACATAGTGTATAAGGAGGTACAGAAAGTATTAGGCCTTCCATTTAACAAATACTTACAAATTTTTTTTGGTTGTCTTTTTATCAATTGAAAGTGACTGAAGAGCTGGAGATGTAGAAAACCTCCAGAACCAGGATGTTTCCCTTCCTACTCTATATCCAACATGATAATAACCACGTAATTTGAGGAGAAAAAGACACCTCTACATAGGAGGAAGGAAAAAAAGGAAATATAACAAAATGTTAAGTGGTTGTTTTAGTATTATGGGTCATTGAGTTCTTTCTCAAAATTCTTAATTATATTCAGCTCTCTACTTGCCAAAACTTATTTAATGTGCTTCTACTTTTTCATAAAATACAGTAAAACATTTTGTTCCTTTGGATACCTTCAGATGAAAAGGTATCCAAATATATCTTCTATTTCTTATAAGAATAAATTTCTAATTTTATATTTTGATTCAAAAATAAAAATTTAAGAGAAGATACCAATATTTTCTTATTTTTAATTAAAAAAATTTTTTTTAATTTAATTTTTTTAAAATTTAGAGACAGCATCTTGCTCTGTCATCCAGGCTGGAGTACACTGGCACTATAGCTCACTGTAGCCTCAAACACCTGGGCTCATTCAAGCAATCCTTCTGCCTCATCCCCCGGAGTAGCTGAGACTACAGATAGGCACATGCTACCATGCCCAGCTAAGATTTTCTTATTTTTTAAATATTGACATTTACATATAACCTTTTGGGGTTAATTATATTACTATATACTCCAAGTTCTCAAAGAACTAGAAATAGGTGTTTTGCCCGTTATTATGTGAAAAATATAATTAAAAAATACTAATGGCCCTCAATGGCCAGAGAACACAAAAACAATAGTTTCTGACATACAATCTTAGTTTGACAACTTTTAAAACTGTATAGGTTAAGTGATATGACACATGGGATTTGCTTGTAATTACTCTAGCAGGGATGAGGACATGTTGGGGGTGGTAGGTAGATGGAAGGGACAGATGAAACTAGAACAAAAGCAGAATGTTGATAATTGATGAATCCAGGTGATGAGAGTCCATTATTTTATTTTCTTCATATTTGAAAAATTCTATAATGAAAGTTAAAAAAGGAATTTTTAAAAACTTCTAAATAAGCATTATTATAGACACTTAAAGCAACCTCTGTAACATGCCCAAAATAGAAGAAAATAAAAATTTTTAGAAATTCACTCCAAAACAAAGCTCCAGGTGATCTATAAAGTATTTTTGCTATTTTATTTGCATAGTCAAGTGAAAAAACAAGTATTTACCAATAAGTACATAACTATTTTAAAGTTGTATGAAAGGCTATTATCGCCACCTACTGGACACTGTCTGTAATTGACAACTTGCTATAAAAAATTTAACAAGATTAAAAAAAAAATCACTATTTAATAAATCCCCCCATTCTACCCCAAGCATCTGGTTTTTAACAAGATAGTGCTAAATAATGCCATTAAATGTATGTTTAATTTTTGTGTTTATAGTAGTAATGCTAATAATGAATGTTACATCACTTCTACCTTAGCATGAAATGCCACCCGCTAAGAGGTGTAACAAAATTTTGGTTAGAAAGTACACTGGTGATCATCTTATGATGTCCTTGTTTTACAGAAGATCCCAGAATCTGAATTGTTTGCCCACAGGGTTAGAACCCAGAATTTAAATTATTTACACTAGGGAGAGAGCAGAAAGTTAGAAACTAGTCCTGACTCTTTAAGTTCAGTGCATTATCTTTTTTTTATCTCATTCTTTTAAAATCTTGACTTTTACTGCAAATTGTATATCCTTTACAACTTGGCTAATTGCATACACCAATGATTCTCAACCCCAATGTATCAAAATCACTGTAAAATTTTAAAATAAACTGATGCTGGTACCAAAGCCAGAGATTTTTTTTATCCAGCCAGGGTTAAAAGAACCATTAGTACATACCAGTGATTCTAAAAGTGTGGTCCCAGGACCATCATGATCACCTGGTTAGAAATGAAAATTTTCAAGGTCCACCCCAGATTATTGGGGTGAGGCCAACAATTTGTGTTTTGCAAGCCTTTCAGGTGACTTAGATGCAAGCTAAAGTTTAAGAATCACTATTATTTACTATAAAATTTTAAGTTCTTACTCTTTTTTACACATAAAATTTAATTTACCGTTCTCTAAGAATATGCTAATTTTAAAGAGAAAGAGATTTGCATTAAGAGTAATATAGTACAGTCCTATTTTTCCAGAAGCATACCATTATAAACATTCAACAAATTTCTAGTTAACCAATAGAAAAATGCTCTAATGGAAGCATAGAGAATAATTTATTCATAGGCCAGTTAATAAGAACCTGGAATGTTCCTGCCCAGAGCAAGTTTTCCAATTGTATTTCCTTATTGTGGCTTCTTCTGATCAATAAGGTCCCTAAGACATAATAAGGCCTTTTAGCCACATCAGACCTTTTGACCCAGGAATGCCACTTCTGGAAATAGAGAGGAAAATAAACCATGCCTCAAGATTTTCCCCAAAGCACTGTAAATAATGGGGGGAGGGGACCCTGAAAAGTTGAAATTGCAACCGTGGGGAAAGATTCCATAAACTAGAACATCAACAGGATGGAAAATTGTCAAATATTAAAACAATGCTTTTCATATGACATTTAAAATAATCCAGAAAAATGCTTTATAAGGTCATGTACACACACACACACACACACACACCTCTCACTCTCTCAATTGAAAACAATAAAGTACCAAAATTATTAATGCTGGTTATCCCTGAATGGTAGTATTATGAGTGATTTTTAAAATATCTAATAAATGTTTTTTAAATTTTCAATATGAGTATACTTACTCCATTAATCAGAAGAAAATCTACAAATATTTTAAATAACAGAGGTTCTACTTTGTGAACTAAAATCTTCAAATAAGCTTTCAAAAAATGGTAACTATGGGAGACAAGTATCTTTACCATTCTACTCTACTCTTTTCTTACCTCACTCCTTCTAACTCTTCCATTTCTACTTTCTTCACATCAGCCCTGCCATAACCTCTTAACTAGAGATACCAAGAAACTGAAGTGTAGTTATTGAATATTTTAAAGGTTTAAAACTGTTCAATTAAACAGTTTATCTTAGACCATATGAAAAGGAGGTAAAATAGCTTAATGGCTAAGAGAGCCTAAGGGCTTCAAAATCAGATAGATCTAGGTTTGAATCTAAAAACTTACGGAACCTCACACAAGTTTCACTTTTCTTATCCATAAAAAAGGAAGTACCACGCCCCTCATTGAAGCCCCTCATTGAATTGCTGTGAGGATAAAATGAGAAGATGCATATAAAGCATAAGATAGTAGTACGTACTTGTTTTTCTTTGTTTTGTGCTGCTATAACAGAATACCTGAGACTGGGTAATTTATAAGACAAAGAACAGAGATTTCTTTCTTATGGCTCTGGAGACTGGGAAGTCCAAGATCAAGGGGCCAGCATCTGGCAATGACCTTCATGCTGCATCATCCCATGGCAGAAGGTGGAAGGGCAAGAGAGGGCAAGAAAGAGGGCAAGAGACTCTTGCAGCCTAAAGCCCTTTCACAGTGGGCATGAATCCATTCATGAGGGTGTAGCCTCATGACCTACACCTCCCATTAGACCGCATCTCCCAACACTGTTGCATTGGGGATTAAGTTTCCAACACATGCTTTTTGGGGGACACATTCAAACTACTGTAGTACTCATAAAGGTAATTGTTGTTGCTGTTTCGTAGCAATGTTATTGCTGTTTTTGGTAAACAGCCCCTAAATTTTAATTTTCCTATGGGGTACAGTGGTGGTTCATAGTCATTTGAACTTCCCAGACTACTAAAATTTCAAAAACAATTTGGGAGACCTACATGAAGCTGTCAAAAATTATCTTTACAAAGTGGATATTATTAAAACCCCACCAGTAAATTTACTGTCACTATTATTTCATAAAAGAAAAAGCATTTGAAAACTCCCTAAAAAAGCAGAAGATAGTCTCATAGTAAAGGAATCCTTTCCAAGAAAGGACAGTTGGCAACTAAATACATGCTAAAATCAACCTTATTTTTTTCATTTTGTCACATACCAGTAAGCACTTTAGGATTAACACTAATCTGCAAACTGGCTCTTCATGAAAGATACTTTACCTTTTAGCCTGATTCTTCATCTATGAATGAAGTTGTTCTAGCTACCTCATGGAGGTGTTCATCGACAAACACTAACCAAACATCTATTACGTTATTAAGCAGAGGAATTCAGGATCAAATGAGGTCAAGTATATGAAAACAGTACATACACAGTGCCTTGTATATTGCAAAGCATCATAAAAATATAAGGTATTATTATCACAGAAAGTACATTATTACATATTGATTCCTAAGGGAAAAAGAGATTACCCACACATGTTTTAATGGCTTAGTAATTTTTTATATCCATGCTATCACAAATGGTGATAGGCAGAATTCTTTAGAATGCACATTTTCCACATTTTTTTAAAAAGAAAATAGTCATATTTGTGATGTAGCTCATGACTCTGCCATTCTCTGTCTTATGGGAACTGAGGATGTAACTATTCCATCAGATGGTTATGGCTCCCAAGGGAAAGTTATTAAGCTAGAAATTGCTGCTATAATTACCAGTATGTAGACTCTGGTTTCTAAGGAAGAAAATGTGACAGGATCTAAAAGGCAGGTTCAGACACAGGGAAAATTTTATTTTCTTATTCTTGAAATTGTGTAAGATTTTTCAGTGTTGAAATTCACTTTCAAGTATGATGGTCAAGAAATAACAAGACAACAAGACACCAAATGTAGAAATTATGCGGTTTTATAATTTTCTCTGTTGCTTCTTAATCCACTAAAAAGAATTTCACAATTCAACACATTTAGGCAGCTTCTTTGTTACTTTCTTCAGTTTTTACTTCTTTAGGCAACAATGGATCAATCTTCAGTAACAAACCTTCACTTGTTGAACTACGAAGGAAAGCACGTACCACAAAGGGACCTGGAAACAAAAACAAGAATCAACTTTGATTTTATTCCATAGATACCGAATGAGCAGATATAGTAGGTCCTCACTTAACGTTGTCGATAGGTTCTCGGAAACTGGGACTTTAAGCTAAATGACTTATAAAGAAACCAATTTTACCATAGGCTAATTGACAGAAATAAGAGTTAAGTTTTTACATCATATTTCTGGTCACAAAAATATCACCAAACTTCTAAATAAAGATCCAAAATGCTTCTAATATCAAACATTGAAATAAATGTGAGCTGTACATACATTTAAGAAAGATTAATAAAAACAAGTAAAATAATTATTTATCCAACTTTGGGTGAATCAGTGAGTCACAGGAGTCATAGTGGTGGTGAGTTAAATCAAGGAATAAATGTTTGCAAAGTGAAAATTGTAAGGACCACCACCACGAAGTTCAAAAACTAACAAATATGGTAGACCCACTGAATAGTTTTTGTACTGCATCATTTACTGTCCTGCATTTGTATGATTATCATATACTTTACAAATTTTTATTTTACAATAATTTGTATTCATTCATCATTCATTCATTATTTCAATCCACTTATTTCAATTCAGTGTCTGGGTGGCCAGAGCCTCTCCTGGCAGCCCAGGGTGCAAGGTGGAAATTAATCCTGGACAGGATACCATACCACCAGGGTGCCACTCACACCCACACCCATACTCACTCATACTAAGACAATGCAGACATGCCAATTAACGCCATGTGCCCATTTTGAGGATGTGGGAGGAAACCTTAGTACCCAGAAAAAAACCCAGGCAGACATGACAGAACATACAAACTCCACACAGACAATGGTCCGGGCCAGGAATCAATTTTTTCTCATCAATGTTATAATGAAACAACATTGAACAAAATGACGTTATTTGAGGATCTGCTCTAAATATATACAACAGAAAACCACACAGGACTCATATCGTATTCTCACTTGAAAAGTACTCTATTACTGAACTAATATTTTGAATTATAAGAAAGGGAAGATAGTTTCATTTCTAGAGTAGAAGACAAACTAGCTATACTCTAGAATATTAGAAATTTACCCTTGAAACTACACACACTCACTAATCATTTCTCTCTTCTGGAAAATGATCACCTGAAGTTTATTTTATTACAAAGTCAACAGTGAAGGGAGCAGGTGGTGATACTCACATTTGATGGAAATATTCTAAATATTTGTTTAAAACAGTCAGTACAGATGCTACCTTTGCATTATCACTTGGCAAAAATTCCCTAAAAATTAAAAATCTTTTCATGAGAACAATGTTAAGGGGCTTCATTTAAAATGGAAAAAAGAGAATCACAACATTGCTTAGAGGATTTACTATACATCATTCTACCCTTGCTATAGTCTCAGAGGATCCTATACTGAAATCAAAGTTCTCCATGGAATGTAAGAATCCATGCACATATAATTACTAAGTATTATGGCCATATTTAGGACAATAGAGTCAACAGATGAGGAATTCATTCACCAGAGTGTTTAACTCCCAAAGAAGGTGAAAAATAGCTTAAGATTGTGTTTTAATAATAAACTTGGTTATAAAACTAAACCTGACAAATTCCTCATAGTAAGCCTATAAATCAATTGAGTATAACAGCCCCTGCTTGGCTTCAACCATCCACGAGTGAAATTTGTCTAAGGAAGAAATCTGAATGGCACATAATGCAATGATAAAGGCACTAGACTGGCCCGTGTTCTAACCTACTACTGCTTCCACATCCCGATGAAGTTTAGTGATTTATCATGCATCACCCCATTTATAAGTGACTCTCATGACATAATAAAAATGACCTTCTTTGTTTTCTAAAATAAATAAGATTAGGAAATACAATTACTAGTGCCAGTGACAAAGTGAATGGTCTCTGGCTTCACAAGGTCATTTCATAAATAATTTTAGTTTCTATTTAACAACAGTGTATGTTTGAAGCAATCAGTTTTCTTTCAAACTTTATTACATTTAATGGTAGAAATAATGTGGGAATTTACAAAGGTTTCAGGATGTATTCCTTATTAATGCTAAAGCATTCTCCTCTACAAACAACTACAATTGTGAATAAAGTAATTAGGAATCCTCTGGGGAATTAAATTTTATTTATTTAATCCCTAGAAATACTGTTGTTATTGTACTTGCATGTTAACTTGATTATTTTCTTAATATTTTACATTTTTTTAAAGTATCACAGGGCTATAGGTAAGTTTACCCTCAGCAAACCACTTACCCAAACTCAGTGGTCTGTGCCTACAAACATCATTAATAACTGCTTGCAGATTGGCAGTTATCTGGTCACTTGACATATCCAACTGAAAGAAAAGGATATATATAACATGAATGATGAGAAAATGAGAAGATTATACAATTTGGGTAACTATATCAGTATTTATTCTAGACTATTTTTCAAACATTCAACTAATGCAAATTATCTAACAAGAGACACTACTGTGAAAGGAAAAAATCTCCCTAACTCTTCTTTTAGAATGCTACGTTATCGTGCCTTTACATGTCAAGATATAATTACCTTATAGAACATATTACAGCAAAGTGTTTTAAGTTTTTATACTTGAGTGCCCTTAATTTCCAAGTATTTTCCCCAAAGCACATCCTGGAGCAGAATACACCACTTCCCACATCCACCCCAAGGAATTAGTGATATTTTCTCTTGAAGTTATTTATTGATTTACTTTTAAAGGAAACTAAGAAAATGTTTAGAAATTAATGCTTTCATAAGCCCAAAATAAAACTACTTGCTACATGCATTCAGATAGTACATATCTGACACAGAGACATTGTCAGGATGCTGTGCTAACATCCTACTTTTCCAAACACCCTATGCAATGATAAGTATCTTGCTATTTAGCAAAAACTACAGTAATATACAGTGAATTAGTCCTATTCATAAAATTCCTAAACCCAATGTACACTCTTGAAAAGTCCTTGTGTTTATCATTCAAATTCAATATGAATGATATGAATATCCTAAATATACCAGTTAAATCAGTTTTATTACATTCAAATGTTTAGAGGATTTTGCATTGTGCCAATTTTTAAAATCAATTTTAATCGATTTTTGAAAATTCATATAAAACTTATAACAGCATAACTGTCAAAAATCATACAGTGAAAGAGTTCAAATGCAAAGAAGATTTCTATTTTCCAATGACTCTGAGACCATTGTGAGAAACGTGCTCCACATGAGTATCAAGAGAATTCCTCCTAAAAAATTTTTTTTCTATCATCATCAAACACCCACTTGGGCATGATGCAATCCCAAACCCTAAATGAGAAAGTCTGGACATTATTGGAGGAATTCTCACTTTATGCCAATCCATTAAGTGGGAGTTCTGAGAGGAAAAAAAATCAAAGCAATGCTTAGTTCACCTTATTAAGTCCATAGACCTTATAGACTTTTAATTTTCATTGAAGCAAGTAGTTCATTAGCACAGAAGGCACTTTACATATTCTATGTTTTAAAAAAAGAAAAGGCTATGGGCATCAGTATGTGTCCCCACCTTCTTTCATTCCCCTCTTAATTCTCCACTTTACCTCAAATTGTCCTTTTATTATCAACTGAAGTGACCATCACAGCTCTAATAAGTTCCTTTACCCTTTATTAAAGACCTATACTTACCTTAAATTTGGAAAATAGATACAAGAAAAAGCAAGATTTCCAACATATCTTTTTTTAACAGTTATGATCTATATTGTTAAACTATATATACTAAACTTCTCGGATCTTTGTAACTATACTTTCTTCAGCCACACATTTGCCATTCCTACAGCAAGCTAAAATGATGATATATGCTTTAAATACAAAACAATTACTTCCCCTGCAACTTTCATTATTAGGTGCCTTCAATAATTTTATTAAGTTTTAAAAAATATAAAAATTTTTTAAAACATTGTTTATGTTTTTGTTCAAATTTTAGTACCTACCTCTAATCTATAGTACTGTGCCCTCTACTGAATTTTAACATATATTTATAGCCATAGTATTTCATTTTACTTTTTATTTTAAATATTATGCAAAATTATTGAAAAGTTACATATTTTATGGGCATTACTGTGATTATTAAATTGGATTGACAAGATAGCTATGTACAAAAATAAAATGTGTACATAAGTTTCATCAAAACTTGGATAGGAAACTTAGTTGGGCTGACAATGATCTAGAGATAACTCAGGAAAGGAACACTTGCAAGCTTTTCTGTCTACATCTCAGTGACTCTGGCCTTCCTATAGTACTTTCCTATGCAATAACATTTGGTGGTCTTAGGAAGGCAGGGATGACTATTTTAAGGAGAGAATATCATTCATTAGATTCTCAACAGCACAGCATGTGACTCGGTACAGCAAGGAAAAAACCAGGAATGAGATTGATCTTGAAGGGGATATGGAACTATGTTAAGCATCGTATTTGTGTGCATGCATATGTATGTATTTGAATATATAAGAATCACAATACTATCTATGTTTAGTCGAAGTGATTGTCCACTGCAGGGCAAAATAGTTATTCCTCATTTTGAAGCATCGATGTTTTCAAAAAAAACAGTGCTTTACTGAATCCTACTTTCTGCTTAGCAACTGTTATTATGTCAGAAATCATTGCCTAAGCAGACTAGATGGAAGCTTTTTACCAAAGATGTCAGGGCAATGGCTCAGTGGAGATAGGAGATAGATAAGCCCTATGTCTCTATCTCTGCTTTAATGCTCAGATTTTCCCCTGTCCATGCAACTCCTAACCTTTGTTTTCAAGAACTTTCTTACCATTATAAGAAAAGTGAAAGTCAGTGGTTCTTAACCATTTTGTCCCTTTGAAATGCATATATTTCATCTCAGGGCAAAAGGTAATCATGATCATGTATAAGACAGTGATTCTTAAACTTTTTTAGGTCATTGAACCTTGCTCCAGAAAAATGCACACAATCACATAAAAAATGTAGCTGATACTACCAGGATCTTCATGGATTCTCTGATTTCAAAGAAACGGGAAGAGAGAAGAAAGACTACTGAGGAAAGTGTCTGAGTTAAAAGGGATCCCTGTGTCACACTTTGAGAACTATTAGTACAGAGGTAAGTCTGTTCAAGCATCTTAGAAGACTAAGGATTACAGTGTGAAAAAATGATCTTTACATTTCAGGGAGGACAGAACTAAAAAAAAAAAAAAAAGCAAAGTACATATATATGATTTTTAAACAATTACATGTTCCTTCTAAAGTGGTCAGCTTCTGTTACCGTAAATGCTCTGCCTAATCACCTCTCACTGGAAATGGCAGAGAGGACTGCTGCTTTGGATAAACACTTGTTCAATCACCTGACCTCCAAAATCCCTTCCAAATCCAATATTCTAAGATTACACAAAGTGTGGGGCCTGACAGACTGTTTCTGCAGATGAGCCAATACTCTTAACCCCCATGACTCTTGACAGTCTAAAACCAAGGAAGATAATCTGTGTGTCTCCTATACAACATAAAGTAGCAATAATAAGAATTGATTGTGCAGCTCTATTTATTGGGTAGTTACTTCGGGCCAAGATCTGTTCTAAGTATTTACATAGATATTCTCATTCATTTCTCCCATGGACCCTATGAAGTAGGTATTAGTATTATCCCTTATTTACACATAGAAACTGAGATTTAGAAAACTTTGTAACTTACCCAAGACCATACACATGGTCAGGAGTAGCCCATCAGCTTTGTGCGTGAGTATTTAGGGCAGGCAAATGTGGATGTGAACCCCACTTCTACCACTTACTAGCTTGTGACCCTGAACACAGCTATTACATATTGATTATCCTTATGGAAAATGAAGGATTGGCTGTCAGAAAACCATAAGTGAGTTTGTTGCAAACTAAGGGGAGAAAAAAGGGAAACTAAATGAAATACTGAAAAGAAAAAAATATGCATTTAAGAGGAAAAAATATGAATTTTTCTCTCTGCCTAATGACTCCTTTACTACCTTCCTAATTTTTAGAGATGGTAACTCCACACAATTTACTTAGACCTCACTCTTTAGCAAGCAACACACTGGGAAACAGGAACAGAAAGATAAGCAAGATACAAACCTTGTCCTCAAGAGGCTTACAACTGAGTCACTAAAATACCATGTGACATGTGCTATTCTAACTATATGAACAAAGTGCTACAAGGCCACAGAAGAAGTGACTGACTTTGACAGGGGAGACTTCACAAGGTGATAACTAAGCTGAGTCTTAAAGAATGAAAGGTTTTGTCTTCTAGACATAGACCTAGGCAAAGAATTCATGACTAAGACCTCAAAGGCAAATACAGCAACAACAAAAATAAATGAATAGGACTTAATTAAATTTAAAAGCTTCTGCACAGCAAAAAAAAAAAATAATCAACAGAGTTCACAGGCAACCTACAGAATGGGAGAAAATATTTGCAAAGTATACGTCTGACAAAAGACTAATATCCAGAGTCTACCAAAGAACTCAAACAAATCAGCAAGAAAAAAACAAACAACCTCATCAAAAAGTGGACAAAAGATACGAACAGAAGTTTTTCAAAAGAAGATGGACAAATGGCCAACAAACATATTTAAAAAAAAGTTCAACATCACTAATCATCAGGGAAATACAAATTAAAACCACAAGATACCACCTTACCCCTGTCAGAATGGCTATTAAGTCCAAAAACAACAGATGCTGGTGTGAATGCAGAGAAAAAGGAACACTTATGCACCGTTGGTGGGACTGCAAACTAGTACAACCCCTATGGAAAATAGTAAGAAGATTCCTCAAAGAGCTAAAAGTAGACCTACCATTTGATACAGCAATCCTACTACTAGGTATCCACTCGAAGGAAAAGAAATCATTTTATCAGAAAGATACCTACACTTGAATGTTTATCACAGCACAATTCACAATTGCAAAGACACGGAATCAGCCTAAGTGTCCATCAGTTCGTGGGTGGATAAAGTAAATGTGGTGTATATATACACCATGGAATACTACTCAACCATAAAAAAATAATGTCTTTTGCAGCAACTTGGATGGAGACCATCATCCTAAGTGAAGTATCTCAGGAATGGAAAAACAAACAACACATGTTCTCTCACTAATAAGTGGAAGCTAACCGATGGGTACACACGGGCACAAAGAGACATAAAGGACACTGGAAAGTAAGAAGGGGGGAGTTTGGGAAGGGGATGAGGGATAAAACTTACCTATTGGGTACAATGAACACTGTTCTGGTGACGGGCACACTGAAAGCCCTGACTTCAGCATTATACAGTGTATCCATGTAACAAAAACATTTGTAACCCCTTAATATTTTGAAATAAATTTTAAATAAAAGAATGAAGAGTTTTTAAGGACAAAGAGGATCTTCTAGGCAAAGGGACCAGCATGAGGTAATGTGAAAACAAGGTAGATCAGGTGACCATGATGCAGCTCATTATATATAGGCCCAGGGTTTCAAACTCAAATGCCTACAGTAGCCAAAGCAGGGAACAGGTCGACTGAATAGGACTAGGTTTAAGTGCATATGCACATACCACGTGCATGACACAGGTTGTGAAGAGGTGGAGACCAACCTCCATGGGTGGAGGAGGCAGTAGCTACTCAGGGCCAACAGACTGTTACAATGAGGGCTGGGGACCAGTGTCACCAAAAGAACTCCTGATTTGTCAAGAACAAAAATCTGATATGTGATATCACCTGGTTTTAAAATGTTGATTCAATAAAACAAAACAAAAGCACTATTTAGGCCCAACGAAATAAGTCTGGGGGCCAAATTCAGCCTGTAAGCTGCCATTTTGTAACTCAGGAAATGGGTACAACCTGAAAATAGTAGGAAATACTGAATTTGTACTTGAAATAGTGACTTGAAACTAGATTGCAAAGGGATTTAAAAGTAAAGATTTTAGGACATACCCTGTCAGCAGTGAAAGCCATTTAATGTTTCCAAGCAGCTAAACAGGAAGAGCATGAAACAAGAGTTGGCATACATTCTTTGTAAATAGTGAGACAGTAAATATTTTAGGCTTTGCAGGCCAAACGTTCTCTGTCATAACTATTCAACTTCTGCTGTTGTAACACAAAAGAAGCCATAGACTATACATAAATGAATGAGTGCACTTGTGTTCCAACAAAACTTTAATTACAAAAACAGGTGGAGAGCTATATTTGCCCATAGTCCAAAGTTTGCTGACCTCTGGTAAAGAAGATAGAATGAAGGATGTTTAAGGAAGTGAATGGGCAAAAGCAACCATTAATTTTTGCTAGAGTAGAAAGGTTTGTTTTGTAATTTTTTTTTTTTTAACAAAAGCTTTGTTGGGTGCTGATACACTTCTGGTTTTCTACTATGTGTTGACTATGTAGTTGAGGCCAAAAAAATATGTTTTGTCAGGATAAAAACTGTGTTGCCATTTAAAATAACAGGAAAAATTCTTAGCAATGGTTTCAACAGCTGATGTAAATTTATATATGCATTTGAAACAGTTTCTTCAGGATTGATGACCAAGGCAAAAATGTGAAAACAAAAAAGGCATTTAGTACCCTATATTCTAAAGAAAGATGCCAACAATTAAGGCCACCAAAAAGGTCCTACTGTAATCAGCACCTAACCCAAGTAGAAGCAGAAGCCAAGTGAGGAAGCAAGGCTCCCAGTGGCTCATGTGTAGAGATTGGGAAGTACCTGCAAGAAGGGGAGACTGTCTGGTTGAACATATGCTATAGGAAGTACATCAAAACAATAAGAGATGCCAGAGAAGTAGCAACAACCAAAACAGGGGCAACAAATATAGGCAGGGAGGTAGAGGCATTTGCCGTTTTTCCTTTATTCTCCTCCTTAGGCCTCTACCCCAGAAGAGCTAGGCTTGGAAAAGGCACTGAGGGCAAGGTACTTTAGAGCTGAGCGCTCTAAGGTCTAGATGGGAGGTTAAAAATGTATAAGCGTTCCTCACTTCAGGTCACAAAAGCCATAAAGTGTGGCTCCAAATTAGGCCAGGGAAATTTTTACATATGAGATTAAAGTTTCAAACTGGATCAGGCTGCATTTTCAATTATGTTTAATACGCTTGTGCCTAACAGAGAAGGGAAGTTGTACAGGGCATAATTAAAAGAGAACGAAGAAAACTATTTCATATTTGTTCCTCACTAAATTCAGACTTTTCAATAAACAGTTATACATTTATACACAGACACAGAATGTATCCTCTGTGTATGACAGACATGGATTTACATTTAATAGGGTGATATTTATAATACTGAGATATCAGAAACAACCTAAATGCCCAAAAAAAGAAATAAGGTTGAGTAAATTATAATATACCTACAAAACAGGCTATGAAACAGCTATTAAAATGATATTTTGCAAGAATTTTATTGACATGGGAAAGTGTTCAAGATACAGTGTTAAAGGAAAAAGAATACAAAACTCAGTATAACAGCAATTACATAAAAAATATATGCATACAGAAAAAGCAGTAATGAAAAGTACTAAAATGTTACCAATAATTACAGGAATTCTGAGTGCTTTTTATAGTCTTATCTATGCTATTCAGTATTTTCCAAATATTTTATCATATGCACTTATTACCTCTTAATAAAAAATGTTAGTTTTAGTTTAGCATTTAAAACCAGCCCTTTAAGGCACTATATTTCTTCATAAAAAAATAAAGCAAAATAAGAATTATTCTCACTGCTGGTACTAAGGGACAGACCCAAATCCCTGCCCCAGCCCCCATCACAGCTCCTAACAAGCTAATTATGTTGTCACATGTTCACATATTTTTAAGTTACATTTTTAAAATTGAAAGATAGTAAAATTGACCTTTTTTGATGGGGGGGTGTACAGTTCCATGAATTTTAACTCATGCAAAGATTCAAGTAATGACCACTCCAACACTGGATACAGAATCCAAAAATATTCCCTCAGGTGATTTCTCTCAGGCAAAAATACCATCCATTCCTAACCCCTGGTAACCACTTATTTGTTTACTAGAATTTTGTCTTTTTGACAATGTCATACAAATAGAATAACAGATACACTGTTAAACAATATCTCCCGACTTTCCCTTTCCCCCAACCCCTGACAACCACCATTCTACTTTCTGCCTCTATAAATTTGACTGCTTACAGGTACCTCATACAAGTGGAATCATACAATATTTGTCCTTTTGTGACTGGCTTGTTTCACCTAACATGTTTTCAAGGTTCATGCATGTTGTAGCACGTGTAAGAATTTCCTTCCTTTTTAAGGCTGATAATATTTCATTGTATGTTTATACTATGTTTTGTTTATCCATTCATCTGCTCATGAACACGTGGATTGCTTCCACTTTGTGGCTATTGTGAATAATGCTGCTATCAACATGGGTATACATATGTCTGCTCAAGTCCTTGCTTTCAATTCTTTTGGGTATATATCTAGAAGTGGAATTGCTGGATCAAATGGTAATGCCATGTTTAATTTTTTGGGGAACCACCATATTGTTTTTCACAACATGGTGCTACAGCACTTTACATCCCTACCAACAATAAACAAAAGTTCCAATTTCTCCACATCCTCACCAACACTTGGGTTTTTTGTTTGTTTTTTGTTGGTTTGTTTTGCCTTTTTGTTTTTTTAGACAGGGTCTCGCTCTGTCGTCCAGGTTAGAGTGCAGTGGCATCATCATAGCTCACTGCAACCTCAAACTACTGGGCTCAAGTGATCCTCCTGCCTCAGCCTCCTGAGTAGCTGGGACTACAGATGTGCACCACCGCGCGCAGCTAATTTTTCTATTTTTTTGTAGAGACAGAGTCTTGCTCTTGCTCAGGCTGGTCTCAAACTCCTGGCCTCAAGCAATCCTCCTGCTTCAGCCACCCCAAGTGCTAGGATTACAGGCGTGAGCCACCACACCTGGCCTTGTTATTTGTTTTTAGTAATAGCCATCCTAAACAGTGTGAAGCAGTATCTCATTGTGATTTTAATTTATATTTTCCTGATGGATAATGTTGTTATGTATTTATTGGCCATTTGTATATCTTCTTTGGAGAGATGTGTATTTAGATGCTTTGCTCATTTTAAAATTGAGCTATCTTTTTATTAGTGAACTGTAAGAGTTCTTCATATATTTTAGATATAAGTCTGTTATCATATATATATATATGATGTCCAAATATATTCTCCCATTCATTCAGTTGCTTTTGCACTCTATTGATGATTTCCTTTGATGTGCAAAAGTTTACATTTTGATAAAGTCCAATTTATCTACTTTTCCTTTTGCTGTCTGTTTGGTGTCAGTATATAACCTTTTGAGATTGGCTTCTTTCACTTAGCTTACAGTATGTAATCATTTGAGATTCATCTAAGTTGTGTCTATCGGTAGTTCATACCTTTTTATTGCTGAGTGGCATTCCATTGTATGGATGTACCAGAGAATTTTTTCACATGTAGGACAAAAGGGTTTTTCCAGCTTTTGGTGATTATCAATAGAGTTACTATAAACATTTGTGTTCAGATATTTGAATGAATGTAAGTTTTCATTTCACTTTAAATTTTTCATTCTGTATAGTAAAGCCCCAGAGCAGAACTGCTGGGCCATAGGGTAAATTTATGGTTAGCTTTATAATATACTACCAAACTGTTTTCCAGAGTGGCTGTACTATCTTGTATTCCTACTAGCAATGTATGAGAGTTCCAGTTTCTCTGCAATCTTTTCATTATTGTTTAAGTAATTTTCTGTACCACACTTCCTCCTTTCCTTCTGGAACTCCAATGACATGAAAGTTAGAATGTTTTGTTATTGTCCCACAAGACCCTAAGGCTCTCTTCTTTTTTTTTTTTTTCCTCTTGTCTCTCTGTTTTTCAGATAGGATAATTCCTATGATTTTCAAGCTCTCTGACTCTCCTCAGGATAATTTCTATGATCTTCAGGTTCTCTGACTCTTCTCTGTTATCTCCATTAATTTCATCTTCAGGAGTTCATAAACAATTTTATGAGGTCACTTTCCCAAGTTCCACCTTCTCCTTGATCTCCCCAGTATTTATGGGGTTCCCTGGGGCTCTCCTTTTCAGCACTCTGCTCAGAGAACTTTATTTACCCAGTTCTGACAATAACGCTCTGCAAACTCTTTCTCCACTGGGGGTCAACTAGCAGGAGGACAGAAAGAGAAAAGCAGAGATGGTGTGCCCCACCCTTCTGTGACCGCAGCTCCCCTAGTCAGAAAGAAGGGTTCCTCTCCCTCAAAGTTTTAGATACCTGCGTCTTTCACAACACCTACTGTCACTACGAGGAGACACAATTTCCACTTCTTAAGATTGTAACTGGAGGTCTTCTCCTAAAGCTCTCTCTGGCTACACTCATGTCCACTGCCTGGTTTCAGGCTGTGTTGAGACAAGGCCAGGTAACAATTAAAAGGGACAAATGGCAAACTCACCACCAGTTGGTGGTACTTCAAATTCTGGTCTTCTTTCCCAATCTGCTACTATTTACTCTTTACTACTTTACTCCTCAAATAGCTATTCCATACATACTATCCAGGTTTTATAACAGCTGCATTGAGTGGGAATGACAAGGTATCATGTGATTATGCCATCTCACCTAGAATCAGAACCCTCTAGGATTATGAGTTGTATATTTATATTTTAAGCTTGGCAAACATTTTCTGTAAAAAGCCAGATAGTGAATATTTTAGGCTTTGAGGACCACAGATGATCTCTGTTGCATATTCTTCTTCTCCTTCTTCCTTTTTGTTTTTAAAAAAAATAAACCCTTTAAAAGGGTTCTAAGCTCATAGGCCATACAAAAACAGGCCGCAGAGCCATTGTTTGCCAATCCTTATTTCAGAAGACATTATTTATCTATAAATATATGAAAATTCATGCAAAGACAACCTGTGCTATAAGTTATGCTTTACAATATCACTTTAACAAATTAATATTTTTGCCAAAATCCATAATGGGGGAAGAAGGGTGCTCTTAGGTAGACGTATCTTTATCATTGTTTATGATAAAGTTGCTTAGAAAATGCTTAATTTTGTGTTTATATTTAATAATTCATAATAGGATCTTATAGATGTCTTATTGTTTACTGTAAATACTATATTAATGAATGTTATTATTTGTTTAGACATAATACTAATGAAACTCACAAGGAATTATCTTTCAAATCCATTCAACTTCTTCTCCCAGCATTTGGATAAAGACAGAATTCAGCAAAAGCTATCACATTTGTCACAGGTTTTTAAAGTAAAGCTAACAAAAGAAAGCTGTGTATGCAGTATGCTGACAACTACTTATTAACAAATGGATTGCC
Source organism: Daubentonia madagascariensis (assembly GCA_023783475.1). Taxonomy (NCBI): domain Eukaryota; kingdom Metazoa; phylum Chordata; class Mammalia; order Primates; family Daubentoniidae; genus Daubentonia; species Daubentonia madagascariensis. The sequence continues at coordinate 7,326,675 of JAKFHU010001268.1, read as the reverse complement.
AACAAAGTAATTGGCAGACAAAGGAAAGCAAATCAGTTTACTCCCCTTTTACCCATTATGCTACATTTATATTTTTCATCATGTGTTATTCTATCATCAATGATTACTACATTGTTGAGTTAATGCAATGGATTAATGAGAAAAGTTAGCTGTTTCTCTCAAATGGTATGGTTTTCTTATACTATTATTTAAATCTGACAGATGGGGAAGGTCACACTTTCAATTTCCAAAAGTTCTAGGAAATTACCATCTCATTTCAAGACACTATAGGTAAGAAAACTGAAAATGATAATAAACTATTTTTTGATTCTAATATTCCTATTGGTAAGAACATTGGTAAAAATCCACCCAGAGAATGTAACCTAAAATACTAACAGGAAGATTCATCCCAATTAAATATACGTCTCTCACAATAAAGCATTAAAGACAGAGTTGGCACAGAATGGATTCTGCGTAAATATTAGTTTCTCCTCTTTCTTTTTTTTTTTTAATAGAGATGGGGTCTCATTTTATCGCCCAGGCTGGAGTGCAGTGGTGTGATCATAACTCACTGCAGCCTTGAACTCCTGGGTTCAAGTGATTCTCCTGCCTCAGCCTCCTGAGTTGCTGGGACTACAGGCGTGTGCCCCCACACCTGGATAATTTTAAAATTTTTTTTTAGAGACAGGGTCTCACTATGTTGCCCAGGCTGGCCTTGGACTCCTGGCCTGAAGTGATCCTCCCACCTCGGCCTCCCAAAGTGCTGGGATTACAGGCATGAGCCACCACGCCCAGCCTCTCCTCTTTCTTAGCTCCACACCCTTGCAGATGTAAGAACTACTGCCAATCTATTTCCTGTTTTACATTCTACAGTTTGTTTTCCTCTTTTTAAAACTCCCTTGTTTATGACACAGTACACTGTAGTACACCAAAAATAATACAACAAAAGAAAAGTTAATCATTAACTGGAAGGAATGAGGGAAAAAAAGGAGGGCAAGTGGCAGTGGGCTGATGCCTTTTATCCAGCTATTGTTTGTATCTAATTGATTAAAGCAATATTTCTTGCTAGCCAGTATTTTAACTTATGGATCTAGTTGCTTCAAAATAAGTATTCAATTTCCACATCTTGTTGTTTAACTGAACTCCAACACATTCGTTTTTCTTGTTCTAACATGTTAACTAAAAGCAAAGGCTCTCTGATTTCAACACAAGATTTTACTATGTTTATATTCCCTTGCCCCAAACTTGTTTGTTTTTGTTACAATATACTTCAGCTTTTATCAGCTGCCAGGTTGACAATATTCTTGCCACAAAACAATTCACTTATTATACAAGCAAACATAGTGATACTCACCTATGAATGGACTATGTCTACAACTTTAAAAAGAAGGAAAAAAAAATAAAGCACATCAAAGATACTGCCTTTATATTAAGTATGTCAAAGCTTCAAATACATTTGAAACCCAGACAAGAAACACTTGTTAACTCAGGTCTTGGCAAGATTTAGTATAAACACAAATCTGAGTTGTCCTATCCTTTTTTTCTTTTTAGAAAACAAGCTTAGGTTTAATGTGCCAATACCATTATTGTTTATAAGTCCTTATGATTTGGATATTTACATGATTGTAAAAGGGCTACAGTCATTTTTTCTTTAATGATATGGTAACTTAATGTCAAAGCTAGGCTATTATATAAATGCATTTATATAATGTATTTTTTTAAAATATTCATAATTTCAATATTTAGTGAAATTTTTATAATTCTTCCTCATCCCAAATTATGTAAGATTTTATGTTTTAATTACATGTTAAAAATTAAAATAATAGATATAGTAATAGTTGTTAAATTAAAACAAGTGACATCCATATTTTTAAAGTAAAGTATGTAGTTTTTTTTTACAACACTTTATTTACTGTTATTGACTTAACTTGATTTTATAGTATACTAATGGGAAACTGTCCTGTGATATAAGAAAATAAATAGGAAGAGCAGGACTCTACTCATTCACAGGAGGAATCAATGCTTCATAATAAACTTACTAATGCCATTAACTTGTAATTAGTAATAATTCAGAAACTGTGTCAAATATTAATGTTTAAAAAGTTTTATGATGTAGCGAATGAATAACATATATAAGATTAGAGGAAAATGTTTAAACATCTCTAGAAAATACTTTTAAATTATGCTAAAAACACTTTTTAAATATAAACAACTTATTTGTTAATTATATAGTGTTTTTAATTCAGGCAGCATCTACCAAGCAACATTTTTTGATTAGATACTCTGTAATTAAAATTAATTAAGTTGTATGTCATTGAAAAACTATTCTATGAACACACTCCCGGCTAATTCATACTAATTTTCTCATAAATTTAATTCTATTTTTCATGTCTTTCTGACATGTAGGTGGACACCAAGAAGGGAGGGACAAGTATAAAAGAGGGGGAAAAAAGTAAAGAGAAAAAGGGAGGAAGAAAACCTAAATGAAAAACCTTAAAGAGCTATTAAAAGAAAAAGGAAAGAGAAAGCAAGAGAGAGGAAGATGGAAGGGAAACCTGAAAACAAGCATCAAAAAAAACTATAAATTATAACAACTATTTTTAAATGATGTCAAATAATTCTCATAAAGTATCAGAAATAAACAACTATCTCTTCACCCAGATATGGAAAGAGAGAGCAAAGCCACCACAAATGTTCAAAATGGGAAGGAAAACACTGTAAAGCTGGCTCAAATGCCTTACTATCATTATATCCATAACCTAAACTTCTAATCTCCTGCTGCCTAGAGGGCCAGAGTTCTGGGGGCCAAGGCAAGGAAGAGGGATGGTGGTCGGGGCTAAGGGGAGAGTCTCAGCACTCAATATAAGTATATTCACCTAATCTTCCTGTTTTCGATTTCCTTAACTCCTGATCACGCCCAGTCAGAAGACCCCAAGTTTTAATCTCTCCAGTCACCTGCTGGCATGGAAAGGGCAGTTACCCAGTGTCATGAAGTATGTAAGAATTTTCTTCAATAGCTTTCAATCAAATCCCCTTTTTCAGATCCCTCTTGCCCCATCCCCAGACCCACCACTAACACCCAGTTCCAGACGTATCTAGAGCCAGATCCCAGCCTTTTAAATATCCTAAGGTTTAGATTGTATTAATTTTTTGGCTTCCTCCTTTGCTAATTTAGGATTTGGCATTTTCTAATCAGTTACCACTGTGGTGTTCAAACCACTATCTTTACCTGGAAGCTTCAGAACACATGTTATTTTCAAGTGTCCATGAAATACCTGAAAAAAGAATATTAATCTTACACTATAGGCCACAATATAAGTCTCAAGAAATTTTAAAAAATAGAAACTACAAAGGATGCATTACTCAAAACAAACTAAAATACAAAAAAATTAAAACAAGCCAAAAAAGGTGGCAAATTTTAAACTCTTCTCCCAAATACAAATAAATAAAAAGTATCATTATAAACTATTTCTATCATGACAAGAGAACTAAGAATCAAAACACGGGTTTGTAGCCAAAGTTGTAATTAGGGGCAAATTCAGAGATTTAAACTCTTTCATCATTTTTAAAAGAAACAAAAATATGAAAAACTCACAAATGTCACACATAACTTAGAAAACCAACAACAAAACAAATATCAGGAAAATAGGATTAAAAAAAGAACAAATCAATAAATTATAAACAAAAAAAGTACCAATAATTAAATTCTAAAAGCTGTTCTAAAAAAGAAAAGTACTTAACAATGTCTCTATAAATCTATTCAAGATAAAAAAAAAACCATATATATATATAGGAAAATATCCCTATTCTTATTCTATGCATGCTAAAATATTTAGGGGTGAAGTATTACATATCTGCAACCTAATTTCAAGTGGTTCAGAAAATAAAAAAGGAATATGTACTAGTTTCTGTAAGTCTAGTTTTCCTAGTTTTTCTAAGCAAATATGCCAAAATTGGTGAATCTAAATGATGAGTATATGGGTGGTCATTGTACTATTTAGTTTTTCTATTCATTTGAAAATTTTTGAAATAAAATTCGGTATATGTAGATACTGAGGGCATTCACAAATAAGATTCTCAATATAAAGTTATGCTAATAAATTTGGATGGTTTTTCTGAGGTATATAACTACCAAAATTCACTTACGAAATAAAAAAAAAAAACCCAGACTATTAGCCATGAAAGAAACAAAAAAGGTTACTTATTTATTTTACAAATACTAAGTCCCAATATGTATCAGGAATTTTTCTTGACATACAGACACAGTAGTGAAAATGATAGACCAAGTCCCTACCCTCATGGCGCTAACACTCTAGTAGAGAAAAGAGAGCATGACAAATAAACATACACATATATAAAGCGCCAAGTAGTGATAAGTACTATGAAAAAATAAAGGCAATCAAAAAAAAATAAAGTGAGGAGGATTGCTATTTGAGAGAGGGTTCTCAAGGAGGGCTTCTCTAAAGTGTGGTATTTGAGCAGAGCCCTGAATGAAGCAATGAGGCAAGACTCACAAATATCTAGGGAAAGGTTCTAGGCACAAGAAACAGCAATTATCAAAGAATTATGACCCTCCCCCTAAAAGGCTCCCGGGCAAGTTACTTTTATTTATTTTTTCAATCTTAAGAGGTAATTCCCACGTAATATCAACTGCTCTTGGGCACAGAAAAAGATGGAAAGCTATGCAGTTCATAATCCTGACACCAAATCCAGGTAAAAGTATTACAAAACAAACCCCCAAAACAAACACACACACACATTCTGTTTCTCTCTCTCAATGGATTAACAGAACCAATAAATACAGATACAAAAACCTGTTATCAAACTAAATTCAAAGGCATTTAAAATTCTTTTATAGTTGTATTTTTCAAGCGTTTGATTTCCAGCTAAGTGAAACTAGTTGGTGGTCTGCAACCAACATGTAAGAGAAGAATAGGGGAAAAAAATCTAAGTATATTGCATACAGTAAGATTAAGTATTGTTTCATGAAACTTTTGTTTCACTCTCATACATATACACACACTTAGAATGGGTCACAATACAAAAATTATCTTTTTACTATGATGGTAGTCAAAAATATTTGGAAGACAATGATAGAGGAGTGAAGGATGCTTGGGCTTTTCGCTGGAATGCAAGAATGGTTAGATATGAAGTAATATATCATATCAGTAGATTATAGGAAATAATTATCTCAACAGATTAAAAAAAACTATTCAGTAAATTCCAATAAATATCCCCAATTAAAAAAAAAAGTAACAAAAATACCAAATCCTTTCCTCCTAAAATATCATACCTCTTTAAAAACCTTTTCTTTACATTATAAAAAATATTTATCTTGAACCAACAGCAAACATCATACCTACAGAGGAAAATCAAGCTTAAGAACTACCTATATATTCACGGCTCAAATTTAGATCTCTATTTCAGCCTGCTTCTCTGACTTCAGACTTGAATATCCAACTACCTACTTGACAGTTCCATTTGGGTGTCTAAAAGACATCTCCAACTTAACATGTCCGAATCTAAACCTCTGATAATAACCCTTCCCCCACCACTCTACTCCTCTTTGTAATCTTCCCTATCAGTAGGTGGCATTCATTATTTCAGTTTCTTCAGCAAAAAACCCTGCAACCATCCTTCACACCTCTATCACATCTTCTATCCATTCAGTCAGCGCATTCCACAGACTGTACCTTTAAAATATTTCCAGAATTGAACCATTCTTATCACTTCCACTGTTATTAGTAATACCTGGATCCAAGCCATCCTCATCTCCAGCCAGGATTATTGCAAAAGACTTTTAATTGCACTCTCTGCTTCCACTCATGCTCCCTTAGGTGTATTCTCAATACAGCAGTGAGAGTAAGCCACAAGAGTGAACCTTTTAGAAGTGATGTTAGATCTTGTTACTCCTCCACTCAAATCCCCCCAAGGCTTTGCATCTCACTCTAAGTAAAAGACAATATCCTTACTACGACCTAATCATCAACTTCTCTCTCTCTCTCTCTCTGCTCTAGCCACACTGGCTATGATAGTCCTCAAACATCCTAGATACACTCTTCAGGGGCTTTGCATCAGCTGTTCCTTCTGCTTGTAATGCTCTTCCTTCAGTCACATTCTTTGGATCATGACTCAAAAGTCACGTTTTCAGAGAAACCCACATGAGACACTCTTATCTAAAATTTTAACATCCTAACTCTACGACTTATGCACACTCCCTTCTTCCAACTTTTTTTTTCAACTTAGCAGTTCTGTTTGAAACACATTTTTAAACTTATTTTATATCATTTTCTTCTATCTCCAGATATTCAGTCTTCTTGTTTATCATCTACCTATACACTACCCACACGTCTATCCCATGAAGGCAGGGACTATTGTCTACTTTGTGGATGGAGCTATCCCCGTGACTTAAAGCACCGCCTGGCAGATAGTAGGCACTCAATAAATATTTGCTGAATGAATGAATGATCACAAATCCCCGACGAAAAACACAACCACTCACCCAAGAATAAATGTACGTATGCATATACACATAATACTCTTCCACATGATTTCAGGAAGTTCACAAAATCTTCAAGTCCAGTGTTAGCCTCATAAGGGTTTCCTGATGTTAAAAACCTCTCCACAAAGGGATTTTCTATTTAAATAAAAGCAAGTCAAGATTGTTATTATGCAAAACTACTCAGGAATGTACAGTCAAAATAAAATATATAATTCTATGTTCTCCTGTATCAAAATAATTTCCTTTGTGTATTTGATACTTGTCTCAGAACTTTTTGAGCATGTGTTTCTTCAAGGATATTTTTGCCTTTTCTAACACTCAGAAAAGAAAAATACCTCTTATTCCTGTAAAATCTCAAGTCCTTTTCCTCCTTTGTACTTGCTTGTTGCCCCCTAGCCCAAGAATACTTTTCTCCCAGATATCTTCACAACTTCTTCTCTTACTTCATCCAATTTCTATTCAAATGTTACCTCCTCAGAGAGGTCTTCCCTGACCAACCTATCTAAAATAGACACACATACACACATCTCACCATCACTCTGTCCCCTTACCAAAGTACATGCATATTTATTTGTATATTATCTATATTCCCAACTAGAAAGTAAGGTATTTGAGGACAACTTTTGGTTTTATTCACAACAATACATCCCCACAGTTAAGAACAGTTTTTGTCACACAATAGGCATTCAGGATGTGTGTATGCATGTACTTTGTGATAGAATAGTACAAAGGGGACAGAGTATTAAAGGAGGTGCCAGCTCATGTAAGACCATCAAAAAGATTTTTTTACTTTTACTAGATTTGGTGTCATATGCTGAATTACTAAGTCAAGGGACGAATGGAAGGAAGAAGGGTACTACAGAAGGAATGAAAGCAAAATAACAAGGAAGGAAGAAAGTTTGTTTGGGACATAATAAAAGTATGTGCTATTTAGCAGAAGCCAGACTTTCTATGTTTGCATTTGAACTTTTGCCACTCAAGAATCAAACCTCAGGTGATCCCATAGCCAGGTGCCTATAGTCTCTCTCCCTCAGCAATTTTCCCTTTTTTGGGAAAGAGCTTAACTAGAGAAGGCTTTTTGAAGCAACAGATTCCAAGAAAACATATTAGGTTTCATTTCTTTACTTTCTTACCTGAAATGTTAAGAATATGGGTTAGTTTCTCTTTAGATTTTCTTTTGAAAAGTGCTATGAACCAAAGGAGTTCCCAATGTTCTAAAATAAAATGAAGATAAAATATCAAAATTCCTGATTTTATTTTTCAGAAAATATTATAGTAAAAAGTCATTTTAAAAAGCTTCACTTGTGTATACATGTATACTTGAAAAGAATTACTTTGAAATGAAAAATAAAAACAGAAGTTGATTGGAAATATAGCAGCCCTTCACTAAACATTCTTCTGAAGGCCAGACATTTTTTATAAGGTGGGGCAAATTCTACCAAGTTGCTGCACTGACAGCAATGCACTTAAAAAGGGGCCAAAATTGTAAAAAATGATTGAAAACTGAGTAGCTTTCATAGTACACTGCATCTTTTAAAAGTTGCAGTGTGCATTGTCAATGCAAATCTTTCTTCTTATCCTCAACTTTTATCTAACTTTATTAATATTAAAATATTTTTTAGTTAGAATTGATTTGAAAATCAAAGTCTAAATCCATGAAAACTACATTAAGTACTTACACATTTGTGAAATTCTACTCAACCGGATTCTGCCATAAAAATAGCTAGTTGCTACTTGAAAACATATACACAGAAATATGGGTCTCATTTTATAGGCTCTTGAGTATATATAATAGATCATGAGAGTCATATAATTTATTATGGTATTAAATACTAAGATAGGTTAAATATACCAAATAAGCACATTCCAAATTTGTCTTTAATTTAAACTAAAGTCATACCCTCTCTTGTAGATAAATACTTCTTACCACAAGTCCTAAAGTGACATATTTTATAGCTCTCTCTTAGTGAAAAGTTCTACTCCTTGACCCCCACTACTTTCAGCAAATGAAAGAAGCCTCAACTACAGTGCTATCACATGTGTTTGTTTTTGAAATATGTGAGGTAGTCAACACGAAAAGTGAAAGAAGGAAGAGAGAGAGCACACTTGAGTTTTTGACAAATATAAAGGTATTACGTGTGCCTCTGTAAAATGGGATAGGCAACATTAATAGAAAATTAGAAAGGACTTTCACCTTGTAATGAAGGACAGGTGAAGAAAACCAGTCAACAATGCAAGTGGCCTTCAATTACACTTAGGAGTGTCCTGCAGAAGCAGGCTGAAGGCCAACTATCTTAAACCAAACAAGCAATCTATCAGTGAGAAAAAACAAATCAAGTTCTGGAAGCCTCGGAGCTAACATAAAGTGGATTTGTGGTGTGTTACAAAATACTAACAAGCACCCTTCGAAAATTACTTCAAAGTCTCTATTCTGACAGGCTTATGCCATAATATCTGGATACAGTTTAATTTTCTTGAATAACATCAAAATATACACCTGACTAAGGTGTTTCTATAATAAATAGAGGACAGGATTTTTAATTCTAACTCTTGTTTTGTGAAACTCCTGGCAATATTTCACTTGCAGTATTACTCCATTTTGAAAAGTTTAGTATAAACCAGTCAAATTTTTATAAAATAAAACATTTTCCTATTGATTGACCATATAATTTGAAATGTCTTTTAATAATTTCTAACATCTTCAATTGGCAGATTTTATTTATTCATACACATGTGTATTCATTCAACAATTACTTATTGAGTACCTATTATTGCCAGGCATTCTTCCAGGAGTTGGGGATACAGCAATAAATAAAATGAACAAAAATTCTTGCCTTCTATTTTCTTATTCTTTTAGGTGTCTTGGTTCCTCCTCAGCTGTGGTAAAACCTTAATTGTCTCCCCAAATCTTCCCTCTTCGTTTAATTAATCAAACTTTTAGCTGGGTCCACAGCCACCCAGCTAGATGCTAAATAACATAGACCTTGAGCTCAAAGCCATGTGACTAAGCTCTGGATCAAGGGAGGGGGGCAAAAGTGATGAGGGCAATGGCTCACATGCTTTAAAAAAGCTGCTTATTCTCTACCTCCTCTTGCCTCCTTCACTCAGGCTACAAGTCAGACATGGTAGTCAGCAAGCTTCAACCACACAGAAGACCCTGAGGAGATAGCAAAAAACCAAACAAACAAAAGGGCAGGAACCTTCATCTCTGGATAACCCTGTGGAGCAAAGAAGCCCTGAGCTGAAAACCAGTTCAAACTTGGGAAAAAATTAACTTTCTATCATGGTTAAGTCACTGTTATCTGGTCCCTAAAAAATAGCTGAATCAACATATATGTGTGGTAGTCCACTCATCATCTTGTATATTATCTTGAAATATGAATGATGACCCTTAATTTACCTGGCATATATTTTCAAACTCCTCCTAGAAGCCATCCTTGACCTACTCCACGCCATGATTACATCAATCATTGATTCTTTTCTGTGACTTCTGTATCTTATATATATCTCTATTGTTAGACTTACCACATTTTCCTGTAATTTATTTCCACATATATCTCCATATATATTTCCATATATATCTCCCTAAGATGTATCTTTCTTGAGAAAAAAGGTCATAATCTTTTTTGTGTCACCCACATTGTGCCTGGCACAGAGTCAGTACATATTAAATATTTGTTAAGCAGAACTTAAACGTTAAGTTGGTTGTTTTCTATTGTTATTTCTTGTTTTTTCTTTTTTTGGTTAGATTATAAGTGAGCTAACAATATTTTTTCCTGTCAGAGAATAAAGTTTATGAAAAGTTAATAAATGGAGATAATTTTTAAAATATATAGGCTAAATTAAAAATCTCTAATATATCATGGGTCAGAAAAATCAGTCCCAAACATTGGGTAAAAAGGCTTTATTTTCAGTAGTTAGCAGATGCCAAGCAATCTCAGCTTTTTGGAACACTTCAATTTTATAAGCAGTCTACTTTCAACCATCACGGCTGTTGTCATTTTCACTTAGCAGGCCCTAGTAAACAGAGCAGGTAATGGCAGTGGTGTGTCAGACAGGGTCCACAATAAAGGAAGTCAATAGGAGATACCCCCCCGACACACAGACACACAGACACACAGACACACAGACACACAGACACACACACACACACACACGAGGGTGGTAGAGAATCAGACTAGGACTAGGAATGTGAAAAGAAAAGGAGTAAGAATGGCAGACAGATGAGGAGACTAAGAATCTTAAGTAAAATAGAAGAAGATTGTAAACCAAAGAAAACAACGGTAATGGTTCACATTGGAATTTTTAAGCTGTTAAAAATGCACATGCACTCACACTCACACCAATAATATATCACCTATCAAACTACCAAAATGTTTAAGTTTGATAATTCTCAATGCTGTTGAGGTTGTAGAGACACAGGCACTTTAACATACTGTTGGATGAATTATAAATTAGTGTAAACATTTTAGAAAGTAATTTGGGAATATTTATAATAAAATTTTCAACATATATTCTATTTCTGGAAATTACCTTATGGACATCCTTGGGAAATTTTGGCAATATTTATTCCTAAGAATTTCGTTAAAGTATCATTTGTAACAGCAAAAAACTGGACACAATAGAGGTCCGTCAATTGGGAACTGATTATGGTATATGATGGAAAATAATCATACGCAGGCATAAAAAAGAATGTGGCAGATCTCTTTGCACCTTTGAAGACATCCATGCTATATTTTTATCAATGGAAAAGAAAGTTACACAACATTATATGTGACAAAGTATCCTGTACAAAAATGAATTTTGTAAGGGTGTTTATGTTTATGCCTTAACATTTCTGGCAGGACAAAACTAAAACTATGAATAGAGGTCCCACAAGAAATCAATTGCAGGGAAGGGGGATTTAGTGTTTCCTTATATGCTTTTGTGAACTGTTTGAATTGAGCCATGTGCATATATTAATTTAAAAATTTTTAAATGTCAAGAGAATTGTCTGGATAGTGGAGTTGTGACTACTCTATTGTTTTCTATATTATAACCTCAGATAAATCCTTTTTAAATTATTTAATTACTATCTGCAATTAAACTGCTATTTAGAATATTAACACTGGCCAGCTATATATATATCTCAACTTTAGTTTCATTTCTATTTTATGGAAAGAGCCATTGGGAAAACAAAGGTTGAAGAAATGTACTTTTTCTCCTCTGTAGCCCTTTATTTTTAGTTTTATGCTTTAAAACCTTTTCCTTAAATCTGATCACTTAGCAACTTACTTTTATCCCAACCAATTATGCTTCATGCTGAGAGACAAAATAAATGGTGACTACATGATAGCAATATAATTGATTAAACAATAAAATATTCCAATAACTTGTTCTGCCTTCATGATGTCCAACATATCATTTGAGTGACATTTTCACTAATACGAGTATTTGATTTGATAGCATATAGACATAACCAATTTCATGAATATGTAAGTTATAGATACAAATGGTAGGAAAGATTAAGAATGAAACTAATTTAGCCGCAAGTACTGCTAACACATGTTAGAGAATGGCTGGTTCTAAGAGCATTAGTATGTGTAGTGTTGATCTACAAAGGCATCGGTGCCTAAGTTCTAATACTCAAGATACTAACCCTAAGAAAGATCATTCAACTGATTGCATTTAGCAATTTGATACAGAAGGAAAACTAATTCAAACTACTCAAGATCAATTTCATATTACATCAATATTAGAACCAGATCTCGAAGTGCAGATCCTTTGCAGAATCGTAACAAGGGACATCAAGATGATTTAACTAAAGTGAGGCAATTTCTGCTGTACAAATAGAAACACAAAACTAATCCATTTCACTCTTCCAAAAAGCATTTTTCTAGATCAGGAGTCAGCAAATCTTTCCTGAAAAGAGCTAGATAGTAAATATTTTACGCTTTGCAGGCCACATTAAATCTCTATACTGGAAATTTCACATAAATGGTATTATACACTGTGTGGTTTCTGTGGCTGGCTTCTTTCCCTGAGCATAATGTTTTTGAAGTCCATCATGTCCCACGTATCTGTAGTTTGTTACTTTTTATTGCTAAATAGTATTGCATTGGATACATTCTTAAAGTGAACAATTTATTAAGTTTTAACATATGTATACACTCATGAAACCATCACCAGTCAGGATACCAACATATCAATCACTCCCAAAATTCATCGTGCCCCTTTGAAATTCCTCCTTCCTGCCCCTCCCCGTACACCTCTGTCCTCAAGGCAACCACTGGTTTGCTTTCTGCCACTATACATTACTTCACATTTCTCAGAATTGTACATAAACAGAATCATACAAGATGTACTCCTTTTTTCCAACTTCTTTCACTCAGCATAATTATTTTGAAATTTATCAATATTGTAGCATGTATCTTTTTTTTTTTTATCACTAAAGAGTATTTTTGTTTATACATTCACCCATGAAGAACATTTGGAATTTTTCCAGTGTTTGGCTATTACAAATAAATCTCATATGACCACTTGTTTACAAGTCTTTGTATAGCCATATGTTTTTATTTCTCCTGGGTAAATTACCTAAAAGTGGAATGGCGGGATCATATAGTAGGTGTATGCTCAACTTAAGAAACTGCCAAATTGTTTGCCACAGAAGTCGCATCATTTAACACCCACAAACACTTTATGAGTAGTGTTCCAGTCCCTCCACATCCTCACGACACTTTATGGCCAGTCTTTTTAATTTTATTCATCCCAACAGATGTGTAGTGATAGCTCATTGTGGTTTTCACCTACATTTTCTAACGACTAAAGATGCTAGGCACCTTTTCATGTTTGTCACCTGTATATCTCCTTGGTGAAGTGTGTTCAAATCTTTTCCCAATTTTTAAATTAGGTAGTTTTATTATGGAGTTTTAAAATTTTTACATATTCTAGATTAATCAGATATATGATTTTGAAATATTTTTTCCCAGTCTGTAATTTGTCCTTTTATTCCCTTGACAGCATCTTTTAAGGAGGAGAAGCTTTTAATTTTTATAAAGGCAATTTATCAATTTCTTTTATGGATCATGCTTTTGGTGTCATATCTAAGAAATCATTCCCTAATACAACTTTTTCTCCTAGAAGTTTTATAATTTTAGGCTTTACATTTAGGTCTTTGATACATTTTGAATTAATTATTATATATGGTTTGAAGTGTAGGTCAATGTTCATTTTATTACATATAGATATCCAATTATTCCAGTACCATTTATTGAAAAGACTTGTTTTGTCACTAAAAATGCCTTTGCACCTTATTGAAAATTCGTATGTTTTGTCTTTTTTTTAGATTCTCTATTCTATTCCATTGTTTTATCTCTTTTGATGTCAATGCCACATTGTCTAAATTACTGTAGCTTTATAAATCTTGAAATCAGGTAGACCTCCAACCTTGTCCTTTCTTAAAACTGTTTTGGTTATTATGGATCCTTTGCATTTCTGTATGAATTTTAGAATCAGCTAGTCAATTTCTACAAAAAAAGCTGACTGAGACTTTGATTGAGTTTAAAATGACTCTATAGGTTACCCTGGGGAAAAATGACATTTTTAACAATATTGAGTCTACTGGTTCATGAATAAAGGACATTGCACCACTTATTTAGATCTTTAATTTCTCTTAAATATCTTTTGAAGTTTTCAGTGTATGGATCTTTCACATCTTTTGTCAGATTTACCCTAAGTTTTTAATATTTTGATATTATTATAAATGGCATTTGTTTTTTAATTTCAATTCTAATTGTTCATTGCTGTTATACAAAAATACAACTGATTTTTGTATATTGAGCTTATATGTTCAACCTTACTTCTTCGTTCTACTAGCTAGAGCATATAATCTGTGACTAACGACAGTTTCACTTGTTCCTTTCTAATCTAGATGCCTTTTTATCTGTTTCCTGCCTGACTGCAGTGCCTAGAATCCCCAGATCAATGTTGAGAAGAAGCAGTGAGTAGATACCCTTGTCTTGTTCCTAATCTTAGGAGGAAAGCAGCATTCAGTCTTTCATCACTAAGGATGATATCAGCTGTTGGTTTTTCTTAGATCTCCTGTATCAGGTTAAGGACATTGACTTCTTTCCCTAGTTTGCTGAGATTTTTTTAGTTAGGAATGAATGTTGGATTCTGTCCAATGCTTTCTCTGCATCTACTGAAATGATCATATGGCTTTTGTTTTTTAGTTTGTTAAGATGGTGAATTATGATTGCTAAATGTTGAACTAACCTTGCATTCCAAGGATAAACTGTACTTGATCATGACATATTATTCTTTTTATATATTGCTGGATTCTATTTGCTAAAATTTAGTTTAGAATTGCTACATCTACATTCATGAGTGACTGCACTGTAGTTTTTTTTTTTTTAATTGATTTTGGCATCAAGGTAATGCAGATTGTTTTAGGTAGGAGGGTAAATCGGGGCCCTGTTACTCCACCTTAGCCAGGAGTAGTAGTCTGCTAAATAGTTATTATGTTATTATTTCATTCATTCCTTCCTAGCCTAGAAAATACATATCATTATTACCATCATTTTAAATATGGGGGAAATGAGGAATGAGGAAAAACTGAGGCTCAGAGAGCAAGGTGGCACAGTTCTTTCTAAACTGGAACTAGGATTTGAATCAAGACAGTATGAATCTAAAACCCATTCTCTTAACCCCCTACCATACCATGATACTTAAATAGTACTCAAAAAGATTCTCTTTAGGCCGGGTGTGGTGGCTTACGCCTGTAATCCCACACTTTGGGAGGCACACCTTGGGAGGAGGATTACTTGAGGCAGGAGGTTGAGACCAGCCTGGGCAAAATAGCAAGACCCCATTTCTACAAAAAAATAGAAAAATTAGGCTGGTGTGGTGGTGCATACCTATAGTCCCCGCCACTCAGGAGGCTGAGGCAGGAGGATCATTTGAGCCTAGGATTTGAGGTTGCAGTGAGCTAAGATGATGCCACTGTACTCTAGCCTGGGCAACAGAGCAAGACCCTGTCTCAAAAGAAAAAAAAGATACTCTTTAAACATACAATTTCTTTTTCATTAAGAAAAAGCATAATATCTCTAAAGGATCCAAGTAGTCTGATCTGGAGACCATGTCTTAATCACTATAGTATTTGTTGAAAAAAGTGAATGAGATGACATGGTTTCTTATACTCTGAGTCAGGATCTACATAAACTATTAACTACTAAATATACTAAAGATATTACATAAGAAAAAGCAGATTTAATCCAGCTAAAAAGAAAAAGTCTTATAAGGATATTCTACAGTCCCAAAAGGCCAACCAAAATAATAATAGATAGTACCATTTTAAAATTTTATTTAATCTTCAATACCACATAGTGAAACAGGTACTTTTATACACATTTTATAGATGAGGAAATTTGATACACAACATTAAGAAACTTGGTTAAAGCCTGCCATGTCATAAGTAGCAGAACAGGTATTCAAACTCAAGTCTCTACAGCTCCAGAACAGTCTCTTAAAATTTGTATTTTGTTTTTTGTTTGTTTGGTGTTTAGATTATAATGTTGTCAACCCTAAGAAACAAGAAGCACTCCCAAGGGCCTTTTGGGAACAAGGAAATTCCAACATCAGATTCTAGCAGAGCTCAGTGTCAGATAAATCGGAACTGAGCTTTAATGGTAATGATGGCAAGTAGGGGTTTCCCAATCTCTGACTGGATTAAACTTGTTTTGCTCCCTTTCTAAAGCAAATTTTTCTACCATAAAACTAGCTGAGAAGCCAGGGGGGTTGGTGTACCTGCAGTCCCTGCTACTCAGGAGGTTGAGGCAGGAAAATCGCTTAAGTCCAGAAGTTCAAGGCCAGCCTGGGCAACAAAGCGAGACCCTGTCTCCAAAACAAAAAACACCTAGCTGCATACTTTTTCTACATTTCTGATGATCTATGGTGGGCACAGCTCAATGAGCTTGGACTACTAGCTATTGGCTATGATGCAGAATTCCTTTTAAGAGTAAGATGGGAAGACAAAGAAGATTGTTTGATTATTGGACAACTGCTATTCAAATAATTCCAGCCATGTGGCAAGATAGTAAAGAGCCTGGACTCTTGAGGAAACTGCCAAGGTTCAAATACCTGTTCTGCCTCATAGTAGCTGTGAGACCTTAGAAAAGTTATTTAACTTCTCTGGGCTTCCATGCCTTCATCTATAAGATGGGGGTGATAATTTTACCTCTCATGGGGTTGAGGATTAAAAGAATATATAAAAAGCACTTAGAATAGCACCTGACACTAGGTAGGCACTGTTTAAATTTTGCATCAATATTACTGATATTCTTATAGTTACTGAACAGGAAAAAATTACATATATTAAATAGGCACTTTAGAGATTCTTTAGTATGAATAACTTTAATGTTTCTAGTGACTATATATTTAAAAACACAATTCTATAAATCTGACATCTATATTAGTGTACTAAAAATGGCTTTGCATCTTCTAAAAGTTGGCAAATAATTTTCAAAACACAGAGATAATCAGACACAATTCATTAAAATAAAGCAAGTTATTCAATACCACTGAAGTATAAGCTAAAAATATTACAGGAAAATACACACATAAAATAAATAAATAAGGCAAAGTATAAGTAAATATAAGTGAGTAGCACATAACCCTGTAAGGAATTCTCAAATACCATTAAAATTTGTGAGTTCTACAGAATAAAAAACTGGCTGGGCATGGTGGCTCACGCCTGTAATCCTAGCACTTTGGAGCCCTAGGCAGGAGAATCACTTGGGGCCAGGAGTTTGAGACTAGCCTGAGCAACATAGCGAGACCCTATATTTACAAAAAATACACACACACACAAATTATCTATGTGTATATTTAGTGCTACTCCCAATGCTAGTGCCAAGAACAAGCTCAAATGACTGGCATATTATAATATTATAAATTATTAATGAAATACTTGAACAAAAAAGAAAAGTGGGTTACTTGATAACTCCCCATCATAACTTACTGTTGCTATCTTGGTCTCAAGAAAGTTCTCCCTTTCTTCATCTACTTTAATTTCATGTCCATTTTTAAATAGTTCAAGCATTTTGGGGATGTCACGGCCAATGGAATCTGGTTAGAAAAACGAAAAATCCAAAATTATCACTACATCTAAATAAGTAGTAAAAATTACTAAGATAAACATGTATCCCATGTGAAGATACAGCAAATAAGTTGTGGCAGATAGACTTCAGGGTAGCCCCCAAGATCACCATTTCCTGGTGTTCATGCTTTTGTACAATCCCCTCCATTGAGTGTGTATAAGACCTGCAACTTGCTTCTAAACAAGAGACAGAATGATTATTTGTGCATGATTACATTACATAAAACTATAATGCCTGTCTTGGAGGAGACTCTCTCCCTTATTGCTTTGAAGAAGCAAGCTACAACGTTGTGAGCTGCCATAAAGAGGGCCACAGGGCATGAAGCTGAGAACAGCCTCAGGCTGACAGCCACCAAGAAACCAAAGCCCTTAGTCCAGCAGCCTACAAGAAAATGAATTATGTCAATAACCATGTGAGTCTGGAAACAGAACCGTCCCCAATCATGTCTCAGATGGGCCTGGCCAACACATTGATTGGAACTTTGTGAGACCCTTAAGCAGAGCACCCAGCTCAGCTATACATACATTCCTGACACACAGAAATGGTGAGATAATAAATGTGTGTTGTTTTAAGCCAGTAAGTTTGCAGTAATCTTGTTGCACTATTACAGATAACTAATAAATAAGTATACGCAATTATGATACTTAGCATACTTTAAAAACACACGACATATTAAAATAAAATCTGTAACATAATCTATGACAAAAGCTAACAGTATAGTCTTGAGACTTAAGAACTTTTACCTACCTTGTGCAGAATTTACCTGGCCTCCCTTACTGTAAAGAAGTGAAAGAACTAGAAAAAAGTAAGATTTAGCAGTGGAAACAATATCATAGTGAATGATACAGTTGGAGGTAGCTCACTACTACACAATGGTTATAGAAACTGGCGTGAGAAAAGAATTAAAAACTAAAACTTAATTTACTGGATTCTAATGTCACTTGTCCTCTATTAGGATGGAAAAACAGATGCAACTAAATATAGTAAGAAGAAAAATGGAATCAGAGTAAAAATTAAGAATTTCAAAGGATCATACAGGAGACTTCAAAAATAAACCATACCCTCCTAAGATTTAGTCATTATCATTTTAACACAAATTTAATAAACTAAAATACATATTTTTAAATATTCCACTATACCATAACTTAATTTGAAAGCTTTTAATTCCATGCATAGAAAATGTGAAGTATTTGAAGCATAAGAAATACAATGAAGAATGGTCACTAAAAAGACACCACTCCCTATGTGCCTCCTGCAAGTCTTCCCTCGATGAGTCAATGTGAGGACCCATTACACAGAGAGCACAGCATACCCTCAGCATGCATTACTTCTGAGGGATTATCTCAGGAGTTGTTCAGTATGGCCCAGGAGCACTTCAGCTGTAAACGAAAGCAACTACCTATAAGGAACTTACAATCTAATTGGGAGCTAAGGGACATACAAATGGAACAATTACTGAAAAATACCATTTTTCAGGATCACAGTCTAACTCAGTACTAAACAGTTGACAGATAGTATACTAGTAAATGGCAAATGTTAATAGTAGTATACAAAAACAGACACCTGGTTAAACCATCTGTATCTCTATTTAAACTTTATTTAAATATATTTTTTTAAAGTTTGTTTTTCCATAGGAACAGTGCCTTGTACGTAGTGACAGCTCAAGAATTATTTTGCGACTGACCTAAATCTATACCCACTACACTGCCTTCCTTCCTGTTACTACAGATGAACCACCTATGTTCCTACCAAAGGCCATGTCTCTTCATTTGTGCACTGAACTGCTTCTCCCTTCTCTCCTCTACAATGTCAATTTTCCCTGCTTCCCTAGATAATCTTCATTAGCTTACAAACTTGCTATAAAAACTCCCTTCTCAAAATAAAACAAAACAACTTCACATTGCCTTCCAGTTACCATCCAACACTCCCCTTAAGAGCATACCATCTCAAAAAAAAAGCTGTCTATCCTTTCTGTCTCTACTTCCTCTCCTTTCATGTTCTCTTATACCTACTTCAGTCAGGTTATCATTCCCATTACTCCACTAAAAATAGACTTGTCAAGGTCACCAATGACCTTCGCATTGGCAAATCCAATAGTCATTTCTCAGTGTTCCTCTGACTTGACCTTTCAGCAGTGGTACACAAAGTATATCTCTCCTCTTCCTACAGTATCTTGACTTGTCCTCTGAAACACTTTTCTCACTGGCTGTTCCATTCCATTCTTATTGGCTGAGCCACCCACCCTCACTTAGATGACTTCCAAAGGCTGAACTACCTCACTACTCAGTCGTAAGACCTCTCTTATTCTATCCATGTAGATCTCTCTAAGTGATCTCATCCAGACACATGGCTTTAAATACCATCTATCCATTGACAATTGCAAAATCTACATCTCCAGTCACAACCTCTCTCATGATTTCTAACCACCTACTTGACATCTCTACCTAGATACAGGCAGGCAATTAGTAAGGAGTAAATATGACAAATGATTGCTGGAAGAATGAACAAATAAATGACTTCATAATTTTGAGTCTGATATCATAGTAATGATGTAATGATAATGAAGAAAAAAAGAATAGGGCTTAAGAAGGAAAGAGAAATAGTTCTCTATTAAAACATACTGATATGAAGGTGGTACTAAAATATTGAAAGAAATATATTTGTACACAGTTAGAAAAAAGAAACCAGAAAAGGTGATAGATTGAGGATGCAGATTTAGTTTTTAAGTCAGTTCCATCCTAAAACAAACAAAAATAAAACTTCCTTCCTTTGACCCCATATAATTAATTCTTTCTCCATCTTTCTCTTTATCTAATTTACATTTCCCTAATGACCAAGATGTTTAGTATCATTTCACATGTTTAATGGCCAATTGTATATATTCTTTTGTAACTTACCTGTTCAATTCTTTTGTCCTCTTTTCAAAAAATTAGGTTGATAGTTATATTGAATTACAAGAGTTCTTTATATATTCTGGATACAAATCTCCTGTGTCAGAGATATGTGTGGCAAATATTTTCCCCTAATCTGTGGATTGTCTTTTCATTTTCTTAGTGGTGTCTACCCATAAGCAAAAGTTTTTAATTTTGATAAAGTCTAATTTACCAATTTTTTTTTCTATGGATCATGCTTTTTTGTGTCCTAAGAAATCTTTGCCAATCTAAAGTCACGAAGATTTTCTCCTAGAAAATTTTCTTCTAGAATTTCATGGCTGTACCCCTTACATTTAGGTCTTTCATACATTTTGAATTAATTTTTGTGTTTGATGTGCGAGGAAAGGGATATCCAGTTATTTCAGCACCATTCACTGAAAAAACTATCCTTTTTCCATATAATCTTGGCACCTTTGTTGAAAAATCTGTTGGCCACGTACGTCTAGATCCATTTCTGACCTCTCAATGTTTGATCCATATTCATCTATCCTTAATGCCATACCACACTCTTGATTACTGCAGCTCTATGGTGATGTCTTAAATCAGGTAGTGCAAGTCCACCAACTTTGTTCTTCCTTTTTATTATAAATCATTTTTCCTATACTTAAGTTCTTTGTATTTCCATTTAAATATTAGAACAAACTTGCAAATTTCTTTTTTTAAAAAGCCTTCTGGGAGTTTGGCTGGAATTACATTAAATCTATAGAAAAATTTGGGAAGAAGTTCATCTTAACAATATAATGCTTTCAAATCCATAACTATGTTATACCCTCTATTCATTTAGGTATTCCTTAAACTTTCATAAACACTTAGCAGTTTTCTGTGAATAGGTCTTGCACAACTTTTGTTAAATTTATTCCTAAATATTTTGATTTTTTATGCGCATGTGAATGGAACTGTTTTATAAATTTCATTTTGATTGTACATTGGTAGTATGTAGAAATATAGTTGATTTCTGTGTACTGATCTTGTATCTTGTGACCTTGCTAAATTCACTTAGAATTCACTTACCAGGATATCTTAAGATATCATCTGAGAATAAAGACAGGTTTATTTCTTCCTTTTCATAGTATACCCTTTATTTCACTGACTTCCAATGCAATGTTGAACATCAGTGGTGACAGCAAAGATCTTTGCCTTGTTCCTGATCTCAGGTAGAAAGAATTTATTCTCAATGGTCTCACCATTAAGAATGTTGTTTTTTCATAGATGTGCTTTGTGAAGTTGAGGAAGTTCCTTGTATTTCTAGTATTCTGAGAGTTCTTATTATGAATAGATGTTGGATTTTGTCAAATGCTTTCTCTGCATCTACTAAGATGATCTTAAGGTCTTTATCTTTTATTCTATTAACACAGTATATTATATTGATGTTCAGATGTTAAGCCAACTTCATATTCCTGAAATAAACCTCCTTGGTTAAGGTGTATTAACCTTTATTTATCTATTGCTGGATTCAATTTGCTAATATTTTGTTAAGAATTTTTTGTTGTTGTTTCCATGCTCATGAAGAATATTCATCTGTAGTTTTTTGTGATGTCCTTATCTAGCTTTGATATCAGGGTAATGCCAGGCTCATAAAATGAGTTGGTATGTGTTCTTTAGTCACAGAGGTTTTGAAGGATTGGTATTATTTCTTCCTTAAGTGTTAGATAGAATGCACCAGTAGAAAGTCAGGTAGGCCTAGACTTTTCATTGGAGGAAGTTATAAATTACTAGTTCAATTTCTTTACTTGATATAGATCTCTTTAGATTTTCTATTTCTCCCAGATACTTTTGGGAACTTGTCTTTCAAGGAATTTGTCTATTTCATGTAAGTTGTCACATTTATTGGCATAAAGTTGCTCATAATATTGCCTTGTTATCTTTTAATGTTTATGGAACATATGTATTAATATCTCTTCTTTCATTCCTGACACTGATAATCTATCTTCCCTTTTTTAAAAAAAATCAGTCCAGCTAAAGTTTCGTCAACTTTATTGATCTTTTTAAAGAACCAGTTTTCCTTTCATTGATTTTCCCTATTGCTTATCCTTTTTCTATTTTAGTGACTTGAACTCTGATCTTTATTATTTTTTTTACTTCTTCTTACTTTGGGCTTGGGTTTAATTTGCTTCTTTTTTTCTGGGTTCATAAGGTAAAACCTTAGAACAATAATTTTAAACCATTCTTCTTTTCTAATTTAGCCTTTTATTTATTTTTTTGAAAGACAGGGTCTTGCTATGTTGCCTAGGCTGGAGTGCAGTGGCCATTCACAGACATGATCATAACGCACTGCTGCCTCAAACTCCTGGCCCCAGAGGGTCCTCCCAACTTAGCCTCTCAAGTAGCTGGGACTACAAATTCATGCCACCTAACACACAGCTAATTTAGCCTTTAAAGCTATAAATGTCACTCTAAGTACTGTTTCAGCTGCATTCCACAAGTTTTGGTATGTTATTTTCATTGTCATTCAGTTCAAGACATTCTCTAATTTCTTCTTTGATCAATGAGTTACTTAGTAGTAAGTAGGTTGTTTAATTTTAATGTATTTGGAGATTTTTCATGGTTACTAATTTCTAATGTAACTCATTTATGATTAGAAAACATACTGTGCATTGAGTTTAATTACTTTAAATTAATAAATTTAAGACTTAATAAAGACTTGCCTTATAACCCAGCAAATGATGCAATACCAAACACCAGCTGTTGTTGGGTGAAGTGTTCTACAAATATCAATCAGGCCAAGATGGTTGACAGTGTTCCTCAAATCTTTTATATCCTTACTGATTTTCTGTCTATATGTTCTATCAGTTACTGAGAAGAATATTAAAATCTCCAATTGTACTTGATGATCAGTCTATTTCTTCTTTCATTTCTGTGTTTGCTTCATGTATTTGGAGGCTCCGTTTCTAGATGAGCATGACCTATTATTATTATTATTATAGAATAGCCATCTTTTCTCTAGTAATACTTAATTAAAAGTCTATTTTGCCTGATATTAATATAGAATTCAACTCTCTAATGCTTACTATTCTCATAGCATACCTTAACCATCATTTTATTTTAAGCCTGTTTGTGTGTTTGAATATAAAGTGAGTCTCCTGTAGACAGCACATAGATGGTTTGTTTTTTCATTATCTTATAACCTACCTTTAGGTTGGAGTGTGTAGTCCATTTCCAGTTAACATAACTATTGATGTGGCTAGATTTAGGTCTTTATTTTGATATGTGTTTTCTTTTTGCCTCATCTTGTTTGTTCCTGTTCCTCCTTTAAAGACTTATTTTGTTTTAAACAAAAAAATTCCATTTTTATCATTTTTATTCCTCCACTTAGATTTAAGCTATATCTCCTTGTGCGTGTTTTTTCACTTGCTCTAGAGATTATAATGTGCACACTGATTTATCACAACCTACTTCATGTTGACACTGTTGCTATTTCATGTTAATACACAATAAAGTTGTGCCAGCCTATCTACTCCCTTCCCCACCCTCACCTTGTAATATTATTGTCATGCCCAAACCTCCTGTATATTTAGCTTTCATAATATTCGCTGAGCTACTCAAGACCAAAATTAGGGAATCATTCTAGATTCTTCCCTC
Source organism: Daubentonia madagascariensis (assembly GCA_023783475.1). Classification (NCBI taxonomy): domain Eukaryota; kingdom Metazoa; phylum Chordata; class Mammalia; order Primates; family Daubentoniidae; genus Daubentonia; species Daubentonia madagascariensis. The sequence continues at coordinate 7,302,547 of JAKFHU010001268.1, read as the reverse complement.
TCCCTTAACCCCCACATCTAATCAATAACTCCTGTTAATTCTACCTCTTCAATATCCCACACAGCCTTCCTCTTCTGTCTTCGTTGCCACCACCAGATGCTGTGTCCTTCTTCATCTTTTATCTAGACAGTCTCCTCACTGTCACTGTTCTTAAAGTTTCACCATCCTCATATGGATGCCTTACCATTTAAACAGTTCCCATAATACTCATTCTAATAAGTAAGTATCTTTTTTTTTTTTTATAATGATGTCTACCGATAGGATTGTTGTGAAGGCTAAATGAGATAATCCGTGCAGAGTTTGGCATATGATTTTTATTTCTTTTTTTTTTTATTTTAGAGACGGGGTCTCGCTCTTGCTCAGGCTGGTCTTGAACTCTTGAGCTTAAGCTATACTCCCGCCTCGGCCTCCCAGAGTGCTAGGATTACAGGCGTGAGCCACCGCGCCCAGCCTTAAGTAAATATCTTATATCACACTTCTGAGTAAAAGTTTTCAATGGCTCTGATTTGCACAGAGGGTAAAATCTGATCTCCATGGTGCAGCACACAAAGCCGTCTGTGACCTGGCCCACTGCCTATCACTGCCAAACCCCATTGACCACCACTATCTGATAACACTTATCTACCAAATGGCAGAAAGCTACTTATAATATCCTGAACACAACTGGCTCTCTCATACTTTTTTGCATTATAAAAGGTCATTTCCTCTGAAACGTCCTCCCCGTGCATGCAAGGAAAGCAAATGCTTATTCTTGCTTAACCTCTGAACTGCTAGCTATCTTCTTTATATAATCTGATTCTACAAAGTAGTCCCTCATTCCTCTATGTACTTTGTACATTTTTCACTAATACACTTACTGCATTAAAATGCAGTAATTAAAATTAAAGTGCAGCAGTTTGTTCTCATCTTTCTCCCCTCTTGATGTTTATCTTCTCGAAAATGGGAAATGTCCTTATTTTTCAATCCTCAGTATGAAGTGCAGGGCCTGCACATAGTAGGTGTTCAGTAATTATCTGCTTATTCAATAAATGAGTTATAAAGGTAGAAATGATATATGAATACATGAAAAAGAATTAAGTTCTCCTAAAGTAATTGTGGAGAATGAATAGCTACTTTAGGAAGTGTAGATAGCCAATAGTAAAACAATATGGGATAGATGTTATCATGAAACCCACTTCATAGATGAGTAAACAGAGGCACAAAAATGTTAAAAAGTTTGTTCAATATCACAGTAAATGATAAAATCAAGACTGAGAGAGGTCTATATTAACCACTATTCTATTCTGCTTTTCAATATAGCCAAATGTTAAATTGTCACTGGTGTTTCTAGGGCTTTGCTATCCCTTATTGCTATGTAATTGTTCTTCTCTTTCTCCACTTTCTCTTTCCCCTGTGTTTAAAAGCTCTTCTATTTTTCTCCTCTTTCTTCCTTTCCCCCTCTCTTCCTCTAATTCTCTCTATTAAATTTCCATAATGAACATAACATATACTAAACTGTATGGTCAGGTATTTCACCCTGATGTACCTTCTCTTTTCTTCTTTTAACAAAAAAGACAAAGAAAGAATAGTGAGAAAGGAGGTGAGTTAGGATTGTAAATGTAAAAGAAAGTTTCCAGAAACAGAGAAAACTAAAAACAGACCTTCAAATCTGGCAAAAGAAAGACCTGTGATTATAATTGAGAGCAACATTTTAGCTAAATTATGGATGGAAAGGTTGTAAGAAAGATTAACGCTTAGTAAGGAAATGGAGACAGCCAATTGCCAAAGACTACTTATTTGAAAAACTTAGCATAAAACAACAGAAAGAACTAAGATCATAGCTAGAAAGGATACTTGAATCAAACGAAGGCTGGGGGCGGAGGGAGGCTGTGGTTTGCTTTTTGTTTGTTTAACTAGAGACATCTGAGCATAATTAAACACTAAAGTCAAACCAGTTTGTCTACTGCAGAAAACAAAACTATTAGTTCTATGACGGCAAAGACCTTGTCTGTCTTGTTCACAGCCTTCACACCCAAGGTTTCGCACATAGTAAATGATTACTATAAATACAATTATTCTAATACAAGAAAAATCTGTAAATTGTAAATAGTCTGTTTTTAGGTTGCAGTGTTTAATTCTGTATCTCCTACCAACTGAATGCTGTATTAAATGTTCATTGTACAAATATGTAGTACAGGATGGGAATGGGAATATAGCAGTGGACAAAACAAAACCACCCTTGTTCTAATGAGAGGAACTAAACACACACCACAAATAAAAAAGATAAGATACCAAGAGTGGTAAGTCCTAAAAAGAATACAAAGGCATAATAAGGAGATATCTAGTGATAATGGGAAGTGGGGGTTAATATTTTATATAGGTGGTCATGGATGGTCTATTTAGGTGATATTTTAAAGAGAAAGTGAGCAAGGCGAATAAGCAAAGAGACACATGGGACAAATGTCCAAAGACCTGAGGAGGGAGAGCACTTAGTGTGTTTGAAGAGCAAGGAGACTGAAGTAAGGGAAACAAAGGAAAGCGTAATAGAGCTAGCTGTAATATATCCATAGTTCACCTACAATAATTATAATAGTACCTAATCGTTAATAAAGTCTTTCACATATGCAGTTTTTAAACTAATACATGGGGGGGATTTTTTTTTAATTTCAAATTGATTACCCTACAAAAATTCTCTATGTTTTAGTATTTTTCCTTATATAATCAAAGAGTTCTGATCATTCCAGTAATGCAAACAATACTCTAAAGTACATGTTATTCTATGAGTGAAAAATACCCCACATTAAATTTCCAGAATTTTAATATCCATGAGTCTCATGTATGATACACCAACCAACTTCCTTACAGAAAGCAGTGTCCTGCTCAGTAGATGTGACTATCCTTTGGACAAGACTCCAACTAGAGCACTGGTGTTCAATTCTAAGAGCTACATGCTATGAGGAATACATATTAGTATAATTCGAATTTTCTAATCATGTCTCTTGCCCATTTACCTGCCAATAACTTACTATGGTTTAAAAGAATTCAGCTGTTTTCATATATGCCATAGTACCTACCAGGGGTTAATATGTGTAACAGAAAACTAATTCCATTAAGTCAAGATATTTTTCACACTAGTATTTTTGGTTTAGTAAATGCTAAATAATAAATAAGATTAGGAATAAGAATTTTTTAAAAATCAACAAAATAGTATCTGTATTAGAGATGAAAGAACTTCAGGGGGCACTTACATTAGGCAGGAAAAAGCCAGATGATAAGCAAAATTAAGCAAACTTTCTTCCTCCAAGAAATTTTAAAAAGCAAGTTTAAATTTTTCTTAATGAAACAAAAAAGAAATACTGAGAAAACAAGCCAAATGTGCATTTGAAAAATAGAGAACTTGCCTACAGTTATGTAAGCAATTAAAATAAAACGAATAAAACTGCAGCATTAAACATGCTGCAAAATGTGCACACACCCACTCCCATTAGTAAAACTGAAACAAATGGGAAACTAATGAGCTCAGCTGCAGGGGCTTGTTTGTTTGTTTTTTAATTTCATCCACTTGCTCAAAACGTAATTTCTATTTTACCCTAAAGACTTTTGTTGGATATAAGGGAAATCAAACGTTCTTAAACAAGAAGTTGAATGAGCTCTGAAAATGCATAATTCAAGCTTCATTTGTTCTAATGCATATCTGATGTATTCTGTTTTAACATTTTTGACAGGTTAATCGTTTGTCTTCATGTTTAAGGAACACAAATGTTTTGCCAGTGCTGTTAAACAGATCGTGTGGGGGTGAAAAGAAAATGTTAGAGAAGGGAAAAACTCGGGTTTTTTCAAGGTGCCTTATTAAGCAAATGGGGGGAAGCATACTTAGGTACTTGACCGTGATATACAAAGTTGTGATTCATTACAAAAGCAGAAATAAAGTAAAGCCCACAAATAAAAATTTTAACAGGAAACTTCTGTTATATGGAATAAAGAAATAAGTTATTTAAAAACTAAAAAACAAATAGTCCCAAATTTTGCAATGACAATGGTAATTAAAAAAAACCTCAAGGCTAAGGAAAATGGAAGCCAAAAATAGGGTTATATAGACAATAAATAAAGTAGCAAAGGTGACAAAATTAAAGTCTGTGAAAAATCAGTTCACCATGCAAAGTAAGGAGCTAGATAAACACAGTCATTTTCACTTTTGACTATATTTAGTACTATTCGTTTGCTCTGATTTGAACTTGAATTTAATTATGGAAACAAAAAACAATTATGAGAAATATTTTTATCAAATTTAACTGCAGTTCTGGTTTAATTTTTAAAATAATGTTCAGTTTCAAGTCTTACCTAGGAAATAATACAAATCTGATTCCATGACAAAAGGCATTACTGTAAGGGAAATCACTAATAAAAAGTGTCAAACCTCAGTCCATTATCTAATAAAGATGTGTGATTTAATATAGGCTATCAAAAATAAACAAAACTCTAGTACAACAAAAGAACTGGAGAATCTATTTGAATTTGCTTAAGTTACAGATCATGATTTAGAATTCAGACAAGTATAGTGGCTAGCATGTATGAAAAATTTTAGCAGGATTTTTTAGTTCAACTAGAATTAAAACTTGAAGACAAATCTAAAACAATTTTAAATATTTATTCTGCTTACACTACAAAATTTTATTTGAAATAATACCTATCTATACCAGACATCTAGCACTACCTAAAAAAAACTGTTGGCCAGTGAACTTGTTTTTCTTCCCAAATGTATCAATTAATGATACCAATTATTAGGAAAGGTCCCTAGGCTTAAAAATTTCAGCATCATTTGATCCTTTCCTTTCTCTCCTTCAACCGTACCATTCCTAAATACTTAGTTGCAAAGTCCTATATCTTTGACATTTGTCTTCTTCACTCTAGTCTCATTATGAAGACCTTAGTTTAAATGTCACCTTATTAGTCTCTTGCAATTGCACGCTAACTGGTCTCTCTGCCTCTAGTTTCAATTCATGCCAATACATCTTACAAACTCTTGCCAAATTAAAGCTCTAAAGAACAGATTATGTCACTCTCCACCTCAAAAAATTCTAAGGGATTCCTTATGAATACACAATGAAAGTCCATGCTCATTAGCCTATCAATTCAAAGTCCTTCTCAATATGGCATCGATCTACCTTTCCAACATCATTTCCCATTATTCTCTTCTATTTCAATACAGGGGTACCATTCCCTACAGCCAAAGAGAACTAATTGATATTTCTTGTACTTGGCCTACAATTTCTGACTTACTCCAATGATTAACACACTCCCTGTACTCAAAATAATATTCCCCTTAATCAATTCATCCAATTAATGTCACCTCCTTTATGATCCCTTCCCTGATTCCCCACCTATATGTAAACTCCTCCACTGAACACCCATAGCACCTTGTGAATTTATTACATAATATTTCACACTTTATAACATGGCTCTTTATGTAGCAATCTTATTGCTCTATGAGATTTTTTAATGGGAAAATATCCGTAATGGTAAAATTCCCTAAGGGAAAATACCTGCAGAGCTATGCACATAATCCCCATTCATATATATATTGAATGCTTGAATAAATGAGCATACATATTAATTGATAAAGAAGTATAAAAGTCAATAAAACAGTATGATGATAACATACCTAGTAGATAATACATTCTATTAATTTGGAGCTAGACTATAATTTAAATTTAAAGAGCCATTATTATAAAGTAACTATGTTTTCCAATTATGTTAGTTAACCAATATTAATGCCAAAGGAAAAACAAATCAAACCCTCATGTTCTCACATAAAACAAAACTCAAATACCAGGACATACTACTTATTCTACATAAATATTAACAACTTTGTTTCCTAACTGAACAAATTTAAGAAGAAAGTTGTTGATAGTATATTGAAATAATAAAAAGAATTCTCCCTTACTTCGAGTAAGCTTTGGAAATCTTTTTTTCAGTTTCTTCTTTAAAGGATTAAGCTCAGGCATTATTTCTGGAATAGCTACATAAAAGTCTACATGAATTTCATCATCCAAAATCTGAAAATGAGGGGAAAAAAAAGAAGATAATCTTAGATTAGATGAAAAGCTTTATCCTGCTGAGAATAAAGTAGAATGTAGTAATTTCCCTTACAATTCAGAAAACAGACATTAAGCACAATTATTTTCTTCAAACACAAGGATCGTATGAATACATTTACCAATTATGAAAACCATCAGAAGCAAAACATTTTCTTCTGTTTTCTTTTAAAAACAGCTACATCCATTTTGTAAAAAAATACTTAATAGTTTTAATTCTTCCATGGGGTTGTGCTAGGCAAAAGTGTTATAAACTAGAACATAACACTGATATGTACATGGCTCATACAATCCCACAAAGATGAATTCACATGTCCTTTAAAACTGAAGAAACCTACTAAAGCTTAAAATTTTGCAATAGGTCACATGCAAAATTAATAACCACTAGCTGCCACACTCACTAGCAACCACTAGCTTCCTAAATTTAGAGCATCAAGAGAACTGAATCTATAATTATTTTCACAAAGAACTGAAATTCTCCTTGCCACCAATAACTAAAAATAAAAGAGGAGGGGGAGTGATCAAAGACAAGTTCATTTATAGTTTATTATCCACATTCTATTTCCATTGTCAGAGCAAAGGGATTAATATCAATATTCAATTTTTAGAAAACATTTTTTATTAATTCAGGCAAGCACCCAAAATAATTATTATACTACTGTGATATACTTAAAAATTTTGTTGATTACAAAATGAAGCAACTTTTTAGAATGATACTGCCTTGGCAACAAATATTTTACCAATGATTCTTTTTGCATAAAATCTTACCACAATATGCTTTTCAAAGCCTTGGGTTGAGGCTACACAGTGAACCCTAAAAACCTGAACTCCAGCAAAATTCAGCAGTGATTATGGAATTTTATCTTCCTGTTACTATTCTTTCTTTTTACAAATCCTTTACTCCTTAAATAACATAATATGCTCTCCTTAACAATAACAATTACATAAAATGAGCACTTCTCATGTGCCAAGTACTCTGCTAAACATTTTTCATGGTTTAGTTCATCCAGTCTTCAAAACAACCCTATAAAGTAAGTACAAATATTGACCACATTCCAGATAAGGAAACTGAGGTCTCAGAGAGGATCAATCAGCCTGTGCACTCATAAGAGGCAAAGCCAGAATTCAAATACCATAAGTATCGTTCTAGAACCAGAGAGCTCATCCCCGGACACGTGAAAGCAGAGGCAATTTTGAAATGTCAAAGAACTGTATGGGTGATTTTTATTCCAAGAACTTCCAGTATTAATTCTATGACATGTTCCTTTAAATTAAGTTTAAAATTATGTTTAAAAGTTACACTTAAGATCACATCTTGGAATAATACAAAATTGGATGGAAATCATGCTCTCAGAGACAAGTAAAAACATGAAAAACTTTAAAATCTCTCAGAACCAGGCATAGCTGTAATATTTCAAAATAAAGTAAAATGAATTTAATAAATAAAGGTGCTATCTAAGAAATGGCTACAAGTTCTGTAAATTTATCCTACTTTACATTTTACAAGAGCTAAGTAAAATAGAAAACTAATTTAAAAATACAAGAATGTATAAAAAATTGCAGCATGATACTATTTACAAAATTCTATTGAATTTACTTCATAACCTGAATACCTTCTAAAAATAACATGGACAAGCTTTAACAGATACCGTGGGGTAACTTGCAAGAATATACTAGTTATGATGCCTTATACAGGTGGCATGTTTGTGCTAATAACAGATCACCAGTGGGGCCCTAAAGAGAAATTCTGTACTTGTAATATTTCATATACCAAATAATTTCAAAATGTATTTGGCTTCCTTATTTGGTTTACTTTTAAAAATATGTTTCATTTTCTGAATATACAGCTGCATAACACTTTTTGCTCCATTACCATTTCTTTCTTGAGAAGTAAGTAACTTCTAACTTAACATTTGAGAACCAGAGGAGTGGCTATGATAGTTCTACAAGAAACTCTTGTGCTTACAGGAAGAAAATAGATGGGCAAGGTACGGTGGCTCACGCCTGTAATCCTGGCACTTTGGGAGGCTGAGGCAGGAGGAGCACTTGAGCCCAGGAGTTTGAGACCAGCCTGGGCAATAGAGACACCCTATCTCTACAAAAAATTTAAAAATTAGCTGGGCGTAGTAGCACACACCGGTAGTCCCAGCTACTCAGGAAGCTGAGCCAGGAGGATCACTTGAGCCCAGGAGTCTGAGGTTGCAGTGAGCTATGATCGCACTGCTGCACCCTAGCCCATGTCACAGAGGGAGAACTTGTCTCAAAAAAAAAAAAAGGAAAATAGATGGAAGACAATACACAAATTTAATGAGATTAGTTCTCTGATTCCAGAGACCAAGCTCTACTCCCAAATTACCAAGCATTTATGGTATGTTTATTTTTTAATAATTAAAAAATTTTTAATTTTAAAAATTAAAACTAATGATACATCAGAAAGAACTGCATACCGTCCTCTGACTTTGGCCTACAACTCCTATTAAAGCATAATCTCTTTCTATTTTGTACTAGTTATGCTCCCAGAAATCATTCTGGAGACTCACCTTAAAAATTCAGAATCCATACCCCAATTTAGAGTACTTTTAAGGTGGAACAAAACAAACAACAAGCGCTGTTGTATATCCCAAAGGATGAACCCAGTTAAAAGTTATCCAAATGGAAATATGAATATGAGACAAAGGATAAATTTTCAAGTCACTTTTTCTTGTCTCCTCCCACCCCCCAAAATTCCATAATCCAAATGATTATATTTAGAAGAGAAGCTTTTGGAGAATACTAAGAAAATCTTTTGTGTTTTCAGAAATAACTCCATGCCTCTTCTTCCAATCTCTTAAAAAATTTTTTTTGTTCTTGTTTTCAAACAGGCTCCACAAACTCTTTGTTATTTTCTAAAGGCAGGCTACATAACCATTTGTCGCTACCATGCTGAGCCTATGCCACTCTGAACTAACTAGGGGGTAAAAGTTAAGAGGAACCAAAAGCACCATATTATAGAGGTCAGATACAATACTTTGCTGCCTACTAAGCGAATCATACTTTCACTCTAAGAAAGCAAAACAAATATTTGATCTTCAAAACATGAATAGAGCTATCAACGTATACTACCTTTCAGATTTCATTTTAAATTCTGCATTCAAAACCAGCATCATACTGCCCTTTCCAGTCTACCCACAAAATTCTCATAGACAAAAAGGAAGCAAGCAAAAAAAAAAAAACTTATAAATCAAGTATAATCAATATCAGACTCTCTGGATAGTTTATTCTTAGCTTGATTTTGAAACTGAAAAAAGTAGAAAAAATTTTTCCCTGTTCTCACAAAGCCCTATTAAACATCTATCACAAGATACATGCCTACTGGTTATGCTTCTCATGTAATAAACCAATGAATGACAAAGATAATACAACAATCTCTATACCTAATGAACATGAAAACAACACTGTACCTTCTGAATCAGATTAGTTCCTCCTGCAAAAGCAGCTCCGTTTTCTTCTGCTATTTTAACCTCTGATGCATTCTGCCAAAACACAATAGTTTGAACATCAATTTTTAATTTTAGACATATTCAGTTTGCTTTCAAGTATTTTGTCAGAAATAACATTAGTTCAAAATAAAAATTGTAGTTTTTATTTTTAATTGAAAACACATCAATTTTCAATTAAATGCTTTAAGATATTACATTCAAAACAAATTTAGTTTGTAGGTGATTATAAAACAAATTCATAAACATATTATAATCAAACATTTACAATACAAAAAGACTGACAAAGAGCTTTATTATTACATTTGCTATATACTTGCCTTTCTTGACTTTCCAGACTAGGTATTTTTAAAAGTTGCCATTTCTGAGGCACTGAAGCACTAAGTGGTCCACTAAGTGGATTATTACAATAATCCTATAGTTGTTTGGGGGGGAAGTTTGAGATACTAGGATAAATTCCACACTTCTCTTTGGTTTCTTGTGAGAAACAATGTGATGGACTAGTACTAATGACATTAACGTTTTAAGTTAGCTCTTTCTCAAACTAGTGACATAACTTCAAATAAATAACCTAATTGCTTTGAGCTCCAAATGGGGAAAATAAGACTAGGTAAATGCTAGAATTTTCTCTAACTCTATTTATTCAGTTCTCATCATTGATTAATGTGATTGCTAAAAAAAAATTAAGAGATATAAATAGTTGACAAAAGTTACTCACCCCTGTAAATACAGCAACTTTATTGATTTCTGAAGAGAATGGGTATGGTAGCCTAAGAACACTGGCAAATGGCTCCACTTTTTTCTAAATACACAACAGGGAAAAAATAATTATGAAAAGTTCATCTTTTCATCTCTCTCATATTCTATCAAAACCAGAAATGACACGTTTTGTTTTTAGTGTTTTAATTCTACCATATGTCCTCCCATTAATCCAGAAGTATTCATTGATTATAATTTAAAGCATAAGAGATTACATTTCTTTTTTCAGAAACCATAATAAAAAATCTAAATCTCTCTTCCCAGCTTCATACTCCCATGGCACTTGGCTTCTATCTGTACATCATTCGTCATAGTCCCTCAAATATCATGAGTGTGTTTGCATATCCACATCTTCCCCAGCACCTAATACAATGCTTTCCGTCTGATGAATGTCAATAAATGTTTGCTACCTTGATTTTTTTTTAAAAAACCATGTAATTTTCTGACACCATTAAGAAGGACATGAATACAGACAGCCATACATACTGAACAACAGATAATATACAGCTGATCTGACCAGTAGGTCACCCCTAATTACCATCATTGGCTCTAAACAATCAGGAAATGTAAACCCTAAATCCAAGACAGACTGCCAAGATTAAATGGCTCTTGTAAGTGGGTCTATTTTGAAACAACCTGGACCACCACCACTTTCAGATTTATTTGGGAAGTCAATTGAAAAATCCAAAATAAACAATGGCATGCATTTGAGTCACTTAAATACAGGTACAGATTCTACAGGGCCTCAGAACCAATCTATTTGGTCATTTTGACTAGGGACCTGTTGAGAACTGAGGCTCAGATCTCTTAGAAAGACTTCACATAGAAACAAGTTCTAGGCCCTCCATAGTTTTGGGGTAGCCTTAAGGTTTGGAAGAAAGAGAAAAGGGACTGTCCCCTCATAAAACTGATTGAAAGATTAATATTTTTAGAAAAACTTTATTTTGAGTAGAGCTGTCCTCCAGGGAATTTCTTTACAGACAAGAAGGCACAAATTCTTAAGCACACTATATATCAGCCATGAAACTTAGTTTTATGGACTGGCATTCCTTTGCCATTAACATGTCACAACTAGTTCCAGTAAATTTTTCAATGGTAAGCAATCACAATAATAGTATACCCTGCAAAACACTGGCTCGTTGTACAAGCAACTCTACAAAGAACAAAACGCCTTAGGAAGACAATAGTATCTTTTCAATGTCATTAGTTTACAAGGGGCTTCCATACATGAAATGAAGCTTGTGGTCCTTCAAGACATTGCTATGAACTACATTAACAGTCAACTGAGAAAGTGATCATCTTGAATGCTGCAAAAATTTTAAAATAAAAGAACTAACAGTAACACTATAGTACAAAATAAAAATTGTAACATGGCTGGTATAAACTATTTCTAATAAATGAGAACCAAGTAATGAGACAGATCTTGGTTTTAATCTTAACTCTGCCCCCTATTCTATGACCTTTTGTGAGTTACTTCATTTTCTGTGCCTCAGCTTCCTCTTCTGAGATTATTATAGAATTAAATGAGAAAATGCATGCAAAGCAGTTAGCATTGTGGCTGGTACACGGAAAAGTTTTTAGTAAATGTTGACTGTTATTATCAAGCACTAAGTCCTTTACATGCATTATCTCATTATCTCACTACAACCACATGAACTAAACATTTTAGCTCCCTTTATAAAGAGATGAAAAAACTGAGATTTGAAGAGGTTAGGCAATAAACCCAAGGTCAAAGAGCAAATAAGCCCAAACTCAAAAAATTATGAGCTAGAATTCTGGTCCCTACATACTATAATCTGACTCCAGAACCCATGCTCTTAAGCACTACACTGTACTGCCTCCTCCTAGGTGCTCTATTATTGTTGTTGTTGAGGTTGTTAAATTGTATTCAAAAACTTACATCTTCTAGTTTGGCCAAAAAAAGGCATCCTCAGAATAAAAATTAAAATATATTTTCTAAAAAATTAAATCTCTTAAGTAAGAAGCTTATAAAATTTAGGGCTGTAGTAGACCTCAATAATAATCTAGTGTTTTTTCTGCTTTTAGAGTTTTATAATCAATAGACTTCTGTAGAACTCCAATATACAAACAGATAAAGCAGAGAGGCTCTGGTTGAAGCAAGAGGGAGGAGCTTGGAACCCCACTCATGTAAACTTAGTCTCAACCTAGGACTCCAAGGAACACATCTGAATGCCACTGAGCTAATCCAAAGCCCTCATTTATAGAGAAGAAACATGACACCCAGGCAGCTTAAGTCATTTTCCAAAGTTACAGTAATACCTCAATTAATTTAACACTATTTTTCTTGAAATTTATACTAGTGACTTTTTTAGGGAAATAGGAATATATGTTCATCAACTCTCCAGAGTGTTTCCAAAATGATATTTTATATTTGGAAAATTAAAAAACAAACATATTTTTCATGCTAAAGTACAGAAAGAACATGAGATTTTCTAAAAATTATGGGAGGCAATAATTTTAAAAATTAAGAAACACTAATTCATATAGCCACTGTTCACAAATAAACTTATTTTAACTGAGTCTACGTACCTTCTTTCCCAGTGCCATATCCAGCGTCAAATCAAGATAAACACCTTGCTTTGGATTAGTAAAGTCAAGAATTTGAAATTTCTTAAGTAAGTGAATAGCTTTCTCCACATCATATATCTGCCTTGGGTATAAGCGTTTTAAGTAGACATCGTCCTCAGGTTCCCCTTCCATGTAAGGGTATGACTTTATTTTTTCTATTTCATCCTTTTTTTCATCTGGTGCTTTATCTTTAGCACCTTTTTTTGTTTTCTTTGCAGGCCTTAAAAAAAGATAAATTCAAGATCAGTTATATCAGTATGTATTTTGAGACTTTTTTTAAAAAAGCTAATGTACATAGGCAGAGAAAAATTTTTTAATTTTATTTTAATTCAAAAGCATAGATTGCTTTACAGTTTTTCTAATTCAACAAATATTAAGTGAACTTTGGTAATGTTTGCAGTCATGAATAAGTTGAATAAGGCACTGATGCTAATATAATGTGGTAAGCACTATGAGAGTGTTATTAAAGCCTTACAGAAAAGACACTTAACTCAACCTAGAAGGCTAGGGGAAAGTTCTGGAAGAAATTACCTCAAAGTCAATTCTTGAAGGATAAGGAAGAGTTAGCCTAGGTATTTATCCAGAAGAAGTGAAAATATATGCCCATACAAAAACTTGTACACAAATGTTCATAGAAGCATTATTCATAATAGCCAAAAAGTAGAAACAACCCAAATGTCCATCAACTGATGAATGGATGCATAAAATGTGGTATATCCACACAATGAAAATTAATCAGCAATCAAAAGGAATAATATATTTATATGTGTTACAACAGACATAAACCCTAAGTGAAAGAAGCCAGTCACAAAAGACCACATATTATACGTTACCATTTATACAAAATATCAAGAATAAGCAAATCTATAGAAACTGAAAGTAGATTTAATAGTTGTCTAGGGCTGAGAGAAAAGGTAGGAGGAATGGGGAGTGACAGCTAATGGACATAGGGTTTTTTGGGAGAACAACGAAAATGTTCTAAAATTGATTGGCCATAGTTTCCTGATTCCTAAAATAAAAGGGTAAAGTAGAAGGCAGGCAAGAGTAGAAGACGAGGCTGGAAAATAGATCACAGAGGGTCTTCTCCAGAGGCAATGAGTAGCCAGTGAGCAGGAGTAACATCTGTATTTTAGTTAAAGTATCCTGGCTGCAATATAAGGGATAAATCTGAAAGAAGCAGGATTGGAGACAATTAAGAGATTATTCCCACCCTTTCTTCTCAAGAAGATATGAGAACCTAAACCAGAGTGATGGTAATAAGGCTGGAAAAAAATGATAGATTAGAGAAATATTTACAAGGTAAATACTGAAGATAGAGAAAGGAGAAAGAAAAGACTCTAAAATACTTCTTAAGTTTCTGGCTTGAGTGACTAGGCATAGAGTAGTATCATTAAGACCAGAAATAAAGAAAGCAAAACAGGTTTCTGGAGAGACAGACAAGATGAGTTCAGTTTGGGGTATACACAATTTGCATGTGGGGTAGATTTTATCACTGGTCTCAATTTTTTACCCCTTCTCCATTCAAGCCCCTTTGCTAAGTGACTTTGCAGTTCCTCCCACCAAAAAGTATATTTCCCAGCCCCTTGATTTGGCCAAGTGACTAGTTTTGGCTGACAGAATAAAGCAGAAGTGACAGTTTCCCTACTCTAAGCTTAGGTCATATGAAGTTTCACCTGTTTCCACTTTCATGTTTGTATTTCTACCATTTTCATTAGAACATGCCTAGGCTAGCCCAAAGGTAGGAGGATAAGAGACACGTGGAACAGAGCTGCCTCCACAGAACCCCAGGCTATTATACATTAGACAATTCTCAGCTGACCTCTAAACTCATAGATGCCTTGTAAGTCCAGCCAAGGTCATCAGAGACAACTGTCTGAACCCAGCCTAGGTCAGTTACCCACATATGTGCAGGAAATGATAAATAATTGTGGAGTGGTTTGTTACAGAAAAACCTAACAAAGTGCTTACAAAATATCTAAGAAAATATGTTCAACAGGTAATTGCAGGGAAAAGTTTGAAGCTAAGAAAAAAAGAGAGAACTACAAGTGATAGAATTTTCTTAGCATTAATTCAAATCACACTTGTAGTCTTAAAACCATAAAAGTTTTAAATTAGTAAAATAGTATTCTGGAACGATGTTTGAGTTCTGTAGTAAGTAAAATAATGGCCCCAAAAAATATCCACATCCTAATCCCCACAACCTGTGAATATATTACCCTCCGTGGCAAAAAGGACTTTGCAGATGTGATTGAGGTTAAAGACCTCAAGATGGCGAGATTATCCCTAGATTAGCTATGTGGGCCCAATCTAATCACATAAATCCTTAAAACTGAGAACCATTCCCCTTTCCCAGCTGCATCAGACAGAAATGGAAAGATCACAATGGAGAAATTCGAGCAATCTGCCATTGCTTTGAAGGTGGAGGAAGGGAGCCACAAGCCAACGTGTACGGGTGGCCTCTTGAATCTGGGAATGGCAAAGAAACAGATTATCCCTCCTACAGCCTCCAGAAAAGAACTGCCAACACCTTGATTTTAGCCTGGTGAGTAGTCAGTGAGCAGGAGTAATATCCCATGTCAGACTTCTGACCTACAGAACTGAAAAATTAAAAAATTGTGTTGTTTCAGGCTTCAAACTTTGTGGTAATTTGTTACGGCAGCAATAGAAAACAAATATGGGGTCCTATAAAATTTATGTGAAAGAATGGATGACATTAGAACAAATTTCTTTAAAAAGACCTCAAAAACCAATCCAACATATAATTCCATTCTCACTTTTAGCACTCAATAAATCCTTATTACCACCACTAATAATAGTATCCTCCCAGCTAATGAGCAATTCAACAGAATAGCAGATAATGACAATGTTCATTTTTAATGGGGTGCAGGTGTCCTTCTGGACTGATGACAAGTCTAAGCAAGTGCCCAAGTGCAACACATCGCAATAGCTACCTTGGAAGGAATCTACAAATACTGAAACCTTCCAAACTGGAGAAACCACATTTTTACTTTATATTTAGTAAAGAATCAGAGAAACCAGAAGGAAGAGGAGCCTGGAGAGCCTGTCTTAGGAATAAACTCTCCTATTTAAAATAAACAAACTGTCCTAGCTATAGCTTCCAGACTTACTTCACATAAATGCAGATTTCACCACTAAGTTCTCAATCATAGTTGAACCTGAACATTGAATTTGCAATTAATATGAAATTCCCAGATGCTGAAATAAAACTTTTAAAATTAATAAATATTTACAAAACCCAATAAAAGTCTGATACATAAAGAGCCTAAGTTGGGCATATAGCAATTTATTTATACTTTGGACCTTGTTTCACAAAATATTTGAAATGGTTCAGTGAAAATAATTGTTAAAACAACAAAAAAAGTATAACATCATTGTAACATAGATCAAATAGGACTCTCAGAAAAATGTATTCTTTGGGGAAAAACACGGCAATTGAACAAACTCCTTCCATAATAAATAATCTCACAGACCTGCAGCCTCTTTTTCATGGTCCTCCAAAAAATGTCTATCTGTATTCACAAGAATCACATTCAGAAGAACTTTGTTGTTCACATAATTATGTCAAGCTCTATCAGGAGAGCTTAAATACTGCGATTCTCAGAGAATAAAATAAATCATACTAGAAAGATTTTTGGGAAGGTAGAGGAGAAACACCTGGCAGTCTGAATCAAAGAGAACAGAATTTAGCTGCAGTTACCTGGGTAACTAGACCACACAGATTAAATGAGTAATAAGATAAATGTGTACTCAAGTAATAACTTTCTCCTTGACTCATCTGTCCCTAACTCCAAGAACATGAAAGAAAAAATAATTCCATGGTCATATCCAATAAAACAAGATTTAAAAAATCAGTTCTATAATAAAGTTCACTTAAAGACCTTTGAAAATCTGTGACCGCCCCCCCCAAGAGACCAATCCAAATCCTTCTAAGGCTGAAGAATCCTTTACATTGAGAAATTAGGGGGATGTAAATCATACCACCTCTGTCAAACTAAACTGAATTCAATAGAGCTAAAGAGAAAATGCCTAGGGCATATATTAATGGAATGGAAATGTCTGGAATTCTTATTTCTCAGTGTAATCACATAAATGAATTCACCAACATCTATGATGCTGGTTTATTCATTACCTTTTAAACTAAATGCACAGTTCTGCATCCACTTAAAATGTAAAAGCTAGAAAGACCATTAACAATAAGAAAGAGCTGGATAAAATCATAGCTTTTCTTGAACCCATCACAGAGCTGAGATGCACACAACCAAGTAGCCTGAAATCCAAGGAGAGTCAGTTCCCTACCCCAACTCCCACCACAGTCTCTCCCTGTGGCAGAACATGAGAAAAAGGCAAGCAGGTAAGAAACAATCAACTAAAATCTTAGGGCTAACTTGACAGTATAAACCCCTGGGAGATCCAGACACATGGGGAGTCCATACTCAATTCACAGGCTCTTTTCCAGGCACCCCTTACCAGGTGCTCCCAGGAAAGACTGGACAGGGAAGGAGACTAGAAAGCTTCCCCAGAGGGTGCAGACACGGAGGAAAAGGTACAGGTAAACGCCCATTGTGTCTGGAGGAAAAAAAGAAGAAAAAATCCCCACAAAAACTTCTACCCCTTGAAGCAGGGCAAGAAACAGTCCTGAGCCCAATATCCTATACCAATCCAGCTAGGGAAGGGCCAGGATACTTCCCCACAAGACCTGCAACAGATACACAGCACCATGGGGAAAGGGGACAGAAATGCTGAGAAAAACTCCAACCTCAAGGTCCAGTCACACTGAGCCTACTTAAGACTAAGGCTGGATCTAGACAAGAGAAGCCCTCCCACCACCCATCCCCAGCCTAGCAAGCAAAGAGTAATAAGCAACAGCAGTCTCCTGCCCGGGAAGGGACAAGAGTATAGAGAAAGACTCCCCCTCCGTGGCGCAGCTGCATATGGAAGGCAGAAAACTGAGCAGGGAGCAGGAACACTGAGAAAAACCCTCCAACAACCCAGCCCCGACCCTAAACACAAGGTAACTGCACAAAAATTTGAAGCTGGTGGTAACCATGACAACAACAAAACCAAAACCTAGCTCAACCCCTGACTAGATTGACTCAATGCTCTGATAGATGAAGAGGCATGCCCGTTTGCAGGCATAAATACAAGATAAAAAATTCTGAGATATACAAAGAAGCAAGAAAAAAATAACACTGTCAAGAGAGAAACAGAATCAGACTCAGATAACCCAGTGGCCTTTTTTTTTTTTTTTTTTTTACCAGGATCTGCTACTGGCAAATAGAGGATATGCTGCACATACAAAGGGGAGCCGGGAGATCCAGAATGACAAAGAGAAGAGAAAAGCTAGCACATGCCCCTCTGCCCCATCTTGCATCTTGATTTTTTAAAAACTAGACATTAAGAAAACTATTTTTGGTATATTATAGTCAGTACATTAAAAAATAAAGGTACAATTAAAATTACGAATACTATGATTCTCATCAAACTACTAAATAACTCATTGTCAGACATGAAAAAAATCATCTACTTATAAATAGTTTTTTTAAAGTATGCATATTTCGTGCACTATGCTTTTTAGGTTAGCAAAAGGTACTTTTAAAATTGTACTGGAGTACAATTTGGGGAAGATATAAAATGAAAAATTTCTAAAGAATAAACAAAAACACTTAAAGATAAAATATTCTCAAAATAACTAATATCCCTAATAAACAAACACTTTCACAAAGCAGAAAGAAAATGATAAACAGCCCAACAGAAAAACAGGCAAAGACATAAATCCGAAATACAGTGAAGAAATACAAATAAAGATTGATGATATCGAGGGTTGTTAGGAATGTGTAAAACTGGGCACTCATCACTCACTTCTGGGTGAGAATATAAATTGGTACAAGCAGTACTCCTCCAAATTCTCAACAACAAAAAAGAATTCAGACGCTATTCACACTCAAAGGAAGCCTCCTTTCTTGTTACATTTCTGCTGCATCCCTATTTATCCTACACTCAAACCACGTCAAACTGTATTTATATCCATATCATTTGCCTTCATGCCCTTGCACCACTGAAATACTTCACCCAATTCCCCTGAAAAAGTCTGTCTTTCAAGACACTGCTCAAATACTTCTTGCCCTACTCTTCCCCTGGTAGAATTAATTGAACTTTCATCTTGATCGCATAGCACTTGGTCCATTCTTCTACTATGATAGTCAAAACAGTAAAGTGAAGTTATATCATAGATGTGTGCTAATTTATAATACATAAAGAGCTCCTACTCATCAACAACAAAAAATGGAAACAGGACATAAACAGAAAATTCACAGTAAAAACATAAATGGCT
This sequence comes from Daubentonia madagascariensis, assembly GCA_023783475.1. NCBI lineage: Eukaryota > Metazoa > Chordata > Mammalia > Primates > Daubentoniidae > Daubentonia > Daubentonia madagascariensis. The sequence goes on along the minus strand of JAKFHU010001268.1, from coordinate 7,283,297 downwards.
CTTAAACATATGAACAGGTACACAACCTCAATAATAATAAAACAAATTAAAACCATAACGATACCATTTATTACCTGTTAAATTGGCAAAGATCAAAAACTTTGACTATACTATCTATGGGGAAATAGACATTCTAATAATACTTGCTGGTAAGAATATAAATTGGCAAGATATCTATGAAGGCAATTTGGTATTATCTATCAAAATTATAAATGCACACATCTTTTGACCCAACAATTCTACTTGTCAGAGCTTATACTACAAATATGTTCATTATATTTGATAAGATCTGTATGCATGATTATTCGCTGCAGGATCATCTGCAATAGCAAAAGACTGAAAAGATAAATAAGCATTAATAGGGAAATAGTTACATAAGTTATGGTACATTCATATAATGAAATACAGTGAAAAAGACTAGATAGCACCATATGAAACAATTTCCAAGATATATTGTTAACTTAAAAGCAAGCAAGATACAGAACATGGCATACAGTACACTACCACTTATGCAAAAAATAAATGATATATTCATGTACTTATATATGCATAGACCATGACAACTGAGGTCTAAAGGACAGGGGTGAGAACAAGACCTACTTTTACTATATATCCTTTATACTTTTTAAATTACTTACCATGAATATCTTTTATCTATTCACAGAGTTAACTGATTCATTTTAATTAATTAATTTAAAAAGAAAAAGTAATTATTTATGTTGCTTTCAACTCACTATGAAATCCTCAAGGGAAGAGGAAGGCAACATGTGCCTTGTTTATCTTCACATCACCAGCACCTTGCACAAGGCCTGGCATATGGTAGGTGCTCAACAAAGTATGCTAAATAAAAGAGACTACCGTGGCACAGTTGCCTGATACTCAGGTTTATAGAAATAAGAATACATTAAACAACTGAGAATTTACAAATTCACCAAAAATATTGCACTCTTTAGTTTTCATTTTGGGTATCCCATAACCTAAGAATTATATTCTAGCAAATATCATCATGAAGTAAGATTTTTGTAGATTGAACTCTGTGTGCTTTTCAGACCCTATCCTCCAAAGCCAACCTCCAACACATTCTAGCTATGTAACCTTGGACATATTACTTAACATCTGGGCTTCCATTCCTTTACCTGTAAAACACTTATAATAGTATCGATACTTTATAGAGCTATCATAGGAAGCTTAAATGAACTAATATATGTAGTGTGCTTAGTATAGTGTCTAGCACAAACGACACACTAAACTATTATTATTCCATACTTCTTCAGTTTCAAAAATGGTGACATGAAGGAGGAAGGCATTCTGGAAAAGGATGACGTCAACTACCATCTCTCTGTTTCTAAACTTCATTAACATCAGTCACCTGGGAAAAACAATTAGTGCGATGCCTGCAACCAGATGCTACAAGAAAGGAGCTTGAGAGTTTGAGCAACAACTGCCTTTCAGTCCCTTATCTTAGTTGGGCTATCACACTGCCATTCAGTTCAAAAAGATGGTGGCAGTATCAAGGGAGAAAAGGATTAGTTTCTCATTCCAGTAAGAAACCAGTTCCTGTTCTTGGTAATCACAAGTTGGAAGGACAAATTTCATTCCTTTAGGTTTTCACATGTTCAAACTCTACATAAAACAATGTAAATTTAAACTCTAATATATATTACACAAATCTGAAATTCTACTATGTAATCATAGTACAGGTAATGCTATAACACCTGATCTATAAAAAGTGCCTAAGAGGAAAAAATGTAATTTAAAGAGCAAAAAGAACCCCATAAACACACATACTCAAACACACACAGGACACCTTAATTAAAATTCACTAATTATAACAGTGGGTTTTGTCCTAAAAAGGCAGTGATAGCATACTGGAAAAAGCTTAGGCTCTGGAACTAAACTCCTTGGATTCAAATCCAAGCTCTAACACCTACTAGCTCTCTGACTTTGGGCTAGTTATATAACCTATTAGTGCCGTGATTTTCCTCTCTATAAAATGAGCATAACAGCAATAGCTTCCTCATAAGGTTGCTATGGGGATTAAGTCAGTCATTGAATGTCAGTGTTCAATAAATGTTAAGATTACAATGTCTTATCTTTCCTTCAGGACTATAAGGTCAAAGTAGCAGAGATGATAAACTTTTACAACTGTATGTCCCCATAAGTCTTTATGGAACTAAGCATGCTTTTTAACCAAAATTTTAAATGATAGCAAATGAAATAATAACTAAAAAAAAAAAAATACTTACTTCGTAGCAGTAGCAAAACGTCTGTTGGGCATCTGAATGTTTACAAAACAAGGATAAAGAGATGTCTGACAAACCATCTTGGAAAGACAATGCCTTTGGTGACGTATCAAGACTTGAAAGGAAAAACATATAAAATATTAACAGTAAATAATCATTATAGTCATAATTTTTTACATTTTAAAAATCAGTATTTTCAAAACAAAAACATTCAATATTTTGTGATTCTTAACCATTCTTTAAAAAATGTAATAATGGAAACCACACTTCTCAAAACTAAAAGCAGGAAAACACATCTATTATTTGAACAATTTAATCTTTACTTATTTTTAACTTAATCTAGTTCAGGCTCAAGAGAGTATGTTAAGCTCTATTATTAGGGAATATGTATATGTACCTTTGAATTTTTAAAAATAATTTACATTTTATTTTTTCACTTTTTAAATAGACAATACATTCACAGAGTTGCCCAAGTACTTTTGAAGATAAGAACAAAGTGGGGTACTTGCCCTACCAGAGATCAAGATGTGTTATAAAGTTATGGTAATTAAGATTCTTTTATATTGGCACAAGATTAGAAAGACAGACTAATAAATGGCCCAGCAATACACCCATTCATATATGTATATCTGAAATATGACAGAGGTGTTATTACAAATCACTGTGCAAAGAATTCAGTAAGTGGTGCTAAGAAAAATAATTTTCCACAAAAAAAAAGACGATATTTGGATCCCACCACCGTATCTGGATCTTACACCACACACAAAACAATCAAATCAATATGGACTTGCACGTGAATGGCAAAACTTAGAGGCTTTCAGAATAAAGAAAAATACCTTTATGACCTTTAGGGAGGAAACCTTGGGGACTTCACAAATAAGATCCAAAAGTACTAACCAAAAAGTGACTACATTAGTGTTAAGAACCTCTGTATTAAATATACTTTAAAGAAAATGAAAAGACAAACCAAAAACTAGGACGATGTATTAGCAACATATATAATTAACAGAGGATTAATATTCAGAATATATAAAATCAACTCAATTGAAAAATGAATGAAAGAAATGAACAGGCTTCTAACTGAAAAGGAAACACAAATGATGCATAAATATATGAAAAGATGCACAACCTCATTAGTAATCAGGTAAATATAAATTTAAACCACAATAAAATATCATTTTATATCAGTGCTACATAAAGGGTGATCAGTGGGCCTGTTACAGGTCTGCAACCAAATTATGATTACATCAGCATGAAAATTGACCACATCACTAAATATATTGTTTGGTTCAGCTGTCAATATTTTTTTTCACAAAACTTTCTCAATCAAAGATGTAGTGTTTTAATCTTATTGTGGACAAATAACAGTTTGTAGTTCAGATAATTTAAGTAGCACTGGTTTACATATATCAGATTGGCAAACCTTTAAAAAAAGTCAGGGGAAGCTGAACATGTCAAGTAAGGGTAAGAATGTGAATTGGAATACCACTTTTGAAAACAATATGGCATTACCCAAGGAAGCTGATCATGCACATCTCAATGATGCAGCAATTCCACCTCTAGGCAAGTACACTGCACATTAAGAGATATGCACAAGAATGATCATACCATTGTTTGTAACAGCAGAACTACAGGAAAGAACTCAAACATTTATCTACAGTAGAATGGATAAATACATTGTGGCATATTCCCATATGGAACGCTATAGAATGTAAAAATAAACTACGTGCTACATAGGTAAATTTAATGTAAAGCCAAAAAAAAGCAAGTGGCACAAGAATTCATTTCGTATGATTTCAAACTTTAAAAACACACAACTAAACAATGTTGTATTGAGGAGTGCTTATTTATGCCTGTTAAAACTGTACCAAAAAAAAAGGGAGTGATAAAATAGAAATTCATGAAAAGTGGTTACTTCTGAGAAAGAAGTAAATGAAATAGGAAAAAGACACAAGAGTCTCTGAAGGTACTGATAATGTTCTATTTTTTAAAACTTAACTGTGAGTATTCAGAATTTCAAGCTATTGCTCTTTATATCTTACATATGTTATATTCTTTTGTATGTAGAAATATTCAAAAAATGTTTTTATAAAGGTTATGAAAGAATATACAAAAGTAAACTCTTCCTCCCACTTCTGACCCCCAGCATCCCTCTTATGTTAGCAATTTCTTATGCATCTTTCTAGAAATATTATATGCATATATAAGCATACGAGTACCAACATATTTACCTTCTCTTTTATAAAAACGTAACATACTCTACTCACTATATCTTGCTTTTTCATTTAAATGTTTAAGAGCCTATTTTCACAAATACACACACACACAGATACACACATATATGAGATGTATATGAGCTAATTTCATGTATGCCTCTCATGACAGTGTGTAATATATGCATATATTACAGAGAGAATTTCATTTCAGTTCATAAAGACTTTATCTTTTTAGGACTGCAAAGTATTCCACTGTGTGGCCGTAATATAATTTACTTAATCAGTAACCAACCATTAGGTCATTTACAATATTTTACTATTATAAATAGTGATGAGTGAATAACCTTATACAAACATTTTACACACATACATTTATAGAATAAATTTCTAGAAGTGAATTTGCTGAGTCAAGGAATATAAACATTTGTAATTTTGATAAATTCTGCTCTCTGTAATAACAGTGTCATATATATTTCCACCAGCAATTAAAAGACTACTTATTTCTACACACTCATGCCAACATAGCATGTTACCAAACATTTTGTTTTTTACCAACCTAATAGATGAAAGAGTTGTCTCAATTTGCATTTTTCTAATGAGTTAGGCTGAGTGTGTTTTCCTATGTTTGGCCATCTATATTTTCTTTTCTGTTGAACTGGCTTGAACCCAATTTTTTAAATTAGTACTCTGAAACTAGATTTTCATATAAAACGACTGTTCCAGTATCTAAAATTCAGATCATTATACAAAAATCCTAGAACTAATAGCATAGAAAGTGTAAGACTTGGTCTACACATCAAGTAAATTCATTTCAGTAAGTTCCCAAATGTATAACATTGTACATGCAAAATAGCTAGAAAGTCCTTACTATGGTCTACAAGGCCCCATATGAACTGGCCCCAGCCTACTGCTCAATACCACTCTCCCACTGACTCCCTGTGAGCCTTTTTTCTTATCCTTGGACAAATTAAGGTAATTCCTGCCTCAGGGCCTTTGCATTCAATGTAACATCTGTCTGGGATGCACTATCTCAAAATCTTCCCTGGCCCACTCTTTCTTATCAGCTCAGAGAATGTCATCAAAGCTACATGCCAGCCAGCCCTGGTGGCTCAGATCTGTAATCCCAGAACTTTGGGAGGCCATGGCAGGAGGATTGCTTGAGGCCAGGAGTTCAAGGCCAGCCTGAGAGACACAGCAAGACCCCCATCTCTACAAAAAAAAATTTTTAATTAGCCAGGCATGGTGATGTATGCCTTACTAGTCTTAGCTACTTGGGAGGCTGAGCTGGGAGGATGGCTTGAGCCCAGGAGCTGGAGGTTGCAGTGAGCTATGACTGTGCCACTGCACTCCGGCCTGGGTGACAGAGCAAGAACCTGTCTCTTAAAAAAAAAAAAAAGCCACATGCCTAACAACTCAATTCCATCTCCAATCTTCCAAATTGAAGTACAAGATAATCACCAAAACTGTGAATTCTGTGAACACATAGGAGTGACACCTGAGACAGTGTAGGTGACCTATTTATTGCTAGGAATTCTTTGGGGCAGAAAAGCCACAAGGGGATAAAATGGCTAGGAAAAAAAAATGAAATAAACGAAAAGATCCAGTTCCTATCCTCCAGAATCTCAAATTTAGTGGGCTATGGTGGTACGCAATAGACTAGGATAAGATGCTCCACATTTTTAAAGAAACTAGCTATCTTGAAAAACCACATATGGTAAATGAAGGAACAAGCAATTACCCATTCAAGGCTTGGCAAACACTTCCAAACAATTCTAATTGTACTGAACAAGAACCCAACAACCTTAGAGGAACCCAAAATAATTCTCTTGGGGAAACAAATAAACAAACAAAAATCTCTTGAACAGATCAATTGCAACCTGCTATTAAAAAAAAAAAAAAAAAACCAACCACTATTTAGAATCCCCAGTCGTGACAACCAGAAATTAAAATTCTCAACAGAAATCCATCAAACTGCTACAGACTAAAAGAAACCAAATTACAAAAATACCACTATTTAAGTAGCACTGTTAGCCCATGATATCTGTATTTTCAATACCTCTGTAGTCAATTTGTCTACCTGTACTTCTTTATCTCCTTTAATACATTTCTTCTCCCCACACTCTTAGCAGATAACCTCACTTGCTACTTTGGAGAAAATAGCCCTCATAACTTCCCGAGCTACTTACCAACCTATCAAAATTTGCATTCATTCTCAAAAGTCTCTCCCACCCCTTGGCAACGAGATAGAAACTACTCTATCTCCTTTGCTATTAATAGCTTGTTCTCTTATAATTGATACTAAAAGGTTAGAGTTCCCCAGGGATCAATCCTAAACTGTCTCCTTACCTGACTCTATAATCCTCACTCTTCCTAGAAGATCTTACCTATCTAGTCTTTGCCTTCCCCCTACAACCACCACAGTACAGGCCACCATCATCTACCACCTGGATTACTGCAACAGCCTCCAAACTGTTCTATCTTCTACCCCTGGCCCTCCCCATTTCTTTTCCATGTATTATTAGTAAACATCATTTAAAAATAAAAATCTCATGTCCTCAAAACCCTTGGATGGCTTCACTTGGCTCTTTGAACAAAGTAAATTCTTACAAAGTTACTCCAAAAGCTACTTCTGTCTAGTTAGCTTTATCTAACACCACTCTCCCTCACACTCACCATGCTTCAAATACACTCATCTCCTTTCAGTTACTTGAACACACTCTGTTTCATAAAAAAATCTTCCATCTGTGACATTTTTTCCCTACCACTTTCAACTCCACCTTCACATAGCTAATTCATAGTTATCCAGTCATCTTTCAGGGACTCGACCTAAACATTACTTCTTCAGAAGTCTTCCCTGAAGACTCAGAATAGATTATGTCTTTCATATACACTCTTACAGTATCTTGTACTTTTCCTTCACAGCACTTAGGAAAATTATAATTAAAAAAATAATTATCCAATTAATGTCTGCTCCTCAATAGAAAGTAAGCACCATGGGCAGGAATGTGCATAGCTCATTCACCATTATATCCCTAACACCTAGCAGTGTTTGGCAAGTAGAGATTCAATAAACATCTGTTGAATGAAGGGAACTTAAACGAATGAGAACAAAAACTGGATTCAAATTATTTTAAATATTATCCATTACAACACATGGGGGTGCATTTTTTTGATGATCTACTTCATTCATTCATTCAACAATGAATGTGCCAACAACACGGGCTAGCACTGCTTTAAGCATTTAGGATACATCAATGAACAAAACAGACAAAAACCCCTATCCTCATAGAGCTTACATTCTAGTGGGGGGAAGACAATATCAATAAACATAATATTGGGGGAAGGAGGGACTACAGGATAAAAGGTATTGAGTCAGGGGGAAAGTCGTTTGCAATTTTAAGTCAGGTGGTTAAGATAGGAATCATTAAAAAGGTGACATTTGAGCAAAGACTTGAAAGACGTGAGAAAATTAGCCGTGCAAATACCTAGAAAAAGTGTTCCAGGCCAAAGATCCCAAGGCAGGAGTGTTCTTGGTGTGTCCAAGAAACAAGGAGTCCACTGTGGCTAAAGCAGAATGAGTGTGGGGGAGAATAGTTGGAGAAGAGGTCAGAGAGGTAAGCTGGAGGAGGGGGGTGGGAGAAGACAGGCACCAGATAATGTGGAAGACTACGGGCCACTGCTTTTCAATAGAAAATGTGAGCCACATGTTTAATTTTAAATTTTCTAATAGACACAATAAAAAGGTAAAAAGAAACAGTGAAATTAATAATATATTTTATTATCGCATATACCCCAAAATATTATTTATCAATGTAAAAAAAATTAATACAATTGAGATATTTTACATTTTTTTTAGTACTAAGCCCTCCAAATCTAATATGTATTGAACACACTCAATTCAGATTAGCCACATCTGAAGTGCTCAATAGTGGCTAACAAAATGGACAGTACAACTATAGGCCATTCTAAGGAGTCTGGATTTAGAAAAATGGAAAGGCTTTGCAGAGTTCTGAACATAGGAATAAAATGATTTAAATTCTTAAAGGTCCAATTTCACTACTTATTGACAGTAAACTGTAGAGAAATCTAGGTTAGAAATGGTAGTAGCTTGGAACAAGGTAGTTGCAGTGGAGCAGTGAGAAGATGTCAGAATCTGGATTTATTCTGAGGGAAAAGCCAACTGGATTTGCCAACTATTTAATGTAAAGTATGAAAAAAAAGAAAAGAGTCCCTAGTACTTTGGGAGGCCAAGATGGGAGGATTGCTTGAGGCCACGAGTTCAAGACCAGCCTGAGCAACAAAGCAAGACCCCATTTCTTCAAAAAATAAAAAAATTAGCCAGGCGTGGTGATGCACACCTGTAGTCTTATCTACTTGGGCAGCTGAGGTGGGAGGACAGCTTGAGCCCAGGAGTTTGAGGTTGCGGTGAGCTATGACACCACTAAACTCTACCCAGTGTGACAGAGCAAGACTCTGTCCCAAAAAAAAAAAAAAAAGGGAGAGTAGTCAAGGATATTCTGAGGTTCTGGCCTAGACAACTGAAAGGATGGCATTGCCACCAAACTAGATGAAAAAGACTACAGGCTATGATAATGAGTTTGATTTTAAACAATCGTGAGTTGCTGATAAGCTATCCAAGTGAAGATCTATAATAGAATACTCAGATGAGTATAAGAATCTAAAGATCAGGAGAGAGGTACCAACTGCAGATATAAATTTGATAGCCAAAGGAGTGAATTTAGATACAGAACATGTGAGAATGAAGGATAGAATCCTACCTCCTGGGACACTCCAAGGAATGAGACTGGGGATAGGAGGAGGAACCAAACAAGTAATGTGAGAAGGAACGACAGGTGAAACGGGAAGAAAATTAAGAGAGTTCAGTATCCTGGAAGCCAAGAAAATAAAATATGACGAGAATGATAATCTTCAGTTCTCTTTTTGGTTTCTTTGGTTTTGTCTCATGTGATTTCTGTCATGAATGATACATGAAGATGTATGCCACTGGTCTCTTTTCAGTAACAATATCCATTTTGGTTTGCTCCCTTAGTCATCAGGGTCTGTCATGACCTCTTGGCACCCCTAGCTTCTGAGCAACAACTATCCCAAGTAAAAGATGCTGGTCTTGACACTGAGCTTTCCTGTGAGAAGCTCAAAAAGAAAACTATGATGCAGTATTTTAAATTAAAAAAAAAAAAATCACTAGCCTAGGAGTGCAAGCTTCAGTCTTTCCTCTGCCACTTAACTAGTTGTATGGATTTGGTCACATACCTAATAAGATCAGTTTCCACCTCTGTAAAATGGGGGTGATACTGGCTGCTGCTTTCACCTAAAAACCTAACTTAAATAACAATATAGATCATTGCGCTTCAAAAACATAACAAAACCAAAAAAGCATTGTACAAACAAGGGCTGTCATCCTAGCTAACAAACTGGACTTTATTAACTGCTGAAAAGAGGTGCTACCTAGAATTACTACAGAATTAGCCCCCAAATGAAAAACATTGATCTACATTAGACAACGTCTGAAAGTTGAAGAACTGTAATTGCCTGCAACGATGTAATTCAGAAAGCATCAACAAGCACTTTGAAAACTGTTAAAGTTTACAGATGAAAGTAACTCAAATATACTATCTTACCTTTCCCCTACCAGAACTCACTTCACATACCAAACTCCAGCCCACACCTCCAACATCGGGAATAGAATCTTGTCCTTGCCGTCCCCACAGGTGGCTGGAGGTTGTCAATGTACATCTCCTTACCCCCCAACCACCGCCCAGGGTGGACGGTTCCAGAATGGAATGAAATCCCTGACAAGGTCGCTTTTAAGTAGTAATGACCCTCTGGAGAACCTAAAGCTCAGAAAGAGCACGATGCATTTCGAGGACCCAGAGTAGACCTGCGCCTAGGACACAGCCCGGCTTGCACTCTGCTGCAACAGGAAATTCCGTGCCGGAGCTATCTTCCCCGCAAGACAACACCCTGCCTTACCTCTACCGAGGCACCTTACGGCCGCCGCCATGTTGGCCATGCCGGCCATGCCGGATGGTGTTCACGAAATTGGTCCTACGTCTCAACTGGGAAGAATTTTGTTAAAGTTCCGTACCGGAATTGGCGAAAGGGGAAGGAGTTAGGAGTAGCAAGAGGAACAGGGCGGGGATCAAAATGGGCTTTGCTGCCGGCGTGGCGGTGTTACTGTCAGTCCTCCGTGCTGCCCGGGACCCTCCGTTTTGTGGTTCCTGTAAGACAGCTTAACCACCTTCAGGAAAATATGGTACTGTTGGCGATGCCGTAATTATGTTATTCCTTTCTTCTTCTTTTTTTTTTTTTGGGGGGGGATCCCACAAGGGTACTCAGAACGATAATTTTAACAGATTCTAAGAGTACCTAGGACCCAGCCTAAAATCTGGAAAAACAGAAACCTTGAAAAATCCCACCAGCTTCCTCCACCACATGTCTAGCCTTGTAAAGACTTTTTAAAAATTCGCCAGGCTCTTCGCCGCCACCCAAGGGGGGCGAGGGGAGTGTCCCACTCACTAACAAACTTTCTTTTTAGCTCAGCGCAAGATCAACCGTGGTTTAACGTAAAATCTTACATTAATATGCTCTACATTTTCTCCCTGATGACTAGCGGTGCCATTAGGATCAACTGAATAATAATACTTGACATTTATATAACACTACTTGTTTTTAAATGGCAGATCTGAGACCTACGCACAGGTTATTCTGACAAAAAAAAAAAATTGAGTGTTCTTTCCATTACGTCACAGCTGTCGCTGTGGTTTATCTAAGACAAATCTGATCACGGATTATATCGCTTCCCAGTTTAAATAAAACTTTCCCGTGGCTAGCCAGCTCTGAAGCGCGCTTCTGGTCTCTGCCTACCTCCCCAGCTGCACCCCGCTGCCAACATCCCCCGCAACACACACACAAACATGGTTTCTCACCTCCGTGACTTTGTTCATCCTGTCCCCTCTGCTTGGGATATCTTGTAACACATCACCTAGGTAACCTTTCTTTTTTTTTTTAAGATTTCATCTCAGGCTTTACTCGTTGGTGATGCCTCCCTCTTCACTTCCCAGGTTGAGTTATGCCACCTCTTCCTGGCTTTGTACAGTACCCCAGACTTACATCTGGTTTTGTTTGTTTTAAACAGTTTTGAGATATAATTCACATACCATACAATTCACCAATCTATATTGTACAATTCAATAGTTTTTAGTTTATTCACAGAGTTGTGCCACCTTAACCACAGTATATCTGGTTTTCCCACCAGTCTGAACTTTTTGTGGACAGAAATCATGCCTTACTCATTTTTGTAACCTCACCACATACTACAGTACCAAGCCCATAAAAGACCCTCAATAAATGTTTATTGAATAAATGAATATATGCATGCATGAATTAGTGACTCCATTAAAATGGCAAGCCTGCAAAATTCACTTGCTTCCATGAAGTTACCCACAGGAAGATGGACTGGGTCAAGATAGTTATTTCCCAGATGCTTTATTTCATGTTTATATATAACATTCATCTACATGAAGAATAAGATTTCTAATTTATTGCTTTGTCTTGTTAATACCTAAGCAAAGTTTCCACAACCATTTTTGACTTATGCAAAAAAATTTCAAGAACTTGAATCTATCTTCATAACTTTCTTTTCCTTTCTCCTTCCCTCCCTCCCATACTCCCTTCTTTTCACAAATATGTGAGTGCCTACCATGTTTCAAGCAGTGTACTTGGCTATGCACAGATTTAAAAAACTAATTTGATTTAAGAGTAAATGCCAGAATTGGAGCAAGTTCACCTAGTCCATTTCAGACAAAACAAACAACCAGATTAGACATTCTGGTCCTTAGACTCTACAGCCCTTCCCTTGCCATAGCTGGGGTCAGTTGGTCCCCATCTGTGGACTCTTTTATGTCTCCTGTTCTAACAGGAGGATTTTAATATCCAGTATTGGCTCTCAGAGTAACATGTAGTATGTTTACAGTAACAGCCTCATTAAAGCAATGTTCTGTATAGGTACAACTTACTTAATTGCCCTCTCTGAACACCAGAACTTAATGGCATTAGTCAGATGGTATCGAGAGTTCAGTAATGTTTAACAATACATAAAGAGATTCTTTAGCTTGAGATGTTATAAAAAACTACAAAAGGACTTTATAAAAACTACAAAAATCCATACTCTGAAATGGGAACTACAAACCTCTAAATATTTAGTACATAATGAGTTTCTCCTCACTGAAGAGAGGCAATAGAGCATTTTGTTTAAGCGGCTTTACTCTGGAGCCAAACTGCCTGGGTTTGAATCCCAGTATTACCACTTACTAGTTGTGTGACCTAGGGCAAATTTCTATAACTCTCTGGACCTTGGTTTCCTCATGTGTGATATGGAGCTAATAATGAAATAATTTACTGAGGTACTTACTAAAGTACCCGGTGCAGAGTAAGCACTCAGTAAGTATTAAATGCCATTATTAAAAAACTGGTGAGAGCTCTTAACCACAAAGGCAAAATGAATAAGCTGTTCTAATACCCCTTCTTCCAATATCTGCCTATTTCTTAATATGATCCATGTTGTTTGTATTCCTGTATGTGCCAGAATGTCACTTTCTTTATATCAGAACTTTTATTAGTATTTGCAGAAAGTCTTTAGGCTATGCTTATGCACTTTCTCAAAGTTCACTTTAAAATGCAACTTTTCCCAGTTGATTTCTAGGAAGGTTTATACTCTCCAGGAGTCTTGGCAAAATGCCAGCTACTGGCCTGCTTGGCCAATTTCCCCGGGAAAAACTTCTAAATATTTGCCTAGCCCTGTAGTTCTCTTGATCTGTGTTCTCTGCCTTCTTCAGCCACCTTCCAGTAGAGCTGGAAACTTCTTGACAAGAGTCACCTCCCATTTGAGATTCAAGTTGAAAATGGATTCTCTATTTGGACAAAAACAAGGTGCTCCAAGACATTTCCTATTTCAGTAGTATGCATCAGAATCAGAAAACTCATTAAACTCTGATTGGGGGGCCCCAGCCCCAGAGTTTCTGATCTGGTAGGGCTGGAGCAGGAGACTGTGGGTTGGTATTTATAATAAGTTCTCAGGTGATGCTGATATACTGGCCCAGAGACCATACTTTGAAAACCCCACTTTCTACATAAAACCATGAAACATTTGTATCTATACTTAACATTAACTTGGGGAGGAGTTGTTGTTTTGTTTAACAATTTTATGCTCAATATAATATAGGCTATAAAAGTTCTTCATGCGATATGTCTCTAGCACTAGAATCTACCCACTCTTATCTTCTCCCCCTCTATATGGAAACTGCTATTCCATGCCTGGGTTTCAGCTCCAAAACTGTCTAGCTGTCAGCTGGGAAAATTTCCAATGCCAGTCTGTCTGCCTATCTGGACTTTAAGTATTGCCAACTCCTAGATTCCCTTCCCCACTTGTGCTTACATCAGAATTAGATTATTTTTTCATAAAGAAATGACTATCTAGAATAGTTATTTTTTAGTCACAAAGTTGAAAGTTTGTGAGTGACAGACTGGAACTCATTTTGTCTTGTCCCCCATATATGGCAGCTTCTCTGTCCAAAAACCCCCAGGGGAATAGTTTAATTGCAGATTGAATTAGGGGATTTAGAACTGTCCAGTGGTATGCTGGTAAAAATTTAACAACTAGTTCTTCAGTACAGAAGAAATGAAATTGTGCCATTTGCCAATTTCCATGGTATAAATACTCCTACAATACCTGATCTCAAGCCACCAAACATAAAATCAACCAACTCAAAATTTCTGGCAATTTATCATTTGGTTCTCACATGGCTACAAAATACTACTAGAAGTTTTCTATTAATAATAAAAGTCCGTAGTAAATTTTAGGAGGCCTAAACCAAACCAATTCATCCTAGAGCCACACTTCAAAATTTAGTGTAAATTCAAACCACCTGAAAATCTTATTAAAATGTAGACTCTGATTTGGTAGGTCTGGGATAAAGCCTGAGATTCTGATTTCTAACAGGGTCCTAAGTGATGTTGATGCTGCTGGTCCATGGACCACATTTTGAATAGCAAGGTTCTAGAACATATTCAAGAACAAAACCCATATTTCTACCATTAATCCCAAATCAGAACCTTTTGAATAGGCTCCTCTTTCTAATACATGGAATGAGCTTGAGTGGATTTCCAAATTTCTGGATATAAACTCCATGGCCTCCATCTTTCAGTGGAGATACTAAAAATATTAATAACTTCCTGCCCTACCGACATCTGATCTGGTGAAACTTCCCCTCTCATACAAATAAAACCTCCCAGCCCTAATTCTTTAGATCAGTGGAAACCATTTGACCCAAGGAAAGTCCATCCATACTGTGGCCAGTGACCTGTCTTGGAAAAAAAAAGTTGGACCAATCATTCCTCTCACAAAACTAAAATTGGTAAAATGAAAGGTGAAACATTTAGGTGGGAGAATTCAACCTCTAAGGTCATAGAGTAGATCTGCAGCTAGAGAAGCCTTGAAAGGCAAGCTGAAACTATCAGGGAACAGAAATGATGAGTGAACAAAGTTACATGAAGCCAGTCGGTCGCAAGAATAGAATGAGTGAGGATGCCGAGAAAAGCAGAGATAACATGAGAAAGAAAGAGCTCGAGCAGCCTCCAAAAGGAAGGTAGCAAGTGCTGCCCCAGTTCCTGTTACAGTTTCTGACGGGCAGGTTGTGTCACCGTCCCTCTCACTGTGTTCTCATGAGCTCCCTATCTACCACATATATCTCTACAATAATCCCTGTTTTCTTAAGCTAACATCAGTGAATTTGAATTTCTATATCTTCTTTTAAAAAACTAATTAAAACTGTGGGACTCTAGTTATTCTGGTCATAATGCATGATTTGGCAGCTCTATTCCAGAATTAGTAGCAGAGCCTTCGTCCTGGAATCTCATAGTTTAGAAAGCTTTTGGAGGTCTTCCATCTATCTACCTCTCTATCTCTGCTTAAATTTCTGGTGATGAAGTCTTGAATATTCTATAAGGTAGTTCATTCCATTTTTGTACAACTCTAATTGTTAAAAAGTTGTATGTATTATAGAATGTCTTTTTTTCCTTTGGGTAAATACACAGTAGTGGGATTGCTGGGTCAAATGGTAATTCTACTTTTAATTCTTTGAGATATCTCCATATTACTTTCCACAGAGGTTGTACTAATTTGCAGTCCCACCAGCAGTGTATGAGTGTTCCTGTTTGGGGGATGACCACGATTGTAGCTCTGACACGGGCAGTGCATGGGCAATATATATAGCCAAAGTGTTGTACCCCCATAATATTCTGAAATTAAAAAAAAAACTTACTAAATTACATGCCAATTATACCGCAATAAAGCTGTTAAAAAGGCAAAAAAAAAAGTTGTATGTATTAAAGCTGAAATATTCTTCTCTGTAATCTGGACTTACTTGAACCTTCTGGGTCAATTCCACTTCCACATGGCAAACTTTGTGGTATTTGAGAATAGCTATCATGCCTCCCTTTAAGTCTTTTCCTCACTTGACTGAATATGTCCCTATTCTTAACCACCCACAGTTCCTTCTGCGGAATGGTGAGGAGACCCTCTCATCTACCTAGGAACTTTACCAAGGATATACTCTTCATTGCCTATGTCTCTCTTAAAATATAATCCCCAAACTGAACAAAACACTCCAGTGAAGAAAAAAACATTGGTTCTGGAAAAATCAATGCAACCTAAAATTGTATTAACTTCTTTAGGAAGTCTAATGCCTTCACTTAGTACTCTGCAATTCCCTTGCTTGCCATCAATACTTCTTGATTTATGACAAAAAAATACCACAAATATCCCAAATTTTGTACTAAACTAAAAGCTAAGGTTCTTTTTAATGAACTTTTTGCTTTAAGATTTCTATATTCTAGAAAAGGACTGTCCGATACAAATATAATGTAAGCCACATATGTACTTTTTAATTTTCCAGTAGCTACATTTAAAAGAGTAAAAGGAAAGAATTAAAATTAATTATAATAATTTATTTAACTCAATATATCCATAATATTATCAGTTCAACATGTAATTAGTATAAAAAATGACTTAGGGAGCCAGATATGGTGGCATGAGCCTGTAGTCCCAACTACTTGGGAGGCTAAGGCAGGAGCATCGCTTGAGCTCTGGAGTTCTAGACCAGCCTGAGCAACATAGGAAGACCTTGTCTCTAAAAATAAAAAAAAAAAACAAAAAAATGGAAACATGAAAAAATTACTTATTTTACAGTCTTTTTTATATTAAGTATTCAAAATTTGTTGTACATTTTACACTTGAAGCACATCACAATTAGATCTAACTACATTTCAGACACTCAGTAGCCACATATGGCTACCATATTGTATGGAACAATTTTAGAATAATAATAATAATAGCTAATACTTATTGAACACTTACTGTGTGCCAGGCACTTTTATACAAGGTATTTACATATTTTAACTCTTTAAATTTTCACACCAACCCTATGAGATAGGCACTATAATTATTCTCATTTTACAGGTGAAGGAACAGGTCACTGAGAAGTTAAGTAATTTGCCCAATTAGCAAGTAGTTGAGTTGGGATTTGAACCCAGGATGCCTGGGTGCAGTGTCTATGTTCTTTATCACTATTGTACATACATCACGCATATTTTATGCTGGACACTGTGCTAAGCACTTTGCATATAGTATTATGCTTAATTCCCATTTTATAGATGAAGAAACTGAAGCCCCCCAAAATTAATGACCTGCCCAAGTTCACAACCTAGTGTTAGATCTGAGATCAGAGCCAATGCATCTGACCACTGCACCCTTTCCTGCTTCACTGCTACCCTGAAACTCTGGTGTTTATATATATATACACCCATGACTCAATATTTTTGATGCTGACGTTTTAAATTAGAGACTGGCTGGATAACATCAGAGTGTGTGGGAGAAAATAAATAATGTGTAAGTACATATATGCTATTTTTTGATCTTCAAAGCCATGCATGTAAATCACAAACACCAACAAAACACTAATTAGAGTTAATTTCTTATCTCTATGCATGAGGAGGTAAAACGTGTTTGAAATATTTATCTAAAATGTGGAAATATGCATTTTTAAAACTTTATAGGCCTGAGAAAAGTAACAATACCAACAAAGCAATCCTCAGGAGGATATCTTATTTTTATAGAAAGTGTGTATAACTCACAAGAGGAGGCGGTAAGCAATCGAAAGGATGTGACACTCTTCCTCTCTTTTGTACTGTGTGGCTTTATTGTTCTGTAGACTTAGAAATGAACTTGATATTTTGTTGTTAACATTCCTTTCGGGTCCTGTCTTTCCTTTAGATTAGGTCGAACTGAGTCTGTATTCCAGCCTTGGGGGTTGATAAGCTCTTTCTCTATCTCTAGTCATCTCTTTTTTACTGCTTCAGGAAATGAGCACAGGGTTTTTAGAGAAACTTGGGAATTATTTCTTAGTCATTTTTATCTGGAAAATATTGAGTTCAAATACTCCAATATTCACCTGTGCACAGTAACATTGCATCTTTGTCTAAACTATTTTATTCCATCTACTGATTTTTCTTTTATTGCTCCTGGGTTAGCATTTTTCTTCTTCCCATAGTTATCAAATGGTAGATGTAGAGTAGTGGTGATGTTGGAGGGAATGGGGTGAAGGTGGGGGCAGGGGACTGGGAAGGAGAATGGAAGCAAAAGAGACTCAGAGTAGAGGCACCTTTAATAATCAGGAAGCCAGAGATTCTGGTCAGGCTTTCCTGGCATGGTCAACCCCAGCAAGTTATGTTCCTGCTCAGTGCCTCAGTTTTTCCATCCAAAAATAGGGATGACAATATTTTCGTGGCACATGATTCTCCACTGCAGTTCTTCAGCTGACATCTTGATAATTCTAAATAACTATGAAAAATTGTTAAGGGTTAATGTGTAATAGATAAATAAAAGATGCTTTTCTGACCCCTCTGGGAGAGATGACAGTGTTCTATGCCCTAGCAAAAAACAGATCCAAGGACTACACTGGGATCCAAGGAAATGAAGAAAAGTAATTAGCATCCTGAGCCATCAGGAAAAATGGATTATATTTAGAAAAATAGTCCCAGATGTCACCAAAGCTCAAAGGAAAATAATAATGATTGGACATAGGGGTATAAGAATTACTAAATAAAATGCCTTTAAACTGTAATAATCTAGGCTTTAAAATATATGCTGGTAACTTCTTATCTTTTCTTAGTTTGTACTGTCATAAATGGTATATGAAGGCATCTTCACAAAAATGCTCTCCTGAACCCACCCTAGCAGGAAAGCTACAGAAGGTTAGGGGGAGTAAGATGCCCTGGTTCTCAAGGCTCTGCTATAGGAAGAGGCCAGACGCCTTCCGTGGTTGACAGTGAGGGTGGGGATTTTTTGCAGTGTTACCACAACTCACCACGTATACAGCCCACAGAAAGAATTCAGGAAGTAGCAGCTGTTTAATAGGAAGGCTCCGCTGAATGCAAACCATGTACACCCTGAGATTCAGATACATGTTGGCCATACAGAGAATGTCCCAACATCTTCAAGGAGTCTTTGCTCTGAGAAGCAGTTCATCATGAGGAAAGTGAGATCGTTTGAAGGGCACAGGACCAGTATGAAAAAGAAGGCAATTCTGAGTGTGTTGCTTAGAGCCCTGCTTCTACCTTCCAAGGATGAGTGTTAGAACCTGGCCAGGGAGGCAATAGAAAAATATGTAAAAGAGCCATTTCATTGAAACTGTGAGCTCAGGACTTCTTATTTATGGAAACTAGGTAACAAAAATGATCTGAGAGAAATTCTTGAATGTGGCCTGCTGCAGCCTGACATACACTTAGGACAGTGACAGCTTCGATGGCTTTGGCAGCTTTCCTACAGACAGAAGGTAAGAAAAAACAGACGAGGACAAAAAGGGCTTATGCCATGCAGTAGCAAATGTGTTTGGGAACACAGACACTCCCTTAGTACATCCGTCAAGAGCGAGGAAGCCTTTGAAGGTGAGGTGTAGAGCCAATAATTATTGGTGGGGTACCAAAGGCAGAGAAATACAGGGATCCTAGTTCACACTTGGTCTGGGAAACACCGGCTGCACAGGAAGAGCTATCTGAGAATAATACAAGCAAGTATGATTATGTTTTATGGTTTTTTGGGGGTTTTTTTTGGAAACAGAGTCTCGCTCTGTAGAATGCAGTGGCATCATCATAGCTCACTGCAACGTCAAAATCCTCAAACTCTTGGGCTCAAGTGATCCGTCTTCTTCAGCTTCCTGAGTAGTTGGGACTACAGGCATGCGCCATCATACCTGGCTAATTTTTTCTATTTTTAGTAGAGATGGGGTCTCGCTGTTGCTCAGGCTGGTCTCAAACTCCTGACCTCAAGCCTCCCAGAGTGCTAGGATTACAGGCGTGAGCCACCACACCTGACCTGATTATGTTTTTTATAATGATGTTGGCTGGTTATGAAGTTTGATAGGTCTCATTCAGTGTTTAGTTTTCCTAAATTGGCTTTGACCAGGATTAGCAGGGGTTTTTTCCTTGTACTTTTTAAAATAAAATATCTAATTCCAGGTTATGAATTAAAATGTGACACACTGTACCCTATATCTTAACTTACTATTAATTGAGTTAATATAAAATCCTTGTCTACTTGGATAAATCTTACCAAATTACCCATGACTGTTTACTTTATTCCTTCCTCCATGAGAATTAAACATCTTTCATAGGCTGCAAGAAGTCATTATCAGCATTCATTGCAAAATCCAAATAAATTATATTCATTGAATAACTCTCCTTTGTCATTTATCCTGCCTCTTTCAAATAATTTAATAGGTTATAAGGTAACTATTTTTATAGGGGTGTTATGTCCTTATCATGTTGCCATAAACTCACCTGCATCATTATCCTTACTCATTTTATCCTAACAGATTTTTTCTTCCTTGCTATAATCTGTAAATTGTTGGTCATTTCTTATTTTAAAAGACATTGTACTGGTTATACTCCATTTGCCACTCACCACATCCCCTCTTCACCCTCATCCACCCTGCTGAGTACCCGTGGAGACTGACCCTTTTAAACAATACCACCTGGGCTCCTCTGGCTTCTCGCTGGGTTTGGTCTTGGGAAGTACCAGCAAGAAGTAGAGTGCAGAAAGAAAGAGAAGCCAGGGTATTGCCCTGCACCCTCTTGCCTGGCTATAGTCCCAGAGGTGGGTGCATTCCTCAATGGTCACTGCTTCTGCCAGGCAGCCCCTCTTCCATAGCTCCAGCTCTCACCTGGTTCCAATAACATTGTATCTCCTCTTGTTCCTTGTGTGGTTAGCTTAGGTGTGGTTATAGCTCCCACACTTGCTAGTTCACATGTATTTCAACATCCCGTGTTAGTTCCCTTAACTCTGCCCACACCTTTGTAAATAGTCCCCCTTTTAAACTCTCCTTAGCTAAATTATTTGAGTTTGCCACCTGTTTCCTGCTGGGTCTCTAGATAATACAGACACCTAGTCAATGTATTGCTAAATCAGACTTTAACTGAAGGGGTGGGATAAACGAAGAGAATTATTTATGTTGGTAAAAAAAAATTTAACACTATGCTAACAACAACAATTTCCATAGTCCATAGGAAACGCAGGCAAGAAGTCAAACCATTCTCAGTAGGTCCTCTTAAGGTTGACTTTAGTTCTTAAATCTGTGCTGAAGCCTGTGTCTTACAGTAAGAACACCACCTTCATCTTACTTCCAATGTGCAATGCTACACCCAGTCTTTGCTAAAACTCCTTCCCCTACATAGAAGGGATGGCTTTATCCCATGATTTACATCCCTTCCAATACAGTACTCATTCAACATTTGGAGTTGTTCAGTCAAGAATAATGCCTTGGGGGCCGGGCACAGTGGCTCACACCTGTAATCCTAGCACTCTGGGAGGCCGAGACTGGGAGGAGTGCTTGAGGTCAGGAGTTCAAGACCAGCCTGGGCAAGAGCAAGACCCTGTCTCTACTAAAAATAAAAAAAAATTAGACGGGCATGGTGGTGCTCGTGCCTGTAGTCCCAGCTACTCGGGAGGCTGAGGCAGGAGGATCACTTGAGCCCAGGAGTTTGAGGTTGCTGTGAGCTGTGATGATGCCACAGCACTCTAGCTGGGGCAACAGAGTGAGACTCAGTCTCAAAAAAAAAATGAATAATGCCTTGGAAACTCCTAACTAGACAGTTCATTAGCACTCTCCAAGACCCACAGAACAATCCCAGAGGACACAGACACTACAGTCCAATCCTCTTTAACTTTTCCCTCTAGTGTGAGTTGCAAAAAATACCTTTTTCTTGTTTCAGTTGTCTAGCAGATAACTATTAGATCACACACATACACACAACACATCTCCTAAGGAGAAATATGAATTCCCAGAGACAGTATACTTTGTTAATACAGTATTGGCCTACAAATATTTGATGAAACTGACAACTAATTAACCTAAAAATCTAGGTTTCTATCTTCTTTTGAAAATAATCAGAAGACCAAGCCATACGGGGCCTACATTTCTACACGGCCCTGATCCATTAGAGCTGAGTAGACATTGCACTTCCTGGATGAGACATTGACTCCCCACATACCACACTCCTCATCACACTGTATTGCCTCTCTTTTTACTCAGTCATAGCATCTGCCTAGACCCTGCAAACACTTGAGTTTGCAACCTCTAATCTCACCCCTTTGAAAATTATATTGAGTCTGTTAGAATAAGAAATAGGCCTACTGCTGAAGAATAAACCTCTTAAGGGTCGATGCATTAGCCAAAAGCACCAGGCCAAAGCTTTGAAATTACCACTTGTTAGGGTCTGGCTAAGTTCTTAGGTAAGATCCATTTGCTTTTCATATTCTAAGCAACTCATCTAAGGGTTATTCCATCAGAACTGTGTATATTTAATAATTATTTATACAGTTTTCTCCTTTTTGTAAGTGGGGGGATGTTTTGTATCCTGATGGTATCCTTTTCTATTGTATGTATATTTGAACACATTAGAAACTCTTAGTCAAACCAGGTTAGGTAAACTAGCTTTCAGTAAATTAGTCTGAGCTCACTCAATTCATGCTTTTTAATTGAATGAATTATTAAAAGTTTTTTCACTGGAACCCTGTAGTGTTTTGTCTAGTTTGACTTAGTTTTATATGCTATAGACTATAATGTAGTCCTAGCTTAGACATTTTTTGTCCCCAGTCCAGCCAGAGAATTCTTGTTTGAAGACTGTCCACTACCAATCCTTCGTTGTTTTTTTGGAGACAGGTTCTCTCTCTTTTGCCAGAGCTAGAGTATAGTGGTGTCATCATAGCTCACTGCAACCTCAAACTCCTGGGCTCAAGCAATCCTCCTGCCTCAGCCTCCCGAGTACCTGGGACTACAGGCGCATGCCACCATGCCCAGCTAATTTTTCTTATTTTTCATAGAGATGGGGGGGTCTCACCATTGCCCAGTCTGGTCTTGAACTCCTGGCCTCAAGCGATTGTTCCACCTCGGCCTCCCAGAGTGCTAGGATTACAGGCAGGAGCCACCATGCCCCGCCCCAACCTATTTAAACTTGATCTCCTACATTACATTTGGAAATATAATGGAACACTTTACTTAATTTGTTAAATTGATATTGTACTGAGGTTCTAATTTTCTAAACAGAATCTCCATTGCAGAAAAAACTTTTATTTTGAAAGTGCTGAAATTTTAAGACAGTGTCAATTCAAATGTAGCCATGTTCTTAGTCATGACTGGCTTAAAACTAATGATAAAGAAAACACGGTCTTGTTGTAATTGTAGTTCATACCCTATTGACCAACTTTCATGTAATCAATTAACCAAACTCAGTGACCCTTTCCAGTGCCTCAGTAAATATATTGGCCCACAATGCCCTGAATATTTGGCTAGTAATCTATTTTTTAGTCTACCCACCATTTCTCCCACTAATAGAGATTTATACTTGAGTTCATTGTTTTCCCAAACCTGTTTATGCTTGTTGATGAAACATGTACACAAGTAAGAAGAAAGTTTTTTTAATATGGAAACTAATTTGAATGCTTTGGAAAGACTTGATAAAAGCAAGCTGCTAAAAACCACTGCTGCCAAATTGGGGTAAAAAGACAACTATTAAGATATGGAAAAAAGAATAAATATTTAAAAGAAATTCTTCCTTCAGATTGTTCCACTTTAATGCAAATACTTATATTGCACTTACTGTGTGCCAGGCAAATGTTCTAAGTGCTTAAAACACATTAATTCATTTTATTATCTTATGAGATAGATACCATTATTACCCTTATTTTGCAGATGAGGAAATTAAAGCTCAGAGAGGTTAGATAAAATTCTCTAGATAATTATGTGGTGGAGCCCCATTTTAAACCTGAGAAGTCTGACTTCTAGCTGAAAGCACTGGATATCATAGGAAACATATGGCTATTTTGTATGAAAACAAAATGGAAATTCAGAACACCAATCAGCAGACTCGTTTTTAAAGAATAGTTTAGCAAATGAATGAGTTTTATACATTTTAAGTGAAAAGAAAATGTTTAAGGTATGTAGTTATCATTTTATATGATTAAGCAACCACTGATTCTAATTGAGTTAAATAAGAAGATTTCTCCTATTAAGAGAAGTACAACATAGGGTCATGCTATAAAAAGGGTATGTTTTCTCATGGGAGAGAAGATAGATTTTAATATCAAAAACAACAGAATAGTCTTTTCAACAAATGGTGCCTGGACAATTGAACATCTATATGCAGAAAAATAAACCTCGGCACTTACCTCACACCTTACACAATGTTAATGCAAAATGGATAGGGCCAGGCGTGGGGGCTCACACTTGTAATCCCAGCTCTTTGGGAGGCCGAGGCAGGAGGGTCACTTGAGACTTGAGGCCAAGAGTTCCAGACCAGCCTGAGCAACATAACGAGACACTCTTCCCTACAAAAAATAGAAAAGTTAGTGGGGAGTTGTGGCGCTGCCAGCAGTCTTAGCTACTTGGGAGGCTGAGGCAGGAGGGTGACTTGAGCCCAGGAATTTGAGGTTGCAGTGAACTATGATCATGCCTCTGCTCTCTACTCAGGCAACAGAGTAAGACCCTGTCTCAATTAAAAAAAAAAAAAGATCATAGACCTAAATGTAAAACACAAAACTATAAAACCTCTATAAGAAAACATAGAAGAAAATCTCGGTGACCTTGAGTTTAGCAATGAAATTTTAGACATAACACTAAAGGCATGATCTATGGAAGAAAAAATTGATAAATTGGACTTCATTAAAATTTTAAAAGTTTGCTCTATGAAAGATATGTTAAGAGAATGAGAAAATAAGCCACTTCCTGGGAGAAAATACTCGCAAGCCATATATCTGATAAAAGGTTTGTACTTAGAATATTTAAAGAACTCCATTATTGTTAATAATGCTAAAATGAATATTTTGTACATAAATTTTTGCTAAGTTTTTGACCATTTAAAAAAATAATGACAGAGTTCTAGAAGGACAATTACTATGCCAGAAAATATGAACTATTTAAAGAATCTTAACTTTTAAAAAGTGGTAATATTTTATTTTTTGTGAGAAAATTAATATTATTCTATTAAATCCAAATGAGGCAGAGGGAGTAAAGTAAAAACAAAGAACCCTGAAAAGGAAATGAAGATACATAAAACAGACAGTTAACAAAAAGCAGAAGTAGTGTTTGGAAACCAATCCTTATATGGTACTTACTACATGCCTGGAATTGTTCTAGGCACTTCACATATATATTCATTTTATATATGACAACTCTATGAGGTGAATACTATTATATTATACCCATTTTATAGATAAGGAGATTGAGGTATAGACGGTTTTTAAAAAAAACTTGGCAAAGTTACACAGCTGGTAAGTAGAGGAAGTGGCATATAAACACAAGATTTAGCTCCAGTCTATAATCTCTCAATTATCATACTGCACTGTCACTGAAATCAACAAGCATTTGTCAAATGTCTACTATTCAGAAGGCATTGTATAAGACATAACAAGAAAAATAAGAGAATTTCGCTCACAAAAAACTCATAATATCATGGGAGAAACCTACAGCTAACTCAGTATGGGAACAAATAAGAGGGAATAATTTAGCCCAGGTTGGGAGAATCTCAGATTTCAAAGGAGAGTTGAGCTTTCATTAGAATGTGTAGGTGTGAAAACAGATAAAGATGTAAAAAACATTCAAAGAAGCCTGAATTTTAGGTAAATTGGTCATTAACAGCAGTGATTATTAAGTAAATAAGCTTTAGACAAATTGACTTCAGACAAATTTATTTTAGTTAAGCAATTTTGGGCAACTGTTTGTGTCTTTGTTTGTTTAGAAGGATTTGTTTCAAATGAAAGCCTCATTGAGCACCTACCATGAGAACAAGCGAGTTCTCTCTGCCCTAGAGCTACAAGTCAGGATCACCAGAAGGGCTTGTTAAACATGTATTAGGAGGCCCCACTCCCAGACTTTCTCATTCAGAGGTCTGGGGTGTGACTAGAGAATGTCTAGTTCTAACAAGTTCCCAGGTGACACTGATGCTGCCTATAGGGGACCACACTTAGAGAACCACTGCCCTAGGGCAATCACAAACTGGGAAGTAAGTTGGTATTTAGGAGGCCTGCACAGCTGAGTTTCTAATAGAAGGAATTTGTAAAGGAAGGCCAAGGGAGAAGGGGATTCTGGGTGAAGTTTAGCATTTACAAAAGCAGAGACTGGGAAAGCAAGAGATTTAGGATGTTTGGAAACTAAAGAAGACTCCTGGGAGACCCAGCAGAAAAAGCAGCCCTTGCCTGCTAGGCTAAGGAGATTGACATCACTACAGTCCTTGGGGATTGAAGGATTTTAATCAAGACAAAGGAGAAACAATAATAATTTTACCACAATGCTCCTTTGACACCCATAAAAGTTAGCGATACTTGCTGCATTCTTTAAAAAATGAGAAAATTAGAACTTAATAGTGCAACAGTACTAAAAGCAATTATTTCTAAATGATCTGTTCCCAGACAAAAGTCTGGAAGTGGGCTGCATCTTTGGTATAGAAGGACTTCTATTAGACATTTTATATTAGAAACTCAAGATAAATTTATTTAATGCCACAACAATATTTAAATAAAAGTATTTCAATGTTTCCTTCTTTTCTTGTTGTAACTAACTACATGGGAAGGAAATATAGTTGATTTTTCTAAGCAGATTTTGACACTTAAAGTAATACATAAGCCCAAGGGGTAGGAACTTTCATTACTTATGTTTACTCTCAGTAAATCAAATCGCTGGTTTATATAATGTTATACAGCAGAATTTATTCCATATTAAGAATCAAAAGAACATTGAAAATGGATATTAATAATACTTCAAATATATTTAAATTTTAGGAGAGAATTAAAGCCAGCACAATAATAATATCAGTAATTATATTGAGACATATGCTGATAAATACTTCAGCACAAAGAGACAGATAAAGCTAAGAATAAGACTTTGGAATAAAAAAGAAACAGAAACAATTTAAAGGACATTCATGTTCTAAATAGAACCATGAAACACAAGGTATTTTGTATCTATTAGTCAAAAGCTGTAATTCAACATTGATGTCAGCCAACCACCTATATTTCGTGCTTAGACTGGGAGAGGTAACAGGCATAATCCACTAAGAGTGGATTTTAATACTAAGAGTGTGTTTTAAGAGTTGCATTCCACAAAGGAAACTTGTAGTTTCCAGAACAGTTTGTAAATACAGCTAAGAATGCCTAATTCACATGAACAATAGATGGAAGGGAAAATGTTGTTCAGAACATAGGAGGTAAATATCCAAAGCCAAAAAAATTTAATAAAAATTCATGTGAACATCAAGTGAAGTGGTGGGGAGGGGACAACTCATTTCTGCAAACAAACAAGTTTCTCCTTACAGAACTAGCTTAATTCTAAAAATCTAGAGGAAAAGACTCAATAAAAAATAATGAGGGAAAGAAAAGAAAGGAAAAGAGATTTAGTAAAAGCTGACCAATTGCCAAAACTTAATTTTCCATTTCTTTCTTCAAAGCATATCTATCAACATGAGTTTTTTTTTTTAGTAAGAACCATTCTATCAAATTTAAAATGTCAAATTCAATAAAATATAGTCAAGAAATATCAGTATGTCAAATCCATTTAAACTTTGTTCATGTTCTTCCTTTCTCTCTCTCTCTCTATCAATCTCTCTTTCTCTCTCAATCTCCTTCAATCTCTCAATCTATCTTTTTCCTCTATGTCTGTCTCTCTTTCCAGGCATAGAATAGGGGGAAATTGTCTTTTGCCATTGAAGAAGAAATGTGAGTTTGTACATTTAAAGACTTCGAAGACTTGTTCATGGTAATCATAAAATATATTATAGACAGATTATAAACCAAGATACTCAACCATACCTGTAGTGAGCAGACATTTCTTATCTGGCTATGTCTTTCATCTTTTCCTGCCAAGCATTTACCAGAACAAATGACCCACTTATTTATTGCCACAGGAAAGAAAGCATTGTAGTACTACCTCTTTGTTCTGGGGGGACAACAGGGCTCAGGAGGCCAAAAAGCAGTCTAGGGAGACAGGGTCAATGCATACTGAACCTGTCTTTGCCATTCCTTGCCTTTGGAATCTTAAGCAAAGCATTTAATCATCCATTCATTCACTTAATCATTCTCTTTGAATTCCGATAATGGCACCAGAGGAGCAGCTGTGAGGAATTAAATAATATGAAAGGACTTTGTTAACACAAAATGTTTTATCTAATAATTCCTTTAGAAACTGAAATTCATATGAAAGTTATTCATTAAATCAGATTTTTTATTATATACACTAATCCCTGAAAATAAGTAGGGAATTTTGTAAGATAACTTTTAGAGATACTGTAAAATCTTTAAGCTTACCTCCTTTTAGGTAACAGGAAAAAAAACCTGTTTCAGAGGCCAAACTGGTATCCTTCTCTCTTAAAAGTTATTGTGGCTTCAGAATAGAAGAAGATTAAGATTTATCCAATGCATTAATTCAACAAACATTTATTGAGCATCTGCCATGTATCGTGAATATAGTCTATTCCTTGAAAAACTTAGGCACTCAAAAATCTCTGGATACAATATTGTAGTTAAATACTTATGAAAGGAGAGAAGCAAATGAAAATAATTTTCTTCCAAATGCCTAAAGCTTAAGCCATGTTGGTAAAATGTACTTTAGAATGTAAAGAATAATTCTTTTTGTTCAGTCTGAGAATCACACCCATTGCCTGAAATGCCTGGATGACAAGCCTACATTCAGTTTGAGATTTTTAATATAGCACATTAAAATTCTTTTTAATAACAAAAGTAATACATATAATTGCAAAGAGCGTAAGTAAAAATGGAAGTCACCCCTGGTAATCCCACTTCCTAGGAGTAACTACCGTTAACATGTTTATTGGTCCAGACTTTTTTTCTCTATGTACTAAATTATAATAGGTGATCCGAGAAAGTAGAAAATTCCAAAGTACTGGCAAATTTGACAGTCAAACCTCTTCTATAATTGATGAAACCCTAACAGAATCTTAAATTACCCAAAGATTGCCAATGGTGTAGGCCTCTCCCAGTTGGTCAGTGGTCTGCTGTGCTTCTTGCCACAGTAGTGTACAAGTAGCAGGGTACAGAGTACATCTCTTCATTCCCTTTCTAGTCCTTTTCATGTCCTTAAAAGTAAGAATTGAAAACTTCTATATAACCTCATTATCAAAGTTTTGTCACCACTCTTCATAGAGTTTTTATCATCCTGTTAATAATTCCCAGACTCGGACTTAATGACACCACATGTTGGATATTGCCAGCAGGAAGGGCCTTTAACATGTTCCCTTTCCCAGCCAGTTCTGTCATTCTAGTGATGTCAGAGACATCCTCATATTCTGGCCAAACATGCATGTAAAAATACGGGTTGATATTTATTTCTATAACGAGTATTTTTGAACACCTGCTTTATGTCAATGGATATTTAAGAATAAACGCCCTGAGAGGACATGAAGGCCAAACTTCTCATTTTGTAGGTAAGAAAATTGAAGTCCAAGAGGTGAAGAGACTTTTTCCCCAAATTACATAGCTGGTCTGTATCCAGGTTAGGGCAACTATAGTAGGGAGCAGGGGCTTCTAGGAAGTTTAAGCACACCAAGGAAATAAAATAAAATTTGA
The DNA here is from genome assembly GCA_023783475.1 of Daubentonia madagascariensis. Classification (NCBI taxonomy): domain Eukaryota; kingdom Metazoa; phylum Chordata; class Mammalia; order Primates; family Daubentoniidae; genus Daubentonia; species Daubentonia madagascariensis. The sequence continues at coordinate 7,253,634 of JAKFHU010001268.1, read as the reverse complement.
AAAAAAAATGACATTTTAAAATAAATACATAAAATATAGCTTGATTAGGTGTTTAAAAATCCTTTATGGTTTCCAAGAAATTACTACTAAGAACAGGAAAATAGAGCAATGCCCAAGAAACATCAAAGGCAAGATTAACAATTTAGTCTTATTTCTGAGTAAAACAGTCTATATCCCTCATGCTAACTTCTCATAAAGTGTTTTAGATCAAAAGACTTTCCAACAGCCAGAACAAGACCCAGTGCTAGATTCTAGGAGTACATGAAGAGCCTGTTGCATTTATTAAGCATCTTGGATCAAGCCCTATTCTGTGAAAAGATGCTAACATATTTCTGTTCAAAATGCTATATTTTATAATTTATCTTAAAATGTTGTGGAAAGAAACTTTTTTATTAGTTGGAGTCTGGTCTTATGTTAAGGGCATGGGAAAGAAAAGGTTGTTAAAATTTTGTTTATTGCTAGGTGCAGTGGCTCACTGCTATAATCCTAGCACTTTGGGAGGCCAAGGCAGGAGGATCTCTTGAAGCCAGGAGTTCAAGACCAGCCTGAGAAACATAGCGAGACCCCCAACTCTACAAAAAATAAAAAAAATTAGTGGGGCATGGTGGAGCACACCTGTAGTCCCAGCTACCTGGGAGGCTGAGGCAGGAGAATCGCTTTAGCCCAGGAGTTTGAGGTTGCAGTGAGCTATGATGACGCCACTTCACTCTAGCCTGAGTAACAGAGCAAGACATCATCTCAAAAAAAAATTTTGTTTTGTTTACTATTGGCTGATATGCAGTTTGCTGATCAGTATGGCAGGCAGCTAAGTGCATTACAAGACTTGGCCTCATGTAACTTAGACATACATGAGACTAGTAAAGACTTTTGGAGGTAATGCATTATAAAGTCTTTCATTTTTACTTCATTTTTAGCTTGTCATTTTCATCTAATCCTTCTATTAGAAAACTCTGATGATTTAATTCATTTGTTTTTAATTTCAAAATATTCAGGGGGTACAAATATTTTAGTTTACATGGATCATTTTTGTAATGCTTGAGTCCCAGCTAAAGGTGTGCCCATCACCCAAATAGTGTTCATAGTACTTGTTAGGTAGGTTTTTGCCCCTCCTCCCCTCTCCTCTCCCCCTACTTGATTTCCACTGAGTTTTACTTCCCTCTGTGCACATGTATGCTCATCGGTTAGTTCCAATTTAATAGTGAGTACATGTGGTTTTTGTTTTTCCATTCTTGAGCCACTTCACTTAGGAGAATGGTCTCCAGTTCCATCCAGATTGCTGCAAAGGTATTAATTCATCTTTTTTATGGCTGAGTAGTACTCCATGGTATACATATACCACATTTTATTAATCCACTCATGAATTGATGGGCACTTGGGTTGATTCCACATCTTTGCAACTGTGAATTGTGCTGCAAGAAACATTCGAGTGCAGGTGTCATTTCGATGAAAAGTCTTGTTTTTCCTTTGGGTAAATACCCAATAGTGGGATTGCTGGATTGAATGGTAGGTCACTTTTAGTTCTTTGAGGAATCTCCACCCTGTTTTCCATAGAAGTTGCACTAATTTGCAGTCCCACCAACAGTGTATAAACATTACTTTCTCTCTGCATCCACACCGGCATCATCTATTGTTTTTGGACTTTTTGATAAATGCCATTCTAACTGGGGTAAGGTGATATCTCATTGTGGAATGTGATTTGCATTTCCCTGATGATTACTGATGTTGAGCATTTTTTCATGTGTTTGTCGGCCATTTGTCTTTCTTCTTTTAAGAAACTTCTGTTCATGTCTTTTGCCCACTTTTTAATAGGGTTGTTTGTTTTCTTCTTGCTGATTTTCTTGAATTCTTTGTAAATTCTGGTTATTAGCTCTTTATCGGATGCGTAGCTTGTGATTATTTTCTCCCATTCTGTAGGTTGTCTATTTGCTCTGTTGATTGGATTTATATTCATTTAACTTGACTTCAAGAAATTTTCAAGCTGCCCTATGTTATTGTACTGAAACAAGTGTCTTATGCCACAAAACTTCATTTGAATGAACAGGTTATTGTTATATTCATTTAATAATATAATAGCCCTATAACTCTGCAATATTTTGATATTTGCTGTTAAGTCATTGGCACAGACAATTGGGTAAGTGCTCACTCTAACGCAGTCTTTGAAACAGAGCTTATTAGAGAGCTCTCTTTTGATCCTATGCAATTATTTGGATCTATAGAGTCCATTTCCTGGGTTTCTTCAGCTCCTATGCTTTAAGAAGCACCATCTGCATTAGTAGTTGCTAAGATTTGGATTCTATATGGTGAAAAGTTTAGTCCTACTGGATAACCATAAAATTAATCTATACTAACTTCATATACAAGGGCTTAGCGAAGAGTATTTCTACAATAGAAGTTGTGGTTCAGAAATTTATTTTCATTCCTTTCCTTTTTTTTTTTTTTTAAGAGGTGGGATCTTCCTATATCACACAGGCTGGTTTCCAACTCCTGCCCTCAAGGGATCTTCCCACCTCAGCCTCCTGAGTAGCTGGGACTACAGGCTCGAGCCACCCCACCTGGACAGAAATTTCAAATAAGTAAAACTACATTTAAGTGTAAGTGTAAGGCAAAAGGATCACTTGAGGCCAAGAGTTTGAGACTAGCCTGAGCAACATAGCAAGACCGCCATATCTACAAAAAATATTAATAGAAAAATTATCCGGGTGTGGTGGCACATGCCTGTAGTCCCAGCTACTCAGGAGGCTGAGGCGGGAGGATCACTTGAGCCCAGGAGTTCGAGGTTTTGGTGACCTATGATGACACCACTGCACTCTAGCCCAGGTGACAGAGTGAGAGCCTGTCTCAAAATAAAAAAAAAAAAAAGAAGTAAATGTAAATGGCTTGATGAAATACTGTATTGCATGAAGAAGCAGAAAGGTCATGTCCTGAAGGTAAGAATGCCTGGATTTGAAACTTAGATCTGCCACATACAAACAGATCTTATTTGGAGACCTCACTGGCATCTCTGTGTTTTCTTACCTGCTAAAATGACAGTCATGACATGACTCTGATTTCTTCACAACAATTTGTTGTGAAGATCAAATGATCTGATTGTACACCAAAAAGTTTTCTAAATGATAAATTAAGTGCTATACAAAATCAGAAATATAGTAATAAAATATTTATTTAAAAATTCCAAGTAATATTTCATTTATTCTCCCCCCCCACCACAACTGGAAAGGTTTAGAATGGCATTGTACTTTTTTTGCCTTAATTCATTTTACTGGACCTTTTCTACACAACTCAGATTTTAGGTAACTATACTTATTGTCTCATTTGATTTTAATGAAACAATATTGTTTATGTTGTATATGAGACAGTGTGCATATGCCCACCATTAAGAGTTTAACAAGCTTCTGTAGTATATTATTTGTTAAAGAAAAAAAAATACAACATTTTAGGCACAGACTTTCCACTTTACTAATAAAACATTTATTAAATATCTTCTGGGGAAAATCTAGAGAGAGTTATTCAACCAAAAGTCAAGAACAGCCAACTTGAAATACAGAAAAATTTGAAAGAAAATGAATAGAAACCAAACTTGAAAGATAATCAAAGAAAAGCCCCCAGGGAAGTCTTTTCTCCAGTCAAGAAGGATGTACTCAAAGCTTATTTAAAAAAGAGAGGAAAGAGCTATCAGAGTAATAAGAAAAATTGATATGAAAGAATATAAGAATGGTGTCAGGCAAGGAAGATGAGGCACAAAAGCACAAGTGTTCTTAAGGGAGAGAGAAATTGAAAAATGCTTACAAAAAGAGAGAGATGTAATAAGCTAGGAAACTCCAGACATCCCTGTGGTTACACATTAAAAAAGGAGTTATTTATGTTCAAGTCTATCTCTGCCACTAGATTGTTAGCTCCTTAAAGCAAGGTGCCATGTCTTATTCATTCTTGCATCTCCCACAGCAGCTAGCTCAGTTCCTTGCTCACAGAAGGTGCTCAATGGGTGTTAACTTGAACATGAATAAAAGTTACCTGTACTGTAGCTTACATGCTGGCTATTAAACATAGTGGAAGGAACAAAGCAAGACAAATCTCAATAAATATATACTGGCTTATTTATTCACTCTACAAATTCTTAGGGAGCATGATGTGCTAGGAAGGCTCTGAGGATAGAGCAATGAATCATATGTGTTAGGATTCTGTTTTTCTCTACAAAAATATAACCCAGATCTTCAAGTTTAGCATTAGAAGGAAAATTTCCAAATGATCAGGAAACAGTTGGACAACTCGGTCCTGCCCATTTCCCCTGGCTTTCCTTTGCCACTGGGGTCTTTAAACTGAATGCCATTGAGACAAACATATTAGTGGAGGTAGGGTTGCAGATCACCCTTTGGGAATTCTGGCCCAAGCATGGACAAGTGACCGTCTTTGTTTCTTGCAGTACAGCTAAAATAGTTTATTAAGGATTGAGGGATTTTTAAAAAGGGAAATAAACCTAAATAATTGCATGAATTTGGATAATGTGGGTTGAAATTATACCTTGCTCTCCAAAGTTTATGTGCTACCCTGGAAAGGAAAAAAAGACAATTAGAAAACAAACAGATCTTATCTGTGTCCTTCCTTCTTGGCTCCTCATTTGCTACCATACGATGGATCAGGGGAGCCACGTTCAACAGCAATTACTTAAGAGTACGTTTCTAAACCTTCTAACTCCTTGGCCTTTGGAGATCACATCTCCTCTCATTTCAATTTCATCCACTCAGGAAAACTTTCCTGTACGAGAGCTAGACTTTTTCCTTGGCAATTGTCAACAGGAAAGACCTAATCCTTCAAATGAGATTCTACTCTCTGGTCCGAGGCTTTGCTATTAAGGACTCTTCAGGATAATTGTGTCACAACACAATAAGGTGAACATTCCTCCAAGAGATGCACACAGTAATACTGTGAGTGGAAAAGTTAGTTCCCTACCATGAAGGCACTATTCTCTAATTTCCTCTTTCATTCCTAATTAGGAAAATGGACTCTGCATATATTCCAAAAATAATAATAATATAAGACTTAAAAATTGTTGATTATGTCTAGATATCCCACCAAATTCCATATGTATGTCATACAAAAAGGCAAAAAATTATATTGCATGTACACAGTTTCAAAATGTGAACACACGCTTTGGCTCAAAGCACTCCATAAGGGAAGGGGGCTGTGGGGAAAGGTTAGAGTGAGGAAGAGGAGCCACTCTTTTAACATGTCTCCTATGTGCTGATATAATTCTAACAACACTCACAAATATCATCTCATTGAATCTTCACAACAACCCTATGATTTAAGAACTATTAGGCTTGTTTTATAGGTGTAGAAAACAAAATACAAAGAGTCTAAGTGGAGAAGTCTGTTCATGTTTAGCTTATAATTATTGTGCTAAATTAGATTGAACTCAGCTTCATGTAGTCACTCGATGGATAGGTACTATGAATTTACTATGTATGAGCATTACAATGTATCATAGAGGAAACAAAGTGGCATACATTCTGTCTTCAAATTACTTCCACTCTAGTAATGGAGAAAAAAACACTCCACTAATGAGGAGGTCATTCATAACTACTGAAATAATGTTTTTAAATGACAATAGTGGAAGTGGAAGCAACCATCCAGTAGTTTAAAAAGTGAATGGCTGGTGAGGAAAAAGAGGAACATGTAACAGTATACTCCCTGGACATGTTGGTTCAAGTTAAAATTTCTTAAGCTCCTTTAAAAATTGAATTTGTTTGGTTATATTGAGTCATTCATTCAGAGACAGCCTTAGGGTAGGGACACTCATTAGAACCAATTGTAGCAGATCCAAATCTAGCATAGATCTTAACTTTAAAAGGGGAGGGGGGAGGGGGGAACAGCCTCATATGTTTCCAGAAAAGAATTGTTCCAGAAAGACCAAAAAGGAAAGACATTGACAAAGGGAAGCTGCATCAGAAGGTAAGAAAAGTATGAACAAAAAGAGAATGGCTGCTCTAAGAAGTAATAAAAACTACATTTGGCAATATATTGTAGTGGCTAAGCGCATGGATTTAAACATCAAAAAGACCTGGGTTTGGACTGTGGCTCTCCTGAAGAAAGTTATTTAAGGTCTTTGAGCTTCACGTTTCTCACCTGAAAAATGGGGTAGGGGGGGTGTGGAAATAATAATAATCCTTACTTTATATGGTCGTTGTAAAAGTTAAATAGGCAAATGTAAATAAAATGTCTGGGGCATCGTCAGCTCTCAGCTAAATTGTTCCTATTGTGATTATTCAGTGAGTGAAGGAGATCGTGTCTTTGAATTTAGTAAATAGTTGGTAACCCACTAGTGCCATATTAATTCAATGGAATGCTAGGCAATCTTTAAAATATATTCTACAACAATTCTTAACTGGTGTGCCCCCACTCATGGGTGGGGACATTTTGAGAGTTCATAGGAAAGATTTTTGGACGTCACAATCATGGGAGTTGGAGTGGGGAAATGATATTTGGGATAAGCAGGGATGTTATCTAGATGTCCTAGAATTCTCAGGAAAGTCCTGCACATAGATGGATGCATTCTATGTGATTTTCAAATGTCCCTCTAGACAAACAGGAAAAATCTGTTTATAATCTGCACCTAGAACCAACTCTATTTCACTTATAACATAAAGTGTTTTGAGAGTTTTTCCCCATGGTTTTAATATGGACTTCTAGGAATGTGGCTACTATGTAAATGAAGGAAAGAATGTATGCAATTTGTTTTGTGGGGAATTTTACCAAGAGCAGTTCACCATTCTGGAAGAATCATGTCACTCCTATGATAAATCAACATATTTGTATGTCAGTCTCCTCTGTAACCATGGGATGCACATTAAAGCTACGTATAGGTATAAGCGTCTAACTTCTTCACTATGCCTTCTAATATAGTCATGCCTGAGCATTTCATTATATTATTTCATTATAAATTACTTTGCTTTTAATTATCCTATATATTATAGCTAAGGCATTATATTGCTTTTTAATAAATTGTTTATATACATAAAATACATTATGTATTCTAGGTCAGGATAATAAAGAAAGCATTACAAAATATTTGCTATTAAGAGGGAATGTTGGGTCTGATGGGGTTGAGAATCATGCTTTAAGACGGGTGTGGGGAGCCTTTTCATGTTGGAAGGCTGCATTAATTTAGCTGTAATCAAATAAGGCTGCATTCAAGAAACTTCAATTAGATATACTTAAAAATGTCCATTATTTTGTAAAAATCTAACCACTATGTACTTAATAATTTCACAAAATGAAAACTATTTGTCAATTTTAAAGTTAACTAACCTTCTAATGACTTTGTTGTATCTGATTTTTGTTGGAAAGCCTTTGAATATTTGGTTGCAGCGTTGAGGTCCGCAGTTTCAGTTGGTCCTCTAGATGGGTATCAGTTATTTGTGATCTTAAGGGCGTCTTGATTTGGGTTAGGTAAGAGAATGTAGATTCACAGCAATAAGTGATTGAAAAGCAAGAAAGCATTTTTTAGGCATGTTGCCGAAGGCCTGTGTATTCTACTGCATTTTTCCGTATTTCAATTGGATCTTTCTCAGCACCAAACAATGACTTTAAAATTTCATCTAGTGAGAGTTCAATCAATTCCATCTGTAGTTCTTTAGGTGCCTTGGTGATATCACCCACGTGAGGCTGAAATGCTAATTTGATTGTGATGTCATGATTCTCAAAGTCAGTGAAACTTTCATTGTGTTCTCCAATTATAAGTCTTTAATAGCTGTGTATTCTTCAGATGATTCACATATATCATCCTGCTCATCAATGACCTTTGCTAACTGGGAAAAATGTTCATCTGAAATTTCCTTTTGAAGAAGCAATGTTTTGAAAAAGGATAGCTTTTTTTGAAATGCTTGGATTTTTTGCCACATATTATATATATTTTACCTTGCAAACAAATATTCAAGTTGTTTTGATTTGACATGATATCACACAGATATGCTGCATTCCTGTAGAAATCTCCTTTCAATAATTCACATTGCTGATTCTGTTCTTCATAAAATTTAACTATCTATTCTCACAGAGATAAAATTTTGGCTAACACCTGTCCCTGCGATAGCCAATGCACTTTAGAATGACACAGCAAATCTACACTAAATACCTCATTGTTCAACTTTAGCATGTTATGAAACTAATGATGCCATGCTGCATTTGCACAAATATAGTTAACCATATTTATAACTTGTTGCAAAGTGTCACTTAAAATAGTAGGTTTAGCACAGAGATTTTGCTGATGCAAAATACAAGGAAAAGAAATGAGAGCATCTGGATCTGTTAATACTTCTTTTAATCTGTGCCATAAGTCCTTCATATTTTCCTGTCATGGAAGGTGCACTGTCTGTACATACACTCACTAAATTTACCAAATTTAGTCTAACTGCATGACCTTTATCTTGAAAGTTGTTGAAGATATCTATTCCCTGTGTTCTGTTCACAAGAGTGCCCAAAGCAAGTAACTCTTCATAGCAAAGAAAATCTTCTGTTATGACCCAAATGAAGTATAAAACCTGCACCGAGTCAGTAATATCAGTTGATTCATCCAAAGCAATTGAATAATATGTATTTTCCTTTTGAAGTAGTGCATGAAGTTTTTCTGTTAAGTTGAAGGCTAATTCATGCTGCAGTTATGGTTCTCCTTGAAAGAGGCAGTTGTTTGTGTTTTGAAACGTTTTTGGGGTCTAAGCATCCTATAACTTCAACAATGCATTCTTTCACAATTTCTACATCACTGAATAGCTTCTCTTTTTTCCCAAGTATATAAACTACTTTATAAGTTGCTTCAGTGGCAGTATTTCCAGGTCTTATTGCTGCTTGAAAGAATTGTCTTTGCTTTTGCTTTCCATCTTTTAATTTCTGCAATACAACCTTTTGTACCTCTCCCTCTAATTTAAAATATTTGTGGTCTTTATGAGTGTTATAATGCTGATGAGCATTGAATTTCTTTAATGTTGATATTGCAGTATCACAAAGCAAGCAAATTATCTTTAGCAGAAACAAGAAATATTGCAATTCCCAATCCTAATTAAAATATCTGTTTTCTTCCTTCAGTGTTCTCTTGGTCTTCTTTGACATAATGGTCTATTAAACACAGAATTAAAAAATACTGTCATGCTGTGCAACTATTCACAAATTCCACTTCAAACAGAAACACAGTGCACTCTTGTCCAAAGCTGATAACAGACTGGCATACTTGACCCCCATAAACTCTCACCAACCAGCCTCATTCAGTAGTGGTGCCAGTCCGGCAGGGGAAGTTAGAACTAAATCATGAGTGTAGCAGCCATCAATTTAGCCCTTATGCCTTACTAATGTTCTAATTGTGCCGGTCAATCTGAGAGGATTATTTCTTTGAAACTTATTTTATTCTTTGGCAATTTAAATGTGTTCATTTTAAAAATAAAATAAAAATATAAAAGATGAACAAAAATGTATTAATAAAAATAAAAGGTTTTGTACTGTAAAATTTGGATTCAGTCAAAAGGCTGCACTTAAGGCCCTAGAAGACCACATGTGGCCTTAAGGCTGCCAGTTCCCCACCCCTGCCCTAGGATTATATTTAATGGCAAGAAAATATATTAACAATATAAGATCAAGTGAAAAAAGTAAATTTCAAAGCATTATCTATGGGTTGATCTCATTTTTATAAACAAACAAAACCCAGAAGAACTCATACTTCTTCCCTCATAACATTTTACAGAATCACAGAAATAAGAGAGTCAGTAACCCAACTGAAGAGGCCTCTTATGTGCACCATAGTTTCGTAGCATTTTGATCAAATAATTTGTGCTTCATTTCACATTTATAAGTGTTAAGTAAATAGGGTTCTATGGTCAATATAGTTGAGAAAACACTGTGTTAAACAAAGTTAAACATGTTTCTTTAGGTAAAACTTCTTAATTTTCTTGTTAAACTATGAGTATTATGAGTTTTCAAGAGAAAGAATGCAGTGTGTGCATTTCCTGTATTTATCTGAGCACAGAATCTCCCCTCTCCTTATACCCTGAGAAACTCATGGAAAATAGCATTCTGCATACCAGGTATTGTGACACACTAATTTAAGATGATTTATGGTATTTTAGAAGTTTTTATTTTCAAAGGACTCAGTCCCCATGGTGGGAATTGTCAGTCATTATAACACACAATGGGGAAAATAGTTTTGTGTAGTGATTCTCTTAAATCATATCATATGTTGAAATCCTAACTTGTAAGTACAGGTTGATAAAAAGAAGGAAGTGAAAAGGTTAACTAGAGAACACAAATTAAAATGTGTGATAAGGATGAGTCATTTTAGAACCAAAGAGTGAAAGAGAGGCTCTATCTTCACATCAAAAGGTTTGCTCTATTTCATAAATTCTGTAAAAAGAAACAGGCTTGGTTGGCCTAGTCAGTTAAATTCATTAAGTCTGAAAGTTGTTTATAAAAACAGCACAAAATAGATATAGAAAGAATGTACTATTATATATGGAAAATAAACAGAAGTTAGAAGATTTAAACTATTAGAAATAATGTTCTTTCCTGGCTATTTTTGGGGATTGGACCACTAATACAGATAAGCTAAATAAAAAAGTAGAATATAATTCTGGAAAGAACACAAATAACAAGATTATCCCTGTTGCAGAAAAGAGCAAAATTCCTTTAACTAATGATTATTTTAAAGGTCAGCTGGTGGTAGTTCACTGAATTTGTTTTGTGTAGGTGTATCAGCAGTTGGTATTAGTTTAAAACAAAAAACAAAACTTAATGCTTGACATTTAAAGAGTTATTCCAGATTATATAAGTCTCAAATTTCAAAATATAAATTATTTAATGGGCAGAATATCTGTTGTAAAATTTTAACATCTAAATTATTTTCCCTGCCATATAGCACAAGAATATGCTGTATGAAAACTAATTTTAATAACATACAAAGGAAAACTTCATCATCAAGGTAAATCTAACATCAAAATAAAAACAAAACCAAATGGTCAGATAATGGATTCTAAGTACAAATTAAGGCTTCTTTCTTAACTAACAGATAGAGTCCCTAGGGCAAAAACAATACTGAAGTCTATATTTTACCAAACAGTTACTAAGTCCCCACACACACAAATCATTGAGGTAGATTTCTGTGCGGAAAACTGTCATTACTCTAATCCAGGATGCACGTTCATTTATTTTGAGTCAACTAGATATTATGTGTCTTCTGATGGGATGCAACATGAAGTATATAATGTACCTATGATGTGTCCTAGCCAAAAATGTTTCATTTTAATCCATTAAACCTTTAGATATAATATCCAGTTTACAGAAAACACAGAGGACAATGGAACAAACCAAATGATAACACAAGGAAGCAATTAGACAAACCAGAAAGTATGACATTTTCTGGTTTAATGGATTTTCTAGAACAATTGTCCTGGTTCCTTCAACAAGTCAGGGTCATAAAAAAAGGGACAGTGCTAGATGAAGGGAGACTTTGCCATGTTAACTGGATGCAGAGTGTGATCCTGGATTGGAGACTGGTTTGGACAAAGCAGCTCTAACAGACTTTTTCTTTTTTTTGGTCATTAAGGAATTTTAAACAATATGGTCTGTATATTAGATAAAACAAAATTTACTGAAATAGTAGACATCATTGGCCGATAAAAGCAGGTTATAAACGAGCATATATTATATGAGCTCATTTAGTTAAAAACTATATATAGAGAGAGAACTGGAAAGATACATACCACTTAAGTGTCAAATGTAATAGGGATGCAATGTTTTAATTTTGTCTGTATTTTCTAATTTTCTATAATGCAAATTCATTAATAAAGGGCCATTAACAACAACAAAAAACACATGGCCCTCAAAAAAAATGTCTGTTTCCCCATAAGTTATCAGGCTGTATATTAGTAAGGGAATATGACAAAAGCCAAGTTTCACTAGGTCTTGTGGTAGATACCAGTCTCTTGCAAAGTGCTTCCACCCCACTTTACTCCTATCCCCCTATTCCTCTATCAGTCAAATATTTCTAGGAGTCTTTCACAAGTTGTCAAGTGTGAACTCTTCTTCCTGTCTCCTAAAGATACAGGAGAAAAGGACTTCAGCTTCTCTTCCCACTCTAGGAAATGTTGGATAGAACACTTTCTCTGCTGCGTTCCTCACTCACTAGTGCCCCAAGAAAGGAGTGGCAAACCATATGGGCATTCATTAGAGCTTGGCATTCATTAGAGCATGTTTTGCTGATGGATAGAATTGCCGGGCCTAAAGCACAACTCTGCACTTTATCACATCAGAGGTATTGGAATGTGTTTCCTTCCAGCTCCAATACGTTAGCACATCTGGACAAAGCCTCAGCATCTCCCACCATGGGGGCAAAACCTGCCATGCTCTCTCTGTTCCACCTGTAGCTGCCTGTCCACCAATCTCTCTCTTGCTGTTCCAACTTCTTCCATACAATGGGATAGGTCAGCCGACCCAGCTGTCTTCATTTCCATGGGAAGGAATTGAAGGAATCCCCCACATTGGCCTCAGCCCAGTGCTGTAGCTAATTCAGCACTCTCTTCAGCACAGTATGGAAAACATTTTTACAGGCTATACTAAATGTCCTTTGTTGACAGGAAAATTTCCAGAAAAATGTACTTGGTTTTTGAAATATAAAAATGCTTCAAATAGAAAATCCAGAGCACACAAAATTTATATGCCTCACAATACTTTAGGAAAATTATGGTACTACACAGTGCTTTCAGAATAACATGCCAGGTAGTAAAGTCTTCATAAAATGTGCAATGTCTTTCCATCTCTTTGTTTCTTTATGCACTCCTTCCACTTCTCTGTTGAATGTGATGATATTCTAATTAAAAAGCATACAATAAAAATAAAAACAAAAATAAATCCAAAGGTTAAACATCTACATTCTTTTGGAAATTTAGAATTTCATGGAAAGTTCTCATCTGAAAAATCATCCCTATAGCAACTGATTATAACTTTATTAACAGATTCACGTATCAGTATGAGCTCTGGGTTGATGTCATATAATCGTTTGATGATTTCAAGCTCTAGATCGTGCTTGCTACACAGAATTGCAGATTGACCTGGAAAACAAGAACAGAAAAGCATATCCTTCCTCAATGCTTTTAGCATGAGAGCACAGTGACATTTGGCATTTTTGTTAAGGCAGTTATGTGGGTCAACTCGTGCATTAGCATATAATCTGCTATCCACTAAAAGACTTAGGTGAAAATATTAATTTAATCGATGAGACAATTGTAAATGCTGCACTATTAAAGGAAGGCAGGAAGAAAGAAAAAAGGAAGGTAAGAGGGTAGTTTGGTTCTGGAGAACTGATTAGAATGTGCTATCATAAAAGAATGTACCAAAGCTGATAATAAAGAAATGCATCGCAGGAAGAAAGCCAAAAGAGACATACCTCTTTTAACCATTTATTTGTCTTATTGTAACAACAAAATTAATAGACTTATAATGATATGTAGCATTTTTTGTTATTTATTCTTTCTCATAATATTTTCACTTGGTTATCTTCACCTTCAAGTTGTTTAGATTATGTAATATTCTGTTTTTATTCTCCGATTTTTGATAGATGAGGAAGCTGAGAAGTGAAAATCCTGACAAATTGCCAAAGGTAGCAAAACTATGACAAAATTAGAAGTGGAACACATCACTCTTGCCTCCCAATCCAGTACAAATAGATCTGTGTATTTCTGCAATTTTTCTGGCTATGGTTACCTGGAGATTATTTGTGAAGAGATTTCTTGAATTACACGTGTTTTAAGTAATTTATACTTGTGATTGTGTCTTCTAATTATGGTTGATGTGTTTTGTTTTCATGATTTTTTTTTTTTTTTGAGAGGCAGGGTCTCGCTCTGTCACCCAGGCTGGAGTGCAGTGGCACAATCATAACTCACTGTAGCCTCAAACTCCTGGGCTCCTCCTACCTCAGCCTCCCAAAGCACTGGGATTACAGATGTGAGCCACTGCACCCAGCCTGTTTTCATTTTGTACTTCTGATAACATCTTGCAAAAGAAAGCACAACAGCTACTCCTTGAAGGCATCTTTGAAAAATTCGCAATATTAAATACAAGTCAGCACACGCCTGTATGCTATATTTATTAATTTAGTCAAGAAACATTGAGTGCCTTCTATCATCAGGCTTAACATTTACTATTTCATCTGTTTTCATGCCAAGGCTGCAAGTAGATATTATACTTATGTTTCAGATGAAGTTATGCAATTTTTCTGTGATCATATAATAAAGGCAGAGCCAGAATTTATACCCAGCTCTGTCTTACTCCAAAAATCACAGGGTTTCTACTACACCAAGTTTACACGTCAGAGGCCCTTCCCTCAAAGTGCTATGGGTGTTCAGATGGGGAGGATAATATATCTGGTTGTGGGGGGATTGAGTAAGTCTTCATGAGAAAGCACTGGAGCAGGTGCTTGAAAGGTGTTTGTCTGATGGTGTGGAAATGGAAGGTTGAGAAGTGGAAGCTGAGAACAATGTGAACAAAAGTATGGAGTGAGAAAGTCAGGGCATGTGTAGAGAACAAATTTGGATGGAACATAGTGTGAGTGAAGGAGAAATGTGCTAAGTTTGGAAATGTTTGAGTCCAGGTTATAAAGGTCCTTGAATGAAAGGCAGTAGGGAGCCTTTACTAATTACTATTGGCTTAGAAACATAGGTATGAACATACCTGTCCTAAACTTTCAATGGTATCTTGGATAGGAAAAGGACCCTCTTCTTAAGAAGAGACTTCAAAAAAAATTTCATAAAGAGTAAGGAAATCCTTCTACTCAACAATTAAGAATTCAAATGTAAATGTTCTTTGGGATATCAAAAACAAACTCTACTGATCTTGCAGAGAAAGAGAGACAGTGATAGAGACAGAGACAGAGATAGACATAGAGATAGAAACAGAGAGAAATTAATTATTGGCTTCTAAAAACAGACCATGAAGGTTTTGTTGAAAGTGTCTTACTTTAATTTAGATAAATTTAATTGTAAGTTTGCTCTTAGTTATGAAACTCAATACAATGCTTTAACTATAATTTCTTTGGACTTGCCAACCATTCTATGTTGAAGTGATGGATTGTAACTATGCTGCACTTAGACTGAGGCTGTCTAGTAGTTTATTTGCAGTGGCAGTGTGTTTAAATGAAATGGTATGTTTCCCAGCTTCCCTCTCAGCTACTTGTGTCCTTTCATTAAGTTTTTTGACAGTGAAATCTAAGCAAATATTTTTTTGAGTGAGCCTTCTAGGAAAGAGTTTAGGGGTGGGGATAATTTTTACCATACATACAGGAAAACAAATGGGATAGCTGGAATCCCAATGGCCATAATATCTCTGTTAATGTCTTTGGTGTCTTTGAACAGAATAGAAAGAATCACCTCTCCTTGTAGATGAGTTAGAAAAAGTGCCTCCTCTGGGTAGACGCAATTCCTCAGAGTATACAGCCCCCACACACTTCTTGATCAGATGCCTTTGCAGTAAACAAACTGTACAACCTTATGGGTGGCCCTCACAGCCATATTAGACTACAAAGCAGGAAAGAAAGCTATCCTCTAAAGACAGCAAAGCCGAGAGAGAAGGAGCCATGGTCCTGCTTACCATGGATGTGCCATATCAGCCCTGAAGTTACTACTTCCAGACATTTTTTATGTGAGAGAAAAACAAGTTTAAGTTACTGTTATTTCTGATTGCGTTTAGTAGCAGCTACTTGCTAGTAAAGTAAGACTATATAGTATGATTTGAGAAGTGCTATCATTAATCAATTAGTTAAACAAATATTACTTGGGAATTCTTTATCAGAAAATCTGTGATGTGCTGGGGATAGAGATAGAATTTTCAATCTAGGATGTGAAAGATGTGTACACACAGGTAATTACAGTATAGTGTCATATGGTTGTTCAGTTTGCATACTGCACAGAGATACCTGGCCCAGACGTTAGTGCTTTGAAAGACTGCATCAACCCGGGGGGAAACATTTCCTGATTCATCTCCACAAATGGGGTGCCTCTTTTCAAAGACTGCAATTCAACCAATAATAATGCTTTATTGTAGTTTAGTTCAGTGATTTCCAAACTTATTTTAGCAGCAGTTAGCCATCTTTGAAAGAACAGTCACACAGAAACACAATGTATTAGTGCAGATGTTTTGGTTGTAGAGGTCTAATTCAAGTTAGATTAGGTGTATTAATAGAAGATAATTTACTAGTTAATTTAACCACACTTATTATAATAGAGGTGGACACCTTTATTACAGTAGGTGTAAAGGGAGTACAAAATAGGGTTTTTAGAGAAGGCTTCACAGAGGAAGTGATGCTTAGGCTAAATCTTGAAGGATGATTTCAAGAAGAGGACAAAACCAGAAAAAGTATACTATGCTGAGGAGATAGCATGTGCAAAGATATCTAAGAGAGCATGTCCTGTTTCAGAAATGACAAGCAATTCATTAAAGGCTGAGTGAGAGAGAGAGTTTGGTGATTGAGTGGCTACAGGTGGTGTTGGTAAGAGACCAGCAAATCACTACGGGACATACATGCTTGTGAAGTTAGGTTTTATTTTATAAATAATGTGGAATCATTTAAAGAGCAGAGTAATATGAACAGAGTATGTTTTAGGAGGATTTGGGGATTATAGTTAGTTGGGATACATTAATAGACAAAATGCAAAAGCTCAGACAAGAGGTGACAGGCTGACTTAAAACACTGGCAGTATGTTGGGATGAATGGGCTAGCTTAATGAAAATATTTTGTAGGTAGAATTGGTAGCTTTTGGTGAGGATGTGAGAGAAAAGTTAAGAGTTACTCCTAGGATTCTGTATTTGGGTGACTAACCATATGATTATATGATCTTTAGCATGATAGTACCATTTTTACTGAGAGAGGGTCATGCAAGGCCAGGAATAGATTTTGAAGGAAGGGCAATGAGCTCAGTTTTAGATATACAGATCTTGAAATATGTGTAGACTATTCAGGTGGAAATATCCAGGAGGAAATCTGAATTTTTGGCAAGAACTCTGGATTGGAGTTGTAGACTTGGGAGTCATAAGCATAAAGATGGCAGTTAAAACTTGTAGATGTGACTACATAAGACTTGAAGAGTGTGTTTGGGTCCAGTACAAAACACTTTTGAGGGGCTCAAAGTGGAGAAGGGGTCCATTATGGCTTCCATGCCACTAAATGTCTTCCCACTATGCAGTCAGTGTCTGAAATTGCCATTGTTTTGATTTAGTCTTTCAGGTTAAGGTTGTATTTCTAAATAATTGCCTCTTAAAAATACCTTTGGGAGAAATTAAACAGAGTAGCTTAATGAAGAGAACAACTGAACTAGGCATCTAGAGACCAGTTTCTAATGCTGACTTTGCCATAGACTTCCTGGGTGATAGTCACTCAGCGAGTCACTTTGCCTCAGCTTCCTCAGGTGGAAAATGAGGAAGTAGGAGCAAGTGATCTTCAACGTTCGGTAGACTATGATTCAAACAATAATAACGACACTTAAGTCTAGTTCAGTGATTCTCAAACTTGTTGAGCAGCAGTTAGCCTTCTTTGCAAGAACTCTCATGCAGAAACATAACGTATTAGGATGTTTTAGTTGCAGTTACTCAAGTTAGTTTGGATATAGAAGAGAATTTGCTAGTTAATTTAGCTACACTATGTGAAAAGGTACAGCTAAGCCCTCAGGGATGACTGAAACCTAAGACAGGTGTAATGCCAGGAATTGTTCCCTACACTTCTCATCTGTGTGGTGGCTTCAATCCACACAAGGCCACTGGCCATTCTCAGACTTCCTTCTTGGCTCTACCACTACAGTGGAATAGCCCTTCTTATCTTAGTTCCACCTGAAAACATCTTGGAGAAGATCTCTGCTTGTTTTGGCTTGAGTCATATGCCCACCCTTGTAGCCAAGAAATTGGGGGATTCTCTTGAGCTGCAGCTGCCACTAGAATCACTGTTTATATTACAGGCAGGGATAGTTCCCCCAAAGAAAAGGAGCATTGTTTGGGGGGAAAAAAGGAAGGTTAGTGGGCAAATAGATGGTCAGTAGGTAAAACAGATAAAACAGATAAAACAGTGGCTTTTTAGTTGAGGTCCCATCCACCTGGTTCCCTCTATGTACTCTAGGTGGCTTCTGAAGCATACTTTGGAAAACCCCATAAGGATCCTTGGAGTATAGCATTAAAATAGTTATCCCTTGGTATCCAGGGGATAGGTTCCTGGGTCCCCTGCTGATACCAAAATCCATGGATGCTCAAGTCCTTATATAAAATGACCTAGTATTTGCATATACCCTATGCACACACACCCGCACACTATCTCTAGATTACTTATAATATCTAATACAATGTAAATGCTACTAGATAGTTGTTATAGTATTAAGGAATGTCAAGAAAAAAAAAGTCTATACATGTTCAGTACAGACACAACCATCCATTTTTTTTTCTGAATAGTTTTGACCCAAGGTTGGTTGAATTCATGGATGCAGAACCCACAGATATGGAGGGCTGACTGTAGTTGATTTTATTAATTGGATAGCATGCCAGTTGCCTCCAAGTCCTTGACAAATCGAGGTACTAGATAATTACTGGTGGTGGTGGTGTTTGCCTAGTAAAAAAATTTCTGTAATATAGGAAAGTATTAGAGTGGTGCTGATACTGATGGGGTTTGGGTGGAGATTCTAAATATTCAGGGATCAAGGGACTTCAGATGGGGAGTGTAGAATGAGGAGGCAGGACACCTGCCTTTAAAGTCCAAAGGTGAACTTTGCTTACTTTACTATTTTATGGAGGAACTGATGTATCATATGGTACACTATTAATAATGATGGAAAATGTTCATCTTTGACTAAGATAGGGGGATGGTCATTGGTGTCATCCACAGCCATTCTGGAGAAAGGAACAAAAAGGAGGTTGATAGTAAGAGAGTTGATGCACTCAGAGAGGGAAGCAGAGACAATGAGTAAAGCCACCTTTCTTGGATGAACATACCCATGGTAGATGCTACCTCAAAGAAATATAAGAAATAAATGAGGCAGGCACAGGGAAAGAGGAGGGGGAGGGAGAGAGAAGAGGAATAAATAAATAAAAGATAAGAAGATGGACAGGAGTATAGTTTAATGAAAGGCAGACTGTATCACTGATACATGGTTTGGAGGCCCTGTCAAGAGGTCTGGGAAGTATAAATTCAAGGTTATCTTGATTAATACTTATTTTAAAGTTATTTTACTAATGAATATGATGTAAAAATTTATTTTACTAATTACATTTATTTTACTAATTACACTTTACTGAATACATTTAAATGTGACACTTTTATTGTAAAGTTATACAATTATTAGTGTAAAAGTATGTATTAAGTAAAACCAAATTTAATCAATTCTTTATCAAATAGTAATAATTTTATTAAATAAAAAATTGAAATCTCTGCCTTCTGAGCAATCTGCTCAATAGAATTTCAGAAAAGAGACAAAGGAACATAGTTATAATGGATCTTATAGGACCAGCTACCTGTGATACCAACAAAAACATGGAGAGATAGGAAGATTTATTCAGAACAAATATTAATTGCTAATTTGGAAAAGACACAGGTGGTCTCTAGAACATGAAGTACTTCTTTTTAATTGAGAAAGAATGAACCAATTCTGTAATAATACAAATAAACGTAAGTGTTGTTTCAGAACAAATTGTACCTACACACTGTTGCTATTAAGCCAATTTGATCAAAAAGGCCTTACTTAAGCCAGAAGGTTCAATTGGATAAATCACTTCTTTAAAGATTTTCTTATTGCAGTCTTATTTCTAATCTTAATTTAAAAATTGCAATAAAATATCTGAAAAACATGAAAAATCCCCAGAAATGAGATATCAAAAGCAGGTTACTATTCTTTTGCACACTTTGATCAATTATAAAATTGCTTTTAAATAATGGCTGAAGTGCTACTCTATTGTTGTTTTTGGAATGTCTTTTGAACTGGAATCTTATGAGGAAGTTTTTAAAAAAAATCAATGAAGATTTAACTTCTCAGCATTTGTACAGTGCCAACTATCTGAAAATTATTTCTTTAATGTCAGTCTAATTGCAAATGAGAAAAACAATCTATTTTCAAATGGTTATAGTTATACTAATGATATATAAAAGTACTGCTTTCCTTTTGTTTTTAGTGAGTCAATCCATTTGACATATTATAAAGAGAATATCTCTGAGAGCACAGATTATTTAAACTAACCTGCATTCAATTGACCTTTTTATAACACCCACTATTCTTAAATCTAAATGTTGGATTGTGATGCATTTACTATTTAAAATTTAAAGGCCAAAAATGAACATTCCATATATAAACTTGAACTGTAGGACTAGTAAACCCCACCATTAGTGCTTCTTTAACATTCGCAATGGCTCTGTCCTTTCCCCTTACCTGTCCGTCACTATCGATAGGCAGCCTGTGAGAGTAGGCAGATGTCATATGGCTCAAGTAAAAATGCTAGTGCTGTCAGCCTATCCTCCTAAACATTGCTGTGACTATTAATTTTATTTCACCTTTCTTATTTCCATTTCTGGTTTGTTCTGTGAGAATTTCCTGTTTATGTGTCAGCTTCCCCTACAATGATTGTGAGCTACTTAAAGATAGGGACTATATATGCGTGACTGTGTGTCTCCAATGCTAAATATAGTGTCTAGAACATAACACACACACCATACGTGTTTTATTGTACATGAATGAAAACTCATAGAAAATTCATAGAAATTTAGCTGTAGTTATTAGAGACTTAAATCTGTGAAGGTATCACATTATCTGATTTATATTTTTTCAGGTATTTATTTCCTTCTTTCCTTCAACATTTTGTAATATTTGTCCTTGGGGAAGAGTGTGTGCCAAGGAGATATGCTGTGGCAAGATGCCATTGATGCAGGCCCACCATTATGGATTCCTGAAGTGACTTGTTTGGCTTTGGAGCTTACAAAGCCAAAGATAATTATTCATTATATGCCAATCTATACTCTAGATAGTTGGGAAAGAGTGAGACTTCTTCCAGGATTATGTCCCTTTTGACACTTTTTACAGAAGATGGTATGGTGGTAGTGTTGCTGGGAAACAACACAGGTGGAAGACAAAGTAGCCTGGCATCTTCTCTGTCCTGAGCAGCTTCTTCAATCACTCATTCATTCACACTTCCTGGTGACAAGATGAAAGTGTGCAATTGTTCCTTTGCAATAGTGGACTGTTCTAACAGCTGTTCAGTTCTGGCTAAACGATAATTTGCATTTTTACTGCACCTTTTCTCCCAAAAGATGAAGGCTTTTACATTCAAAACTAAGGCCTAACACAACGTGCTTAGTGTGCTAAACAACATTCTCGTAGGAAAAAAAACACTGAACATTGCTAATATACCCTTGACCACTGGTAAATACATGAGCCTAGAGAATGCACTGAGAAAGAGATTAAAATTGTGCAAAACTATAACAGTAATATTCTGCACTAAAGCCAGTGTAATTTGCTTTTTGAACTGTTGGTAGTAAAAGCTGCAGCTGGCCCACACGAACAAAAATAAACCCCAGAAACCTAAAATATCAAGGCCACATTCACCAAGTAAACGTTAATATCTCGAGTTTACATTGGGATGTTTTCATTCTGTAGATGGGACGGATAAACTGCCAAACAAGAAACGTAATTCTATCGCGAGAGGGGAGAATTAGAAAAATAGGACGGGGTTATCGCAGAGCGTCACAGGTTTTCATTTACCTTTCACGACACAACTTACAGATATTACATGTTTAAAAAAAAATCCCACCGAAGATGTCAGGAAACAATTCCTTCGGTCACTTCACCTCACCTGGCATCTGAAAGCCACCTAGACCTGCGCTTGGCTGCGCTGTCAGGTCGCCTCCGGCGAGGGTGCGTAAACAGCGCCGAGCCCACGCAAGGACACAGGGTGAGACAGTTTCCCCCGTCTCTTCCCCCTTGGCTTTGTGGATGTGGTTTTAGACACCCTATCAGCCTCCTCAGCTCTGCTGCTCGCTCAAGCCAGGAAAACACAGTGACAAAAACAGCAAGGGTAAAGGAGAGAGCCCCTGGCCGCCGCGCGCGCACCACGACAGGACGCGGCGCACGAGGGGCGGGGCCAAGGCGCAGCGCTGGAGGTCCGCCCCGCCGCCGCCCCGCCTCCTTCCCCTCACCCCACCCCTCAGCGCCGGGGAGTGACTGACTCCCGCCAGCCCCTCCACGTCAATCAACCCTCCTCCTTCTCGCACTCTCTGCACCTTGTTATTAATCTCAATACCGATATCGCCTGGACGCCTCTCCCCCGGCCCTCGGGGGTGTGAACGTGTGTGAGCGAAAGCGAAGGCACCGAAAGCTGGCGTCTCTGTTCAGCCTCGGCCCCAGCAGCACCAGGCGCAGCAGCAACCCCCGCAGCGGCGGCAGCCTCAGCGCCAGGAGGCCAAGGCCAAGGCCAGGCTCTGCACAGCTCTCGGAGCAATAGCCGCGGCTCGGTCCCTGCGGGGGCGCAGCTTCCTTCGGCTGGGGCCTTCGCGTCGGCCGCCGCGGCCGCGGGGCCTTTCCTGCGCGCCCAGGGTCACCGTCCTCGAAGTCCGGCGGCGCGGCCCTCGTCCCCCTCCCTGCCCCCGGATCCGTCTCCTTCTCGCTCCCTTCGGCTGCCCTCCGCGCCGCGGCCTCTGCAGTTCCTCAGGCGGCCCGGCCCGGCCCGCCCGCCCCGCGTCCCCTCCGGCCGGTGCCTCTCCCCCCGGCGGGCTGCCTGCATGTCTTTGCTGCCCTCAGCCCCGCCGCCACCGCCGCCGCCGCCTCCCCCGCCGCCGCAGCACCAGCACCAGCAGCAGCCGCCCCGCCGCCGCCGCCGCCGTCGCCGCCCGGACCCCGGCGCGCTGAATGCAGGTGAGGAGGGGGCGCAGGCCCCCCGGGCCCGGGCGTCCTGCGCGCCGGCCCGCCCTCCCGCGAGCCCCGGGTCCGGGCCCTGTCTGCCGCCGCGACTTCCCCTCGGGGAGGGCGGGCGAGCGGGAGCGAGGCCCGCCCGTGGGTGTTTGTGTTTGCGTCTGCGGCCGCGGCTCTGAGGGGAAGCATCTGTGGGGGCCTGCTGCGCGCGCGCGTGTTTGTGTGTGTGTTTCCCCTGCCGCGGGGAAATGGCTGCTGTTGCTGCTTCTGGGCCAGAGGAAGAGAATGAGGTAGAGTGTTTTTGTGCCTCTTAGTAGGATCGAGAGTGTAGGGAAGAGGCGCGCGTCCCCGGGGAAATGAGGTGGGAGAGGGACAAATGTGCGTGTGGGTATGCGAGTTGGGACTTTGGCGGGCGGGGAGGCGGCCTGAGGACTCACGGCAAGTGGGTGTGTGGCGGGTGACTGGAGGGGGCGGCGGAGCTGACCCGAGTCTCTTCGGAGGCGGGCGAAGGTGTCGGGGTGTGTGTGTGTGTTGGGGGTGGGCCGCGCCCGGGGCCAGGGACTCCGGGGGCGGGTTGCGTGTGTGTGGGACCCCCGAGTGCCGCGTCCCTCCCCCTTTGTGGCCGAGGCTCCGGAGCCTCGCAGGTGAGAGCTGCTCCGTGGGGGCCGAGGAGGGGTGAGTGCGTGCGGCGTCCGCACGGCAGCCGGGCTCCGAGAGCTGCGGGTCGGCGCCGCGCCGCGGTTCCCGGGGCCGCCGTTCCGCGGCAGGAAGCGCGCCGGCCTGCTGCGCGGCCTAACCGCCTCGGCGCCCGCCCGGACGCCTCCCGGGACGCCGAGCCCGCGCGGGCCCAGGCTGCTGCCTCGGGCCTGGGCAGGTGAGGGTCCGAGGCGGGACGCGCCGATTGCCGTCGCCTTGGCCGCCTCCGCGTCTCCTGAGGAGAGGCGAGGGCGTATTTTGGCGTTCCAACTGCAAGCCCTTCCCGGGCCGGCCGTGGGACCTGAGGGAAAGTGAATCAAAGCAGTAAATCTCGGGAATACGCGGTGTCGAGATCCCTTCTTTTCATCCTTGCCTTATGGCTTTTTGGAGGGACTGAGTAAATATTTTCGTTTTTCGTTGCAGATACTTTCTCGTTGGTAAGATGTAATTTTTTTTTTTATAAGGTAATTTTCTTGGAGAGGCGGGGGAAGAAAGGGAAACTGGCTTCCCTGGCCTATGGTGTTGGTGGGATTGGCTAGATTTTGTGCATTTGAAATTGTTTTCTCCTGCCTCCTAGGGGGAAAGGCGTGTACTCGCCGAGCTGAGGAGGTCTGTCAGGAAGAGGAAGTTACTGGAGCTGTCATCCTCTTTAACTCGGACGGCTATTTAGCTTAGGCTGTTTAGGTGGATTGTGTTCGCGGAGTTTGGCTGAGCCGTTTGTACACGTTGGGAGCACCGTACTACATTTTAGGAGATACCACGTTATTGCCTCTAGTTATCTTAATTGTCAGTCAAGATAGTCATGCACAGCAAACACGTTTTCTGTACAGTCTCCAAAACCTAGATCAAGCAGCTTCTATTGTCTACTCTGTGTGCTCCTGGAAAGCTATTTTGCGAGTAGCTTAAGCAAAACGCAGTTCTAAAGATGCATCTGCTGCCAATAGGCGTACAGTGCATTTCAGAACCAAGTATAAATGGCATTTGGGTTAATTGTTAGCTGATTTAGTTTACTCCAACCTCTTTACATTTGCATCTACTTAGCTCATCTAACTAGAACCCTGCTATGGATAAAGTCATAATACAGATTTGATCCTTGTAGGCCATGCCCTGTATGATGGCCAGAGATTGCTCTTCTTTGAACCTGGTCTCACAAAGAAATAGGGAAGAAAAGGAGAGGTTGAGAACTGTTTTCTATTACTACTACTGGAAAAACAGTTTAACACACGTAGCTTAGTGGAGAAAGGACTTGTTTTACAGAGCTCAGTTAGAATCCCGGCTGTGCCATATTTCTTACCTGTTGACTTTAGGCAAGATATCTATTACTTGTAAACCTCTGTTTTCTTATCTGTAACAGGGGGATAAATACTTACATAGTAAGGGTTGTGTGAATAGAATGAGAAATCATGTTTGGCACATAGTAAATGCTTAGTTAAATTTTAGTTCTGCCTCCTGAAGCCCTGATTATGGGCATTGAAAAGCACTTATGAGTACAAATACTCATTAAGTACTTAGAGCAATCTTAAGTAAATCTAAGTTAAAAAATCAAGAAAATGAAATATTTCAGAGTCCTTTATACATAAGATATATATAAACAACTTTTAATGTATATGAAAAGTCTTTTTCTAGAAATGGTCATTAAAATAGCCTGGCATATTAGTTTATAGAGAATAGTCATACTTCATAATTTTTTCATATTTTCAAATAGCCCATCTCTGTTTCATTACTTTTTATGTATTTCTGCTTTGTAGCCCTTGGAAAAAAATTTTTAAGCTCTATATAGCACGTATATGTTCCAATACAATTAAAAAAGATCAAGGAACCAAAGTTTACTGCAAATTTAAGTGCCACCAAAAAAAGCCATATAATTATTTTAGCTCATGTTGACTGATTCTGGTGAACAAAACCTTTTGGAATATTTTTCTGAATAGAAGCAGAGTCCTCTAGCAACTTAACTTTCAATAATTTTCCATTTTTATTATTTTGTCTGGAGTAGTAAATGTATTATTCAGTAAATTTTAACTGTGTTGTGTGGAAAAAAAAAGATATGGTGTGGTATGGAGTTTAAGGTAAAGACAACGGAGAGGTTAATTAAAGGCAAAGAGAATGTGGGAGTTTCATTGGTTTAAGTTTGTAATACCCCTGTTTACAAATGCCAGGTTTCCCAGTGGTGTTTATACCATTATTTGTATCAACAATGACTTTTTAAAAAAGCCTTACTAGATTTTTCTAAAGTTCAAGCTAATATTTCAACACATTCAGTATAACTTATATATAAAAATTTCTGTGAAGGATAGTAGGGACAACTTTATTAGAATGCAGAATGTCATGGTTTTCATAAAGTGTGTGTTGTGGGTGTGTGTGTATTTAGAATGAATGGAATCATCTGCCATATGGTTATATTTAAAGGAAGAATTCTTACCTTTAAAACCATAAATGATAATTTTTAATATGATAGAAATAATGAAATAGAAATTAATTTTGCCCTTATTTAGTATTTGGTAATTTTCATTAGACATTATGAATTATAGCATTTTAAAACATTTCATAAGTTTTTTTAAATTTGGGAGAATTGGGGAGAACATTTCTCTGTAATAATCATGAAAACATGATATTGAACTATGAAGATATTTAGATATTACGTGGACGTGCTCATGCTATTATTGTTTAGAATAAAGGAATTATGTTAACAACAAAATCAAGGTGGAAAATTGTTTAAGTTTTAAAATTTAATGTTATTTAAATGGGCTTTTAAACAGTCTTTCCAAAATATCTGTTGTTAATGTCTTTAATTGGGAGGAATTGGAATATTTAGGAATTTCTGCATGTATTACTTTGGCTAATGCAAATTAGATTAATAAATACACTCCAACAATTTCAGTGGCATAATACATAGTTTATTTTTTGCTTTCATGACAGCCAAGTACAGGTACTCCTTGTTAGCAGGCTTATGGCTTTCCTCCATGTTGTAATTTAGGGACCCAGGCTCCTTGCATTTTGTGACTCCACCATTCTCTAGAGCCTTGGAATCCTGCCTATTGCCCAAGACTATTTCTTAAGAACCCCCAGACTTAAAGCGATAAACATTTCCCCAAATTTCACTGGCAAGAATTTATCACAGAACCTTATTTGAATGCAAGGATGGGAAATGTCCCTGGCTGGTGGAGAGCTTGGCCCCACAAGGGGCATTTTATGGTGTTATTTTAGATAATAGCATGTATTTATGAAATTATGTCTAAAAGGTGAATTAGAATTGCTTAAGAATTGCTTTCCATCTTCAAAGAGTAAAACTGTGTGAGGGGAGAGCAGAGGGGAAAGGGAAAAGGAGGGAAGGGATAAGAGTTACAGGAGCAGGAGCTCTCACCATTGAGGGGCTTGAATGACAAGTGAACTTCAGCAGCTATTTAAAGATATAAATTTTACAGAGAACATTAAAGTTGGATTCTATAACCTATAGTGAGCCTCTTCTGTCCATCTACTGGTTGTCATGTGGTTTAATGGGTTCTGGCTCTGTGAGTTATTTCTCTTTGTACTTTGAAATCAGTTGAGATCAGGAGGGCAAAACTCTGAATTTCAGTTTCTGGGCTGTAGTTTCATAGGAAACACATTTTTAAATAAATTTTTCTCTGCTAATGGGATAGAACATTATTATTACTTTAAAGAAATATCATTTAGGTGGACTTTACATTTTCTCTTGTTTGCTGTTGCTGTTTTTGTAATTCTAAAGTTATTAAAATTAATACATGTGAGCATTAACCCAGAAAGAACAATAAAACCATGAAGTAAACAGCAAAGGCTTAATTGTTAACTTGTGCTCATGCTTCATGATGAAAATACTACAACTTTCTTTGACTAACCGTACTAACACTGGACACTGGACCTCTAATATGTTAAATGGATTTTATGTCAGGACAACTTTAATTTTAATTGAATCACTACTTATTCTTTCATTGTCCGGGATTATTGTAATGTGAAACCTCAGCTCTATGTCACCTTTACTTATTTTTATTCTTAGAGTTTGGTTAGGGATCTCTGGGGAGTTATATATAATCTCTTTATTCCCCAAAAGAAAGATTTTTTAGTAGTCTGGTTAATTTCTCCATGGTAAATATTTCTTATATTTTGCATCTTGAAAATCACAAACCTTAGTTGAGGACCCACTCTGTTCCCATTATTATACCCAGTTACAAAGATAAGTATGAAAGGTGTAGAAAAGACCCTTGCAAAGCTTATACCTTATGAGTAAGGGAGATCAAACTTACAATTTAGTTATTTCAAAACAAGTGAACGAGTTTAAGCCAATACTTTATAAACTGTTTATGCACATTCTGAGAGGGAGTAACATGAAATAGAATGGTGGGTGGGTTAGGGATTACTTAAAGGGTTGCTTTTTCTGTTTTGGAAAGCTTTTTTGAAGTATAATTCACATACCTTAGAAGAAACCCATTTAAAGTGTACAACTCAGTAGTTTTTAGTATATTCACAGTTGTGTAACCACCACCATAATCGATTTTAGAACATTTTTATCACCTAAAATATAAATCCTGTCACCCCTCATTCTTCCATGCCCCTAGTTCTAGACAATCACTAATCTACTTTCTGTCCTATAGATTTGCCTATTTTGGACATTTCAGATAAATGAAATCTTAATATATTGCCTTTTATGATGGGCTTCCTTCACTTATCGTGTTTTCAAGGTAGGTTCATGTTATAGCAAGTACATCATTCTTTTTATGGCTGAATAGTATGCCATTGTATGGCTGAGTAGTAAACAAATAGACACCACATTTGCTTATTCATCAGCTGATGGACATTTACCATAGTAAACAAATAGATACCATGTTTGTTTATCTGTTCATCAGTTTATGGACATTTGGGTTGTTCCCACTTTTTGGCTATTTAAATCATGCTTCTGTGAACATTCACATACAAGTTTTTGTGTATGTATGCTTTAATTTTGGGGGGTATATACCTAGAAGTGGAATTACGGGAACATATGGTACCTTGTGTTTAAACTTTTGAGGAACTTCTAGACTGTTTTCTAAAGCAGCCACACTATTTTACATTCCCACCAACAGTGTATAAGAGCTCCATTTTCTCCGCATTCTTGCCAACAATTGTTGTTATCTGGTGTGTTGGTTTTTTTTTAATGGTAGCTCTTCTAGTAGGTGTGAAGTGATATCTCCTGGGTTTGATTTGCATTTCCCTGATGGTTAATGATGCTAAGCATTTATCACATGCTTATTGGCCATTTGTCTATCTTCTTTGGAGAGGTGTGTGTGAAAAGATTCAAATCCTTTGCCCATTTTTATATTGAGTTATTTATCTTTATTATTGAATTGTAGGAGTCCTTTATATATTATAGATATGTCCCTTAGCAAATACATGATTTCTCCCCCATTTTGTGAGTTTTCTTTTCACCTTCCTGATGGTGTCCTTTGAAGCACAAAAGTTTTTAGCTTGATGAAGTCAAATTTATTTTTCTTTTGGTGCTTGTGCTTTTGCTGCCATATCTAAGAAACCAGTGCCTAATCTAAGGTCACAAAGAATTACTTCTATGTTTGTCCTAAGAGTTTTATGGCTTTAG
The DNA here is from genome assembly GCA_023783475.1 of Daubentonia madagascariensis. Lineage (NCBI taxonomy): Eukaryota > Metazoa > Chordata > Mammalia > Primates > Daubentoniidae > Daubentonia > Daubentonia madagascariensis. The sequence continues at coordinate 7,224,462 of JAKFHU010001268.1, read as the reverse complement.
CTCTTACACTTAGGTCTTTGACCCATTTTGAGTTAATGTCTATATATGGTTTGTGGTAGGGGTCTAATGTTCTTTTGCATGTAGATATCTAGTTTTCCCAGTACCATTTGTTGAAAAGACTGTTTTTTCCCCATTGATCTTTCCTCATTGAACTGTCTTGTCATCCTTGTGAAAAATCAGTTAACTGTAAATGTGAGGGTTTATTTCTGGACTTTCAGTTCTATTTCATTGATCCATATGTTTATCCTTAATGCCAGTACTGTCTTGACTACTGTAGCTTTGTATAATAATTGAGAGATGTTAAGTCCTCCAAATATTTTGTCCTTTTTCAAGATTGTTTTGGCTGTTTGGGTCTCTTGTATTTGCCTATCAATTTTAGGGTCAGCTTGTCAATTTTTGCAAAGAACCCAGCTAGAATTTTGATAGGGATGGTAAATCTGTAGATCAATTTTGGGAACACTTCTATCTCAACAATATAAGCCTTTCTGTCTGTGAACATGGGATGTCTTTCCATTTATTTAGATCCTCTTTAACTGCCTGTAAAAATGTTTTATAGTTTTCAGAGTATAAGTTTTACATTTTTTCTTTCATTTATTCCCAATATTTTATTCTTTTAGATGCTATTTTAAATAGAATTTTCTTAATTTCATTTTTGGATTTGCATTGCAAGTATATAAAAATACAACTTGTTTTTGTGTGTTGATCTTGTATCCTGCAACCTTGCTGAACTTGTTTATTAGTTCTATTTTTATGTGGATTCCATAGGATTTTCTGTATACAAGGATCATGTTACCTGCAAATAAATGAAGTTTTAATTCTTCCTTTCCAATGTGGATGCATTTTATTTCATTCAGTCTTCCACCATTAAATATGATGTTAGCTGTGGATTCTTTGTAAATGCCTTTTATCAAGTTGAGGAAGTTCAGTTCTATTCCTAGTTTATTGAGTGTGGGTTTTTTGTTTGTTTGTTTGTTTTTGGTGAAAGGATGTTAGCGTTGAGTTTTGAGATGTGTGAAACATGGATTAGAAAAGTGAAGATGTTATGTCTGGTAATGAGTGGCAGATAATAATGCTTAACTTGGGAAGAGTGGCTAGATTTTTTTATTCTTTTTCCCTCTCCTGTCTTTTCTTCCGTCCCTACTCCTTTTTTGTTCTCTAATCATCTTCTCTTCGATCCATAGGCACATTTGGGGAGCACTTAATCTTTTACTGAAGATCTGAATAATGTAGATTTTTTTGAGCAGTGGCAAGTATTGTTTCCTTTGAAAAATATTCAATAAAAACAATGTGGCAAATTTCTTTCTGATTTGTTCCATAGCTAGGTTTGAAGGGGAACACAGGACTCAGAAAACTAGATCATAAATGAAGTGCTGATCGTAGAATTAAAAAGAAGTGAACACAATGGAATAATACTCAGCCATATAAATGAATGAAATCCTGTCATTTTGTGCAACATGGATAGAACTGGAGAACATTATGTTAAGTGAAATAAGCCAGGAACAGAAAGTTAAACACTGCATGTTCTCAGTCCTGTGCAGAAGCTAAAAAAAAGTTAATCTCATAGAAGTAAAAAGCAAAACAGAGGATACTAGAGGCTGGGGGGGTTAGGGGGAAAGGGGGATAGGGAGAGATTTGTTAATGGATACAAAATTACACCTAGATAAGAGGAATAAGTTCTAGTGTTCTATATCATTGTAGGATGACTGTAGTTAATAATAATAGTTGCAAGTAGCCAGGAGGAGGATATTCAGTGTTCCCAACACAAAGAAATGATAAATATTTGAGATGATGGATATGCTAATTACCTAGATCTGATCACTATACATTGTATCAAAACATCACTATGTACCCCATAAATATGTACAATTATTATGTGTCAATTGAAAAAATTTTAAAAAGAGAAGTAAACAAACCTTTGCCATATTAGGGCTGTGGTTAATGAAGAATTCCATGTTTAGTCTGTTGTGCTTTGAACCTAGTTGTCATGTGACTTTTTCTCCAAAAACATTTCAGTGTCGATGGTTTTGTTTTTGTAAGTTTTCTTCATAGTTTTCTAAAAAAATTAGTAGATTTCTTAGATTTTGCTCTGTAAGGTAAAGTTATGTTTCACTTGATGTGGTTATTACCCTTTGCTTAATTTTTGAAATTTTAGTTGTGTTTCCATACAGGTACATTCTAATGAAATAAATATTTTAAAAAATTTTATTTTCATCCTTCATGTGTAGGTCTTAGAAGTTAAAATAACTTTGAGTTTAGCTAAGAATATTCCTGTCCACAAGGCAAAATCGGCAAGTGGTAATATAATTTTTGTTTTGTAATTCTGTTTTGTAGCAGGATTATTAATTTTCATTAATTTTATATTCTACTTTAAAATTTTGTTACAGGTAAAATTCATTATTTTTTTGAAGAAGTAAGTAGTTCATTTTGCATCATTCATACTGAATAGAAACCTGGTAATTTTGGGCTTTCAAATATTTCATTTATTAATAATTAAAATTGGTGACACAAAATAGAGATTAAAACACTTTATCTTATATTCATCTTTTGCAGAGAGAACCTCCCTCTGTAATCTTACAGTTTAAACTCTTTATTTCTCTCTTCCCCATATTACTTAAATAGATTTCCTAAATGAGTAACATAAATCAGAGTTATATAATACTAGTTACAAATACTCCTAAAAGAATAGAACTAAATTTAGGATATACCAGCCTTAATGTCTCTCTATACAAAGACTTTGTGGTGATATCACTTATATATCCATTGCTTCCTGACCATAATGTTTATTATATTTAAACAAAACCCAAAACTACATAGGTTCTACTGTAGGTTCATATTTAGTGCAATCTTCTGCAACATCTACATATAAATTAATGAAACAATGTAATGTGAGTTATATACAGAATGATAACCTGGAAACATAAGAATTTGAGTCACCAAAAGTATATCTAACTTATTAATAAATATTTATTAAGTTTCTACTAGCTACAAGCTGTTGTATTCAGGGTTCTGGGGAATAAAAAGAAATTTAGACTGCAGTCTTTTTACCAGGAAATGGAACTAATATTTATTGGACTACTGAGTACCGAGGACTGTGAAAAGCCACTCCCCTTCTTCCCTTTAAATGTGTAATCTGAATTAGTCCTCATGAAAATCCTGTGAGGTAATCAGTATAATTCTCATTCTGTAGCTTGTTAAGAATGTGAGCCTTGGAACCTCCACTTTCTAGTGCTCAGGAAACTCATTTAATTTCTCCATGCTTCAGCTTCCTGATCTGTAATAGGGAGATAATAATATTCCTTATCTCAAAAGAGTTGTGTGAGGATTAAATGATGTAATACCTGTAAAGTGCTTAGAACAGTACCTGGCACATTCATAGTAAAAAAAATCCAAACTAAAAAACTCTATATATGTTAACTATTACTGTTGGGAAACATATAAGTTAATTAACATGCCTAAGATTACAACTGGATCTGGTTGACTCCACAATGCTTACTCCTAAAGTAAAGGGATTTGTTCTGTGAAGTTTGGATTCAGTCGAGGGGTGGCACTTAGGGATCTCGAGAGCTACATGTGGCCTTGAGGCTGCAGGCAGCGGTGGGGGACCTCATTGACTTGAATAAATTCACCTTATGTTCTCCCTACTCTGGAAAACCTTACCTGACACTCCCAGTCTTTGCTTTATGGTCTTTTTGTGTGCTCTCCTGGTATCCTGTGCATTCCTCTTTCATAACGCTTACCACATTGTCTTGTATTTACTTGGTTTATATATCTGCTTTTCCATTAGACTGCTGTTTTTTATTTTTTATTTTAAAGGGATGGGGTCTCGCTATGTTACCCAAGCTGGCTTGAGCTCCTGGATTCAATGGATGCACCTACCTCGGCCGTAGATTGAGATTTTTAAGGTCATGGATGATATATACCTCTCCTTCGTAGCTCAAGTGTTTGATACATAGTAAGGGCTTAATATAGAGTTTGGCATATAGCATGGACTTAGTAAATGTTTATTAAATGAGTGAATAATCAAATGGCATTACAAATGTGGAAATTATATCAACAAATGTGTAGTTACAGAAAGATGAGTTCAGATTCCAGGGTAAGTGGGAAATTAAGTAAAATTTTGGTTAATTTCCAGGACTTAAGTGGGAACATGAGGCTAATAAGACAAAATGGAGTATTATTATGGAGGAGCTTGAATGCCTGGGTAAGGAATTTTAATTTTCTCCTAGGGTCATTAATATAAAGATTTCAACTCTAGGGCAGCAGGTGGTTTTTAAAATCTGTAACCTGGGGTCTCTTATTAATACTCAAATTTTATGTTGTAATATTGCTTTAGATATTTTATAGGACCTTCATTACCTGTACAATTGTATCGATTAATAGATACTACAAATGTGGCTCTAGAATCTCATAATTGTCAATACTATAATACTATTAAAGATATCGGGAGCAATTGATTTTGAGCAGGTTGGTGGCAGTTTGAAGTTAATTTTTTAAGAAGATTAATCTGGTTGAGATATTCAGAATCATTTGAGGAGATAGGAATGGGAGGAGGGAGGCTTTTTTTTTTTTTTTTGAAGAGTTAAAAATATGTAAAGTGGTAAGTCAAGAGATCTATGTTGGTTGGGTGGAAGAGAAAAAGCTTTCAAGTGAAATTGATTGAATATGAGGAAGTCAGAGATGAATGAGAAAACAAGGAAGAGAACAGATCAAGGAAGGAAATTATGAATTTTATGTTAGACAAATTGTTGTGATTTCTATTGGAATGATTTGTTGCCTGAATTTAGGCCCTGCTTACTTTATGCCTAAATAATTAGAATATCCTCATGATTGGTTTCCCTCCGTGCCTCTAATTTATGGGTTCTTAACCTTTGTTTGGTGCTGTGGACCTTTTGGCAGTCTTGAGAAGGCTGTGGATCCTTGTTAGAATAACAATTTGAAATGAGTAAAAGGTAACAGATAGGATATAAAAGGAACCTGTTATATTGACATACCAAAATACATAAAAACAAACCAATTTATGATATAGTAATAGAATAGATATAGATAAATAGTAATAGTAATAGGATAAAGAAGTATATACTTCTTTATCAATGCATTTAAATAAGAGGTCTAACAGTGAGTCTAATAGGTACCATGATTTTGGAGTACTGATGATATTTTGATGATAGATGAGTATTAGATGATACTGAGATCTCTAGCAACTATAATATGATATGGAAATGTAATTTTGTTAGTGACAAAAATCATAGGTACTGCTAATACTATTATGGTATGTTGTTTAGGTCTGTTTGAAAAAGGTACTAAATTTTAATTAGAGGTTAGTAAAAACAGTGATGTAATTTTTTTCCCTACCAATTCACAGGTTCCCTGAGATTTATGGACTCCAGGTTAATAATCTTTGCTTGTATTGTCTCCTGTTTTGCACTCTTGTGTGTATTTTTGTCAGAGTAGTGTACTTCGCAGATGGTAGTATTTTTATTGCTTCACGTCTGTTTGGGGAAGTAATATGTGCTCTTTATAAAAAAATTCAAATGATACTGAAGACCATAATTTCTGGTTATCCTACTTCATGGAGATCGAGATTGTTAGTGGTGTAATATATTCTGTAGTCCTTTGGGATATGTGGGTGTTCAAGGACCCCCTTCGTATACCCAGATCTACCTATGCTCAAAGTCCTACAATTGGCCCTGTGGAATCCATATATAAGAAAAGTTGACCCTCTGTATATGAGGGTTTTGCATCTCTCAAATGCTCTATTTTGGATCTGCATTTGCTTGAAAAAAATCCACGTGTAAGTGGACCTGCACAGTTCAAACCCATGTTCAAGGGTCAACTGTAGTACCGTTATCTGTTTCTGGGCAATATGTACTTATATAACCATGTAAACATAACATAACATAAATAGACTAATATTGTATATATTTTCTTAACTTGCTTTTTTTCATTTAATAAGATCATGATTTTTTCCATCAATAGAAATCTCATGCTTTTAAAAAATTTATAACATAAAAAATTGAGATATACATTACATAACATAAAAACACCATTACGTTCATTGCACAAAATTCACCAAAAACAATACTGTTTTTCATTAATAAAAATAATTTTTCATTAATAAATACAACTTTCTCGCTGTTATAAATAATTCTGCTGTGAGCATTCATGTACAGGTTTTTGTGTGGACATATGTTTTCATTTCTCTTGGGTATATACCTAGGAGTGGAATTGCTGGGTCATATGGTAATTCTGTGTTTAACATTCTGAGGAATTGACAAACTTTTCCACAGCAGCATCTTACATTTCCATATCTCATGCTTTTTTTTTTATTTTTAAGCTTTATTTTATCACTCTTATCAAACACATATCAGAAAGTGTATCAACAGTGCATCATGTGGTAAGTCAGTTTACACCAACACTGAACAAGGCAATTGTGTTTATGGAAAGAGTTTTCAGCAAAAAAGTATGCAATACAGTCAGCTGAAATGCAGTGTTCATACTTTTTAGGTGTATAGGCCTCATGATTTTTAATGGCTTCATTGTAATTCATTTTATTGATGTGCCATAATTCAATCCCTTATTGATTGATAGTTAATTCATTGCTGTATTTTTGGCGATTATCAATGCTAATGAAGTGGAAAAACTTGTATATATACCTTCACACATTTTTTTTAAAGGATAAATTTTTAGAAGTGGACTTCTTGGATCAAAATAATTACACATTTAAAATTTTGATATGTATAAAATTATACTCCCAGCAATTGTGTGATGGATGCCTGTTTTCTCAAAGTTTGGTTCACATTATGAATTTTTGTTATTCTGATAATAAAAAGTCACATTCTAAAATTTGTAATTTTTTGACTAATAGTAGGGGTAATTTTTTTCACATTATTTTTGGGCCACTATATTTCTTCTTTTGTGATTTGCCTGATCATGACTGTTACCCAAAATTTCTCTATTGAGGTGTTTACATTTTTTTCTTATTGATTTCTAAGAGCTGTTTATATTTTAGAAGCATTACCTTGGCTGTCCATTATAAATATTGCAGACTCTTTGTTCCAGTTTCTTGTTTATCATTTGACTTTATGATTTTGCTCTTTGCCTTATAGACATTAAATTTTTATATTGTTTAATCTGAATTTTTTTCCTTATGGCCTTTGCCTTGCTTAGAAAACTTTTCTGCACCCCAAGAATATAAGATTAATTTTGTGCATTTTTTTCCTAGGAATGTCTAAAGTTAAATTTGGCATGATTTAGTAGAAGCTTGGATTTTATAGTTGGGCTTAACTATGTTCAAATGCCAGTCTAGCCACTTATTAGCTGTGAAGTGTTGTATGTTTTCATACCTTCTCTGTACCTCAACTTCCTCATCTGTAAAATGATAGTTAATAACAGTTAATTTACAGTTTTGGTGAAATTAAATGCAATAGTGCATCCAAACCATCTAGCACACTATCTGGGCACATACTGGACATTTAGTGCATGTTTTCTTCTCTCTCCCACTCGAACTCTGTCTTCCACCAGCCTAGTCAAAATGTGGACCAGAAGATAAGGGAGGGGAAAGTTTCAAGAAATAGGAGTGTTGTCCACAGTTTTCAAAATCAGCGAATCCATGTGGGATAAGTACTGACTGAAAAGGAGGTTGCAAATTCATTTAGGAATTAGGAAGTAATTTATATTTAATGAGAACATTTTTCAGTAGCATAAGAGAGACAGCCATATTTTAATAGAATGTGGACTAAATAAAGCTGTACAACATGCATAAAGGATATGTGCACATGCAACATGTATCTATCATTATTTATAATATCTGGGAGTAATGGTTGTAACTTTATTCCTTTTTCTCTCATTGTTAAAATGTTAGTAAGAGGATGGAGATAGCAATACTACCTGGTAAGGTATATTTATAGTGTCTCTAAATTGTATACAAATTTAGGTACTTTTTACTATGATTAGTTACAAATTATAGTATTTGTAACACTTCATGACTAGTCATCAACCTGGTTAAGAACTACTGCTCCTTTGGAATCTTGTTCTTCTTAGTAGTTCTTTTGTGGAATTTACACATATTCTTCATTAAATTACAACTATTTGTAAACAGTGTTATATTTCCTTTATGGAAACCAACTTTAAATACATTTTGGAAAGACATGGGAAATAGATAAATATTTACAGAATAGTAATCATTGTTTACATTTTTCTAATCTTCTTTCCCAGACTATAAGGTTTTTAGGGCAAGGGACACAGTTCTATAATGGATTTTTAAAAAATTTATTTCTAAAAATTTAAAAATTTTTATTTTTATTTTTTTAGAGACAGGGTCCTGCTGCATTGTCCAGGCTGGAGTGCAGTGGCTATTCACAGGTGTGATAACAGCACACTACAGCCTTGAACTCATGGCCTAAAGGGATCCTCCTGCCTCAGCCTCCCTGATAGCTGGGACTACAGGTGCACACTGTGGTGCCTGGCTTAGAATGGGTTTTTGGAAAATGTTTATAAAGTGTTACATTTTGCCCCCTCTTTTTGTCTTTTGGTAAAACATCCAAATAAATGTTTCTTTAAAAAAAGTTAAAAATAGATACTTATTTAGCTCTTCCTCACATAGAATAATAATAGACATGGATTGTGTGCAATTAGGTTTCACAAAATGATATCAAATTCTATTCCTTGACTCTGGGTAACTGTCTATTATTCCTAGTATGTTTGTATGTATACTGTCATCATTTTGTCAGCTTCAAAACAAGAAGGAAATTCTCTGTTGGTTAGCTCAGTAGGAAGGTAATGAGTTTAAGTAACAAAACAGGAAATTTGCTCCTCTGTGACCTTTGATGAGTTTGTGAAGCTGACATTTTCACTGTAGGATTGAAATTGGGAAGAGCATTATATTTAGTTTGCTTTGTTGCTTTAGTGGAGTATCTACCTGCCGGGAAAACACAGGAATCCAAGTTAAAGTCTCTGCTACCTTTGTGGGAAATGATGAACAATACTCTTCCTTCTGCTGACAAAATCTGGGCGTCTGTATTTTTCAATGCCTGGTTTTTGCTTTCACATAGGGTCAAAGTATCCTTTTCCTGGAACCAAGCTTGACTCAAAGCCTTTGTAAGTTCTCTTGTTCTTTATTCTTGTAATCAACTATTTTAGGAACTATTTTAAAGGTGACACCCCTTCCCTTCTAACCTTTTCCACTCAATACACAGCACCACCTTCTTGGCACTCGTTTGTATGAGTAGAGTGGGTACTCTTGTTAGGCATTTATTCATGCCAGAAAGTTAAGGGTTAGCTATTTGTTTAAGCTATCTGTTTTGGATCAATGTGAGTTAGCCTTGACCCTACCTTTCTTTTAAATTCTTTCATAATTAAGATGTAGGCACCTTGGAACTCTTTCCTGGATGGAGCTTTTCTTTATGCTTTATCAAGTTTTATCTCAGTTTGGCTACTAAGATTTTTCAGTTTTACTCCACTGTTTTTAATGGAGACTTGTAGATTTAGATATGACTTACCCATATTCTAAACCCTGGTTCTCAGAGTCGTAATGCTAGTTTTAACACCTCTTTATATATATTTTGTTATGTTTATCTAATGCTGGAGCATTGTTTAATTTGGTTCAGGTCAAAAGCATGGGAGAGCTATTGTGGTTGCTCTCAGACTTTCATATTGTTCAAAACTTTATATTCAAGATTTAATTTAAAATATTTTCCCGAAGAAATAGAAAAGCTAAAATAATTAGAAGTTATTCATTGTGAAAAGGATTCATTAATTAAACCCTTAGTTTTTGATATTATAAGTTCAGTTTTCTAGTAATTGAAATCAAACAATTAGTGTTTAATTTTTTGAAGCAACACAGTGTTCTTAGTTTATATACAGATGATTCCTTGCTTAGATAAACAGATATTATATTTGTGAAATAATACTCAATTCTTTGATTTTTATGTACCGCTAGAGAGGCAAAGTCTGAAATTGGAAGGTAGGAGAAGGAAAAAGATGAAGGATTTTATATGAAGTGTTAGAATGTTGCTTTATTTTTTTCACATTTAATCATGTTGGACTGAATCTAATTTTTCTAGTAGATTTTTTACTTTCGGTGAAAGAGCTCTCATACTCTTGATTTGCTTACTTTAAATAATGTGACTTATAGATGATAGGTGATCCTTTTACAGATGCCCTTGCAACTTGTCTCAGTTTGGGTCTGAGCATATTTACTTTTGACTTGTTTATAGTAGCAAAGATGTTTTCATTTTTGGTGGATTTGAAGAAACATATAGTGCTGTGGATTCTTGTTTACCCATCTTTCAGATTGTACAGCCAGTTGATTTAGGAAAATACTTTTCTTTGGGCAGTAATTGTTATTGATTAGGAGTTTTAGGAGAGAACTTGCAGTAAACTTTCTGTTCTTAAATTGTAGACATTCTTGGGTATAAGTACCCTTGCTTCTGTTTTTTCCCTCCTATTTAACTTTAGTAGGTTAACTATAGTGGAAAAGAGGGATTCAAAGGAGAATTTGTAGCAGTCAGATAAAGTGACCTTTGATTATCAGTATTTTAAGGAGAATGCTGGAGAATAGACAAGTGACTTTGCATGCTTATCCTTGAACACATGACTTACGTATTGGATAGATTTGTCTTGACTACGTAGTAGCATCTTTAGTACGTAATAGGGTGGAAACTCTTCTGGTTCTGTGGCTTTTTTTCCTGCTTACCTGGATATCTAACAAGTGCCCCTCTAAGAGGAATGTGAGCTCTATTGGGGGTAGGCTGACAGAGAATTTGGAGGACAGCAGTACAAATAAAGTCTCAAACCATTGTTTTATTCATATTTTTCATTGATGCAGAATTGACTCCAAGGGACTGAGGATCTATAGGCTTCTCAGAAGGCAAGACTTCATATACTTACAGTGGTGTGCTAGAGTTGGTTTGTGTTGGCTCGAGAGAGCCAGTTATTAATTTTTCAGGAATTTTGCAAGCCAGTTATTAAACACAACTGATTAAAAATTAAATTATATAAACATAAAATTAAATCATATTAGAAACAAAGATTCATTGCTTCTGAATTATTTTATTGTATTTTATCATTACCTATGCTTTTGAGGTTATTTACATTTGAAATACAATATAATGTTGTGTGAGCATTTCTTCCTAGCTCCTCATTCATTGGTATTTCCTTGGTAGCCTGAAGTCTGCCATTCATGTGGGAGATTTTGTGTCACAAAAGCATGTTGGGAGTATTTGCACCGTGGAAATAGGCAAATGCTTCAAATACAGCTTAATTTGTTGGTTGTCTAGACTTCAGAAAGTGATGGTGGAAAGGTTAATAATTCAAATTAAACTTTAATGTGTTCTGAGTCTGTTGTGAATAGCACAAGAAGTTGAGGAAATATTCTTCCAGTATTAGAAGGCCATTACAGGTTGGGTTTCTCTTATCTGAAATGCTTGGAACCAGAAGTGTTTTAGATTTCAGATTTTTTTGGATTTTGGAATATTTGTGTTTTGCTTACTGGTTGAGCATCCCTAATCTGAAAATCTGAAATCTGAAATGCTCCAATGAGTATTTCCTTTGAGCGTCATATAGATGCTCAAAAAGTTTTGGATTTTGGAGCATTTCAGATTTTGGTTTTCAAATTAGGGATACTCAATCTGTATCAGCAAAGAAATTGCTCATGTCATTGATAAACAAGTAAAGTTTTGACAAGTCTTTGTTGCATCACTTTTATCTTTTTAATATAAATGAAATTATCAACCATCATTCATTTTAGAACTGTGCTCATTTGTCAGTTGCAACCATAGGTGTCTACCAAAATGAGTTCAATAAGTCAACTAAAACATTCTGTGAGAGTCAATTGGCTATATGGAATTTACAATGAGTATTGTAAATTTTATTATAATTTTTAAGTTTTGTGGTACACATATTTTATATTAGTAAAATTTATAACAAATACACACCTACACACACTTCTCCTCTAGAAAGCTTATCTGTCTTCTGATCCTGAGTAGTTCCTGTAGTTGGTTATGTTGGCTGTGTCTTTCTCAGCTCTCCTGCCCAACACCCAGAAATCAGTGGCTACTGCTTAGTACTCAGGGAAAGGCTCAGAATTCCTGTAAAGTTTTTCTCTGTTCTGCTCTGTTGTCAGACTTTTCTGGGTCTGACATATGAGGCAGTATGGTTTAATGGATGGGACTGAGACTGTAGAGCCAGACTGCCTAGGTTAAATCCCATTCTGCCACCTACTAACCATGTGACCAAAGGCAAGTTTTAGAATGTCCCTATGCCTTTTTAAAATAGAGATAATTAAAACACCTCAAACTTAGAGTTGTGATTACTAAGTGAATTAATATGTGTAAAACACTAATTTATAATGTTTGTCACATGGTTGGTGGTCATTGAATAATAGTTATATCCTCTTATTTGTCTCCTCTTGGAAATTGCTGGGATGCTCAGACTTTGGTGGAGTAGCTGTCTACATTTTCTTAGCATCTAGAGACAATTTTAACGGCTAAAGTGTCTTCTTTGGTGAAGAACTTATGACTAAATAGAACCCATAACCTTTGATTTTTCCCTTTCTCTGACATAATAATTTCTTTGCAGTAGTACTTGATTTTCTAAATGCTGGTTTAACAGATACAATACTCTGGACTCACACGTAGGTCTTATTTGTGCAGATTCTCAACCTTAACACTATTGGCATTTTGTGCTAGATATTTCTTGTTGTGGGGAGCTGTACTGAGCATTGTAGATTCTTGGCGGCACAAATGACCTCTGCCTACTGGATACTAGTAACACCCTTCCTCCCCACCCAAGTTTTTTTTTAAATTTCAGAATATTATGGGGGTACAACACTTTGGCTATATATATTGCCCATGCACTGCCCGTGTCAGAGCTACAATCGTGGTCATCCCCCAAACTGTGCTCCCCGCATCCATTCAGTGAGAATTTTTCCCATCCCCTCCACCCCCCTCCCACCTGCCCGCCCCCTGATGAATATTATTGCCCTGTGTGATATAAGTGTTGATCAGTTAGTACCAATTTGATGGTGAGTACCAGTGGTGCTTGTTTTTCCATTCCTGTGACACTTTGCTTCGAAGAGTGGGTTCTAGCTCCAACCAGGATAATACCAGATGTGTTAATTCACTATTGTTTTTTATTGCTGAGTAATACTCCATGGTATACATATACCACATTTTATTAATCCACTCGTGTATTGATGGGCACCTGGGTTGTTTCCACATCTTTGCAATTGTGAATTGTGCTGCTATAAACATTTGTGAGCAGATGTCTTTATTATAGAATGTCTTTTTTCCTTTGGGTAAATACCCAGTAGTGGGATTGCTGGGTCAAATGGTAATTCTACTTTTAATTCTTTGAGGTATCTCCATATTACTTTCCATAGAGGTTGTACTAATTTGCAGTCCCACCAGCAGTGTATGAGTGTTCCTATCTGTCCACATCCCCGCCAACATCTGTTGTTTGGGGATTTTTTGATCTGAGCCAATCTCACTGGAGTTAAGTGATATCTCATTGTGGTTTTGATTTGCATTTCCCTGATGATTAGAGAAGTTAAGCAATTTTTTATATGTTTGCTTGCCATTATTCTGTCTTCTTTTGAAAAATTTCTGTTCATGTCCTTTGCCCATTTTTTAATAGGCCCACCCAAGTTTTGATGACCAGAAATATCTCTAAACATTTCTTGAGCGGCAGAATCACATCTGGTTGAGAGCCACTTTTTTAGAGGGGACTTCAGTATGTGCTGCCCATAGGAGACTGTGATTTGTTATTTTAGTATTTCTTGGAGAGAGCCATGACAGTTATTAATCAATGCTTATTTTTTAGACTGCCATTAGTTTTACTCAGTAGACCTTTCTCATATTTTCAGTTTATTATAGCTACTTGATTTAGTTGCTGCTACTGGGAGTGGTCAATAAGGGTGTCTCTCTTTTTTTTTTGTTTTTTGGCTGAGTGCCCAAACTGATGGCTTAAAAAAATCCTTTCTTGCCTGTATAGATGCCATAGATTTAGACATCACAGGGAAGTTTTCAGTGGATAACAACACCCAGACCTGGCCTTATTTTTGTTTGTCATTGCACTTTGGTTTCAAAAAGAAGAGACATAGCTTACCAATGATTCTACTTCTTACGTTTTATGCTCAGGGGTTGTTGGGATAACAAATATTTTGTATCTCAGGAAAGGAAAGTATTGCTTGGAGGTAATCTCTTATCCTTGGGCATTCATAAATGATCTTTAGGTTCTTCCAAAAAAAAAAAAAAAAAACCCAACAACCCTGGGTATTTATTTGAATTTAAAATTATTGAACAACTGATGAATAAATACAGTGTTGTGTTCTTAGTAGTAAGTTTTCAAACATGCTTTTGAATATGATCTTTATGCTTTATGTATATGTGTGTACATAAATATTCTCCAGAATATATCTTGAATCTATAAATTTAAAATATGTAGTGTTTCCTTTAGACATAAGGTTTGCCTTATTGGAATATTTTTTATAATACCAAATGATTTTTTAAAATATTGTTATGTGTATATGAGTGATTTTTAGTAGAAAAACACTTAACATTCATGGCTTAAATAATACTCAAGGAAAATTAGGTTAATTTTTCTCAATCAGAGTATGAAAAAAAAACTTTAGAAAAATATCATGGGTACAACAGGTGAATAAACTTTAGAGAGATTATATGCCATAGTATTAGACTTATAATAATAAAACATTTTATAAAAACCTTAAATGTTCTGCTTTTGATGAAAGAGAATATGCATGTTTAAATGGACAGTGATCTTTTTTTTTTTTTTTTTTTAATTTATTTTTTTAATTTCAGAATATCATGGGGGTACAACACTTTGGCCATACACATTGCCCCTGTTCTGCCCGTGTCAGAGCCACAATCGTGGTCGTCTCCCAAACTGTGCTCCCCACATCCATTCAGTGAGAGTTTTTCCCATCCCTTCCACCCCCCTCCCGCCAGACAGTGATCTTTTTTATATGCTCATTCATTTTGCAAATCTATAAGTATTTTTAAACTATCTATTTGGCAGCATTTTATTAATCTTTGTATTTTTTACAGTGCAAGATTATTATTTATCTTAGTATTTTGTTGATGTGTTTAGATAATATACAGCTTTCTCAGTATTGACAGCATGCTAGGTTATTAGAATTATGACAAAGATTATTTTTAAAAATGAGTTTTGTGTATATCTTCAAATGCAGTCCAGTGTCTTTTTGTTTTTTAATTAAAAATCCCTTTGTTAAACAAGAATGTGATACTGCTTTACGCCTATTAGAATGGCCAAATCCAAAATGCTGACAATATAAATTCTGGGGACGATGTGGAGCAATGGGAATTCATTGCTAGTGGGAATGCAAAATAGTATAGCCACTTTGGAAGACAGTTGGGCAGTTTCTTACACAACTAAACATGCTCTTACCATATGACCTAGCAATTGTGTTCTTTAGTATTTACCCAAATAAATCAAAAACTTATGTCCACACAAAAACCTGCACATGGATGTTTATGGTAGTTTTATTTATAATTGCCAAAACTTGGAGGCAACCAAGATGTCCTTTAGAAGGTGAGTGGGTAAGTAAACTGGTACATCCAGACAATGAAGAGTTATTCAGCGCTAAAAAGAAATGAACTATCAAGCCATAAAAAGACATGGAGGAAACTTAAATGCATATTATTAAGTGAAAGCAGCCAGTCTGAAAAGGCTATGTAATGTATGATTCCAGCCAAAATGACATTCTGGAAAAGGCAAAACTATGGAGGCAGTAAAAAGATTAGTAGTTGCTAGGGGTTAGGGAGGAGAGAAGGGATGAATAGGCAGAGCATAGAGGATTTTTAGGGCATACCTTATATTTTAAAATTTCTATGTTGTATTTAGCATATGGGAATGATGCTTTTAATCTGTAAATAACCAGAAGGTACTACTCCATTAAATTTGTTTTGATCTGCTTTATTTCATCCAAAAATACTTGACCATCTTAAAATATATAAGGATATTCTTATATCCCTTTTTCATAGGTAGACATTGTGATGACCTATAGTCAGTTCCTATGTTAGTACTGCATAAATGAAAAATGGTATTTTTGGGGGGCTTTGGTGAAAAGTTCCCTGCATTGTATCTGAACACTTCATTAATGAGAAAATTTAGTTGATTAAACATCTGCATGTGAGGAGGGCCTGTGTACTCAGCATAGTAAGTTTGTGGGATGTCTTAAGTTTTTTCTCCACAATAAGCTTAATTAAAGAGTTTACTATATCTTTGAGTTTGACTAAGACCTGTATGATTAGCTAGATAATTTAGCAGTTTGGGAGACAACACTATGTTGAATTATTTTTTGTTGACTTTATTTGTTTTGGGCCTAAAATCCATCCTGTTCAAGTGTAACAATCTCAGCTGCCTAAAATTTAGACATCAGGTTTGTTGTAGTGAAATATTGGTAGTGTCTGGAAGGGGAGTTGATAGAAGATTTAAATCAATTGATTTAACCATAAGAAAAAGAGAGAAAGGAGGCTTATTGTACTATGATATGACTATATTATATTTAACCAGCTTCTTTTTCTTCATTTATTTATTTATTTTTTTGGAGACAGGGTCTTGCTCTGTTACCCGGGCTTATTTTTCCCAAATTGTTGCCACTTATGGAATATAGATTTCCTAGTAGTATGGTAACTAAAATATTGTAACAGTAAAATTACAGTGTTTGGTCAAAGAAAGTAGATTTTCAGATTTATGATAATAACATGAGAGATCATTTTGAGGGTTTATGTTTAAGACAAAGGATTTATTGAAGGCATGTATTTGAGGCAGATCAGTATAGTAGAATTGGATTTGAATTCCAGTCCTGCTGCTTGCCAGCAAGCTTCTAAACCTCTTTAAACTACAGTTTTTTGAATTCTAGAATTGAAGTAGTAATACTTATAAGATTGTTGTGAGAAATGAATTAAGTGAAATAAAGTAAGGTAAATAACTTATATGTAGTAGCTAATAGTCGGTAGCTGTGGTGGTGGTGATTATTGTTATCATCATTTGCTGCTCCTAAAGAATCCCAAATTAGAGATAGATAGTGTAGTCTGCTCTAAGTGGATTCTCTGAGTCTCAAAGAGTTTGAGTACACATTTTAGAGTTGAGTCTTGTGCCAACTGAATCTCTTCACTGCACTAGTGATTATAATTGTGCATGCTGAAAAGCTGAGGTTAAAGTGTGGTGATAATCAAATGCTGTGCTATAGTTTGCTTTTATGACAAGTGACAAGAATATTTTTATGTCTGATATAAGTACTGGGCTTTTAAGGTGTTTGTAATTTCTTTAAGAATGTGACAGCTGAATGAATAGAGGATATAGGTCCACCTGGATGTGTGAGTAGAAGCAATGCTGTTGTTGAGTTGAGCAGAAGAAAGTAAAAGGAAATGAAGGAATGAGGCAAGTAGGATTGGTAGTGTCATTTATTATTAGACTCTTATGGATGGCAATTATTCATATTAGGACAATAATCTATCTATATTAGGAAAGAGTCAGAAAAGCATAAATAGATTTTTAAAACTTCCCAAAGCTTTTCCTTTGCTCACCTATACAACACCATCTCTCCATGGTTCTGGTGATATCTTTCAGCAACCCTGAACTGCTTGTAGATACTGTACCTGCCGCTGTCCTCATATTATTTATCTATATGTCTTTGCTTATGCTTTTATTTTTGCTTTGATTATCTGTCACCTCTCCACCTACAACCCCTTTCCCTAAGAGAAATACTGATTCCTGTTCATTCTTTAAGATTCAGCTAAGTGTCACCTCCTCCTGGAAGTCTTATATCATCTCTTCTCCTTTAGTACTGTGGCACTTTGAGACAAGTTGTCTTTTAATCCTGCGTGTGTGTGTGTACACATGCACGTACCACGTCTTTGTCGGTGCTAGATGTTGTCAATTTTTAAATTTAATCATTCTCATAGATGTGTGGTGATATCTCATTGTGATCTTAAGTTGCATTTCCCTGATGCCTAATGTGCATCTTTTCATGTGCTTACTTGTAACCAATGTATCTTCTTTGGTGAAATATCTGTTCAAATCTTGCCATTTTAAAAATTAGATTGTTTTATTGTTTTGCGAGTTCTTTATATATTCTAGATTGCTTTTCCAGATACGTGTTTTGCAAATACTTATTCCCAAACCTTGGCATATCTTTTTCGTCTTTCAAAGAGCAGAATTTTAAAATTTTCATGAAATTTAGTTTATCAATATTTTTCTTTTATGGATCATGCTTTTTGTGTTATGGCTGAAAAATCTTTGCCTAATCTGAGGTCATAAAGATTTTTCTCATGTTTTCTTCTAGAAACTTTATAGTTTCTGGTTTTACTAAGCTCATGATCCATGTAAATTTACTTTGCCTGTGATGCAAGGTATAGATTGATGTTTATTTATTTTTGCATGTGGTAAGGGCATGGTCTACTTTTCAGTTAAAGTACTACCAGGAAGGAAAAAAAAGAAAAAATTAAAATATAACTCCTTTTCTGCATATTTAGAAATTTCCTCCCATATTTGGGATATAAGAAAACAACAGCAGCAGCAACATAAGACATAAATAAATACTAAAAGGAAAAACAGAGACCAGACCTGGGTTATAAATCTGCCAATCACTTCATTTTCAAAGTAATGCTACTATTGGACATGTTTCCTTTTATTTCATTAATAATCAATTTGGACAAACTAAGCTTTTGATTTATCTATCATTCCAAATTAGGTTTTAGTAATCTAGGCCTAGGGGTTTTATTGCCACATATGCTAGTGCATTTTGTTTGGGTAGATAACTAGTGTTTGACTTACAATATGAAGTAGATATCTAAGAATAAACTGCCTAGAAATAAGACATATTGAGTCCAAGTATTTCTAAAGACCAAGGGTCCTTGTTACTGCTATTATCTAATCTCCCATGTTCCGTCACCATTTGTTGAAAATATATCCTTTCTCTATTGAATTACCTTTGCACCTTTGCTGACTGTATATGTGCAGATCTGTTTCTAGTTTCTCAGTTCTGGTCCTTTGAACTATATGTGTCTATTCTTTCATTAGTACCAAACTGTCTGGATTACTGTAGCTTTTAATAAGTCTTGTAATCAGGTAGTGTGTACATCCAAGTTTGTATCTTTTTTTCAAAAATATTTTGACTATTTTAGATCCTTTGTCTTTCCATGTAAATTTTAGAATCAGCTTGTTGATTTCTACATGGGGAAATATACTGAAGAAGAGGTAAAAGATGACTTAAGCCAGATAGGATGGATAGGAACTTGATACCCATTGAAACAGATGAGAATGTATATATCAGAAGAAATAGAAAACACAGACTAAACCAAAAAAGTGGAAAGATAGGAGTCAGGGTAAGAAATTATAGTCCTCCTGGAAAAATTGGTTTTGACAAGTTTAAGCTCTTCTAATCACCTTCCATTTTCTGTAGGATAATTAGATTGTATTCAGTATCTTTAGGTAAGTGGGAAGCATTAAATACAAGTCATTAAAGCAGAGTGATTTTTATGTGGAGACTAAGACCTAATTTGGAATGATAGATAAATCAAAAGTTTAGGTTGTCCAAATTGATTGTTAATAAAATAAAATGAAACATGTCTAATAGTAGCATTATCTTGAAAATGAAGTGATTGGCAGATTTATAACCCAGGTCTGATCTCTGTTTTTCCTTTTAGTATTTATTTATGTCTTACGTTGCTGCTGCTGTTGTTTTCTTATATCCCAAATATGGGAGAAAATTTCTAAATATGCAGAAAAGGAGTTATATTCTAATTTTTTCTCCTTCCTGTTAGTGCTTTAACTGACAAGTAGACCGTGCCCTTACCAGAGCCAGAAGTTTCCTGTAGTTATCTCTGGATTTGCCATAAAGTTATCTTTGGTTACCTATGGAAAGACGTACCAATAAGATCTTCTCATCTTCATCTAGACCTAGGAGTTTTATGGCCACATATGCTAGTGCATTTTGTTTGGGTAGATAACTAGTGTTCGACTTATGATATGAAGTAGATACCTAAGAATAAACTGACTAGAAATAAGACATATTGAGTCCAAGTATTTCTAAAGACCAAGGGTCCTTGTTACTACTATTATCTAATTATTTGGTATGCTAGTAAGGATTATAGAAAAAAATATGATCACTGGGTTTGGAAACTAGTTGCTATCACCTTAATACCAGTTATGGTATATACTTAAATATATACCAGTTAAATATACTGGTATATGTTTAACCTGTTATCTTCAGTCCTACTCCCCAATACTAGGCCATTTAAAACTTGCCATTCTTGTCCTGGGAACTCTATTCTTTCTACCTGTCCTTGACCGTTCTAAAGGTTATCTATTATTCAACACCCTCATCCTTTGTGATAAGATTGTTTTATTTTCCCTTTAGTTGTTCTACTCATTTCAGAATAGTGACAGTAGGGAGTAGTGCAAATACCTGATGAGGGACAAAAAGTTGTAATGAGAAGAAATGTTAAATTATTATTTCATTTTATTTTTAGAGATGGGATCTGGCTCTGTCGCCCAGGCTGAAGTGCAGTGAGTGGTGCAATCATAGCTCATCAAACTCCTGGGCTCAAGCAATCCTTCCACCTCAGCCTCCTGAGTAGCTAGAACTACAGACAGGCATGCTGTAACCACCACACCTGGCTAATTTTAAAAATTTTAAAAATTTTTGTAGAAACAGGGTGTTCCTTTGTTGCCTAGACTGGTCTTGAACTCTTGGGCTCAAGTGATCCTCTCACTTTGGCCTCCCAGAAGTGCTGGGATTACAGCTGTGAGCCACTGTGCCTGGCCCCTTATAGAATTATTTAAAAGTAAAATATTCTGTAACTTACTTTTTCAAGTAGTGCCATGAAAATGGTGTATGAGGGTAAGGACAATGCTTATCTTGTTCACTGTTGAAGACCTAGTGCTTGGTACAATAAATGACAGCAGTATGCATGCAATAAATATCTCTTGAATAAATGTTAAACTGGTCAGAAACATGAGATTCCAAAAGTCTGAAGGTTATTTTTTCCATAATGATGAGTGACTTCACCATCATCAAACATAGGTTTTGTTTAGAGTGGTCACAGAGCTGGAGATGTCGTGAAAACTTAGAATGAAGTTCTTTTTGAATGTGTGCATTATTTATCATCTGTGGACTTTTTAGTTGAATATATAACTAAAGACAAATGCCATACAGAGGCCTTTAAAATGGAAGTGGAATGAGGTTGCTAGTGAAATTGTTCCTTATCCCAAGGTGTCTTCTAAGCTTTTGTGATTTCCATCAATCTTTAATTTTGCCAGTATTATCCTACTATATGTAGTACGATTTGTGAGGTGCAGTTTTTTTAATATTAGCTGGTGAACCCATTCAGGTAAGACATAAATTTTGTATGGTAGTTATACTGATTAATAGTTCTATATAGTTAAAAGTAGATATTGATGAGGAGATAGAAACTTCAAAAATGGTGCAGTGCAAGAGTTATTTTGCTTTGTTAAACAAGAGAAATGTAGACACATTTTCTTGGGAAGCTCATAGTGCTTAAGACCAGATGGGAAGGATGGATGTTTGTCAAAGTGAGTATTCAGTAAATAACAAATAATGTGTTTTCCCTTACATAACTTTTGGGAATAAATGCCAATATAAGACAGATTTATCTGAGGTTGTATAAAATGTAACATCATTGACATTTGCTCTAAAATGTGAACAGAAATATCTAATGTAGGCTTAATTTTGTGTTCTTACAATTTTAGGAATTCTGCTAGTATCTGCATCTCTGCCTATGATTGCTTTTGTAAACTGCTGTTGAGATGATCACTTAAAATTCCTATGGAAATACATACATCTTTAAAGATTCATATTTTAGGTTGGATCCCATTGAGTTAGAAGTATCTGATTCATTAGGAAGCACTCTTTGGTGGTGGTAGTGTTCTTTCTTACTCTGAATCTTAAATGAAATAACATTAATTGTGCTAAACTGTAGACTGAGATAAAATGGCCTTAAACTTAGGGTGGTGAGAGGGAAGATATAGGACTTACATCTTTACATATACTGTAGAGGCCACTGTTTTTATAAATGACTCTAGATGACCGATATTTACATAAGTTTAGTTCTAGCTTTTAATAGTTTGTTCTGGTTTGGCTCAGCTTATTTTGCTGAATATGCTGCTTTATTTTCCTAATCCTAAATATAAATCCTGAGATTTGGTATTCTTTAGTAATAGTATACTTGGGTGTATTTCATATGTATTTTTTAATACACTATTCATTGAAATGGCATGTTATGTAGGTATCATTTATTTGCAGTTTTGGAAACTCCAATTAAAATTTTTCTGTGTAAAGTACTCCCAGTGTTACAATATAATATTCCTTGTAATTAAAAAAAATTGAAATACATTAAAAAAAATTTTTAAGGACATAAGGTCTTGCTGTGTTGCTCAGGCTGGAGTGCAGTGGCTATTCACAGGCATGATCACAGTGCACTACAGCCTGGAACTCCTGGCCCCAAGCGATCCTACCAACTCAGCCTCCTGAGTAGCTGTGACTATAGGCGTGCGCCATTGCACCTGGCTTTGAAATACATTTTCTATAAAGTCAGTATTTTACAAGTTTATCTGAAGTTTTTGCTTAATGGAACAGAAGACTGCCTGACAAATTTATGAAAGCTTTCACTATGTGGTAGTATTTAGTCAGCCTTTGATGATGGAGATTAAAACTTGTTTCCTTCTGGAATGGTTCACGTAAGGACTAAGAAGTAGGAGATAATCAGATTCTTCGTCTAGGACTAATGGTTACTCTCAGAAATTTTACAGTAGAGTCTCTGAAGGCTGCTAAGTGATATGCTAAGGAAAAGAGTGGATGGCAGGTTCAACGCTGCTTAGTATTAATATAGGGAACTTTGTAGAATATTGTTCATAGTTCTGAAATCGTGTTGAAGAATGGGAAATTAAAAAGATGTTGCAGATGGGCTTTTAGTTTACTTTGTTATGTAATCAGGTTCTCCAGTATAAATTAGACTGGTGTAATGGGAGGATCCTTTGGGAATTGGTGTAAGATGTTGTAGAAATTAGAAACTCTTGGGAAAAACTAATTCAAAAACTTGCCTCTTCATCAATTTTAAATTAAAGATAAAGGAATTAGCTGTGCTAGGTTTTCCCAAATAAAACATTTTAGTTTCTTAGATGAAAAGTGTTCATCACTCAATATTTAAGCCTTGGACTGACCTGTATATGAGACTATTAGAAACCACAGTATCAGTGTCACATTTAGAGATTTAAATTATATTTGAGTGATTATTTCATAATTTTAAGTTAATTTGAAATAGGTTTTTGTGGTATGCCCACAAGGTGGAAAATTGATGCTGAGGACCTGAGAGGGGAAAATAAAGCTGAACAGAAGGATTCAATAATGCTAACTTCCTGAATCCGAGTTTTTAATAGCGCAGTTGAAGATCTGATGTTTAGAGCAGTAGTGACCTGAACTATACTCTACTAAATTACTTAGTTAACTCAAATGAAAAATGTTTTAGCTTCAATCAGATGATCTAAATCTAGGTCATTTTGAAGAATTAAGTGATGACTTGTGTTTTTATTGGCTTCCTAATCAAATCGAAAAGAGACCTCTGATGCCTAATATGACAGTATTAATATTACTTCAGCTTTTACATATTGTAGATACTGGTAAACATTTTATGGAGCTATTTTTTAAGGAAGAGATTTTGTAATTTTAATGGACTTAACAAAGATGGAAACATGAAAAATTTTAAAAAAGAAATATTGTTCTATATAGTATCTATTTTAGAGATTATAATTAGAGTGCCAGGAAAGATGGTAACTATTAATCTCTTATCTAGATTTTAAAAGTATTTGGGAAAACTGAACATGTAGATTAATTACCATTTCTTTAGATTAATTTTTAGAAAAGCATTGGGTGTTAATTGGCTGTGAGATGGGAAGGGTGGGAGGAAGGTGGTAGCTTTTAGGATTATAAAGCACATGATCATTCCACAAATACATATTAACTGCTTAGTATGTGGCAGGAACTGTATAGAGATATAAAAAGGGCATGCCTCCACACAGAAAGAACTCACAGTCCCCTTAAGTAACATATCATCTAGTGGGAACCGTATTAAAACAGATTAAGTTGATTTATAATCCCATATCCTATGTTTTATAAAAATGATCTAAAATTAATGAAACCTATGTTTTTGCAAATTTAGTGGTTTTTGTTTTTTACCCATCCTCATTGTAGGTAATGGATTATGTAGCATGTCTTTGGATCTGGATCTGTTTGATTTGGCTTTGCTTAATCCTGTATTTTTGTGGATTCTTATGTTAGTATGCAAAAGTACCCACAGAGATACATGTATTTTATGGTGTACAGTAGAAATTCTAAAATTATGATCATATTCTTTGTGCCATATGAAGTTCTAAGATATTTATGGAAAATAAAATATGGTTTAGTATCACCCAAATTGTATGAGAAGATTAGAGTTGAGGAGCTTAACTTGGAAACTTGGGAACCTCTTACTGTTTACACGTGAACAAATAGGGAAAACTTTCTCTTTGCCCCTTTACATAAATGGAAAGGAATGACTATTTTCCCTTCAGAAATATGAGGGAAAATAATTGTATGGGAAATTTTGATTGTTTTCTTATAAATTAGCTTTGATTTCTCAATACATGATAGAATGCCTGGAATTTTTCTTATTCTCTATATGTAACAAATTTCAGACCACCTGAAAGTAATTCTTCCATT
Source organism: Daubentonia madagascariensis (assembly GCA_023783475.1). Lineage (NCBI taxonomy): Eukaryota > Metazoa > Chordata > Mammalia > Primates > Daubentoniidae > Daubentonia > Daubentonia madagascariensis. The sequence goes on along the minus strand of JAKFHU010001268.1, from coordinate 7,199,705 downwards.
TGGGATAGAAGTTCAATGCTCTACTTAGAAATAGTACCAGATTCGGACACTTGTTTTGTGTGTGTGTGTGTGTTTGTGTTAAAATATGAACAAAGAACCAAGTATAAATACTATGTGACAATTTACTGATAGCATGCAGGAGTTTAATTAAACTCAGGACTTTGTATTATTTGCTATTCTTGTTAGATCTGTACTAGATTTTATTTTCTTCCTGCAACCAAGTATTAATTCTTATATCAGAATTACTTTTAGGGCCATTTGTCATTTGCTTCTTACTTAGCACATTTGAGAAGTTTTATGTCTAGTTGGTCATCATTGACGATTGTTCGGTGATTATTTTGACAGTTACTTGAAGATAACGGCATAATACAGTCATGCACTGCATAACGTTTCAATCAACAATGGACAGTGACTTAAGATTATAATACCATATTTTTACTGTACCTTTTCTATGTATACACAGATACTTACCATTGTGTTACAATGGTCTACAGTATTCAGTACAGGAACATACTGTATGGGTTTATAGCCTAGGAGTGATAAGCTATACCATATAGCCTAGATGTGTAGTAGGTTATACCTGTGGTCCCCAACCTCTTTGGCACCAGAGGGCATTCATGGAAGACAGTTTTTCCACGGACCAGGGTGGGAGTGGGGGTTGGGGATGGTTTTGGGATGATTCAGGTGCATTGTATTTATTATGCAGTCAAACCTCTCTGCTAATCTGTATTTGCAGCTGCTCCCCAGTGCTAGCATTACTATGTCAGCTCCACCTCAGATTATCAGGCATTAGATTCTCATAAGGAGCGCACAACCTAGATCCCTCGCGTGTGCAGTTTACAGTGGGGTTTGCACTCCTATGAGAATTTAATGCTGTTGCTGATCTGGCAGGAGGCAGAGCTTATGTGCTGATGCTAGTGATGGTGAACGGCTGTAAATACAGATGAAGCTTCGCTGGCTTGCCCGCTGCTCACCTCCTGCTGTGTGGCCCTGTTCCTAACAGGGGTTGGGGACCACAGGGTTATACCATCTAGCTTTGTGTAAGTACACACTATGATGTTGGTGAAATGCCAAAATTGCCTATATCAATGCATTTCTCAAAGTATATCCCTGTTGTTAAGTGACTCATGACAGTACTGGTTTTGATTACATTGGCCATGTAACTCATCCAAATTGGACACTTTTGAGAATGAAAAGGAGTGACATTAATAATTACTTCAGAACAGCAGATATAAACCAAGACTGGCCCAGGCAAGCAAAGATGTGTGTAGTCATCCTAATTAGGATACTTTTGATTACAAGTAACAGAAAAGACAACTCAAACTAGCTTAAACAATAAAGGAACTATATTGGCTTCTGTATCTGAAAAGGCCAGTGTTTGGGAGTGTTACAGGTGTGATTCAGTGAGGAATCTGACTTTGTTTTTCTATTTTCCAGACTCTGCCTTCTATGGCTGGCTTCCCTTATAGTTGTTGGATGGCTGCCAATAGCAATTTAGGCTATATTCCTTGTTTATGACCAGCAGGAAAGAGAAGCCTGCTTCTCTCATAAACATAGATTGAATCTTAGGGCTTTGTGATTATTGGATACTTTTGAACTAATTTCTGTACCAGGAGGAATGTTGTGTGCTGATTGTCTTAAGCATGGGATATCTGAATATCACTGAGTTAAAGGAGGATAGAATTACTTATTTTTAGACTAGTCAGAGTTCATTCCGGAAACTGTAACGTCAGTCTATCTAGGAAAGCAATACAACTGACCGAAGGGAAGGGGTTAGGAAGCAACCACAGTGTTTACTGCAAAGTCCAGTTCTGTTTCTTATTTGCATTTTCCCTTAAGCATCTGTTAATGAGTTCCTGCAAGAGACCAGTATACGGCAGATGATATGTTTTTTTTTTTTCAAGTGAGAATTTGTAGTATAAAATGACTTACACTACAGTAGAAGAGGGAAAAAAACTGGTAGTGGAGAGAAAAAAAAACTTATCATCCTATTTTCTCTTTTTTTAAATTAAGATTAAAATAATTGTTTATCTTCTTTTTTTACAGACTAATAGGGATGCCAAAGGAAAAATATGATCCTCCAGATCCTCGCAGAATTTATACCATCATGTCAGCAGAGGAGGTAGCCAATGGGAAAAAATCTCACTGGGCAGAATTAGAAATCTCGGGTGAGTGAAATCTGAAGTATTTAATCTGGGATATGACAGTAATAATGAATAAGAGTTGAGTATTGCTATATTTATTTCTTTTTTGTACATTTCTAATTAGATGGACTAACTGAAAAGATACAAGATGCTGAGGTACTAGTGTTTAATTTATCTGTTAATTTTATTTGCAACTAAATCTTTGTTTCCACACTTTCTTTTGAGATTAATTACATTGAGCAAGAGTCAGCATCTGGAATTGAGGATATTGGGAGTTTAATTTCTAAGTAAGATTAGGTTCTTTTGACATAATAGATTTTGTGTTGGCTGTTTCAGAGTAATTATTTTTGCAAATGAAATCTTTGACATCCTCCTATCATCCCAGTGTTGGCAAAGAGGGAAAGCTGGAAACTATCTATTCTAACAAATAAGTGATAACTGTGTTACAGGACCTTAATACATGTTTAGGATTTGTTAAAATAGAGTATGATTCCTAAAAACTCATAACCCCAGTCTAATAATGAGAAAAACATGAGACAAACGCAAACTGCAGGACATTCTACCAAAAATACCTAACTAGTAATCTTCAAAATTGTCAAGGTCATGTAAATCAAGGAAAAACTGAGAAGCTGTCACAGACCAGAGGAGACTGAGGAAACATGATAACTAAATGCAAAATGGTAGCCTGCATTGAATCCTGGAAAAAAAGGTGTAAAAACTGGTGAAATCTGAATGTAGTCAAGAGTTTAGTTAATAGTAATGCACCAGTGTTGGTTTCCTAGTTTTGACAAATATACCATGGTAGTGTAAGATTCTAATAGGGAAACTGAATGAGGGGTATATAGGAACACTGTATAATCTTGGTAATTTTTCTGTAAATCTAAAATTATTACAAAATTAAAAGTTCATTAAAATGGATTATAAGGACTATTTTTCTTTTATAAATTGGCACAATACAGATTACAGATTATATATAGATATATTTTTTTCCCCAGTAGGTTTTTGTTTGGAAGAGTTAAACCTCTATTGTAATTTCAATACCAAAAATTCCTTGCACATTTAGCTAAAAGGTAACTGGGTAGATGGGTGATTGGTAATCAGAAGAATGAATATGAGCAAATTCTATTAGATTAATCAAGGGTTTCTCAGCCTTGGCACTACTGACACTTTGGGCTGGACGATTCTTTGTGGTAGAGGGCTGGTATGTGCATTGTAGGGTGTTTGGTAGCATCCCTGGCCTCTGCTCATTGCATACCAGTAGTACCCTTTTAGTTGTGACAATCAAAAATATCTCCAGACATCTGAAAGTCCCCTGGGGAACAAAATCACCCCTGGTTGAGAACCACTCAGTTAAACCCTGGGTAGAATTGATATAAGTTTCTCTTTTACCCAGAGCCTCTTCACTTGAAAACTTTATTTCCCATTAAATGCCAAATCCTAGTTGGCACTTTAAGTCTGATCGTAGACAGCAGGAAGGAACCTATGGTAGAAAGACCTCCGGACAGAAGGTAAAAATTTGAGTCTATTGCTTGAAAGCTATATGAAAAGTAACATTTCCCCTTTGAGATTTTGTGCCCTCACTACCTTCCACTGCCCCTTTTATCAAAATCTATTTGGAAAATATATATAATTAAAATACCACTTTTGTAAAGTTTATAAAATATCTTCCTATAAAATATTTTATATAATTAATACTTATAGGTAAAATAGGTAAGATAATAACCCATTTTATAGAAGGTGAGGCTAGATGATTTGCCGAGATTTACATAGCTAATAGGTGGTAAAAATCAGGACTCTGAACCACGTCTTCTGATTTGTTCTAGTAAATGTTCCCCCACAGCTATCAGATGCTGTGACTGATTGATAGAGCTTAATGTGTGACTGTTTCCTTAAGTTTGTTGCATTTAATGCAAAACCTTAAACCAGAGTTGATAATCTATAATCTATAATTATAATTATCTATAATTATCAGGTGACATCAGAAACCTGGGGAAGATGTCCCCTTTGTGAGTAAAATGGTTTTCCTGGTGACTAATCTAAGGTTGGTTCCAAATCATAGTAATTTATTCTTGTCTATTTAAAGTTTGTAGACTAATCCACCCTGGATATGGATAAACCCTGTCAAAGGAGGGTAGGTGTGTTTGGAAGCAATCAAATGACATTAAATACAAAATTAAAATGTCAGTGATATAATATCTGTTTGTATTTGCAGCCCTTTCTACCACTTTTTAGTTCTTGCAGTTTAGTTTTCATCTTGGGCCTAGAGTTTTATACTTCAATATTTTGCCTTTTAGGTAGAGTGCGGAGCTTAAGTACATCACTTTGGTCATTGACACACTTGACAGCACTGCACCTAAATGACAATTACCTTAGTCGCATTCCACCTGATATTGCCAAGCTTCATAATCTGGTTTACCTGGATCTGTCATCCAATAAACTCAGAAGTTTACCAGCAGAACTAGGAAACATGGTGTCTCTCAGGTGAGGAAATAATACAGACATGACTTGTTATATAACATTCTAAATTTAAGAAAATTAGGGGATGTTACTCATCTTACAGTAGGATTTCCATTATGTCTGTGAAGATCAAATGATATAAACTGTCTAAGCACAGTGCTTGAGTTGGCCTCCATTGTACATTTCTTTTCCTTCCTTTAAATTTGGAGGTTCCTGGCTGAGAGTGTGTGTGTTTTACCAGTTTCTTTTGACAGTCTTGAGGTGGGATGGGGCTAAAATAGTAAGTCTCACTTTAGCCTCATGTCTGATAAGACTAATGAGAAATAATTGGGAAAATATGATTTGCTTATAAGTAAAACTTTTAGGAACGTATCTCTATAAGACAAGGTATATTTATATTTTATATTACAATTCCTTAAGAAAACCTTAAAACTTGATGAAATGGATTTATTTCTCATCCTTCAGGATTAATTCCTTCAGGATTCTTCGTAGAAAATTTTGCAGGAATCTTAAGACCTTATATAGATGATCCCAATGAAGACAAGATTTGCTTTTCTATCTTGTTTATCTGCTGAGTGATAATTTTTGAAAATTGCTATCACATGTATAAAATTAAACATACTGTTTTAGAATCTTGTTCATTATCATCCCTTAATGGTTTTTTGTTTTGTTTTTTCCTACTTTTGGTCATCCACTAATGAGGGTACAATTTATTTTTTCTATAGTCTGCTCAAAATTTCACAATCATAAACTTAGATCTTGTTTATGCTATTCTGTTCTTATCTGTACTATCCTTTGCTTAATTTTAATATTTATGTTCTGTCGTAGTATTTTTGTATTTTCATGTTTTCTATTTGTCGTCTTTGTTATACTACCTTGTTCTCTTAATTTATTTTGTTTTTGTTTTCATAGTATTTTGACATGATTAGTTGTATTCAGTTATAAAAATGATGCAGATGATTGGATATTAATTATAGTTTAATCCTGAAGTTTGTGTAAAATTTTACTTTTTTCTATTAACTAGACTAGGTTCAAGGATATCTGTTGTCTTTGAATACTAAGGATATCTTTCACTCTCATTTGCATTCGATAGGCATTTTGGGAGACAGAGAAAAGAGGGTGGATTTAGTCTGAGAATTATGTGCAATTCCTATAACTCTAATCTGTGCTAGAGAATGAGTAAATCATAGAAACACTGTTAACAATTGTGGCAATTGCACATTTTGTAGTACTTTAATATTGTACAGCATTTTTGGACGAGCATATAGAAATTTGCCTTGAATGTAAATAATCAGTCATTGTATATCAGAAGGAAGGTTAAGAATGGCCAATGTGTATGTTAAGTTTGGTATAGTAAACTAAAACAATTTTTTTTTTAAAACAGGGAATTGCTTTTAAATAACAATCTGTTACGGGTTTTGCCTTATGAACTTGGTCGGCTCTTCCAGCTACAAACTCTAGGTTTGAAAGGTGAGTGATTTTTGAAAATATGATAGTGTTGACATTCAGTATTGAGTTGTTCTGAGACCATTTTGGTCTTTAAAAATGTCAGGTCAGGATTTGATGAGATTTTGAGAATGTGACTACATGTACTTTGTCTTGAAAGAAAAATAGTTCTTCGGGTATCAAATTGAGCTTCAAGATTTCAATATGTGTCATCATTTTAACAAATTTGTATGGGGAAAATTTTTTGTTTTTGTGTTTTACCTTTAATTTTCTATAAATTTATTAGAGGAGATATTTTAAATTAACACTGTAGTTCTTACATTATCCTTCTTTTATTCCTTTAAAAAAAAAAAGGGTGACTTTACATCATGCCTCATCTTTGGCTTTTCATAGAGTAGATAAAATAGCATCAATATATTATATGATTATAAGAGGGAAAATATTATTACAGTAAAAATTAGCTATACCTAATACATATAATTATTCTAATAAAATGTAGTAATCCAAAATATTAACATAAGCTTCTCTGACCATCACTCTCAATCAGTTTGGGATGAAAGTCATGCTCAATTCACACAAATACTGAAACTTGAATAATTTTCTCTTATGGCATAGCACATGAAGAAGAGTTTATGTTTTAATTCATAGAACCAAATACAAATATACTGTATTGGTTAAACATTTTATTTTATGCTCATGGGGAATGAACATCAATCAAAGCCTTGTAAAGTATACACTTTCATATATTTTATTTTCCTTGTTTAAAGACTATTTGTCCATGAAAATGTTCTGTTTGCATTTGCTTATGTCATATAATGGAGCATTAAGAATGAAGTTTGAATAAGAATGGGAAAAATGCTGATATTATTGACTGAAATGACAGAAGCAATGTTACGCTTCCTTATAGTTTCATAAATTAGAGAATTACATGAATGGTCTGAATCTTGTGTTTATAGTTTCTCTGTAGCATTTTATTGGTTTTTTTTTGATCATATAGGAAGTGGAGAGGGAGAATACTTATATCTAAAACATTTTCCTGAAGATTTACCCTAAGGCATTTGAAATTTTACTGTTGGAACATTTCACCTTATTTTCTATATGCGGAATCTCATTCTTACATAGTTGAAATAGCTATCGAGCTAGAATTGGAGTAGGGGCAAGTCTGTTCCTCTCTATGAAAAAAATTATGGAATGATTGTTGTTTTTAATAATCTTAGATTCATGAAGAATGAAATTCACACTTTCATACTGATTATAATAAATTATATTCTTCATCTCTACTAAGAATAACTCTTGTTTTACTTTTAACATCAGAGTAGCTATTTTCCTCCTCCTAATCTCAATGACAAATGAATAATTTACTATTAAGCCCAGTGGACTTACCCTTGGTGTACCCAGCAATGTTCCTGAAAAAGTAAATGTTAATTTTTCCTACTCTTTCATAAGTCTATTCTGTTATCTCATATAGAGACATGTTCCTAGTAAATTTACACTAAGTATGAATTGAACTAATCATTCTGAATACCTCTTACCTCCTCAGTCCTTAATTCTATTTTACTAGTTAAAATGTTAGTCTTCCAAACTGTTGTCTTTGGCTGGCCTTTGATTCTAGTAGCCTTTTGTCTCCTGATTCACATTCATTGAAGCTCTTCTTAGAGCTCCAGTCTATCAAGTCAGGCACCAGCTTGCTTCACCAACTATAACTTAGTTTGTTCATGCCTGTGGTTAAATGCCTTTTCATTAAACTTCAATTTGTTCTGTGGTAAATAGCCATATGCAGCCCTTTTCTCTTCTTTGAGAATCTGTTTAGTTTTTTGTCAGTGCCACTTCCTATTCAGGTGATCCAGTACAGAAGAGCAAAGGAACTTTCAAAAATGAAAGAGAACCAGAGCTCTTCATGCCTTTTGTAAAAAGATGGTAAACACAGGATTGGCTTTAGGAAGCAATTGAAGGAATAAAATGTCCCTAATGAATGGTAGCTTTATATTCTTAGGAAGGTAAAACTTGAAATAATTTCTAAGTAAGTCTTAATAGCCACATTGTGGTACTTTGTATCCCCCCCCCAAAAAAAAAGAAAGAAAGGGAATGGAGCATTTAAAATAGCACTGTGATATAGTTAAAAGAAACAATGAGAATGGACTGGACTGCCTCTGAGATTTCATTTTGTCTTGATAGTGGAACAAGGAGTGCCTTTTCTTTATTTCCTTTTCTTCCTTTGAAATGCAGATACTGAGATTTTAATAATGATTTGGGTCATCCTGGCCCAACAAGCTAATTTTTAGAAATTCTATTTTGAGATTTGAGGAGTGTGTGTGTAGAGGTAGGTTATTTGAGGAATTAGGTTAAGAGGGCCAATTTAAAAACCGTACAGAGAGGGCCAATGTAGTATGTTGGAAGTGTTCTCTGAAGTCACTTAAAAGAAAAATCCAAATGTATTAATTTTATGGAAGAATAGGCATAAGTAAAAGCAATTCTCATACAGTTATTTTAAGATAATTTAGAAGTCATGTTCTAAGATGTAAGGCAATACTTTCTGACATATGTGCCAAAAATTGTTCAATTGTTCTCAGGCATTAAACATTGATGTCCTAGGTCATAGAAATATGTAGGACTTTAATAATTATGAAAATTTCTAGCTTTCTTCCAAGAATTACTTGTCCCCTTTAAAATAAAATGGGCCATGTCAGTGGAGGACTTTCTTTCACTGTATAAATTTGTTTTATTCATGGAATATATCATAATGTAAAAGAGTAACAACATACATTTAAAAAAAATAATTAAATGCAGAACTGTACTCCCATTTTGAACATTCTTAATACATTTTAAAAAATTGTTTAGAAATGTACTTGGAAAATGTAATGTCATTTATATAAGAGGGAAAGTACTTATTTCTGTGTTCTATGTGAGCTTCTAGAAATCAATGAGAAAACAAACAATCCAGTAGAGAACATATTATAGTTCATATAACATAATAGTTCATATAAGGATGTACAAATGGCTCTAAAATATAGAGTTGATCAACTTTGTGCATAATAATATAAATTGAAACTACACTCAATTACCATTATTTGCCTATCATATTGGGAGAATTCCAAAAATTTCATAAAATAACTGTTGCTGAGATAATGGGGAAATAGGTGCAATCATGCCGTGTTGGTATAGATCCCCCTATACCTTTTAAGTTTCCTGTGTGCTCTTTCATGATTACATGTAACTGCCTTCTCCCAGAGGTTTCTGCTGTCCTGAATTTAGATATTGGGGTTATGTATATGTCTGTTAAAGGTGTTTTAACCTTTATATAAGTGTAATCCTATTGAAATGTAATTTCCTGTGACTTGCTTTTCTTCAACATTATGTTTTTATGATTCAGCCATGTTGATGCATGCATCTTATCACAGTTCATTCGTTTCACTGCTATGTTGTATTCTGATATTACGAATAGGTTGTAATTTATTCATTCTATAGATATTTAGATTGTTTCCATTTTTGTTTTTGGCTACTATAAGCAGTGCAGTCATAAATATTCTTGTACATGTCTCCTGATACAGTTTGTAGGAATGGACTTCTTGGGTTGTAGAGGTTTGTGCATCCTTAGCTTTATTTGATAATGCGATAATGTTTTACAAAGTGGTACTACAATACACTCTTCAAGGTATATATTTTACATTTTTCAGTCTTCTTTCCAACACTTGGTATTGTCAGATTTCTTCAAGTTTTGCCAATTACTGAGTATGAGTTTTTAATTTGCATTTTGCTGACTGCTAATAAGATTGAGCATCTTTTCATGTGTTTATTGGCCATTAATGTTTCTTCTTTGAAGTTACTATTTAATTTTTTTTGCTTATTTTCAATTTGGTTGTTTCTGATTGATTTGGAGGAGTTCTTAACTTTTTTCTATTTTGTGTTATAAATGTCTTCTCCCACTCTGGCTTTTCTGTTTTCTTTCTGGTGTCTCTTAATGAGTAGATTTGACATTTTTAATGTAGTTGAATTTTAAATTCTTTTCTTTTATAATTAGTACACTTTGTGTTTTGTTAAAGAAATCCTGCCCTACCCCAGGTCAGAAATACATTCTCTTGTATTATCTTCTAAAAGTTGTAAAGTTTTGCTCTTCATGGTTAATTCGTTAATTCATTTGAAATTGATTTTTAAATATGGTATGAAGAGTCTGATTTTGGGAGGGATCTAATCTTTATTTTTTCCCTATAAGTAACCAATTATCTCAATGTCATTTAATGAACAGTTTTTCCTTTTCCCACTGATCAGCAAAGTCACCTCTCTCATTTATCAACTATGTCTAGGTCTGTTTTGGGGATCTCTATTCTGTTCAGGTGGTTAATTTGTCTAACCTTGAACCAACTGCTACGTTATCTTTATTGTTGTTATGGCTTTATATTAAGACTTGATATCTGGTTTTGGAAGTCCTTTCACATTTTTCATTAGCAGTGTCTTGACAGTTTGGGCACCTTGGCTCATCCTCATATGTGATAAACAGTTTATTAAGTTTCATGAAAAACCCTATTGGAACTTTAGAATTGCATTGACTCTTTGAATTGATTTAGGAAGAATTGACATCTTAATTATATTGAATCTTCCTGTTCATGAATTTGGGCTCCCTCTCCATTAATTTAGATCTTCTTTAATGTCTTTGAACAAATTTTATAACTTTGTGCACACTGGTCAAGCACATACTGTGTTAGATTTATTTCTAGGTACCTTACAAATTTTTTTGTTCCTTTTGTAAACCATGACCTTTTTTTATTTTTTAAGGTGGTTTTTTTTTTTTTTTTTTTTTGCCTATTTGTGTTGGGTATAGAAACACAGTTGATTTTGTTTTTTAAATTGATCTTACAGTAAGCCTTGGCTAAACTCTCATTCTTTCTAAAAATTTGTCAACAGATTCTTTTGGGTTTTTTATGCAGATAATCATTTCCTCTGCTGAAAGTGACAGTTTTGTTTCTATTCAAATTCTTATATATTTAACTTTTTCCCTTATTTTCATGCCCTGACTAGTATATTTTATACAATGTTGAATAGATGCATGAATTCTGGGCATGCTTCTATTCTCAATTTTAAAGGAAATGCTTCTAATATTTTTCTGTGAAGAATGATATTTGCGCTATGTTTTTGGTAAAAAAATATTTTTTAGTTTTCTTCTATTCTCACTTTGCTAATCCTTTTTCAGATATTTTATCAAATGCTTTTCTTCATTGGTTAAGGTGATTATATTTTTTTTCTCATATCAAAGGTTGATATGGTAAATTATATATATATATATTTTTTCCAGTTTAAACCACATTTGCATTCCTGAGATAAATCCAACTTGGTCATGTTGTTGTATGCTTTCATACAATACTGGATTTAATTTGATAATCTCTATCAAGAAATGTAAAGTGAGATTTTACCCTACTTACAAGCTAAAGCTAATCAGTTAGCCAATTTACTATTTCACAGGTAGTGGCAGAAGACATGAGACTCCTGGGTCAGCGACAAAGAACATTATTACTCAAGCTACAGAATGGGCCCAGATGCATGCTATGTACGCAGTGAATTGTATTGCAATTGAGTAATCCAGGTTCAAGGGTCCAGCACTTTTCAAACAAGTAGCAATTATTGTAGCAAGCAGTAAAAAGCTAGTCCTTTTTCCCCAGGGGAAAAAATAGTTACATGGTAATAATGCCATGATTGCCTTGACCTATTTAGTTGCTTATATAAGTAACTACAGAAACTGCTTGTTATCAAGAGACAGATAAGCCTTGGATCTGTCACACTCACCGAGAATGCAGAGGGAGGCACAAGGCCCATGGCAGACTACCTCTCTCAATAATATTTTTTAAAGGATTTTTCTGTATATTTTCGTGAATAAAGTGGACCTTTGTTTTTCATTATTCTTATTGAAGTGTAAGGTTTATATTGACCTTAGAAACAGTGGGGAAAATTCTGTATTTTTCATTTCTCCAAAAAAGTTTGTGTAAGATTGAACTAATCTGTTTGTTGAAAGTTTGGTAGAACAATCCTATAAAACTATCATTGCCTGGTGTTTTCTTTGTGGAAGATATTTAACTACTATCTTAATGTATTTGTAGTTATAAGAACTATTAAGAAATTTCTAATAGTTAATGAGTCAGTTTTGTTGGGCCATATTTGTACTATTGGAATTTATCAGCTTTTTAAGGTTTCAAATTTATTTGCATAAAAGTGTTCATAATATTTTTTTGGTATACTTTAGACTCTATTCTAATTGTAGCTATATCATCCCTCTTCATTTTTAAGATTAATTGTTCCTTCTGTTTTTGTGATTTTTTTTCCTTTTCTCTCTTTTTAAAAGTTGGACATAGGATTTATTCATATTTAGAATGAATACTACTTTCAAATATACGCATTTAAGGCTATATAGCTTTGCCTATTTGGCTACCTTTTTGTGGCATACACAATTTTGATGTGAAGTATTTTCACGACTGTTTTGGTTTAAGTACTTTTAATATAGGTTATATCACCTTTGATGCATCAGTTATTTAAAATATTACTTAAAATTTCCATGCATGTGCGATTTTAAATTTAGCTATTTTCATTGTTAGCTTTAAACTTCATTGCATTATAGACAAATAACTTAGCCAGTATGAACCAGTTCTTTGACATTTGTTGATTCTTGCCTTTTGGCCTAGTATGTGATCAATTTTTATAAATGTTTTGTCTGTATCTGCAAAGAATGTTTTTCTCAAATTGTTGGGCACAGGGCTATATATTTGTCCATTAGATAAAATTTTTAAGTTGTGCAGTTGCTCAAATTTTCTATATTTTTAGAAATTTTTGACTGTGTTTGCTTTTTCAATAATTATTTGTTAAAATTTCTGTCAAAATGGATTTGTTCATTTCCCCATGTAATTCAATCAGTTTTTGCGTTATATATTTTGAAGTTATTTTATTAGATAGTACCAGCTTAATATTGTTATATCTTCTGGTGAACTGAACCTAATAGTAGGTAGTGAGCTTCTTTCTCTCTTATTAGGGTTTTGTCTTATAGTCTATATTTCTAATATTGTAGCTATGCCAGTATTCTTTTGGTTAATGTTTGTCTCATATACCTTTTTTCATCTGTTGACTTTCAGTCTTCTGTGTACTTACACGTAGGTGTATCTCTTATAATTAGTATATGAGACTTTGTTTTTAATGTGTGGATACAGACCAGTTCCCTTACATATATTGTAATTATTGATAGTTTTGTGTTATTGCCATCCTATCTTTTGATTCTACCCTTTGTGTTATTTTTCTTTCTTGCCTTTCTAAAAATAATTTTTTTCTTGTTTTTTGTTCTGTATACTTTCTATTAGTTTGAAATTGTTATATTCACTTTGTAGACACGTAGTGTTTACTCTTGAAACTGTATATTAAATATTTTTTTGAAGATTAATTTTTAAGCAACTTTTTTATTGATATATAGTGTAATTAGTGAAATTCACTTCTTTGTACAGTTTAGTGAATGTTGACAGATGTGTAGTTGTATAACCACCACTACAATCAAGAAATGGAACTATTTAATCACCTTCCAAAATTAACGTGTGCCCATTGAAGTCAGTACCTTCTACTCTCAGCCCTTGGCAACTACTTTTTCAGAATGTCATATATGAGAACATATAGTATGTAGCCTTTTGGGTCTGGATTCTTTGTTTTAGCCTAACACATTTGAGGTTCATCTGTGTTGTGTGTATCAATAGTTCATTCATTTCTATTGTTGAATAGTATTCCATTGTATGGATGTACCACAGATTTTGTATCTGTTTACAAGTTGAAGAACATTTGGGTTGTTACTAGTTATGGGTGATAAGGCATAAAGGCACTGTAAACATTTGCATATAGATTTCTGTGTGAAATAAGTTTTTATTTTTCTTGGGTAATACCTAAGAGTGGGATTGTTAGGTTGTATGGTAGGTGTATGATAGAGTTTCCTTCAAAGGAAACTGTCAAACTGTTTGCCAGAGAGGCTGTGTCATTTGCATTTCCACTAAGAAGATAAAGGTTTCAGTTGCCATGTGTCCTTGTTAGCAGTTGGTATTATCAACATTTTTTATTTTTGCCATTCTAATAAGATGTGGTAACATCTGTGTATCTTCCTTGGTGGAGTGTTTATTCACATCTTTTGCCTAGTTTTATTATGGGGATGCTTTTTTCTGATTATTGAGATTTTGAGAGTTTATTATATATTCCAGATTTAAGCCTTTTTTCGACATATGCTTTGCAAATATTTTATGCAGCTTGCATTTCTGTTTTCTTCACAGTGCTTTCCAAAGATTAGTTTTTTGTTTTGATGAAATCCAATTTGTTACTTCTTTTATTCTCTGAGTTTTATGTTTGGCATCACATCTAAGAAAACTTTGCCTCACTCAAGTACATGAAGATTTTCTTCTAGAAATTTTATAGTGTTAGGTTCTACTTTTAGGTTGATGGTCCCTTTTGTATTAATTTTTGTATATGGCACAAGGTTTATTCTTTTGTATATGCATACTCAGTCATTCCAGCACTATTTGTTGAAAAGGTTCTCCTTTCTACATGGAATTTGCCTTGCAACTTTGTCAAAATTCAGTTGACCAAATATGTGTGGGTCTACTGCTAGATATTATATTCTGTTGCATTGATCGTTGCCAATACCAAAATGTTTGATTACTATAGCTTTATGTTAAGCCTTTGTATTAGGTATTATGAGTCTTCCAATTCATATTTTTCAAAGTTGCGTTGACACTTCTAGATGTTCTGCATTTCCATATAAATTTTGGAATCAGCTTATGATTTGTGCAAAATATCCTGTGGGAATTCTTATTGGGATTTTGTTGAATATGTAGATCAGTTGGGAATAATCAATACCTTAATTTTGAGACTTAATATTGAGTCTTTCGATCTAGTATATCTCTGCATTTACTCAGATGTTCTTTGCTTTATTTCTTTATAAAGTCTTGTAGTCTGTGTCTTTGAATCTCTAGTGTATCTCTTGTATACAGCATATAATCATGTTTTTTATTTGTTCTGCTAATCTTGGCTTTTTAATTGGAGAGTTTAATCCATTTACATTTCACATAATTGCTTATAAGGTAGGATTTATGTCTCCCATTTTGCTGTTTGTTTTCTATGTCTTTTATCTTTTTTGTTCCTTTATTCCTCAATTAATGCCTTCTCTCATGTTAAATGGATATTTTCTAGTGTTCTGGTGTAATTCTTTTGTCATTTCTTTTGCTATATTATTAGGAGTTTTTTCTTAGTGGTTACTCTGGGATTAAAATTAATATATTTATAGGAATCTAATTTGGATTGATACCAGCTTAATTTCAAGAATATTAAAAAAAACTTTGCACCTGTAGCTCCATTTATCTCTATTTTATGTTGTTATTGTCACAAATATCATTTTTATATATTGTGTGCCTATCAACATAGATTTATAATTATTGCTTTACCTAATTGTCTTTTATACCAGATATGAGAATAAAGTTTAAAAATACAATTATACTTTCTTTTATATTTATCCATGTAGTTACCTTTACTGATACTCTTTATTTTTTTTCATGTAGATTTGAATTACTGCTCAATGTCCTTTTCTTTTTTTTTTTTTTTTTTGCTTACTTATTTATTTCAGAGTATTCCAGGGGTACAGACATTTAGGTTACATGTATTGCCTTTACTCTGTCCGAGTCAGAGCTTCAAGGGTGCCCATCTCCCAGAGGGTGCACTCTCTACCCCTTACTTGTGAATTTACCCATCCCTTCCTACCCCCCCACCTGCCCAACACCCAGTGAATGTTACTTCCATATGTGCATGTAAAAGTTGATCAATTAATGTGTTACTTCCATATGTGCACATATAAGTTGATCAATTAGTATCAACTTGATGGTGAGTACATATGGTGCTTGTTTTTCCATTCTTGAGATACTTCGCTTAGAAGAATGGGCTCCAGTTCCATCCAGGATAATACAAGAGGTGTTAGTTCACTTTTGTTTTTTGTGGTTGAGTAGTACTCCATGGTATACATATACCACATTTTTTTAATCCACTCATGCATTGATGGGCACTTGGGTTGTTTCCACGTGTTTGCAAGTGTGAATTGTGCTGCTATAAACATTGGAGTGCAGATATCTTTTCAATGTCCTTTCATTTTAGCCTGAGAACTCCCTTATCTTAATAGGACTGGTCTACTAGTGACAGACTCACTCAATTTTTATCTAGTAATGTTTTAATATTGCCTTCATTTGGGAGGATATTATTTTTAGATATAGAATTCTTAGTTGACAGTTTTTTTTTTTCCTTATAGCACTTTGAATATGTCATACCACTGCCTTTCAGCCTTCATGGTTTCTGATGGGAAATCAGCTGTTAAACTTATTGAGGATCTGTACATGAGTCACCCCTTCTGCTGTTACTTTCAAGATTCTTTGTCTTTGACTTCCCACAGTTTTATTATAATTTGTCTAGGTGTGGATCTCTTGCATTTTATCCTGCTTGGAGTTTGTTGAGCTTCTTGGATGTGTATGATAATGATTTGCATCAAATTTGGGGTGCTTTTGGCCATTATTTCTTCAATTTTTTTCTATTCTTTTTTGTCCTTACCTTCTGGGATTCCCATCATGCATATATTGGTACCCTTGATGGTATCCAATCAATGTCTGATGCTCTGTTCATTTTTCTTTATTCTTTTTACTTTCTGTTCTTCAGATTGTGTGACCTCAACTGACCTGTCTTCATGTTTACTGATCCTTTCTTCGTGCTCAAGATTGCTGTTGAGCCTGTCTAGTGATTTTTTTAAAAAATTGTACCTTTCAACTTCATAATTTATGTGTTTCCTTTTTATAATTTCTGTTTCTATTTTGATAGTCTGTATTTGATGAGACGTCATTCTCATGCTTTCTTAATTCTTTAAACATTTTTTATTGTTTTTTTAAGCTCTTTGAATATATTTTAAATAGCTGATTTTTAAAGTCTTTTCTATGTTTTCTAGTAAGTCTAATATCTGTCCTCAGGGACAGTTTCTATTGATTGGTTTTTTCCCCCTCTATATGGAGCATACGTTCTTATTTCTTTGCATGTCTCATAATTTTTTGTTGAGAACTGGACATTTTAAATAATGTGACAACTCTGAAATCAGAATTTTTCAATTTTCCAGGGTTGTTTGTTTTTGCTTGTGGTTTTTGTTTGTAGCTTTAGTGACTTTTCAGAACTAATTCTGTATTCTTAGTCATGTATAGCCACTGGGTCTCTACTAACTACACTCAGGTAGGATTTATGTCTTCCATTTTGCTACTTGTTTCCTATGTCTTTTGTCTTTTCAGTTAGTAGAGACTTCAGTCCCTGACCCCTTACTGGCCTGGCATTGTGGGGCCAGGAAGAGTTAAAACTCCACAAACCACTGTTCTTACCCAGAGTCTGCATTTTTTTCTTGAATAAACCCTCTCTGGGTTGCTGCAATCATTTGGTTAATTTCTAGAGTTCTCAAATAGTTGATTCTGACAATTTTTACCAGTTTTTTGTTGTTGTTGCTTATATGAAGCATCACATTCTGGAGGTCCTTACTCTGCCATTTTTGCTGACTTTTCTAGCCATTTCTTTTTGAGTGAGCTTTGGTAGTTTCTGTCTTTTAAGGGATTTGTCCATTTCTTCTAAGTTGTTGAATTCATGGGCATATAGTTTTCTTAATATTTCCTTCTCCTTTTAGTGTTTCTAGGGGTGTCCCTTAATTCCTGATGTTTATAATTTGTGTCTTTTTGTCCTGATCAAAGAGAAGTTTATCAGTTTTATTGACTCTTTCTCAATGTGCCACCTTTTTTTACTTTTAAACCTTTAAAGAGACAGGGTCTCACTCTATTGCCCAGGCTGGAGTGTAGTGGTGTGATCATACTCACTGTAACCTCAAACTCTTGGGCTCAAGCAATCCTCCTACCTCAGTCTCCTGAGTAGCTGGGACTACAGGTGTATGCCACCACGCCCAGCTAATTTTTTCATTTTTTGTAGAGACAGGGTCTCATGATGTTGCCCAGGCTGGTCTTGAACTCTTGGGCTCAAGTGATCCTCTTGCCTCAGCCCCCCAAAGTGCTGGGGTTATAGGCATGAGCCACCATGTCTGGCTAAAGTGCCACTTTTTGAGTTTAGTAACAATCTTTTGTTTTTCTGTTTTAAATTTCATTGATTTCTGCTCTTTATTAGTTCCTTCTGCTTGCTTTGGGTTTCATTTTTTTTTTTTTAATTAATATGGAAGTTATATCACTGAATTTAGGTCCTTTTTTTCTAATATAAGCATTTAATGCTATAAATTTCCCTCTAAACACTGATTTATATGTACCCTGCAAATTTTGATAATGTCATGTTTTTATTGTAATGCAATTAAAACATTTTATAATTCCCTTGTGACTTCCTTTTTGGCTCATGGATTATTTAGAAGTATGATGTTTCATTTCAGAATATTTGGGAATTTTTAAGATATTTGTTAGTTTCTACTTTTATCTTGTTATGCGCAGACAGCATGCTTTGCATGTTTTCATTTCCTTTTAATCTGTTACAGTTTGTTTTCTGGTCCAGAATATGATCTCTTGGTGAATGTTCATGTGCACTTGAAAAGAATATATATTTTTCTGTTTTTGAGTTGAGTATTATATAAATATTAATTAGGTCATGTTGGTTGGCAGTGTTGTTCTGTTCTCCATCTTTACTAATTTTTTTGTCTACTTTTTCTGTCAATAACTGAAAGAGGAGTGTTTGAAGTCTCAAATACAAGTCTTACAACTCTTTGCTGATATTATTTCATTGCATTCTAGCTTCTGTTGTTGAAACTTGATGTCATTCTCATGTTTATTCTTTTGATGTAATTGGTCCTTTCCCTCCATATGGTTCTAAAATTTTCTGTTTGTCATTGGCATTCTCTAGTTTGCACTACAATCTATTTTAGTTAAATAAAATATTTTCATAAACTTATTTGTATATATGTGCTTCTTCTATCAGCTTATTAATTTTTTTTTTTAATTAGCTTTTGAAAATTTGCAGTCTTTTCCTCTTCAAATATTGCTGTTTCATTTCTCTCTCTCTGATCTTTCTTTCTGGCTAGGAATTAGTTGTGTTAACTATTTCCTGTAGCTGTGGTGTCAAGATGCTAAAATTTCCTCAAGTGTCCTTGTTTTTATCTCTTCTGTTGTCCTTAGCTTTTCCTAGCAACTCCTTAAATAAGGTCTGAGGCTTATAGTTCTCTTAGCTGTCATCTGCTGTTACTATACAGTAGCTCTATTGATGGTAGTGGTAAGATGTGGAGGGGAGAGGAAAAGTCTTGTAGCCCTATGATTAGGTCTCACTCTTAGTGAGCCTGAGTTGGGTATTTATCTACTCTATATCAGGGGCTAGACTGACATATTTATCTTTCCCCAGGTCTGTTAGGCTTTGGTAAAACTTAGACTCTGGTAAAATAGTTTCCTTTGAGGGCAGGACTTGTTAAGGAGACCCTTACTTTCTCCCACACCCTGTTGGAAGTTTGAGGGATTTTTCTCTAATCTTCATAGTAAGAACCTGGTGGGGCTCATGGAGGTAAGTGTGCGGGCCCCTAAGAATGGGCCCCATTGGAATTTTTAACTCTCATGCTAATCTACACTGAGCCTTCAGCAATTTGTCAATTACAGTTTAAAGTGTTTCTGTAGATACTAGCTTCAGCTGTGGGCTTCTCCCAGTAAGTTGTGATTCTCTGTATATTCTTGTTTGTGTTTGGGGCAGCAGTTTGTCCTCAGTTGTAAGGACAGGAGTGACTGCTTCCAAGCTCTTTCTTTACATGTTGGATCAGAAACCTAAGTCCTATTCTCTCTTTTTAGACCTCCAATTTTATGTATATTAAGCTTTCTTATTCTAATTTCCATATCTTTTATTGTTTCATGTTTTCCTTCTTTGTGACTCTTAGTGATGCATTTTGGTTAATTTCTTTGAATACATTTTTCCTGTTCATTGATTTTCTTTTCAGCTGTGTCTAACCTACCAACTCACTCATCAAGAGTTTTTCCCCTAGTACTTTGAGTTATAATTACAATACAGTAAAATACTTAAATATTTAAGTATCCAGCTTTACTAATTTTGACATAAGTATATACCTACGTAACCAGCACCTAAATAAAGATATTTTTTCTATATATATATATATATATATATATATTCTATATATTTTATCTATAAAGATATAGAGCATTTCCATCATCTCAGGAAGATTCCTTTTCGCACTTTCAAGTCAGTTGGAAACTGCCAACCAGACTTTCAAAGTAGTTGTAACATTTTACATTTTACCAGTAATTTAGAAGAGTTCCAGGCACTCCACATTTTTTCTAACACTTGGTTGCTCATTAAAAAAACTTTTTTTAGCCATTCTGGTGGATGTGTGTTGCATTGACAATTTTGTTTGCTTGTTATTTGTTTTTAATAATTAGAACTTTCATTTTTGGAAGTTCTATAGTTTGTATTTTTTCAAATCTGAATGCTGGATTTTTGTTGCATGTTTGTCTTGATGAATACCTCCTTTATTTCCCAAGGTACTATATAGTCTGTTAATAATAGCTTGTTTTTTGATATTTGTTAAGTCTGTACTCTGAGTACTTAGATATTCCTGGTCACTATTACAACAAAATTCTTATTTTCTTCTCACATTTCATGAACTCATCTTAGTAACAGATTTTCTTCTCACTTGAAATATCTTCATTTTTTTCATATGTAGTATAAATACTCTAACTAGGAAAACCTTTTCTTTATGATATCACTCATTCTTTCTCACATAGGGCTGTTTGTCTTTCAGTTAGAATATTGTTTTTAAATATAAATGTAGAACCTATAGGGTTACTTCAATGTGCCAGGTTTTGATATTACTTTAGAATTGACTAAGATTAATATATATGTGTTTGTTTATGTATAGATGTGTTTTTGACAAGCCCAAGTTTTAGCTATACAGTATAAACAGAGAAATCTGGAAAGAAATAACTTCTTAGAAGTTTTTCTTTATAACTATCTTAACAAAGAGAGTATTTCTTTAAATTCATATAATTTCTTTAAATATATGTAGCAAATTAAATACAATAGAATTCAATTTAGAAAATTAGTATTTTGTTTTATAGTGTACGTTTTTGTGTTGTCTTGCACTTATTAGTTTTATAGGTTTTATTTTTGTCTCTGCTTTAGGCAATCCTTTATCACAGGATATTCTCAACTTATACCAGGACCCCGATGGAACCCGAAAGCTACTGAACTTCATGCTTGACAATCTTGCAGGTAACTATTTAGTGACAAAGCTGGTAAAGTAGACTCTGCAGGTATTATTACTAGTGAATATATCACATGTTGCTCAAGAATGTTTGACTGTTTTTTATAACTGCTTATAGGTTTGGAGTTCCTTCCATTAGAATATCCCATGGTAGTGGGATGTTCTTCTTTCATATACTGAAATGAAATTTCAAAAATTTCATATTTTCTGTTTACCAAGCAATGTGTTAGGAGGTTTAGTTATATTATCTTGTTTAATCTTTCTGAGAAACTAGGAGGGTAGGAATTTTTACTCACACTTTAGAGATGCAAATTTTGAGATTCAGAGACAAAGTGATTTACATACAGCTAATTAATGCCAAAGCTATGAACCCAAGATTGTCTTACTCTTAGTCATAAAGATATGTAGTTATTAGTTGTTTGAATTTGATGCAAATTACTTGGAATCCACACATTTTACACGTTTTTAATGAATGAAATGACTGGTTGGAGTCACTGCACATTTGTGGAAATTTTGCAAGCAGAGTTTAAATTAAGAACACCAGATTTATCTGCCTAAAATAGTTGTATTCCAAACTGAAGTTTTCTTATGTAAAAAGGCTACTAAGTATTTGACTTAAAACATTTTTTTTTCCTTTAGCACTCAAAATATGGGAGAAATATGCAGATACCACTAAATGCAGATATTTTCTTGGAATAATGTCTTTCTAAAATACAGAGTTCTGAAACAGAGCTAGAGAAATCATAAGTTCCAGCATAGAGGCCATCGTCACAATATTTTGGCTATACTTTTTTAAAATTCTCTTCATCATGAAAGATACCCTCACACACAAAAAATAAAGTTTAAAATAAGGTAAAACCAAATTAATATCTAAAAAGTTTTTGCATAAAAAGACTAAAAATTGATTGGAAGAGAAATACACAAATTTATTACAGAGGTCTTTTTAGTAAGGAATTAGGAATATGTGGTAGTTTAATGTGTATATTGCATATGTTCGCTGTTTCCAACTTGCTTTAAAATTAAATATCTCTCGTCTGTATAGATGTAGCCAGTTGACCCAGCCATATGGCATGTGTGTGATGTGTATGAGTAATTTTAACGGAGTTCTTCATATGTTTTAGATATAAGCTTTTTGTTGTTATATATATTGTAGGTATCTTCTCCTGTGCTGTTGTTTGCTTTTTCATTCTCTTAATTTGTCTTTTGATGAACAGAAAATTTTTAACAGAATCCAATCCAATTTATTGATCTTTCCTGTTACAGTACAGCTTTTGTGTCCTCTTTAAGAGTTTTTCCCTACCCTCTTTAAGAGTTTTTAAGATCAGGAATGTATTCTTCTATATTATTATTGAGAAACTCTTATTTTTTTACTTGCAACATTTAGAGCTATATTCTTCCTGGAATCAATGTTTATATAAGGTAGGAGTTAGGTTTCATGACATTTCCATATGTATATTATATCAACCTTGGGCCATTTATTGATAAGACTGTCTTTTCACTACTGTTTTTTAGTGCCATCTTTGTCATAAATCAAGTGTCAATATATGTGGGGATCTGTTCCTGGACTCTCTATTTTCTTCCCTTAGTCTTGGTGGCAGTATAACAGTGTCATTAATTATGATTGCTTTTTAAAAAAATCAATGTCCTTGTCAAGTTTTGATATTAAAGTTTTACCAGCTTCATAAAATTTGTTGAGGAGTACTTCTTCATTTTCTGTTATTTGGAAGAGTTTATTTAAGGTTGTTGGTGTGTTTTTCTTTCTTAAATGTTTGGTAGAATACATCTGGGCCTGAGGTTTTTTTTAATATTACTTAATTTAATTTCTTCATAACTACAGTACTATTCTGATTTTCATTTCTCTTTTTACGAGTTTCCGAAAGCTGTGTTTTCTGGAAATTTGCACATTTTGTCTAAATCTTCAAATTTATTGGCATAAAGTTGTATGTACAGAATATCTTCTTACATTTTAGCGTCCATAGGATGTATAGTGATGTCTTTCATTCTAGATATTAGCTTATTGTGTTGCCTCTGTTTACGTCATACGAAGTCTTGCACAAGTAGTTACCAATATTTTCTTTGAAAAGAGGAACCAATTTTTAGCTTCATTGGTCCTCTTTATTATATGTTTGTTCTTAATATCATTAAGGTCTTATCTTTATTTCTTCCTTCCTTTGGCTTTCTTTGGGTTTCATTTACTGTTCTTTTTCTAACTTAAGATGTGTACACACCTAAATTAACTTCTAGTCTTTCTTTTTTCCTCTAATATATTTACTTATAAATCTCCTTCTAAATATGGCTTCTGGCTACATCCCACAAGCTTTAATTTGCATTATTTTCATCATGATTTGGCTCAGCATATTTTCTAATAGGCCTCATCATTTCTTCTTTGACCTGTGAGTCATTTAGAAATTTAATTCTGTATTTTCAGTGGAGTTTTTCTGGTTTTCTTTGTTATAGATTCCTAGCTTGATTCCATTGTGGTCAGAGGACATACTCTGATTGATTTAAATTTTTAAAAATGTGTTATTTATTACCATGTACGTGCATAATTTTTGTTGACTGTTAAGTGTGCACTTGAAAAAGATTTGTCTTTTGTAGTTGTTAGGTACAGTATTCTATGTATATTAGTTTAAGTTTGTTAACTATATTGTTTGAATGTGTTATATATACTTTTTTTTTTTTTTTTGAGACAGGGTTTCACTTTGTTGCCCAGGCTGGGGTACAGCGGTGCAATCATAGCTTACTGTAACCTTGAACTCCTGGGATCAAGCAATCCTCCCACCTCAGCCTCCCAAGTAACTAGTACTACAGACATGCACCACCATACCCGGCTACTTGAAAAAAAATTTCTTTGTGTGAGTAGAGATGGGGTCTCATGATGTTGCCCCAGCTGGTCTTAAGCAATACTCTTGCCTTGGCCTCCCAAAATGCTGGCATTGATAGGCATGAGCCATTGTGCCTGACCAATATACTTAATGATTACTTTGGTTTTATTCATTACTGATAGAGCTATGTTAAAATCTCCCATTTTGATTATGGATTTGTCTATTTCTTCTTATAGTTCTTTCAGCTTTTTAATTAAATATTCTAAGAGTATGTTTTGATGTGTTTATATTCCTGATTATTTAAATCTTGTATTGGGCTGTTCTTTCTTTAAAATTTACTTTGATATTAATATAGGTACAAAAAAAAAACCAGTTGCATGCATTCTCCTTTGGTTTTAGTTTGCATTGTGTATTTTTCTTCTGTTCTTTTATATTTAGCCTTTCTGTATCCCTATATCTTATTATTTCCTTTCTTCTGCTTGTTTTGGGCTTATTTTGTTCTTTTTCTAGTTTGATGTAGAAACTTAGATTATGGATTTGAGAACTTTCCTCTTTTTTAATGTAAACATATAGTACTATAAATTTCCCTGTCAGTACTACTTTAGCTGTACCTTACAGATTATGATGTGTTGTATTTTCATTTTCATTTGGTTCAGTGTATTTTTAAATTTCCTTTGAGACTTCCTTTTTGACCGATGGATTATTTAGAAGTGTGTTGTTTACTTTATAAGTGTTTTAAGGTTTTCCTGTTGTCTTTCTATTGATTTCTTATTTAATTCCAATTTGGGACCAGTTGTAAAACATACTCTATATTATTTCGGTTTTTTAAAAGTTTATTGAGGCTTGTTTTATAATCCAGGATATTGTTTATCTTGTAAATGTTCCTTGGACTCTTGAGAAAAAAATGTGTATTCTATAGTTGTTGGATAAAGCATTCTGTGAATATAAATTAGGTCATGTGCATGGATGGTGGTATTCAATTCTTCCATATCTTTTCTAATTTTCTATCTAGTAGTCCTATCAAACGTTGGTGATGGGGTGTTTAAATCCCCAACTATAGCTATGGGTTTGTTTGTTTCTCCTTTTTGCTCTGTCAGTTTTTCTTTAGGTGTTTTGAAGATCTATCCTTTGGTGCATACATATTTCGGATTGTTACATCTTAGCAGATTGATCATTTTATTATTGTGTAATGACCCTTTGTGTTACTAGTATTTGCTTTGCTCTGAAATCTACTTTATCTGAAATTAATATAGCTACACTTGCTTTGTTTGATTAATGTTACCATGATACATCATTTTCCATCCTCTTACTTTCAACTTTCCTATATTGTTGTATTTGATGTGAGTTTCTTATAGTAGCATATAGTTGTCATGTGCTATGTTTTTTATTCACTTTGCTAACATTCTGCTGTCTTTTAATTTGTGTATTTGGGAAATACTAGATACCTACGCTGAGCACCAAAACAGATGTTGTTACGATAAATTTTGCTTCAACTATCAAATATGATTTAAGAAGCTGATGGGGAGAAGGATAAGCTGTTATATTTACTCCTTCCTTGGTTTTGCCCATTCCTTGTTCTTTCCTTTTTGATGTTCTATTTCTTCTTCTGTTATATATATTTTTCTGTTTAGAGAGCTCCTTTAGCCATTCTTTAAGGGAAGGTCTGCTAGCAACAAAGTCTTAGTTTTCCTTTGTTAACATCTTTATTTCCCCTTGATTTCTGAAGGATAGCTTTCCTGGATACAGAATTTGCAGATGACAGTTCTTTTCTGTCAGTTTTTGAAAAATGTATCACTTTCTTGAGCTTCCATGGTTTCAGAAAAGAAATCCAGTGTCATTCAAATTGATATTCCCCTATAGGTGATGTGCTATTTCTTTCTGATATTTCTAAGGTTCTTTATTTTTAAGAAGTTTAATTATGATCTGTCTTATGTGGATTTCTTTGGGTTTATTAAACTTGAAGTTTGCTCACCTTTTTGAATTTGTAGATGTATGTCTTTCACATATATTTGGAAATTTTTAGCCATTATCTTTTAGAATACTTTTGCAGCTCCACATTCTTTCTCCTGTCCTGGAACTCAGATGATATAAATTTAGATCTTTTTTAATAGTTCCACAGGCTTTTTGGACTCTGTTCATTTTTTTCAGTCCATATTCTTTCTGTTGTTCAGATTAAGTTCTATTGATTTGTTCTCAAGTTCACTGATTTTATCTTTGTTCTATTATTGTGCCCTCCTAATAAGTTTTAAAATTTTGGTTATTGTATTTTACAGTTTGATGATACCAATTTGGTCCTTTTTAAAAAAATAACTTTATTTGCTGGGATTTTAAATTTTTTCATTTGTTTTAAGGGAATTTGTAACTACTTGTTTAAGCAGTTTTATGATAGCTGCCCTAAAATCTCTGTCAGGTAATTTCAACATCTTATTCATTTCAGTGTTGTCTGTTAATAGTCTTTTCTCACTTAAGTTGTGATTTTCCTGGTTCTTGGTATGACTAGTGATTCTCATTTGTATCCAGGACATTTTGGATATTATGTTAGGAGACTCTTGATCCTTTTTAAATCTCTAATTTAGCAGGCAATTGCCCTGTTCAGGTTTAGCATGTAGTTCTGTTGTCTCCTCTAGGCTCAGCTTACACTTCCACAATGGGCAGATCAGGTCTACTGCTGCCAGCTGATGTGGGGTGGGTTGGCTCTCTTGGGCTTTGCTGGAGATATTGCCTTTGGCAGTTTGAGTCACCAATATATTTATTTCATGTGGTAATAGCCCATGTAACTCTGTTGCTTTCCTTTGTCATATCATTGGCCATGCAGTTTCATCTTTAAAAATTGATTTTAAATACATGTCTCACATGAATATATTATCCTTCTTGTAAAAATTGTTAAAACTCCATTAAAGCTGAAATTTCCTTTGACTGCTACCTTTAATTCCAGGCCCCTCCATGTAGGTAATCACACTTGTAATTTGGGTATGTATCTTTGTACTTTCTGGTAGGCATTTACATAGAAAAATTACACCAGCAGATTTTTTATATTATTTTTAGTGCATAGTTTTAAAATTTTCTAATAAAATATATCACATTTTATTATGTATTTTTTGTACCTTTTTTTAAAAAACTCAACCGTATCCCATGGATATTTTTCCTCTATAACACATATATATCTTTTTAAAAAAACTATAGCATAGACTTTCTTAAAATGGGTATTATTTAGCCATTTACCATTGCTTTTGCTGTTGTTAACAATGGTATAATGAATATCTTTCTGAATGCTGATTTAAGCAGATAGGTCTCATCCCAAGAAATAGAATTGCTAGGTCATAGGGACATGGATGTTTTAAATTTTAGAAGATGATGCCAAATTGTTCTTCAGAAAGCTGTACTAGTTTATATTCTCATGAGCTGTATATGCAAGTAGCTGTTTCTTATCACCAACTCTAGATATTATTAAACTTAAAAATTTTGTATTGGGTAAAAAATATGCTATCTCATCTTTTTAATTGTCCCGTTTACTGGTGAGATAGAGTATCCTTTCATACGTTTTTGGCTCTTTGGATAATTGTTGGTGAATACTATGCATTTTACTTACACTGATATATTGTGGTGTGTTAATTAAGATATGGGAAGCACCAGAATGTTGACCATTACCTTACTTGTTTTATTTTAAGAAGTTTGATTTCTGAATTTTTAACCAAGCCAACTTAGGTAGGTTTTAAAGGATCCCAGTAGCTAGAAAGTTCTTTGTTTACTCTTTATTCTGTTTATATATTGGGCTTTCCACTTTTGAGACAGATGCCTGATTCTGGCATGGCACTCCTAGCAGGCGTGATTATTTTCTAGGATTCAGTATGTTGAACCAGCTGGATGATTTGTTTGTCATCTTGTAGTAACCTTCATTTCTTTCCCAGTAAGACATGGAATATGTGAAATCATGTTCATTTCACTTTGCAAAAAGTATGGCTGCTAAATCAGAATAGTACACTTTAGGTAAACTTTTGGAACACCAAAATGGTTAGTAAAGTGACAGTTTAAAGATCTGGGCTACTTTGGTCAAAATTTCCATGGCTGGATAAAGATAGTATTTTTTGTTTTAAAGGAATACATTTCTCAGCCACTAATACTGTGGGCAAATCTGTAAACTTGAATCGAGCTGTCATGTAATTCCAAATATTTTTAAAAGGAAAAGAAAATGGGGTAGTTAAAGCTTTGTTTTTTTAATCTGGTAATTGGGTAGCATGTACTTCCATGGTATTAATAACCATATCTGAGCAATTAATAATTAACAAGTACCTTCCTTTTTTCTGTACAATGTAGTTCCATCCTTATTTCTCGCTTTGCACTGATATTATAAAAGAGAGAGTGAAATCAGGAAACGAAAACTGCATAGAAAATTCACTAATTTTTATTAGATATATGTATATGTGCTTTTTTCTATTTTAAAAATGTTTGAGTGTTTTAATTCATCAGTATATTAAAATTTCACGTAGCTTTGATTTCCCGGAAGGGCATAAGGCTGAGTCAACACAGTTTGCATATGTAATTAAGACCTAAGATTTTACTTAGGGTTTTAAATAGGTATGAATACTTTTCATAAATACCATGTAAGTGGAAATGCTATTAATGAGTTTCATAGTGTTTTTTTCTGATATTAGTTCTGTGTTTTCTGCATAGCTCTTCTTAAATTTCCTTTGGCTTCTAAATGTTCATTACATTTCAGTTTTTGAGTTTTAAGTCAGTTTGTTGGACATTACAGCTGAATAGAAAACAGAGGTTGATTTGGCATTATAAATGAAGTGATACTGATTTTAGAAACACATGAAAGGAACTTATGTTTACAAATTTTTTTTTTCAGTTCATCCAGAGCAGCTTCCTCCGAGGCCATGGATTACATTAAAAGAACGAGACCAAATTCTGCCATCAGGTAAATAGTTTTTCTCATTTTTTCTTGACTTCTTTCAGAAATACTTAAAATACCAATTGGGCTTCATTATCTATAATTAACAAGCCTTCATTTTACCTCTTGTGAGTAGATGAGTTTAAAAATACTGATGGATAGGCTTTTAAAAATCCACATTAAGATAGGCCTATATGCAAGTATCTTTCACAGTAATGCAACTCTTGGTTTTAAAATTATTTCTGTAATACAATTTTCAAAATGGCGTCTTCACATACGGTATTGGGTGATTTAAGAAAAATGAGTGACAATGAATTTTCTTCTGAAAAGTTTTGAGCTACTAAGGTACTTTATCTTTCTTGAGAGGTAGATGGATAATGTTTATAGAAGAATAATTTAGACTGGGTATATATTTGCTATATTGGCAACAAAATTATGATACCAGTCCAGGGGTGATGAAATAGTAGAGGGTAAGTATTTGAGCAATATAAGTATATAATCTAGCATTTCTGAATTGTAGTAATATAGAAAATATAAACCTTTATTATCTCCTTGTAGGGACCAAAAATGGTTTGACCTTTATAGGGCTACTTACTACATCGTAGACATTTTATGCTTGGGAATTCTACTTAAAATAAGTTATGAATTATTGTTTTTCCAAATGTCTTTTGAATCACAGGAGTGATAGTTTTCATGATAGCTAATTTCGTTTTAAAATTAAATGAAAATTTTAACTATTTCAGTATCAATGTTGAACTAGTCATGGAATACTGCTACTTTAATAATTTTTAAAAGGTAAATCACAGGGTTTATTATGAACCATTTTGAACCATATAAAGCCCTTCTGTTTGTGAGTTTTGGGGTATTGTTTTAAGTTAAGAAGCAAGAGGATTCAGAACAAGTCTTGTTTTAGTATTGGGACATGTGGGATATGTAACCTCTTCGGGAATTTATTTGCATTTTAATAACACTGGGAAAGAGTATAATATGTAATACATTTTTGTGTCTTCAGAGGTAATAATTTTAAAACCACCATACTTTATTGCCACAGTATCAGCCTGTTATAAGAGGCACTGTGTCAGTGTTATCACGAATAACATTTCTATTATCAGGATGCCCATTGATGGTCTAAGTAAAAGGAATACCTAAAGTTTTCTACAAAGCCTTAAGTTAAGTGGATTTATTTTATACTTGGCCTTCCCTAGTGTATAATTAATTATTCTCTTGCTGATGTTAAAAATATAATTTCCTAGTTCACCAAAGTAATCTACTTTTGAACATGAGTGAACATAATCTTAAAAGCTTAAGTATTTTTTTTTCAGTATTTTTTTCTAATATCGTACAGCTACATTTCCTTTAAGAAAAGGAAGAGTAGCTGGGTGTGGTGGCTCACGCCTCTAATCTCAGTACTTTGGGAGGCCGAGGCAGGAAGATTGCTTGAGCCCAGGACTTTGAGACCAGCCTGAGTAACATCATGAGACTCCGTCTCTACAGAAAATTTAAAAAAAAGTTAGCCTGGCATGGTGGTGTGCCCTTGCAGTCCTAGCTACTCCAGAGGCTGAGGTGGGAGGATTGCTTAAGTCCAAGAGTTAAAGGTTACGGTGAGCTATGATTGTACCATTGTACTCCAGGCTGGGTGACAGAGTGAGACGCTGTCTCTAAAGAAAGAAAAAACAAGAACAAAAAAATAAATAAATAAAAAGAACAATAGAAACAAGTTTTCATTAGTTGCTGAGTTCTCAAAGTAACATATTCTGAGGTTTTCCTTATTGAAAAACTAGTGTGGGTTTTTCTTGTGATATGTGATGCTTCCCTGGGTAGAATCTGAGTGCTAAAAAAAGTTGTTATTAAAAATACCTTTTACTTCTGATGCAGAGGATGCATAGGGGGATGTGTGTAATAACCAGTGAGGGTTATTAGTGATTTATAGCCAAAAACTGATGATGATAAACTATGTAGGAATCAAGCCCAGATAGTGAAAAATGTATCAGAAAGAAACAGAGTATAGGAGAGTAGTGATAATAAGCAATTTAGCTAATTTGCACTTTTGTTTAAAAATTGCTGGCTCATTCTCAGGCATTGACACTGATATGGAGAGTTTTGGATATATTATAGAAATTGTGGCTGGGCATGGTGGCTCATGCCTGTAATCCCAGCACTGGGAGGCCAAGGTGGGAGGATCACTTGAGGTCAGGAGTTCGAGACCAGCCTGAGCAAGAGCAAGACCCCCGTCTCTACACAAAATAGAAAAAATGGCAGATGGCTTGGGCCCAGGAGTTTGAGGTTGCAGTGAGCTATGATGACGCCCCTGCAACAGAGCGAGACCCTGTCTTAGAAAAAAAGAAATGCAACCTCTGACTTTTTCTATAAAATCTCAGTTCACAAAGTTTTAGGAAAAATCTGAATGAAGCAATTACCTGCCTTGCTTCTTTTCCCCTTACTTCCAAATGACATTTCAAATTCAGAGAAGCAAAGTAAGGTAAACTCAGGGTGCATACTTCACTATGTATTGGCTTGGAAATGGTTCTGGATCATTTCCAAGATAAATAATCAGAATACAAATCAACTCAAACTGAAATTTAGCCCCCAGTGTACAAAATGGCCACCAGGTCAGAACCGCAGGGGACCATTAAACTGAGTTTCTCTTACTGCCTTTCCCATCATCTGAAACTGAGCCAACTTCAATCAAGTGTCACTTCACCTTGGATTTCTCACATTTTATTTATAATCACCTGGGATGCTTTTTAAAAATATGAATACCCAGAGTCTAATACTCTGATTTAATTAGTCTGGAGTCAGGCCCTTGGTATCAGCATTTTTTTTTTTTTTTTAATGCTATACAAAGTGATCCTAATGGGCAGCTAGGATTGCTGATAAAAATTGTGGCTTTTCAGACTTTACTGTGCATGTGCATATGAATCACCTGGGGGTTTTGTTAAACTGAAGATTTTGTTCAATAGGTGTTTGTGGGGCCAGAGATTCTGCATTTCTAAGGTCCCAGGTGATAACTAATATTACTAGTCTTTAGAGCCACTTTCGAGTAGCAAGGATACAAACCATCTTCTCCTGCCTATTAGTTTGCTCACAGTCCTTTTATGGTTTAAGGGTATTTTAAAATGAGAATTTCATTTTAGAAATGAACATTTGATTGGCAAAAAGGATTTTCTTATAACTAAATTTTGTTAGTTATAAGAAAATCCTTTTACTCATAAAATCCCATACTCTTTTGCCTTAGAGTAGTAACAGCAGTAAAAGGCCCCCCAAATTAAGTATGGATATTTTGTTTATAAAAATTAATGAGATTAGAACCCTTTAATTAGAATGAAACCAAAATTTATCTTTGTTTCATCTATTTTGAGGTTTTCTCAGCAAATTACATTAAAACAATTGGCACTCCAATTTAAAATTTGAATTTTTATTAAGATAAATTTCCTCAAAAATCTCAAATTGTGAACTGTTAATCTAATTCAAGACAAGTAAAAAATACTTTGATATGGTGAACTCCAGTGAAGTTTGGGTAGATAGAGTTTAATAAAATCTTAATCTTGCCTAGACATTTTACAGTGATGATATTTGAGATATGTGTGTGTGCTTGTGCAGGTGTACACGATACTGCTTTAGAAAAAGTTGCCTAATTTTCTCCCTTTTGTCTGTTTTTTTCCCCCACTTCTTAGCATCATTCACGGTTATGTGTTACAATGTGTTATGTGATAAATACGCCACCCGGCAGCTATATGGCTATTGCCCGTCCTGGGCATTAAACTGGGAATACAGGAAAAAGGGAATTATGGAAGAAATTGTTAACTGTGACGCAGATATCATTAGTCTTCAGGTAACACCATAGAAATTAAGTTGTCTTTAACTTAAAGGTGAACTTAAAAATAATAGAAGATCTTACCTCTGGAAGAGATCCTGTGTTCAAAGCAAAACTCAGAAGGACTTATTTTCTCTCCTTCTCTTAAAATAAAGGACAATTTCAATAAGCATTTAAGACATTTCCATAGTGAAACTATTTTGCTGACTGAGTACAGCCATCCAGTTTAATTCATTTACTGTTTTCTTAAGTGAACATAATTTACCCATTATCCATGTTAATAATTCACCTTCATTGGTATTGCTGAAAGAGAAAACTGCAGAAGATTCCCATCTTTTAGGAATATAAATTTAACTGATTATGGAGTCTGTTAAAAAAGAAAATCCTTGCCCACAGTTGTTTTTTTAAAGATAAACATTTAAAAATATTGTACTATAAAATCATGCATTTTTGCCTTACTTTATAAACCAACTCTGAAATTTAGATTCATCTGTTTTATAACACTTTATTATAATGAACTTAGCTGAAGAAGCCCCACATTTTTATAAAATATATTTCATTACTGCTTTTCATCATTTAACTAATGGTGAGATAAAAAGATTTGAGTAGTTTTTACTAATTTTTTTCTTAGTAACTTTCAAAGCATAGTAACTGCTTAAAGGTTTAAAAAATTTTTTAAATTGACAAATAATTATATATGTTGATGGGGTACAGTGTGGTGTTCTGATACATGTATATATTGTGGAATGAACAAATCAAGCTAATACATCCATCACCTCAAATACTTATTTCTTAAAAGTGTTTTAAAATTTTAAGTATTATAATTTTACATATTCTTTTCAACATAGTTTGAGAGGAAAATTATTTTAAATATTTTTTTATTATAGAGTAGCTTGATAATTTATTTTTATATTGCTGGGAAATAACAAGAAATAAGTCTTCAAAAATTAAAATTTCTTCTAAACACTGAGACTGACACAGAATTGGAAGAGGAGGCGGCAAACAAAATTAGGCTATTATAGTTACTTAATTATCTACCTTTTGGTTTAGTATTGGTAGTAATAACAGTGTCATACTCTTCTAAGTAAAGTGTAGTTTGAAGGAAACGTAATTTAAGGAAATTGTTTTCTTATTATAAAAGTAAAACTATATAGTATTACAAAGTGTTTATTTTAGATAAGTTGAAAGTTTTGAAAAAATATAAAGCATAATGGAGGAAAATATTTAATCTCATACCCTGAAGGCAGTTGCTGCATTAAAACGTCTGGAGTATTTTCCTCTATACATTTTCTTTTTATTCACTTACCAATTTATTTACAGATATATTTTCAAATAAAATTGATATCACATTATTGGCATATTTTGTTTATTGCACCTAATGGATTTTCCATGTTACTGAAATTCTTCATAAGCAATTATATGAACATATATTAAGCCTTTTTCCTACTACGGGACATTTAGTTGTTTATGGGTTTTTGCTGTTAAAAATTATGATATTATGAGCATCTTCATACATAAATCATTGCTTCATATTTGATTATTTCACTTGGAAAGATTTGTTAAAAATATTTTGAGTCAAAGAATTAAATAGTCTAACTTAATAATTAACAGAGACCATTGGATGATTGGTATGTCGGTACCTAAAAATTTCTTAAAGTAGAATTTTTGTTGATAGAGCTTAACATTTCTCACTCTTGGGTATCATTCCTTTCTACCATGGTTCAGAAGGATAAATAATTTCAAAAATTACTTCTTTATATGTAAAATTTACTCTTCCCTACCACTTAATCAATCTTATGCTCAAATTGCTCTGTTTGATTACCAGTCTTGAGGAAGGGGAGTGTAGTGGAATGAACCTTAAACTGGGGATCAAGAGCCCCGGGTCATAATCTTGCTCCTATTACTAACTAGCCGTGTGAGTATGAGAAAACCATGTCACCTTTCTGGTTCTTTCATGTTTAAAAATCTGCCATTGTCAAGTGGCAGCTGCTAGCAATAAGGTAAGATAGATAATATCTGTTATGTGAATTATTTTAACTTAATGACACCTTACTCATAATGCTGAACATTTTTATATCTTAATCAGAGTTTTCCCTCTGTCATGTAGATGATAACTTTTCTTTCATCTCAGGAAGTGGAAACAGAGCAATACTTCACTCTTTTTCTGCCAGCATTGAAGGAGCGTGGATATGATGGATTTTTTTCTCCAAAGTCACGTGCCAAAATCATGTCTGAGCAGGAGAGAAAGCATGTGGATGGTTGTGCAATATTCTTCAAAACAGAAAAGTGAGTTAAGGGAAGAAAGCACAATAGTGTAATCTTATCTTTTAAAATTATCACACATTTAAAATTGTCTTTGGTTTAAACCTATAAAATAATCGAAAAACTAGAAAGCAAGAATTATGCAAGTTAAAACTGTTATTAATAGCCTATGTATTTGAAACAAGGATGTTTATTGTATTTATGCTTTTATTGCCAAATTGTACTAAAAATTTAAGAGATATAGACTTGAATATAGTTTTATTTCAAAATACATTTTCATGAAGTAAAATACTAGTTTGGGTGTTAAAAAAAAAAAGTGGTACCATTTAAGATTTAACAATAAGTGATCTAGGTTTCTTTCTGTGATTTTTTTTTTTAATAGTTGGCCTTTTTTGGAATCATTCATTTTATCAACCTTTTATCCTTTTCAATTAACATTTCATACATTTGTTTAATCATTTATTCACTAAATGTTTACTAAGCATTTGCTTTGTGATTTTTTTGTGCTAGACACAATAGACACAGAGATTGGCAAGAAACAGTTTCCAATCTCACTGAAAGCTCAAGTCCAGTAGGAAAAGATAAGCACATAAGACAATTACAATATCATATGGTATATATAAGATAGAGACATGCATAGATAGATAAGAGAGGACAGAAGAGAGGCGGAGAGCTTACAGAGGTGAGGAGTTAAAGGATTGAGACAGGGCAATGGAAAATGAAATATGTGAAGTCTGATAGAGATTGAATCCCATGGTTAATAGTTTAGATTTGATATGTTAGATAGGGAATCGTCTTTTTATAGGATAAGTATATACATGCTTGTGGCTATTTTCTAGTACATCCTTGTTTAATACCTAGTATAACAAAGCCAGTCAGTGTTTTTATTAATACAGGCATATTACCAGCATGGCATGTTATTTTAAGTAAATGAATTCAGTGAATTTGGAAGATACTTGATCCACTTATTGTTTATCTGTACCTACTTTCCTGTCTTTTCCATGGATTATTTTGTTGAAACACCTTTGTTGATATATCTCATGGATTTTTTAGTAGAGATATTCTCATTTTGGTTAATTAGTACATAGCATGGTAGTATATGAGGTCAGAATATACTAAATTCTTCTAGTGGTTTGGTAATTTTTCACAAATTTTAGAAGAACAATTGCTCTTACAGTTATGCCTCTCTTAACTATGGGGATACATTCTGAGAAATGCATTGTTAGGTGATTTTGTCATTGTGTGACCATCACAGTGTCCTTACACAAACTAGATGATAGTATAGCTTAGTATACACCTAGGCTGTATGGTATAGCCTAGGCTAACAAACCTGTACGGCGTGTTATTGTACTGAATATTGTAGGCAATTGTAACAAAATGGTATTTATATATCTAAACACAGAAAAGGTAATGCATTGTGCTACGATGTTATGGTGGCTACAACATCACTAGGTGGTAGGAATTTTTCAGCTCCATTGTAATTTTGTGGGACCACTGTCATATATACAGTCTGTCTTTGACCCAGACATTGTAGTATGGCACATGACTATACTCCCAGAGGGTTTACCACATGTCAGATCTTTTGTAATTATTTATATGGGTTGTCTTACTTAATTTTTTTTCTATGTTATTTAATTTTAAAGCAATCCTCTGAGGATAGGTATGGATCTAATTTCCTCATTTTTATACATGAGGAAACCATGACACAGACAAGTTAATTAACTTGCCCAAGTTACACTGTAGTCTGATTCATAGTCCATGCTTTTAACCACTGTAATATACCAAATCTTTAGGCTTGTTGTTTGAGCTTCCCTATTACTTGTATCTCTTATAAGATTACTTAATTTGGAAAAACTGCCTTGAATTTGACATTTGTTACCTCGGTTCATATACAAGTTTCCTTGAAGTACCATAATTTTAAAAAATGCACTGATAACATCGAGACATCTAAGATCAAGCTCTTTTTCCATTTGCCATTGCTTCTTTCAAGATAATACAGAAGATTTTTATCATTCACCTCACAATTTCGAAAGGAAAAATCTAAAATTCCTTGGTAATTTACTAGAGGTAGTTAAGGTTTCAAAATAACATAGTTAAGGTTTCAAAATAACATAAGTGTTATCTAGGAAACTTTAAACACTGGATATTGCAAATTGATTCTTGAATTATTAAAAATACTGTGAACTAGCTAAGTAATGAATACATAGGAAATACTTAGATGCATCATCTGTTTTTCTTCCCTTCCTTAACAGTTTTTTCCAAGATAGTAACATGGACCTGGCAACAGACAAAGACTTTGAGTGTGATACATTACATTGTACCTCTTCTGAACTTCTTTCTTGGAATGACAGGACTATACCTCCTATAATAGAATAAAATCACCCTCTGTCTCAGTAACAAATATTTATCCATGTCATGTTAGCCAGCTGTTCAATGCCAAACTATTTGAAATTTAACACAAAGTACACTGTCCTGCCTTTATTCTTTCTTCCGATTGGAGAGAGAATGCAAAGAAAAGACTGTGAGTTTTGAAGCCAGGTGTTTCTCCTGTTTATTTAGGTCATTAAATAAGAAATGTCCAATTTTCAATCAAAAGTTTAGTTTATTATATCTCAAACAAGAAGCAGTACAATTAAAGTATGCACCTAAGCTATCAATACAGTTTTATCTTGTTTAAACTGCTGGCTTGTTTATGCCAGCAGTGAAGAAGCCTGGAGAGTGAGTGGCGATGAAATTGCATAAGGCATTTTCCACAGCTTGTTGAGAATTGAATATTATTCCTTGCAAGAAGTGGCCCAAAGCCTGTAAGAAGTGGTAGTCAGTTGGTGCAAGGTCTGGTGAATACAGTGGATGACAGAGAGTTTCCAAGTCCAGCTTCTGTATTTTGAGCAGCATTGTTTGTGCAACATGTGATCGAGCATTGTCTTGCAAGAGAATTGGCCTGTCTCTGTTGACCAATCTGGGCTGCTTAATCACAGGCATCCTCAGCATTTCATCCAATTGGTTGCAGTAGACATCTGCTGTAATCGACTGACCAGGTTTCATAAAGCTGTAGTGGATAATACCAGTGCAGGACCACCAGACACCATTAGCTTTTTTTGATGAATGTTCAGTTTTGGACTGTGTTTCGGCACTTCATCTTTATCCAACCATAGTGCTGAACGCTTGTGATTGTCAAAAAGAATCCATTTTTCATCACACGGAACAATAGGGTGTAGAAATAGTTCGCCTTTATGTCATGACAGCAAAGAAAGGCAAGCTTCGAGACGATTTCTCTTCTGATGCTCGTTTAGTTCATGAGCCACCCAGCTATCCAGCTTGTTTACCTTGCCGATTTGTTTCAAATGGTCCAATATTGTTAGAATAGTAACGTCAAACCTTGCCGCTAATTCACATGTAGGTTGAGATGTATTTGCTTCCACTACAGCTTTCAGCTCATCATTATCCACCTTGGTCTCAGGTGGCTCATATGGCTCATTTTCAAGATTAAAATCACCAGCACGGAACTTCTCCAACCATCGACGGACTGTGCATTCATTAACCACATCCTTTCCAAACAATTCGTTGATATTTTGAGCTGGCTGCACTGCATTGGTTCCATGCCGGAACTCATATTCGAAAATAACTCGAAGTTTTGACTTATCCATGGTTTCACAAAAATTGCTCTAAAAAAAAATTTGACAGATAATCACAAGCCAAACTGTGCATTTGAAAGAATAAGGATGTACCTTCACAATAAAAATAAAACAAGAAGTGTTAAAGTGAAATGTCAGAGATATCTACTGTCAAACTTAATACTTAAGGAAATCGGACATTTCATACTTAATAACCTAATATTTAGCTGTATAATCTTGAATGAGTCACTCTTTCTGGACCTCTTTCCTCATTTGTATATCCTTACCTTCTAGGATCATTTTTGTGTATAATTTACAAAACTAACAAAGTTAAATATAGCTGTAGATGAGTACTTTGACTCTCTGTACTCATTTCAAAGTCTCATTCTTCTAAAACCAGAGTATCTGATAATTCCTAATCTTCATTGATGATTGTTTAATTGTGTGTGGGCAGTAGTGATACACAGTAGGTAACAATAAATGGAAATTATAATTATTATTTCTAAAAAAATCTCTAATAGAAATCTCTTATCCATCATAATGAAAGGATAGAGTATTGTTTAGTAAAGGCTAGGACACAGTTTACAAATATTCAGAGAGTTAGAATACACTAAAATATTCTTTAAATCATATTATTCTAGTTTAATTTGGGGGGATTCACAAGCTATTTCAAGATTTGGCACCACCTTTTATTTGTCATTATGAATATCATTTTTTGGTAGTTAGATGCATAGAGATACTAGAAAATAGAATTTTGATTGATAAAATACCAGAAGTTAGCTTTTGCTTTGTCCTTTATTTCAACAGGTATTATCTACAGTCCAAAGCATTTTATTAAATACATGTATACATATTTATATGTATTTCATATGTATATAATGTATATATATAGAAACTGAATCATTACAGATAAATTTTTTAGACTCAGAATTAAAATTTTTTTTTTTTGCCATGTTTTGTCCTATAGTCAGATATACTACTTGAAAAAATCCAAAGTGGGAAAAAATGGAGATGAAATCATACCTAGATGCTAGACTTAGTTGCTGTTTCTGAGGTTAGCAGTCCTGATCTTCTGATCATGCTTTATTTCAAATCCATAAGAAAGGGAAAGATGAGAACAGCAACTTAGAATAGTGTGACGATTACACTGTGAAGAGGCAGTCTCCCATCATAGGATTGGGAACTTAGATTGTCATGGTGCTTAGTTCATGCTATATTGCCTCTACTTTCTAACCTGCTTTCAGTCTCAGAGACCAGGTAAGGTGGTATCCTTGCTTTTTCTTCCCATATTAGTACAGGTAGTTTTGTCTTGGAAAGAGGGCATTCAGAGGTTATAGTATCATTCCAAAATGTTATATTATCATTTCAAAATGACCTATTGTGATGCTCCCATCTTACTGATCTCTCAGTTATTAATTTCCTGTGTCATAGGTGGTGGTTGCATTTACAATTTGTTTATATGATTTTTTAAAAAAATAAGATGTTGATTTCCGGCTTCTAATGCTCACTTTTCCATTAATTCAATCTGGATCATAAAATTATAGCTTTGTGCTACAGTTTCCTTACCTTTCAAATATGGATCATGATAAGTGTTCCTATAGATTGTTTTAGTTTCTCATAGTTGGCATTCACTTTCCACTCTCTAGCATTAATGTAATCACATCACAGCCCATAAAATTACCTTAGACCGTAAGTTGGTAAGAACTTTAGTTATGTCTTTGTTTGAAGGGCTGTTTTGGACATGTTCTTCCTGCATATAAAACATTGAACCTAATAATCTTTAACAAATCATATAAGAAGGGGTTTTTTTGGTCATATCAATCTTTACTGTATATGTCCTTTCTTGTACTCATTTGACCTTTTGTTTAGATTTTTCAAAAAGGCAAATATACAGAAGAATTCTTAGAATAAAATAAAACAGCATCAGGAATAATGCTTATACCATCTGTGTACCAGCCACAGAGTACGAATAATAAATGAATAAAAGTATTGAAAGAGAGACAAGTTTAAGATTTTACATATACCAAGGCTTGGTGGCTTGGATTTATGACTGGAAAGTAACTATAAACCAGTATGTCTTATTCAAAAGAAACATCTAATAGAAAGAATGAAGGAAGACCTCAATATTTCAAAATGTTACCTGTATGGAAATCTGTGAGACAGAAAGTAGAAGCAGAGTGGATTACATTTGGTTTGTGTGGGAAGGGAAGGTAAGAAGTAGCATTGTTAAGGTAGTATGGATAGAATATGGATAATTATGTCTTACTATGTTATGAATGTATTATAAATATAAATATTATAAAATAAACACAGAAACAAGATAAATTGTAGAATATTACAGCTGTCAGCATTAATGCTAGAAATCTCGTTCTTTTAAAAGCAGAGTATCTGAGAAATTCTTAAGGTTCAAGAAGTATATTTATACTCTCATTTACTAGAAAGAAGACACTATCTTTGGTTCCTTAGTTTTCAGCTATCACTTTGGTTCTTCAACTCTTGAAGTGTTAAAACTTGAGAGAGTGAGACTTTGTCCCCTAGAGTTTCTAAGTGCCAAGGAAGGGAATGTTAGTTATAATGACATATGTACCCTGTTTAGGAAAACTAGTTTAATTTTTCTGGACTTCTGAAACCAAAGACACTAAAAAGAAGATACCTCAAGAAGATTGGGATGTTTTAAAAGTCAAAAGTATGGCAATACAATTATAAATTATATGAATGAGAAAAAATGTTAGAGGGGTAGTTGGGGGAATCTAAGAAACCCAATAATTGTTCAGGATTCATTTAAAAAGAATTGTTTTTTAAATGAAGAAAAGTCAGTAACCAAGCATATGTTTTTTAAAAAGTCTTCCGAACCTGTGATCATTGCCAAGAAAATTAAGAAAAAGCAAAGGCTTGGTGAAAGTACTAAGTCATTGAGGAGGATATTTTGAGTAACATTATGCACTGTAAATAACAAGGAAGGAAGAGACACACTATGGATTGTGTAATCAGTAATCGATGATCAAGAAAAAAACTATACAATTTCTATTATGATCTCTATTGAGGAAAATTATCTTTAAAGTAGAAACACTAAGACCAGGTGAAGGAGGAGATTGGCAAATCAAGAAAGTGAGATTGGTAAGCCAAGAGAGTCACTACACTGCCTTAACTAGTTAGATTTCCAAGTGAAGATAATTATATCTCATGGTATTGATGATCTTGCAGAAGTGTGATTAGAGAACTGGCACAGGTAAGTAAACTTATAAATACTGGATTATAGGAAAAGTTCTAGGATTTTGGAGATGGATGAACTATCCCATCTATCCCATTTTTCAAAATGAACGACTTGCCCAGCCTTAGTTTTCCTCGTCTTTGTAATGGCAATAGTAATACCTCCTGTTACAATTTAGATTCTCCAAAAAGAAGACTCTGAGATAGTTTGGTGTTCAGGAGTTTATCAGGAATCAAAACCTGGTGGAAAGGAAGGGGAGGAAGCAGAATTGGACATAGGGAGATGTGAAGTAGTGTTGCAGGCCTGGTGACCCCACAGGGAGCTCCAGAGCTGACATGGCTTGTGAGAATTAAATCACAGGGGCCAAAATCCTTGGACTTTTATCTTTTGCTTTTGATCTGTAATTGGATATGGATGCTCCCAGAAATGTGTGACCTTGAGTAGGCAGCTCTTTTCAACTAAAGCAATCCCTGAAGGATTGATGAGGAATCTGGGCATCTCCATGTATAAGTTTTAGGACTAACATGTATGAAGTACCTATCACAGATCTTGATACTGGGTAGATCCTCAATAATGGTAGCTTTTATTATTATTTTTATTCTGTCCTGTTGAGAATTTTAATTATTTGAGAGAAGATAGAATGCATGCATATAACATTTATAAATGTCCAAAAGCTGGCAGAGATAATGTTAGAGAAATAGAATGACCACATGTACCCCATAAATATGTACAACTATTTTATGTATCTGTAAAAATTTAAAAAAATAGAACAGAGTTTCAAAGTGCTTAATATCTGAATGGGTGAGCTAATGAGCAGAAGCTCATGAAATGATAGCAGATAAAGTTTGCTACTCTTAGATTATTGGAAGGAAGAAAAAGAGGGAGGGATAAGAAAATCAACTGAGTGTACAGAAAAATATTTATATGGATAAGTGTTCATCATGGCATTAGTTATAACAGCTCATATCAGAAGTAACTTAAATGTCCAACACAGAATAGTTAAATAAATTATGGTGACTGTGTAGTAGACTATAAAGCAGTCATAAAAATTTCAAAGAATATTTACTATTATAGGGAAATGTCCCTGATAGAATTTTTATTAGTAAGCCAAAATATAAACTTACAGAATTTTATCCTCATTATGTAAAAATATTTGTGTACATGTTTAGAGAAAAGTCTGGGGAAA
The DNA here is from genome assembly GCA_023783475.1 of Daubentonia madagascariensis. Lineage (NCBI taxonomy): Eukaryota > Metazoa > Chordata > Mammalia > Primates > Daubentoniidae > Daubentonia > Daubentonia madagascariensis. The sequence goes on along the minus strand of JAKFHU010001268.1, from coordinate 7,156,602 downwards.
TATATTGACTCGTTAATGGAGGTGTTGGGTTATAAGTGACTTTTAGTATTCTTATATTTTTCTTTGTTCCCATATTTCTACAATAAACATATTTAACTTAATAAAATCATTTTTCCCACTTTTTTGTTTTTAAGCACCTATAAACGTAGGACTGAGGAGACCTGGTTTAAGAACAAGAAGACCAAAAACTTTGAGATATGTATTATTATAGTTCCTATTTGGCTTACAATTAATATGGCTGTCTCCAAAGTGCAATTTTAGTCTTTATTAACAAAAATACAATAAAAAATGAAGGAGGCAGTAGTTCCTTTATGCCCAGTTGGTACTGTACCTTTGGGTAAACTTGAGTTGTTCATATGAACGACTGTCTTAACACCACATATCATATAAGGAACTGATCATTTCTTTTTTGGAGAAGATTGGGGGTAGGAGAACATTGACATTTATTGTCAGATATTTTTCTGTACTCTCAGTTCTGTACTCTATGTCTTGTGGAATTCTGTATTCTTTTAAAGAAAAGATCTAGATGTAAGTTTAATGGAAGAAATTGGACAGATACAGGGAAGCAAATTTTAGTTTAGGAAGCAAATTTCTTTAGAGTCCTGTCCCTCCCCCCAAAAAGAATGATCTGATTTTGGTAGAAGTAAAATTCCAATACTAAAAATATTACTATACAGCATGAATTTTATACTTTCCTATAGAATCCTACGTTCCTATAAATTAGCCTTAGAAGTTCTGTAAATATTTGGAAGATACCACAAAAATTAAATACAAACAATTGAACTATAATTTAAAAATACGTGTTCACTCAAATGTTTCAAATACCAAATTTTAACATTTTGGAAATCACTAACATGTTCCTGAAGTGCTTAGTTGTTTTGGCGCAGACCTCTGAACCAAGTTTTTGCCTGCCTGCTTTTTCAGAGTGCAAGCCCAGTTATTTTTCACTTATATCTGTGTATCTGTGTGAATCAGGATTTTTATTAATACATTGTAACCAAAACAAAATACAGAAATCAATTGGATACTGAGACTAATATAAGACTGTAATTATCATCTGTACCCTCTAATTTTAAATTTTTATATTCATTAAAACAGGTTGATTGTTTTCAGTGATTGATTTATTCTAATATTATACGGTTTTGTTCTGTTTTATATATGGGAATCTCACCAGAAATTATTTGAAAAAGATATTTCACTGCTTAAAAATATTTGGAGAAGTCTAATATTGAGGATGGTCAATCCTATCTATAGAACATATTTTGAATCTGTTCACTCCTCTTTATTTCTCTTGCCTTTGCCCATATCACTGTCATTTCTCATTCAAATAACCTCCGAAACTTTTTAATTGGCCTCCCAATTCCCATTTTGGCCCTTATAATCTATTCTCCACAAAGCAGCTAAAGTGATCTTAAAAAATATATCAAATAATATCATGTCCTGGTTTAGAGCGTTTAGTCATTCCTCTTCCTTTCATCTCCAACATCATTTCATACCCGTACATTTTTTCCTAATGCATAAACTTACAAAGCTCTTTGCTGTCTCAGGACCTTTCACTTCTTTCTTCTACCTGGAATGCTCTTAATCCCATTCTTCACCTTGCTAACTTCTCATCTTTCATGTTTCAGCTTAAAGATCACCTCTTTAGAGGGTAGCAACTATACTCCCTTTAAGCACTCTGGGTTAGAAATTGCCACATGACCCATCCCTTTACACTTCTCAGCACATCTGAGACATGCAGAATTGGAGCAGGGGAGGGAGGAAATGTTGTTTCATCTAGCACAATATCCTGCTGCATAGTAAGTCAGTATTTTTGAAGGGATGTGCATGTGTTTCTGTTTTCAAAGGTAGGAGGAAGGTGGAGATCAGGAACTCTTATGAGAACAAAGATGTCTTTTCTTCATTTCATCCCCGTGAAAGTATTATATTTAGTAGATTTTGATCATTTATAAATATTTCACAAAATTTATAAAATTAGGCTGAAAGAGGTTAAATGGCTTGACGAAGGCACAATGCTATTAAATGTCAATACTAGATTAATTCTATTAAATCCTACAACTCTATAATACTTAATAATTTGGCACTAAGGAAATAAAATACTGTTAGTGCAGATACTATAATTACAGGGAGAGCCATTTCTTCATCTTGCAGAATCTGTTTCTCTGAACACTTACACACAATTGCAGCTTTCTAATGAAATCCAGGTGGGAAAAGCTGTTACTCCTTAGCTGAGATAAGTGTATGTCCCTGCATTTTCTTGACAAATCTCTTGATGTGGTGGGAATAAAACTGCAAACAGGGTAGATAGATTTTATTCTGTTTTTTCTCATTAACTTGCTGACTCGATTAAGAGTCTATGTACCTTTAAATACCAGAAAATTCCAGCAGTAGCTTAAACAAATGAGGGAGGGATGATTTTCTTACACAAGAAGTCATCCAGAAATAGGCAGTCCAGAACTGGTTCAGCTTGCTTCCTCATTTTTAGAAAGTTGGCTTTTGCTTTCCTGCTTCTTACTACATGGTCATAAGATGGTTATTCCTCCAGGCACTCGCTAGAAGGTGCAAAGGTAGGTGGAGCCTCCGCGGAAATTTTTGCAGTAATCAGACTTCTTATGTCTTTGTGGCCAGAACTATGAATATATCACATGATCACTTGCAGCTAGAAAATGACAAGGGAGACAATGAATAATGTCTGTATCTTGTGTCACCTTCATTTAATATGTTTTAGCGTGATAATCCAGGTACCTAACGTTATAATAATGCATTGTTCCTTTTAGATTTACATTGGTGCAGAAGCATACAGTGGAATTTAACCAAGTGGCAATGGCTAATTCAGACGGATCTGAAGCAATGCTGAACAGAGTTATGACAAAAGATAACATTGGTGTCGCTGTGGTATTAGAGGTCCACAAAGAACTATTTGGAACAGGTGAGTGCAATTTAAAATATTCATACTAAAAATAAACATCATCCCAGGTTTTCCCATCTCAAAACAAGTGAAGAGCATCTTGCTGTTATTTATTGTAAAGTTATTTTCTTGTCTTTTGAGAAAAGTTAAGGGAGATGAGTAGGAAAATAGCACTGTATAAAGCATCATATACTTCTTGGGATTTTTTTTTTTTTTTTTTTTTTTGGCTATTCTATGGTCTCTATCACAGTCTTTTTTATTTGCCAGGTAATCTGTGTAGTTTTTTTGATATGCCATTAATTCCAAAAGGTTTGTTGAAATAGGGAATATTTTGGTTAGGCTGAATTTAGAAATTATGATGACTTGGTCCTCTTTTGAGCCATATTTTTAGCTTCTCAAGTATGACTCTTTTGTCTTCAAGGTTAAGTACTTCGCACATTTTCTCCAGTTTCTTTGTTATTAATGTATCTCAGTCATTGTCAGGGTAAGAGCAAGAACAGAATCTTTTATGTACGTGTTACTTTTTTTTTTTCCCCAGCGTTTTAGATTATTTATAGCTTTCTTCAGAGTCAGAAACTCATTATGTACTTTGCATTATCCAGACCTTTTTTACCTTTCTATTGCCTGCCTTAAAGCATTTCATTATTTACTAGTATATTTTAGGAAAAGAGCAAGAAAGGGGTGAGACCACAGCAGGGCTTCCCACTCCCACCCCCTGCTGTGTACTTTTTGCAGAAGAAAAGATTTTTTTTTTTTACCTTGAGTATTGATTTGAATTATTCAGACCATACATATATGTCAGACTTCCTTTCCCCATCATTCTTCAGTTTATCCATTATCAAAGACAATCAGTCTTTGATACGAGATTTTGAATTTTCTTCTTTTTTTAGCCTCTCCATTTTTATCACTTTTTATGTCATTTCCAATCCCATTCTTCTCAAAAGGTTTTTTTTTTTGGTATTGTGAAGATTGAATTTTTTAAAAAATTTTACTCCCCTTTTAATTTGCAGAAGAGTAATTCTAAATTATACAATAGACACTTTCACATTCTGAGATATGTATCTCTTATATTCCTAGAAGGGGAATTTAATAATATGGGAAATACTTATGGCTCCTTTGAAGGGACAAATTTTTAATATTTAATATAGTAAACATTTAATCTACAGCCAAAAGTGGCACTATAAAACTTCTAGGAAAAAAAGCTTAGAAGATTTTGGCTGCAAGTATTTATTTTATGATCAAATTGCTTTAAAAGCAACTACTTCTTTCACATATAACAGATACTTCTGTTACTTGTTTTCTCAATATTGAACATAATTGTAGCTTGGTAAGACTAGAAAAAAACTTAATTTTATCAAAATAGACTTAGAAAATTAGGTCTTTTTTTCCAGAGTTCATATTTCAAAAGAAAAATTTAAGTGACATTTCTATAGAAATTTAAACAGAAAAATTAAATTTGTGTGTTCACTAATATTCCAACAGTCCAAAAGTATATAAAGTACAAAGTGAGAGACCCCTCATCTCATTCGTGCCCTCTAGGAATAGCTCTTGTTCATTTCTCTATATGGATACTAATGTATAGAATATATATGTATAGTTTTGTTTAAAGAATATCTTACCATGCTTACCAAGCTTTATGCCTTAAATATTTTCTGGGCATCTTTTTCTGTCAGTACATGTTAACTAACTATATTAAGCTTAATTTTCACAATTTTTAATGTATTATCCTGTCTACCATTTGTAAAGTATTATGTTGATGTTGATTTTGACAGAATTAAAAAACATAGCATTTTAGGGAAAAAAAGAACTTTAGAGTTCTTCTGGTTGAATATCTCATTTTCCACATGAACCTGAGCACCAAAAATGTTAAATGACTGGCCCAAGACCATACAAAATAATTAGTAGTAAAACCAGGTCTAAAACCTAAGTGTCCAGACCTTGAGAGCATACTATGCTCTAAATTCTCACTTTAAAAATAACTCTATTTGAGTGTAGGGTATGAATTTGTTTGGGTAGCAAATTCACTTCCTTATTTTATTTGTGCAGGTTAATATAGTGTTACTGCCATTTACTACTAATTCATTACTGTTATGCTTAAATGTAAGGTGAATGAATACTATGCAGTAAGAAGAATTTAAATTAAGGTTTAGGTAACTCAAATAACTGAAAACCTGCCTCACTAGGTTGTTGTGATATTTAAATGACAGATATTTAAATGTGCTTGTTTAAGAGTGGTATAATGGACATTGGAGACTCAGAAGGAGGGAGGGAGGGGGATAAGAAAGTACCTATTGGGTACAATGTACACTATTCAGGTGATGGGTATGCTAAAAACCTTGACTCCACTACCGTACAATTCATCCATGTAAGAAAAAACCACATATACACCTAAATCTATTGAAATTTTTTTAAAAAATTGCTTAAGAACTCAGCAAATGCAAGGTATTATAATCAAATGTTGATTATATCATGATATAACTTGGGCATGTAGCACAGGGGTCAGAAAACTTTTTCTGCAAAGGGCCAGATAGTAAATACTGTATTTTAGGCTCTGTGGGTCACATACAGTCTCTATCACAGTATTTTTTTTTTTCCTTCCTAGAACCGTTTAAAAATGTAAAACCATCCTTACCTCATACAGGCTGTACAAAAACATGTGGTGGGCCAGATTTAGCCCACAGGCTACAGTTGGCCAATTTGATCTAGAAGAGTAATTCCCATATTAGGATTACCAGAATCTCAGCCCTCTAACTTCTAAGAACTACTTTATGAGATAAAAAGGGAAGGTATAAATTCATAGAAAAGAATAAAGTGGTGGCTGTGGATCTTTTTGAGAAAACCTTAAGATACCACTTTTCTTGAAACATAAAGCATAACTTTATCTTCTTTTTGTAATGTTTAAATTTAGGTATGAAGCCTATTCATGCTGCAGACAAACAGCTGCTTATAGTGGCAAATGCCCACATGCATTGGGACCCAGAGTATTCTGATGTGAAACTTATCCAGACCATGATGTTTGTCTCAGAGGTTAAAAACATTCTGGAGAAAGCCTCTAGTAGGCCTGGCAGCCCAACTGCAGATCCTAATTCCATCCCGCTGGTGCTATGTGCAGATCTTAACTCATTGCCAGATTCAGGTATTTATAACATCATTTCCTTGTTGCTTTCAATTTTGCTTTTACTCTTAGTTCAAAGGCCAGCTACTTCCTAACTTTTCAGTAGAGAATTTCCCTTCTAAATTAGGGAGTGTATCAGTAAGAATCCCAGGAGTGGGACATGGGGTAATTGTGGAAAGTCTAATAAAGAAGCTAATTCCAAAAGTATGGGCCAGGTTAAAGGAAACAACACAATATATGCTGCAGTACTCTGCCATTAGGGGAGTTAGGGTCCCTTTACCACCCCTACACCTAAAAGGGAAAGTGGTAGGAATTGTCATCAGAACTTGAAAAAAATATAGTTGTAGAAGAGGGCCACATAATAGGAGGAATGGCTTTGAATTGAATGATGCAGTCAATCCCTGGCAAACCAATGAGGGAGCCAGGGGAGTATATACCCCACTTCACTCTGCTCCTGTCCTCTAATCTTCTGCCATTGCTGCCCATTGACCAAATTCAACTAGAGAAGCAAGAGGGGGGCAGGAATTTGCAGTTGATGCAATAAAGATCAGCCTCCTGAGGTACAGAGTATACTGGAGAAGGGGCAACCAGAAAATATTCATTACAGGTAGCTATATAATTTAATAACTTTGGCAACTTTTAAGTGAATTTGTTAAGTGATACTTGAATACTGTTACTAGGTACAGAAGAATTATCAGATTTCTCCTAGGATTTCATATTACTTCTTGAGTTCCACTAAGCTACTTTATGTCCGAACTTATGTTTTTTTTTTTAATTTTAGATATTAAATTTCAATTGTAAAACATTGACGTGTTATTCTTTTTCTAATACCAAAGCATACTATGAATTTTGTATGTTATTACTACTGGGCTATTTAAAATTATTTAAAATGATCACTCAACAATAAATATAATCAAAATGCCTAGATTGGAATATTTTTAGAAAGTCACTAAGCTAGAGAACATCTTTTTCTCCTTGGCAAATAAATGCTGTAATCATTGTTTACAAATGTTTGTCTCCAACCTCTAGCCCACTTGGCACCTTAACCACATTCTCCTTTCTTAATCCCTTTTTGAGTTGAATTGCTCTCAAGTGCAAGTTTTCCTCTTGTTTTATTTGATTTGTTTAAGCCAATTAACTGTCATTTGGCAGCACAGCATAGTGACTTGACTCTGGAGTCAGACTATCAGGGTTGGATCCTGGTTCTGCCACTTACAAGCTGTGCAGTCTATGACTAAGTTCCTCATTTTAAGTAAGAGGATAATGGTGTCATTCACTTCATAGGGTTGTTTGTGAGATTTAAGTATGTAAAGCACTTAGAACAGTACCTGGCATGTAGTAAATGCTAGATAAATGATACCTCCTTTTGAGCTATGCACAATGCTGATATTGCACTTATCACTTATTCGTTATATCTTGGTCTCATTCCTTATTACAAATAGAAAAAGATGACTCTTAACAGTATTCACTAATCATCATCATCATAAGAGTTTTAATACTTTTTTCATGTTTGCTAATTCAGTGGAAGCAGTGTACTTTTTGAATGTTGCTATTCTCTTTGGCTTTTTAGACACATCTAATATTTTTGGCCAAGTGGTATACCTCTGGCATGTAATGTTCTTTATAGTGTCAGACTGAGAAAACTCACTCTAGCTCAAAATAATGATATTGTCTAGCTACTATCACTAGACATTGAAATGTTGAAGATGCAAAATATGTTTTGATTTTTTTTATTATGTGTGCTCTGTTTATATATTCCCAAAGTTGTTGACTGACTGCATACAATAGGGAAATACTAAGATGGTAGTTTGGAATAATTTTCCAAAAACATTTATGATCAATGCCTTCCTGGTGAATGCCACCCTAGGTCCTGGAAATCATCTCTAGCCTGAAGAACCACTGAGAAAACTAAGGATATTTTTGGGTGATCCTGATACTTTGTTTGAAATAGGCAAATACCCTTTAATTTGGTTGAATCATGAAATTGCTGATACTTGGTTTTTTTTTTTTTTTGGACAACAACAAGAGGAGGCAGTTTTATATGGCTCAATGTAATCAAACCACTTTGAGCCTGGTGGATCCACCTGGTAACAGGTCTTGGTTGTGAAGCCTTATTATAAGGTCTAAATGCTAAATGGTAGTGTTCCTTTTTTCTTTATTCTACTAGGTGTTGTGGAATATTTAAGCAATGGAGGAGTAGCTGACAACCATAAAGACTTCAAAGAACTAAGGTACAATGAGTGTCTTATGAACTTCAGCTGCAATGGAAAGAATGGAAGCTCAGAAGGGAGAATCACACATGGCTTCCAACTTAAGAGCGCCTATGAAAATAACTTGATGCCTTACACCAATTACACCTTTGATTTCAAAGTGAGTGGCAGCCTTTAGGCTGGTGTAGAAATTATTTCAAATACAAGCATGTGACAAGAAAGGTGTAAATTTTTTATTTATGATTAATTGTATAATCTTCAGGAATTTTTAGATTCCCAAAATGTCTAGGCTAAGTATACACTTAAATGTAAGGAGGTTTGTTGGGGTTTGTGGTTATTATTGTTGTCTTGAGAATTCCTTTTGAACCCTCATTTGTTCAAATTTCAGGTAATATTGATAACAGCAAAAACTTCTAAAATGCTTACTGTGTGCCAGGCACTATTCAAAGCAACTTGTATATATTAATACAGTTAATCCCCACCTGTCCATACCATCCTTAACTTTCAGCAAGAATCCAAATAATAAGCACCTAATATAGCAAAACTCACCTTGAATGAATTTATATAGTCTTTCTTCAAAATTTTTATAGTACTTTGATTGATATCTTTCTTTTAGGGATGGGGTTAGAGAAGGTTGTACTTAAGGTCTATTTTATATCCTTGTATTCACACTAATATATTCCCAGGCAGTGGAACACACTAGCTTATTAAAAAAGGAAAAGAAAAACATTTTTTGCAAAATAAGAAAAAAAACTTGGAGGTTTGGTCCCATTGTATAGGACCAGCTGTTCTTTAGAAAACTTGATTGTGGTGTCTCTCTATAGTTACTCTCTTTCCCATTGCCAATTTTCTGATTACTGTATCTACCCATAGCTTTCTGTCACACCTCTTTTTGACTTTCTGGCATTTCAGGCATCTATACTAAAATCTTATATTATCCTGAAAAAATGCAGGATGTTAGAAAGTGGTTTGGTATATGAAGCGGGCTCTTTCACATCTCCAATAACCCTTTCCCTTTTTAGTGTTTGTTAGCTCCTTTCCAAGAAACAAATAGTAGGAGGAAGAAAGGAAATTTGTGTGTTATTTATTAATCAACTTTTGTAATCATGAAATGAAAAAAAATTGCTTAGAAGTTGAATCTATTTTAATACTTTTGCTATTAGAGGAGGTAATTTTATCCGGTGATAGTTCATTTTGTTTCAGTCACTCATATGCAGTGATGTGCTGGTAAATATTTAATAACGAGCTCTCTGGGAAAAAGCCCTGATTTGTAGTGTTTGCTGATTTCTGTGGCTTAACACAGTTGGGAAGGAGGTGCTAAGAAAGCCAGTACTACCTTGCTTGAGCACACAACTGCTCTTACTTAAGCTTAAAGGAACACCTCTAAGATTAATGATAAACAGTTTACTAGAGCTTACATCCTATCCTTGTGACTATAGTGATACATAATACATCTGCCAGCATAACTCAGAAAACCTGTAATAAAGTTCCCCAAAGTAAGTGTTTAGTAATTCCACAACTATTTTTGCTGTTTTGGTATGTGTGTAGGTAAAAAGGTAAAAAAAATTTCTATCTCGCCTAGACTTTTTGAAGGGTTATTTTTTCTTGTCCATTAACCAAAAAGCATCTTCCTCAGTCATCTGAATTGGTTTAAAATTCGTTATTGATGTTTCTTCAAAAGATATTACATGTGTTAATAATTGAATAAGAAACCTTATTGAACAATTTTCACTGTCCAAAGAAGTACAGTTAAAGAACTAGAAATTCCTGCCTCAGAAAGTGTTTGATGTTTGGATATATGGGATGGGATGAGAGATAAGGACAGAGCTATAAATCGGTGGGTGAGAGGTATATATGGGAAGATAAATAGGCCGGCTGAATAGATGGATGGGATGAGAGGGTGGAATAGGATGGGAAGGAAGGATGGCCAGAGAATGAACTAAGGGCACACCTGACTAGAGAGAATTGAGCTTTTAGTCCAAGTAATAGAGAATGGACTTTTCAGTTTTATACAAATATTTTACATAATTAATGCTATTCCAATATTAAAGGCATTCAGTAAAAAAGGATAGGTAACATCAAATATAAAATGTCATATGATCAGCATTAAATACAGATCCAAATACAGTATCCTGCTGTTGTACCAGTGGGGTGTTTAATTTTGTTTACTTGGCTTAGCATTTGTTTACTTTCTTGGTTATTGAATAAGATAGAAATGTACAAAAGTGATATTTGGAACTCAGATTCATTCAATCTAGAACTGATTTGGAGTGAACTGAAGGATAAGCAGTTAGGAAAATTACTCCTTTCTCAACATTATTTGCAGACCAGGTATGTTTAATAAACAGCTTAAACCTGCTGCTGCTGTACCTCACCCCATCCCTAGCCCCCAGTGTAAGGGTGTGCTTGAGTCATTTAATGAAAAGAGGAAGGACAGCTTTCCTGTTGTGTCAAGTAGTAAACCTTTCTCTGTTATATTATGAAATTTATAATTTTCTCACGTTCTTTTCAAAAAACAAAACTTAGCATAATGGTAACTCATAATCTGTTCTCACTGTTTTTACTTTTTTCTCAAATACAGTTCTATAGACTTATATAATACAATATAGTCTTTACTAATGTAAAACTACTTTCCCTCATTGTTGTCTTTTTTAAAAAGAAACTAAATCAAAAAAGGTTGAGAATCGTTAGTCTCTAATCTTCTTTGTAAATATGATCAAAGTTGGGGATCCTCCCCATATATGCATTATGTACAAATATTTGGGCAAATTCACAGACATAACCTTGCAGGGTTTTGATAAAAGTTCTTACTCTGTATGTTTCAAATGAAGAAAATAATTACAAGTGATGCCCCCAATTAAATGCATCTTACTTTCTGGGTGTTTAACATCTTTCTTGGAGCCTACATTTGCACAGAACTCTAGCAGCTGATGTGCATAATGGCTGTAATAAAGAGATAAGATATAGGTTTAATTCAACATAAGTGATTGAGTTTATTTTATTTGTATTTTGTTTATAGGTGAAGCAAAAGGTGGTCTCATAAGGGGAAGTAAAACCACTCTGACCCTTGTTAACTCTTTTCCTAAAACATTCACTATAAAACTAGGGATTAACCAAAATGAAGGGATAATAGCTTGTGATCATATTATTTCCTGACTATTTGGACTTGGAGTATTGGACTTGAAGTTCCCTGGACTCAAGTAGCTTCCTTACTTTGTGGTAAAGTAAGGTTGGATAAAGTGAGGTGTTCTGTCCTAAAAGAAGAACTATTTTGGTCTTGGTCAAATGAAAATCAGCAAACTGAAGTGATTATTTCCAAAATTTTATAAAATTTTTTTCATTAATTTTTTAAAAAGTAGCTCATTTCATTGTGCTATCATTTAAAGTATTGGCTGGAATTCATTATGTATAGCATTTGTAAACAGGTACTTACAGGTGTGGAAATATATCTCCCTACTTGGGCTCAGGCTCTCTTGATTTGGATAGGAGCTAGATAGGAAGAAATTTGATTTTGCTCTCTTACATACACAGCCTGGGACAATAAAGGCCCGCTGGTTTTGAGACATACTGATCGGACAAATCAAATCATCTAGCTCTGAAAGATAAAACTGATATATGTGGGTCCCTGCTGAATGATTTCTGTTTAGTTATCCTTATGCAGCAAGGAAATCCAGAATTTACACTTATACCATGAATTGTGAAAATGAGTATTTTAAACTAAAGAACAAACTGTAACAGTTAACTGTATGTAGTATTTTGTATGTGTATAGCAAATCTGGGAAAACTGAACTAAGATTAGCAAATCTGACAACATGCTTTACTGTGGCTTCATTCAGTTGTGTGTGGATATCTTGGCATGTAAATGAATATAATGCCAATTATTATAAAATAATTTGGGTCATACCTGTTCATTAAATATATATTTATATAAATATCCTATTTTCTACTTATTGTAACTGATAGAATTAGTACAGTTTCCATTATATTTACACTGATATATTAGATTTTACTAAACCAAGCAGGCCAATTCTGGAGATGACTAGACATGATTTGGCGTGTTTAGTTTCTCAGTTTATCACTTATGCACAAATGTAAGGCTTTATGATTCTGTTAGAGTGCTGTGTTTCCTTATTGAGCCACCTCTATTTCATGTAACACCCCTTGAAGACGTGAGCCTTATTTGACCCACTGTTAAGACAGTAGGTACCAGAAGTAAGGTCACTCAGTTATTTGGCTTTTACAAATTATGGATTGTTCTTTATATATCTTGATTTTTTTCTTTTTTCTAAGCATATATTTTTCTTTTTTTCCAATCCCCAATCTCTTTCCAGGGCGTGATTGACTACATTTTCTATTCCAAGACTCATATGAACGTGCTTGGTGTCCTGGGGCCTTTAGATCCTCAATGGCTGGTTGAGAACAACATCACTGGGTGTCCACACCCTCACATCCCTTCAGACCACTTCTCACTGTTAACACAACTTGAACTCCACCCTCCACTCCTGCCTCTTGTCAATGGTGTTCACTTGCCTAATCGGAGGTAGTGGAGTACTACCCCGTAAAGACGGGGATCTGTTGCTATGGACCTGTACAGTTGTAAATCAAAGTATGTAGGAGTGAAGTATGGCCATCCTTAAGCTGCTTCTTCAGGTTCCTTTCATTATGTGTTTGCTATAAGACTTTGTACATTTTTGTGCATATTGGTATCATTTGGCACTAGGGCTGGAACCAAAGTATTAGTCTCTTTCCAAAATTTTAATTTAACATGTTTTTAAATTGGACTTTCTTCATGTTATATTAGGCATCCGCATTCATAATGGATAGATTACCAATTGGAGGCCCAACAACAGTGTATTTGTTTTTCCAAATCACATGCTTTCTTTTGAGTGGTTTCAAATGAGCTAACCATTTTGTAAAAGGCAATTTTTTAAAACTATAAGATTTTAAACTGAATGATGGCATGCCTTGCAGGGAAAACTTTTTTGAATTTCTGTTTCTTTATAACAAACTGATTTTTGGCTTCCCTAGTCATTTGCACATTAACAGAGCACTTAAATTTGCTTGATCTGTATATAAGCTATGATACAGCCTCTAGCCATAATAAGAAAATTTGAGAAATTAAAGATGGTTGCACAACATGCTTTCAAAATCAAGCATTTAACACCACATGACCGTTTGTTGGCCAAATGCTGGTTGTTTTTTTTTTATGTTTTTCTGAGGAGTCACTTTTTTTTTGGTCCCCTTATAAGTTATAACCTTAGAAGTATTCTAAGCCTCTCTCTCCAGTTTATTTATAGGGAAACAGCAGTTAATTTATACTGCCACACATCTTGAAAATAGAATTTGGTATGTTTAGGATGCCCACAAAATTAGTGTCTAGTATTTTTCATTCCTATTCACCCTTCTTTTCTGTCTGGTTATGCTGGAAAAACAGATATTATATGATCTGTATCATTTTTGCTGTTACGGTCAAATGTTTAAAAAAAAAAAATGCTGAATGAAAAGACCCTGATCAATGTTTTAGAAGGGAAAAGCCATACAAATATTTCATGTTTCCCAAAGCAGGTTATATGGCTTGTTGGTTTTGGTTTTTTGAGGTGGCAGTGGAAAGGATTTGGGGAAGAAAGAACAAATATTGGGCAGTAGTTGAAAACCTTACATAATTTTTCCTGACTCTAGCTGCCAAATGGCCATTGTATGCTTTTAATCTTTGTTTCCGTTGTCTGTCAGGGTTGAATTAAGAAGCTACTGGTTTATTCCCAACTGTTGCCTTTAGATATGTTGGAATCCTTTTTTGCCCAGAGGGGCCAGTTGCAAATCTGTGACTCAAAAGGCAGTGAACATAATATCATTTTCTGGGGGAAAAATTGGTTGGCTACTTGATGTTAATTATGGCACAGGAAAAGGTTGTGTCTGTGTTTTTAAGTTTTTCTTTATTCTGCTTTTTTGCTGCTATAAGAGTTTTCTGAAATTTATATTTTAAACTTTTCATGCACTTTACTGTTTCTAGTCTCAAAATGTGATATTTTTAATAAACAAGAAATTTTCCATTATGTGAATGAAATTTTAAAAGAAAATAGCCTATATTTGTGTCTCACTAATATATAAAGTACAGGTCAAATTTAAATTATTTAATTAGTTTTAAATATAAACAATTTGTCTCCTCTTAAACATGACATCGTAGGCTGTTTTATTAGTCTTAAATGATGCATTTACTTTGGTCATTTTATACTAATTTCTTCCATAGTAAATTAATCAGGCTATATGAGATAATATTTCCCCAAAGGGTAATTTTCGAGGGTGGTGGGATGATGCATTATCATACATGGGATTGCATTAGCAGAAGGGTTCTGTAAAGCCTAAACTCCCTTTTAAAAGTGCCTAGTGATAGAGGCGTTGTTTGTCATCTATTGTAATTGGAATGTCATTTTAGTTCAGTGAAGTTTGATGTAAATAAAATATTCTTTTAAAAATGTTAAAGTACCAGAATAAACAAAAGGAAACAACCCTTAAGATGACAGATTTTCCTCAACATGCAGGTATCCCTTCTTATATACCTCAAGCATCCGACATCTAGCCATGCAAATTGATTACCTGAAGCATAGTACTGGAAAGTAGAATAGCATGAAAAACTTAATTTTGTGGACATTACCTTTTTTTGTAATCAGCTACTGTATGTTTTATTTTAGATCTTTTGTTTTGGGTGGGTTTTCTGCTCTGGAGGTATATGCACTAACAAAACATTTTCCTCCTTTCATATACGCGTGTTAATTAGCAATGTGAGCAATATTTCCTACCATACTTCACTCCCAATATTTTTTGAGATGTTTGTATAAAATGGAATTTAAAGTTCACTTATGATTGTATATGAACCACAGAGGAGCCCATTTATTAATAAACTTTTTTAATAGTTAAATGTAGAGGGAAAAAATAAAAAAATTGGGAAACATTGTAAACAGCTTAAGTTTATTTTGTGTATGATCGAGGCACCCTGTTGCAGGAAGGTGTGTAATTGGGTTCTCTCTGCTTCCAAATGCACTCTTTCAAACCATTCATTATCCTGTGTATTTTTAATGTGGTTTTAGTAAATGTTGGTAGTAGCTCTGTTAAAGTAGGTAATTGTGTTATGTTTTGGGTGGCACACACACTTGGGGCATGGTAACCCAGATTTCATGTGCACGGTTTCCCTTTTAGCCCACTGCCCAAATTTCACACACCCTTCACCTTTTGTTCCCTTTGTAAAAGGAGTGGTATCTGTTTTGAGCTGCCAATTCAGATGATCAGAAATGCTGCTTTCCTCAGCATTGTCTTGTTAAAACACATGCTATTTGGAACTTTGGCAGTGAGAAGCCAAAAGGAAGAGGTGAATGACATATGGTATATATTCAGTGAAGGTAAAATTTATATGCTCATATACTTCCTAGTTCTCAGAATAAGTTACTAAGCTTTACGCCATTGGGCTGCTGCATATTTTATCTGAAGATAAAAGAAAATTTGGGCATTTTTAGAATGTGATACCTGTTTTTTTAACTGTTAAATATTATTTCTGATATTTGTCTAAGAACTGGAGTGTTCTTTAAATTTATTAAAACAGTGTTGTTTGAGGAAGAGAAAACGGCACTGTTTGCCATTACTACAGTCATACAAGTGCATGTCAAGTCACCCATTCTCTCAGGCATCAGAATCCGCCTCATAGCTTTACACATTTTAATGGGGAATATTGCAGCATCCTCAGGACTGACATCTGGGAAAGGCTCAAATCCACTTACTGCTCCTTGCTTGTTGACTTTGTTTTAAAATATTGTGCCTGGTGTCAACTTTTAAGCAACAGCACTGCCTAAAAGCAAGCAGAGAACAGAATCCCAGCACCATTCTATAGGCAACTTTTTAGAATTCAGATATAGTAAATCTGTTCAAGATTTATGATGTTTTATGTAAAAAAAAAATTTTGTATAACATAGCTGAATATTTTTGTTTCATTTCTTTGATGTAAGGCGTGTGAACATTCGTTTGAATATCACATGTTAAAGTCAGGTATGGCACAATGGGTTCTGAGACCAGCTTACCCCCCCTTCCCCACCCCCACCATCCCCTCCCATTTGCCTTGTTCTAAGCTCTTTCTTTTCAAATTACTTTTCTGATATTCATAGGCAGATATTTAATTTTACTAAATAAGCATCCTGTGTGAATGTATTAAAGAAGCCACTGTGTTTTAGTGTCTTAGTTTGCAAAAATATAAAGCTCCATTTCTTATTTGCCCCATTTTTTTTTTGGTGTCTCAAAGTTATATATTAAATCACAGAAAAGCAAGGGAGGAAGTTGAAAGATATCTAAGGCTCATATCACTTGATTCTATGGTAGATTATATTAGAATTGAGAGTGTGGCACATTAAAACTGGAACATGGACAAACGTATTGTGTTCCATTTTAAAATTCTGTCTTCTAAGTATATATTGTTGAATGGATAAAAATTTAAGTTTGTATTTGCATTTCCAAGGGTTTCTAAAAATCACGAATGCATTTATACTTTCAATATCAAATAACAAAGAGTAGAGAAAGCACAAGGAAAAACAGGTTAAATATGTTCTTTGAAGGAACCAGAGGCATATGGTTTGTCATTCTAATACAAGGCTCGATTTTCTAGTGATAAAAATTGACTGTGTCCCAATACTTATTTGATTGTGAGCTTTTTTATTCTGAGTTTCTGAGATATTGTAATAGCTTTGCAAAATATGCTGACTGATCGGTAGCTTTGGTTACAGAAAACATCAGTTTTTGCTACAATGGTTTTATAGCAAGCAAAGATTTTATGGCACATTTTCAAAATGGCACTCATGTATTTTGACAGAAATATGAATTCTTACATTTGTAAGGTATTCTTTCTCTTTTTCCTACCTGCCCTCCCCTTTTTCAAAAGAAAAAACACCTTTCTAACATGGAGAATATTCATTTTACCCCTTTCCTTGTGAATTATGTCTGTAGAGCTCTGTGAATTGTAGGTAGACAAATTAACTAGGGAATTTAGAATTATTTTTCTAAGCCAGGAACTTCAACTGAAGTTTTGAATTTGTAGACAGATGAGAATTTTAAGTTTATGGTTGCTTTGGGTGATTTTAATTTTATAATACCATCATAATCACCAATTTTAAATTCAAACAGAAGTAAGTTAGTACATCTTTAACCCAGCTTATTCACCGAAGTTGTAATCTATTGAACAGGGTGCCAAGAGCATCTTTCATTTTGTAGAGTGATATGCATATCTTTGTTTTATAAATGTCACCTAAAAGCGTAAGGGTAAAAGAGAAAAAGGAAAGCCCTTACAACTATACTGCTGTTACATCTATATACTGTTCTGAATAAGATCCACAAAAAATTAAAAAACAGTCCTTTTGTGGAAGGTGGTAGGGGAGAGCATACATATTTCCTGTTTTAACCAAATACCTTCTTTATGTAAATTTCTCTATTAAATCACAAGCCCTACAACAAGAAAAAATAGGGAGATACCAGGAAAATACCAAGCTTTATTAACCTAGTTAGTAATATCTTTTGGCATAAGTTTGGTTAGACTTGTGTTATTCTTGGAACCAAAGGAAAACAAATGTGTTGAGATTTTCATTCAACAAACATGATGTTGAAGTGATGGAATATTTCTAAGTAAAGTAGCTTTTACTTTCACAGCATATGAAATAAGGACATTTCTACCTATTAAATGTAAATTTGATGGCACATCATATAAACTGAATAGCATTGAACTGAAATTAGAAGTGTCATCAGAAATCACATTATGAAAAAGATAGACAAATGCCAAGTGATATGACTCTTTTGGCATGGTAACTTTCAGAATCTTTCAGAAGGCATACTTTGGCACCTATTACAAGTTATTTTTGTTATAACAATCTCCTTGAATTTAGATAATTTCTCTGTATGTCTGTCACTTTTAACTCTAAAGCATAAGACTCATGGTAGCCCTCTCAGAAGTGGTCCTTTTTTGCTCAGTTTTGTGTTAATTTCAAATTACTGATGTATTTTCTTTCAAGCTATCAATTGTTATATGTACTACATTTGTTTGATTTGCCTGTAGTTATCTGAACTCCCAAAATTGGCTCAGCATTGATGTGTCAAACAATGGCTTTGCTTCTTACTGAACAGACTTAGTGTCCTGCTACTTGTTTCAATCTTGATGCAGTAAGTGATGCAGTATCTGGGTTTGTATTTATTCAGAAACTGTACTGTCCTTTCTCTGTGCTTAACTTGCTAAAAATATATTCCCTTACCTGTGAAATTCCTGAGCGGTGCTCTGCCAACTTTTGTGGGGGAGGGATTTGGATGGCTGTGTTACCACACACTGGATCTGGAATTGTTCAGCGTTGTGAGTGGCAAATTTCTTAAACACCAGCAGCACTGAGAAGTGCACTATGGGCATTCGTACAGTTGTCCAAATGCAAACAATTCTTTCATCTAGGAGAAGCTGAGGTATAGAGTTAAATAGGAATACTTGGAATAGTTTGAGGAGAATGAATGTTTCAACTTTGGCTTTGTCATCTCTGGAGTGGGGTGATACGGACTTTTTTAAGAGAAAGAACGTGTATGTACCTTTTCTCTCTAAAAGGGCCAGCTTATGTTGGTCAAATTCACCATAGATTAATTTATATCTTCTTGTGATTTCTGTCAACCATATAACAAGTGCCAACTAATTGTCCATGGGACAATCTACTCTTCCACTCAATTTACCATTTGAGTAGGGAAGGGTTCATTTATTTTCATTACCTGGCATTAAGTTAAATAATTCATTGTTTTGCATACGTTTGAGTCATTTTGTGGCCTATAAAGTGTTTTTGTAACTATTTAATTCCAATGGTCAGAAAGTGAAGCACACGATTTTAAAACCAAGCAAGGTGTTTTAATATTTTCTTTCCCTGAATACTTGTTTCTATTAATACTATTCCAAAACAAATTCTACTGTTTTAGGTTGTGTATTTACTTTGCTTTTATTCTAAGAAAAAGCCAAGCACTAAATCAACTTGTTACTGTGTTCCAATAATCAGTTTAAAATCTAAGGTTTTCTTTTTTTTTTAATTAGAAAATTTAATGAAGTGCCATATAATTGTAGCTTGCTAGTGTTTAATGTTTAATAGACTGGTTCTGTGGTGTTCTAACCATTTAACACTCTGTCATCCCTGGAGAAAAGTGGTTCTACTCTTATTGACCACATTCTCTTGACAAAATCACCAGCTGCTTTATTTTTCTATTTATTACAGTTAAACAGTTGATAAGGTCTGAATCTTGACCAAACTGCTCAGCTAAGATGTTTTTCACAGTAGATACTGTACAAAGTGTGCGTGCAAAAGGACACAGTTGGGAGATAGATAGTATTTTTTCATTAATGTGAACATTGATTAAATAAAGCAGTCCTGCCTTTTAAATCTCATGGCAGCTCAGAAGGGAGGTGCTTAAGAACCTTAACTACTATGTCAGATGACAAAATACTTTTTTCCATTTTGGAGATTGGTTACTGCTCACACATGATGTATAGGGCTAAATATATGCTTGTTTCTTTGCACCTGTGTACTTCCCCTTCTCTCCCTTCCTTTCCTTCCCCTGTAGGCAATAAATGGCCATTTTGCAACTGCATACCTCTGTCTTGGTTTTTGACTCTTTATTTGTGCAGTATAAGTTTCTGCTTTTAGGTTGGTACTTCTCTTGTAAAGTGAAGTAGGGAGGCAAGATAATTCAGGCAAAATACGTAATTACAAATTCATGCTACTTTTTTTTTTTTTTGGTAAAAACTACATCACTGCTTTGTTTAGTATAGATTCTGAAGTTAGTTATGTGACTTGCTTTGCCTGAAGAAATCTAAGGAAAGGGACATGGTGTCATGTCTGAGTGGAATTTTAAGAGCCATTGTATAAGTTGCTGTATTCCCTTTTCTTGCCTTAGTGATTGTGGAAGGATATGCTGAGATGGAATCTCTCCATCCTAGATCCTTGAGTGACAAGCAAAAACTTGATGAACAGATGAACAGAACTACCCTGCTGACCTTTGGACATGCAGTATAAGAAACAACTACTAAATATCAGTATCTAAATATAATAAAGGTTATTAGGGCATAACTTTAGCCCATCCTGTGTGATAGACAGACAACAGATCTGCTGAGTTACTAATAATGACCAAACTCAACAGCTGGACCTGCCATGACCTAGAGTAAATTCATTCAACAAACATGAAGGTGTCTTCTGTGAACAAGGTGCTGTGGAGGATATTAAGATGAAAAACATCTTAATAATCCCTGTTCTCCAAGAATCCACATTCCAAATACTCTTTATGACACAGGAGAAGATACTAAACTATTTTAAAGACATCTTAAATCTTAGAATCTTGGAAGGGGGGAAGGAAGGCGAGAGGGGGCACGCAGTGAAATAATTAGGAATTTTGCAAACCATGTTTAGGGATAGCTGAAAAAATGATTTTAAGATATGGTGTGATTGAGAACAGATTATTCTTGGAGAGTAAAACAATAAAGAAACTGAGTTGTCCAGCTTAACAAGTGCTTGGGAAAGATAATGGCAGATTATTTTGGAACAGATTGCCAACATTGACAGAAATCTCTAGGCTGAAGTTTCAATGCCTACTGACTTTTTTTTTTTTTTTTTAAACCAAGGATCCAGTGTGAGCCTGTCACTGACCCTGAGGAACTTGTCTCCACAGAAGCCCTTTATGTTGGCCAGTCTTTAGGAAGTCCTCCAAACTTAGTCACTCACCTCTAAAGTGGATCTTGAAGTTGTCCAGGTTTTAAGATAACTACCTTGTTAAGATGATACTCCTGAGATAGGTCATTGAACACATTCACCAAGTGTCCTTACATTCCACTATGTGACCTTGGACAAAATGTACACTTGTTGGTAAAGTAGAGATAAACTAAATTTCATGGAGTGCTTTTCTCAAAAGCAGAGTCCAGGAAAAGGGCTTGCATGGAGGTAATTTATTTGGGTAAGTGTTCCCAAGAAAGAATGGGGGACTAGGAAGAATGAAATAGGGAAGGAGAGAAAGCCAAGTCAAGCATGTATTATTGAGCTAATCACCTCTTTGGGTAACTGGGACATAAATCTGCCAGGGACCCTCTGAGGAGCTGAATTGCTATCGGAAAGCACCTGAAAATTATCTTCATGAGGGATGGGAGAGGAATTTATTTGTGGGCTCCCATCTTCTGTGAGGCAAGGGGGTTACTCCATGGATGTTAATAATTTCCCATCCGTGTTTGTGCACATATGAAATTCACTTAGCAAGTTTCTTTAGGTTTTCTATATAGTAATAGTGGAGAAATAAATAGGTTGAGAGTGCAGAAAGCAAGAAACATTTGGTGCAGATCAGGCAAAGTGCATTAAGTTACACCCATGTGCATCTGGTTGCTAAGGCAATGGTGAGAATAAAAGGAAGTGAGCTGAGAGGGTATGAGATGGAGCACAATAGGAGTCATACAGTGTACCCCTTGC
Source organism: Daubentonia madagascariensis (assembly GCA_023783475.1). Taxonomy (NCBI): domain Eukaryota; kingdom Metazoa; phylum Chordata; class Mammalia; order Primates; family Daubentoniidae; genus Daubentonia; species Daubentonia madagascariensis. The sequence goes on along the minus strand of JAKFHU010001268.1, from coordinate 7,134,879 downwards.
ACTGGTGAAATCTGTTTGGGCCCAAAGTTAAGTCCATTTCATCACAGCCTTCCAGGTTGTGGCAGACTGCCATCACCTTTCCCAAGCACTTGTTAATCTCACCAAAATATAGACGAGGAGTAGTGGAACAAAGTATAGTCCATTGCTGCAACTGGTTTTGAGGCTGTGATCAAAATTTGTCATCTTCCATCATGCATGGATTTTACTCAGTTTTGCACCATTACATCACTGGGTCTAGGTTGATTCTCTGAGGTTGGGTGCCCAGACCTTCATCCCAATGGGATACTTTATGCTGTTGGGTCAGGGTTGCTTTAATGGGCATAAAAGAACCAAGAGATGCCCAGTGAATCCCTTTGGTTCCAGACATGTTCCTTTCTGCTTCTCACTGTGTAGGCAGCAATCCTGCCTTCTCATGGTGAGTCTTTGCTTGTACACCAGCATCGTGAGCCCAAAATGACCCCTTCCTAGAGGCAGCCTATATATATCCAATGCCTTGGCCTGTGTGGGTGTAAAGTCCCAGTCTTAGACCACCTCAGCAACTCTGAAGGGCCTTCCCAATCTTCAAAGTTCCCAGGATGCCTTTGTTGAGACTGTATTATCCCCCTCAACTTCTTCCTCAGTCCGATCCCAGTTCTTTTCCTTCCCTTTCCCAGGGTTTGATTCCAAGAGCACTCACTGATAAATTTCCTGCATGCTAATCTCTGTCTAGCATCTGCATCCTGGGGAATACAACCTGAAACACCAAATTCCAAGGAGGCATGCCAGTAGTATATTAGGACCGCTTCCATGACTCCTTGCTAAGACTTTAAATCTTTGTTCACTAGAGAGTGCCACTATGTCAATAAATGTAGTCTTATTTGGGTCCCCCAGCCCCCATATTGAAGATCCACTCCCACATGTTTCTCCAGTTCTTAGTCATAATGTTAGCCAGATTTTAGAATTGTTTGGGTGTGTGTGCTCTTTTCTTCTGGTACAGGTACTGTATTTCTCTGCTCAGGCTGCACTGTGATATGATGATAGTTACTGGTCTCGAGTACAAGAGAGGAGGCAGGGGTGGATAGAAAGGAGGACAAGCATCATCTTGTGAGATACCTACTATGTGAGAACTTTGTGGGTTATGTAGGCAAAGGGAGGTTTCTTTCCTCTAGCAAGGGAAAGACCTTGAGGGTTAAGAATATCCGGGGATTCAAGCTTTTCTCACTTTTCTACTCAAATGTCCCCATCCCAGGTTTCAGGGTCTTACTTTAAATGTACACCCTTGAAAACTATGCCCATATTCTTTTTGGCTCTGGTGCTACTGTGCAAATCCTAAGCCTGATCTTTGGCACCGTTTGCTCCATGGCTGCTGAAATAATGGACTTTAAACACTGCCTTGGGTGTATTCTTACTCTCATAGTATGCCTTGAGTTATAGTTGGCTAATCTGAGCCTGTCATTTTCCTTTTTCAAGGTGTCTAAAGTCAATCTTGAAAACCAGATAACTCCACAGTTCTTATACTTACCATTCCCCGATACAGTTTAAGTGCTGCTTCCCACATAAGCCAATGCTTATTTTCCACTTGCACTTCAAGTCTACCACAAAGGAAAGCATACTAGGGGTCACCAGTCAGCAATGAGGTGACTGAAGAGTGATCCAGGTCCAGGATCCCATCTTAAGCCTTTGTTTTCTTGGGCTACTTCTGGTACTAATTGTCTCAGTTTAAATTCCCCTGAAGGACAGAGCCTGTTAGATTTTCCTTGCAGGTAGTTTATTTTGGGATGTGATCTGAAGAAACAAGAGTGGGAACTGGGACAAGTCAAACAGGGAAAGATGACAGGTAAATTTAGCGGTGAGTGATTGAGCTCATCACTTCTGTGGGTAACTGAGGTTTGATCCTACCAGGAACCTTCTAAGGAGCCATGTAAAATGCACCTCAGAATGTCCACCTGAGGGGGAGAGAATACTTATCCAATGGCTTCTATACCCCATTGGTCAAATGTCACTGACCTGGGTTTTAACTTCCTTGCATATCCAGGTTTAGCTTTTCTTCAAATATGATGTGGTAAAGGATTTTGAACTTCAACATAATACAATTACAGCCGTAAATTATGAAGTTCTTATTGAAATAAATTTAAGCATAGTCCTGTGTTTTCTAAGCATATATACCTTTATTCTTTATTTGTAGATCATGAAAAAGTATAAATTAATATAAAAAGATTTACTGTTATAGGGCTTATTATGCTACATACTGTTTATATGTAGCATAATAATGCTTCATATGCCTTTACTCATTTAATCCCAACAACCCAATAAAATAGGTACTGTTATTCTCTTAATTTTCCAGATGAGGAAACAAACCCAGAAAAGTTGGTAACTCAATAGCTGTGTGATCTTGGGCCTGAATTGGTGCAGGAAACAAGAAAAGGCTCTATAGCATGTCCAGGCTATAGTGCAAATGGCCCCTCCCATTGGGCCATAGAACCCTGCAGACCTATGGTTTTAGAGGTTTAGCTGCTGTTATACAGTGGGGGCAGGGAGGAACATATCTGGCACCCACGGGTACATATGGGTGACTTTTGGTACTCACTTGCTCCATTTTGCTGTTAAATTGACAGGTACAAGAATCATGGCTTGAAAGGGGCATGGTAACTGGTAACTAGGTAAACCACCAAGACCAGCAGAAGTGCTAGCTGAGGAAAAGAGGAAGCTGTGGGTGAGTGGGTTGTGAAAGAGGGAGATGATGAGTATCAATTGTAGTCCCAGAATAGCTGCAACAGAAGAGACTGTAGGTTATCTCACTAGCCTTTCCCATGTCTCTGGGGGGTGGGGGAATGGTGGGAGGAGATGCTTTCAGAACATATTATACAAAGCAAGTGGCTCTGAGTGGCCCAAGGTGAAGCTGTGGTGTAATGCCCCGATTCCCCTCTTTAGGACTCAAACACTATTTCTTCTCATCTGCTGGGAGTATAGAAAGCTGGGGGCTCTCTGCTGAGGCCCTCTCTGAGGAGAGAGAACTGCCTTGCCCAAGGTCATGCCCCAATGGGGGGAGGTCCCACCTGCAGCCAATGACTGGTGAATGTGGGGTTATTAAGGTTTAGCCCCCTTACATCAATGTGTGGCAATTCTGAAGGGACATGCCAACTCCAGAGCTCCCTGTGCAAATGGCTAAGGCCTTTGTTGTTGACTGTGTTGCTTTACTCACCTCCCAAGTTTGATCCTGAGCACTCTCATAAAAATTTTCTGAATGCCAATTTCCATCTAAAAATCTATTTCCTGGGATGTCCATCCTGTGTCAAGGAGGAGCAGGTTTCACATGGCAGGTAATCATACTAGTGCTCCTGGAAAATCTTACTACAGAAAACTAATGCTGGGCATATAAATTCCTAGTGCGTATGTATCTCATAAGTATATATTGAATACTTAAAACTGTAAAATATGTCAGCAAAAAACCATGTAGGCCTTATTTAAAGGGTCAATGTAGATCTAATTATTGGAATTGTGATCTCTTCATATGGATTAGGTTTAGAAATACCTATAATAAGGAATTACATTAGACAGGGTTCAGTTGGAAAACAGAAGCTAGTCTATTGCAATCAAGATAAATATAATGCAGGAAAATCAGTTAAATGGGCAAGGGAAAGATGAAGTCAAACAATAGACGGTGAGGCAAACCAGATATTAGCAACATCCAAAAGCCACTACAATGTTTAAGACATTGGGAAGAGATGGGATTACCTATCAGGAGCTAGAACCGTGGCAAGGGCTGCCCATAGGAGGTGGTATCACAGAGGGAAGGGCTATGTTTTAGGGGCTGGGATCACAAAGAAGGCTCTGCTGGAAATGCTATCTGGAGCCATAAGAGATAAATTCTCTGGCTTTCCCTTCCCTTGTTCCCGCCAGTTTTCCACCATGTCTCCCATTGGCTGAACCTAACCAGAGTGACTGGTAAAGAAGCCTGGAAAGTGTTGCTTCCTTAACACATTCAGAATAGAGGACAGTGGGGAATGCACGCGAGAGCAAGCAAACAAATGATTAGCACACGTTGCTGTTTTTACTACCCAGCATCCATTCTCACACTTCTAACCATTTTTAGCTATGATACAACCACAACCTAGAGCAGTTACATAGCAGGATGCGATTATCTTTTATATGAATGTACTCACCTCACTGATGCATTTCTTAATAATTTAGTAAAAAGAGTGTCCTCTGGACCCTTCGGAGGCAAGGGTATGGTTGCCGGTGGCACAATCTGAATCCATTCCAAATTTCCATCTCCATGATTCTCCAGACTCCTTTGCCCATGCTGTGCCATCCAGTACAACAGTCACTAGCCTCATGTGGCTATTCACCATTTGAGATAATTTTAAGAATATATATTGTATTAAAACATGGGTTCTAGCAAACTTGAAATTACATGTGTGGCTCACATTTCTGACAGCACTGTTCTTCAGTGTGCCAAGCAAGTTATGCCTTCTTTTGGCCTTATTTTATTAACCTAGCAGGTGATTGATACCATCTCTGGTGCTTAAGCCAACACATTAAATCCTGAATCCCAAGTGTATGTACCTATCTCAATAAATTCAGCCTGATCCAATCTTTATTTCATCCTTCTGAATAGTCTTAGAATATATTCCCATACGTGCTCCCCAGATTTCTTTTAATATAATTTGACAAAATTTGGCAACTCCTTTGGTATATTTGCTGTCTCATGCTGTAGCAGATCATGCACTTTTCCATCTGGGCTATGTTGGGATCAAACTGTTGTTATGAGATTAGAGACAGTGATGAGTATCTGGGAGAATAAGCATCTTCTTGTTAACCCAGCCAGGAAAGTTCATGGCTTCATCTCTGTCTGCCCAAATGTTACCATTCATAGTCTCAGTGTACCACTCCTTTCCAACCACGGCCCTTACCTGAGCATAAAATACCTGATAGGACTATACATTCAACTGATGTTGCAACTTTGCAACCTCTGTTATCAAGCCTTGGGCCTGATTCTCACCCATGTCTGCCTTATGGCTACAGAGCTGTAGAACGTGGCTACCTGGCTTGATTTTGAATTAAAAACTCAAGGCTTTAGGCTAATTTTTCTTTGTATATGCTCTTCAGGGCAGTCAGAAGCATCCATCCTATGTAATAATCCTTGTTAATCATGGTTACTATCATAATGATCAAATGCAACAGTTACTTGACCAAAGTCTTGCTTTTAAATTGTGCTATGTCTCAAGAAACCACAGCTTAAAGTTTTAGTAATTATGATACCACTGCATGCCACAAATTATTAGTGTCCCATTTCTTGCCTGTAAGGAGATCATTGTATTCATGGTGAAACAGATGACACAATTATTTTTATTTTTTAAAAAAGATTTAAATACACATAATAATTATACATATTTATGGGGTACACAGTGATGCAATACATGTAATGTATAGTGATCAGATCAGGGAAATTAGCATCTCAAATATTTATCATTTCTTTGTGTTGGGAACATTCAATATCCTCCTAGCTATTTGAAAAAATATATTATTAACTATAGTCATCCTACAGTGGTATAGAACACTAGAACTTATTCCTCCTATCAAGCTATAATTTTGTCTCCTTTAACAAATCTTTCCCTATCCCTCTATTCTCCCCATAGCCTTCCCCCAGCCTCTAGTATCCTCTGTTCTACTTTTGACTTCTGAGATCTTTTTTTTAAGTTTCCACATATGAGTGAGAACATGTGGTGGTTAACTTTCTGTTCCCGGCTTATTTCACTCAATGTAATATCCTCCAGTTCCATCCATGTTGCCATAAATGACAGGATTTCATTCTTTTTTATGGCTGAGTAGTATTCCATTATATATATATAACCCCATATGTTCTTCATTCGTCTGTTGTTGGGCACCTAGGTTGATTCCGTATCTTGGCTACTGTGAATAATGCTGCAGTAAACATGGGGGTGCAGAGGTCTCTTCTGTATACTAATTTCCTTTCCTTTGGAATAAAAGTCCACTAGTGGGATTGCTGGATCATATAGTATTTCTATTTGTAGTTTTTTTGAGGAACCTCCATGCTGGCTGTACTAATTTACATTCCCACCAATAGTGTATAAGAGTTTCCTTTTCAAGCCAAGTTCATTGGCTCACACCTGTAATCCTAGCTACAGGGGAGCCTGAGGTGGGAAGATTGCTTGAGGCCAGGAGTTCAAGGCTGCAGTTAGCTGTGATCATGCCACTGCCCTCCAGCCTGAGCAACAGATTGAGACCCAATCTCTTTAAAAAGAAAAAAAAAAAGTTTCCTTTTCTCTGCATTCTTTCCAGCATTTATTATTTTTTGTCTTTTTGGTACTAGCCATCCTAACTATTATGGTGAGGTGATACCTCATTGTCGTTCTGATTTGCATTTCCCTCATGCTTAGTGATGTTGAGCATTTTTTTCATATATTTCTTGGCCTTTTGTATGTCTTCTGAAACAGCTAAAAAAGAAATCAAGAAGGCAATCCCACTTACAATAGCTACAAAAAGAAAAAAAACCTAGGAATAAATTTAATGAAGGAGGTGAAAGACCTCTACAAGAAAGACTACAAAACATTGATAAAAGAAACTGAACAGGATACAAACAAATGGAAAAACATCCTATGCCCATGGATAAGAACTAATAGTGTTAAAATGACCATACTACCCAAAGCAATCTACAGGTTCAATGCAATCCTCCTCAAAATACCAATAACATTCTTCACAGACATAGAAAAGAAAATATGAGAATTTGTATGGAACCACAAAAAACCCCAAATAGCCAAAGCAATCCTCAGCAAAAAGAACAAAGTGGAGGAATCATACTACCAGACTTTAAAACATACTACAAACCTGTAATAACCAAAACAGCATGGCACTGGCATAAAAGCAGATACATAGACCAATAGAACAGAATAGAGAACCCAGAAATTAATCTATGTATCTATAGCCAACTGATTTCTTACAAAGGTGCCAAGAACATACACCAGGGAAAGGACAGTCTCTTCAATAAACGGTGACGGGAAAACTGGACATTTATACACAGAACAATGAAACTAGACCTCCACCTCTCACCCTATACAAAAATCAACTCAAAATGCAGCAAAGACCTAAATGTAAGACCTGAAACTATAAAACTACTAGAAGAAAAACAGGGGAAATACTTCAGGACATTGGACTGGGAAAAGATTTTATGAATACGCCCTCAAAAGCACAAGCAACGAAAACAAAATAAACAAATGGGATTATATCAAACTAAAGCTTCTAGACAGCAAAGGAAACGATTGACTGAAAAAGACAACCTATAGAATGGGAGAAAATATCTGCAAACTACTCATCTAACAAGGAATTAGTATCCAGAATATACAAGGAATTCAAACACCCCAACAGCAGGGGGGGAAAAAAATCCAATTGAAACATAGGCAAATGAACAACAGACATTTCTCAAAAGACAACACAATTTTAGAGTTCCATGTTGAATACCGGTTTCTTTGGACCATTCCTGGTACTAAGAGCTTATCATAAGAAGCCATTCAGAAAAGCTGAAATCACTCTGTGTATAGCAGACAGAAGACATTTAATGCAGGGGATTGGTCACACAGGTAATGGAAGAGCTGGGAAGCCAAATAAGAAGATATTGAGGGAATCCTGAAGTTAGGAAAAGGAGGAAACTGCTACTACCATTTGGTCTGATGGGGTAAAAGGAAGGACATAATGTTACTACGGCTTAGAAACTGAGCCATCTAACAGAAGCTAGAACCTCTCAGCCGCTATCTTGTGAGATCTGGAAATACACAGGATTATCCCATTGGAGCTGGTGTTACAGAGCACACAGCCACTGCCAGAGACGCCACTGAAGCAGAGAAAGAGAAGGAGAAATACCCTGGCTGCTTCTCTTTTCCCACCCTCAAGTAATCCAGCAAGGCTTCCCGTTTGCCATATCTACTCAGAAGCCACTTGTCAAAGTAGTCTGGGAAATCTGGACCCTGAGATACAGGCAGAACTAGGGAAGGATAGGAATGAACCTGAAAACAAGCAGGCAAATTAGCAGCATAGGAAACATACCTCATTCTTGTAATTATGTATACAGTAGGTGCTGTATATGGATTCATAGAGAGGATATGGTACAGACCTTGCTTCAGAGAAGTTTGTAAATATATGGCTATATCATATTTATATATATTATGTATGTCACTAGTAGTAACAGTGTGAATGCAGATAAATCTTGTATAATCCCAGCATTATTTCTGGTAGGGCTACTGCATTTTTTTTAGACAGTATATAGAAGAAATCATTATAGATACCATGTGATGAGAGGCAATGAAATTACCTAAAATAGCAAGCTTTTAAATAAGATTCTACCTAATTAGTTTCCTTATTCTGAAACCCAAAGAACAGCATACATTTTCCCTCCTATGAGCTTGGCTTTCTTTAGTGATTTGCAACTACATAACCAAGATGATTTGTCTAAATTTAGTAGACCACAAATGATATGTGAAAATGAAGCACTAAACATATGGAAAGGAAATAGTATGGTGAGTTCTGCTTTGAGATACTTATTTCTGCTGAACTTTAAACCTTTTAGTATTTTCACATCTATAAAATATTCTATTGGGGTAGATAAAGGGAACCCCCTTCTTCTGTTTTAACAGTCTTATTTTAAGCCAAAAATATTCTTGCCAAACTTTTTGCTTATGCCCTTAATAGTTTGTGAACTGTACATATGAAAAATCAGATGAATTCAGAAAGTTTGGGTTTGGATACTTTACATCCTATACCTGTAACCAAACTTCAAGGAAAAAAAAAGTGTCTTTGTTTTGAATATGTGAATTCTCTACCCTGTGGTCAGGAATTTAGATTCAGGAATTGACCCAGTGATCCATGGACCATCTTCTACTTTTTTCCCAGTAGAAGAAGGGAAGATTTGCTAGAGGGTCAGACAGCATGAGAATGTGCTACTTCTTTTAACCCTCCAGATTGGGTTTCTCCCCAACACAACTGACCAAGCAGTTGTTTCTGAAGAGTCTTGAATGCTATCCTACATGACCTGTTTCTCCATTTTATATTGGAATGCCTTCCATTAGAACCAAGGGGATATCTTTGGTTAATCACCATAAATTTTACAAATTCACCACTTACATATTATGTGACATGGAATACTAGATTCAATGTGAAAAAGGCAAAAGATGGATGTTTCTTCTATCCTGATGCAGGTCCGTCCCTAGGTGTACTTTTGGGGGGTGGAGGAGGGGCAGCGCATAGAACAGTTAGGAAATGCATAGGGTAGGTTAGGGAGGTGAAAGGATACCACAAAGACTAGACTCTTTTTGCAACTACTCAGTTTTGGAGGGTGGAGTTTTTTCTTTCATCTTTGCATAGTGTCCTCAATAAATGTTTATTAAATGAGTTCATTAAAGAAGATTTAAAAATATGACAGCTCTTCAAATATTTGAAAATTGTTATATGGCAGAGGAATTATTAAATCTTTCTGATAGCCACCCTTTGTTCTTAATTTTCCCATCCTGAAAGTCACACAGAATAATAAATGGGAGAGCTTCTAAATTATTAGAATTATTTAAAAATTGACTACATACAGACTTCCTTGCTATTACTTCTGGACACACCATGGGAGAAAATATGGTTTCTATAGATGATCAGACTAGATGGCCACTAATTGATCTCCCAACTCTGCCATTTAGAATGATAGAATCTTCAGTTTTCATTGAGATGTGTATATTCATATTAATAAAAATGTCTTCAAAGTATCAATGAATGAAAATATAACTGGGAGAATTTGGAGATAAACCTCTAGGGATGTTTTAATAAGTTAAGATATACCTGTATGTCAGAAAACCTATGCAGGAATAATATGTGTTTATGGATAGGAAAAGATGGTCACAATACAGCATTAAGCAAAACAAAAGTTTATCAAATATATGTATGATATATACATAAACTGGGACTGGAAGAAATGCAATGGCTAATTTATTTAGCATAATTGAATAACAGCTTGACTCTCAATTAAGCCTCTTTCATTCTGTGAAAGTTCATTTGATTCCATCACTCTCTCGTCTTGAAAGAAGATGAGAAATAAGTTTGAGGGTGCAGGAAAGGGAGGAGTCCACTTCTGCTCCTTGTTTCCCTCGTCACACACTCACTCTTCAAATCCGCTGGAGCTGGGGAGAAGCTGTAGTGGAGCAGTGAATCCAGAAACCAGAGTTGGTCTGTCAACTCATAGACATCAAATCAATGATCTTGGTCCTCATTTCTCTCTACCTTTCTGCAGTTTTCAGCCCTGATAAGCATCCATTTCTTTTGCAAAGTCTCCATTCTCTTGGCTTCTGTGAACCTTCCGAAAAGTTGAAGATGGCTTGGGAAAAATTATTTCTTATATTTTTCCTTTTCTTTCCTTCTCCACTGCCCTTAAATTATTCCAAACATCAGCCCTACTTGCTTTCTTTCCTTTCATTATTCCATCATTCCTATTCAGATGACTCCCTAATGCCTACTTCCACCCCCTAATCTCTTTGTTTTTAGCTTTCTATTTTTAACTGTCTTTTTGGGAATTTTGGGCACATCTAATTTCACTATATTTGAAATTAAATGAATCTTCCATCATTAGCCCTGTTTCTCCTATTATGTTTCTTAGGTAGGGTGAGTAAAATATTCCAGTCAATCACTTTGGGGGGGGTGGGAATACTTGAGTAGCCACAGAAAGAAAGAGGTCAAATATATTACAGATGAGTGGCCATTAGGACTTGATAATGCGTATCTTTCTCTTTTTATTCAGTACAGACCCATTCTTACTAATTTAGGTAGTTTAAGTTGTACAAAAGTTCACTGATAGTCTATTTACTGTGCTGTTGTATAGTTTTTTTTTGTTTATGTGGAACTTCTGTAATTTTAGTACTAAACAGCCTGTCAACTCTGTTTACATGTTAGGCTCTTAAGTTTCTCAAATTCAACTTCTTCCATCTTGTTGACGTTCGGGAACGTAATCCACAGTGGGAAGGTGGTATATGTGTGTGTGTTTGTTATAATAGAATAAGGGTAATGATATATAATCAAGTGTGGGAACTCATAAAAATGGAAAACCTATCAAGGAATCAATTGAATCTGTACTTCTCTGTATACTTCCTCCCCTGCTAAGCCATAAGGATGGGCTTAATTATGGACCTATAATAACCCTTGCTTTTTCTCTAATGTTATCTAGGGTTAATCCTTGATCTGATTACACTCTAAATACAAATGGAATGACTGGAAATGGCTCTTTGTCATGACTAAACTGTGTTTTGAACACCTGCTATCAAATACATGTTAAAGAAGCTTCTCTAAGTAGATGCCATTGTCTATCAGTAAAAATACTCAGCTGTCTGGAGGGACAAGTGTTAGGTCATGTGGGCTCTCAGCAACTATTGCCATATCCTAAAAACAAATGCCAGAGAGAAATAAGAAATCTTTTTGGCATATATGCCAAAGGCCTGAGAGTGCCTTACATTATGGTTTTTGGAAACAAATATAATATTTTTGTGCCCATTTTCTAGAATTAAGTAATTATACAAAGTTATGACTTGCCCGTCTCAAGCTACAGCTATGAGACTATCACCTTCCACTGGAGTCACGTGCTCATGGGCCACCAATTTTTCTTTAGTGACAGTGGCCTGTGGACACGAGGAGGAGAGTCTTGGTGAACAGATGAAATGGAAGAAGTATTTGTTCTATTCTTCTTTTCTACCCCTCTTTTATCTGTGACCCAGAGGTGCCAAGGAGAGGGTCTGGGATGACTTTGGGGAAAAAAGAAGGCATAAAGGAGAGAAATGAAAGGGTTGTTTTTTTTTTTTATGGTGGTGGTAAAGAATTGCTCATAGAAGAAAGAGTTCCAGGAATTAGTGGAAGCAATAAAATGGTTTATCCCACCTGTTGGCTGTGGGTTTATGTTATCAACATACTATACTTACAGCAGAGCTATCATATTGGCTTTGATTTGTTACTACTGTGGATATATTAAAGTGCTTTTTAAACTAATAGCAATTCTTTTCCTATATTTTAAAAAATATATGTGTAGGAAAAAAGTGAATAAATACATCAAAATGGTTACTACTTTTTAATTCATTCTTATATCCTGCTTTTTCCACTTAGTATTTCTTCAGGTTAACAAATATATTTCAAAATCACAGATTATGAAGCCATTCAAAAATGTTTGTGCTATCATATGGCTGAATTTTGTATCTATTGAATATTTAAATTGCTTCTAATATTTTGCTATTTTATATCACTGAAACATAAATATACTAGAATTTTTCCTTTTCAATATCAAAACTTACTTTGCTAACACTTAGAATGAGTGGAATTACAGAGCAGCATTTAGGTATTATGTGACTTGTAGCTCTTAGGTTATTAAGTATGAAATGTCTGATTTCCTTAAGCACTAAATTTGACAGTTCATATCTATGACATTTTCACTTTGACACTTATTGTTTTATTTTTATCATGAAAGTATATTCTCATTCTTTCAAACATGGTTTGGCTTGTGATTATCTTTCAAAAATTTTTTAGAGCAATTTTTGTGAAACCATGGATAAGTCAAAAATTATTATTTTCAAATATGAGTGCCATCATGGAACCGATGCAGTGCAGACAGCTCAAAATATCAACAAAGTGTTTGAGAAGGATGTGGCTAATGAACGCACAGTCCATTGATGGTTTGAGAAGTTCCCTTCTGGTGATTTTAATCTTGAAAATGAGCCACATAGGTGACCAGAGACCAAGGTGGAGAATGATGAGCTGAAAGCTGTAGTGGAAGCAAATACATCTCAACCTATGCATGAACTAGCAGCAAGGTTTGACATTACTATCCCAACAATATTGGACCATTTGAAACAAATCAGCAAAGTAAAGAAGCTGGACAGATGGTCCCACATGAGTTAAACGAGAGTCAGAAGAGAAATCGTCTGGAAACTTGCCTTTCTTTGCTGTCATGACATAAAGGCAAACTATTTCTACACTGTATTGTTATGTGTGATGAAAAATGGATTCTTTTTGACAATCACACACATTCGGCACTATGGGTGGATAAAGATGAAGTGACAAAACACAGTCCAAAACCTAATATTCATCAAAAAAAGCTAATGATGTCTGTTTGGTGGTCCAGCGCTGGTATTATCCACTACAGCTTTATGAACCCTGGTAAGTCGATTACAGTAGATGTCTACTGCAACCAATTGGATGAAATGATGAGGATGCTTGCAATTAAGCAGCCGAGACTGGTCAATAGAGACAGGCCAATCCTCTTGCAAGACAACACTCAACTGCATGATGTACAAACAACGCTACTCTAACTACAGAAACTGGACTTGGAAACTCTCTGTCCTCTACTGTAATCACCAGACCTTGCACCAACTGACTACCACTTTTTCCAGGCTTTGAACCACTTCTTGCAAGGAAAAATATTCAATTCTCAACAAGCTGTGGAAAACGCCTTTTGCAATTTCATCGCCACTTGCTCTCTAGGCTTCTTCACTGCTGGCATAAACAAGCTACCGTTAAGATGGCAAAACTGTGTTGATGGTTTAGGTGCATAACTTCGTTTAATTGTACTGATTCTTGTTTGAGATATAATAAGCTAAACTTTGATTTGAAATCAGACATTTCATATTTAATGATCTAATAGCTACATGTGGAAGCTTGGGTTTCTCATCTACCTCCTCCATTAAAGTCCAGGGAGCCAGGGGTTAAACTCCTAGCAGATGGTGCTGCTGCTAAAGATGCTGCTGACTGAGCATGCCAGGAATTTAAAGAGTTGCTTAAACAGGGTTAATATATGGCCTGTGGGAAGACAGCTGGTCTGCAGCAGAATTAGAGGTCAGGAGGTTAGACACATTTCCCTGGAAACAGAGGACACGCCAGAGTCAAGATCGGTGGAAGCCATTTAGGGAAAGGAAAAAGCATAAAGGTTCTATTTAAGGGAGCAATTGAATGAGAGGGTAGATGGTGCTAGGGTAGAACAGAGTAACTACCAAATATGGAGGAGGGGGATGGCGAAATGAAGGGAGACAGAAACAAGCATGGCACAACACTGCCCCTACAGCCTCCACTCTAAATATGGAGAGAGACGATACCACCAGCCCATTTCCCAGCTCCAGGGTTTGTTGTCTTATGCTTTCACCAGTATGTACACGGGAGTTGGGAGAGCTCTGACCGTGCCAGACTATTGGACATTTAACATGGCTTTTATGCTTAAGAGGACACAGTGGGATGTTACAATGTTGGAAGAAGACATTAACCTCTTGGAATTAAAATCTCATTAAGGGCAGTAGCTTACATCTAGTGCAGTCCAAATTCTGCAAATGCCTTGAGAGTCTATTCTTAATGAAGAAGCACTGTGAGAGGTATTATGGAATTTAAGTGAGACACAGTCTCAGCTCTCAGGTCGTTTATTATATAAAACAAGGATGGTGAACAGAAGAATTAGATAAGCCTATGACTGTAATACAAGGTGACTAAGAAAACTGGTACAGAGGAAGTAGTAGGAGAATCAAAACAAGAGAGAGACAAAGATTGGTGAAGAAAACTGAAATTTTATGAAGAATGAGGGAAAATATTACCAAAGACCTTGGAGGGCATTAAAAGTGAAAGAAATCACATAAGCACAGGCACCAAGAGACTGTTCTCTTTCTCTCTCTCTCATGCACACATATACTTCATTGTGAAGTACCCTAAGGTTTCTTTATGAAATGAGTCAACCTATCATGTTCAATTTCTGGCATGAAATGGATGTTAAATGTATTTTGAATATTTGAAGACCCAGTTTCTATATGGCCTACAGAATAATATGGGGAAAGACCATGGGCTTTAATGCTAGATAGATTTGGGTTCTAATTTCGACCCATTTCTTTGCTGTGTGACCTTGAATAAATTACTTAATCTCTGAACAGTTTTCTTATTTACAAAAATGAGGAATGTAAGAATGGACTTGCAAAGTTGTTGTAAGGACTAAATAGGCAGATGTGGTAATACACTTGCTTGGTAAGGGCTAGTGTTCTGCTTTTCCTTGCCTTTACCCTTGCCCTGACCAAGTTGGTGCAGCTGCTCGCTGCATCCTTGGTAACACCAGAGGGCAACATTATCCCACTGTTACATTTAAAGGCTTCCAGGAGTGAATGCTTCTTTGCAGACAGGATTTTTCTAAATGTTTCAGCAAGGGAGGAAATAGAAACTGTATTCCAGAATGTGAATAGGGCAATAAGGGATAAACCCTGGAAGGACTTTGGAGCAGCTGTTGTATCCCTCCGTTGGCAACAGCTGTGTACGCAGACACCATCGGAAGGCACCACTTCAGCCATCTATTTCTGCCAGCTGGGTTAGGAGGACTTCTGGTGCTAATGGAACAACAGAACTTTAGTTTGGGGATCTAAATAAATCTGTTTGTTTACTACTAGAAAACCACTGTGCTTGTATGATATATCTGAAAAGGCTGCTGGAATTTGTTTGCTAGAGAGTCAGAACTATGGTGACCATGTGTTCCAGTTTGCCTGGGACAGTCCTGGTTTGTGCCTATGGTTCTGGAGTAATTATTAGTACCCCCTTTTACTCTCAAAATGTCTTGGTTTGCAGGATAATTTATGTTGCCATTCTACTCAGAACAGTAGGAGGGATACTCACTAATAGTATGGATCTGACCTAGCCAGAGTCCTTAAGGCTGGTTAAGACCATGCATGGGCTTTGGAGTCAGAAAGTGACCGATGTATCTGGTTTAAAATCCCTGCTCTGTGTGTCATTGGCAAGTTATTTAACTTCTTTAAGCCTCAGTTTCCTGATGTAAAGATTAGGGATAATAACAGGACATGAATGCACTGTCCCATTTAATCCTCCTAATTAAACTGCTTACCAGAGTCTCTGGTACAGTGATACATCAATGCTCCCCATGTTATTTTTTTTAAGATTCACTATAAGATTTGAGCTGTCACCTTAGCTGTATTGATTAGATCTCTAGAGGTGAAGGAATTGAAGGCAAGAGTAAAACAAATTACTCAAGGTTACAAAATAATTACTGAATTGCTCAAGGTTATAGCCAAATGAGCACCCATTTCTCAGAACTGTCTAGTGCACCAAGGTGGTTGATGTTTCTCTGGAGATCATTCAGGGTTAAAGATGTGACTGTCTCTGCCCTGAAGCAAGTACTGGGCACGATGTTATTCTGGAGCTTAGAGAACAGTAGACATTTGACTATTGTGCATTTTTCTTATTTTATTGCAAAATGTTTCAAACACATGAATAAGAATAATCTTATAATGAACACCAGTGTATGCACCTCTATTAAATCCTAACATTCCATACTTGCTTAAGTTTTTTTCAAGGAAATTAATGTCAAATATAATTAAAACCTTTGCACTCCTCTTGTACATAGACTCTTATTTATTAGACATTATTTAACAGGTTTTAAACCTTAATTTAAATGATATCATACTACATCCTTCTGCAACTGTTTTGGGATTTATCCATTCTGATAAATGCTGTGTAGCATGCCATTATATAAATATTCTGCAACTCATCAATTCATTTTCCTTTTGATAGACATTTTGGTTGTTTCGAGTTTTCTGCAATTATGAACCATGCTGTAATGAACATCCTTATGCATATAACCCTCCTATGTGTGAAAGTTTCTCTAGGGGTTATAGACCCAAATGGATCTGCAGGGTCTTGGGGTATGAGTATCTTCAATTTTATTCAACATTGCCAAATTTTGCCAAATATTAAAAGTCTTCCACAGTGGTTGTTTCCATTTTCATTGTGTTTAAATTTTTTTCCCAGATGATATTATTTCGTTAAAAAAAAAAAAAAGAACAGTAGTTATTCCAGCAACGAAGTAACAGAAAAGCACACTTGTTGTAAAGCATGTGTACTTTCAAGAGGTAGGGAAATGAATATATATTGGATGCCTGCTATGTGCCAGGCCCTAAGCTAGGTGAATTACATTTGCTTTTCCAATTGCTTTTCCATTAATCACCTATTAGTTACCTATTAGTTACCAAATCCTTTTTTTTTTTTTTTTTAAAGGAATTTGAGGGTTTTTTCCCCTTTAAGAGATGGGGGTCTTGCTGTGTTGCCCAGGCTGGTCTTGAACTCCTGAGCTCAAATGATCCTCCCCCCTTGGCCTCCCAAAGTGCTGGGATTACACGCATGAGCCACCATGCCCAACCTCAAGTCCTCTTAATTCTACCTCAAAAACAACTCTTCCTCAATTCTTTATCCCATCCACAATTTCCTTAAGAATTTTTTGCAAAAATACAGATGACAGTTGCTGAGCTAAACCAACTGATCTCCTTGCTTCTAGTCTTTGCCCTTACCAGTCTGTCCTTTGCAGTTGTCATTTTCCTAAAAGCACAAATGGGATGATGTCACTTCCTCCTGTGGAAAATTTTTAAGAAATTTTTCCATTGACTAGAGGATGAACTTCCAACTTTTTGGTTAGGGCCAGATTTTGAAAGATTTTGTTTCCAACCTTACCTCCCCCTCCCACTCTTCACCCTTCATCCTGCCAGCACCTGATAGAGTAGTTCTGCAAAGGGGCCGTACTTTTCAAATCTGGAAAACCATAATCAAAGCCGTGGAAGTTTAAATGTTCTTTCCACCACCCTCACCTCAGACAGATTTAACATAACATACAGTTTTGAGTGAGTCATTCTGTCTGGAGTAGGGAGGGGAGCAGTGTTGAGTTGGCTTGCTTCAGAAAAGAAGGGTTAATTGGATGATTTAGCTATTTGTCATGGATATGGGGACCATATATCTAACATAGAACTTAACTGGGACACTTTTGAAAGGGAGAGGTTAAAATGTCATAATTTTATATATTTTAAAATTTATTACTATGTAACATATTGGTAACATTGGTTTTGTTATGTTGGTAGAACTATAAAATAGTTCTATTTTAAAACTATTTGCAATAAAATATCACATACTTATGTTAAGCCGAAATATTATAACTACAAAAGCCAAATAAATTTATGTTCAGTGCTAAAATTTTGAACTGAATTTACAATAGCATTCACAATGAGAGCTGTTGCACTTTTGTCAGAATGAATTTCCAACCTTGATTCCTTGCAGCAGATGAAAACCAACAAGATATCATTGGATATAACCTGACTTTGAAACATCCAAAGACTTTGATATAAAACTGATATAATTTAACACATTGAGAAGTTCTTCTGCTAGTGGAGCCAACACAGATAGTTCTCACTTCATTTTTGTACATGCAGGGAACACTTGAGTGAATTAATTTAGAAATTTGCTCTAAATGAAAAGTTATGCTTTACCTGGGGATATGTTAGCACTAACTCCTGAAGCTGCATATGTTAAATCAGCTTGTTTGGGTACAGTCTTTATATAATAACTACTAACTTTTTTTTTTTTAGAAAGAAGTACATTGTCTCTAAGTAAACACTGTAGTAAAGTGAAATTCACCTACTTTGCACAAAACTGCATAGAATATAAGCGTAGAGTTCAGTGAACATACTTGGATCAAGAAATAGAACATTAGTAATACCCCATTCTCCCAATATTATACACACCTCCTCCTCAAGGGTAATCATTATCCTGACACTGGGCACCATCCTTTAGTGTTGCCTACTTTTGAACTTCATTTAAATAGCATAATACATTGTATATTTTTCTTACTTCTGTCTCCTTTCCCTTAATATTTGTGAAATTCACCCATGTTGCACATAGCAGGAGTTTCTTTTCTTTGCTACAAAGTACTCCTTTGTGTGAATGCCACAATTTAATCACTCTACTACATTTCTACTATTTCTTTCCAGTTTGGGGCTATTATGAAAAATGCTGTTATGAATACTGTTGTACCTTTAGGGTGCATATGTAGTCATTTTTGTTGAGTATATGCCTAGAAGTAGAATTGCTGGGTCATACATTTCTCAAAAGATGGCGTACAAATGGTCAACAAATACAGTTGACCATTGAGCAACACTAGTTTAAACTGCACGGGCCCATTTATATGAAGATATGAAGACTTTTTTCAACCAAGCACAGATTAGTATTTGTAGGATACAAAACCTGTGTGTGTAAGGAGGGCTGACTTTTCCTATAGGTGGGTTCCACAGAGCTGACTGCAAAACTTGAGTATGCACAAATTTTGGTATATGTGGGGGATTTTGATATATGGTATATGCAACTAATCCCTACCCACTATACCAAGGGATGACTATATATGAAAAAATGGTCAACATTGCTAATCAATAGGGAAATGCAAATTAAAGCTGCAATGAGATATTATCTCACTCCTGTCAGAATGGCTGTTAACAAAAAGACAAAAGATAAGTGTTCACGAGGATGTGAAGAAAAGGGAATCCTTGTATGCTGTTGGTGGGAATGTAAATTAGTACAGCCATTATGGAGATCCCTCAAAAAACCAAGAATAGAATTACCATATAATCCAGCAATCCCACTTCTAAGTATTTACCCAAAAGATTTGAAATCTGTTTGTCAAAGAGATGTCTGCACTTCTATGTTCATTGTAGCATTATTCACAATAGCCAAGTTGTGGAAGCAACATAAATGTCCATCAGGAGATGAATGGATAAAGAAAATGTGATATATACATATATACACACACACACACACACACATACACATACACACACACAAAATGGAATACTATTCAGCCTTTAAAAAGGGAAATTCTGCGATTTTTGACAATATGGATAGAATTGGAGAATGTTATGCTAAGTTAAATAGGCTCAGAAAGACAGATACTATACCACATTTTCTCACTTAGATATGGAATGTAAAACAATCAAACTCATAGAAACAGAGTAGAATAGTGGTTACAGAGGCTGGGTGGGGGCAGACAGGGAATGGGGGATGTTGGTCAAAGGGTACAAAATCTCAGACAGGGAGTAATTTTTTAAAGATCTCTTGTACATAAGGAAATAACCAATAGAGCAAACAGACATCCTACAGAATGGGAGAAAATATTCACAAGCTATACCTCTGATAAAGGGCTAATAACTATAAACTACTCAAGCAAATCAGCAAGAAAAAAACAAACAACCCCATTAAAAAGTGGGCAAAGACATGAACAGAAGCTTTTCAAAAGAAGATAGACAAATGGCCAACAAACATATGAAAAAATGCTCAACATCACTAATTATCAGGGAAATGTAGATTAAAACCACAATGAAATATCACCTTACCCCAGTTAGAATGGCTTTTATTAAAAAGTCCAGAAACAATAGATGCTGGCATGGATGCAAAGAGAAAAGAATGCTTATACGCTGTTGGTGGGACTGCAAATTAGTACAACCTCTATGGAAAACAGTATGGAGATTCCTCAAAGAACTAAAAGGAGACCTACTCTTTGAGCCAGCAATCCCACTACTGGGTATTTATCCAAAGGAAAATAAGTCATTGTATCAAAAAAAAAAAAAAAAAAAAACACCTGCACTTGAATGTTTATTGCAGCACAATTCGCAATTGCAAAGATGTGGAATCAACCCAAGTGCCCATCAATTTATGAGTGGATTAACAAAATGTGGTATATGTATACCATGGAATACTACTCAGCTATGAAGAAGGATGAAATAAGGCCTTTTGCAACAATTTGGATGGAACTGGAGACCACTATTCCTAAGTGAAGTATATAAAGAATGGAAAAACAAACACCACATGTATTCGCTATTAAACTGGAACTAACCGACAAGCACACATGTGCACAGAGGGAAGTAAAACTCAGTGGAAATCAAGCAGGGGAGAAGATAGAGGAGGGGATGGGTGAAAACCTACCTAATGGGAACAATGAACACTATCTGGGTGATGGGCATACTTATTATATAACCCTAACTCAAGCATAACAAAATCGACAACATGTAACCAAAAACATTTGTATCCCCGTAATATTTTGAAATAAAAAAAAAAAGATCTATTGGTGAATATAGAATATTGTACATTTCAAAATTGCTAAGATTCAATTTCAAATGTTCTTACTACAAAAAATATTAAGTATTAGAGGTGATGGATATGTTAACTACTCTCATTATTCCATATTGTATTTATAAGCCATAACATTCACTTTGTGCCCCATAAATCATATAACTATACAGATTATATAAATTTACATAGTTATAAATTATCAATTTACAATAAAAAAGAATCACTGGGTCATAGAATAGGCATATGTTCCACTTTAATGGTACTGTAAAACAGATACCATGCATCTGGATTGCTCAGGCTCTATTTCCCATACACATTTCACATATTTTCACCTGTAATTTCCCATGTTTCCTATCTGGAGGCCTGCTAGCTTCAGACATCTGGCAGGCTGGGGAATGGGCCACTGCATAATTAGCTGATACACCAAGTATATCCTATTGAGGGCAGTAGCATGAAATACTTCCCTCCTGTATTTTTTGTAGAGGAGAGGTAAGCCTGAGAAGTGGGTCATGGTGAGCAAGACAGCTGCTGGTAAATAAGAACATGTCTAGAGACTGACATCTCCTTTCCTAGTGGGTTATATTCTGCCACTGGGCTTGTTGACCTGCTCCTACCTGAGAAGGGGAAAGATCAGGAAAGAGGTCTAAGAAAAAAGATGGTGTGTGGTCATGCCAGGCCAGTAGGAAGTATATGTTTCCAGATAGGTTCAGAAGATGGATCTGGCCCATGCCTATACACTCCAGAATTGGGACCAGTGAGCATAGTTGAGATTTGGGGTTATAGGCTTGGAATTCCAGTGTGGGGCAAAGGAATATGCATATCAGATAAATATGACACCAGGCCACCAGCTGGAAGATGTGGCTGAGTCTCTCAAGAGACCACCAATCTTAGGGAAACTACTTGGGATAAATTCCTCATCAATGAGCCTATTAGGGCACTGGCTCCCTAACCCATGTCTATTATGGCTTCATCAGTGGTGATTACCAAGAGAAAGGGAAGATCAGCACTGCCTGGGCTGTCCCATAACCAGTTGTCTTTTTCTCTCACCCTTCTGAGTTGGAACTAGGAGGGAAACTGCAGGAAAGGAGGGTGTGGTGTCAAACAGCCAACCACACTCCACCTATACTCCTCTAAGCTAAGGCTAGTTGCATGGGAGGAAAAGGGAGCCTTGATCAAGTAAGTGATTAAAGTTTTAAAATAAACAGAACCAAGTTTTAATAAGCAAAAACAATGTTTTATTAACTGAAGGGGACAGCAAATTATGGACTAGGACCTCTACCCAGTGAGAAGGAGGATTAACAGAGCAGAGTTGAAAACATTTACTGGAAAAATAAAACAGTTCTGTTTATACCCAAGTTATTGAAATTGCTCAGTCAAATCGCTTACATAATCTGACATAAATTCACTTCATGAATGTCATCCTGCACCAAGAGGACAGAGCCTGCATTTATTCTGCCCCCCAATATATTCCCAGTAGCAGACACTGGTCTATATTTGTTGAATGGGTAGCATGAATGATCTGTTTTTCTTGTTACATTTTTGTGTTCTCATTAAAAAATTGCACACTCCTAATGATAAACTCTCTCTGAAGGCAATCATCTGTCAAAGAATAATACTGTATTATTTGATTTGTAACATCTTTTGAAAAACCTAGCTTTCAATCCTAGAATCAAAGAAGTAAAAGTTAGAGATTTTACTTTCTAATTGGAAACTAGTATTAATCAATTTATAACTTTGACTTATTACCTAAATTGAGAAAAAAACCCCAGAAAAGTGGGGTTAGC
The DNA here is from genome assembly GCA_023783475.1 of Daubentonia madagascariensis. Taxonomy (NCBI): domain Eukaryota; kingdom Metazoa; phylum Chordata; class Mammalia; order Primates; family Daubentoniidae; genus Daubentonia; species Daubentonia madagascariensis. Next base: position 7,112,179 of record JAKFHU010001268.1, on the reverse strand, counting down.
ATATCAAACACACACTTTATATTTCTACAAGCTTCTCTTCAAACAGGTTCACTTTGCAACTGGGAGCAGATTGGGTTGTTAAGAGTTGACTATTGCTATTCAGGGTTTGAAGTTTGGTGGTATTTTTATTATATTGAGAAAGATTTTTTCCCAGGAAAATCCAAGTATTAATGGCATTAAATAACAGTGGGTTTCATCCAGTACCATAGTGGGCAGGCAATACAGTGGGCCAGGATGAAGCTATTATCTGTTCAAGTTCAGTGTGACCCAAGGTTTCATCCACTTTTGGCGGGTGGTGGGGAGGGAAGATACTATTTGGGTCATTTAATAGCTAAGTTACCCACAGAAACTTACCCTAAAATGATTTTACTTATAGGGTAGTTTCATGGCATGGACTCAAGGACGTTATTACAACAAGGTTCATAACAAGTCATTTTATATTCATTTTATTTGATAATATATTAAAGGCCTGCACTAACTAGAGCAAACAAGCAATATTTTTTTATTTGTAATTAACTTTTTCTTTTAGAATATGGGTACAAAGAGTTACCATATACCCCATACCCAGTGTCCCTATTAATGTATTACATTAGTATGATACATTAGTTACAATTGACAAACCAAAATCTATGCATTATTATTAGTTTAAGTCACAATTTATTCATATTTCCTTATTATTATTATTATTTTGCCTAGTACCTTTTTCCATTCCAGGATCCCATTTTGGATACCACATTACATTTAATTGTCATATCTGCTTAGGTTCCTTTTGGCTGTGACAGTTTATCAAGCTTTCCTTGTTTTTGATCTTGACAGTTTTGAGGAGTACCAGTTAGGCATTTTATAGAATGTCTCTTATTTGGGATTTTTCTCATGATTAGACTGAGAAAAATGGACTTTAGATTTTTGGAAGGAAGACCATAGAGGTAAAGGGCGATTTTCATCACATCATATCAAGGCTACATACTATGAACATGATTATCACTATTGATATTGATCTTGACCACCTGCCTGAGATAGTTTTTGTCAGGTTTTCCCGCTGTAAAGTTACTCTTTTTCTCCCTTTCCATACTGTACTCTTTGGAAGGAAGTCAGAGTCACCCACTTTTGGAGCAGCTCAGATTGCTCTGAAATTCCAATTTTAGTTTTAGTTTAGTCACTTTCTGCACCAGTGTTACACATAGATATGCACACATGCTGAAGTGTTCACATACACTCCTTTTCTCTCTCTCATCTCTACCCAGAGGTGTCTCAAATGCAAAATCCAGGCTGCCAACAAGATCTTCTCCCTATCCAGAAGCTTATCTGTGACTATAGATTGAAACCATAGATTGAAAAGGGAATTTTTTTTTTCGTTCAGGTACATTCAAAGATGAAACTCAAAGATGAAGCTCAGAGATGAAACAAGCTGCTTGTGCTTGTCTTGATAAAATGGGGATAAATGATAAAAGTGAAATATGGATCCCTCTCATATTCTTTATTAAGGAATAAAAGGACTTGCAGTTACCAAGCTGGGCTTCTGAAATAGTTGGCAGGGTTTTTTTGTTTTTGTTTTTTTTTCCTGAAAATCCCAGGGATTTGACCTGTTAGCCTCTATTTCCGTTTGGAAGCTGCGTTCAGCTCCCAGTGAATCTGAAGAGGAGAGAAATAATTTCCTTTGTACCCTACCTCTTCAAAGAAGGACACACATTTATCATTTCTTCTTTCCTTTTTACTGTTAGCAATTATGCAGAATCAAAAAATAGTATTAAAAACAATTAATAGCAGCAGCCTCCATCACCAAAACCCTAATAGTTGTTCATCCTCACTGAAATGGAGGTAGATATGTCCTTTCATAGCCCCATTTCCAAAATTCCAACTTAGCAAACTGTCTTAGTCTGTTCTTAGGAATCCAGTCTGTACTACATTTCAGATGAAGCTCCTTATTACTTAGCTAGATATAACTAGCAGCAGTGCTAATGCAGATCTATTGAGGGTCTCCTCAATTTTTTCATTGGGAATGGGATCTTCTATTCTTGGTCTCTCATTGCCTGGGTAAGGAAGAAATTCCCTTTGGAGTTTCATCCCTTAGTTTTGAGATATCTGAGCTGACTCTGACTTATTTTCTTCATGCCTCCTGGAAGTCTCAGTAGAACTTGCTACTAAACATCCTCCCTTCTTTCCTGATATTTGGTTGATAAAAATAAACTAGAGAGGGAATTCTGGTTGATGATAATTAAGGAATGTTATCTGGCATAGGATAAATGGATTCAGGATTCATAAATTCTGTAGGAGATGCCCCTGGAGGCAGAAAAAAAGGACCATTATTCTTCTGATATAGGAGGAGAGTTTCGAAAAGCACTGTCTAATAGAAATATGTGAGCCACATACGTAATTCTAAATTTTCTAGTAGCCACATTAAAAAAAGAGGAAACAGGTGAAATTTTAAAATATCTTGATTAATATATCCAAAATATCATTTCAACAAGTGATCAATATAAAAATATTGAAATAGTATGACAAAGTTGGATGGTTGTCCAGGGTGTGTAAGTGACTGAAATAAGGCAGTCACCTAATCAATCAGGTAACAAATATTGAAATGAAATGTTTTACATTTTTCTCTAAGTCTTGGAAATCCTCTGCATATTTTACACTTACAGCACATCTTAATTCAGGTGCTAAATTTTCAACAGTTAAGGTGAAGCAGTCTAACTAAAACAAAAAAGTTGTGTGTAGCAGAAAGTAATTTACTGTGCCTTAATTTTTACATTTAAATGAATTTAAATTAAATAATTTAATTAAGCCCCATTTCTGTCTTTCTGTTGTTGCTATAATTGCCTTTGGGGTCTTAGTCATACATACTTTGCCTAGGCTGATGTCAGGAAGAATTTTTCCTACATTTTCTTCTAGAAATTTTATGGTTTCCTACCTTACATTTAAGTCTTTTATCCATCATGAATTAATTTTTGTATGTGGTGAGAGATATGGATTCTGTTAAATTTAGTTCCTAAGTTAATGCTAGACATTTTTCAGGTTCTCAATAGCCACATGTAGTTGGTGGCCACCGTATTAAACAGTGCAGGTATAGATTAAGATACAGAGCACTTTTATGGTGGAGAGTTTATAAAGGTAGTCTCTACCCTCTCTGCAAAACAGAGGTCAAGAGAACTGGTTGAGGGTTAGAGAAAATAGTTGGAGGCTTGAATAGATATGAAAAAGTTTCAGCTGGCCACAGTTGGCTAAGAAGTCGCTAGATGAGTAAAGCCTGCTGGTTATGGCAGGGCCCTGAGGAAGCCAGCCAGTTGTTTCACACACAGTTAAAGAACCTACTGTTTGTGTGTGAACACAACTTACTGCTGTGGTTGTGAGATTGCCCTGGCACCTTTTGGCAGTCCAGGAGCAGGAAAAATCCCACATAGCTGGGTTTTCTGTGAGTTGGGAAACCTGTAGAAGGTCAAGGGGTAAGTCAGTCTAAGATGAAGGTATGGCAAAGTTGGATGGTGGTCCAGGGTGTGAGGAAGTGACTGAAATGAGGCAGTCACCTAATCAATCAGGTAACAAGGAGAGGTGAAGAGACAGGAGGGAGTAATGAGGGCAAAGAGTAGGTTCAGCATTGGTGAGAACCTCGGGACAGGAGAGTTTGGTTGGAGAGAGGATTTTCATTATCTCATACTATAATAAGATGTTAAAATGGGCTCTTCCAGTTGAGACAAAAGGTGCCAATTACCTTCCTTCACTGTCTAAACTCCTCCAAGTGATTCTAGAGCCAACTAAAGAGGCCCATGGACCAAATCTAGTCACCACTTGCTTTCATAATGAAAGCTTTATTGGAACACAGCTGTGCTCATTCATTTACGTTTTCTATGTGATTGCTTTCATACTACAATGGCAGATGCATTCCCCATTTCCAAACTGAAACCAAGTGAGGGAGACTTGAAAAGGCATACCACCTGCTTCCTGAAATTTATATGTTGTAGGAACTGGTTCCTGGAATGAATGAATCAATCAATCTATCAATCAAGCCTCGATAGTGGTGGCTGGTTAGAGTAAGGAGAGAGGGCCACAGTGGCAATGATGTGGACCTGATAGAGTAACTATTCTCCCTCCTTGCCTTCCTCCCTCTCCTCATTCTTCACAGCTTTGTTGAAATATAAATTACGTACCATCAAATTCACCTTTTGAAGGAGTACAATTCAGTGGATTTTAGTACACAGTATTCAGAGTTAACTATCAGCACTCTCTAACTGTAGAACATTTTCATCTCCCTCAGAAGAGACCCTGCATCCATTAGTCATTCCCCACTTCTCTCACCTCCCAGCCGCCAGCAAACACTAATTTACCTTCTGTCTCTATGCATTTGCCTGTTCTGAGCATTTCACATACATGGAATTATACAATATATTGCCTTTTTTGGTCTGCCTTCTTTCACTTAGCATAATGTTTTCAAAGTTTATCCATATTATAGCATGAATCAGTGCTTCATTATTTTTTATGGCTGAATAACATTCCATTGTATTGGGTAGACCATTGTATGGATATACTACATTTTGGTTTACCCAGTTGTGGGATATTTGGGTTGTTTCTATTTTTTGACTATTATAAATAATGCTGCTATGAATGTGTTACAAGTTTTTGTTTGAACAAATGTTTATAATTCTCTTGGGTATATACCTGGGAGTGGAACTGCTGAGTCATATGTAACTCTATGTTCATCCTTTTGAGGAACTTCCAGACTGTTTCCAAAGCTGCCGCACCATTATGTATTCCTGCCAACGTGGGAATGCAGCGTATGAGAGTTCTAGTTTCTCCATATATTTGCCAACACTTGTCATTGTCCATCTTTTTTATTGTAGCCATCCTAGTGGGTATAAAGTGGTATCTGATTGTGTTTTTGACTTGCATTACCCCTGATGATACTGATGTTGAGCATCTTTTCATGTGCTTACTAGCCATTTATATATCTTCCTTAGACAAATTTATTCAAATCCTTTTGCCTATTTTTTAATGGGGTTGTCTTTTTATTGTTGAGTTATAGTAGTATTTCTTGAGTTGTCTTAAAGGGTCTTTGCCATACTGGCTTGCTGGAAAGGGTGAGAAGGAGGGATGCAGAGCCGTGTCATGTGTGGCCACCAAGAGGAGACACCCCACTTGTTAAAGGATGTAGATGGGGCCCCTAAAAAACCCAAAAAAGCACTGAAGAGAAAAAGAGCCAGAATTTGGGCATCCAACACAGAGATTTTGCTGATACCAGTGTCATGAGACCTCTAATTTTCCTTGAATATTTTCCTTTCGCTCCCCTCACCTTCCCTAGGGGCCAGAATGAGGGGCTAAGTACCCAATAACAGGAGGAGGTGAAAGAGGGAAGGAGCCCAAACTTTGGGGGAAGGGAAACACTTGAATAGACTGAGAGAGTGAGGTTTTGATCTAGATTTATGTGGACTTTTTACTAAATCAAAGATGAAACTATTTATTAACACCTGGGAGAAGCTAGAAAAACCATGGAATCTGCCTGAAATTTCTTTCAGGAATGGGGAAGACTGAACAAGCTTAATGGAGTCAAAGGCAGTTGTATAAAAACAAACATTTGACCTGTTTATACTGTAACTTGTGCTAAAACTACCTTGTTTGATTGGCCATTACATCATCTTAGACCTAATCAACACTCAATATAAACCTCTAAGGCATGACTGTGCATGTACATGTGTGGTGGGGAGGCACCTAGGGGAAGTGGATTAGAAAGTTAGAGAAGAGAAAAGGTCTGAGAAGCTAGGAGGTCAGGATGTTGGCTGGTTGTTCAACTCTGATACTGTGCTCCATCACAGGGTGGTAGGGAATGTGGTAAGAATGAAAATAACGAGCTTGATGTCTAGGAAGGTGAGGGATGGCCCTGGAAGCTGATGGATGACAACCATAGGAATGTTGGGAGAATCCTGTACGGGCAGAGAAAATGGGATTATTGATAAGATGTTTTGGAGCTATGGTCTGGAAGCTTCAGTGAGAAGTATGCCAACCACATCTCTTGGCTCACTTCGGGGTGGGGGTGGGAGAAGGGAAGTCCACTAATTGAGAGACTTGAAAAGAAAGAGGAAGTATGTGAACAGTTAATGAAGTTTGGAAAGAAACCATGAAAGAAGCCAGCAAGCGGCATTGATAAAAAAAGCAGAAGGAATAAAGGATAAGTTCAGGGGTGTGGATAAGGCTGAGGGGATAGCAAGGGCAGGGTCTGGAGAGGTCAGTGTAGAGAGGCCAGTGATTTTAGAGACGGTGTTAGGGGAGGGAGCAGGAAGACAAGGGCAGTGGGAACAATGGAGCTGTTGACAGAACTACTTTGTCCTAAATTTTACATTGTAAATTTGATGTATTGGTATCATCAACCTGGTCATATGAATGCAACCTCATAAAGTTGCAAACCCCAAATACCAATGCTAGAAGAACTTGGGGTTTCTCTGACCAGTGGCTTGTTTTATTGTGAAATTCTTCTATTTGAAAAAGGGACTTTCCAGTGGAAATAATAGACTGTAAATTGTTTACTTGGCAAAACGCCATTAGACTAAGCTAAAGACCTTCATACACAAGGATATGATAACAGAGTTTACCTGCCAAGTGCTTTCGGAATGAGATGGTAGGGAAATTTTTCCTGACTTGCAAAGCAAAGCAAAGGTCTGAAAGATACTGTATTTTACATTTAAGGAAAACACAGCCATGAAAAAATTAGGAGCAAAAATGTTGGTCAATTAATGAATAAACTGGGTGCAAATCTAGTTGGCATAGTTTTAAGTTGTTAGCCGGTGATGTATTCTTAAAATTGCACCAGATAGGAAAAAGATTTCCAGGGCTACTTTGCTTAGATTTATTGCCCCATTTTCCTTCCAGGGAATATTTAGTGCTAAAAAAGCACAGAGAGAAAAAAGGAGAGGGGGTGGGGGGCAGGTGATAATTAGAGCACAAAAACACTTAGATGTCATCTTATCATACACATTCAAATATAAAGGGAAGTTTATAAAATTCTACTTCTGCTGCATTTTTCCAGTCAAGTTGTACTTATTGAATCTTGATTTTGCATCTAACACTGTACCATGTGTTGTGCATTATTCAGTAAAGGTATTGGTATGATTCCCACCCTATGGTGCATACTTGCTGTTAGGAAAACAAGACTAACCACATAAAGTGCCACAAAGGGAGAACAATACAAGAGACTTTGGAATAAATTACTTAATTGAATATAATCATGCATATTGACAGAAATGACAAATAACACTTTCATGGTTAAAGCAATTGCTTCTACATTGTAATATGTAATATGATGAAGAATGTATCTTGTAAGATGCTACTTCATAACAACTGCAAAAAAAAATTGTTCTTGACCATATCTTTTAAGTCCCCATTCTAACTCAAACAAAACTAGGCAATCCATCAGAATATTTCCTAGAGTTTGCTCCATGGAACAGGAGTTGCCTGAGATGCCTCGAGAAAAAGGATTCTGTGGTCAAATTTGAGAAGTGTGGCATACCATGTTTCTTTTTTGGGAAATCATAGTACACATTTGCAGATTAAAGGCCCCAAGAAATCCCATAAAGAACTCATGCTAACACTATATAACCTTGCATATCCCAAATTTATTTGACTGTAGAGCCACCTTTACTTATAATTGCTAAACCCACTTTGGCAAATCCTATGATAAAGGATACATACGAGATACTCAGGATTTGATGACTTGGAAAAGCAAAGAGAGTAAAATTAATGTGCACCTGGACAAAGGAAACCCTTTATTTATTTATTTGCCAACATTCTGAATAAAAGCCAAGGTCCTAGTGGTCTAGCCTCTGTACAGAGTCACAGGAAATGAAAACAAAAATGTGACTCCAGGTGCCTTGAGGAATAATATATATTTTTACTGTGGGATTTTATACAGCATACCATATAGAGGTCTTCCAATGATTTTCTCTAAATATTCTTTCCATTCCTTAAAAGTCTACATTTACCCTGCTATTAAAATGTCTCTCCTGCTCTATTTCATGTACATATACCTCCTACCATCTCGCTGCTCATCGAGAGCACTTTCCACTTTCTTCTTCATCCCTACTCTTTTTTTTGACCTACTTTCCAGCGATAGCTACTACCAAGACTTTAGCCCCTACCTGCGAGCTACACTACACCACGTGGGGCAGCTGTGGAACCCAGAGGCTCCAGTTCCCTTGTTTTTCTTGTTCTTTATAAAGTGAACTAGGAGGAACCTCTTTTTACTTTTACTCTCAAAGTTTTTCTTATGAGATTTTATAGTAGAGCATTTTTACTAATGGTTTTATCCAAGGCAACACTCCTAATTACATTGAATGTCCCTGAAGGTGTCTTTATTTAAGTAGTGCTAACAGGACTCCTGCTAGGTGGACTTATATCTATCTGAAAACCACCTAATTACCAAGGAACAGCTATCAATTTTGCCAGACTCAAATCTATAAAATAGCTTTTATTCTGCATTTAAACTTAGAAAAGATTTCCCCTTTCCATTTCAATAGAGATGGCAAAATAACCAGAATAATTGCCACCTCACTCAAATCCAGCTCCAGAAAAGCTACAGAAGTAGAAGGGAAATCAATAAAGCTGAGAAATTAAGGTAGAACAATAAAGGTAGTTGAGTCCTGCTGTAGGAAGAAAATTGTACCCCCAGAGTAGAAGAAGACCTAGTGCCACTGAGGCAGAGAGGCCAGGGAAAAGCCATGCCCAAAATGGGGGGGAAAAAGGCAGCACAAGTCCGGTGATAGAGTGATATCAGGATAGTATTCAAGTCTGGCTGGAGTGAAGACAGGATAGCTAAGATTCCACAGACCTCCAGCCTCTGGATATATCCCCGCCCTGATCTCACCTCCTATATCCTGAGGACTATGTGGGCTGCAAGATGTTTCTTAGAGATTAAGCCTATTAAATCTGATTTTACATAATGTATATAAAATGAAATAACTGAAATAAAACTCAAGAATAGAGACGAATTCCAAAATGCACACAATTGAAGGACAAATGACCTGGGAGATCAAACCAAGAAATTCTCCTATAAAGCATCAGAGACAAAGAGTTGGAAAATAGGAAAGAAAAAATTAAGAGGATTACGTTAGTAATGTAAATGTCTCTTTCATTGTGGAACTAGAAAGATGGTAAAAAAATGTACAAAAGAGAAAATATTTAAGGAAACAATGACCAAAATTTCCTCAGATTTAAAGAAAAAACCTTAGATTTAAAGCACTTGTTCATAGATGTCCTTAGATACATTATAGTAAAATTTTAAAACATCAAAGATAAAAAAAAAATTCTCAAAGCTTCAAGAGATAAAGATCACCTACTAAGAACCAAGAATCTGAATTATACCAGACTTTTGAACACATATTGGAGACAAGAAAATATTTCAAAGTGATAAATGAAAGGAATATCAAAACTACAATTTTATAACCAGCTTAAGTTGAGGGTGAAATAAAGATATTCTCAAGTATACATGGCCTTCCAAAGTTTACTCTCTTTACAAAACTTTTAGAGGGTGTGCTATTCCACATAGCAAGCAAAATTTGAAGTATCAAGGAAATAACCAGACAAAAATACACAAGATCTTTTAAGAGAAAATATTTAAATCATACTAAATGACATATAGGAATACTAGCATAAATGGAGGGATAATCTATATTCTTGGATGGGACAGGTATCATAAAGATTTTAAATCTAAGATAATTGATAAATCCAGGGCAATTCCAATTAAAATTCTAGCAAGATTTTTTTGTGGAACTTAACAAATTTATCCTAAAATATATTTGGATAAATAAAGATCCATGAATAGCTAAGCCAACTCCAGAAAATATAGGCCAGGTGAGGTGGCTCACACTTGTAATCCCAGCACTTTGGGAGGCTGAAGCAGGAGGATTGCTTGAGGCCAGAGTTTGAGACCTGCCTGGGCAACATAGCGAGAATTAGTCTCTACAAAAAATAAATTAGCTGGGCGTAGTGGCACGTGCCTGTAGTCCCAACTACTCAGAAGGCTGAGGCAGGTAGGTTGCTTGAGCCCAGCAGTTTGAGGCTACAGTGAGCTATGATCACACCACTGCACCCCTGGGCAACAGAGCCAGACCTCGTTTCTAAAAAATAAAATAAAATCTGTACATATGTTAAAAAAAGAAAATATGAGCAGATAATAGGAATACTTAAAAGCTATGTTCACAAACTGAAAAACAAAGAGTTCAACAGAATAGAGAGAAAAGAATATAATAAATAGAACAGAGTCCAGAAATGTTATGTATGTGTTTGGTATGTGATAAAGGTAACTTCACAATCAATGCAGAAATTATAGAATGTTTCCAAATGAGCTTGGGAAAAGCAGCTCACTATATGGAGAAAAATAAAGTTGGATATCTGCCTTACAGCATAAAGGTAAACTTAGACGAATTAGAGAAATGAATGTGAATTAAAACCATAGAGCTAATAGTTCAAAGTATAGAATATTTTTATAATTTTTAGAATAGAGACAGTCTTTTAAAACAAGAGCTCCAAAACATAAAACTGTAGGGTACAATGTTGATGGAACTGACCGTATCAACTCTTCCATGAAGGACACCATAAAGTTAACAGACAACAGATTGAGTGAAGATATTTGTAATGTCCAAAACTATCAAGGAGTTAATATCTAAACCCATTTGGGTTTTTCCTTTTATGTGGTCCTTGACAAGTAAACGAGGAGATGCTCAGCCTCACTGGTGATCAAAGAAATGCAAGTTAAAACAATGAGATATCAGATTTGCAAAAAGTAGAAAACTGCATAATACCAAATATTGATAAGGATGTGGAGAAACAGACCTTCATGAACTCCTGGTGGGAATGTAAAATAGTACAGACTTTCTAGAGAACATTCTGGCAGTTCTTAGTGAGATTAAACATACATCGTGATCCTACATTCCCACTGTTGGATATGCCGAAGAGAAACTCTAATACAATGCCATTTATATGATTTTAAAACACAAACACACACATTAGAATACATTCTTTTACACAAGTGTCTCATTACCAAATATATTTTAAAGTGGAGAGTATGCCTATGGGGATAGAAATTGGGAGTGGGACAAATTTTTTTTTCAAGGGGAAAAATGATCTATACAATAAAACAAGAGAGGGTCCTTTCAGGGACTCATAATGATTGTGTACCATGAACTTAAAAGTACAACCAGTCAACTCTGCTCTGAGGTACAAAAAAGAAAAAATTATTTTGCATTCTGTGATCAAAGTTGTTGTAAAAAGCAACTGCAGTGGAAATGATAAAATAATATAAATAACATTAATAGACAAATGGCAAACTGATAAAAATTTGCAATGTATATGTACGTTTATAATAAGATTAGGAAAATTTAAAAATGATTGCTACTGGCCACAGGAATTAGATGTGTGATAACACCAAACTAGATGGGTATAAACCTTGCCAGTCTTCATAAAAGGTTGTTAGCAGAATTAAAGCCTGGAAATTGTCCAAATGTGGATAACTGTACCATATGTGGAAACAGATTGGCTTCATGGAATGCAAAAGAAGGAACAGCTTGATTGTACAGAGTATTACACAACACAGATATTCTACACTGCCAAATTCTATCCATGCAATTTTTATTTGTATATGGTTTCCACTTAAGAACCCCCTATATCTTCCTCATTATTTTATTGAGTTTCTCCAATAAAGAAAAGCTTTATAATTTGATGACCTTGGGAATAGGATTTCAGGTAAATTTTCCATTCCAAAAATAAATTGACATTCTGCACTAGCTTCAAAACTCCTCCTCCCCCAATGTGTTCATATAGTATTTCTATGGCATAAACTGGACCAAATATTTGATTCACATGGAAGTGGGGTTCTATTAATACATAGATAATATTAGGGTTTTTTTCTGTTTGATTTTAGAATTATAGAGGTTCTATGTTCAGTTCCTAATAACCAGGAGAAAGGTTCTGTCCCTGGGAAAGGATAGATATATTCCATAGCTTTCTAAACTGAAAATCAAGATCACCTTAGGCTACACAGATGAGAAAAGGTAAGAGAATGGGGAGTGGGGGAGAAAGAAGACTGGAGTCCATTTCCATGGGTTCTTAAAAACAGAATGACAACTGGTGATAATTCAACTTCTATGAACTGAAACAAAGACAAAGAGAGGCTATGGATGTTACATCAGGAAGGAAGGAAACATCTGGGTTTTTCCAGCATAAAACTCATGATTAGCAAAGATGTTCCAGAGACTCCTATTAAACAGGAACTTTTATAGCAAAACATATTCTCTCCTTTGAAAATTTTTCTTCTAAATGCTATTGTGGCTTGCATTCTGCAAGTCCATTAACCAAAAGTCTATTGGTGCTAACCAAAGAGCAATTGCTTCTTTTGAGTTTCTGGGCATGAGTATAGTGGAGAAATTACTTGTCTTTATTTCACATGCCTTATGCCCAGTGGAATCTAGTGATAAGTAAGAATTTGTGGAGCACCTACAACCAGAAACTGTATTTGCAGCTGAGAAAAACAAGAGCAAGCACTCACATAACAACTATTCCATGCGAGGCACTGTTCAAAGTGCTTTATGTGTTAAAAAAAAAAAATCCTTTAACCCTCTCTATTACTATTCTCCATTTTACAGACATGAAAACTGGGTTAAGTAACTTGCCCAAGGTTAGGGGCAGAGCTGGGATGTGAACCTGAGCAAGCTGGCTCCAGAGTCTATGATACTGACCTTACACTCTGCTGACTTTCTAAGAATGGAAAGACAAACAAGGCACAGGCTTGCTCTCATAAGCTCAAGTCTTGTGTTGCTTTCATTGTTTCCTAGATGTATCCTCCAAAATTAGTGTTTGATATCTCAATTAATTCATTGTACTTGAAATAAGATGAGCAAATCAACCTTGTCATCCTCTGTCTCTTCTTGTACAAGACAGGGTTCTAGTTGGAAATACATGGCACTCTCAAAGGTATAAATAAAGAGTGTAATAAAGGGACCGTTTACAGAGATGCACAGTATTCAGGGAACAACAAGGGATGCTGAAGCACCTAGGGACTAGGAACAGTAGAAAGCCAAGCTGTTATTCCTCTGGGCCCAAAGGAAAAAAGGGAGGGAGTATTATGAGAGCCCTGTGGAAGCTTGTAGCTAGGAGAGAGGAAATGGCCCACAGGAACTGCTACCATAGTTGGGGGATGTACTTGAAGGTCCACCATGGCCCAGCAAGGAGTGAGTGAAAGGATAAAACATCTTGATCTTTCTCTCCTTCTGTCCTCCAATTTTCTGGATTATCTCTCACTGCTCCCAACCATAAGCTGGGGGCCAGGGAGCATGGCTGATGTGGCAGTGGAAGTCATCCACCAAGGGCATTGAACAGGGTGGGGAAGAGTGAGGATTAAATCTGGAGGAACAGAATGTCCAGCACATTTCTTCTTGTCCTTGTTTTCCTTTATTCTCATATATTTGTACATATATTTGTTGATTTAATTTTTTAATATTAAAGTTTTAATAATTCAATATTTTGACAATTTTGCCTGCTTTTTACAATTTTTGTTGCAGCTAGAGGGGTGCACCAACATGCACCTAATTTAGTCAGCAGCTATGATGTCTCATGGTGCCATTACTTTGGAGTCACCACAGTCTAGAGTTTGATCCTTAGCTTTGTAGTTTCAAAAATGATCTTATCAATTTGACCCAAGAGCAATCAGTCTCTTGAGGACAGGTTCTTTCCAACCAAGAAAGTGATCTAATAACCAGAATGTCTATTTATTTTTTAATGCTTATGAAAGAGACCATGTACTTTGTACTGTCATTAATTATTCATTCTTCATTCCAATGGATTTGTTTACAGTGATTGAAATATTCATGTTTACTATACTGACAGCAGCATCTTTTAAGTATCAGAGAACCTGGGACGTCTAAACAGCTATCAGAAGGTTACTTGTTGAGTTCAGAGTCAGAGAAAAGGGAGGTTTAGTAGAGGCAGGTTTCCTGTAGGCCTGATAAACACTCTCCAGTGATCTTTCCCCCAGATTCAGAGTTTCTATTCTGTGAAGTGTTGGAGAAATAAACTCTAGGAAGTGCTACCTCCCTGACTCTCATTTGTCTGTTTCCAGGTTGATCCCTTTTCTTCTGTTAAGTCATCCGTTTTAGAAACATATGTCCTAAGCTGCACAGTCTGGGCAGAAAATGGGAGTCACCATTGTCTTTCTGTGCCTTATTGCAAATCTTCTGCAAAGGATATTGCAAATAAGGATATCTTCTGTTTCCAGGATATTGCTCACATATACTCATGAATAAACTCCCACAACCTCCACTCCATTGCCCCAACGCTGTGTAAGGGCTGCCATCCACAGCACTGATGTCTGCACTAAGAGTGCTGCCCCTTGCTCTAAAGCTGCCTCCCACTACTACTGAATTAGCTGGCACCTTCTAAACCACAGACATACCTGAGATCACGCTGAGCCTATCATGTAAGGCCTTGCTGCTATCCCCCGATGTTGGCTCTCTGGTACCTTGCTGTGCCTTTGGTATTGGCCATCTTCTGTTATGCCCCCACTCCACGCTGTCCTGGGTCAGTGCTGCCCTCTGCTGAATCCAGGTGAATTCCTGACCTCCCACATCTGTGTCATACTCTTACTATGTTCCCAAAGTAGCATGGCGTTATGCTGCTAACATTGCACACCCACGTTCCAAACAGCTCTCAAGTTTTGACATAAGTGCAAGGGATCTGGGTCAGAGAACAAATTTAAGTGCTCGAGTTCTCCTTCATGCCAAAGACTGAGATGTTGCTATTGGACAAAACTGTGTCTTTATTCTCTTATTTAAAATGAGTTATTTCCCAGAAGCTCCTTTAGCAAGTGGTCAGCATACATCTGGTCAAAGAGATGTCTGCTCTTTCATGTTTATTGCAGCACTATTCACAATAGCTAAGATATGGAATCAACCTAAGTGTCCATCGATGGATGAATGGATAAAGAAAACATGGTACATATATACAATGGAGCACTGCTCAGCCTTAAAAAGGAATGAAGTAATGTCTTTTGCAGCAACTTGGGTGGAACTGGAGACCATTATCCTAAGTGAAGTATCTCATGAATGGAAAAACACATACCACATGTTCTCACTTATAAGTGGGAGCTAAATAATGTGTATACACGGAAGCAGAGTGTGGAATGACAGACAATGGAGACTTGGAAAGGTGGGGGTGGGGTGATGAGAAATTACTTACTGGGTTCAATGTACATTACTCCAGTGACAGATACACTAAAAGTCCTGACTTCATCACAATGCACTATATCAACGTAACAAAATTATACTTGTACCTTATAAATTTATACAAATAAATTTTAAAAAGGAAATTAATAAAATATGTGCAATAACAAAAAATAATTTCACATTGTATTCATAAATCATATCACTTGTACCCCATAAATATACACAATTATAAATTGTCAATTTAACAATTGACAATAAAATTTTTAAAAAGCAAAGTAAACCCCCCACATATCTGAGTAAGACTGAAAATGGGTCTAAGCTCAGCTGGGACCACCCTATCTTCCATCTCCACCCCACGAATAAATACGCAAATTCTGATCTTTCAATAGTTTTCTGGGAGACATTTTAAGAAGACTTTTGCTTACAATTTTAACCATTATGTCACTTTTACTAGGGAAGCCCTGCCTTTAATTACCATCAGACTTTCTAATCATATTTCAATTGATATTATCTCATAATCATTCCTATGTAATTACATAGTTTTTGTAAACAATTCTTTTCAATAGCTGTATAACTCATCAATTAATTCCAACACACTATACCTACCATTCCATGTTCCAAAATAAGGAAAATGACCTTTTGTTCTAATTGGCATGACATGTTTATTTTTTGCTTGGGCAAAGTCATCTGTAGGTCGATGTGGCTCTTCTGGGCACTTGTCCTCTATACAATGGCTCAGGTATCTAGGCTGCTTTGACCTTGTGTTTTTTTTTTCCCTTAATAAGAAGCGTCCTGCACAGTCACAGAGGCAGGGGAAGAAGGCTAGAGAATGAGCATGGGCTTTCACTGCCATAGCCTAGAAGTTACACACATTCTCTTCCTTCACTGCCCATTAGCCAAAACCAGTCACTTGCCCCTCTCTAACTGCAGGGGCCTGAGCAAAGAGTGAGCCAACAGGACGGGGTTGGCGGGGGGAAGCACAGAATGAACCAATGGACTTGGGGACTGAGCAAGGAGGGAACTAATGGACTATTTGGTAAGCATCACTGTCTCTGCCACAGGTTGTTTTTATGACCATTTTTGACAACAGTTTTAAGTGGCAGTTGAGATTCTAAAATAGTTTCTTAGAGTCCAAGGAAAAAAAAGAAAAAACAAAGTAGAATAAGGAATACTTATGTGTCATGAAGTTCTATAGAGTTTGACACAACTTTATTGTATTAATCTCTCCAGAATTTTATAAAACCCTATTTTAGGGAAAGTTGAGATTAGGAAATGATCTCAGATATCATATTTCCTAGATTCAGTTCTTATTGGCGTCATTTCTTTGTGTGTTGAATAAATAGCCTCTCTCCACACAGGGTTGTTCACTTGTCAAACTTTTTCCAAAGCTTCTTCTAATAGGCTGAGGAAGATAAAAGTAATGCCAAAATAAGGAAAATGACCTTTTGTTCTAATTGGCATTACATGGTAGAAAAGATTAATTGAAAATTAAAGAAAATGTGATTTCTTTTTTTCCCATGAAGAAAAGTTTATGGGCTGTTTCACTTAAGGTTGAATAGTTAGGCATTTTTTTTAAACACACAGAAATTTTATAATAAAAAATTTTAAACATTTACAAAAGTAGAGGGTAGTTCAACAAACTTCCCCATAATTTATCACCCAGATTTAACAATTATTGACATTTTATCATTTGTTTTATTTCTGTATTTTTTTCCCTCTGCTGAAGAAACCCCAGACATCAGGTCATTGCACCCTCCTTATTCCACTCTATGGTTCTGCCTGGACAGTGGGGATGCCTTACGCGACCCCAGGGCCATTATCACACCCAGTGAAAGGAACAACTCCTTGGTATTCAGACCATAGTCAATTTCCCTAATTGTCTCAAAAATGTCTTTTTACACCTGGTCTATTTGAACCAGGATCTAAAACTAGGTCCACACATTATGTTTGGTTGTTATATGTCTCCTATGTCTTTTTTAGTCTACTCTTCCCCACAGGAGCATGTTTTGATTAATGTGTGAAAAAACACACCAGATATGGCCATCTCCAGATGTGAGGGGTGATTGCCCTGTTACTGAAAGTGCTCCTGGATATAAAGGAATGTGATATATGGATTTTTGTTGGATGTTGATTTTAACAAATGAGCTGTAAAATGGCATTTTTGGAGGTAATCTAGGAAAACTAAACATGAACTGTATGTTAAGGAGTTGTTAATTTTGTTGGGTGTGAGCTGTTGGGTCTTGTGCTTATATTAAAAAATACCCTTATCTGTGGGTGGCATACATTGAAGTATTTCTGGATGAAATGATGTGATGGGTTTGACACTTTTTAAAAAGTGTCACAGTGCTATATGCCATTGAGAAGAGGACTAAGTACTTCCAATTTACATTCATCCTTCCTTCTCAATAGAGCCTGAACTTTTAGTTGATCACCTAGCCACTTAGCTAAAACATTCATTTTCAGTGAGGTGTGATGAAATGACTAAAATCTGGCCTATGATATATACATGGAAATGTCATATAGAATTTCTGGTAAGTCACCTGAAAGGTGTTTGAAAGCTTTTATTCCTTCTTCCATCCTGCTGCTGGTAACATAGATATATTGGCTGGAGATTTCTCCCCATATTTGAGTATAAAAATGAAGGCAACAGCTTAGAGATGGCAAAGAAGAAGCTGAAAGGAGCCTGAATCTCTGATGATCATCAAGCTGCTACATAAGCCTATGACTGTCTATCTCTGGGCTTCTAAAAAATTAAAGAATTTTACAGTGATTATATATGTGTATGCACCATGTAGATGCTACTATTAACATTTTACTATACTTGATTTACCACATATCTATCATCTATCAATCCTAGAACAGAAAAGTTAAATGTTAACAAATATTGAACTGTACTTAATTTTATACATGAAGTATTTAATAGGAAGTGTACAGATTTCTTTAAATTATTTTGAAATCTCTCAAAAAATAAGATACAACATAAAAGAATCATACAATGGCCAATCATCATATGGAAAAAATGCTTACTATTATCTGTCATCAGAGAAATGCAAGTTAAAACCACAGTGGGATACTACTTTACACTAGAATGACTAGAACTAAGAAGACCGATAAAGCCAAGTGTTGGTGGGGACATGGAGCAATTGGAACTCTCAAACACTGCTGATAGAAATGTAAATGGTACAACTTTAGGAAAACAATTTGGCGGTTTCCTGTACAGTTAAATATACATTTACCATATGATCTAGAAATTCTACTCCTAGCTTTCTATTAAAACAGTGGCAATGAAAGCTATGTCCACAAAAAAGATTTGTATACTAATGTTCATAGCAGCATTATTCCTAATAGCCAAGAACTAGAAACACGTGTCTATCCACAAGGTGACAAGATAAACAAATTGTGGTTTACACATCCAATTAAACAGTGGTCAACAATAAGAAAAAAAAGAAAAACTATGAATCTGTACCAAAATATGGATAAGTCTTTAAAAGATTATGCTGGCAGTGTTGTTAAAGTACTTTCCCCCCATTAAACCTTTAGTGTTATTATATAATCATTTAAAAAAGAAAATCAATGCTATAAAAATCCATTTTAATCCCACTGTATGTAACAGAAATTCCTCAAAGATTCTTATATGTGAATAGTGGTTTTAGAGCTATTGCTGTGTTCCCCTAAATTTATAATAGGTCCTCTATTTCAATGGGGATTTCAAAGGGAGTGGGAGAGAAGAGTGTTTAGCTGCCATATGCCTGACACTCTCTATCGTGTTCTGTCAGTGTGCTTTAAAACATTATTTTTCTTCCAGAATTTCTAATTCCATATAGCAACACACTGTGACTTTAACGGACTTAGTCCGGATCTTTTGAGCATGCAGAATGGCTCTGTGGCCTTCTGAGCTCAAGAAAATAAAAATAAAAATTAGCTTTTAAAGTACCACAGTCAATGAAGCAATGTGATATGAGTATTGAATTAAAAGCTCAAGAAGTACAGGCATTAATTTTATTTTTCAAGAATGATTAATGATATGAGAAAATATTTATGATATAATATGAAAAAAGCAGCATACTGTCTAGTGACTTAGAGCAAGTTACTCAAATCTTTTCCATCATAACTTTTCCCATGAAAAAGAATATTTATGAAAATTTAAAGTTAGTACAGAGATATTTATCATCCTGTCTCTTTTATAATACCACCATGAAAAGTTCAGAAGGAAGAAATTTTTTTTACTTAATGGGCATGCCACAAAGTCCAGATCTAACTATAAATCCATTCCTTCATATCCTATCTTTTTGTAAGAAGATATATATTGTGGTGTTTAGGAGTTCAGGCTCTAGAGCCAGACTACCTGGGCTTAAATACTAGCTCAACTGCTTACTTGTTGCAAGTCCTCAGCAAATTATTTAAACTCTAAATTTAGCCTGGCCTTTCTATAAACCAGTGGACGCTTCTGCTCTTGGCCTGCATGACTACCATGACATCATTAAATACCCCATGGACCTCAGCACTGTCAAGGTACCCACTGCATGGGGCAGATGGGATGCTCAGGCAGTAATTGGAGCCTGGGGATGGATTATCAATAAAACATGTCTCCTTACGGGCACACAACAACAACAACAAAAAAAAACTCTTAAATTTAATTTACTTAAATTTAAGTTCTGGAGATTACTCATATGTAAAATAGGGGTGATAATAGTACTTTCCTTATAGGGTTGTTATGATACTCAAATGAGATAATATATGCAAAGCACTTACAATAGTGGGTGGCACATAATAAGCTTTGAATAAATACTAAAATTGAAAATAAGTGCACACTCATGCACCTTTATGAACTTCTAGTGATTACCTGCTGGGTAAGCAGCTTCTAAAATGGATCCCAATGATTCCTGCCTCTTTGTATTCATAGCCTTGTGTAGTCCCATTTGCTTTAAGGTGAGCTGGATCTAGAGGCTTGCTTATAATTAATAGCTTATGGAAAGAATGATAGCTTGTCACTCCTAAGATTAGGTCATGAACAATGTGACTTCTTTCTTGCTTGCTCACTCTGATAATACAAGCTGCCATAGTGAAAGGGCCATGTGGCAAGGAACTATAGGTGTCCTCTGGCCAACAGCCAGTGAAGAACTAAGACCCCCTCCCCCCCAGGTCCAATAGCCTGCAAGTAACTGAATCCTGCCAACAATCATGTAAGTGAGCTTGGAAGAGGACTCTTCCCTATTCAAGCCTTGAGATGATTACAGCCCCTTCTGACACCTTGATTAGAGCTTGTGAGGTGCCCTGAGCCAGAGAACTCAGCTAAGTTGCACCTGGATTCCTGAACCACAGAAACTGTGATATCACGTTTGTTATTTTAATCCACTAAATTGAATAATTTGTTATGCAGTAATACATAATACATATTTTTGTACCGGCAGTGGGGTGCTATTGTAACAAATACCTAAAAATGTTGGAGCTGCTTTGGGATATGGAACAAAGCTGGAAAAATTTTGAGGAACATGATAAGGAAAACTTAAATAGCCTTCAACAGACTGTTAGTAGAATTCTGGATCTTGAGGATGCTGCCTATGAGACCTCAAAAGGAAATGAGACTGGGTATATACGCAAACGAATTGAAAGCAGGGTCCTGAAGAAATATTTATGTACCCATATTCATAGCATTATTCACAATAGCTATAACATTGAACCAACCCAAGTGTCCATCAACAGATGAATGGATAAGCAAAATGTGGTATACGAATACAATGGAATATTATTGAGCCCTAAAAAGAAAGAAGGCCAAGTGTGGTGGCTGTAATCCCAGCACTTTGGGAGGCCAAGGTGGGAGGATCACTTAAGACCAGTAGTTCAAGACCAGCTGGGGCAACATAGTGAGACCCTGTCTACAAAAAACAAAATTAGCCAGCCATGGTGGTGCATGCTTGTAGTCCCAGCTACTCAGGAGAATTGCTTGAGCCAAGAAGTTGGAGGCTGCAGTGAGCTGTGATTGTGCCACTGAACTCTAGTCTGGGCAACAGAGTGAGACCCTGTCTCTTTAAAAAAAAAAAAAAAGAAAGAAAGAAAGGCTATTCTGACATATGCTACAATATGGATGAACCTTGAGGACATTATGCTAAATGAAATAAGCCAGTCACAAGAAGAAAATACTTTATGATTTCACTTATATGAGGTACTTAGAATAGTCAAAATCAAAGACAGAAATTAGAATGTTAGATACCATGGGTTGGAGGTAAGGGGGAATGGGGAGTTATTATTTAATGGGAACAGAGTTCCAGTTTTACAAGATAAAAGTGTTATGGAGAAAATGAACACTGAACTATACACTTAAAAATGGTTAAGATTATACACTTTATGTTATGTGTATTTTACCACAATTTTTAAGCAAAGGAAGTGAAAAATATATTACTGGAAACAGAAGGAAGAAGAATCCTTGTTATGTATCCACAGATTACTATCATTTGCACTTATGAGGAAAGCAGAAAATGTGCCTAATGAACTTGGTAATCTAGCTAAGTAGATTTCTAAGATGAGTATTGAGGGTGCTGCCTAGTTTCTTCCTGATGCTTATAAAAATACAAGAGAAGAGAGATAAATTGAAGAAATAACTATTAAACAAAAAGGAGCCAGGACTTGATGGTTTTGAAAATTCTCATCCTCTCCAGACAACAAAAAATGCTAAAACTAAGAAATGGCTTCCGAGTATTGTCAGGAATAGGTGATCTAGGAAAAAGCCAAGGTTACTAAGACCTCAGAAGGATCAAAGGACTAGGTTATTATTCAGCCTACAAAGGGCCCTTTAAAGAGATTAAATATGTATCTCACAGAACTCAAATAATATGGCCTCTGGAAAGCTCAGAATATTGTCTTTCAGCTTTCTCGGCAAAAGCCCCATGTAGAAAAGAGCGTATCTAGAAGAGCTTATCTAGAAGAGGTTTATGGGTGTGTCATTTGTCTAATGGTGTGAACCCCAGTAAACTTCACAGAAGCCCCACAAAGTTTTTGAGAAAACTATTAAAACACCGTTGGCTTGGATTGAAAGGGACAGAGACAGAACAAAATGAAAAGATGTCATTGGGCTTCCAAAATTCTACTGGCAGGAAGCAGGCTGAGAAAATTATTCAGCTATAAACAGGTCCCCCTTTCATAAAAACAGAAGGATGGCTCAGCAGGTATGGAACCAAGAGCCTAGAGTGTGGAGCTGAGAGCCACAGAGAATTATTCCCAGGCCTTGAAACCTAATCAAGGAACTTTTAACATTCCCCTGGTAGATTTCAGAATTGCTATTGGCAGTGACTCTTTTGTGTATCCATTTCCCCCCTTTTTGATCAGGAATACCTATAGTAATTATCCTATGCTTGTACCACCATTGTATGTTGGGTATATGTAGGACAGATAACTACCTCTTCAGTTCCGCAGATGTACTAATGGAGAGGAACTGTACTCAAGGAGCTGTATTTAAGGAAATCCACCCAAGCCTCATTCATGTCTGGACCTTATATAATTGAGAAGACTATGGATTTTAGTACCCATACTCACTGTCCAGCTAGCTGTTCTTTTATGTTTTCATTTATTTAAGCATTTATTGAGTGCCTACTGTTTACCAGTTACTCAGTTACATGCAGGGTAATCAAAGTTAAATAAGACATGGTTCCTTAAGTCTGGTGGGAAAGGCAGAGAGGTAATCTCAAGATACCATCATAGTGAAATAAGTACTACATGGTAATATGCCAAGTATGCAATGGGAAAAGAAGGATATTAAATCAGGGGAGCCAGAGGAGGAGTCCTGATGAGGGGATACTTGAGCCAAGTGCTGAAGGGCAGGTAGAAATTATTGGAGTTGAATTGTATGAAATTGCCATTTTTGTAGTTCAGAAATGGTTGATTGGTAATTTAATATGGTTCAACCTAATAGGTAGGTGAGGAGTATTCTATACAGAGAACTTTCAGTTAAATATGATAAATTGAGCACAAATGGGCTAATCAACCATCCAAATCTCCAACTCTCACTAAAATGATATTGAAGAATTTTTTTTTCTTTTTTTTTGAGACAGGGTCTCATTCTGTTGCCCCAGCTAGAGTGCAGTGGTGTGATCATAGCTCACTGCAACCTCAAACTCCTGGGCTTAAGTGATCCTCCTGCCTCAGCCTCCCAAGTAGCTGGGACTACAGGTGTGTACCACCACACCAGGCTAATTTTTCTATTTTTTGTAGATACAGGGTCTTGCTCTTGCTCAGGCTGGTCTTGGACTCCTGATTTCAAGTGATCCCCCTGCCTCAGCCTCCCAGAGTGCTAGATTACAGGTGTGAGACACCTTGCCTGGTCTGAAGAAATTTTTAAAAGGCAAAAACTCAAAGAGCAAAGACACTAAGAGGGAAAGGAAGCTATTTAACAAATGGACAAGTGGTCACTGACTTAGTGAACCTGAGAAAGTGGAATCCTCTTTGAAAGTGAAGCAAGCCCTAAAGAGGGACAATTCATTCCATACAACCCCACACAATAGATGTGAAAAATTCATTTCATACAACCCCACCAAGACATATCATGACATTTCTGAACCTTTAAGCCTTTCAAGAAAAAAAATGGGTCATATACAAGTGATCCATGATTAGAATCATATTAAATTTGTTCATACCAACACTGAAATAAAGGAAGAGCAATGTCTTTAAACTTATGAGGAAAATAATTCCAACCTATAATTTGATCAATCAAACACGAAGGTATAATGAAGCCATTTTTAGATATCAAAGTCTCAAAAATTTCCCTTCCTTTTTAGGAAGCTATTGGAGAGTGAGCTCTAAAAGAAGAGGGAGTAGCAAGTGGAGCCGACATGAGAGGGAGGGAAGGCAGGTCCTAGAATGAGAGCTGTGCAGCAGCCAGTCGAGCTTGGCACGTGATGATGGAGGGATCAGGGGAGACATGTCCCAAACAAGGAGAAATTGATTACCAGATGTGTTTGAAATTATTAAGTGGAGAGTGACACTGTTTTAGGAAGTTTGGGGATTAATAAATGACAGGTACATAGAAAACCAAGAAAGTTAGTTTTAAAAGACAACTATTAACTCCAGGGAAACAAAAGGGACTATAATGAAAGTAACTATATGGACCTCTGTGACTAATATTTACAAACAGAATAAAATACTGAGCTAACCAAATGTCATAACTAATTAGGAGGATCAGTATACTCTGTGTGTGTGTGTGTGTGGTGTGTGTGTGTGTGTGTGTAAGAAAGCTAAATAAATAGTTGCAAGTCAATAAATAATATCAAAACTTGAAAAAGTCAAGGACAATGTAAGCACATGTTATTTAAAAATATGGAGCCAAATAAGAGAAGACATAAAAAGGGTAAATTTTGATTGTTTCTGGGAAGTGGGAGTTAAGGATGAGAAGGAGGGGGCAGGAAAATTGTTTTATATAGAACTCTTGAACTACTTCACTTTTCTAAACCATATGCTTTTAATTTTGAAAATAAAATATTAATATTTAAAGATAATCTCAATCAGAAGGAAGAGGTTTGCATAAAATATTCTAACTGCTCCAGAGAACTGTATCTTAGCTGTAATAGAGATTATATGTAGGATAGTTATAAGTGATGATGTCAGGAGTCCTACAATGTGGGGCCATGTGCTGAGCTAAGCACTTTGGAATTTATCTTGAAAGGTAGGAAGGAGCTTCCAACAGATCTTAAACAGGAGAGTTGCATGGTCATGGTTGTTTTAGACAGGCCAGTCATCAAGGGTCAATGAAAGCAAAATGACCCAATTGCCCCCATGCTCTTGGTAGATAATGTACAGTGCTTGGGAGAGGTGATTTGCTTAGGATGGGGATATCTGTGTCCTCAGAAGGTGATTATTCAGAGGCTAGATGGGTGGGCTAGTCCTATGGGAAGCACTAACATTGAAATTGAGTTTGTCTCCTGTCAGAAATCTATATTCTTACTTCAATGGAAAGTTGTCAGTTTCTGGTGCTCTCACCTGAAATGGACTTTTTTTTTTTTTTAAATATAACCTCTACTTAGAGATCCAAGCCAATCTTACTGGCATAATTAGCTGTGACTTGGAAAGGGAATATACGAAACTCAGGCAGCTTCTCTTGTCACCTTGCAGTCATCTTGGTGGGAAGTGATGTGGCAGTTGCAGTAGAGGTGGAAGAACAGGTACAGATGTGAAGTTGAGCAGGCAGATCCTGTAAGACCTGATGACTAATTGGCTGTGGGAAGTCAGTGCACCCCTGAGATCTGCAATAGACTTTTACCAGGAATAACAAATGGGATTCTTGGCTGCAAGTGGTAGAAGCAAGGTCTATCTTAAGCCAGTAAGAGATCTACGAAAAGGACTTTGGTGGCTCTCAGAATCTATGGGGGTGGGGGAGTGGCTGGAGGACAGACAGCAGTCAAAGAAGCTATAAAGATCCAGGCAGTAGGAAGTACAAGAGTCTTGTGTGAAGAAGACTGGCCAGAAGGTCACCACTGCTACTACAGCTTCATGTCAACACTCATTGTCGCCATCTCTAGATACCACCCCAGCTGCCATGAAGAAACCCTAAGCATCCCTTCATATTTGTGTCTCTCATTGGGTTCACAGTCCTTGGCAGTGTGTTCAGTTGCCTAATCCTAGATCATGTGCCCATGATCCATGGCTGCAGGAGTGGGAAAATCACATAGTTGAAGGGGGGAGGGAACTCACTGGAATACACCAGTACTACATACAGTGGGGGATTTGCTGTTCGACCAAGAGAAACCTGGCAGAAGTCTATGATTTGAGGTAAAGCTAAGGAACTGGGACTGTAGTCAACAAGATATTTCAGTATCCAGTTGGCAGGCTCTATGGCTACTAGCCAGAACCCTTGGCTAACTCTTCACTCCTAGTAAATCAGACCCTTTGGGTTTGGGCCCCTTTGTTCTGAATTTCCTGGTCTGGGCCTGGCCACAGATGATCTTGACCTGCCTCTGTGCCTGTCTACTCTCTGCCTGAGCTCACCTCTCTGGTTGTGGCTCCTCATCCTCTTGGCTAAAGATGCCTACTAACCTGGATTCTCCATCCCCATTCCTGCCTAGGCTATTTGCCACTGAAATCTGGAAATATCAGACTCTCTTGGCACTATGTGACTATCCCCTGTCTTAATATTGTAATAATTTTTTCATGAGGCAACATATTTGTTCATTCTCTCTTTTGAAAGTAGGCACTTTCAGGTCTTGCATACCTATACCCAACTTCAAAAAGCCACATGGACATAAACATAATCAGCATTTTCCTTAAAGGACTGTACACTTAACTGAATACTTAGAATCAATACAAAAATGATTGTTTAAAACACCTTACATAATTAATCACACATTTATCCAGTGTGCATGTTATTCAATGAAGATATGATTTGGTTTCCAAAATGTTCAGAATAATATCAGAACAGAAGGATACTGAGTGTCTGAGGCAATAATTCTACCTTTTCTTAGATAAGTGGGCTTTCAGAGATAATTTCCCATTTTACTATGGTTAGTATATTTCTTGAACAGGTGACAGTACAAAATGCTTTCTTAGTGCCACTCTTTCAGTCAAGTGATTAAACCATTTTCCCACGGGATCAGCATTATAGACCCCATTTTACAGACAAAGAGGTAGGAACAAAAGGCTCTAATTTTGGAGGATTAAATCAAGGTCAAACAGCCCAAATGCAATGCTATTGTGTAGTCACTAAATCAGTCATATAATCTCTGAGGACAACTAAAAAATTCTCTTGAATTTTGTAAAATAAGAACTTGAAAAAAATTCTTTTCAACTAAATTTGTAAATGCCTCATACAGTCCTAGATTGAGTCATTCCACTCTGCCACTTCTAAGGAATGCACAGCAAAAATCACCGCTTGTCTCTTGTGAACAAAGATAAGAGTGGACTCAATGCTAGCCCTCCACAAGTAACATCAACGAGAAGATACTCTATTCACTGGCTGCAAAGCCCTGCAAGAGGTCCGATGGAAGCCAGAGGGAAGTGATTCATCAGGAAAAATGGTGTCGAAGACAATAGCTTCAAGGATTACAACAGGAAAATTGGCAAGAGTGATATACAACTGAAATTTTAGTAAAGACAGTTAAAATACTTCTATCCTGTAATACTAAACATAAGAACCCTTACTAAAAATGACAAGCAATGTGAGTGGTAGATGGCTGGTATGGCGACAGCACACAGTTTGTCTTTGTGTATGTATTTCCATAAAAGCATAGTTAAGTTATGTTAGAAATCCATAAACCTATAAATAATTAGATAATAAGCAAATAAATAAGTATGTAGTTACCAGTTGCGATAGGTACATGGAGGAAATTAACAGCAACCAGGCCTAAATTTTTGGCTCTATTCCATTCCAAAGCTTGCCGCTCTATTCCAAGCTTTTCTACTCTCTGGGCTCTATTTCCACACAACACACTTTCACGTCTCCTTGGATTTGCTCAAGCTCTTTCCTCTACCTGCAATGTCATTTTCCCTTATATTCACAGGTATAGACATTACTTAATCTTCAAAGCCTAGCAGGTTTTCCCTTTTCCACCCAATCAGAGCTAAGCCCTCCTTTCTTGATCCTGCTGTCACAGCTCTTATTACATTTTGCCTGGCTTATACTTACTGCCCCGTGAGATAAGCAACTTATGAGTAGGGACTATGTTTTATCAATTTGTATTTCTCCTACAGTTCTTTAAGTAGGAGTTCAGTAATGCTAGGATGTGATTTCCAAGGTCAATTTCAGATGAAACTATGAGTGTGACAAGGAAACCATGAGCTATACTCATACCTGTGTGATTTGCTCTCAATCCCCCCGTGGACGTGTCCTCAGCTGCCTCCAATGGGTGAGTCAGATTTGCTCCCTACACTTCAGTGGGGAAAGATGGCACAAAAGGTGGGTGGAGTATCTTCAAACTCTTGGGCATAATTCCTTCAAAATCTTAGAAGAAACAGATGCTGAAGTTTGGAAGACGTAGAGAAGCAGAAGCTAAGTCTGCCTAGGCTCGCCTGTGCAAAACTGTCAAAGAGTTACAGTCACATCATTTGTCTGTTTTTTTTAAAACCACACATCCCCATTACATCAAATTGCCCAATTTTCAATCCTGACCCCTATGGTCCCAGGAAACATCCAAGACAATTGTCACTCACCATTGTACTTCTGCAGTATTAGAAATACTTCACTTTCCTGCAATGTCATCATCCAAAACTCAGGAAAAGATTTTGAAGCTAAGTCATTGCATTGAGGAAAGCATCAGTAAAGGGGACATTCTGGACCAATATTAATTAAATCAAGATGGAATTTACTTATTCAGTGGTGTGATTTTTTTAAAGGCCCCCCAAAAAGCCTTCCTACATCTTTGATCAATGCCTAAAATTTTAGATTTTTATCTGATAGTAATAAAAATATTAATAATAATATTCAATACTTGGAAGATAAAGCTTTAGACTTTATTTTTCTGTTAATTTGAATGTACTTTGGAACAAAGTGGAACAAATTACATGGAATCTTTCATCAAAAGCACTTTTTTGGTTCAGAAGATATTTCTTGATAAGCCACTTGGGATAGAAACACAGATTTGAAGAAGGCTAAGTGCAGGCACAGCTTCCCAGTACAGGACAAGGGGAGAGATTTTTCCAACTGTGCTGAGAATAAAGGGAAGAGTAGGGTGAATCAGAAGCAGAGAGAGGATGGAGCTAAGCTCAAGTATGTTGCCCAAGGTCTGGCTACTCTGCTGGTCTTAAATTGAACACGTGTCTCCTACTCTGAGCTTTAAGTAAATAAATGCTCAGAAGCAATATAATTTTTATAAACTACTTTCATGTGCTATAATCAAATGATTGGATGTGTTTTTGAGCATTTACTTACTTAAAGGTTTATGTATGAATATAGCTGAACTATGTGTGAAAACTCTGAAAAATTATGTTTTCTAGGCCAATGAAACTTTGGGGGCAAGATCAAATAGGTTATATTACCAAAATGGAACTCCATATCAATGAAGAAACACAGAACATATTGAACAAGGGAAAAACAGTGGAAATGAGAAGAGTGAAGCAGCCTATGTCTAGTCAGGTAGAAGTCTAGGGTGACAACCAACAATGTGGCACAGCATGATACTGGAAATATACTTTGCTTAGAGAAGTGGGATTAATTTGGATACTGCACACCTGGCCTAAGACAAGCATTAACAACAAGCTGCTCGTGATGCAAGTCAGCCCAGTGCTCACAATGCCTGTCTACAGTAAGGGAAATGTGCACACACATTGTTTATAGAGTCAGTCTCTCTCTCTCTCTCTCTCACCATCTGATCACATACCTCTCAAGCACCACTTCAGATCCTCTCAACCTCACCCGTCGCAGGTTCTACTTCTACTTGGCCTCCACCTGACCTTACACAGGAGCAATCTGACAGTGCCTTGTTTCTGCTTTGTACCATGCACCTCTGGCTTTCCGCCCGTAAGTTACATGACACAAATAAAATTCCCTTTTATAACTAAGCTAAAAAAGTTTTTTTACTTATAACTGGAAGTACTGATTAGCACAAGGGAGGAGATGCAGAATGTCAGGTCCCCTAAAAATGTTATCTTAGTCCTAATCCAAGTCCCAGAAGTGGGTATTATTTATTCCATTTTCTAGATGAAGAAAGTGAGAAGTGACAGAGGGTAAGGAGTTGGCCCAAGGTCACCTGGCTCTTAAATGACAGAACTAGAATTTGAACTAGGTCTGTCTAACTTCACTCACTATTATTTCCACACAGCCTGTTGCTTCTCAAATACTGATGAGCTAAATGACTGAAATTGAATGTATGGTTTTTTTTGAGATTAGTATAAAGCAATTATCCAATTTAATAAAATTCAACTTTAAAAAGAGCAAAGAGTGACCCAGTAGAAAAAAACAAACTGTGTAATAGGAGCAAGCGTGAGGACGATGGGAAAATGGAGTGGGAGTCAGCAAATGTGAGTTTCAACCCTGGTTCTGTCACTAATTGGCTGTGTGGCCCCAGGCAAGTCCCTTGAAGTCATAGAATCCAGATAAGAAGACGACCTCGGATTGCATCTTACTCAATGTACTCATTTGACCCCTGGGAAACTGGCACCCCAAGAATTTCAATGGAAGCTTGGCCAACATTGTGGTAAACAGTGGTAGCGTCACTTGGAAACATTAGTGCTGAGGTGATTAATCTTGGGACACAAAGTTTATGCCCTCAAACCCCTCTGCAACCACACTTCAGTCTTTACCCCTTAACCTCCTACTCTCACACTCACTCAATCGTGCAATTCTGTACCATAGGGGAAATTTTTTTTCCTAATTCCATTTGAAAAGTACTAGTCCAGTCTCCTTTTTCATGCTTTCATTCCCAAATTGAGTTAAGTTTGATGAGACCCTTTCAGATACATTAACAAGAAGAATAGCAACCACCTATTTAGTCTGTGTGCCACACTCATTGTAAATAAATATATATATGTATATCCATTCTTTTAGTTTTTATGAGGAAGTGCTATTATCACACCCATTTTACAGATTAGGAAGGAAGCTGAGATACAGGAGGTTAAGGCACTTGCCTAAATTGGCATAGGTGGCAAGTAGTCAGAGGACTGGGGTCTTTCTTTTGACTGTACCAAGAATATTCTGTAGGGCTTAACTTTTTAGGCCTCAATTCTAATCTGTGAAATGAGATACAACAAAATTTCATACCTGTCCTGCCTCATAGGAATGGGTGCATTCACTGTGGTGTCTGAAATATGTAATTCACTCTGTATTGTCTCTAATGTTTGTTTTGTGAATTAAGCTTTCTGGAACTTCTTTCTTGATGACTCCTTTGTAATGAGTAGAGTCCCAGTGGGCAAAAGAATGATGGGGGCACTACAAAGACTTGACCTCCAAAACTCCTTTATTCCATGACAGTCATCTAAGAAACTACTTGTTTTTCTATATGAGACCACAGACTTCATTGACTTATTAAGTATGAAAAATTAGGTGGAATTGATTTGTTATTTTGTGTTTTAGATCTGAAATCTTGACATCAGTCTCCAACCTATTGGAATGGTGTGAAGAGCAGGGGGCAAAGATTTCAAATAGACTCTAAAACTACAGGAAGCCAAGAATGTCTTCAAGTAGGGGAGCATTCCATTACTATGTGTCTTTGGCTCTTAATTCATTTTGCTTTGAAAGTTATATTCTGTTAAGGGCTTTAGGTCTGGAATTCTGTGTCTTCCATACCAAGATTAGGATCAGATGACAACAAAGAATATTGGATTAGGAAGCATAAGACATTTTTTGGCTCTGAATTTATTCTTACATCTACTAGTTATATGACCTTGGCAAGGCTGTTAGTCAACTTGGATTACTCTTTTCTCATCTGGAAAATTAGGCAATTTGGTTAGATGACTTCTGTCATCATTTCCAACTCTGAGAGTTCACGATCCCATCATGTTTTCTTCACCTCACATAAGATTAGATATGTTTCAATTTTTAATGAGAAAAGTTAGTAAGGGGAAGGGAACATTTCTCAGGATAAGGTGAGCCAAAGACCAAAAACAATAGCTTGCTTGAAGTCATACATCTCTGAGTGCACTGGGTAGGTTGACTTTCATTATTCTCACTTGTACAACAGTTCCAGTAAAAAAGATCCTTATCTTGAACCAACAATACTAGTTGCTCATTCAATTCATGTTGAAACTTAAAGAAAAACGTTCATTCATGTTAATAAGAGAGTTATATTACCATGGTCTCAATAATAGAGAACAATACTATGATGTTAGGCAAGTGCCTTCATGGCAAAGAGAGGACTTCTGAGGTTTCTATTATTCTCCGTAGGGACCCAGAATCAATACTCATTGGCAAATAGGAGTGGAGTGTTAATAATTACTGCTGAACACTAACCAAATATGTGCTGTCAAATCTTAAGATTCACAGAGTAACTTGTATTGTTTTGTTCCTCAAACAATAAACAAATAAGTTAGAAGTGTAATTTCCAGCCTAGTCTCATCCAAGACCATTTTGTTCTGTTTTAACATAACAAATTCTCAGAGAACAGACACCACTTTCCCCCAAAGGAATAAATATAAGGGTATAATAGTATAATTGCACTGAATGTTAATTTTAAAATACCATAGCCCTTCAAGTAATAAGTAATACTGTGAACTATCCTCATGAAAAATTGGCTAAGCCACCTCTCTTCAAAGTGAGAAAGGATGCGATGAGGAAAGGATGGGGAACCCATGACTAATC
Organism: Daubentonia madagascariensis; assembly: GCA_023783475.1. Taxonomy (NCBI): domain Eukaryota; kingdom Metazoa; phylum Chordata; class Mammalia; order Primates; family Daubentoniidae; genus Daubentonia; species Daubentonia madagascariensis. The sequence continues at coordinate 7,079,779 of JAKFHU010001268.1, read as the reverse complement.
GTCTGTGGTGGGATAATCTAGCCAAACTGCCATTCAAGGATAAGGGCAAAAGGAAGTTTTGGACATGCAAGAACTCTTCAATTAGTGTTCCCAAGGGCCCTTCTCTTAAGAAATCTACTGGAAGGCAAACTTCAGCCAACCAAGAGGTAACTAGAAAAAGGACCAGCAGTTTTTTTTTCCCCTACTGTTCCTGCTGCTAAAGGAAGTCCATGAGGACTAAGTACTGTTCTGAACTGCGTCTAAACAGTATATACTCAGTCTGTCTGCTGTCACCCTGACAATGACAGTGATAGTGTCTGTGCTGTCACAATATTCCTGGTATCTTATACTTGTCATAGTAAAGTCCATTTTGATACAGAACAAGAAAATACTGTGCCCCCAAATCACAGAGGTTGGAAAAATCAGTCAATGCAATTATGCAATATTTCTATATGACCTCCTGTTCTGGGTGAATGTTTGAATGAAATGATTGCTAAAATCCTTTTCCGTGGTGATATTTGACAATTTTATGACATTTTGGCATGGCATAAAACACTCAAGACTTTGGACTGATTGTTATCATTTCTTCCTCAAAACTGCCATCAACAATGAAGTTAATTAATGCTGGCAAAGTGCCATCTTTAAAACAGAGGAGTTATGTCACAACTCACAAGGAGGAAAAGCACTGAAATTTTTCAATCAGCCAGCTTCCCAGCCCATGAAATAGAATCACATTATAGAGGTTGACCTTGCCTTGAAGCACCCCTAATATGAGAATTCTTGGAGAAGCCACAGGAAGCCTTTCCAATGGTTTGGGTCAACTTGAGGGTAGGCCCTATGATTCACATCTGGAGAAGACCTTAGAAACCATTTATTGTAATTCTATCACTTTCTAGAAAATACTGAAGCAGAAGAAATTCAGATTTGACTAAGTCCCAGAGGAAGAAATTTGCTGAGCTAGAACCATATCAAGTTCCTTTTTGCCTCCTGCACCAAGTGTTGTTTGAGGTCTCTGTTTTCTTCAAGCTCCCGAGCACACCAACTTCCCCTTCAGGCTCAACAAATGGATGGGCTTAAACAGGTTTCTCTCTTACAGAAAGAACAGTGACAATAAAACAAAAACTCTCTAGACTTCCTGCCACCAACTCTGAATCTTTCTATCTCCTTCCCTTCTGCTAAGGGAAAAGGAGGCCTCCCTCCTATCCTAGGCTTATCTTTTCCCTTGAGCTCTGCCACCATTTTCTCCTCAAAACTGATGTGACCCACCAATCACCTTCTGGGGACCCTGGTCAACTGATTATCCCCTCTCTGCTGCATCTTCAAGCTCTCTCTGTTGACTTTTCCATACTCAAGGAAACTTCAACTCTACCAGTTATGTTTCATGCATTTTAATAAAAAGAAAAATAAAATTTGGAGTAAATAGGACTGATGGTATTGGTTGATTCTAGTGGTGGATACATGGGAATTTATTATTTTAACTTTTGTGTCAACATTTTTTTCTTCAAAAGGGAAAAAAGATTGAGAGCAGTGTACAGCTCAGGCAAGATCAGAGGGCATCAATGCAAAATAGCTTCCACCAGTGTTGACTTCACAAAATCACTGATCCTCTCTAATTTTCAGAGAGTGGGGGACGTTTTGAGTCCTACTGACCGAGGTTAAGAAAAAAAGAAAAAGAAAAGTGAATTGGGAGAGTGTTCTGTTTACATTTGGGTAGGGGACTTCCAAACTCCACTTTAGCAGCTGTGAAATGATTTATTTATAGGTGGCCCAAAAAGCTAGCTGGAAGTGATCATTTGGAATTTTTAAACCTTTTCAGCAATTTTACTAAAAACATTGTCAACCATTATAAAAACACAAGGGAGGTCAAAGTTCATCAACTGAATTCTCAAGTATCTGTTGGCAACTAATTAGTATTCAAGACAGAATCAATGAGAAGATAGGTCAAAATTTTATTTTCTATTGTATTACTCCTAATTTCATAAAAAATAATTGCAGCTATTCTAGAAAAAAAACTTTATGCCATTTCCAGATCCTCACTGTCCCCATTAGGTTTAAATCCATTCTTGCCGCCTTCCTAATTTTCTTGAAATGGAGTATCTGCCCTCCTTCCCCATCCAAGGCCAATCTCTCATCCTGGGCCCAGGACCTCCCCACTTCTCTTCCTTTTGGAACTTTATACCATGTCTTGTCTCTTATCTTCTGTCTTCAACATTTGCCTCTCTATTAGGTCATTCCCATAGCATTTAAACACGTTTCTATGGTCTCTCCTCACAAAAAATCTTCTCCACTGATCTCACATCCTTCTCCAGCCAACCCCCAATCTCTTCTCCTACCATCACAACCAAACTCCTCAGAAGTTAATTTAAAAAGTTGTTTTAAAAAAGGTGAACTTTTACCCTGTTTCCACTTCCTTATTCCCTCTCATTCCTCAACCCTGTCCATCTGGCCCTTCTCCTCCCCACCCCATGTCACCATTGACCTTGATGTCTCCCTTACAGGATAAATACAACTTCTGAAGGGTAAGCAGAAAACAACTTCTTCTTTACTACCATTTGGGCTTTTCAGGACTTTGACAAAATCTTGGACAGATACATAGTTTTTCTGGTCATTCTCAGGTATTAATAAAGAATTTGATTTTTTAGGTGATTGAAGTTTTGCTGTTAGACTGGACTGGAATTTTTATCTGTAATCCAAATCCAAGCTTCTCCCTGGCTCTGGCCTGCCTTAAGTTGAGGAATCTGCAGTGATGAAGGGGCCTAGGTGGCTCTTCCCATACTCACAATGCTTTCTCTGCCTTCCCAGGGTTGGTGCACAAAAATTCTTACCTGACAGGTATAGTTATAATCTGGCATTGATGGTTATGGAAGGTACCTGCATCTTCTGTATCTGAGAAGACAAAGTCCAACCCTCACATCACACACACACATATTTATGAGTCCCCAAAGTTATATATATTATATAAAGAGATTTATTTCAAGGAATTGGCTTATGTGATTGTGGGGGTTGGCAAGTCTGAAAATCTGTAGGGCAGGGCAGCAGGCCAGAAACTCTCAGGCAGGAGCTGATGATGTGCTCCACAGACAGAATTTCTTCTTCTTCGGGAAACCACAATTTTGCTCTTAAGGCCTTATAACTGATTTGATTCAATCTAGGCCACCCAGATTGTGGAAGATAATCTTCTTAAGGCCAACTGATTGTTGGCAACAGCAACACTTAGTTATTTAATTGAATAAGTGGGTATTATAGCCTAGCCATGTTGACACATAAAACTTTCATACTCCCCTCCCCCCAAAGGAAGGTAGGATAGGCATTCATAGCACACTGACAACTCCTAACAAATTTCTAACAATCTTTCATATAACCTTGAGGTAGCACTCAATGGTGGTAGAGCATTTTTAAATCACCCTATTTTCAAGTAGTATGTAGATGGTCTAGCACTCTGCTTTAGAGTTTGGGGTATTTAACATAAATTATTCTAATCTTTAGGGACTCAGTTAAATCTTTTAACATCCTGCTACAATTTCATGTCACCAAATCCAAGGGACACTTTAGTTTCATCTTTAACTTTTCTGTACCAGTAGACCAGGGCTGATCCAGTGTATGATTTGAATTCAGGCTCACCTCCATAATTTGCATCAGTGACCCTCCCCCCCTCCAAGTTACCCCCAATAACGTACATCTAAGTAAAAAAGATCATGATTATGCAAATTGTGGCCTAACTTTGCCCCAGCCTACCCTTCCAATCAGTTTGCAATCCCTAAGTAAGTACCTACTGTTGGGCTTGCTCAGGGTGGGGACTCGAAAAATGTATGGAAAGGAATGGGGTAGATGAAGACGTCAGATTAGAGCCCCCGCAGTCTCCGGAGGCTGTAAAGATAACTCTGAATTACAAAGGCTGGGATGGAGCCCGCAGAAACTGGCTGCTGTTCCAGAAAGAACTCCTCCTCCCCAAACTTTCATCCAAACCTCCTATAAAACTCGCCACTCTTCCCCTCCTCGGGGTGGATGCCTTTTTCAGCCTCCACCCACCTGCACCCAGGTGCCTAACATAAACAGCATTTTACCATGCCCCCAGCCTTGCATGTCTTCCTCTCGGCTCTGACCTAACAGCTACTATTTAGAAATTCAGGAGCTGTCACTACATTTCATACAACATACCACTCCCTTTTTCTTGAAATACTTTCTTCCCTTGGCTTTTATGACATCACACTTTTCCCATTTTCGTCCCTCCTCATCTTCTACCAAACTGCTAAACAATGGGGTTTGTCTTGGCTCTGCCCTAGGACTTCCTCTCATACCACACTTCCCTAGGAAGCAGATTCTGAAATGGAGTCTAGGCTACAGGAAATTTATGAGGGAGCATCTCAGGAGTGATTTTGGGATCAACACGGTAGGATTAGGTAGTGGGAGAAGTCTGGCTGTGGTGCAGTCACAACAAAAGCCCACCTATGGGCCTCAGCATCTCTAAAGCTGAGATGGCTTCTGTGATGGTTAATTTTATGTGTCAACTTGATTGCACCATGGGGTGCCCAGATTAACATTGTTTCTTCGAGGATGTTTCTGGTTGAGATTAGCATTTAAATTGGTGAACTCAGTAAAGTAGATTGCCCTCATCGATGTGGACATCATCCAATCTGTTGAGGGCCTGAATAGAACAAAAAGGCAGAGGAAAGAGGGATTCTCCCCTTTTGCTTCCTACCTGCCTGCTTGAACTGGGACATTAGTTTTCTTTTGCCCTTCCACTGGGATTTACAACATCAGCTCCCCTGGTTTTCAATCCTTTGGACTTGGACTAGAACTACACCACCAGCTCTCCTGGGTCTCCAGCTTGCAGATGGCAAATCATGAGACTTCTCAGCCTCCATAATTGTGTGAGCCAATTCCTCATAATAAACCTCTTCCTATGTATATGAACTAATGATTCTGTTTCTCTGGAGAATGCTAATTTATATAGTGTCAGTATTGTTCTGAGATTGGGCCCTTAATATGCCTCTCTCTCTCATAGTGGGTTCCCTAACATTGGAGGTATTCACCTACAGGCTAGCAACCACTTAGGAGAGAGAGAATAGAGGGGAGTCAAGCATTTGATGGGTTTAGAATCATGGGTAAACATTTTCAATGATTTTACAGGTCTCACTCCATCTCCGTCATTTGACAGCCACCTATAAATGGGGCTCACGATATCTACCTTGCCCACTTCATAGGACTGCTTTAAAAGATCTTTGGATTAATGCCTGTGAATATAAATTAATAAACTAAAAAGTTATGAGTCTTTGCTTAGTTGAAATTTAATATTATCATCGTCATCAAAATGTTCTTTCCAAGTATAAAGGAGCTGCTAGCAATCATATGTACCCCTCACCTTCAATATTTCTGTTGAGGGTGCAAGAAGGGATCAAAGTTTAAACTAGAATGGTGGCAAAACTAACACAATGACTGTTTTATCTACTGAAAGTGAGGTATCACTGCCTTGAGAGAAGCAGGGAGGTAGTTACTTCTATTCTGTATAGAAGGTCTCTTAAGCCCCTAAGGTCATAACCCAAAAAGGTGGCCAACTCTGGCCATTTACCATCATTATTCTAAGAGAGCTCTGGGATCCCACTAGTTTTACCCATGTCCGGTCTCCAAATTCTCTTTAGGCTCAGTAGGATGAAAGTTTAATTTATCATAGGTGGACTATAAGTAAGATATTCTACTTTATTTTGAGGACCTGTATTGGGAGCAACAGGAAGCAGTTCCCCCTGGACCTATCATATGTCACACAGCATAAACTTTTGAGTCATTCTCCTTGAGTGACCATGAGCAGGCCATGTAGCCATGTAACACAGTCTATTCTCCTTTTGCCTTATTCAGATCCATTCTCCATTCTTCTCTGCCCTGCTCTGTGCCCTGAGAGGCTTACCTCCACCAAATGTAGGAACTGGGCTACCTTTGCCTCTGGTATCTGGATGGCTTAGCCAATGGGAGGAACTGGCAGGAGATCTGAGGGCAGGAGTTGGTCCCCAATCCTTCCCTGCTGGACTGTGATTTGGCAGTGGATGCTCTTCCATGGTTCCAGCTCTTGGGGGTTCTTCATTAAAAGCTATTTAGACCCTTGGAGGGTGCCATTTTTTTTTTCTGCCAGAACCTTGATTGCTAACCACCTCTGCAAGCCTCATTTTCCTTCTCTATTTTAACATAAGGGTAATAAAAGAACCTATTTCGTTGAATAGGAGTAAGAATTAATTGGGATGATGCTAGTAAAGTACTTAATACACAGTAGACTCTCAGTAAATATTAGATATTATTATCATTATTATTGCTTGCCAAATGCAGATAAATTGAGATGATTTGGGGCCACTTTTGACTGAGAATTAATTTGAGACAGTAATTAGAAGCTTACAAAGCTCAAGTTCTATCCCTTATACTTCTCGCCACAAATAACCTTTACTTGCCCTCATCCTTTTTTGCTTCCTCGTAGCCTTCCATAATTGATGCTTTCTGTTTAGTGTGTACGTGACTTCCTCAAGGCTTCCCTCTGTGGAGGCTATTTTTTTTTTTCAATTCTAAAAATATGAGGTAATTTAGCAACTTCTCTTAAAAAAAAAATCTGGTGATAACTGATTCAGGGATTTGAGGTATGGGTGACAGCTTGCAAGGATTTGAAATTTTAGGAAGATGAATGAAAATCCTGAAAACTGATCCTGAAGCTCTCTCACCCAAGCAGACTTGAATTATTTTATTCTTTCCAACACTACATTTCAGCCCGTGGGTAAAATGAATGGGGAATGGTTGGGAAGATGGATAATACTCAACAAGGGAGAAATTAGTGAGATTAAGTACTAAGTGTTTTTTATTCTCCCACTCTGGATATGATACATTTTATTAAAGTTAAAAAACAGCTCTGGAGAAATGGATCATACTCTTAAATCCCAAACTGCCATAAAATTATCAAGTGGAATAGAGTGGTCTTGGTCCAAAAAGGCATTTTAAAGACACTAACAATAAACAGACTCCAAGTGACTCCATTGTGGCTCTCACTTTGTTTCCACTCAAACATACCGTGGTTACTAAATTTAAATACCATACATGTTAGAGCCTTTTAGAAGCCTTCTCTGATGATGTCACTGAAATCAAAACTCATAACACTAATTTGGCTCCTAACAATATAATCATGAACTCCTTTATGACAACTTTGGGACTTTTGTAATGTTACTCAAATTTCAAGTAAGTCTAGATCTGTTAATTCATTCATCCCAGAAATATTTTTTGAGGAAAGAGCACTGGACATCTATTGAACACCGCTATGTGCCAACTGTTGTGCCAGGTGTTTTCACATTCCTTGGCTCCTCTCAACAACCCCATGAAATAGGTATTATTATCACCATTTTATAAATAAGGAAATTGAGATTTAAAGAGTTTTGGTAACATAGCAGAGACCATGGTGATATTAAATGGCAAAGCTGATATCTGTGCCTGTTTTTCTCTCTTATCACCTCAATCACAATACCTGGCATGGGGAAGCAGAGTGACCCTAAACCTATGAAATTCTACAATGTCAAAGATAAGTAAAGTAATTCTTTCCCTCAAGAGTTTATTCTTTCCTTCAAGACAGGACCCAGTGCTTGTAGGTTTGTAAAATATGGTCATGATGTATCTTTCCCCCACAGCAACCCTATTACACCCATCCACACTCTCCCAGTGCTGTCTCATACACTCCATATTGAAAATATGTGATGAAGACTCTTTAGACGTCTTCCCTTCTCATAACTTCTGCCCTATGCTTCAGTTATCATGCACATACCTAATGTAGCTTTTTCCCCTCCTCAATAAAAATATACCACATGGTTCCACATGACCACATGATTGCAGATGATGTCAATGTTCCTCTTGTAATCCCCACACCTACCTTGGGGACAGTCCCCATATAGGCTGATGGCTTCCTGAGTCTTTCTACCTGATGGTATTCTCTATCTTCAGGAGCTTCCTCAGCCCATACACAGAGCAGGAAGAAATTGCCAGAGTGTTAAAACCCCCAGAGGGACTGGTCAGCCAATGAAGGTGTCAGAATTGGTAAATAAATACTCTGACCATATTCCCCAATGGGAAAATTCTGAGACATGTTCCACATAGTCTCTGAAAGGGTTCCCAGAGGCATTGAGCTCCAGATGTTTACAGTAGTAACATTCTCATCAGTGGAATTTTTATTGGCTTTCCCTATTTGTTGCAGATTGAGATCCTCAGGCAGCTGACTCTGAGAAGGAGATTAGTGTTTAGGAGATTTACTGGAAAGCACTCGCAGGATTAATCTCTGTATAGAAGGAAGGAAGGAAGCAGGGTTTGGACAAGGGAAAAGTTTGAATGTAATTACAAATAAAGCCTCAGCTAGCCCCATAGGGAGATCTGAAGCTGGAATGGCTCTTCAAAATGGTCTGAGTGGAGGTATAGAAGCCAGGTCATAGTTATTTTCAGATTTTCAGATTCAGCCTGTCTCCAAGAAGGGGAGTAACCTTGTAGTTCTCTTCAGTTGAGGACAATTTTTGGAGAAGGCCAGCAACTAAGGAGTGTTAGCCAGCATTCCCAGCAGGCTGGGGAATAAACTCTTCAGTCATAAAGGGGGATCTGGGCAGTGCATCAAAGCATCTGCTACAGTCCACCCCTTGCTCCATTCAGATTTACTTCATCTAAGTTCTGGAGAAGCTCCTCTAGAACTCCAGTAGGCCTCTTTTCCCGAAGTAAACTTATAAAAAAGGAAAGTCAGAGGGATGAACTACAGTCTCTATAGCTAGTGCTAATATCAAGGGCATAACTGATACCTGTTGTCTCCCTCCTGTACTATCCATTGTGGACTTTCCTCACCCCCAGCTAGCACTTCTGCTTGTCGTGGTGGCTTATCTCATTCTTGAGGACTCCTAGCCTAGTCACCATTCCTCAAGTTGTGGCTGCTGCACTTACCCATTTACAGGTGAAATTAGGCGAGGGAGTACCAAGACATGCCTAAGAGAATCACTTAGGTGCCAGACCAACATGTTCCTATGTACCCCTTTGCATGTGTCATGGCAGCCTGACTTCCCCTGATGATCTACCAAGATAGCAACTCTCATTGATTGCTTGCCCTATGGAATGAGTAGCCTACAGTTTCCAGGGGTTGCCATAACTTAAAGCTTAATAGGACTCTTGCTATATCCCCAAGTAGAAATATTTCACTTTGGGGGAATGAGTATACCTAAACCACAGGGCCTAGCTGGGGCCTGTTGTTGAACATACTCATGCTCAGCTGACATCCTTTCACTAACCCACTATACTGAATGAAGCAGTATTCTCAGAGAGGAATATTCTTTCTCCAGATACCTCAGAGGCCCACCAGGCATTGTGCTTCCTTCTTCATGGTTGGAAATGAGTGATGCAATAATTTATCCTTTACTTTGGAGGGGAAGGTCTAGCATGTCCCAGACCCCCAGCTCCCTAAAAATTTCATTGATAGGGCTAACTCCTGAATCTGAAAAAGAGGTCAATTCATCAAGAGGATATAACAATTGTAAATATGTATATACTTAAGAGTGAAGCACCTAACTATATAAAGCAAATATTAAGAGATCTGAAGGGAGAAATAGACTTCAATATCATAATAGTAGGGAATTCCTATACTCCACTTTCACTAATAGATGGATCATTCAGACAGAAAAATATTAATAGGGAAACATTGGACTTGAACAATGGACCATATGGAGCTAACAGACATATGTAGATCATTCCATCCAACAGAAACAGAATACACATTGTTTTAAAGTGGACATGGAACATTCTCCAGGAGAGATCATATATTAGGTCACAAAACAAATCTTAACTATTGGGTCAAAGAAGAAACTCAAAAGGAAATTAAAAGATATCTTGAGATGACTGAAAATGAAAACATAACATACCAAAACTAATGAGATGCAGCAAAAGCAGTTTTAAGAGGGAATTTTATAGCATGAAATGTGTACATAAAAAAGAAAGAAAAAAAGATCTCAAATAAAGAACTTAATATTACACTAAAAATTAAAACTAAACCCAAAGTTAGCAGAAGGAAGGAAATAACAAAGATCAGAGCAGAAATAAATGAAAGCAATTTAAAAAAATACCAACAAAATGAAGAGTTGATTTTTTGAAAAGATAAACAAGATTGACAAACCATTAGCTAGACTAATTAAAAAAGAGAAGACTCAAAAAAAAAAACAGAAATGAAAGAGGAGACATTACAACTGATAACAGAAGTACAAAGCATCATAAGAGACTACTATGAACAATTATATGCCAATAAATTGGATAACCTAGAAGAAATGGATGAATTCCTAGAAACATAACTTACCAAGACCCAATCATGAAGAGATTGAAAATATGAATAGACCAATAATGAGTAAGAAGATTGAATCAGTAATAAAAAGTCTCCTGTCTAAAAAAAAGCCCACGATCAGATGACTCCATGGCCAAATTCTACCATACATTTAAAGAACTAATACCAATCCTTCTAAAACTCTTCTTTAAAAAAAAAAAGAAAAGAGTAGTGAATACTTCCAAACTCATTTTACAACACCAGCATTACCCGGATGCCAAAGCCAGACAAGGACACTACAAGAAAAGAAGACTAGAGGCCAATATCCCTGATGAACACAGATGTAAAATCCTTGAAAACACTAGCCAACCATATTCAACAGTACATTAAAATGACCATCCACCATGATCAAGTAGGATTTATCCCTGAGATTCAAGCATGATTTAACATAGGCAAGTCAATAAATATGATTCACCATATTAACAGAATGAAGGACAAAAATCATATGATCATTGCAATAGATGCAGAAAAAGCATTTGATAAAAATTTAACATCCTTTCACAAGGACTCTCAACAAAATGGGTAACAGAAGGAATGTTCCTCAACACGATAAAAGCTATATATGACAACTCCACAACTAACATACTCAATGGTGAAAAGTTGAAGGCTTTTCTTCTGAGATCAGAAACAAGAAAAAGATGCCCACTTTCACCACTGTCTATTTAACATAGCACTGGAAGTCCCAGCCAGAGCAATTAGGCCAGAAAAAGAAAGAAAAGGCATCCCAATAGGAAAAGAAGAAGTGAAATTTTCTCTGTTTGCTGATAATATGATCTTATGTATAGAAAACCCTAAAGATTCTACCAAAAGACAGAATTGATAAACAAAATTCAGTACAGTTTCAGGTTACAAAATCAACATACAAAAATCAGTAGCATTTCTAACCTGAGTGTCATGGTGTGTGCCTGTAATTCCAGCTACTCAGGGGGCTAAGGCAGGAGGATCACTTGAGCCCAGGGGCTTGAGACCAGTATGGGCAACATGGTGAAACCCTGTTTAAAAAAAAAAAATGGTACCATTTCAATATACTAATAAACTAACTGAAAAAGAAATCAAGAAAACATTCCTATTTATAGAATAAAAAAAATAATTAGGAGTAAATGTAACCAAGGAGGTGAAAGATCTATATACTGAAAACTATAAAACATTGATGAAGGAAATTGAAGACATAAATAAATGGAGAGCTATCCCATGTTCATGGAAAGAATATTGTTAAAATGTTCATACTACATGAAGAGATGTGCAGATTCAATGCAATCCCTATCAAAATTATGTCATTCTTCACAGAAATAGAAAAAAAATCCTAAAATTCATATGGACCAGAATTCACAGAAGACCCCTAATAACTAAAGCAATGTTGAGCAAAAAGAACAAAGTTGAAGATGTGACACTACCTGACTTCAAACTGCAGGCATACCTCATTTGATTGTGCTTCACTTCATTGCACTTTGCAGATACCATGTTTTTTTTTTAAACATATTAAAGGTTTGTGGCAACCCTGCATTAAGCAAGTCTATTGGTGCCATTTTCGCAACAGTGTGGACTCTCTTCATGTCTCTGTGTCACATTTTGGTAAGTCTTGCAATATTTAAACCATTTTCATTATTATTACATCTGTTATGGTGATCTGTGATCAGTGGTCTTTGATGTTACTATTGCAATTGTTTTGGGGTGCCACAAACCATACCCATATAAGACAGTGTACTTAACCAATAATTGTTGAGTGTGTTCTGACTGCTCCACCTACTGGAGCCTCCCTATTCCCTGAGTCACAATAATATTGAAATTAGGCCAATTAGTAATCCTGCAATGACCTTTAAGTTTTCAAATGAAAGGATGAGTCACACATCTCTCATTTTAAATAAAAAGTAGAGATGATTAAGCTTAGTGAGGAAGGCATGTCAAAAGCTGAGATAGGCCTAAAGCCAGGGCTCTTGCACCAAACAGCCAACTCGTGAATACAAAGGAAATGTTCTCGAAGAAAATTAAAAGCACTATTTCAGTGAACACACAAATGATAAGAAAGTGAAACAGCCTGATCATTTATCATTACCTTGTTGCAACGGAGAAAGTTTTCATGCTCTAGAAAGAAGCCACATTCCCTTAAGCCAAAGCTTAATCCAGAGCAAGACCCCAACATTCTTCATTTCTATGAAGGCTGAGAGAGGTGAGGAAGCTGCAGAAGAAAAGTTGGAAGCTGGCAGAAGTTGGTTTATGAGGTTTAAAAAGCTGTCTACATAACACGAAACGCAAGGCGAAGCAGCAAGTGCTGATGTGGAAGCTGCAGCAAGTTATCCAGAAGATCTAGCTAAGATCACTGATGAAGGTGGCTACACTAAAGAACATATTTTCCATACAGACAAAATAGCCATCTGTTGGAAGAAGATTCTATGTAGGATTCTCATAGCTAGAGAGGAGAAGTCAATTCCTGGCTTCTAAATCTCAAAGGACAGGTTGTTAGGGGCTAATGCAGCTGGCAACTTTGAGTTGAAGCCATTACTCATTTACTATTCTGAAAATACTAGGGCCCTCAGAATTATGCTAAATCTACTTTGCCTGTACTTTATAAATGGAACAACAAAGTCTAGATGATAGCATATCTATTTATAGCATGGTTTACTGGATATTTTAAACCCACTATTGAGATCTATGGCTCAGAAAAAAAGATTCCTTTTAAAATATTACTGCTTATTGACAATATGCATAGTCACCCAAAAGCTCTGATGGAGATGTACATGGAGATTAAGGCTGTTTTTATGCCTGCTAACACAACATCCATTCTGTAGCCCATAGATCAAAGAGTAATTTTTACTTTCAAGTCTTATTATTTAAGAAATATACTTTTTAAGGCTACAGATGTCATAGATTGTGATTCCTCTGATGGATGCAGAAGTAAATTCCATCTCAAGAAACTACTTTCTTTGTTTATGCATAAGATGCAACTCCTCATCTATGGAAATTTTATCATGAGATTGTAGCATTTCAGACACGTCTTCAGGATCCACTTCTAATTCTAGTGTTCTCACTATTTCCACCACATCTGCAGTCACTTCCTCCACTGAAGTCTTGAACCCCTCAAAGTCATTACATTTAAATGTAAGACTTGGAACTAGTACAATCACTAGTAGAAAACATAGGGGAAAAACTATACAACATTGGTCTGAGCAATAATTTTTTTTTGGCACATGACCCTAAAAGCACAGGCAGCAAAAGCAAAAGTAGAGGAATGATATTGCCTCAAACTAAAAAGCTTCTGCACAGCAGAGGAAACAATTAACAGAGTGAAGAGACAACTCACAGATTGGGATAAGATATTTGCAAACCATATGTCAGATAAAGGGTTTATATCCAAAATATATAAGGAACTCAAACTACTCAATAACAAGAAAACAAATAACCCTATTAAAAAGTGGGCAAAGGACTTGAATAGACATTTCTCAAAAGAAGATATACAAAAGGCCAACAGATATATGAAAAAAATGCTGAACATCACTAATCATCAGTGAAATGCAAATTAAAACCACAATGAAGTATCACCTCACACCTGTTAGAATGGTTCTTATCAAAAAGATAAAAGATAACAAGTGCTGGTGAGGATGTGGAGAGAAGGGAACCCTTGTACACTGCTGGTGGGAATATAAATTAGTACAGCCATTTTGAAAAACAATATGGAGTTTCCTCAAAAAACTAAAAATAAAATTACCATATGATCCAGCTATCCCACTTCTGTGTATATATCCAAGGGAACTGGAATCAGTATGATGAAGAGACGTCTGCACTCCTGTGTTCATTTCAGCATTATTTATAACAGCCAAAACTTGGGAACAACCTAAAATACCCATCAAGAGATGAATGGATAAAAAAATGTGGTATATATACACAATGGATTACTATGCAGCCTTAAAAAAAGAACAACATTCTGTCATTTACAACAACATGGATGAACTTAGAGGACATTATGTTAAGTGAAATAAGCCAGGCACAGAAAGACAAATATTGCATCATCTCACTTATATGTGAAATCTAAAAATTTGAACTCATAGAAATAGAGATAGGATAGTAGTTACCAGAGTCTGGGGGTAGTGGCGGGGGAGGAGTGGGTGGGGAAAGGGGAACTGTTGGTTAAAGGGTACAAAGTTTCAGTTAGGCGGGAGGAATAAGTTCAGGTGATCTATTGCACAGCAAGGTGGCTATAGTTAAAATAAGATATTGTATACCTCACAATTGCTAAAAGAGTGGATTTTAAATGTTCTCACCACAATGAAATGATAAATATGTGAGGTGAGGAATGTTAATTAGCCTGATTTGCTCATTCCACAACGTGCACATGTTGAAGCATCATATTTTACCCCATAAATAGATACAATTATTATTTGTCAATAAAAATGGAATTAAAAGACACTTGGAGAAAATGATGGCCCAGACTAAGAACCATCCCAGGAATGAGTCTGCCTTGGGGTCTTTGCCATTCTGTTAAATCCTGTATCCCAAGAAAGCATTCCACTATTGGTAAACTCTGCCTTATTTTACTTTATGTCCTTCCACCTCCTTCATCTGGCACTCTTAGAATTTACTTTCACAGGTACTCTCTCAGACTTGCTGGCGCATGTTAACTAGGTTCTGTAGGGTCTTCGGGCAGGCCCAGCACTTCTGTTGTGAGCTTACCCTTCTTACTTATCTGTGGCCGAGAGGAATGGTGGGTCAGAGCCCATAGGAACACGTTATCTTGCAAGGCAGGGGAAGTGCTACCTCCAACAGTATTATCTACTTCTGCAGGGTCAGGGGCCCCAGGGGAGTCTGAGGATTCAATATTTTCAAGCACATTAACCCAGATGTCCCCATCCCAATTTCCAGGGTCCCATTCTCTTCCAGTCAGGGCATTGATCGTGGTATGCAGACCTGGGTAGGTTGAGAGTCCAACCTTCTCTGGAGCCCTGTTATGGTTATGTTTAAATACTGGACCTGTCCTTAGATTTCCTGCTCTTTGCCAGCAGGAGAGAAGACTCTCTTAATATGCTCCAAGGAGGCCTCTGGCTTCACACCTTGACTTAGTCTGTTCCGACTGTGATAACAAACTACCATAGACTGGGGACTATAAATAATAGAATTGTATTTCTCACAGTTCTGGAGGCTGGGAAGTCCACCATCAAGGCACCAGCAGGTTAGATATCTGGTGAGGACCTGCTTCCTCATAGAAGACCACCTTCTTGCTGTAACCTCATGTGAAGGGCTAATGAGCTCTCTGGGGTCTTTTATAAGAGCACTAATTCAATTCACGAAGGTTCCAGACTCATGACCTAATCACCTCCCAAAGGCCCCACCTGCTAGTACCATCACCTTGGGGGTTAGGATTTCAGCATATGAATTTTAGAAGGACACAAACATTCAGACCATAGCATACCTAGTCTTGAAAGGCTAATAAATCATTTTGTGTGTTCTATTATCTTTTTCCAAATCAGGTAATGCCTCCAACCACAGCCATCTAATACCATTTTTCTTAGAATTACTATTCCCTCATATTTCTGTAATGTTTGATATATTGCACCTGCTAGTGCATTTTCTTTTACCAGTTTACCATTCATCCCAGTTCACAGCAGGTGAAAGTATTAATCACAGTACTACCTGTGTCAGGGGCTGTGCATGCTCCTTGTAGGACCAGTAATATGGTTCTCACTGCCAGCTGGCTGGCAGGTGATTCAGATCCAGAATCCTTTTTAACATTTACTTCCTTGAACAACTTCTGGTACCCAACTTGCAGGTCAGGTTCCCTGGTGAGCATACTGATAGGGAGATTAGCAAGCAGAAAATTAATTTAGGAGTGTTTTCAGGATTAACACCTGTTGAACAAGGGAAGCAGGCAGGATTAGGCAGAGGGACAAAGTGAACATGAGACAGACACTGCAATGACCTCAGTGAGTCCACAGGAAGTTCTGAACCTGGGATGGCTGTTAGAGCTGATCTGAGTTGGGAAGGTAGGGGTAGGATATTTATACCCTTGCATCAACCAGTCTTTGGATCTGGGCTGCTTCCAGGAAGGAAAATGACCTTGGGTGAAGGCAATTTTCAGAGATACTCAGATGCTGCCAGCCACATGCCCAGCACGTGGGGGAAAACATGCTTCATTCCCGAAAGTGTATCTGGTGGCCCAGCACAGTCTCCATCATGCTGTATCACTTCCCCAGCCCTCACTATGCTGCCTGGATCACCTCTAGAATAAAGTACTTTCACCCAAATCCTTGGATCAAGGTTGGCTTCTAGAGAACCTTGAACTAAAACAGCCTCCCAGGAGGCTAAGCAATTTAAAAATAGATATTATATATCGCTTCTCGGCTTTTTGGCTAAGATCAAGTGTGTAAAAATAGATATTATAGTACTAAATGTAATAATTACTAATTATCACAGTAATAGCTAACATTTATTCACACCCTCACTTTCTTCACCTCTAAAGCAGGGGTGTTTGACTAGATGATTACTAAGATGCCTTCCAACTTAGATGTTCTACCATCTCATTTTCTGCTCAAACCTACATCACACCATAAGGTTCTGCCCCTCATTGCTCCTGGGGCTCTGTCCTAGCGGCAGAATAATGGGTAGGAAATGTTTGTACAGGTTAGCTTTGCTGCTTCATTTGCTTAGGAGGCCACTTGTTCTGTTAAAGCAGAGACTTGGCACAGAGCTGGGCCCCTATACAGAGTGTAAGGTGTTAAAGACAGAGCTGGCTGTCTTCCCTGTTCTACTGAGGTCCAGGGGTTTTTGCAGAGGGTGGGTGGGGGAGTTGCCCTTATGGGTGGGGTGTTGCCACAAACAAAAATGCCCCCACAAGTTTCCAATGACTGATGGCATTTAGTGGCTAGGGGTAGAGATGCAAGAAACATCTCCAATGTGCAGGAGAGTCTCACCCCAGGAATAGAGATGCCAGCAGTGTCCTGCTGAGAAGCCACAGGAGGATATTCCCTGAGTCTTGCCACTTTTCACCTCCTGTGAAGGAAATGCACCATAGGTGCATACCATCAGCTGGGGAGGGCGTGTGTGAGGAGGGGCAGACACTAGACATGACTCAAATATGGATTTCTGTATGTGTAGGCAAGACACATGCTTAGTTTTTTCATATTCAGTTCCACACATAATTAGAGGCCGTTATGAAGACTTGGCTCTGGAGTTCTCTCCAAAAACTTTCCCCCCTCCTTAAGGTTATCCCCAGCTATGAGTCAGAACGTAGCAAGTTGTGTTTCTTCCAAAATTTCTTAAGGCAAAGGAAGAGGTCATTTGTAAAGTAGAAGAGCCCTGTGTCCAGTTCTCACTGCTTATTTATTCTGAATTTAAAATAATAATCAGGAAGGACAGTAAACACTGATGGCAAGGAGATGGCAACAAAGTGAGTGCAGAGAAGACTCTATGCTGCTCTTTTCATATTGTCAGTGAAGTTAATGTCTGAAGGGGAATTTTGAGTACAGAAAGGACTGTTAATATTTGCTTGGGTTTAAAATTAATGTTCAGTTTTAAAGTTTAGGTTTTCAAACCTACATTTTTGTCAAGTTCAACCTACAAATCTTACTCTAATGTTTATATTAATATTAATAGTCACTTTTACCTGATGTTTAATCACCGTTTAACTCCAGTTCAACAAACAAAACTTCCCTTAAACAATCAGACTCATTTACAAGGTTGGTTGAATAAATTCTTTCAAAGATTTTAGAATAAATATCTTAAAGTTATTTCATTTTTTTTGCTCAGCATTTCAAGCGCTTGGCGAGATAAAATCACAACTTTAACAAGTCTTCCTGACTATCAGAAAATCTTGTTCATCAAATACATAAAATTATGAATTTTGCATGTCAAGTTTTCTTAAATATTTCAATATGCTTAAAACATATTAACATTTCAGCTTAAAATCACAGTTAAATTAGCTATACACTTCAAATTGAAGTCATGTTCTCCTGAGAAGCCAGACTCTTTCATGCTTTATAAATGTATGAGTTTGATTTATTCCATCATCTCTAAACTTAATTCTGAATGATCCTGGCTTGTAAAGTCACTTCCCCAAATAAGTAGAGCTCATTTATGTGGCCAAATGCAGTGGTGGAAATAAAGTGGATAGATCCCAGAGATCGTAAGAAGGTGGGGAAAATTGCTCTTAGTGAATGATTTAAAGAGGAAGTTTGGGGTGGGGTCAAAGATGACACCCAAGTGTAATTGTAATGGATGGTAGCATCAAGCTTTACTGGGGTAGGGAGGGTCAGAGGAGGGAAGGGTGTGGGAAGGGTAGGGGTAAGAATCTTAGGACTGAAAGACCTTAGCAGTTGTTTAAATCACTCTTTTCAAGGGAATTGAGACTCAGAAATCAAGTGATTTCTTTTTCAATAAGAAACCTTTTTTAAAAAATAACTTTCTCAATGTTACGTAGCTAGAGAGTGACATACACGTTTCTCCTAGAGTCACTTCCTTTTAGTATTTCTGTCTCGAAAATGGACAGGGTGAAGTGGAATCCTGCTAGAAATCATTCTCCTTGTCTTGCCAGAACTGGGACACTAAAAAGCAAATAGGAAAGGCAAATAGAAACTTGCCAGTACTAGGACACTGGAAAGCAAATAGAAAAAGTGCTTCCAAGATTTAGTTCACAACCCGAGATGATACAAGAAGTGGACTTTTTTTTTTAAATTTAAACTAAGCTTATAAATCAAGCAGGTACAGAGTATGAACAACAACCAAGTCATCATTTTGCCTTAGTAAGACGCCGCACCAATACCACACCACCACCTTCACTGGTTGGATATGGGATGAAGGTTAGATGTCAAAATTTTATAGCTTGTCCCAAGGTGGCATGACGCAAAGCAGCATTTTTGTTGTTAATTTATATTGACTTTAGCATTGCCAAAAAACCGCCCTTAGACTTTGGCTAAGGTTTCCACAAAATTACACAAACTTTTTACTTTACGTTGGCTGGGTGATCTTATTAGTCATAGGCCTGCACCGAGGTTGCAGTTCTGTTTTGAGGAAACTCAAGAGTGCAAAGCCAGAGCACATAGACAATGGAGGGCGCCAAAAAAGAGTTAGGAGACTTCCTCAATTTTAATCTTCTTTGGAATTTTAGCTTTTGCTAGAAAAAAATACCTTCCTCATTCTTCTCATTGTGACAAAAGAGACTTAGAGGAGACTTCAAGCTCCCTTCCAGTCATTAGGGTTTAGAACTGGCCAGAGTTCCCAGGAATCTCAGGCCTTCATGTAAAGTGGAACTACCCTTCTTGCCTTTCACAAAGCTATGCCACAGCTGGAGGTGAACTTTACCAATCTGGGCTCCCCAAGAAATCAGCAGGTCCACATTCAAGAGTCTCTCTAAGAATTACTTAGAAAAAAAAATTTGTCGTTCATTAATTCCATAAAGGGGGTTGGATAATAAAAAGGGGACATAAATAAGGTTTTAAAAAATTTTGCTTTTCACAAGCAGGGAAAAAATAACTGCAAAGACTTGAATTTAGGTTAGATTAATTGTTGCAAAGTAAATCCTGTTAACTCCAATTTATACCCTCATTGCAATTGAGGTTTTCAGTCTCATCAACTTCAGTGAAAAGTGTACCTGTATATGAGGTTATCTTAGGTGGGAGAATGGGGGGGGGGAAACTTTAATTAAAAAGCAAAACAAACAAACAAAGAAACATGATGTTCTGGGTATCTCCAAAATGTAATTCTTTGAAGTTGTTCCTAGGCAGGGAATCTATAAGGTACAATTAATGATAAAACATACTATTAATATAATTTCCAAAGGTAGGCAAATGGCAAGCAAAATAAAAAATGTTCTTTGTGGACCCCATGATTGCTTTATCAAGTGTGTCAACCATTCTCTACTGATAGAAAGTGACCACTGGGCGTCGAATATCTCCTTTAGAGAAATAAAAGTCAGTGTGCCTTTTGGTGCTTACCGTTATTTTTACTTTTTAGGAGGTGGGAGGTAGAAAGGGCAGAACATGCAAATAAAGCAAATGGAAAGAAGCAAAGCCGAGGCCTATGAATCAGGCAATGAAGCTGTGTGAACTAACCTGCCATTTGTTATAAAGTACTTTAGAATTGTTAATGTTATTACTGAATAATGGATCTTGACAAGACTGAATTCTTGGCAATTATTTTATGTCTAATTTGAGATGATGCGTAAAAGAAAATCAAGCACACATTTCTTCAGCTTGGCACCTGGCAGCTGATAATGAATGAACTGGTATATATCTTTTTGCTCAGAACAATTAAATCTCAGTTTGCTGCAGGTTTCAGCTGACAGTGGGCTTGTAGCCACATTTCTTCCTTTCCTCCCTTTGGTCTCTTTTGGAGGTTATATGATGAGCCACATGCTGGTTTTAGACTCCATCCTCCTGGGTCATTTCTAGGGTTTATTGCATTATCATGTTTGATGAGTTTGAGTTTCCACATTACATCAGCCACCACTGGATGCCAGTAGAGGACTGTGGCTTGAACTCAAAGGGTGCAATGTGAACCTGTCCAGAAGGCCAGTGGAATAACATTAGAAATTGAAGACTAATTCCAATATCCTGGAATTTATAAATCCCAGTAATGACCCCAAGTTATTTAATACATGTAGCTAATCTGAAAATGTTTTAATCTTTAGTTCCCTAAGGGGTAGATGTTATTTTCATCTGAAAATTTAGAATGAGACTCAGAGAATTTAATTATATTTTAATTAATCAAAGCAGAACCAAATTTTGATCCAAGATCTTCTGACTTCTATTTCTTCTCATTCTCCTTAGCCTGGTTGCAGACCTACAGAGAAATTAGGGCTTACCCCTGGGACTTGATTGCATAGTGTCTCCTGGCAGTGAGGAAGTAGGGAGAAATGTGAAAGAAAAAATATAAAGGACAAAAGCTTCTCAGTGTTAGTTGCATGTAAATCATTTTGGAATCTTGTTGAAATGCAGGCTCTGATTCAGATTCTGAATTTCTAACATGCTCTCAAATGGTGCTGGTTGAGGGGGCCATACTTTGAGAGGCAAGACTGGGTTTAGGCATTGACAGAAAGGAGTCACGTTATCTACTTGTCTGCAATCCCTGGGAGACATTCTTGGGGTCTGACTGAATGGAAAAGGAAGCAGGGACTCTGTGTCCGGCGTTAATGTCACCTCCGTCACTGCCCCCATCTTCAATCTGAACATGGTGTTTCTCAGATCAGCCACAAGAGGGTGCTAAAGCACCTCCTTGAAAGAGCTGCAGAGCCCCGCCAGGTGACCAGCCTGTTCCCTGAGGGCCTGTCGGGGCTGGCCTTGGGGTTGGTGGGGAGAGCAGTTGTTCAGGAGTGGATGAGGAACAGAAGAGCCTCGAGGCCAGCGGATATGTCCGAGGCATAGCTGGGGCCCTGCTGGGAACACCACCCAGAGATAAGCGGAACGGGCCAGGCCAAGGAGGAACGTTTGGGATCTTCATCCCTCTCCATCACCCGCCTTTGAGAGCAAAGGATGTTAGTGTACTTAAGGGTGTTGTCTGCCTATTAAATAGGGGCTAGATCAGGAGTTTTTCCTGGGGCTTCTAGCCCCACTAAATTTAAGGGATATAATGAGGTATTTATTTGTTTGATCTTCAGATTTCAAATGGAGAGGATATAATCCAGATTTTTAAAAAATGCTTACAGATAAAATTGATTGCCTACCATAAGGTGACAATTTTTTTCAATAGTGGAATATATGACAAAAATATACATCTGTAGGCCTCAATAACTTTTATTAAAAATTATAATGATTTGTATTTGGGGCAGTCATCTATTGGACATGTAAAATAATGAACGAGATCATGGTACTTGGAGTCTGCCTGCTGGGATTCAAATACCAGAACTGACATTCATTAGGTGTGTGGCACTGGGCAAATTCCTTAACCTTAGTTTTCTCATCTGACCCCTTCTGAATGGGTTTGGCCAATGATGTGGGGCGGGGGGAGGAGCATGGATAGGAGATTGTTGGGGGTGGAGGGGAAATAAAGGTAGAGGAATTTATTTTCTCCACTCCCTGTTCACACTCAGTTCTGGTTGTGGCTGATCCCTCAATGACTATGGTTCCTGTCAGGCAATCTAGCTTCCCAACTGCAGGTGTCCAACAGCCTTCCATACAGTATCTCCTTCCCTTTGCCCTTCAGGCCGAGGAGTGGCTGTTAGTCCCATGGTGCCGAAGTATTCCCTGTTGGTTCCATTAACCTTGCCCACACCTCTGAAATAATTACTTCATTGCATTCTCTTCAGAGTCCCAGCTGAGTGTGCCTTCTGTTTCCTATTGCTATCCTAAATGAGATAGCTTGTGATATTTTAATAAATGTCAATCACCTTAAATTTATGGTGAGAATGGATTCATATCAATTTGGCATTTTCTAGTAATATACACTAGTGCCCTAATGTCATGACATAATTTTAGTGGAATCTAACTTGGAGATCTTAATATTATATAATTATATTAAATTTCAATGACAATTATCAATTAATTCAAATCTAACAGCATGCTCAGATGCACAATGGTAGTTATAAACATGTGGTTAGGTCCCACTGTCTTGTAGTCATGTGTTCTAGGTAGTATAGTAAGAAAAAAAATTTGTTTCCTAAATATACCAGACAAATTATATGCTGTACAAGATGTCTTTCATTTTGCACAAGAACTACTTACTGAAAACCTGGGACTCTGTATGAGAGTCAAAGAAATAAAAGTCTGAGTCACTATCTCCAAGAAGTTTGCAATCCAATTATGGAAATAGGACAAACTTGTGAAAAGTTCTTTTCTTGTAGTATCTTAAATGATAATAAATGAGATAGTTATAAGATATATATTTATTCATTTGTTCATTCATTCATATATTTATTCAAAAAATATTTGTTGAAATCCTACTATACACCAGGCCATAACTGTTGTTAAGGATCCAAGGGCAAGCAAAATCAGACACAGTTCTTGCCCTCATAAAGTTAATAGCCTACAATGGGGAGACAGGTGAGAGTTAGATGGTCACACTAACAATTGTATCATTAGTGTTGATAAGTGTTGTCAAGGAAAAGAAACAGTCACATGACAGCATATCACAGGGAGATTGACCCAGGCTGGAGAGGCACAGAAGGGCTTTCCTGAGGAAGTAACCTTTAGCTTGGAACTGAAGTAGATGTGACACTGTCAGATTTGCATTTTGTAAGGATCACCTTAGCTGCTTTTTGGAGGGATATCAGAGGGGATGAGGGAGGACAGAAGTTTTTGAGCTATTTAATTAGTCCAGGTGAGAGTTGATGGCATCTTGGCAGAGGGTGGCAGTAAAGATGGGGAGTTGTGGATCCATTAGGGGGATATTTAGGGAAATGGATCAACAGAGTTTGGTTATGGATTGGATATGGAGCAGGTAGTGATAGAAAATAAATTTTGAAATGAGTCTTAGTTTTGATCTTGCATAATTAGATAAGTTGTGGAGGTCTCGTGGATGTAAAAATTGGACCAGTTTGGAACTGGATCATGAATTTTGGTCCTTGACATTAAGTTAGAGGTACCTTTGCAAAATCCGAAGTGTAGACATAGCAGAGTTATTTGAATGGGCTGGAGTGGAGCTCAGAGTAGAACTGGGGAGAACCAGGAATGAAAAGTTGGAGCTATACCAAGTGTTTACATGGTAATGAAAGCTGAGGTCTTAAATGATATTTCTTGAGGGGAAAGTACATAGTGATAAAAGAAGAGGTAAGTAATCTTATCTATCATTGAGTGGCCAGAGAGGAAAAGGTGAGCCCAAAAGTAAGTCTGAAATGGAGTGGCCAGAAAGATAGAAGGAAGTCCAGGAGAAGTGTGCCATTCTGAGTGCCAAGGGGAAAGACTTGAACTGTGGACTACTCCTCCTTCCCTGAAAAATACAATTGAGTTCAATAAGATGAGCATGAAACACTGATCACTGTCCTTGGCAACTTATTATTATTCCCAATTCTTTACCTCCTCTCTGTACCCATGCCCTTTGTTTGCCATGTGACTTTGCAGTTACACTAGAGATGAAACAATCT
The DNA here is from genome assembly GCA_023783475.1 of Daubentonia madagascariensis. Classification (NCBI taxonomy): domain Eukaryota; kingdom Metazoa; phylum Chordata; class Mammalia; order Primates; family Daubentoniidae; genus Daubentonia; species Daubentonia madagascariensis. The sequence continues at coordinate 7,055,447 of JAKFHU010001268.1, read as the reverse complement.
TCCTGACCTACTGATAGTGGGCATGGCCATCTGACTTGCTTTGGTCAAGTATGGTGACTAGAGCAAATAATAATGTATTATATATTTCAAAATTGCTAAAGAGTACATTTTAAATGTTCTCACCACAAAGAAATGATAAGTATGTGAGGCGCTAGATATGTTAGTTAGCTTGATTTAATCATTGCACAATGTTTACATCTATCGTAACATCACATTGTACCCCATAACTATGTATAATTACTATTTGTCAATCAAAAAATGTGAGTGGAAGTAACAGGTTGATAATTCTGAGCCTAGATCATAAAAGGCATGACATGTTTCTGCTTGCCTTTCTTATGCATCTGCCATCACCATGAGAAGAATATACACTGAATGCCATCTGATTCCCTCCAAATGAGAGATACATAGAATAGATCTGAACCAAACAAATGGCCTGAGTTAATCCCAGTCAAACTCACCTGAGTCAGCCAAACTTTAGCTGACTAGGAGACATATGGACAAGAAACAAGTGCTTTTGTTGTATTTCACTGAGTTATATAGCCTTGTGGATATAGCTGGCTAATATTGCTACAGTGATCATTGATGGCCTTATTGACAGTTGTTTTGGGCAATGATGGGGTAGAAACCTGATTTGGAGGGTAGTGTGGAGTCAGGGAGACACTGGAAGAGAAGGTGAGACAATAGCCAGATAAGGACCAGGAAAAGGTTTTTGTTTTTGTTTTTGCAATACAAGAAGAAGCTAGAATATGTTTAAATGGTATGGGGATGGAACTAATTGGGAGGAAGTGGCTGATTATATACAAGAACAAAGTATAGTTGATAGTGTGTCTCCTGAGATGGTGAGAAGGAATGTGATTTAAAACACAGGTGGAGGGATTGGCCTTGGTGGAATGGGGGGGGTATCGCCTCTAATGTAGCACAAGAAAATTGATAAGGATGGGAGGAGGTTTAGGTAGACTTACAGATCTGGTGGGGGAAACTTGAGGGTGTCCCCTCTCATCCCTTTGAGTGATTCACTCCTTTTCTGTGAAGGAGAGAGCAATATAACATGACTAAAATTAGTCTAGAAGCCACATCTGACCACCCCAAATGATATGGATGATAAATAAGGAACACGTCTGTTTGTTCTGTTCCTACTGATGACGTTCTTCAAAGGCTACAGCTCATGGTTTGGTTTTGCGGAACTGCAGGATCTGAATGTGGAGAAAAATTAGAGAAGTCTCATATAAATGGAGAGATATATCATGTTCATGAACTGGGAAATTCAATATTTTAAAGTGGTCAATTCTTCCTAAATTGATCTATAGATTCAACACAATCCCAATCAAATTCTTTTTTGGGGGTAGAAACTGACAAAACAATTCTAAAATTTATATGGAAAAGTAAAGGACTTAGAATAGCCAAAACAATTTTGAAAAAGAAGACTCCTGCCACAGAATTTTAACACTTACATTAAGCTATATTAATTAATCAAGACCATGTGGTATTGGCATGAGGATAGACGTGTAGACCAATCAATAGACAGTCCAGAAATAGAACAGTATATATATGGTCAATTTCTTTTTCAACAACTTTGTCAACATAACTCAATGGAATAAGGATTTTATGTAAGGCAGATTTCTAATATAGATACATGGATCTGAGATGAGCTCGTGAACAACTGCTCAGCATCATTACCCCTTAGGGAAATATAAATTAAGGCCATAAGAGATTAAACACCTACCAAAATGTCTAAAACCTAAAAGTCCAACAATATCAAGTGGTGACAAAGATATGAAGCAAGTGGAACTCTCATATATTGCTGGTGGGAATGCAAAATGGTACATCCACTTTGGAAAACAGCAGCTCCTTATAAAGTTAAACATACATCTACCTTATGACCCAGTAATTCCACTTCTAGGTACTTATTGGAGAGGAGCAAAAACATATGTTCCTACAGAGACTTGTATGTAAATTTTGACAGCAGTTTTATTCATAATAGCCAAAAACTAGAAACAACTCAAATATCCATCAACTGGTGAGTGAATAAACAGTTGTGGTATATCCATACAATGGAATAATAGTCAGCAACAAAAAGAAATAAACTAGTGACGCCTTCAACAACAAGATGAACCTCAAAGTCATTATGCAAAGTGAAAGTACCTAGACAAAAGGCTGTACCATTTACATGACATGCTGGAAAAGGCAAAACTATAGGAACAAAACAAAGGCTGGGGCTTTTCCAACTGACTCACTGAGCTGAACACTTAAAGAGGGTAAGTTTTACTGTCTGTAAACTATAACTTAATTTACCTGATATAAGAAAAAGCAAGCTCCCTAGAGTCATCCATTAGATGACTCTAATGTACTGTGAGAGTTGAACAATGCTTTCAAACTTTAGCAGCATCATAATCACCTGGAGGGTTTGTAACAGATTTTTTTCCCTCAGGTGTTTCCAAACACCAACCAAGTCTCCATTTCTCCAATTCTCTGACATCAACTGGGTGTCCAACAACACTGTTCAATTCTGACACTATCTCAAATTAGCACAGACCCCACAGGTTGGTCTCAGTCCCACAACACTGCCCACACTTCAGACGCCAGCTGTAAATGGGGTGTCCAGGCTACCCATCTTTCTGCTCAGCCAAGTAGAAATGTAAAGTTTCCCATAGCAGCTCTCTCAGGTTTGATAATTTGCTTGAATGACTCATAGATCTCAGAAAAGCACTTTACTTACTATTACCAGGTTATTATTGGTAATGGAAAAAACCCAAAACTCTGTAAAATAATTTAAAGACACTTATTCTGAGCCAAATGTATGTGACCATGGCCCAGGGAGCCATACCCAAGAAGTCTTGAGCAAGTGGTCCCAAGGTGGTTAGGTTACAGTTTGGTTTTATACATTCTAGAGAGATAGGAATTGCAGATAAAATCATAAATCAATACATGGAAGGTGTACATTGGTTCAGCCCCAAAAGGCGGAACATCTCGAAGGGAGGGTGTGCCTTACAGGTTATAGGTGCATTCAAAGATTCTTTAATTTGTAATTGGTTAAAGAAATGAAGCTTTGTCTAAAGGCTTGGAATGTTTTATGTTAAGATAAGGAAGTCTGCTAATCAGAGACAAGCCATAATATACCAACTCAAGTGATCTGTTAAGCAAATTGATGTCCTGCAGGGGATTTAACCTTCACTGTGCATGGCCTCAGTTCCTGTTAATAATTTAGTATCTTATTGTCTGAGGTGTGTCTGACCTTCCTTCCCTTTATGGCCAGGAACCCAGTTTTAAGGTTTTTCTGGGGTCCCCTTGGCCAAGAGGGGATCCATTCAGTCAGGGGGGAAGGGCTTAGGATTTTGTTTTAATTCACATTATAAAGGTTACAACTCAGGAATAGCCAAATGGAGGAGATGCACAGGACAAGGTACTGGGGAGAGGGGCACAGAGCTTCCATGTCCTCTCAGCACGCCACCCTCCCAGTACCTTGATGTGTTCACCAACCTGGAAGCTCTCTGAACTTAGTTGTTTTGGGGTTTTTATATTAGTTTTCATTACATAAGCATGATTGATTAAATCATTGGCCATTGGTGATTTGTTCAATCTCCAGCCTCTGTCCTCTCTCTAGAGGTCAGGGTTGGGGACAAAAAGTCCCAGTCTTCTAATCATATGGTGGGTTCCTCTGCCTATCAGCCCCCACCCTGGAGCTATCTAGGGGCCTGCCAATAGTCATCTCATTAGCATGAACTCAGGTGTGGTTGAAAGGGGCTCATTTGAATAACAAGAGACACTCAGGAAATCCCAAGGGTGTTAGAAACTCTGTGCCAGGAACCTGAGACAGGACCAAATATAGTTGTCCCTCAGTATTGGGTATTGAGTGGGGTGGGGGGAATATTGGTTCCAGGGTGCCTCTTTCCCTATACCAAAATCTGAGAATGCTTGAGACCCAAGCATAAAATAGCACAGAGTTTGCATGTAACCTATGCACATCCTCCTGTATACTGTACTTTAAATCATCTCTAGATTACTTATAATACCTAATACAATGTAAATGGTATGTAGATAGTTGTTATGCTGTATTTTAAAAAATTGTATTATTTTAATTGCTGTACTGTTATTTGAGTTTTTTCCCCTAATATTTTTGACCTACCGTGGGTTGAATCCACCAATGCAGAACCTGCAGATATAGAGGGCCAGCTGTGAATTTATTATACCACAGTTGGCTGGACACAGATTGCTGAGCCCCGCCCTGAGTTTCTGACTCAGTAGGTCTGGGGAGGGGCCTGAGAATACCTTTTAACAAGTTTCCAGGTGATGCTGACAGTGCCTTTCAGAGAGACCACACATGGAGAAATTCTCCTTGAACATCACAAAATGGTGTGATTTCTCTTTCAAATATTGCCCTCCGACTGCACACGCTTCTCCTCTTTCTCAGTTCTACTAGCACGTCATCTGTTCAAAACCACCACCACACTTCACTCACAGCAAGAAAACCCGGACTGCGCGCCAGCCCTCCTGCAGAGTTGGGAGCAGTGTGATGGCACATCTCACGGAGGGGAAGACTTCAAGAAAACACAAAGGAAGAGGGAAAGGCCAGCACAGAACTCACCAGCGGGACCGGTCACCGCACAGTGAGGCCAGGGCCGAGCCCCTTTAGCTGGAGAAGCAGAATCTTTCCCTCCCGGGCCTCTGCTGGTTGGATGGGCTTGAACGGCACCCCTGAGGCTCCACCTGCTTTGTCACAGGTTCCCTGCATTCTGCTGCTAAGAGATCCCAGTGCTGCTTGGCCTTGTAGCTCCTTCATTCAGTTTCCCAGAGTTGAACAACATGTTTTGATCAGCATTACCATGTGTTTTCCCTTTAGTTCTATTTTACTTTGAGTTTTAGTTGATTTATGTACGTATGTATGTATATAGTCATAACTTACCCAAACTCTGCCTTAACTGTTTCACAATTCTTCCTTTCTAGACCCAAACCCATTCATATCTGCAAAAGCTCACCTTTCCTCAGACGCTCCATTAACAGGTTTGACAAGTTTTCTTGTGTCTGACTAATGGGTTGAGCTCCCTGTTGCAAATCAGGCTGAGCACCCTCAAATCTGTGACTTTTGAGGCATGGGTGCTGTGTCGTAAGAAAAGCAAGTTTAGAAGCCCTCAATGGCCCTGCTTTTGTTTCTCTTTCCACACTTACCCACTGCCTTTATGCCCCCATGTCGGCTGCCCAGATTCCCCAGGAGTGGATGTCTCAACCCAGGAAGGCCTGAACGTCCTGAAGCTCCCACCCTTCCCCTGGCTTTGACTGACCTTGGAAAGGAGGGTGGGCAAAGGAGGTAAGAAATACATTTAGGCAAGAGAAGACTTTAGGCAGTCTAGTGGAATGATTAAGAGCATTTCCACAGGAGTCAGGTGGCCCTGGATTTGAATTCTGGTTTGTCTCTGACTAGCTACATGATTTGGGGCAAGTAAATGTCTATTTGCCTCAATTTCTACTGATGATATCTACCTCCTACAGAGTCAGCACAGGGTAGTAGAGGCATGGATTCTGGTGCCATATTGCCTGGACTTGAATTTTGACTTGTCATTTAGTAGCTGCAAGGCCTTGAGCAAGTTACTTAACCGCTCTGTGTCCCAGCTTCTGAAGCTGTCAAATAAGGGTGATAATTTGAAATGGTATTTCTTATTTGAGGCCCCTGAATATCTGTGTAACTACATTCTCCAAGAAGACCCAAATCAAATTAAAGAATGAAGTGATTCCTGAGGTCTCAACATTGAAGTCTGAAAAACACTATAATGCAGGATGTTGATGACATTTTATAAGCCTTTGGGGTGTGTGTGTGTGTGTGTGTGTGTTGTTTGTAATACAAAATGTTGAATTGTAGACAATAGAAAATATAGTATTGATAGGTACTTTTATTTTCTCCCAAGAAATACATTTAATAAAAATAAATCAAAAAATGAAAAGAGGAAAATGAGAGAGGGAGCCAGATACAGCTTAGAACCTGGTGTGCTGGGAGTGGACCTCCCAAAGCAGCAAGGTAAGGTGAGGGGTACAGACAGGTGGGGGCTCCGCACGGTGGTGGGATAGCCAGGCTGACACACCATGATGGAAGGGGACCAGAGTTCAATGTCTTCTTCTTCTGTTTGTCAAACTCAATGCAAAACTTTCTCAAAAGAAACATTGGAAACTTTAAGACCCAATATAACAAGACAGTGAAAATGGGTTTGAGTAAGAGTTTGAAGTCTGGAGGAAATCATGATTAGTAAGTGCCAGTGTTAGGGGAAAGAGACCCTTGTAGCCATGCATTTCCCACTGTGTTAATATCAGAAATAACTTCACTCACTTGTTGCCATATAATTTTAGATCATCTGTAAAAGGCAAGTGATATGCAAAGAAAAATTCACCTGATAAAACCCTGCTTTTCATTATGAAGAGCCAGAAAATGTCTACATCTGAGTAAATGCTATGTTAAGAATAAATTGCTCATAGTTAAGTAAAATGTTTGATGAAGTTGATTGAATGGCATTAGATTAATAGGAATCATTAAAGAATTTGATATGACACCAAAACAAAAAAAGTCTGTGCCAAAGATGTGAGAAAAAAAGTTTTTCGAGGCAAATGAATAAAAGAATATATCCGTACATTGTCCTTTAAATGCTTTTCCTGAGAATTCTATGAATTTAAGTCTGGGGATCTTTGAATGTTGTTAATTTGAGACAATAAATCTTATAAAGGAACTCTTTAAAAGTAGAAGGACCCCATTCTCCTCATTAGTTAGTTTTTAAACAAAGGATATTTACTATGTGGAGGCCTCTGTCTCTTGTCAGGGTGAAGTTCCATCAGTTTCCCAGACAGCTCTTGAATCTCTCATGGAAGCCTGCTTTTCTTACGGTGTACGATGATTGAAATGTTAATACATTCCATGGTTTTCTTAATTCAAGCCACATGTTCAGATTTGAGGTTTAAATTCTCATTCCCTTGTTTTCTAGGAAAGCTTAGCATTAAACAACAGGTATATTATCCAAAGAATCCTACATGATTTATAACCAACTAACTATGCTCAAAGAAACTTTCCTCCCTAATGCAGAAGGACGTGAATTCCAAGTACATAGGGTACTGTATGTGAAGAAGGTTGAGTTTGCCCCACCAGCTTCTGCAAGGTTGCTTTTTTACATATATTCTCACACTCATTTGTTTGGAAAAGTTCATTTTCTTGGAAATGATTCGACCAGGCAGGGACTAAAGTCCAGAGCAGGGATAAAGGGAGAATGCAAGGTGTTCTTAGTGGGAATATTGGCATCAGGAAACCCTTCTCTTAATCACTGGAGTTGGAGTTGAAAATTTTTTTTTTCTGTGAAACAAAAACAAAAACAAAACAAAAAAAGTCATGTTTAGAGAAATACCCATAGGAAACTGTGGCTTTCCCCTGGAGATAGCAAACAAGGAATATCATGCATACTGGCTCCCAGTTTAGTTTACTGAGCTGCTGGAATGAGCCACCCCTACTATATGTGGTAAGTAATAATAGTGAAAAACAGTCATTTGTCTTAGGAACTCCTCATAAATTCAAAATTGTCCCCATTTTCACCACCCAGAAAAGGGAAACCCTTCAATACAAATTGGAATCTGAAAGCCCTTGGTATGCCTGACTTACTTCTGTAATATTTTCACTATTTTTTGTATCCATTTGGTTTGAGGATTCACGCATATAACAGACTTATTCTTCATCCAGAGTCTGGGGAGAGGGGATAAAAATAAAAATAAATCAGTGTTACATTTCAGTCAATCCTGTACTTTTAATAAAGAAAAGAGTTGGGCGTGAAAATAATTATTCCTAGATGAAGTGAAATTGGAGCCAGACAGTTTTGTATCCGAAATAGGTGATTTGTAGCCCGTGGTCTGAGGAATAAGAAACCATTTGTGGAGTGGTGTGTGTGAGCTGGTGGAGCTGAATCCAAAGTTGAGAGAATCCCATGTGTCAGAGTTTAGCGTTTTGTTGATAACATTTACATGAGTTGGAGAAGCACCAAATAGCCGACTCCAAGGTTGGCTCACTTCTAAAGTTATATCACAATATCTTTAAAATGTGCTTGTCCATTCTGCTTGGGAGAACAAAACAGGCTATAGAAAACTCTCTTGAGAATTTTTTATCTGAAAAAAATGGAAAGACATTTAATGTGGGGAGGGGGGCTGCAGAACTGATTGCTCTGAGTGACATCTGCATTTTGTCGAACCACCAGTTAGCAAGCTTTCCCTGCTCTAAGAAATTAAGTAATAACAAAAGCAACAATGATAACTATAGCTAATATTTATCAAGGACTTACAATGTGTCAAGCACCATGCTCAGCAGGTAACATGGATTAGCTCAATTCATTTTGCAAAAATCCTGTGCTAGAGGAACTATGATTTCCTCCCCATTTGATAACGAACTTGATGAGGCTTTGAGAGTTGAAATAACTTGTCCACGAATGCACACAAATATATGATAGAGCAGGATTCAGATGAAGTTTATCTGACTCCAGAACCTACACTTTTAGCCACTGCTTTCTTTGAGCATGACCTGAATGGTTACCAAGTGCTAGACATGGTGTTAAGTGCTTTACCTGAAACAGAAACGTGAGGTCTCCCAGGCCATAGGAAACTGGGAGACTCTACTCTCTACTGGCGTGACCTCAAACAAAACACGATTTCTTGATGTGTCATTTATCTTAGCTATAAAATGAAAAACAGCAAGGATCCATCAATCTAACTTTGAAACTCCACCTTTGTAAGTGAATGTTACAGAGGTCAGAGGGTATGGAATAGTTGGGTTCTCAGGCAGACCCTTCCAATGGGTTTCTGGGCTCATGATGGAAAAACAGATTTCTGACCATCTGGACTCACAGTATTTTCACCCCTCACTGGTATGAGTTTCTCATAATAATTTGCAGCTTTCATTTCTATAGCTGGTTAAAATTCAGAAATGCAGAATTTGATGAGAAGATATGCAATCAAATTTTTATCATTTCAAAATGATTGTAGTTAAGCAGACAAAATTAAGATGCATTACTTCCCTTGGTTGAGAGGTGACAGACTTGAGTCATGACAGAGGAGATCAGGTCAAAAGAAAGGAGTCCCAGTATTTTACATAGCCCGAGGACCTGCTCCCAAACAGGCCACGGCTAGACTTCACATTCTCCGAGTTTGAGGGCAACCTTTGTGGTTTTGTTAGAACTTTTACTAGTAAAGACATTAGTGAAAGTATAAAGCCTTCTTAATAAAAAATTTCCATACAAATTTTACATCCCATATTTCTTTTTTACAAGTTGAATACAACTGATCCAAGGCCCAAAGCACTGGTATCAAAATGGGACAAACAAAAAGTAGCTACTTACAAACATTCCAAAAGTCTAAAGCAGTCCATGGGAATAGCTACAATGAAAGCAAAGTCAGGGCTGCCCTGAGAAAGATGCTATGCCTAACACTTCACGGCATTGTGAAGAAGAGGCTTTGGAATGGGTAAAACATGGATGGTGTCCTGGCTGGTGGACTTCCTAATCCCTTTCTAATGGTGTCCTTCAGGCATTTAGTTAACCTCCCTCCCTCCACCTTAGTTTCTGCACCTGTAAAGGACAAAAACAGACAGACCTTAATAAAGTTGTTGAAGGAATAAAATGAGTGAGTGCATGCATGTAAAGCATTTAACTCAAGCTGCTGCAAAGTACGTACTTAAATGTTAACAAATGTCATTCTTAGTTTGAGAATTTTTAGCAACACTCAAAGTAAATCTCTTTGAGATTCATGAGTAAGAATACTGTATGGTAGAATTTGATCTGATTTTCGTTGGAAGAAAGAAATCATATCTATTTTTTCCTTGCAACTTACATGATTTCTGTCTTTGGGCAACCATTCCCACGGGGAAAGACTTGAAGCTGATCAATAAAACGTGGTTGGACAAACTCTGAGATCTCTTGGCCACATTTACACTTCAAGTTTGTGTTATAGGCCTCCAGAACACCTGTAAACACAGAATCAGTTATTTTTATCCCTTTGGCTTGTAATTCATAACTGGAACTTAATTATTAATCTTTCATACTTCATTTGAAGATTTAAAAATTTCAAGTCAGTGCTTCCACCCATATGCCTTTAGTTTGCATATTTCTGTTTGTCTTGGCTTGAGAATTTTCAGATGTTTTCTACCAAAACCTTAAAAATAAAATTAGCTCTTTAAAAACATAACCCTTATTGAAATTTGTGATAGCATTATATTGGTACTCAGGTGATTGTCCATATAATACAATTTGAGAACAGCCTTTGTAGGGACTTACAACTCAGTTATAATTAATGCAGCATAAAATCAACTGATCATCCTCACTCCCAACACGTAAAAACCAAAGATATGACCTAATCATAGAGTCCTGGGAGCAATAACACGCTGTAACTGAATTCTCTGTTACCATACTCCCCTCCACCCTCCCCTTCTCTCTGAGAAAATGCCATGAAAGATACTTTTTTTTGTTTTTGTTTGATATGTTGGTCCTCCATCTCAGTTGTAAATCATCACCAAACAATAGCCAATAATAAAAATTCAAGACCATTTTTATTCAACAACAAAAGTTATTAATACTGGATGGCTACCATTAGTTCATACCCGTCTCATGTATTTTAATGGAATCTAATGAAATCTAAGTGGATTTTAAAAGAAACATTTATTGGATCCTCTTTATCCAGAATGCCTACTACCATGCTTGGTATGTATTTATAAATAAAAACGCCCAACTCCCAAGGTGTTTACAATTTTGTGGGGGAAGCAAGAGAACAAAAACTAAAATACTACAGAAGGTTGTATTACACCCAAGGTCTGTACTGCATCCTGAGAACAGAAGACTTACTAACAGCTAACTTTGCCAGGGGCAATAGGAAAGCTTCATGGAGGAAGAGAGAAATGTGGGTCTTGAAGAGTGAAAAGCAAAATAAAAATTAGGAGAGAAAAAAACCCCTCCATGCATTTTAAGAACAAAATTTGTCCTCTAACCTGAGCAGAGTATTGCATTCTGCACAATCATCTATTCCTTCTGCCATATAAAAACTTAACACTGCAAGTAGATATGTACCTATTTACACAAAGACAGCCTCCCCATGTAGACTTGGAAGTCTGCTTCTTTGCAGAATGTGTGCACCTAAGCACTCCTGGTGTACTGACAACGGTTGACATCAGATCTAACCATATGGAATTGCATTAAGAATGTTCCCTGCAAGAGACTGGTTGAGGTCAATCATCTTTAAACCCTATAAAGGGTTTAGTCAGGGGGTAGCCTTAAGAGGCAGAACAAAGAAGACATACGTGTAAAGAACGTTATAGCAGCAGCTAATCTGAAAAAGCCCAGGAATACACAAGCCAAGTATAGACGTCACACGAGCATTGGCCTTCCAGTATCTCCTCCTTTGATGAATAAACATCTTAACAATATAAATACTTCCAGTTTCTAAGAGTTAAATCCCTAAGCACCTTACTTTTAGAAATCTAGAAGCAACTGAGCAGTTTTTTTCCCTTTAGTCAGACTTCCTCCACAATTTTCAATTGAAAAACAATTGAAATGGCTGAAGCCTTTCTATTCAAAGGACAGTGAAAACTTAAGTGTAGGTTCTCACCACGGACTGGAGACAGGCTGCTGACCAGCAGCAGGAGAAGCAGAGATGCCGAGATGAGTCCCATTCTGCCTGGAGGTGGAGTTCAGACTTCAGCTCTGAGCCCACGCTGTGGGTTTGCAGTACCAGAGAGTCTTATTTATTTACACCAGTAAGGGCCCTCCCACTGCCTTTGTCTCCAGTAGGTCAGCTGCATCATCAGTTTTAAAAGCCCCCAAATATTGCTGAGCTTGCTTTTTCTTTAACTTCTCTTGCAAACTTTATGAATTTGTTTCACAGCACTATAATAAAATATTTCTTGAAAATGTAGACTCTAAGTGCCAGAGATGCGGGAGAAATTTGAGGGTAGGGAGAGAGGAAAAAGATATCAGTTTGGAGGCTCAGAGGCATTCTCTTTAGGATCATTGTTGGGGTTTGTGGCTTTATTGTTCTTCTCAGTGAAGGGTCAGACAAGTTTCTCAATGGCATTTAAATGTATACTCCATGGCATTAGGGACTCTGCCGAGCACATGATATGCCCAGCACCTTCAAGAGAGTCTAGCAGTGCTCAGTAAGTATTTGCACACCTAATGAGTATCTCCTTATGCAGACCCTTATGCTGATTATGCTACTGATTTTCCTATCAATCATCTCCACCTCTTATTTTACTCTCTGAAATATATGATTACATATATAATATGACCATCATGGAATTCTTGGGAAGGGACAGTCTGTGTCCCCTCCTTTCTCTGGCTGTCGTGTACAAGTTAACAAGCTTGAGAACCATGTGCCAGTGGAGGGAGTCATTAGAACTTGGTCAGATGTTGAACCCCATATTACAGTCCATTTGACATAAGCACATGTGAAGTTTGGTTTTGATCCCACCAAACAGTACATGAGGACAATTAACCCACAGCCTTAACTCACTTGCTATGAGCTTTCTGATTAAAAAATAGAAGTATGTGGACAATGGCTTATCTGGCTTAGGGTACCACTGAACTGCCCTGGGAATGGACAAGTATCATGTATCAAACCAGATACAGTGTTTTTTTTTAAACACTGAAAAATTAGAACTTTGGTCTTTCTGGTGTGACTTCCTAAACAATTTGGGTTTTTTTGCTAATCACTTAGCCTTGTGGATGTTTAACGTCCTAGGTGCTCCACCATGTATGGGGATAGGGGTGGTAAAGCCACACAACCTTCATACAATAAGCAGTTCTCCAGTTGGCCTGAATGTAGGCAGCCCATTCCATTGGTTGGCAGTTCTAGTTGGTAGAAAGTTCTTCCTTATGTATATGTGAAAGCTGCTTTCCTAGTAGTTCAGTCATTTTCTCCTAATTCAACCCCATATCACAACATGAAACAATTCTAAATGCTCTTCCATATGATAGCTCTCCAAATATTTGAAGGCAGGGTGTGTCAGTTGGGTCCTCTGTGAAACAGATGCTGAGATGGACACTGGAGTGAAAAGAGTTTGTCAGAATCACTCCCGTGATAGATGAACGAGAAGAGGAGGCAGAATTGGGCCGGGTGAGCCTCAGATTGCAATGCTTATCTGACAAAGGCTATGACAAGTCCACGGGGAGCTCCAAAGAAAAGACTGTCTGTTAGAGGAGCCCCATGATGGGCAGAAATGTCCAGAGCCTACGACCCCTGCATGCTCCATCATTGGCTGGGCCTCCTCAGAAACAGCACAGCCTCTGATGGAATGCTGGAGCAGACCCTCAGGGGTGAACAGCCAGAGCCCATCAGCCAACTGCACTCCTCACCACTGGCCTGCGGTCATTTCCTTATGGGAGATGTGCATAGTGCACCTCTCTTCCTGTCACACAGGGTTATAAACTAGAGGTTAACAGCACAAAGTATGGGTCACCTGGTCAATGACTTTGGACAGGTCACTTAATTTCTCTATGCCTCGTGTTTACCAGTTTTCACATGAGGATAATACCAATTTCAAAAGATTGGACAATGAAAACATCCAGTATATCTAGAGTGTTTGGCAGAGTACCTGGCATGTAGAATGTATTCAATAAGTAGCCAGTCTGTCTACCTATCTGTCTATTCATCCATCCATCCATCCACCATCAGTAGATTTTACTAACATCCACTCCAAAACCCACATGTACACACTTCAAAAGTAAATACCTCTATTTCTTTGATTACATAACAGTTTGAAGCTCCCTCACCATCTTGGTTTACCTTTTTGAAACCTGTTGCTCTTTTTCATTGTTTCTCATCAGTCATGTCTACCCTTCCGTTTGCTGCACCATCACCCTCTCTGACCAACCCCCCACTGCTCTCACATGCACACATATGAACACTATACTGCCCCAAGGATAGCTTTCCCAATACAAAGTAGAGGAAGCCCATTACCTCCTTGGTGCTAGCATTGTTCTTCTCTTAATGCATTCCTAGACTGAATAACATTATTCAGGTCACTTATATTGAGTTGGCAGGCAATAACATTCCTGTTTCTTTTGAAAATGGCCATTTTCTGACACTGTCTCATTCATTTCACTCTTGTGTGATTTGATCTGGAGACCCAAGTGTAGATATTTTACATTTGCCTCTGTTATAAATACGATATATTTCCTTATTAGAGCAAAGATGAGTGATGCTGACAGTACCTGGAAGACTGTAGAAACAAAGAAAAGACTGTCTGTTGGAGGAGCCCCATGACAGGCAGTGAGCTTTCCCTTTCAGGGAGCTCTGAATAAACCTAGGAAACTCCTAAGTTGGCTTTTATTAAAATAAGAGTACCAGGTAAAGGAGCTAATTCCAGAGAAATTCTAAAATCTGATTTTAGTCTTTTTAATGCCCAGAGTTCTGGATTTAGCTTATACTGACCAAAGAGGCCTTACACCTGCCTGCCCCCCATGATGGGACTAGAGGTCGGGCAGCTCTCTGATAGCCAGATGATTCTAGAAGTTTCAAGTCGGACACTCCATGATATCATCTATAGTAGGGGTATAAATTTCAAAAACTTTGAAGCCAAGAAGAAAAAATGTTTGCACCAATAGATTTAGGACACAAATGGAAAAAACTTATTTTTAAAACAGTTTTTATAGGTACTTTTGTTTAGAAACATAAAAATTTATGACTGGGTTTATATCAAACCTGATTTTTATGGTCAGATACATAAAAACTTGGGAAAATAAGAAAATTATGGGGTATGTTTTTTCCTTGACTTTGGAATTAAAGCAGATTTTCTCTCCAGACCCAAGAAAAGCTGGGTAGTTTAGTACTAAGCTCAAATTGTGGCCCAAGGACTGGCATCATCAGCTTTTCCTGACAGCTAGATAAAAATGCAGAACCTCAGGTCCCTCATTCTGGCAGGGTTCCCAGGTGATTTGAAAGCACCTTACATTCTGAGAAACAGGGGCCTGGCCCGGCATAAGGGGCATCGTTTGCTGTGACATGCTACTTCTGGATGAGCCACATGCATATTCAAATAATCTTCAGAGATATGTCTGGACAAGTTGTCTCCTCAGAATATCATGCACAGATGCCTCAGTGAAAGTGGACAAGACGAATGTGCTCAATGACACCTAAATGCAGAGCAATGACAACAACAAGAAGAAACCTCTCTCTCAAGACATCGAAAAGTGAGATGTCACTAAAATAGTAAGATGGCATCACTGTTCAAAGTATCTGACAATCTAGGCAGTCAACAGGCATTGAACAGAGGGTCCACGGTAGAGTTTTAACACATTAACTGCTATATGAGTTGTATTTAACTCACACTAGTTTTGAGCCCGGGGCTTTGTGAAGCATATGTAACTCATATGCCTCTTCACTGTGGGAGCTGGGAGAACTGTTTTTCAAGTTACATATAACTCACGCACAGAAGACAATAAAAAATAACAAATTTTCACTAAATTAGGTAGGATATTTTGTTTTCAAAGTTTTTATTCTATTTTTGTAATGAAACACCATGGCCCCAAGGAAAAAAAATTTTTTTTCTAGTGTGGCAGTCAATGTGTTAAAATGATTAAAGGAATAAAATACATATACCTTTTAAGTAGTTTCATATTAGAAACTACTAAACAATAGGAGATAAGACAAATGCCGCCGTGACAAAATTGAGAACATTTTCTTTCATGCCACTCAACTAGAAAACAGAAACTTACTCTATTCTGTTAACAAATGTTTAACCTGCTGAACATCTGACATCTATTTGCTTCTGTGTACCTCTTAGCACAAGAGCAAAGCATCATAACTTAGGCGGTGAGAGTGCAGGCTCTGAGATCAGACTGTCTGGCTTTGTATTCTGGTTCCAACACTTGCCTTGTTAACTTCCCCAAGCCACAGTTCCTCTTGTGACAATTACAATGGGATGAGTATCAGCAACACCAGCTCAGAGAGTTGTGTAGGTTACATGACAGTGCTTAGAAAGTGCTTAGTCTTTGAGCCAATAGCAAACACTCAACAAATGTTAGCTAGTTTTTACCTTTGTGAAAACACAAAAATTTAAGGTACATGAAGAAGCAATTTGGCCTAGTTTGTGAGTCAAGCTCCTGACATGAGTTAAAATGTCACTTAAGTTTCCATTGAACGTATACATGATTCCTTGAGTTTATGATTCGAGAGGTTTTCTGGTCAAAAAGCTATTCCTCTTGGAGACGGATCACCCATACTTTATTTTTATCCACTTTCCCTAGAAAATACCTGTGAAGGTTTGTATTTGTTACAATTGTACTGTAGTTTTATTTTTTGTCCTAATTTTATTTTTATTTTCTTTACTTATTTTTAAAACAGCTTTATTGAGGTATAATCGATACAAAGAACTGCACCCATTTAAGGTGTACAATTGGATGAGTTTGGATATATGCAAACACTGTACCTTTTGCCATCATTTTGTTCTTGACTGAGCTGCTTTCAACAACCTATTTTTTGCCACACAGTGGTTTTAAGACCCATACCTGCGAGGAAGGTATACCATTATACCTATGCCATTTTTCAAAGGTAGTTAAATTCATATTTCAAGCGTTGGTTAAACCCAATTCAAATGCAGCGAATCCCACATAAACCTAAAACGTGTCTGCCGAAAGCGGTGACCTATCAGGATGGTGATTCTGCAGGGTGTTGCTAGGTGGCAGCATTACTTACAAAATAGTTTGCAGGAAAGAAAAGGTCTGTCCTCAGGTAGAAAAGACCCTGTCCATGTGCTGACAAGAGGGCTGTGTTGCATATTACTTCAATATTAAAATCAGTTATTTGGTTTATTGATTTTAAAAAAATATTGTGACTTTTGAGACTTTTTTGATTAGGCTGAAACATTAATCAAGGAACAGAGAAAAACCCCTAAAAATCTGAAGTAATTCAACAAATTCTGGGCCAGATCCAACTTCTTGGCCCTAAGGTTGCAAAATCAGATTGCACATCAGTTCTCTGGCATGAGATTCCATTAGGTCCCAGCAGCAGCTGAGTTTGAACCTTCTGTGATTAGGAAGTTTTCTGAGAACAGTGGGACCACCACATGCCAATGTCAAAGTGATGATCAAGCAATTGTGTTTATGTTTTTAAAGCACAGTGAACAGAGTGAGCATTGACAAAATATTCATCTTGTGTCTTCTGACTTTATAATGTACATATTATGTCATCATCTGCTTTTTTCATTTAGCATATATTTATGTTATAACCATGAATGGAGTCCTGGACATTATAAATAAAAGTCAACAGTTTCATTTTCCAGCAAGGGCATCCCTATTTAATTTGGAAAATTTTTGGCATATCACTCTGTTCCCTTAACATCTACTAATCCTGAAACCTCAGATGCCCCAGGTAATCTTCTCAGTCCCACATTCCTTTGCCAGTTTCTTCATCTAACCAGCCATCATACTCCTCCTCTCACCGTGTACTGTCTTCCTAGCCAGCATGTCTCTTCCCAGCCCTTCACGTCTACATGCAAGTCCACTCACATTGGTATCTAGCCAACAGCCTACTTACTGGTCATTTCTTCATAGCAGCCTCTTAGATACCTTCAACTGATCATATTCCAAAACTGAATTTAATTTCCTCAAAATCTGCTCTACCTCCAGTATTCCCAGTCTTGGTAAATGGTATCATCATTCACCTAGTTGCTCAAAAACCTGCTTTAGAAACCAGGAAGTTATTGGCGGGCGCCCATCTGAGAGGCTCTGGGCAACCGCTTCAGTGAGTTCTGGGTGGGGCGTGGAAGGCTGCGATCTCTGCATGGCCACCTATCATCCAAGGGACCCTTGTGCCTAGGAAGCAGGCTGTAGCCTGCTTGGCCCTGAACCTGCCCTCCAAGTCCCAGCTGCCTCCTGCCTGCCTTACCCTGATCCTGCCCTCCAGGTTGGGTTGGCCTGCCATCTGCAGCGCCCCTGACTTGGAGGACCTGGTCAGAAGCTTGGTTTCCAGCTCCACCCCAGTCCTGGCTTGGAGGCTCTCTTGCACCACGGCGCACCAGGCTCCACCCTGAGAGGCCTCAGGCAACCGCTTTGGCGGGTCCTGGGTGGGGCGAGGAGAGCTGTGACTTCTGCACATCTGACCTGGCATCTGGGGGATGCTTGTGCCAAAGAAGTAGACCTCAGTCTATTCTCCCGGAACCCACCTTCCAGGCCTCAGTTGCCTCCTGCCTGTCTGGCCCTGACCCCATCCTCCAGGGCAGGTTTGTCCGACAGCTGCACTGCTTCTGCCTCAGAGTGCCTAGTCAGAGACTATTTCTGGCTCTACCCAGTCCCAGCTTGGCGCCTATCACAGCAGGGCACACCAGGCTCCGCCCTGAGAGGCCTCAGGCAACCGCTTTGGCGGGTCCTGGGCGGGGTGCGGACAGCTGCAACCTCTGCACATCTGACCTGGCATCTGTGGGACCCTTTTGCCTAGGAAGCAGACTGCAGCCTGCTCAGCCCTGAACCCATCCTCCAGGCCCCAGCTGCCTCTTGCCTGCCTGGCCCTGACCCTGCCCTCCAGGTCAGGTTGGTCTGCATCTGCATGCTCCCGAGTTGCCGGAGAGAACTTCTGCCCACACAAGCCCACAGACTGCTGCCACCGGTGAGCGGGGAGCTTCTTGTGGACAGGACACCAGGTTCCCAGCCCCCCTGGGGCACCTCCCGCACTACAAACCCAAGCCTGGACAGCAGGCGCCATATTGCTTCTCTACCCACCAGGCACCTTTGTCCTCCCCAGGGAGCTGCAACTCCTCAGGTTCTGTCTTGCTCGTCCCCACACAGACATTTCCCAACTCTGGCCCAGACTGCAGGAGCCACGGGGGTCCAGTGGGTCCCGGGTGATCTGCATGACTCCAGAGCCTGGTCATTCTGGGAGGACTGCCTGCCAGAGAGAGGGTTGGAGATGACCAGAGTGTGGACTTTCCTCCACCCAGACTCTTTTTCTCCCCTCCCTCTCCCCCACCCATGGTTGCTGAGAGAGACCATTGACCCATCACATGGAGGCTTCCACAGGAAGAGGGGCTCAGACCTTTTCTTTTGGGGTCCTGTAGTGGACTGAGGGGTGCTCGGACTGTGAGCTCCCTGCCCCCTGGCTCTCCGTGCTGCTGATTGCCTGGCAGCCCCATTAGAGCGGGACATACCCCAAGGTGGAGAGACATCGAACGAGCTTGGGCACCCCATGGGTGAGTGGGGACCAGCATCTTTCTCTCTGGCATGGTCAGGGATTGATCTCCAGGGCCCCAGGGATGGGTCTACAGGCCAGATCCCGTACCCCCAGGTCTCGATCGCATTGCCCGGGCGCACAGAGAGCATATTTGTGAATTAGTCTTTCGAGGTGCAGGTGCCTGCAGGGGCAGATCAAGGGTGAGAGTGTAGTGTGGGTCCTAGCTGTGGCTGCTTGTGGGGCACACCTCCTCCCATGGGAGGGCCATGCTCCCAGCTCAGGCCAGGATCCTGGGCAGGGAACCTCCCAGTCTGCATCACAGTTGTAGGGGAACTCAGCTGGCTTGAGGTCCTGCCTGCCAACAGGAGCCTGGGGAAAACTGTGGAATAGGGAAGGGCAGAAAGGAGGAAGTCCTGCTCCATCCTGCCTGATTGAGGGTCTCAGATAGCCTTGCCTCCACATGCAGACTTTCTGGTTGAGTGGGGCCACTTCAGCCCCTCCCTGGCAGCTTTGCCCAGAGGGGAATGGACCTGTGACCCCTGCATATGCCTTGCCAACATTAATGGAGCTTGAGGGCAGGCTGACAGGCTGACCAAACCCAACCCCACCCAGTCTCACTCCCCAACCCGCCCCTGCTGAGGTGGAGAATAAGGACATGCCTGGAAACTCTATGGCCCCACCCACCACCTGGGGCATTTGAGTGCTTCTCTTGAGGAACTAGAGCTGGTCTCAGGACCCAAAACCAATATTGCCATGTGTTCCTTCCAGCAAGTGACACCTACTGACAGGGAGGTCAATTTGCATACCTTAACAGCATTTACTGACTCAATCATAGAGGGTATGGTTGATTCTTACCCACAAGCACCACCTACTGACTCAGATATTAAATTGGGCGTGTCATTATCTAAACAAAAGAAAATCCAAAAGTAATAAGCAACAGCTGCTTCAGATGAGGAGTCAATGAAAGAACTTCAGAAGTATAAAAAATCAGAGTGAACAGACACCCCCAAAAGGGACCACCAGCTCTCTATCAATGGATACCAACCAAAATCAGAACATTGAAATGACAGATGATGAATTTCAAACACGGATTGTAAGGAAGCTCAATGAAATGCAAGATAAAATAGAAAACCAACACAAAGAAAACACAAAAACAATGCAGGAAATTAATGAAAAATTCACTAAAGAAATGAATTATTAAAGAAAATCAAACAGAATGTCTGGAAATGGAAAATTCATTCAAGGAATTACAAAACACAGTAAAAACCCTTAAGAATAGGTTAGATCAGGCAGAAGAAAGAACCTCAGAGCTTGAAGACAATATCTTTCAATTAAACGAGTCAGTCACAGAGGTAGAGAAGAGAAATAAGAGGAATGAGCAAAGCCTACAAGAAATATGGGATTATGTAAAGAGGCCTAACATAAGAATCATAGGCATCCCTGGATATGAAAAAGAAAATCCAAAAGGGTTGAAAACCTACTTGAGGGAATAATTGAGGAAAATTTCCCTGGCCTTTCTACAAATCCAGATATCCAGGTGCAAGAAGCTCAAAGGGCTCCTGGGAGATTCATCACAAAGAGGCAAACACCACAACACACAGTCATCAGACTGGCCAAAATAAACATGAAAGAGGCACTTCTACGAGCTGTAAGGTGTAAGCAACAGGCAACTTACAAAGGAAAATCCATCAGAATAACTACAGATTTCTCAACTGAGACCTTACAAGCCAGAAGGGATTGGGGCCCCATTCTCAGCCTTCTCAAACAGAATAGTGGCCAGCCCAGAATATTGTATCCTGTAAAACTAAGTTTCATATACAAGGGGAAATAAAAACTTTCTCAGACAAGGAAACACTGAGGGAATTTGTCAAGACCAGGCCTGCCCTGCAGGAAGTACTGAGAACAGCATTATACACAGATCAGCATAGTAGACACCCACCAGTGTAAAATCTCCCAAAAGTTAAAGGTCAAAGGCCAGGTACCACAAAAGCTCAAGAGATAAAACAAAACACAAAGTTCTACTCAATGGGATGTACAGAATTCCATCCTACTTATCAATTCTTTCCATAAATGTCAATGGCTTGAACTCCCCACTCAAGAGACATAGGCTGGGTGAATGGATGAAAAAATACAAGCCAAGTATCTGCTGTCTCCAGGAAACACATCTAACCCACAAGGATTCATTCAGACTCAAGGTGAAGGGATGGAAAACAATATTCCATGCAAATGGACACCAAAAGAAAGCTGGTGTAGCAGTTCTCATATCGGATAACATAGTCTTCAAATCAACAAAAGTGATGAAAGACAAAGATAGTCATCATACAATGGTAAAGGGAAAAACTCAACAAGAAGACATAACAATTCTAAATATTTATGCACCTAACACAGGTGAGCCCAGATTCATAAAGCAAATCCTACTTGATCTAAACAAGATGAAAAACAGCAGCACCAGAATAGCTGGGGACTTTAACACACCTCTGACAGAGCTGAAGAGATCCTCCAAACAGAAAATAAACAAAGACAATGGACTGAAAGACAACTCTAGAACAAATGGGCCTAACAGACATTTACAGAACATTCTACCCAAAAACTGCTGAATATATGTTCTTCTCATCAGCTCATGGGACATTCTCTAAGACTGATCACATCCTAGGCCACAAAACATGTCTCAATAAATTAAAAAAAAATAGAAATTATACCATGCATCTTCTCAGACCACAGTGGAATAAAATAAGAAATCAACTCCAACAGCAGCACTCATCTCTACACAACGTCATGGAAACTAAACAACCTACTGCTGAATGGTAGTCAGATCAAGGAGGAAATCAGAAGGAAATCAAAAGATTCTTTGAACTAACTGATAAAGGGGACACAAGTTACCACACTCAGTGAGATACAGCCAAAACAGTCCTGAGAGTAAAATTCATAGCCATAAATGCCTACATTCAAAAGACAGAAAGATCACAAATCAACACTCTAATGAATCATGTCAAAGAACTGGAAAAGGATGAGTAAACCAATCCCAACCCAGCAGAAGAAAAGAATTAACCAAGATCAGAGCAGAACTAAATGAAATAGACAACAAAAGAACTATACAGAATATTAATGAAACAAAATGTTGGTTCTTTGAGAAGATAAACAAAATTGATGGGCCTCTTGCAAGATTAACCAGAAACAGAAAAGAAAGGATTCTAATAAGCTCAATCAGGAATGAAAAAGGAGAAATTACAACTGATACCATGGAAATACAAGATATCATCTCTGAATACTATAAATATCTCTATGCACATAAACTTGAAAATGTGGAGGAAATGAACAAATTCTTAGAAACCCACAGCCTCCCTAGGCTCAATCAGGAAGAAACAGAATTCCTGAACAGACCAATATCAAGAAGCAAAATTGAAGCAGCAAAAAAAATCTTCCAAAGAAATAAAGTTCCCAGACCAGATGGTTTTGCACACAAATTTTACCAGACCTACAAAGAAGAACTGGTACCTATCCTGCAGACATTATTCCATAACATCAAGAAGGAAGGAATCCTCCCCTACACGTTTTACAAAGCCAACATCACGTTGATACCAAAGCCAAGAAAGGGCTCAACAAAAAAAAGGAATCTATAGACCAATATCCCTTATGAAGATAGATGTAAAAATTCTCAATAAAATCCTAACAAACCAAATTCAGATGCTCATCAAAAAAATAATCCATCACGACAGAGTGGGCTTCATCCCAGAGATGCAGGGATGCTTCAACATACACAAATCTATAAGTATAATTCACCACATAAATAAATAGAAGCAAAAACAAAGACCATATGATCCTCTCAATAGGCACAGAAAAAGCATTTGACAAAATTCAGCACCATTTTATGATAAGAACTCTTAACAAAATAGGCATAGATGGAACATACCTCAAAATTAGAAAAGCTGTATACAACAAACCCACAGCCAACATCATACTGAATGGGGAAAAATTGAAAGCATTCCCCCTTAGAACTGGAACCAGACAAGGTTGCCCACTGTCACTACTTCTACTCAGCATAGTGCTGGAAGTCCTAGCCAGAGCAATCAGGCAAGAGAAGGAAATTAAGGGTATCCAAATGGGGGCAGAAGAGGACAAACTATAGCTCTTTTCTGACAATATGATCTTATATCTAGAAAACCCCAAAGATTCTGCCAAGAGACTCCTGGAATTGATAAATAAATTCAGCAAAGTCTCAGGTTACAGAATCAATGTACACAAATCAGTAGTATTCATATATGCCAACAACAGTCAAACTGAGAATCAAATCAAAGACTCAATACCTTTCACAATAGCACCAAAGAAAATAAAACTCCTAGGAATATATGTAACTAAGGAGGTGAAAGACCTCTACAGGGAGAACTATAAAACTGAGGAAGGAAATAGTAGAGGATGTAAACAGATGGAAAACCACACCATGCTGATAGATCAGCAGAATCAATATTGTTAAAATGTCTATAGACCCAAAGTGATCTACAGATTCATTGTAATCCCTATTAAAATACCAACATCATTTTTCACAGATCTAGAAAAAATAATTCTATACTTTGTATGGAACCAGAAAAACCCCTAATAGCCAAAGGAACCTTAAGCAAAAAGAACAAATCAGGAGGCATCACTTTACCAGACTTCAAGCTATACTACAAGGCTGTGGTAACCTAAAAAGCATGGTACTGGCACAAGAACAGAGACATAGACCAATGGAACAGGATTGAGAACCCAGATATAAAACCATCCTCATATTGCTATCTGATTTTTGACAAAGCAGACAAAAACAGACACTGGGGAAAAGAATTCCCATTCGGTAAATCATGCTGGGAAAATTGGATAGCCACATGTACAAGACTGAAACAGGATCCGCACCTCTCACTTCTCACAAAAATCAACTCACAATGGATAGTGGACTTACACCTAAAGCCTAAAACCATAAGAATTCTAGAAGAAAATATAGGAAAAACTCTTATAGTCATCAGCCTAGGCAAATAATTTATGAAGAAGACCCCCAAAACAATCAATAAACATATGAAAAAATGCTCAACATCTCTAATTGTCAGGGAAATGCAAATCAAAACCACAATGAGATATCACTTAACTCCAGATATAACTTAACTCCAGTGAGAAAGGCTTTTATCAAAAAGTCCCAAAACAATAAATGTTGGCATGGATGTGGAGAGATAGGAACACTCATACACTGTTGGTGGGACTGCAAACTAGTACAACCTGTATGGAAAGTAATATGGAGATATCTCAAAGAACTAAAAGTAGAACTACCATTTGATCCAGCAATCCCACTACTGGGTATTTACCCAAAGGAAAAAAAGACATCCTATAATAAAGACATCTATGCTCGACTGTTTATAGCAGCACAATATTCACAATTGCAAAGATATGGAAACAACCCAAGTGCCCATCAATACGTGAGTGGATTAATAAAATGTCATATGCATAAATCATGGGGTACTACTGAGCCATAAAGAAATGGTGAAGTAATACCTCTTGTATTATCCTGGGTGGAGCTGGAGCACATTCTTCTAAGTGAAGTATCACAAGAATGGAAAAAGAAACACCACATGTACTCACTTTTAAATTGGTACTAATCATTCAACACATATGCACATACAGAAGTAATATTTATTGGTGTTGGGCAGGTGGTAGTGGGGAGGAGGAGATGGGTAAATCCACACTTAACGGATGCAGTGCACGCTGTCTGGGGGATGGGCACATTTGTAGCTCTGGCTCAGGTGGTGCAAAGGCAATTTGTGTAACCAAAGCGTTTGTACCCCTGTAATATTCTGAAGTAAAAAAAAAAGGTACTGATTTTATTTCCTTTGGGCATATACCCAGAAGTGGGGTTGCTAAATCATGTAGTATTTCTCTTTTTAATTTTTTGAGGAACCTTCATACTGTTTTCCATAATGGCTTCACTAATCTACATTCCCACCAACAGTATACAAGGGTTCCCTTTTCTTCACACCTTTGCCAACATTTGTTATCTCTTGTCTTTTCTGTAATAACCATCCTAACAAGTGTGAGGTGTTATAGAGATGGTCTTATTATTTGAGACAAAAATTTTCTTTGTTGTTTAAGCCATTTTAGATATATTTTTGGTTACTTGGAAAATCCTTAGTGTTTTTGTTTGTCAGCTTCAGATCTTAGCTCCCGTCAGGACAGCAGGAAAAATACCACTGTATTTCCTGTTATACTGCCCTCTGTCTGCCTCCATGATACACAGAGGGAATTTGTTTTGTTTGTAAAAAGGAGAAAACAATTTTTTTAGTATGATAAGGCCCATAGAGGGCGTATCACGTGGTAGTCAATTCTTCATCCTTACTCACACTGAAAAACTGTTTGGGACCACTAAGAGAGGTGTTCAAATGCAACATTGAGGACACTGTGTGATTACATCTCTGGACACAAGCATGCTTGTTTGGAGCCCAAGGGACATTGTCTGAGGAAGTGTGACAGAAAACCGGGGAGAGGGCCATTCCCCTCAACTGCTCTGCAGACAACAGTATAGCTCCGAGACTATGAAGGCTCAGGGAGACAGAACACCATCCTCACAGAAGGTTCTAGCAGGACAGCAGTGATGTGTCTTGACAAGGAGGCTAGAGCAAAACTTGCCAACAGTCTTTTTTCACAAGGATGCCCTTTGGGGTGTGGAACAAAGGTCCTATAGGTAAGTAGATCAAAGTTATAGATGTGGAGTATTGAGGACTGAACTCTGATCTTTTCTCTCACTCAAAAATTCCTTTCTAAGGGGGCCTAGTAAGTCACACCTACAAACAATAAAATCTCAGTAAACAGGTTTTTGTGATGAAGTTTACTTCCCGACCTGATTCCGGTGTAGCATCACATGAAAGAAGACCCTTGTCTTAACTCAAACATTCCTTTCCGCTGATTCCTGGTCTTTTAGATAAAGCCTAACTCTTTCATCCAATTGTCAGCTAAAGAATCCCTAAACCCACCTATAACTTGTAAGCCCCCGCTTCAATATGGCCTACTTTTTCGGGCCAAGCCAATGTATGCCTTCCATGTATTGACTTATGACTTTACCTGTAATCCCTATCTCCCTAAAATATATAAAACCAAACTGTAACCCAACCACAGCCAGTCCACTTGCCCAAGACTTCTTGGGTGTGGTTCCAGGTCATGGTCCTCAAATTTGGCTCAGATTAAACCTCTTTAAATCATTTTACAGATTTTGGCTTCTTTTCCATTGACAATATTAATACCTAAACGACTGCATTTATAATCAAAGTTTGTGGCTTTCACACTTTCATGCTGCACTCTCCTATGGGTCACAAAGAAAAGCTTATTCAATCTTCCTCCCTGGTGCAGTTTTATTTGGGGCCCACAGGTGAACTAAGTCATGGTCATCGCTCTGTTCTTGCCTCCCGATGAGCAAATATTTGAGAGTCTCCTATCTTTCAGGCATTATGCAATGTACAAAAAAGATGTGGCCTGTGCAATGTGAAAGTTAGCTGAAAATTTAGCACCCTTAACTGCATACACTTGGGTTCCTAAACTGAACACATCCTGGCCCTGAGCTTAAAAGCACAAACTAGAATTACTTTTACTTGGGGTGTATCAGAGTGGTTGAAATTTTCTAAGACACTATGTCTTCTTCATTATAAAGTGTAAGAGGTCTTAGTAGAGAACTCAAAAACAGTAGCTGCCCCTACTAAATTAAGTGAATGGAAACCAGGGGGTCATGTCCACAGACCTTCTATCTGCCTCAGTGACATGCAAAGGGACTTTGTTTTGTTGGCAAAAAAAAAAAAAAAATGTGCTGCTGGTAAATGTTTCATAACTAGCTCTCTGGTAAACAGAAAGTTCTGACTTGTGATATTTGCCTATCTCTATGATGTACATACTCTCACCATGGCAATTTCAAACCACCAAAGTGAGGTCATCGGGTGTGGAGATGGGGAAAGTGAACACCCAAACCTGTAGTTCTGGTGGAGCCAGCACACCCCCAGGCCTGCCCTGCTGCCTGCTGACAGAGCCAGACCACAGTGCCTAGGAGTTTTGGCATGGAATGTTTCATTATGGCCAGAGGGAAGCTTTCAGGCTATGCTGATGCCCATTAGCTCTAATGACAAAGCTGATAAAATGGATCATTCTTATTCAAGTATGGGGCAATCCCTGACCAGCCATTGTCTCAAAAATTTTATTGTTGGCTCTGTTTATAAAGAAGACAAATTGCTCCAATGGGTTCATACTCCAAGGAAATGATGCTACCAGGGCATTTGTCCTGGGCTCAAGGGACTTGGGATAGCTATGAAGACCCAGGTTTCCAGGGCAGAAGGAGAAGCTGGGCATCTGTGAGCTTGAAGCCAGTTGTCCAAGAGCTCACTCTTCTCCTCTTCATGATTCACTTGGTTAGTTGGCAGAGATACATTTGCATGACTCAAACCTGGCCCTTCTGACTCAAAATTCAGTACTCTTTTTCATTACACTGGAATTTGGGGCCCCCAACCACTTGTACCTACAGCGAGTATTGTCAAGAGGCAGATGTCACTTCTTAAGGCAAAACCACCTCGCCTGCTGTGACATGGCTTTCAGTATAAATTCCACATCACCCAACAGCAATGCTGACTTTTTGCTGGTGCTCAGATGAGAAAATTTGGAGCAGCACTGCCCTGGTTTATCACCTAACCCAGCCCAATCTCTGTATTCTGTCTCTGATAACTGTTAGAAATACCTCTGTCCTCTTACTTTCAAGAACCTCTCTGTCTGCCCCCACCTCTGGAGCAGCACAGCCCCTTCCCTCCCCTTGACTGGTTGATGACAGAGCTTTTGGCCCATCTGGTAATACTACTGCAACATGTGTTCCTCTATATAAGAGCACCCTTGTCTTGAAGCACAACAAGATTTTTGCCAGAATCAAGAGACTTAAGATTTAAGAGCTCTTTCTTCTTAAACTGACCACTTAAACTCTGAGCTCCAAATTTTCTCATCTATAGAAAGGGATACACAGGGATATTATAAAAAATTAATATATGTGAAAGTGCTTCATAAAATATTAAATGATTTTGAAATTTAAGGTAGTTTTCTATCTCATCATTGTTCCAGTTATGTATTTCCATTCACTTTCATTTCTGAGGTCCACTTCCTCAAAGCCACATGAATTGATTAGCTTTGCTTTGGAAGGTTGGGTCTCAAGGGGATGTCTCCTCATTCACTGTGACAGCACCAGTGACAAATCTCGGACTTTGGTGTGATTTCCAACAGAGGACACCTATGGGAGATGCTGTGCGGCAATGATTGTTACTGCTCCTTCTTACCGTAAATTGGAAGTGATTCTGCTCTTTCAAGCCTAGTTGGCTTTTTAAAAATTCATTTGATTTACTTTATTTATTATTATTATTTTTTGTTACATGAATAGCTTTTATAATGCTTTAGTCAGGGCTATTACTGTGCCCATCACCTGAATATTGTTCATTGTACATGTTAGGTAGGATTTTTACCCCTACCCTCCTACCCCCTCCCCCCTTCCTGATTTCCAATGATTTTTACTTCTTTCTGTGCCCATGTATGCTCATCAATTAGTTCCAAATTATTAGAGAGTACATATAGTGTCCTTGAGATACTTCACTTAGGATAATGGTCTCTAGTTCCATCCAAATTGCTGTAAAAGACATTAATTCATTCCTTTTTATGGCTAAGTAGTACTCCATGGTATATATACATCACATTTTGTTAATCCACTCAGGTATTGATGGGCACTTGGGTTGATTTCACACCTTTGCAATTGTGAATTGTGCTGTAATAACCATTCAAGTGCAGGTGTCTTTTTGATAAAATGACTTCTTTGCCTTTCAGTAGATACCTGGTAGTGGGATTGCTGGATCAAATGGCAGGTCTATTTTTAGTCCTTTGAGGAACCTCCATACTGTTTTCCATAGAGGTTGTATTAATTTGCAGTCCCACCAACAGTGTATAAGCATTCCTTTCTCTCCACATCTATGCCAGCATCTGTAGTTTTTGGACTTTTTAATACAAGCCATTCTAACAGCTATAAGGTGATATCTCATTGTGGTTTTAATTTGCATTTCCCTGATGATTAGTGACATTGAGCATTTTTTCATATGTTTGTTGGCCATTTGTCTATATTCTTTTGAAAAGCTTCTGCTCATGTCTTTTACTCACTTTTTAATGGGGTTGTTTGCTTTTTTCTTATTGATTTGTTTGACTTATTTGTAGATTCTGGATATTAGCCCTTTATCAGATGTATAGTTTGTGACTATTTTCTCCCATTCTGTAGGTTGTCTATTATCTCTGTTGATCATTTCCTTTGCTGTGCAGAAGCTTCTTAATTTAATTAAGTCCTGTTTATTTCTTTTTTTTTTTTTTGGTTCTTGCTGTAAATTGCCTTTGGAGTCTCAGTCTTAAATTCTTTGCCTAGGCCAATATCTAGAAGACTTTTTCCTACATTTTCTTCTAGAATTTTTATGGTTTTGTGCCTTACATTTAAGTCTTTTATCCTTTTTGAATTAATGTTTGTAAGTGGTGAGAGATAGGGTTCCTGTTTCATTCTTCTGCATGTGGCTATCCAATTTTCCCAGCACCATTTATTGGATAGGGCTTCTTTTCCCCAGTGTATGTTGTTGTCTGCTTTGTCAAAGATAAGTTGGTTGTAGGTAGATGGCTTTATATCTGGGTTTTCTGTTCTGTTCCATTGGTCTATGTCTCTTTTTTTTTTTTTAACCAATACCATGCTGTTTTGGTTACTATAGCCTTGTAGTATAGTTTGAAGTCTGGTAATGTGATGCCTCCAGATTTGTACTTTTTGCTTAAGATTTCTTAAGATTGCTTTCCAAACAAAGCATAGAATTATTTTTTCTAAATCTGTGAAATATGACATTGGTATTTTGATGGGGATTGCATTGAATCTGGAAATCACTTTGGGCAGTATGGACATTTTAATAATGTTGATTCTACCAATCCATGAGCATGATATGTTTTTCCACTTGTTTGTGTCATCTGCAATTTCTTTCCTCAGTGTTTTGTAGTTCCCTTTGTAGAGATCTTTCACCTCCTTGGTTAAGTATATTCCTAAATATTTTACTTTTTATTTCTAGCTATTGTGAATGGCATTGAGTCTTTGATTTGACTCTCAGCTTGAGTATTATTGGTATATAGAAATGCTACTGATTTGTATTAATTGATTTTGTAACCTGAGACTTTGCTAAATTTATTTATCAATTCCAGGAGTCTCTTGCTGGAGTCTTTAGGGTTTTCTAGATACAAGATTGTATCATCAATGAACAGGGATAGTTTCACTTCCTCTTTCCCAATTTGGATGTCCTTTATTTCTTTCTCTTGCCTGATTGCTCTGGCTAGGACTTCCAGTACTATGTTTAATAGAAGTGGTGACAGTGGCACCCTTATCTTGTTCCAGTTCTTAAGGGGAATGCTTTCAACTTTTCCCCATTCAGTATGATGTTGACTGTGTCTTTATCATATGTGGCTTTTATAATTTTCAGATATGTTCTTTCTATGCCTAGTTTGTTGAGGGTTTTTATCACGAAAGGGTGCTGGATTTTGTTGAACAATTTTTCTGCATCTATTGAGATGATCATATGATCTTTGTTTTTGCTTCTGTTTATGTGGTGAGTAACACTTATTGATTTATGTAAGTTGAACCATCCTTGCATCCCTGGGATAAAGCCCACTTTGTCATGGTGGATTATTTTTCTGATGTGCTATTGAATTTGGTTTGCTAGTACTTTATTGAGGATTTTTGCATCTATATTCATAAGGGATATTGATCTGTAGTTTTCTATTTTTGTTGTGTCCTTTCCTGGCTTTGATATCAAGGTGATACTGGCTTCACAGAATGAGGTGGGAAGAATTCCCTCCTTCTCAATGTTATGGAATAATTTCTGTAGTATGGGTACCAGCTCTTCTTTGTAGGTCTGGTAGAATTCAGCTGTTAATCCATCTGGTGTGGGGCTTTTTTGTGGAGTGGGGAGATTTTTTATTACTGCTTTGATCTCACTGCTCATTATTGGTCTGTTCAGTAGTTCTATTTCTTCCTGATTGAGTCTTGGGAGGTTGTGTGTTTCCAGGAATTTGCCTATTTCCTCTATGTTTTCTATTTTATGCATGTAGAGATTTTTGTAATATTCATGGATGATATTTTGTATTTCTGTGCTATCTGTTGTAATATCTCCTTTTTCTTTGTGATTGAGCTTATTTGGGTCCTTTCTCTTCTATTCCTGGTTATTCTAGCAAGTGGTCTGTCAATTTCATCTATTTTTTCAAAGAAATAACTTTTTGTTTCATTGATACTTTGTATTTTTTTTAATTTCACTTAGTTCTGTCTGAACTTTGTTATTTTTTTTCTTTTGCTGGATTTGGTTTGGTTTGTTCTTCCTTTTCTATTTCCTTGAAATGTGACATTAGGTTGTTAATTTGTGATCTTTCTGTCTGTTTGATGTAGGCATTTAAGGCTATGAATTTTCCCCTTAGGATTGCTTTCGCTGAATCCCATAGATTTTGATAGCTTGTGTTCCCGTTGTTACGTAGTTCAAGGAATCTTTTGATTTTCATCTTAATTTCTTTATTGATCCAATAATCATTCAGTAGCAGGTTTTTAATTCCCATTACTTTATGTAGATTTGAGTGTTTCCTTTGGCGTTGATTTCTAATTTTATTCCACTGTGCTCTGAAAAGATACATGGTATGATTTCAATTTCTTAAAAATTTGTTGAAACATGCTTTGTGGCCTATAATATGATCGATCTTACAGAATGTCCCATGTGCCATGTGCTGATGAGAAGAATGTATATTCAGTGGTTTTTGGGCAGAATGTTCTGTAAAGATCTGTTAGGTCCATTTGCTTTAGAGTCCTGTTAAAGTCCAGTGTTTCCTTCTTTATTTTCTGCTTTGATGATTTGTCCAGCTCTGACAGTGGGGTGTTGAAGCCCCCGGAAATTATGATGCTACTATTGATTTCTTTGATTAGCTCTAATAGAATTTGCTTTATGTATTTGGGAGCTCCTATGTTAGGTGCACATATATTTAGGATTGTTATTTCTCATTGTTGAATTGCTCCCTTTAACATTATATAATGACTGCCTTTGTCTTTCTTTATCATTGTTGATTTAAAGTCAATTTTATCTGATATGAGAATGGCTACACCTGCTCTCTTTTGGTTTCCATTTGCGTGGAATATTTTTTTCCCATTCTTTCACATTGAGTCTGTGAGCATCCTTGTGGCTTAGAAATGTTTCTCAGAAATAACACATACTTGGGTTGTTTTTTTTCATCCATTTAGTTATTCTCTGTCTTTTGGGTGGAGCATTCATACCGTTAACAATGACTGATAGAATTGATATGTGGGATGCTGATCTGTTTATCATGTTGGGTAGTACCTTATTGCTTTGTTTTCCCTCTTGTACTATTGTTTTATAAGAGCTGTGAGCTTTAGCTTTTGGGTGATTTTACAGTAGTGGGTATCTATTGTGCTGATTTGTGTATAATGCTGTTCTGAGTATTTCCTGCAGGGGAGGACTGGTCATGACAAATTCCCTCTGTGTTTGCTTGTCTGGAAAAGACTTTATTTCTCCATCAATTGTAAAACTTAGTGTTTCAGTATACAAAATTCTAGGCTGGCAATTGTTCTGTTTAAGAAGACTGAAGATGGAGCCCCAATCCCTCTCGTGTATAAGTTCTCCACTGAGAAGTCTGCAGTTAGCCTGATGGGTTTTCCTTTGTTGGTTAGTTGTTGATTTTGTCTTGCTCCTCGTAGAATTTTCTCCTTCATTTTGACTTTGGCCAGGTTGATTAATATGTGTTTGGAGATGTCCTGTTTGCTATGATTCTTCCTGGTGTTTGATGACCACCTTGCATCTGGATGTATGAATCCAGGCAATACCAGGGAAGTTTTCCTCAATAATTTCCTCAAATAGATTTTCCATGCTTTTTGTGCTTCTACTTCTCCCTCAGGGATACCTATAATTTGTATATTAGTTCACTTCATATAGTCCCATATCTCTCTAAGTGATTGCTCAGTCTTTTTAAATCTATTTTCTGCCTCTTTGAATGACTGGTTAGCTTGAGAGCCTTGTCTTCAAGCTCTGAGATTCTTTCTTCTCCTTGGCTTAGTCTGTTGTTGAAGCTTTCTGCTGTGTTTTGAAATTCCCTAAATGACTCTTTTTTTTTTTTTTTAATTTATTTTTTTAATTTCAGAATATCATGGGGGTACAACACTTTGGCCATACACATTGCCCCTGTTCTGCCCGTGTCAGAGCCACAATCGTGGTCATCTCCCAAACTGTGCTCCCCACATCCATTCAGTGAGAGTTTTTCCCATCCCTTCCACCCCCCTCCCGCCTGCCCGCCCTCAGATGAATGTTATTGCCCTGTGTGATGTAAGTGTTCATCAGTTAGTACCAGTTTGATGGTGAGTACCAGTGGTGCTTGTTTTTCCAATCCTGTGACACTTCGCTTCGAAGAATGGGTTCTAGCTCCAACCAGGATAATACCAGATGTGTTAATTCACTGTTGTTCCTTATTGCTGAGTAATACTCCATGGTATACATATACCACATTTTATTGATCCACTCGTGTATTGATGGGCACCTGGGTTGTTTCCACAACTTTGCAATTGTGAATTGTGCTGCTATGAACATTCGAGAGCAGATGTCTTTATTACAAAATGTCTTTTTTTCTTTTGGATAAATACCCAGTAGTGGGATTGCTGGGTCAAATGGTAATTCTACTTTTAATTCTTTGAGGTATCTCCATATTCTTTTCCATAGAGTTTGTACTAATTTGCAGTCCCACCAGCAGTGTATGAGTGTTCCTATCTGTCCACATCCCTGCCAACATTTGTTATTTGGGGATTTTTTGATATGAGCCAATCTCACTGGAGTTAAGTAATATTTCATTGTGGTTTTGATTTGCATTTCCCTGATGATTAGAGAAGTTGAGCACTTTTTTATATGTTTGCTGGCCATCATTCTGTCTTCTTTGGAAAAGTTTTTGTTCATGTCCTTTGCCCATTTTTTAATAGGGTTGTTTGATTTTTTCTTGTTCATTTTCCTAAGTTCTGTATAGATTCTGGTTATCAGCCCTTTATCAGAGGTGTAGCATGCAAATATTTTCTCCCATTCTGTAGGTTGTCTGTTCACTCTAGTGATAGTTTCCTTGGCTGTGCAGAAGCTTTTCAATTTGGTCAGGTCCCATGTATTTATTTTTGTTGCTGCTGTGATTGTTTTGGGGGTCTTCTTCATAAATTCTTTGCCTAGGCCAATGTCCATAAGAGTTTTTCCAACATTTTGTTCGAGAATTCTTATGGTTTCATGTCTTAGGTTTAGATCTGTTATCCATTGTGAATTGCCTAAATGACTCTTTCATTTCTTTAAGTTCTATTATATCCTTTCTTATGTTATCTAGCTCCTTAGCAATTTTTTTCATTGATTTCCTGAAATACATTTTGGATTCCTTTTGTTGGTTTTTGAATTTCTCTTCAATTTCATTCATATTATTTGCCACCCACATTCTGAATTCCATTTCTGTCATTTTGGCAATTTCCTTGTTGTTGGAGTCCACTACTGTAGCTCCACTGTGATCCCTTGGGGGTTTTGAACTATTTTGTTTTTTCATGTGCTAGAGTTCTTTTGCTGGTTTCTTCTCATCTGTATCCTCTTTTCTCAGATTAGAGCTAATAGGTTTGCAGGGCAGCTGTTCTTCTTTGCTGGGAACTCTCCTGCTTCATTAGAAGGAGAGGAGGGCTCTAGATTGTGCTTTTTTTCCTACTCGGAAATGTTGACCCAGTGGGGGAGGGGCTTGTGCACTAAGACCTGTAGTGCAGCTGTTCTGTTTTGTTGTGATTGCCACAGTGCAAGCTGGTGCTGGATGATCTTTTTGCAGGGTGGTGGGTTGTTCCCCAAATTGTTGTAGGAAGTTTGAGTTGGGGGCTGGGTGAGACCCTCTCCACAGAGGCTGGCATTGTGGGGGATTGCTCTGCCTGGGGTCTCCCCACAGAAGTGACAGTGGCAGCTGGGTGAGGCTATCTAGGCAGTGGTCAGGCTGTGGGTGGTTGCTCGAACCAGGTCCATGTGTAATAGCAGCTTGAAGCTGAGGGGTCCTAGCTAGGTGTTGGACCTTGGGGTGGTTCCGTTGGCCCAGTGGCAGTGGTGGAGACTCAGGGTTGGGGTCTTGGGGTCCAAGTACACTGCTGGAATCACAGGGGCAGTGTGTACCAGGTCTGGTGGGAGCTCTGGAGCCACAGGTGTGGAGCCTCAAGTTCAGGTGTGACAGCCTCACAGCTGGAGCTGGGGATCACAGAGGCAGGGCCGTGCAGGCAGCAGACTGTTCTGAACTGAGGCCCTTGGAAGCAGGTGGCAGGCTGTTCCAAACTGGGGGCTGTGGAGGCAGGGCCATATAGTGGTGGGCTATTCCACGGCTTGGAGACTACAATCCCAAATTGTATGGGTTGGGGCTTGTTCCAGTGGCCCAGGGACTGTGGAGTTCTCCCCCCTCAGGTCCTGCTGAGGCAGTTGCCCAAAGCTTCCAAGGTCAAGCCTGTAGTGCCTGAGGCAACTCCTCTGCTCAGATCCCGCTGAGCTGGGGGGAGGGGTGCTTGGCCCCCAGTCACAGGGCATGCCTTAGGGATGTATCACTCTGTCTGCTCCCTCTCCAGTCCAATGGAGGCAATGTGAAGGCTACTGTTGCAAAGCTGAGTCCCGTGCACACCTGGTGCTGTGCACCTGAGAGCTCTGGATGGCATCAAATGCAGAAACCCAGGATTGGCAGCCAGCAGATCCTTATTGCCTCTGTTCTCCAGTGCAGTGCCTCTGCACAGACTCTAGGCTGCTCCCCAGTCAGTCCAGAGGTTTTTGGCAGTGGAAGGAGCCCCCTCATGATTCAGGCCACACTGCCTGTTGGGGTGAGTGTGGCATCCCAGTGCTCTATCCTCCTAATCTTCCCCACATATAGATGTCTCCCCACAGACCCCTTCAATCTTGTCAAATGAATTGCCCTGTCACCTTCTCCTTCACTCCAAATGTCTCATGTCGCTTCTCTGGGGTTTCCCTAGTTGGCTATAAATGTTTAATTTAAGCTTAGAAACAGTTTTGTTTCATCAGCAAGTCATTCATCATAGCCACAATCAGGGAAATGGAGCAGGTTTTCAGTTTTCACAAGTCCCCTCTGGACAAGAATTTCTTACCTTGTTGGTTTGGAAGAATGGATGAGAGAAAAGAGTTGCCTGCGACCACTGAAATCCAAAGGAATTCTGAAAGAATAGAGCCCCAGGAGAGTGGTTTAGAGAGAGGAAAGAAAGATACAAATTAAAACCACAGCTCTGCCACTTGTTTATAAGTTATTAACCTCTCTGGATTTCTCCCAATTTAAATTCAATTAATGATTCCATAATGTACATTTAGCTTCCCAGCATTCAAAACTTCTTATTTTGGAGAAATCTCCTGTTGTGTGGGTTGAGGGCCAGTGAAGCCCCATTTCCGCTATGGAATCCAAAAACGCCCCCTGGCAGCCAGGGGACAAGACCCAGGGTGGCCAACATAGTGTTCTTACCCAAAACTGAATCTTGAGTGATTCAAAATCTATGACTTTACTGGCCCCCACCTGTGGCACGATCCTAGCATGGTTTCTGCTGCCTGGCTCCACATGGTTTCCCTCTGGTTCTGTAGCTTTCCCGTGGTTTCCATGAGCTGTCCAATGTCCTTCCAATTATTCTATTTTTTTAGTTATTTATTTAAATGTATGTTGACAAATTATAATTGTATACAATGACGGGGTACACAGTGATGTTATGGTACAGGTATACAATGTGGAATGATTGAATCAAGCTAGTTAATATGTCCATCACCTCAAATATTTATCATTTATTCTTCCTGTTAAACTGAAACTTTATACTCTTTCACCATCTCCTCATCCCTCTTCCCCTAGCCCCTGGCAACCACCATTTTACTCTCTGCTTCCATGAGTTCAATTATTTTAGATTCTACATGTAAGTGAGAACATAACAATATTTCTCTTTCTGTGCCTGGCTTATTTCACTTCGCCTAACATCCTCCAGGTTCATCCATGTTGTTGCAAATGATGGGATTTCCTTCTTTTTTAAGGCTGAATATTATTCTATTGTGTATGTATACCACATTTTTGTTATCCATCTGTTAATGGACACTTAGGTTGTTTCCATATCTTGGCTATTGTGAATAATGCTACAATAAACACAGGGACACAGATATCTCTTTGACACACCGTTTCAAATCCTTTGGATGTATACCCAGAGGCGGGATTGCTGGATCATATGGTAATGATTCAATTATTTTTTTTCTGATCAAGGTAGCCAGAATTGTGTTTGTTGTTGTTGTTTGTTTATTTGTTTGTCAGTGACAACCTAGAACCCTGTGTAGACAGATATTATTCTCTTTTTATATATAAGAACATTTGGAGCTCAGAGTTTATGTGATCAGTTAAAGAAGAATGAGCTCTCAAATCTAGGTGTCCTGATTCCAGAGTCCATCATTTAGTGGATGTTTTTTGCACAGTGGCTGTGTGCTAGGCACTTGCTGGCAGGAGGGCCATGGTGGGGAATGGTGTGGATGTAAAGCCCATGCAGGGCCATGCAAAGTATGACTTGGGTCCTGTTGGCAGCAGGGCCACTTGGAGCACTTGTACACATGTGGACTCCAGGGTCCAAATCTCAGAATCAAAATTTCTGGGGGTTGGACTAGGGAAGCTGTGTGTTTAATTAACTCCTCAGGTGATTATGATACTTGCTAAAGTTTGAGAACCATTCCTAATGTGGTGACACTGGCCACAAATAGTATCAGCATATAGAACTAGTGTGTATATATATATAAACAGTAATAATACAATATGATAGTAATAGTAAAATAATACAGTATATGTAGTAAATAGTATGAGATAAGTAGCATTTCTTATGGATAAACTTTACATGACATGAAGTAACATTCAACATGCCCTTTCTGGTCACAAAGCAAAAATACCAGCCTTGTACTGGGGCCAGGAGAGAAGAACTGCACGTGTGCCAAGTGTATCTGAATTTATAACACAATTGTAATCCTGCTCACAGAAGCAGTGTGTGGCATTTCCAGAGGAGATGGGATAATTTACGGGCTACTGTCACACCAACCAGCCTTATCTTGTCTGTTCAGTTTTAAATACAGGAGCAGAAAAGGAAGGAATTGCAGTAGGACTTGTGCCATGGAAAAACCTATTCTATAGGTCTTTCCCAGGTGCATTTATGATCAATATTTTGATACTGTGTTTTGATTTACTGAAGTATTATGCCATGTGCAATTGTGTTAAAAATCATTTATTTTAAAGAAGGAATAATACTTGCATTGACTGAAATTATTGAAGAGTTCAGACTTCCCGTAAACTGCCTCTGTGAATCCCCTGCAGCTGTCAGTTTCTTTGAAGTGGGATGGTGACTTGAATAGGCACTTTTGACTTTGGCTCACACATTGCTCTGCTGAAAGAGAAAGACTATTTTACCTTTGGCTGCTTTTCCTCCTATGGAAACTGGTTTCTAAAGACAGAAGAGACATTCTCTAAAATGACAATTCTGATGCATGTGGTAGGTAGTTAGTAACTTCTATAAAAATTTGGGATGTTAGTCTCTTCTGAATTAAAAATGTATCTTACCCTCTCCTGGAGCCACTCAATGTAAAGGTCCCTGACTATCTTGGAACTCCCCTGTAAACCCTGAAAGGCTATGATCATACTTTAATAAAAATTGTCTTCTATAAACTTCAATCATCAACACATATTGATAGAGCATTTCCATAGCCCATGTACTTGTGGTATATGGAAGATGTGAGTGTGGGTGGGGTATGTACACATAGGTGTTTGCAAAAATGAAAAAGGGGAAGAAGAGCAGAGTTACTATTCTGGTGGAAGCACAGGCGGTATATCTACATGTCTGTTGAATGGAAGGAAACTTTTCCTAGCTTCCAATTTCTAAGGGAAAGAAGCATTTGACAGTGTGAGCCAGTGGAAAACATGAACATATTCCAAAGCTCATGACTCCAGGAAAGCACACAATCCTCCCAAACATTCACCAAATGCCAACTCTGTGCCAAGCACTTCATGTTCAGCCCCAGGGTCAGGAAGTAGAACTTTGATATACAGTGGTCCCTCCTTATTTATGCAGTGTATGTTCCAAGACCCCCAGTGGAGGCCTAAAATCATGGGTAGTATTGAATCCTATATATACTATGTTTTTTTCCTGTATATACATCCCTATGATAAAGTTTAATTTATAAATTAGGCACAGAAAGAGATTAATAACAATAAAATAGAACAATTATAACAATAATGCCAGCATCACTACTCTTGAGCTTTGCAGACATTATTAAGTAAAATAATGGTTACTTGAACACAAGTACTATGATACCACAACAGTTGATCTGATAACCAAGATGGCTACTAAGTGACTAATGGGCAGGGAGCACATACTGCGTGATATGCGGGACAAAAGGATGATTCATGTCCCAGGTGGGACAGAGCAGGATGGCAGGAGACTTCATCACGCCACTCAGAATGGTGTGCAATGTAAAATTTATGAATTATTCCTGGAATTTTTCATTTAATATTTTCAGACCTCACTTGGTTGTGGGTAACTGAAACCATTGAAAGCCAAACCAAGGATAAGGCAGAGACCACTATAACTTTGGACAATTTCCTCCACCCTTCCTAGGATCAAAGCAAAGCTCTTGCAAGCACTTGTGTAAATTACAAAATGTATGTATTCTATAATAATCTGTAGCTTTTCCAGCCACATCAGCCTAAAAGAGAAACTTAGATTGAAAATAGATGTGACTCAGAGGAAATTGCTTCAACCATGGGGATTATTTTCATTTCTGATAGTTGTAAAAGGGAACTTTCTAACCCAGTCTTCCTAAGTTTGATTTACCTACATCACTTCACTGAGTGGTTTTAATGGAAGTGAGCGGTGATTGCTATGGGAGTGTTCAGCTTTCTTCTTGTTCATCTATGTTTGAGAAGGGAGGGCTGGGGGTGGTCAGGGCCTACGAGGTTAATCTAGGAAAGGAACCGGAGAAAGAGGATCCATGAGAGCAGATCAAGAGAATGAAGATGGAGCCAGATTCATGCCTCAGGCTAGAGAGAACTGAGCGTTTAAAGGACAGAATGCCAGCCAGGTATGTGGTTTTGGAGAGAAACTCCACCGATGGCATATATACATGCCAAGGACAAATAAGAAAAAAACACAGATTTTAAAATAATTCCTCTGGTGTGCTCTCTTAGTGGACACCTGCATTGTCAGTGATGTGCTGTAAGACTGAACAGCTAAGCAGACTGGGGCATGAAGGCAGCAACGACACTCAACCACCAGAAGGTGATTCTCAGAGGAACAACAGGTGTGGCACCAGAATCTCTGGGTGTCAGCACCAATAGCCTTCCCCACCCTCCCCAATCATAGTGAGCCCCCCTTCCTAATTGTAGTTTATCTCATACCTTAGGGGTGGGAGTGGGGGTAAGAAACAGTAGAATAAAGTATGTACCCAAATTCACAGCCATATCTGATTGTTCACTAAAACTTTTTCTAAGAAGACTGAAATGGTGGGAAGAGGGGGAGTAACCCTCCTGGAAAATTCAGGCATATGTCACAATATCTAATGGGAGAGACATTTCCTTTTTTTATCCTTTGGAGTTTCAGGAAAGAAAAAAAATTGAGATCATGCGAAGGATGCAAGCTAAAAAATCCCCTTGGCTGTGGATACCGCTGCCCTACATTGTCCCAGAGCTCTTTAAGGAGTGGGGATGAGGCTGAGTCGGGGGCACAAGCACCCCTTAAAGCAGCAGACAAGGACAGGTGAGTGCTAACGCTGGTCGGAGTTCATGCTGGCCTGTGTAAGGGCTGCCTCCTCTGTCCGGTTCCCTTTGCAGCCAGAAGCAGAGGTTGTTCTTGGCTCAAGCCGATCCACACACTGCTGCCGTTCCCTTATGCGGCCCTCCTTCGTGGTACCAGGAAGTTTCATGCTCCTTGCCCTTGCAGTTGATCACTTGGGGAGGAGCATCAGAGAACTGAAAAGACAGACAGACCTGGACTTGAATCCTGGCCCTGTCTCTTATTGGTTTCATGTTACTTGTTTTCTTGGAGCCTTGTTTTACTACTCTTTAAAATAATAGTCAATGGAGAAGAAATGAGAAAAAATAGGTGGAATATTTGATGCAGTGCTTGGCACATGGAGAGAGCGCAACAGTGAGAGTTGAATAGTGGTGGACATCAGCCTTTGTGAAGGATTTAATTAAGCAGTTCTGTCTTGCCCTCCTTTGCCCTCAAGGGAGGTGGCTCCTCCTTTGAGCCACCATTATACCAAGTACCACCTCTGTCATTGCATCCACCCCAAGGATTGTTACTGTTTATTTTTATACACGTGTGTTTTTAGCTACACTGTGAGCTTCCTGCAGGAAGAGAGCAAACATTACAGCTTTATATTCTTTGCACTATAACTAGCACGTAGTACACACTCAATGAAAGTTTGTCATACCCCTGCGGTTTCTCTGCTGACTGAATGCACAAGTGAATGAACAAAGGGCACGGTGATAGGGAGAAATGAAACTAGAGATCTTCATTAATCGAGGGGAATATTCCAACAGAGCATCATTTTTCTTGTTTTGACTGGTTCAGCAAGTAAGACACCAGACTTACCGGATATTATTCAGAGCACTGTTGACTAACTTGTTAACAAGGGAAGTCTGGGCTGCATTTGCTATTAAAGAGCCAGGCAGGGAAGCCTTGTTCGAGTTTCAATACCAGGCTCCTGAGTTAGGAGTGACTAAGAAGAAGAAGCCCCATGCTGCCAAGACACAGTGCGGTTTCACATTATCTGTCACCTGCTGAACAGGACGGAGTCCTCCCCCACCCCTGCAGCACCACCTACTGTAGCCGGATCTGCAGGTTCCATGTGGGAGCTGTGATGTCAAACTGTAATTCATTTTCACCCAATTTCCAATTGCTGTCTAGATCACTTTCTTCTCTGGACTCTATTAACCTTTGCTATAAAATTTACCTAAAGCTGCCAAATTACACCACAACGTGCCCCTGACTAACATCAAGCTTACATGAAGCTAATGTCTCAGTAGTCTATTTACAGATGGAAAAATGAGTTATGCCATTTGAAGCCAGGAAAATATGGCTTGCTAGCAATCCATCAAAAAGCCATTATTTCCCTGCTGTTGGAGACCCTGTCCTGAATATGCAGTCTGGCAGACCACGTTACAGAGGTATTGCCCACGTCCCTTGCACAAGGCAGTTGCTCTTACTTTCCCTTGTGGGCACAGGGGAATTCTAAGTCACTGATACATATTGACTGTTTTGTTCAATTCCTTTAAGCTCATATTCAGCTGACCTAGCAGGAGATATACAGTAAGCTATGCTCAAAAACATCATGACCACAGATATAGCAAACTTGAGCAAAGATGAAAAGAACAGCCCTGCATCTTGGTTTTAGGAATAGCACTCTCTTACCAAATTTAACTATCTTGTTACTTCAAAAATTTTAAAAATGTGTTTCCACTGTGTCCCTTTGAGAGAAAGGAGAGGAAAGTCTATCCCCAGATGGCCTATACAGTGGGGCATTGGCCTAGGCCTATTTTTCATGAAATATGTCAAATTTAGACTTTCACCTTAACTTCAAATGAGGTTGTATGCATTGTCACAGAGATCCAGGACAGGAGTGAAAGAAGACTTTTTTTCATGCAACTATTCAGTTGTCCTGCTATAAAACTACACAGCCTGAATTATTTTTTATAAGTTACTTTGTGAACAGTACAATTATACTACATTAGGCTTATAGTGTTTCACAAGTATTAACTTATTAAATGTAAACACCTAAAATATACTATATTTTTGTAGCCCTGTTTTGAAAGTTCCCTATTAAATGTCCTGGGTCTCAACCTCTGGGAAGCACTGGGTGTGAGTTGTCTTTATGATGGTAGAGTCTAAGTCTTCAGGAGGACCAGCAGGTATAGATTTCATCTCTCATGACGATGCCTGCCACACGCCCCATGGAGGTGGAAAGGTGATCACTCAGCTGCTCTGGAGCTGATTACAGCTTCTCAAATGTTTTAAAGTAGCTGAAGTATATGTGGCCAGTTGTTTTACCACAAAAGTCCAATGCTAAGAAAATATTCTTCAAGAGTATGGTCACCCATCATTAGTCATTGATTTGGTTTTAAAAAGCCGTCACTTTGGTGTCCACTGGCTGCGGCAGCAACCCTTTTCCTGGCACCGTGCATCGGGATGGGAAGGAGTCCACAGCTCCAAAGCAC
Organism: Daubentonia madagascariensis; assembly: GCA_023783475.1. Lineage (NCBI taxonomy): Eukaryota > Metazoa > Chordata > Mammalia > Primates > Daubentoniidae > Daubentonia > Daubentonia madagascariensis. The sequence goes on along the minus strand of JAKFHU010001268.1, from coordinate 7,011,965 downwards.
AGAGCTCATGAAAGCTTTCAGTAGTCATCGGGGGCTAAGGCTTTGTTAATGAGAACGCCAGTTATCATTTTATGCATGTTAGGAGAAAAGCTCATACAGCGTGGCTGAGGACATTTAGGCATCAGTAGTGCAGCTTTCTGGGCAGTACATGACAGCCAACAGCATCAGCGCCAAACTGCTCTGCACACCTTGAGATTATTATGATTTGAGTAAACATTTTTTTGGAAAAATTTTTCCTTAAATTAAAATTCCTGACCCACATCAACCAAGTCCCCCTGCCCCTGAGCATCCATACTTGGAGAGAGTTTTTAAACAACCAGAATGCTAACATCAAGACTTTTATTAAATAAAGAAGTTTCCCTTCCAATTTTTAAAGCCAGGTTTCAGAGAACCGCTTTGATAGGACCTCTGTTTTCAGCAGCCTGACAGGGGACCCTGGATGCAACAACACTGCAGGGTGGTGGCCCGATGCGTGTGATATGGGGCTCTCCTTCAGAAAAGCTTGCAAGTAGTCACGAGCTTCTTGCAACATGGTGTGCCCAGCCAGCTGTGTGCCTTCTCATTTTGAAGCCTTTGGAGAAGGAAAAGTCTTTAGAGCATATAATGGGTTCTAGATAGGTGTAAGTTATATTTGTCATTAAAGCAGCTTTAAGATTGTGGGTAATTGAATTTGACATGCTTGGATAGTGATGCCTGGTATATCTCCTTACTTTTGCTATTAAGTAAAACCTAGAGGAGAGAAAGCAGATCAGGGTTCCCAGCTTGTCTCTCAGCACTCACTTGAGGGGCAGAAGTCATTGATGGGACTTTTCAGCTTTTTTTCAGGCAGGTCCTTCCTGACCACAGCTTTCTCAAATGGTCGGTCCACTGGACATTCTGGGCTGGTAACGATGTGCCTTCTCCTGTCCCTCAGCTCATTCCTCAGCACTCCTGTGCCCTAGAAAGTCAAATTCAGCCATAGTTTCTGTCCAGTTTCTCCAAACTGCTAAAAATGTATCTTCTAAAGATAATTCAGACTTTCAGAAGGCTTTGAAACAATCTGGAATAGCGTTATTTTCTGTCAAATTGTGAGGTAATTTTGATTTCATGTAGCAGCTGAGGAAAGAGTATTAATTTTTCTATTCTTTGCATATTTGAACAATATCAGTGTAAAATTTTACCAGGAATGGCCTTTTTCCCTGTTCGCAAACCACATTGGTTTCCAGCTGTGTGACGAAGACAAGGCATGTTGGTGGAATGGCAAACAGACCAAGGTGATACGAGCAGAACTGTGATGTAGAGAAGTTGGGAAGGTAAGTGTTAGTCAGTGGTTGGGATACAAATCCTAGGCAGCCATCTATTGTGGCCACCACTGCAGTTTTGGGAGAATGAGATTTAAAGGCTACCTCGGCCATGGAACAATGCTATTGGTCTGTGCCTTGGCCCTAACCTGGAATGTAATGTCCTAAATCAATGGCATGGGATGGACTTCCAGCTTGGACTCCTCTTGCCCCTCCACTTTTGGGTGTAAACTAGAACAATCTCAGTGGCATCCTTGAGCCATTTTCCCTGGGTCCTATCTTGGCTGCCACTTTCATAATTGTAAAGGGGGAAAAGTAGGATTTAGAGGAAAAAAGTGTGCCATGTCGTTCCCTGCATGGGTTCACTGAAATCCAAAACAATAGCAACAAACACAGAAACAAACTAATGAATAAGTCAAAGCAAATACCATAACTACACACAAACACACCCAGCCTTTGAGAAGCACCTTACAGATGAATGGTCGTCCTCAGTGTCTTCATTGCTCCAGGTGCCTTCCACAATGGCCTAGAAAAGGCTTGATGGGGATGAGCACCTAGTGCTTTTCTCTGCCCGTCAGAAGGCCCAGCCCATGCTGCGGCAGCATGTGTGTGCTACTTCATCTGCTAAAGTGATGGCAAAGCCCTACAGCCACTTGTATCCTTATTGCGGCTGCCTCTGGGATATGAGGGAAAGGACAACTCCAAACCACAAGGTCCCAAGATGCACTATAAGAGAAGGCCCTCGCTGAAGTGCCACAGGAAGCAAAGAGTGAGGAGTAATACATTCTGGAATGGTTGAGGATTGCATTCTGGAAAATTATTTCTCCATCCCTGACTCTCTTCTCTTTCCTTCTCTCTCTGAGGCAATGGCTTGCACAGTGGTCATGTTTGAATACTATTTGTCAAACCATGAGGGTGGCAGGGACAAAGGAGCAAGGGGAGAACCGTGTTAGGAGGTGAAGGATGGAAGGCATCACTCAGGGATGCTGTGTCCCCACCAAGCTGCACACTGTGGCCATATCAATCTCTGTTCAATTCCCAGGGGCTGAGTTTTGGGCCTAAACTTAGTCAAGTGGTCCAGATGAACCAAAAATAGGCCTCAAGAGCAATTTTTGTTCTTCTAGCTCAAGGTCTAAGCTAGAAGCTCTCTGAATGGCCTCCTCAATCTGACTTTGATTCTTCTGACCTGAGGGAGAGCTGGAGAAGGAACCTGTCACAGTCAGATTATTCAGTTTGTCTGGAAGGAAGCATTCCAAGCCTTTCTTCCTTACATCAAAAGCTCCAACCCTGACAGCACCATAACTAACAGTATCCTCAGCCATGACCTTGATATGAGTACTTCCTTCTTAAGTTTGGGAGGAATGCAGGGGAGAGCCTTTGAGATTTTCTGATGGTTAGAGGGTATCCCAAAAGTCCACATTTCTTCTATTGATTTTACTGTCTAAATATCTAAATATCTGTGGAATCTTGTGACAGCCATCAACTTTTACCTATGCTACATTAATAGCTTACTTACTGGAACCCTCTCTCTTCTCTGGCCCCCTGCACCAATTCTCCATAATGCAGCAGAAGCATTTTTTTAATTGGCATGATCATGTCATCCCCCTTGCTTTGTACTCTCAATACCTTACTATTGCTTTTAGGATAATAACAACCCTCTCACCATGACCTAGAAGTTCCCACCTGATCTATCTAAGCCTCATCTTGTGCCAGTCACCCCTTCTGCATTCTCAGAGTTCCCTTGTCATGCTTCCCATATTCTGGGTATTTTTTTACGCCTAGAATGTTCTCTTTCTCACTCTCTCTTTCTGCCCCCTCATTTTCTATGAGAGGAGAACCAAAAGATGAGTAGAAACTAACTGGACAAACATACGCTTCCCAGGAATGTCTCCCCTGACCCTATCACCCATCTGTCCTAGGTCACCTTCCTTTGTCATTGCATGGTCTCTAAGTACATTGCTCTTTCTTGTGGAGTACTGCCCCGTTGGTAATTATACATTCATCCAATATTCAACCAGACTATAAACTCCATGAGCTCAGGGGCTTTGTTTGTCCATAGGACCTAGCTTTCTTAATTATTTATTGAATAAGTGGGTCAGCTCCAATTCATATAGGGAGGGGGCTTAGTTCTTGGGGGAGATTTACAAAAGGTCAGAGGAGTTCTGTCTGAGAAAAACAAAAGAAAACTCACTTTCTATGGATTTTTAAAATTTCTAAGTTAGAGAATGATAAAATTTGTTTCTTTTCAATTTTTCCATATTTTCCCAGCAGAAAAATGGTAAAGCATTGAGGAAAGTGAGAATTGAGAAAAGGGCATTGGATTTGATGACTTACTACTCTCTTTTAGTGACCTTTAATAGAAGAGTTTCAGTAGAGTAATAGAAATCAGAATTGCAAGCAGTTCAAGGAGTAGGAGGGAAAGAAATGGCAGTGAATACAGATTACACTTGACAAGTTTGTGGGTAAAAATGAACGGGAGAGATGAAAACGGCTGACTTGAGAAAGTAGCAGAATCAACAGATTATTTAGTTGGGTGAAAATTTTATAGGTCTATAGAGTGAAGAGGAAGAAAGGAGTATGAAAAGATTGTAGAGGTTTGTAAGGTTTTTGTCTTGAGACAGGAGGGAAGAGAGAAGGTATGTGGTCCCTAATATATACTCAATAAATATGTGTTGGATTAATAAAGATCTAACTCAGAGGACGCTAACTCCCACAGGGAGAAATAGTGTAATAAACGAGTCAAGTCAGCAAGGCGAGGTGCCTGGGAAAACGCAGGTCTCACCTCAACGGGTCCCAAGCAACTAAGAGCCAGGCACTGGTCCTCGTGCAGGAATATGGAGCCATTGATACTGACGATACAGGATTCTATGGCAAGAAACTGGATTTTTATGTGAGATCATTTTATTTTTTAATTTTAACAACTGATTTAAACAAATGTTAATCAAACAAAAACAGCCAGTATTCAGTCAATTGGCAACCACTTGGTAACCTGTATTTTAGTACCAATTTCCCTAGATCATACTTGCTAGTATTGTATTTAACAGTTTTATTGGTATATAATTCACAAATACAATTCACCCATGTATAGCATACAGTTCAATTATTTTTATTAAATTCACAGTTATGTGCAACCAACCATCCTCATCACAGACTTTAAAACATTTTCATCAGCTTAAAAAGAAACCTGGGATAGCTAAAGCTGTCACTCCCCTGTTTCTCTATTCTTCCAGCCCTCAGCAACCACTAATCTACTTTCTGTCTCTATAGATTTGCTTATTGAGGGAATTTTATTTAAATGGAATGATATAATATGTGGTCTTTTGTGACTGGCTTCTTTCACTTGGGGGATGGTATTTTTTAAGTGAAGTAATGAGAATATGGAAAAATTTGGAAGGCTTTTAATCTCAGTGAAAGGAAAAGCCAGGTGGTCTCAACACCAGGGACAGCAGGAGATAGAAGAGTATGTCAAGGTTGAAAACCTTCCTTCAGAAATGAGGGAAAGGCGAGGTTAGAAATACATCCTAAAGGCTCTCTGCAACCACCTACATAGGGCATCTCAAGGATCAATCCATGTGAAAACTCAAGAGCCCTCAGTTTTGATAATCAACCTGCACCAGGGCTGATATTCAGCTAGTATAATATATATAAGTTTGGCTGTATCAGTTGTTTACACAGCCAAGGTCTGACCTGATTACCTTAGTCTGTTGTTAAAAATTATAAATATCAGCCTGGATTGGCATAGCTATTTTTCAGGATGTTACCCTTGAGTAAGTCCTTGGTTGAAGTCACCAGCATTGCTCTAAACAGGCAAAAAAGCAGAAAAATCAAAGGATCCTGAGTGTTATCCCTAATACATTCAAGGTTATCTGCTTGTAAAAAAGAGAATCCTCCAAAAATATTCTCTACAAAGAAGCAGAGCATTTTCAGACAACTGAGCACATACATCACTCCTAACGGGGCTAGCAGGTCTAATTGCAAGGTCTGGGCACTCACCAGAATTTAAAAAAAAGTTGTCCTCAACAGCATGCCAGGGAGACACACAACTTTGGAATTTTCAGCAAAAACCACAGAGTAGATGAGTGTCTTTAAGATATGGAGTCTGAGTTGGACACATAGCCAATAAGGATTGCTAGACTATGGGGACCGCAACAGCACTATACGTTGGGAAAGCATTTCCCAACTTTCTAATGAGAATGGAATTAGGTATGTCACTTAGCCACAGTGCTGAGGCTACAATTGGGCCAAGGGACAAGCTTTTATAGGCAGAGGGCCTGCATGCTTGGTGGGGTAAACAACAGCAGCAACACCTACCTCATTAGGAAAATGGTCCCCACTCTAACTTTCCAAAATTCCACCGAGAGAGTGACTTCTTACAAGCCTTCTGGAAAAGAAAGCATTTTGATCAGGTAAAACTACATCAGTTAGGATTAGATGAGTATCTGAGAACTGAAGTGACAGCACCTTTAGTGAGACACAAGGGCATTTCCCTGCCAGGTGTCAGTTTGGAGCAAGGCCATCAGGGGCTGGTGGTGGCTCTTCTCCACAGGGGAGGTGCTCGAGGCCCTTTCGCCTCACTGCTCTGCTGTCCACAGAGTGTGGCCCTTGCAGTGGCTGGAGTTCCGGTCTCAAATTCTCATTTGCTGCAGCAGCACAGAAGAAAAGATGATGAAGTAAGTTCAAAAGTACATTTGCACTGTCCGTTAAGGAAGGTCCCAGAAATGGCTAGGCAACACTTCTGCTTACATTTTATCAGCCAGATGTAGTTCTCGAGCCATAGTCTGCTGCAAAAGAGGTCAGGAACTGTCCCTTTTATTTTGTATGTTATATACCAGGTAAAATTTGGGAGTGTGATTACACTGGACAAGGCAGAGAACGGGAGAGCCAATCTCTGTTACTGTGGCAGAGACTGCTAGTTGCCCCTCAATATCCACATTAAGTGTCACATTAAAAATGTGAACAAGGTGTATTGGATTACTTACCATTTATTAGTGGTCAGGAACTTGAAGAAACAGAACATAAAACAAGTCTTACTGCCCAGGGAAAAAGGGAAGGAGGCAGGAATGATCACCCAGCAGCTGGAACAGACATGGAGGGCATCTTCCCTGGGTTTGTATTTGAGAAAAACAAGGCCTAGAAAGGCTAAGTGACTTTTTTAAGATCATGTAGCACGTCAGCAACTAGAACTCAGGACTGACCTGCAGCCCAGTGTCTTCTGGTGCCTCGTGGATACCCAGGGTCCCACAGATGGGGAAGACTTCTCCACTCTGTAGGGGACACCAAGCACCTGAGGGATTGTTCACGTTCTAGATGCCAGATTCAAGTAGGATGGACTGGAGACAAAAACGGAAGAAAGGCATTCCTGTTTACTACGGTGTCCCTTGCCAGTGTTGGCCGTCTGAGTCAAGCCCTACGTCTGTAAGTCCTGACATTCTTTCAGCTCTGGACAACATTCCCAGCAGGTACTCTTGCCTCCACCTGAGTCTGTCTGGTGATGGGGGTGCTACCTAGACATAGACCACTTGTACTGCTCACTTCATGCTGCTGTAGCGGTTACATAGTTCCTCACGTGGTAGAGAAAACAGCTTCCCTCCACTTGGTGAAAAGTCTCTGAATGGACTATAAATCATGCCAAGAAGTATTTGTGGGGAGAGTGGTTACTATTCCCAACTTATCAAGATTTGGGACATGCCCTGGACTCTCAAAATTGCCTTTAATAACATAACTTGTAACCGAACTCAACTGGTTGAATATCTAAAACCATTCTGAAGGTTGTGATGGGAAATTTTGTGGTGATTGGTTGGTCAGTTTTACTACTTGTTATTAAGAGGGTAATTTAGGATAAAAGGAGCCAAGGAAACATACTCAGAAATGAGGGGGTGAGGAGACAGGAGGCTCTGAAGGGTTCTCATATTTTATGTCCTAGTGAGGGAAACAAAAGCTACAAATTGAAAAAGAACTTTCAAGGGTCTCAATTTTCACATTTCAAGAATTTATTATATTTAATTTAAAACAAGGTGAGATGGTAAATGTTATGTTATGTAAATTTTATTGCTATAATAAATTTTTTAAAAGGGGAAAAAGGGGAGGGCATGGCCCAAGAGGATAAAAACATCAATAGTTTTAGAGCTGATAAATACTTGGTCTCTTTTCTAATTCATGTGATCTGAAGAAATGCTGCCAGTTACTGAGTCAAAGTTTTGTGCAATGATTTGCTTCTGTAACAGGTACACTCTTTTAAACCCCTGAGTGGGCTGGTAAATAAGAGGTAGAAACACACGTTTCTAGCCCCGGATATTTCAGAAAATTTTAAGTATGTAGTTTCTAGTAAGTTTTAATTTATCCCAGATGGCCATACACATTTGACGTTTCCCAACACTGCTTGCTGACACATATTTTCATTAGAATTATATGTATAGGAATGTGTGCTTTCATCATCAAATTTGAGCTGAATTATACAGAAGTCCATCTCAATCTCTGGTCTATGAAATTTGGCACATAGGCCCAGATGTTGAAGAATATGTGGGATGAAAAGGGCCTCAGGGGAAATGTTGAAAAACCAAGTTCCTACCCTCAAAGAAGGCTTTTCCAGGGTCATAGGATTTGTTTATGTTATTTGTACCTTTAGGTAGCAAGCCTTTCATCTTCTCATGGGAAACCAATTACATATCCACCCAGAGAACTGCAAACCTGGCTGCCATTCTCCCGTCAGGTTTTCCCATCTCCTGCAGCTGTCTGCGCCGTGTCCTGTCTCTGCAACATGAGGTCGAAAGTGACCATTGCAAATACAGACATAGGTAATCATTTAGGTCTTCTTACCTACTAGGCTGTGAGTCGTTGGAGGGCAGGATTCATTGTGTTTCACACTTAATAGATATTCAAATAATTATTGGATGCTATAGGAAAGCAGAGGAAAGAGCAATTAATCCTGGCTCCTGCATGAAAGGAAGGTCTCAGCCACTTTCATTAGAAAGGCATCTGAGTTGACCCAGCAAGGATTTTTTTTTCTGGTACAAACACTTAATTTAAAAAAACTGTTCATTTAAAAAAATTTTTTATTTCAGAATATTACAGGGGTACAAGCACTTTAGTCACATAAATTGCCTTTGCACCACCTGAGTCAAAGCTACAAGCGTACCCATCCCCCAGACAGTGAACACCACACCCATTACGTGAGAATTTACCCATTCCCTCCTCCCCCTTCCCAACTGCCCGATCCCCAGTGAATGTTACTTCCATATGTGCACATAAGTGTTGATCGATTAGTACCAATTTAATGGTGAGTCCATGTGGCATTTGTTTTTCCATTCTTGTGATACTTCACTTATAAGAATGTGCTCCATCCAGGATAATACAAGAGGTATTAGTTCACCATTTTTTTTTATGGCTGAGTAGTACTCCATGGTATATATATGCCACATTTTATTAATCCACTCATGTATTGATGGGCACTTGGGTTATTTCCAAATCTTTGCAATTGTGAATTGTGCTGCTATAAACATTTGAGTACAGATATCTTTTTTATAGAATGTCTTTTTTTTCCTTTGGGTAAATACCCAGTAGTGGGATTGCTAGATCAAATGGTGGTTCTACTTTTAGTTCTTTGAGAAATTTCCATACTACTTTCCATAGAAGTTGTACGAGTTTGCAGTCCCACCAGCAGTGTATGAGTGTTCCTATCTCTCCACATCCAAGCCGACATTTGTTGCTTTGGGAGTTTTTGATAAAAGCCATTCTCACTGGAGTTAAGTGATATCTCATTGTGGTTTTAATTTGCATTTCCCTGATGATTAGAGATGTTGAACATTTTTTCATATGCTTATTGGCCATTAGTCTGTCTTCTTTTGAAAAGTCTCTGTTCATGTCCTTTGCCCTCTTTTTAATGGGGTTGTTTGATTTTTTTCTTGCTGATTTGCCTGAGTCCTTTATAGATTCTAGTTATCAGCCCTTTATCAGCTATATAGCATGCAAATATTTTCTCCCATTCTGTAGGTTGTCTATTCACTCCAATGATTGTTTCCGTGGCTGTGCAGAAGCTTTTTAATTTGATCAGGTCCCACTTATTTATTTTTGTTGTGGCTGTGATTGCTTTTGAGGTCTTCTTAATAAATTCTTTGCCTAGGCTGATGTCTATAAGAGTTTTTCCAACATTTTTGTCTAGAATTCCTATGGTTTAAGAATTTCATGCCTTAGGTTTCGTGCCTTAGGTTTAAGTCTGTTATCCATCATGAGTTGATTTTTGTGAGAGGTGAGACGTGAGGATCCTATTTCAGTCTTCTACATGTGGCTATCCAATTTTCCCAGCACTGTTTATTGAATAGGGATTCTTTTCCCCAGTGTATGTTTTTGTATGCTGTGTCAAAAATCAGATGGCAATATGACGATGGTTTTATATATCTTGGTTCTCTGTTCTGTTCCATTTGTCTATGTCTCTGTTCTTGTGCTAGTACCATGCTGCTTTTGTTACTATAGCTTGAAATCTGGTAAATTGATGCCTCCTAACTTGTTATTTTTGCTTAACATTGCTTTGGCTATACAGGGTCTTCTCTGGTTCCATACAAAGTATAGAATTATTTTTTCTAGATCTATGAAAAATGATGTTGGTATTTTTAATAGGGATTGCATTGAATCTGTAGATCACTTTGGGTAGTATAGACATTTTAACAATGTTGATTCTGCTTATCCAAGAGCATGGTGTGGTTTTCCAACCATTTACATCCTTTGCTATTTTCTTCCTCAGAGTTTCATATTTCTCCCTGTAGAGGTCTTTCACCTCCTTAGTTAAATATATTCCTAGTTAAATATATTTTATTTTCTTTGCTGCAATTGTGAAAGGTATTGAGTCTTTGATTTTGTTCTCAGCTTGACTGTTGTTGTTGTATATGAATGCTACTGATTTGAGTACATTGATTTTGTAACCTGAGACTTTGCTGAATTTATTTATCAGTTCCAGTAGTCTCTTGGCAGATTCATTGGGGTTTTCTAGGTATAAGGTCATATCATCAGCAAAGAGTTATAGTTTGACCTCTTCTGCCCCCATTTGGATACCCTTGATTTCCTTCTCTTGTCTGATTGCTCTGGCTAGGACTTCCAGCACTATGTTGAATAGAAGTGGTGATAGAGGGCAACATTGTCTGGTTCCAGTTCTAAGTGGGAATGCTTTCAATTGTTCCCCATTCAGGATGATGTTGGCTGTGGGTTTGTTGTATATGGCTTTTATCATTTTGAGGTATGTTCCATCATGCCTATTTTGTTAAGCATTCCTATCATAAACGGGTGTTGAATTTTGTCAAATGCTTTTTCTGCATCTATTAAGAGGATCATATCATCTTTGTTTTTACTTCTATTTATGTGGTGAATTACATTTATAGATTTGCTTATGTGGAACCATGCCTACATCTCTGGGATGAAGCCCACTTGATCATGATGGATTATTTTTTTCATGGGCATCTGAATTCGGTTTGCTAAGATTTTATTGAGAATTTTTGCATCTATGTACATAAGGGATGTTGGCCTGTAGTTTTCTTTTTTTGTTGAGTCCTTTCCTGGCTTTGGTGTCAAGGTGATGTTGGCTTTGTAAAACATGTAGGGGAGGATTCTTTCCTTCTCAAGGTTATGGAACAATTTCTGCAGGATAGCTACCAGTTCTTCTTTGAAGGTCTAGTAAAATTCAGGTGTGAAACCATCTGGTCCAGGACTTTTTTTTTTTTTTTTTTTTTTGAAGATTTTTAAATTGCTGCTTTAATTTCAGTAGTTGATATTGGTCTGTTCAGGAATTCTGTTTCTTCCTGGTTGAGCCTAGGGAGGCTGTGTGAATCTAAGAATTTGTTCATTTCCTCCACATTTTTGAGTTTATGTGCATAGAGATTTTTATAGTATTCAGAGATGATATTTGTATTTCCATGGTATTGGTTGTAATTTCTCCTTTTTCATTCCTGATTGAGCTTGTTAGAGTCCTTTCTTTTCTAGTTAATCTAGCAAGAGGCCTGCCAATTTTGTTTATCTTTTCAAAGAACCAAGTTTTTTTTTCATTCATCTTCTTTACAGTTCTTTTGTTATCGATTTCATTTAGTTCTGCTCTGATCTTGTTATTTCTTTTCTTCTGCTGGGTTTGGGATTGGTTTGCTCATCCTTTTCAAGTTCTTTGACATGATTCATTAGATTGTTGATTTGTGATCTGTCTTTTGGATCTAGGCATTTATGGCTATGAATTTTACTCTCAGGACTGCTTTGGCTGTATCCCACTGAGTGTGATAACTTGTGTCCTCTTTATCAGTTAGTTCAAAGAATCTTTTGATTTCCTTCTTAATTTCCTCCTTGATCTGACTACCATTCAGCAGTAGGTTGTTTAGTTTCCATGACGTTGTGTAGAGATGAGTGCTGCTGTTGGAGTTGATTTCTTATTTTATTCCACTGTGGTCTGAGAAGATGCATGGTATAATTTCTATTTTTTTAAATTTGTTGAGACATTTTTTGTGGCCTAGGATGTGATCAATCTTAGAGAATGTCCCATGAGCTGATGAGAAGAACATATATTCAGCAGTTTTTGGGTAGAATGTTCTGTAAATATCTGTTAGGCCCATTTGTTCTAGAGTTGTGTTTATGTCCATTGTTTCTTTGTTTATTTTCTGTTTGCAAGATCTGTCCTGTTCTGTCAGAGGTGTGTTGAAGTCCCTGGCTATTTTGGTGCTGCTGTTTTTCATTTTGTTTAGATCAAGTAGGATTTGCTTTATGAATCTGGGCTCACCTGTGTTAGGTGCATAAATATTTAGAATTGTTATGTCTTCTTGTTGAGTTTTTCCCTTTACCATTGTATGATGACTATCTTTGTCTTTCATCACTTTTGTTGATTTGAAGACTATGTTATCTGATGTGAGAACTGCTACACCAGCTTTCTTTTGGTATCCATTTGCATGGAATATTGCATTTCATTGTATTTCTTGTATTTCATTGAGCTTCCTTATAATCCATGTTCGAAATGCTTCATTTGTCATTTCAATATTATGATTTAAGTTGATATCTATTGCTAGAGAGCTGGTGTTCCCTTTTGGGGGTGTCCTTTTGGTCTGATTCTTCATACTTCTGGAGTTCTTTCACTGATTCCTTTTCATCTTGAGGGGTTGTTGCTTCTTATTTTTGGGGTTTTTCTGTTTAGATAATGACACACCCAGTTTAATCTCTGAACCAGTAGGTGGTGCTTGTGGTGACAATTGACCACACCCTGTATGATGAATCAGTAAATGCAGTAAAAGGGCGTGCAAACTGACCTCCCGGTCAGTAGGTGGCACTTGCCAGAAGGAACAAGCTGCAATGTTGTTTTGGGGTCCTGTGACCAGCTCTAGTTCCTCAGAAGAAGCACTCTAATGCCCCAGGTGGTGGGTAGGCCCCTGGAACTTACAGGTGTGTCCTTATTCTCAACCTCAGCAAGTGGGGGTGCAGGGGTAGTGAGGGGGGGTTGGGCTGGGTTGGGTGAGCCTGCCCTAAGCTCCACTAATGCTGGCCAGGGATATGCTTCAGCAGGGATCAAATGTCTCCTCCCTGACTCTGGGCAAAGCTGCCAGGGAGGGGCTGAAGTGGCCCCACTCAGCCAGAAAGTCTGCATGTGGAGGCAGGGCTGTCTGAGACCCAGAGTTGGGCAGTCTGGAGGAGGCCTTGCTCCTTTCCACCTTCCCCTATTCCACAGTTTCCCCCAGGCCTCTGCTGGCAGGCAGGACCTCAAGCCAACCGAGCTCCCCTACAACTGTGATGCAGGCCAGGAGGTTCCCTGGTCAGGATCCTGGCCCGAGCTGGCAGCGTGGCCCTCCTGTGGGCAGAAGGGTGCCCCATGAGCACACAGCAGCTAGAACCCACACTGCACTCTCCCGCCTGATCTGCCCCTGTGGGCACCCACACCTCCCAAGACTAATTCACAAATATCCCCTCTGTGCCCCTGGGCAATGTGATTGAGACCTTGGTATACGGGATCTGGCTTGTGGGACTGGCCCCTGGGCCCCAGAGATAAATCCCTGACCATGCCAGGGAGAAGCTTGCTGGTGTAGAGTCACCCACAGGGTGTCCAAGGTGGTTCGATGTCCCTCCACCTCAGGGTGTGTCCTGCTCTGATGGTGCCACCAGGCAAGCAGCACCAGGGAGGGCCGGCAGGCAGGGAGCTCACAGTCTGAGCTCCCCTCAGTCCACTGCAGGACCCCAAAAGGAAAGGTCTGAGCCCCACTCCCTGTGGAAGCCTCCATGTAGTGGCTCAATTGTCTCTCTCGGCAGCCGTGGGTGGGGGAGGGGGAGGGGAAGGGGAGAAAGAGTCTGGGTGGAGGAAAGTCCGCACTCTGGATGTCTCTGACCCTCTCTCTGGGAGGCAGTCCTCCCAGAATGACCAGGCTCTGGAGTCACGCAGATTACCTGGGACAGACTAGACCCTTGTGGCTCCTGCCATCTGGGCCAGAGTTGGGAAATGTCTGTGTGGGGACGAGCAACATGGAACCTGAGGGGTTAAAGCCCCCTGGGGAGGACAAAGGCTCATGGTGGGTAGAGAAGCAATATGGCGCCTTCCGTCCAGCTCGGCTCTGTGGGGCAGGAGGTGCCCCAGGGGGGTGATGAGAGCCTGGTGCCCTGTCCGCAAGAAGCTCCCAGCTCACTGGCAGCAGCCGTCTCTGGGCTCCTGTGGGCAGAAGGTCTTTCCAGCAGCTCAGGAGCCCACCAACAGTCTGAGATGTGAGGGAGGGAGAAACTACCCGCTCCACCTACCCTTCTCACTGGTCTCTGAGCCTCTTGGGGGTAATCTCAGCTGATGCCTTTCTCCTTCCAGTTCTGCTCTGCAGCCTCTTCCCGTGGAGCTTCCTGTAGGTTCAGGTACCCTTCCTTCAGACCCTCATCTGATCTATGTTTGTCTGTCTGTTTGTTTTTTCTCTTTCATCTACAACTTCTCCTTCTTACTGAGACATTCTGGTTGGTGGTGTCTCTGGTCCAACATCTTGCAAAAAATTCCCCTGAAAAAATAAAAACTTTTCTTAAAGCGAGGTACAAACTCACAGTTAGTGAACAAGCCTGTGGCATAGAGAAGATTCAAATATGTTCTGTCCAAGAGTCCACGAACACTAAACATCAATTTCATGTTTTCCCCACTGGCCCAGGTTGTATGTGAGTTGGGGAGAGAGGGGAGGGAGGAATGTATACGAAAGAGCAATGTGATCCATCTACATCTGGTTCATATTCTCCCAGTTGGTTTGAAGTCAGAGCCCAGAGCAATGGTTTTTATATGTGTATTTTTATCAGCAGAACCTCATTGTCTTTTTGCAAACAAATTCTTATCCATAATCCCTATATTTAGGTGAAAACAAGTGAAGTGAATCTGTGTTGGTTGAAGCAGTAGGAGCCTGAGCCCTTTCATTGGTTCCCTCTCCCTCTGGAAGACATTTGAGCCACAAGAGTTAAACTGCAGGCTGGTGGAACAGTTGGAAGACCACTGACAACCTGATGAAGCCCGGTGAAAGTCAATGAACAATGTGCCTGTGAAGCAAAATGGGTCCAGGAAAACCCCACGTGGGATCCCCAAGGTCTGCGGATGTTTATGTTCTGCTGCCCCCACCCCAACCCCCACCCCCGGGAGAATGGGGAACTTTGCTCCACAAAGGATTGCACCATAGGGACACAGCCTTTCTCCTTTCACTTCTCCGCTGGGGTCCTTTCCACACAATATCTGCTTTATCATGCCTCTTAGAGTAGGAAGCTATTTTACTTGGTAGAGGAGCTAAATGTTGTAATTAAGAGTTTGGGCTCTACAGTCTGACTGCCGGGGTTCAAATCCAGGCTCCAGCACTCGCTAGGTGTAGGGCCCTGGGCAATGACTTAATTGCATTTTGTCCCAGGTTTCCTCACTGGTGATATAGGGACAATAATAACACATGCCTTACAGGGTTGTTGTCAGATAAATGACATAATGTCTGTAAGTCCCTCATATCAGTGCCAGGTACAGAGTAAATGGTTGGGGAATGCTAGGTGTCATTAGGAACACGGTCTGTTTGCTTGCCTGGTGCAGAACAACTAGATCAGTGGCTTACTGCTTTTGCTCCTCATTTGCTGGGTCACTTGAACTTTCCCTGCTGGCTCTAAGTCAAACATACTGTTTCAGCAATCACGCTTATATGTGTTCCTCTGCATATGTAAGTTTGAGAAGTCCTGCACAACACCCAGGTGCCAGTGTTTTCCTCCTGCTCTCTGCAGTAAATCTTTCATAACTCCCAGAAGCTTCCAGAAACTCCAACTTTTTTTGGACTAGTTTTCTCAAAAGATACTTTATTTTTCTTCCCTTAAATTGTTTTTTGCTCCTGACTTCTGCTTGTCTCTTGAAAATCCATTCTTCAAACAATTTTTAATTAGAATAAACAGAACTGGCTACATAAGTTTCAGGATCCAGTGCAAAATGAAAACGTGGGGTGCCTTGTTCACAATTATTAAGAATTTGAAGGCAGTGACAGCAGAGCACTAAACCAAGTGCAGGGCCCTTCTGTCACATGTCCATGAAGCTGGCCCTGATTACAAATATCGGCATATTTAAAGCCTTTCCTTTATGCAACAGTCAGGATGGGATATTATTCAATTTACACAATGAGGTTTCCCTTACTTTTATGCATGAACAGTTGAAGGACAGAAAGTATATATGTCCCAAAGACACTTGCTCATTCCTTCCACAGAAAATAGTTGTAAGGAAGACAAGAGATGTGTATGACAGATTCCTGTAGAAGAAAAGCCTATCTTCTCTCCTTCCAATGAGGAAGGAGTTAACTCAGTGTTTTTTTAATTCCCCTACGACTCTTCATTTTAATAAACATCACAGAATCTCATCTTTCAGCTGCTATTAGTCTCATAAAAAGGTCTCACTATTCTTGATGGTGTTATACTCACTACACATGAGAGAGGTTAATCATTCACTTCTCAGTGTCTCTTTTGTTGTGGTACAAGGAATCTCTCATAGGAACCAAACTTATTTTCTGCTATCTTAATGCTGATTCCCTCCAGGAGCAGAGCCTGAGATAAGGATTTAATTATAAATAGTTTATTGCAGATGCAGGGAAGTAGGGATGGGGAGAGACTAATAAAAGGTGCATTACTAAGGCAGCTTCCACAGTGGTCAATTGGAGATTAATCCTGCAGGGAAACTCTGAGCTACACTATAAAACACAGAGTAGAATTATCTTACCTGAGGGCCAAGGGAGCCAGGACATTTAAACGCCTGTCCCCATCAGTCTCTGCTTGAAGGGGAGGCACAGTTAAATCCAGTCTGTGCACTGTGGGGTGTCAAGGAGGCAAGGACACTCACGGACAGACACTGAGAGCATCTGCTGCTGCCTCTGCAACATAAAATCTGAAACAGTCTTCAAAGCAGACAGTGCTGGGTTCTAAGATCCAAGATCCTGGTTATAAGCAGGATGATCTTGGGTAAGTTAGTATCTAAGTCTCAGGTTTTTCATCTATAAAATAGAAATAGCACCTTCAGGATTGTTGGAATGATTAGAACTATATGAAGCATCAAACATAATGCCTAGCCAATGGTAGGAACTGATTAGGAGCCATTTGTATACAGAGTTGCCATTAAATTGATTTTAAACCAGTACTTCTCAAACTTCAGTATTCGCAGGACTTGCCTGCAGATCTTGTTAGATGCTGAGTCTGATCTAGCATCCCTGGGTGGGGCACGAGTTTCTGCATTTCTAACTAGCTCCCTGTTGCTGGCCCATGGACCGTACTTTGTGGAGCAAGATTTTAAACCATTCTAAAAAGTTCTCTTTAGCCACTATATACAATACATCATAAAATATTTTCCCTGGAAAATACTGAGTTTAATATGGTGGGTTTAATTACACCAAAAAAAGAAAAAGTTTTATTATAACCATGAGAGCTGTTAACCTTAAATGGAACGTAACCAGCTTGTGCTAATCACCACTAATAAACTTAACTGCCTGTGGTTCCTAGGGCAGAGCTACACAAGAAAGGAGATGCTCAGTGAAAAATATATTGGATAGATAAGGATTTCAGCATCATGGGAACCTAAGGAAAGATAAAAATTGCATCATTATTAGAGAATGAGGAAAAAGAAGAGAGCCCAAAGGCACATCACTCAGTAATTCATGACACTAATACAAAATTAATGTAATCTGCTTCAAGATGTCTTCCTATGTACAATACATTATGTAGGATAGTGATGGGAAAAACATGATGTTTACAATCTGTTGAGGGGAATAGACACACACATGAAGATACTAAGCAGTAAAAATGTGACTAAATCGTTCTCACTAGTGGGAAAGCTTTGTTAGGCACAGGGAGGTTATTCTGCTGTGGAATACCTAAGAAAAGCACAGTTAGAAGGGAAACTTCAGCTAAGCATTGAGAGAACAGCTGAGTCTCAGGTTTGAATATAGTTGGAATGTACAGAAAAATGGTCACAACTTTAATAAAATGTCTGCTGCCAGGAACAGGGCTTGATTGAGAATGGGGGCCCACAAGGTACCTATTAACCTCAGGCTGAGGCAGGTGCAGGTAAAGAAGCAGATGGCCAACAGCAGTGTCATCACTAAGATGATGGAATTTACGGTCAGTTGTGGGTTCACACACAGATTTCAATAAGAACTAGCCGTGTGACTTGGAAACACTCTTCCACCCGAATCTCTATTTTCTTACTAAATGCTTACTCATGCTTACTAAACAGAATAGAGGTGGTGGTTAAATGAGATCATTCGTGAAAGGTAATCCATGTATATTCCCTAGTACAGGGCCCGGTTCATAGTAAGTGTCTGATAAATAGTAAGTATTAAGATGTCCAAACTGGGAGAAAAACAAAGAAAAGAGAGACGAGGCAAGGCGAGGCGAGGCACCTCCTTGCTGAAGTGCCAAGATATGTGGAAGTGCACAGAGCTCAGTTTATGTTTTCAGTGACATACACACACACAGCAAATTTTAGTCTTTGCATAAAAGAAAAGGGTGAATGGTTGCTGTGATGTGCTACCCAATTGCCCCTTGGGAATAAAGAAGCCATTGCCCCAGCTACCGGGAGTACTTCTGGGTGAAAAGAGTCACCCTGCTCAGAGTGGTCCACATCCAATGCCTGTTTGACAAAGGGCTGTCAAGACTCAGCTACCTCACCCCATTTGGGAACAGCTCTGGAGGGTCAATCCAGCTTCAGAAATCTCCACAGGGTCAATTGAAGCTTCATTTATTCTGCAGCACATCTCACTTTCTCCCAGTGCTATCCCTGTCCCTTCCCTCCCATCCCCTCGCTCCGCTTTCCTCCCCTTGGGTGTTGAACCCAAGGGCACTCCCTAATAAACCTCCTGCATGATAATCTTCATCTTAGAGCCTGCTTCCTGGAGAATCCAACCTGTGACAGTTGGCACTGATGGTGGTAGGCAGTAGGACATGCAGCCCTGGCACAAGGTGGTCATGCAGTTGTTAAAATGGTCACAGGTGATGAAGTTGGATGGTATACTGGTGGAAAAAAATGCATCAGGTGGTGCTATCTGCCATTGGAGAAATAAGAGGAAAATACTAACCATAAAAACAATAGCATTGGGTAGCTTTGCTAAACTACAGCTTTGAAAAACAAGATAAGCTAGGGGTGAAAGGCAGAGGTCTCCATGGCAGCATATGGAGAAGCTCTTATCTCCTTCACAGAAAGGCTGAGAAAGCTGAGGATCAAGCCCAGAGAGTGAGAGTAGCTGAACTCAAGAGGAGGTTAAACGCTCAACCTGGCCGATCTGCTATGCCAAGGTCAGGGGCTTTGGTTGAGTAAAAATAAGACCCTGACATGTGGGATGGGGACACTGGGGTTGGTGTCCTCCAAATCTTGAATCTTCCTCTTCCCCTGAGTCCTACAGCAGTCGATCACTCCTCCCTAGTGAGGGCTAGCACTCTCCCCTTGCTCAGAGGAAGTGCAGAAGCCTTTTCTTTTCAAGACAATACGTGTGCATCTCAGGACCTGCTTGGCCACTTGGCCTATACCTAGGGTTAAGGGGTAGCAAACACAGCCAGAGGCATGCTGGGCACGAAAAGGGACAAAAGGGACTATATCCCACAGGAGCTTCAGGACATAGCCATCCTTTATAAACAAAAACTGGATGGGATTGGTTTCCAAGGGTTCTGGATCAAAAGGAGTATATTGTTTGAAAAGAGAATTTATCAGTTTGGGAGACTGTTGTAGGATACATGATTTAAAATTCTAGCAAGGACACCAAGATATGGTGCAAACACACTCCTAAGACAGCTCTTAGAGGCATGGAAAGAGCAACAGCTCACACTAAGTGAGACAGAAATGACAGAGTTGCCAAGGCAGATGGTAGAAGAAGAGAATAAAAGGCTCAGAGAAGTACACACGCCAGAGTGGGTACACTATGTAAGGCTGCAAAACCCACCAGACATCTGTGGATACACCATTTACTGAAGATACACCATTTACTGAAGCAGTAAGAATTGTCCTGGTGAGAGGGGCACCAGCACGGGTGAGAAGTTCAGTGTTGGCCCTCCTCGGCAGGCCAGGCTGGCAGTAGGAAAAGTCACTACAGAATGGGGCTCACTGATAAAAGGACCCTCCCCAACACACACACACACGTGCACACATGCACACTAGAGGACAGGTGGTGGTACTTAATCCTCAGAAGCCAGGTAGATGCCATTTTAATGCATGACAAGGACAAAAGGGTAATGAACATAGAGAATTGTGGAACTGATCAACAGAAAACAGTGTTCCTGGAGGAAGAAATAGAAGGGCAACCAACAAGGGTACTACTCCATCTACATAAGCAAAAGAAATCAAGGATGGATGATTGGGAGGTTGACAGCAGTCTCTCCAATATGTGGTTATGATCCACTGCCCAGTTCCCAGATCCCAAAGACTGAAGAAAAGGCCAGGCTCCAAGGACCTGCAATGAGTGAGTGTCCAGCGGGATGATTCCCCAGCCTTGGCCCAGGCCATTGACGTAGGTAAATGTACCTGGTGGAAAGGAAACTACTGAACAGGGTCTGAGTTAACCTGGATTGCTAGACATCTAAAGCACCCTCGCGGCCCTGTTAGAATGGAAGTGTAAGGGAACCTTGTAATAAATGAATTCAATGGATAAATCAACATTTCAAACTGAGGATCCGTGTTTTCCTTACACTCATGAATATAGTGGGTTGTTTTATTTCTTCCTTTTTCCCCTTTTCCCATTTTCTTGGATGGTGGACCTAACCTTCTGGATTCATTTTTGAATTTTTCTCATATTTTATATTTTCACAATATGAAAGATTTCTTCAACTTCATATTTTTAGTATTTTTATAAATCACTTTAAAAACCAACCTTAATGAGGTTTAATATACATACAATAAAATATATCCATTTTAAATGTATAGTTTGATGGATTTTGACACGTGTGCACCTACCACCCAACTAAGGTATAGGCCGTTTCCATTACCCCCCAAAATTCTTTCATGCCTCTTTGTTGTCAATACGTTCCCTGACATCCAAATTGTCACTATATCTTAGTTTTTCTTTTTCTGAAATGTCACACAAGAGGAATTATACAGTATGTGTTCTTTTGTGTCTGGCTTATTTCAATCAGCTATTTTTGAGATCCACCTTCTGTGTATCAATAGTCTGTTGATATTTATCATCAAGTAGTCTTCTACTGTATGGCTATTTGTTTAACCATTCATTTGTTAATGGACTTTTGGGGTGTTTCTAGTTTTAGGCTATTATGAACAAAGTTGCTGTGAACATTCATGTCAAGTCTTTGAACAGACATATGTTTTTATTTCTCTTTGGTATATAGTTAGGAGGAGAATTGACATCACATGGCAAGTGTAAGTAAGTTTAGCTGTATAAAGAAATGCCTATCTCTTTTCTAAAGTGGTTGTACCATTTTACATTCGCCCCAACAATATATGAGAGTTCCAGTTGCTCCATATCCTCACCATTGGATATTCTCAGGGGTATTTTGTTTTTGTTTTTGTTTGGTTTTGTTTTTTAGCCAATCTCTGGGTATGTAATAATATATCAATGTGATTTTAATTTGATGGCTGAAAATGTTGAACATCTTTTCATGCATGTATTGGCCATTCTTGTATCTTTTTTTAAGTATTGAGTCATTTATTCAATTTTAAAACTGGGTCATTTGTCTTCCTTATCAAATTGTAAAAGTTCTTTATGTATTCTGGATACAAGTCTTTTGTAAGATATATGTAATGCAAATATTTCTACCAGTCTGTGGGTTTATCTTTTTATTTTTTAAAAGGTATTTAAAATACAGAATGTTTAATGTTGGTAAAGTCCATTTATTAATCTTTTCCTTCTTATTTTATGCTTTCATATGATATCTAAGAAATCTTTGTCTGTCCCAGGTTTGTGAAGATATTTTCCTATGTATTATTGTGGAAATTTTATAATTTTATTTTTACACTTAGGTCTATAGTCTATGTAGAATTAGTTTTTGCATCTAGTGTGAAGTAAGAATTGGGGGTCACACTTCTTTCATGTGTTTGTCCAGTGGTTCAAGCACTATTTATTGAAAAGATGATCTTTTCTCCATTTAATTACTGTGGCACGTTCAATTTCTTCAATGATTACAGACCTATTACATTTTCTTATTTCTTTTAATATCAGTTTTGGTACGTATATCTTTCAATGGATTTGTCCATTTTATCTAAGTTATCCAATTTATTGCATAAATTTGGTCATAATAGTCCCCTTCTTTTTAATGTCTGCAGTGTTGTCTCCTCTTTTATTCCTGATTTTGATAATTTGTATCTCCTCACTTTTGTTCTTGACTGGTCTAATTAGGGACTTAATAATTTTTTAAAGAACCAGTTGTTGGTTTCATTGATTTTTCCTATAAATTATTTGTATTCAATTTCATTGATTCCATTCATATTTTTATTATTTCCTACCTTCTACTTACTTTGGGTTCAATGTGTTCTTCCTTTTAGCTTCCTTTTGTGAAATTTTGTATCATTGGTTTTAGATTTTTACTCTTTTGTAATATAAGCATTTAAAGCTCTATATTTCCCTCTAATTTCTGCTTTAGATGCATTATACAAATTATGATGTGTTGTATTTTGAGGTAAAAATATATCCTAGTATTCCTCATGATATATTCTCTAATACATGTATTATTTAGAAGTGTGTTGTTTAATCTCCAAATACTTGTGAATTTTTCAATATTCCTCTATTATCAATTTTTAAATTTATTCTGTTGTAGTCAGAGGACACACTCTACATGATTTCAATGCTTTAAATTTAGACTCTTTATGCCCTGCATATGGTCTGTCTTGGTAAGTGTTCCATGTGCATCTGAAAATAATGTGTTTTCTGTTGTCATTGGGTGGAGTATTCTATAAATGTTGTTCTGTAAATGTCTAGATCAAGCTGATTGAAACTGCTATTTCATTCTTCTATATTCTTACTGAGTTTTTTGTCTACTTCTTTTACCAATTACTGATAGAAGAGAGTTGAAATTTCCAGCAATTATCATGGGTTTATCTATTTCTATTTTCAGTTCTGTCAATTTTTGCTTCATGTATATTTGAAACTCTGTAAGTATATGCACAGTTATGATTGCTATGTGTTCTTGATGAAAAACTCACTTATCATTATGAAATGTTTTTCTTTATTTCTTGTCCTGAAGTATCACTCTAGTTTTCTTAAGGTAAATACTTGTAAGGAATAATTATTTTATCCTTTTACTTCAACACACCTGGCTTTAAATAATTTGAATATATAGTTTTATTATATGATAATAATCTTTTACTACTCACGTATTGGCTGCCAGAAAAAGCACACAGTTAATGAGGGGATGCTGTTGGTTGGTGGTAGGGGAGAAGGAGGATAACTTCATGGGGAATTTGTTTTGTTTTGTTTTTTAATTTCAGAATATTATGGGGATACAACATTTTGGCTATATATATTGCCCATGCACTGCCTGTGTCAGAGCTACAATCATGGACATCCCCCAAACTGTGCTCCCTGCATCCATTCAGTAAAAGTTTTCCCATCCCCTCCACCCGCTTCCTGCCTGCCCGCCCCCTGATGAATATTATTGCCCTGTGTGATGTAAGTGTTGATGAGTTAGTACCAATTTGGGTGAGTACCAGTGGTGCTTGTTTTTCTATTCTTGTGACACTTCACTTCGAAGAATGGGCTCTAGCTCCAACCAGGATAATACTAGATCTGTTAATTCACCATTGTTTTTTACTGCTGAGTAATACTTCATGGTATACATATACCACATTTTATTAATCCACTCGTGTATTGATGGGCACCTAGAGGTGGTACTAATTTGCAGTCCCACCAGCAGTGTATGAGTGTTCCTATCTGTCCGCAACCCTGCCAACATTTGTTGTTTGGGGATTTTTTGATATGAGCCATTCTCTCTGGAGTTAAGTGATATTTCATTGTGGTTTTGATTTGCATTTCCCTGATGATTAGAGAAGTTGAGCAATTTTTTATGTTTGCTGGCCATTATTCTGTCTTCTTTTGAAAAGTTTCTGTTCATGTCCTTTGCCCATTTTTTAATAGGGTTGTTTGATTTTTTCTTGTTGATTTTCCTAAGTTCTATATAGATTCTGGTTATCAGCCCTTTATCAGATGTGTAGCATGCAAATATTTTCTCCCATTCTGTATGTTGTCTGTTCACTCTAGTGATAGTTTCCTTGGCTGTGCAGAAGCTTTTTAATTTGATCAGGTCCCATTTATTTATTTTTGTTGCTGCTGTGATTGCTTTGGGAGTCTTCTTCATAAATTCTTTGCCTAGGCCAATGTCCATAAGAGTTTTTCTAACGTTTTCTTTGAGAATTCTTATGGTTTCATGTCTTAGGTTTAAATCTGTTATCCATCGTGAGTTGATTTTTGTGAGAGGTGAGAGGTATGGGTCCAGTTTCAGTCTTCTACATATGGCCATCCAGTTTTCCCAGCACCATTTGTTGAATAGGGAATATTTTCCCCAGTGTATGTTATTCTGGAATTTGTCAAAGATCAGATGACCGTATGAGGTTGGTTTTATATTTGGGTTCTCAGTCCTGTTCCATTGGTCCACATCTCTGTTCTTGTGCCAGTACCATGCTGTTTTGGTTACTACAGCCTTGTAGTATAGTTTGAAGTCTGGTAGATAGATGCCTCCCAATTTCTTCTTTTTGCTTAGGATTGCTTTGGCTAGACGGGGTCTTCTCTGGTTCCACACAAAGCATAGAATTATTTTTTCTAGATCAGCAAAAATTGATGTTGGTATTTTGATAGGGACTGCATTGATTCTGTAAATCATTTTAGGTAGCAAAGACATTTTTACAATGTTGATTCTGCCTATCCAAGAGCATGGTAGGGTTTTCCATCTGTTTACATCCTCTGCAATTTCTTTTCTCAGTGTTTCATAATTCTCTCTATGTAGGTCTTTGACCTCCTTAGTTAAATATATTCCTAAATATTTAATTTACTTTGGTGCTATTATGAAAGGTATTGCATCTTTAATTTGCTTCTCGGCTTGATTGTTATTAGCATATATGAAGGCTATGGATTTGTGTGCATTGATTTTGTATCCTAAGACTTTGCTGAATTCATTTATCAATTCCAGTAATCCCTTGGTTGAATCTTTGGGGTTTTCTATATATAATATCATATCATCTGTGAATAGTGAAAGTTTGACCTCTTCTGCCCCCATTTGGACACCCCTGATTCCTCTGTCTTGTCTGATTGCTCTGGCCAGGACTTTCAGCACTATGTTGAATAGAAGTGGAGATAGTGGGCAACTGGTTCCAGTTTTAACGGGGAATGCTTTCAACTTTTCCCCATTCAGTATGATATTGGCTGTGGGTTTATCATATATGGCTTTAATAGTTTTGAGGTATGAGCCATCTATGCCTATATTGTTAAGAGTTCTTATCATAAAAGGATGCTGGAATTTGTCAAAAGCCTTTTCTGCATCTATTGAAAGGATCATATAATCTTTGTTCTTGCTTTTATTTATGTGGTGAATTACATTTATAGATTTGGGTATGTTAAACCATCCCTACATCTAGGGAATGAAGCCCACCTGATCATGATGAATTATTTTTGTGATGTACATTTGAATTTGGTTTGCAAGGATTTTATTCAGAATTTTTGCATCTATATTCATAAGGGATATTGGTCTGTAATTTTCTTTTCTTGTTGTGTCCTTTCCTGACTTTGGTATCAAGGTGATATTGGCTTCGTAGAATGAGTTTGGGAGGATTCCATCCTTCTGGATATTTTCAAATAATTTCTGCAGTATAGGCACCAGTTCTTCTTTGTAGGCTTGGTAGAATTCAGGTGTGAACCCATCGTCCAGGACTTTTTTTTTGTTGGAAGATTTTTTATTACTGCTTCGATTTTGGTGCTTGATATTGGTCTGTTTAGAAATTCTGTTTCTTCCTGGTTGAGCATAGGGAGGTAGTATGTTTCTAAGAATTTGTCCATTTCCTCCATGTTTTCGTGTTTGTGGGCATAGAGATTTTTGTAGTATTCAAAGATGATGTTTTGTATTTCCATGATATCAGTTGTGACCTCTTCTTTTTCATTTCTAATTGAGCTTATTACAGTCCTTTCCTTTCTGCTTCTGGTCAACCTGGTGAGTGGCCTGTCTATTTTGTTTATCTTTTCAAAGAACCAACTTTTCGTTTTATTAATCTTCTGTATTGTTCTTTTGTTCTCAATTTCATTTAATTCTGCTCTGATCTTGGTTATTTCTTTTCTTCTGCTGGCTTTAGGATTGCTTTGCTCTTCCTTTTCCATTTCCTTAAGATGATTCATTAGTTTATTGATTTGTGACCTTTCTGTCTTTTGGATGTGGGCATTTAAGGTGATAAGTTTTCCTCTCAGGACTGCTTTTGCTGTATCCCAAAGATTTTGATAACTTGTGTCCCCATTATTGTTTAGTTTGAAGACTCTTTTGATTTCCATTTGAATCTCCTCCTTGACCCAATAGTCATTCACCAACAGATTGCTTAATTTCCATGTTTTTGGATGAAGAGGTGAGTTTCTGTTGCAATTGATTTCTAATTTTGTTCCGCTGTGGTCTGAAAAGATACATGGTATAATTTCTAATTTTTTGAATTTGTTGAGATCTGTTTTGTGGCCTGGGATGTGTTCAATTTTAGAGAAAGTTCCATGAGCTGATGAGAAGAATGTATATTCAGTGTTATTTGGATGGAGTGTTCTGTAGATATCTGTTAGGCCCAAATGTTCTAGAGTCCTGTTTAGGTCCTTTGTTTCTTTGTTTATTTTCTGCTTGGAGGATCTGTCCAGTTCTGTCAGTGGGGTGTTGAAGTCCCCTGCTATTATGGCATTGCTATTTATTATGTTGTCTAGATCAAGCAGTATTTGCTTTATGTACCTGGGCGCTCCTGTGTTGGGTGCATAAATGTTTAGGATTGTTAAATCCTCTTGTAAGATTTTTCCCTTCACCACTATATAGTGTCCATTTTTGTCCTTCTTTACTTTCGTTGCTTTTTAGTTTATATCATCTGAAATAAGGATGGCTACTCCAGATTTCTTTTGGTTTCCATTAGCCTGGAAAATTGTATTCCATCCTTTCACCTTGAGTCTGAATGTGTCTTTGTGTGTAAGGTGTGTTTCCGGGAGACAACAGATACTTGGCTTGTATTTTTTAATCCATTCAGCCAGCCTATGTCTCTTCAATGGGCAATTCAAGCCATTCACATTTATTGAGAGAATTGATATTGGGGGCAAATTTCTGATTATTCTATTGGGTGGTGTCTTTTGTTTTACCTCTTGCATCATTGTGGAATCTGGGTTCTGGAGTTTTAGCTTTTGGGTAGTTTTACATTGGTGGGTGTCTGTTGTGCTGGTTAGGGTACAATGCAGGTCTAAGCACTTCTTGCAAGGCCGGTCTGGACTTTACAAATTCTATCAGTGATTGCTCGTCTGGAAAAGTATTTCTCCCTCGTATGGGAAGCTTATTTAGCAGGATACAGAATTCTGGGTTGGCCTTTGTTTTGTTTTAGGAGACTGATGATGTCTCCCCATTCCCTTCTGGCTTGTAAGGTTTCAGCCGAGAAATCTGCAGTTAATCTGATTGGTTTCCCTTTGTAGGTTACCTGTTCTTTTCGTCTTACAGCTCTGAGAAGTGCCTCTTTTGTGTTTACTTTGGTCAGTCTAATAATTATGTGGCATGGTGAATGACTTTTCACATTGAGTCTGCCAGGAGTCCTGTGTGCTTCTTGTACTTGGATATCAAGATTTCTGTCTAGGCCATGGATATTTTCCTCTTTTATTCCTTCAAACAGATTTTCCAGCCCACACGAATTTTCTTCCTCTCCCTCAGGTATGCCTATGATCCTTATGTTTGGCCTCTTTACATAATCCCACATTTCTTGTATGCCTTGTTCATGCTTCTTGTTTTTGTTTCCTTTCTCTTTGACTGATTTATTTAGTGCATACGGGTTGTCTTCTAGCTCTGAAATTCTTTCTTCTGCATGGTCCAGCCTATTCTTAAGGCTTTCCACTGTGTTTTGTAGATCCTTGAATGCTTCTTTCATTTCTAGAATTTCTATTTGATTTTTCCATAATGGTTCTATTTCTTTGGAGGATTTTTCATTCAGTTCTTGCATTTTTCTTATGGTTTCTTTGTGCTGGGATTCAAGTTTCTCTTGAATTTCATTGAGCTTTCTTATAATCCATAAACGAAATTCCTCTTCTGTGATTCTACCCATTTCATTTGAGTTGGTATCCATTGCTGAGGAACTGATGGTTTCTTTTGTAGGTGACTTTTCACTCTGATTTTTCATGTTTCCTAAGTTATTTCACTGGTTTTTTCTCATCTGGACTCTTGGTCGAGAGCTGGGCATGTTAGGGCTAGTTTATAGCCCTGCCTCCAAGCCCTCAAGGTTCATTCCTTGGCAGAGTCAGGGAAAGGAGTAGTGGCCTGTATTGCCTTAGGTATATTTTAGCAAGTTTGGTGGATCTTGGGTTATCTCTGACCTGTTGTCTTCTCCTCTTCCCGGTGCAGTGTAGTGAGATTGTCCTCCCAGCTTGAGCTCTAAGCTGGTGGATTGTACTTGAGGGTGTGAATCCATAGCTCCCTAATAGCTAGGTATTCTGTTATGTCCGTGGCAGACTCTGATCCCCCAGTTGGGGTATGCGAAAGCCCTGCAGTTTGGGAGGGACCTTGTAGCTCCTAGGGGTTACTTTGACCCTGCTCCTCCTGAGATGCAGGTAGAAACACAATTTCTTTTCACTGCAGCATGAGAGCTGGATTGGAAAAATTCTATACAGCTCAGAGGTTGCTTATCTAGCCGCGTGTGTCTGTCCTTCTGATGTGCATCTCCGCGTGATACTGGCTGATGGGGGATCTCCAATTGTGCACCCCTTTTCCACCACCAGACCCCAAGGCGAGGCGGGTGGCCGTTTCTATCCCCAGCAGTCTCTGCCAGGGGGATGTTCCCACGGTGGGGGGAATAGTGGCCACTGGAAGCACTCTTGGATGGCGTGAAATTCCCTAATGAAGCGGGCAGGGTTATGGGGAGCTGCTCTGGTTCAGCCTGTGGCTCTTGAGGTATTCGGTTGTCATGAGAACTGGCAGTTATACAAAATGAGTCACTATAGCCAGCAACCTTCAAAATGACCGATCTCTGGGGTACAGGCGGGCTGGGACCTGAAGAGCGGGCACTAGGGCCAGCACATAGCGGACTCGTCGGAAGCCAGAGCCGGGGTAGCAGGACCAGATGGATGAGCTACAAACTGTTTCCAATACACAAAGGTCCTGCCACTACAGTCCCGGGATCTCGTCCCACCTGGAACCCACGGATGCAGCTGTCCCTCGCCCCAGCAGAAGAGCCCCCGGGCCGGGGCAGGGCAGAGCTAGAGACCCAGCTCACAGCTCCGGGAGGGAGGCTTTAAATATGGCTGCCGCCGCCAGCCTGGCACACAGCTGGGCTCAGATCGCGCCCGGGAGTGCAGCTTTTCTCAACCGGCCTGTGGCCCATGGAGGCAATTTCCAGCAGCCCCTAAGGGTGTGTCCCGCTCTCGGTTAAACTCCTGGGCCTGGTCCCGCTGACTTCCAGTGGTGTGGTGCCGGCCTGTGGATTCCCGCGCACTGTCCGGAGAAGCTGTATCTCCCCCGCGTCCCTACCAGGCAGTCCCTGTATATTGCAGCTGAGAGTTCTGTTTGGCTCTAGCAATTGCTTCCTCTGCACAGAGCCTGCTGTCTCCAGCAACCGCTTTGCCCCAACTCTGGATTTGTCCCTGACTGCGTGTATGGGGAGGTGGGTAACCGCTTGGGGGGCAGGTCATGCTGCGCTGAACTGGTAAGTGCATCCTTCCCGTGCTCTGGGCTCTATTGTGCTCCCTGCACTCTCCGATCTTTGTGAAAATTTTGTACCTGTTTTCTTGGGCTGGGCTTCCGGCGTTGTTTCTCTGTAATTCACAAATGCTGTTTTCGGAGTGAGCGGTCTGCGTGCAGGCAGCCAATGGCGTTTTTCACCTCCTTCCTTGGGAGTAGTGAGGTGGGAGGACTCTATCAGACCGCTGTTGTTAGAGCTCTATCTAGGCGGAGCGACTTCATGGGGAATTTGTTCTGGTTGATTTCTTTTTTTAAGAATAATTTTTAAGGTATACAATGTGATGTTATAAGATACATACATATGTATAATAAAATGGTTATTATAGTTAAGCAAATTAACATATCCATCATCTCACATAGTTACCCATCTCCCCCCTCTGGATGTGGCATGATCAGCTATAGTCTGCTCATTTAGCAAAAATCCTGAATATAATACACTATTGACCATAGTCCTCATGTTATACACTAGATCTTTGAACTTTTTCATCATACATGTTTGGATTCTGTTTTTTAAAAAATTTATTTATGGTGAGATTTTGAAAACAGCATATAGTTGGGCTTGTTGCATCCTCATTCATTCTGTTGAGTGTTTTGTATCTTGTTATTAGATACTTTAGATATCTGATGTATAAATGACACAAAGGTGAGAGAGATAACAATTGATCTGTAATACTGAACACAAAAAATATTGTGTCAATTTTTCTAAAAATAATTCTATCAAGTTAGTTTTTTCTCTCATCAAGGTTGATAAGAATGCCAATATCTCCCTGTTTTTATGACCCATCTGACCCAATGGGTAAGGAAAATAGTAGAGACCCTTGGTTTTGAGTCACTTTTGGATGCAGCTTTCGTTGCTCCTTGCCCAGACCCACATAGCCCAGTGGAAGGCTGCCTGCCAGCTTTGGTGAGACTTGATCATCCCCCTCCCCAGTACTGAGCTCAGACCTGAGCCCTCCACAGGAGCTCACAAAGCTGAGATGATTAGTGCTCTCCTTGGGTATCCAGGCAGCCATCTCCACCCATGGGCCCACAATCAATAGTGAGCTTCATCAGAGTGAACCAGACCATTACTATTGTCTACCTCTAAAGCACAAAGTCCCTATCACATTTTCTCTTCAATTAGCCAGGCTAATCAATTTTGGCTTCTATAGTGCAAGGGTAGAAGTTGGGGATGAGTGTGGAGAAAAGCTATTTTATGCTTTATTTCTTCCTGGAAGAGGTCACATCTGAGAACAAGAAAAACACAAGATACCAATTAAACCTCTCAACAATTCACTCTTACACTCTCAAGATAAATGAAGCCCTGAGTCTTTCTTCGCTGAAAGATAAAAGTGTTTAATAAAGCTGAGTAAGGACAGAGCTCTGAGGCCCTCTCTCTTTTTGTGAAAGCTCCCAGAGCAGCCTCTGTCAGCTGGTCATGAGCTGGGCCACAGGTGTCCTGCCCCAGAACTGCAGGAATGACTGCTGCTGACAAGGAGGTAAGAGGTCGGGACTGAGATTAAGAGGAATCCTGCCCTTTTCCCACATAGGGAAATGCTGAATGAATCATCCTCTTGCCCTTGTCTACTTCCCTCTGTAGTGAGTAAACTGTGTGTTCCGTGTCATTCAATGTCATTGAGCCCATGTGTTAAGATCTAAATGTAGAGGAAAACATGAAGAAAAAGAAAGACCAACCCGGTGTTCTTAGAGGATGGGGAAAAACAGCTGCAAAAATAATAATAATAAGTCTTAATAAGCTTTCAGGTTTCTCTCTCCAGGAAGAGATAAAATGAAACTGGGAATATGACCATTTATGTTGGTCAATTTTCATTCAACTAAAGTTGAACTTCTATGGGAAAAGAAATGAGCTATAAACCTGTATCTGTGAAGTGCTTAGGACAGTGTCTAGCTCAATATATTCTAGCTGATATTATTATTGGCAGGAGTGCTCAATTTTTTTCTTTTTCCCTCCCTCCCATAACTTTTTGAGAGAAAATGTGTTGGAGGTAAAAATTTGATTTGCACTCACTGTCTGGCTTCCCTATCAGGCCCTAAGCCCTGTAGACTAGAAACTATGTGAGGGGAGTGATAGAAATAAAAGGGAAAAACGTTCTTCCTTTTCTAGATGCTAATTTATTCTCTCTTTTTTTGAAATTGGAACGGGAACCAGACAGCTAAGCAGCA
The DNA here is from genome assembly GCA_023783475.1 of Daubentonia madagascariensis. Taxonomy (NCBI): domain Eukaryota; kingdom Metazoa; phylum Chordata; class Mammalia; order Primates; family Daubentoniidae; genus Daubentonia; species Daubentonia madagascariensis. The sequence goes on along the minus strand of JAKFHU010001268.1, from coordinate 6,980,199 downwards.
TTGGAAGTGTGCTTGTTCCCTAGGAATGAATATACCATGAGACTGTTTCAGCACTCTGTTTTAACAGTAGGCTGTTTTAGTATCGATTCCCGGCAAAACCACCTTAAAGAGATGAAGCAAGAACTGTTTTATGGATGAAACTGGAAAATACCCATAATTCTCTTTAAATAGAAACTTTGAGTGTTGCCAAAAACCTCTGAAAGTGAAGAAATATTTTGCATAGCTAGCATCCTCTATAGGACTATGTTATATAAAGCAGAATGAGGAAGTAAAATATCCAATCATAGCTTAAGGCCTTTTTGGTGTCTTGTTAGAGGGCTAACTTTCCCTAAGATACCTAGGCATCAGCACAGCTTGGCGCCATTCTAGGACTCCTTTCAACCTATCACCTGGTACCTTCCTGTCTCCCCTCTCATTGCAACCCAACAACTTCTTATTGGTGAACTAGGAAAAAGAATGGAATTTATCAACTCACATAACTAAAATACAATTAAAATCCACTTTGCCTGGGGTCAAGGTGGTCAAGGACTTGATTTCTCCATCCCCGATCTCTGCTTCCTTCTCTGTTGTTTGTGTTCTTAGATTCTCACTGTCTGGAGGCAGAGATGACCACCAGCAGCTTTGGGCTTAGAGTCCATAAGCTTAGCAACCTCTACAGAAAGCAAGAGACCCTTTTTTAATGATTGCAGCAAAAGCTTCAGGACTGAAGCTACTTAGGCTGATTTGGATCAAGAGTCTATCCCTATAGACGGGAGAAAATGCTCTGGTTGGCCAAGTTGTATCACATGTTTACCCTGAATCCATGGAGTAGAGTCAGGCCCACATGAAGTGCATGGGTTAAGAATGGAGAAAGAGTAATTATGCAAAAAAACTGGGGTGCTATTACCACACACACAAAAAGCTGGAATGGATGCTGGGACTTGGGACACAAGAAAAACCAAAACAACCAAAAAGCTATCCCTTACACAGTATTTAATAGAAAATATTTTAGAACTTATCTAAATACATGGAATCTTCTGAGATGGCACATGGGGATGGGTGACCATTAGCCAACACACTACTGAAGGGTGCTCCTTGTTGTATCTTTCCCTGCCCCTCCAGACCTATTCTCTGCTTTGCTCTGTTCCTTGAGATGCTGACCTTTATGAACTACAATGATGACTTTTGTTCTCTCTGGCTTCTATGTGGGTTCAAACAATAGGGAGAACTGTCAACAGGTTGGAGGCATGATGGGAAGTTAGGTTGGGGTATTTATTCCTTTTGGCTCTCTTCTTGCAGGGTTTCGTGAATCGGCTGCATCCCTCCATCCAAGGCCACACAGCTCCTCTTTGCAGCCCTCTCCATACAGCTCTCTCTCCAGGTTTAGCTGATGACTCTCTACTCTTGTACCTTTTGGGTCTAGGGGTGGCAGTAGTGTCCTTAGGGCTACTACTGCCAGGGTCATGAATTATCCCTTGTGGTTTCTTTCCTTATGCCTTACTCATATCTTTATAAATATTTCCTTTAATAAACTCTTTTCATAACACAGTTTGAGTACGTAATTTATTTCTCCTGGAATTTTAGTGATACCAGTGGTATTTATCTAGAGATTATTTGTTTGCAGAACTATTGCCTTAGATTTTTTAGTGTTTTTGAACGGAAGCTAGGAAGAGGAGATCAATGTAGCAGACCTACTTCAAAGCCAATGTGTTCTAATAATGTGTCGCTCATTCATGAGAACTCAACAGACCACACCTCTAGTTCATAAATAACGAAAAAAATCCTTTTTACCCTAGTGTAGTCACTCTCTAACTTTTTTATATCCTGGTAAAGTCATTCTTTTTAAAGAAACCTAAGCATCAGAGATGATGGCAGAAGTATTTTACAGAAGAAAATAAAGGCAAAAAGATATTTTGTAGCTTTTGTATCTGTTTCCTTCCCACAGTTTGCACCCTGTAATCTTCTCTCACCTGTTACAATAGTGGCTAACACTAATAGAGTATTTACTCTTACCTAGCACCATGGTGAGTGCTTTACCTTTATTAGTTCATTTAATCTTCACAAAAAACATCTAAGGGAGGCAATTTTTTTTATCCCTATTGACAGATGAGGAAAGGGAAGCACAGAGAGGCTAAGGGAATCACCAAAATTTACACAACTAGTTAATGGCAGAGCCAGGATTTGAACCAAAGCCAACTGGCTCGAAAGCCTATGCTCTTAATGATTCTGCTCTACTACTTCTTCATGATAAATGCCAGAGCTGAAAGATAACTTAAAAACTAACTACTTCAAGCTCATTTTACAGATTCATCTAAAAGGATGGTTAAATGATTGCTGTTTATTATTTATTCCATACTGATCCAAATCAGGCATTCCAACTTTCATGGCATCTGCTTTTCATCATAATTGAAATAAGGCAGAGTATAAATGAGACTCCCAACTGTACTGGATATCTGCCAGTGTCTCTAGCTCCACACTCCAGCCTACTTCCTGCCCCAGGAAGCTGACTTACATGGGTTGCATTACTGGGCTCTCTTCCTCTCTGGACTCCAGTTGGGTTTAGCCAATGGGGAGCCTTGATTAAGGGAGGCAGGAGAATGAGGTTAGGTTTTTTATTTTAACAAGCTGTATAGTTATCTATTGCTGCTTAACAAACTATCCCAAATTTGGTGGTATAAAATAATCATTTTGTTATAATCAATTCCTGACCCAAATTTTGTGGGTCAGGAATTTAGACAAAGCATAGTGGGGATGGCTTTTCTCTACTCTGTTTAGAATCTTATTTGGCACTCAAAGACTGAAGATGGCTTCAAGCTGGGAGCTGGAATTATCTAAAGCCATGTTAACTGGAGTGTCTATCACCTGATGTTAGTTATTGGCTGAGACCTCAGCTGAACGGTTGGCCAAAACATCTACATGTAGCCTCTCCATGTAGCCTCCCTACCTGGGCTACCATGTAGCCCTCCCTTCCTCACAGCATGGCAGCTGGGTTCCAATAGTGAGTACCTCCAAAGAGCAAGTGGACATGCATAGTATTTTTATGTTCTACCCTTGGAAGTTGCATATGTCATTTCTAACATATGCTATTAGTCAAGACAGTCACAAATCTCTGCCCACATTCAAGGGAGGGAGCATAGTCCCCACTACTTCATGGGAAGAATGTTAAAGTCACATTGTAAGAAGAGCCTGTGGGATGAGAGAGAGATTTTTCAGTCATCTTTGGAAAGTTCAGTGGGCCACAAGATTGAGATTTGAGGACTAAGTTTGTGAATATGAGTATGGCTCAACTGGAAAGAATATGCCTAGAAGGGAAGAAATATATTGAAGAATTTATGAAAATGTCAAGAAAGGAGTATGTTACACAACTGTTATTTGGGGCACCTCCAGGGGTGGTTGGTTGGTTGGTTGGTTGGTTAGTTAGTTAGTTAGTTAGTTAGTTAGTTAGTTAGTTAGTGAAAGAAAGAAAGAAAGAAAGAAAGAAAGAAAGAAAGAAAGAAAGAAAGAAAGAAAGAAAAAGAAAGAATACAGAACAGAGTTCCTAAAATACCCAAAGTTCTTCCTGTGAACTTGATCACTCTGTGTGGGTGTCTTCTCAAAGAACTTCTTTCCTCTCTGTGGAAGAGGACATTGTGAGGTCAGTATGGGCATGGGGATCTTTTTAGCCAGGAAGGAAAATGCTCAGCGTTTCCCTTTTGTAACTCCAGTAAGATTGCTGTAGTGTGCAAAGCAGTTTTTGGGAGGGTGGAAGGCAGGATTTACTTCTTCTGGTGTAATTTTGTTGTTTCCATAAAGATTTTCAGGGGGTCTTTGATAAATATGACAAGGATGAAAACAAGGTTCCACAAATGTGTACAGCTCAGTAGGGTCATGGAATCGTAGAAGCAAAAAGAGATCTTAGAACCTGTGTATGGTCTAACCCCATCATTCTGCAGGCATGGAGACAGGAGATGAGGTTAAGTGGCACACGTAAGGCCTATACTGTCTGGACAGTTGTTACTTTTGTCTTGCTGCTTGTAGAGTTTTCTCCTCCATTTTGACTTTTGCCAGGTTGATGACTATGTGTCTTGGTGATGTCCTCTTTGCTATGAATCTCCTCAGTGTTTGATGACCATCTTGTAACTGGATATCTGAATCTCTGGAGATTCCAGGGAAGTTTTCCTCAATTCCCTTGAATAGGTTTTCCATGCTTTTTGCTATTTCTTCTTCTCTCTCAGGGATACCTATAATTTGTATATTGGTTTGCTTCACGTAGTCCTATATTTCTCTGAGTGATTGTTCATTCTTCTTCATTCTTTTTTATGAATCTTTGACTGACTATGTTAGTTCGAGAGCTGTGTTAGTTGTCTTCAAGCTCTGAGATTCTTCTGCTGGGTCTAGCCTGTTGTTGAAGCTTTCTGCTGTATTTTGAAATTCTCTAAATGACTCTTTCATTTCTTTAAGTTCTTATATCCTTTCTTATGTTGTCTAGCTCTTTAGCAACTTTTTCTTTTTTTTTATTGATGTCCTGAAATATTTTTTTGACTTATTTGTATTGGTTTTCATCTTTCTCTTCAATCCCTTTCATCTTATTTGCCATCCATATTCTGAATCCCATTTCTGACATTTCCACAATTTCTTTTTGGTTGGGGTCCATTGCTGTAGATCTGTTGTGATCCCTTGGGGGTGTTGAACTAGATTGTTTTCTCATGTTGCCAGAGTTCTTTTGCTGGTTTCTTCTCATCTGAGACCTCTTCTCTCAGCTCAGGGCAGATAGGTTTGCAGCGCACCTGTTCTCCTGTTCTGGGAGCTTTCCTACTTAGTGAGAAGATGAAGAGATCCCTAGATGGTGCTTTTATGACCAACTCTGGAAGATTGACCCAGCAGGGGAGGGGTGACTGCACTGAGAGCCTATAGTACAGTTCTTCTGTGTTGTCCTGTTCCCCTGTGATTGTCACAGTCCATGCGGTGCTGAGGAGCTGGATGAGCTTCATGTGGAGTGATGGGTTTTCACCAGGCCTCTGTTGGAAGCTCAGTTTGGGGGCTGGGCAAGACCCTCTCCATGGGGGTTGGCATTGTGGAAGATTGCTCTGCCCAGGTCTTCCCACAGAGGTGACAGTGGCAGCTGGGCAAGGCTATCTAGGCAGTGGTCGTGGGTGTCCGGGCTCCAAGTGGGTCCAGGAGTGATGGAAGCTTGGGGCTAGTGGGCCCCTGGTGGAGGCTTGGACGGGGGGTGTGGTGTGCAGTTCCTACCAGGCAGCTGGTGGGAGCCTCGGGGATGGGGCTACAGGGCCTGGCACCAGTGCTGGAGCCTCAGGGGCAGAGCCACAGGGCCTTGCAGCAGCAGTGAAACCTCAAGAGTGGAGCTGTGGGTCCTTGGGGCTGCAGTGGAACCTCAGGGGTAGAACCACGGGGCCCAGGGGCAGTGCTGGAAGCTTGGGGGTGGAGCCCCAGGGCTCAGAGGTAGTGATGTAGCCTCAAAGGCAGAGCTGTGGGGTCCAAGGGCAGTGGTGAAACTACCAGGGTGGAGCTGCTGGGCCCAGGGGCTGTATTAGAGCCTTGGAGGCAGGGCCACAAGGCCTGACAGCAGCAGGTAACCTCAGAACTGGGGCCATGGGGCTGTGTGGCAGTGCCGGAGCCTTGGGGGCAAGGCTGCAGGGCCCTGCAGCAGTGCTGGAGCCTCGGGTGTGGGGCCATGGGCCCAGAAGCAGCACAGGAGCTATGTGGGCAGAACTATGGGGTTAGACAGCAGAGCAGGAACTGCAGAGGTGGAGCCATGGGCTGGACGGCAGCATGGGAACCTTGGGGGCAGAGCCACGGGCCAGAAGGCAGTGTGGGGGTTACAGGGGCAGGAGTGCGGGGCCTGGGCCACTGAGCAGCCTGGGCTCTCCCCCTACCCAGGTCCCACAGAGGCAGTCACCACAGGGCTTCTCTGGTGGCATCTGTGATGCTTGTTCTGCTCAACAGTCCCCATTGGTGAGGAGAGGAGCTTGGCTCCCAGTCATGGGGCACATGAGAGTGTCTGCTTTGCCTGCTCCCTCCCTGGCCCAGTGGGGATGATGTGGAGGCATCTGCAGCAAAGCCCAGCCCCATGTAGACCTGGTGCTCTGGACCTGAGAGCTCAGAATAATCTCAGTTGCAGCAACCCAGGAATGGAAGCCACCAGGTCCCTGCTGCACCCACTCCCCAGTGCAATGTCACTGCACAGACTCCAAGCAGCTCCCTGATCAGACCAGAGGTCTGTGGCGGGGGGGGCTTCACAGCTTGGGCTGTGGTGCCCACTGGGGGAGTGGAGTCCTGGGTTCTCTCCTCCTGTCCTTCCTCATGTGTGGACACTGCCTCCAGGTACCTTCTGATCTTGCCAAGTGGATCAATCTATCACATTCTCCTTCACTCTGAATGTCCCCATTGCTTCTCCAGTGATTCATAATGCTCTTTTCAGGAAGGGTCATCTGTAGGTGGGCATCCACCTGCAACTTTCGATCCTCTGCTTGAGAACGGTGTGTGTAGGCTGCTTCTAGTCCGCCATCCAGCCCCCAACCTATATTTTAAATGTTTAATGTGAGCAATGTCTATCTCCCCAACTTTCTCTCCCACACTTAGAGGTCTGGTTTGCCAAAGTCCTCATCCCTGATGTTCACAAAAGGAAACCAAATTTCCCACTGGCCTTCTGTCAGCGCTCAAGCATGTCAGATTTTCTAGTTTGACCGGCACACACAACGCCTCTGAGACCAACCTGCCTGGTTCTCCATGTGGCTGGCCCTTCTCGGCTTAAAGACCACTTCTCCAAAAAGGCCCCACAGACTTCCTTAAGTCAGTCCTCTCTGTTAGTCTCTCTCATGGCTCTGTTTTCCCTTCCATCATGTTTTCCCTAGTCTACAATTTTACTTTTCCGTTTGCTTGTCACTGTCTTTGCTTACACTGTAGCGTGTAAGCTCCATGAGGCCAAGGACCTTGTGTATTTTCTCACTTGAAGCCCTGGCACCTGGGCTAACTGCCAATTATGGAGTAAATCCTCAGATTTGGTGAATGAATAAGTACATTTTATGGTCAGTTTATCCAGGTTTCAAATTACCATGGACTTTTCCACCTTGAATGTATTTTCTATAATTCCCCTTCTAAAATTATCTATTGTCGTCATTATCACCATCCCTGGGATTAAACCAAGATGTACATAATATTTTACAATGTAAAGTACTCTATGATATGAAGGTCTATTTATACAATGAGTTGGCATTCAGTCATCAAGCACATTAGATGAATATTTAACAAAAATTTTTAATTTAATATATTAATGCTTGTTATCTGTTTTAGTCTACTTTCTGTTTCTATAACAAAATACCTGAGACTGGCTAATTTATAACGAACAGAAATTCATTTAGCTCATGGTTCTGGAGGCTGAGAAGTCCAAGAACATGTTGCCAGCATCAGGCAGGGGCCTTTGGGCTACATGATTCCATGACGGAAGGCAGAAGAGAGCACATGTGCGAGAGCATGAGGGACCAGACTTGCTTTCATAATAACCCACTCTCACTGTAACTGACCCACTCCTGAGATAACTATGGTAATGCATCCAATAGGGCTTGGCCCTCATGATCCAACCACCTCTTATTAGGCCCCACCTCCCAACACTGTTGCACTGAGGATTTAGTTTCCAACATGTGAACTTTGGGGGACACATTCAAACCACAGAATTATATGATGCATGATCCAATTTCAGATACTGAGCACTTGGGACACACATACACAAAGAAAAAATTAAAATGATCCAATTTAATAAAGTAGAAATGTTTGTGTATGATTGAGTCATATAAGCATATACACTAAAGTAGTGTTATGGGCTGAATTGTGTCCCATCCCCCCCAAATTCATATGTTGAAGTCCTAACCTCCATTACCTCAGAATATGACTATATTTGGAGATAGGGTCTTTAAAGAGATAATTAATTTAAAATGAAGTCATTAGGATGGGCCCTTATCCAAAACAACTGGTGTCTTTATAAGAGAATATTTAGACACAGACACACACAGTGGGAAGACCATGTGAGAGTCCAGGGAGAAGATAGCAGTTTACAAGCCAAAGAGAAGCCTCAAAAGAGATCAACCCTGCTGACACCTTGATCTTGGACTTCTAGCTACCAGGGCTGTGAGGAAATGAATTTCTATCATTCAAGCCACAGAGTATGTGGTGCTTTTTTATGGCAGCCCTAGCAAACCAAAAAGCAACATAGAATGGTAGAATTATGGGAATTTACTCTTGTATTCTCTGCATTTTGTTACTAAATTTACTCAGTACTACAGTGCACTAAACTAACAGATGGTTTGTGATGAAACTGAGAGAGAACAATAAATAAGGAAGGAAAAAGCTGGCTACTTCATTGCCTGTTTGTCATTGAAGAATCTGGAAATAAAAATCAGATTTACAGTTGATGTTGATTGAGCTTTAGAGTCGTGGTCAAAGAAAAACATGCTGAATGGTTAGTCCTCTGAACAGAGTGGTCACCAGCCAAGAAGGCCTTTCTCTATTACCTGGAAGTGGATCTTCAATGAACTCCATAGCACAGTGCTCCAGCAACTATGCTTGGGGCTTTCAAACCCTTGATTTCAGACTCAGAGAAGAACAACAAACACACACATTCCTTACTATGACTTGGAAACAAATTCCAGAGCAGGCTGCCCTATTTCAAAAGGAAAGATGGACATCAGCTCTGAAAGTTACCCAGGCAGTAGAGAGTTTGTGGGGTCGACGTGTTCAACCTCTCACCTCATTAGCAGAGTCAATTTGTTCATCCATCTTCTCCTTTCACTCCCTTGAATAAATGTACCAGTCCAAGAGTAGTCAGAGATGATTAGATAAAGTCTGTTGGACCTTGGGACATTCATCAACTGATCCAATCCTCTCATTTTACAAGGGAGACAACTGGGACCCTGAAATGCTCAGAGTAATGTGTATGCACATATGTGCCTGCAGAATATTTATAGCAGTCTACCTCAGTCTGAAGTTAGAGATAAAGAATCCTCAGAGACATACCAAGCCTAAAATTTCTCATGCTATGAACAGAACTTTGGATTCTCTTGATAGGCCTCGTCTGATATCTCAGAGGGAAATAAATTTAAGAGATGTTCCAAAATTAATGGCTTATCTTATAAAGCTGGGCTAAAAGTTAAAATCCTATCATTACTACATCTGGAAAATATAAAGAGATTGATTAACACTTGGAGAAAGCTGTACCATAAATGAAAAGTAACTCATCCTCACCAGCAAATATTGATCAATACTTACTCTTGATAAAGTATTTCCTCTCTTCAACATGCATAGATGCAGGTACTTGTTTTATAGTCCTTTTAAGTTATTAAAATAGGGGAACTGATTCATTTGAGACCAAAAGGATTAAATATATATTAAATTATAATGTATTTGTATCACATACCCTGTAACTCTGAAGCCTTAACCATATGCCTATGCACTAAGAACATTTTAAGAAATAAAATTGGGTAGGACAGTCTTTGCCCTTAAGGAGAGCTCAGTCTGGTAGAAGAATCAGACACATGAGACACTGTGTCGAACAAAGGGTCTCAAAGCTGTGATCAGAAAATGTTACTCTCTTCAACTACCTGTTCTGACTTACTCTTCAAGTTCTTGTTCAAGGAAGAACAAGTTCTTCCTACCCTTTGGGAGACATCTAGGACAGGTCTCATGACCTTTCTGGTAAATCCCAAATAATGTCCTCTGGTTACTTCTAGAGACAAAAAGGCTTATTTCAGTAATATATACCCTGTCAAAACTCCAGATTTAATTTAAAGTTCAGCTTCAGCCTACTCCAGAGGCACAGGTACCTTCTCCATCTCCCTGCCTGGAGCTCTGCCCCTCTTCTTCCACTCACCATGCTGTGTCTGGCTCCTCTAAGGCTGAAGCCCAAGGTGAAGGTGAGAGGTGAGGTGCTAAGAGGCAGGAAAGGGCGTGGCTGGCACTCAGGTAATCTTGCATTGGTTTCCTTAGTCCCGGGCAGGCGTTTGGCTGACAGTCTGTCAGGTGGGCTGTTTGGAGGCTCCCAGTAGGAACACAAAGGAACCTCCTCTGACATGAGTGATGCATTTTTTCCCGAGTGGTCACGTATATCTTTTCCCTCAAGCCCTGGCAATTGGATGGTCCATCTCTTAGTTGGGGTAACCATCCCTCCATGGAGTCCTTTTGGGAGGAATTTGTAATGGCTCTAAGCTGGCGCTCTCTCTGTCTCTCTGCCTCTGCCTCTCTCTCTCTCTCTCTCTTTCTCTCTGTCTCTCTCTCATGGACCATAAGGGACCCACACAAACACTGACCTGTCAGTTGGAGTGCAGCTGACTCCCGAGGCAGCCTGGTCAAGCTCTCTTTGCTCTGCCGTCTCTAATTGCCACCACTCTGGCCTTTAAATCCTTCAGGAGTGCCCCCTGAACTGCAGGGGGCATAGATCAAACTCTCTTAGTTCACTGAAGCCCTGGTCACTAGGCTTGAGGAAAAGGAAAGGACTCTCTACCTCTCTTGCATGTAGTAGGAAAAGTCACAGCACACTGATAATACTCTCCAAAGAAATTCTTTTTCCTAGGTTCCAATTTGTTGACTGAATTCTTAACCCTCACTTATAGGACCTGGATATGGCCAGGGGATAAAGCTGCTTGTTTCTTCTTTGCAACTTCTGCATAGGTGTATAGCACCTCACTTTGGATTGTGGGATTCGTTGCTTTTTTGTCCTCAGCAAAAACTAAGGCTGAGTCTCATCTTGTAATATGAGCAAATATATTATTAATGTGACAAGTAAATGCTAGGTGGTGGCTTCCCTCCTCTGTAGCACATAATACTAGTCCGTACTAGGGAAGGGGAGGTATTAGTAAAAGCGTCTCATAAAGTTGGCGCCTGAGCTGAGTTCCAAGATACACGAATCCAGCAAAGAGGAAAAGAGGACATTCAGGTGACTTTGTTTTCAACTGTAGGGTCCGTTTGGATCACTTGGGGCAGTTTGCTACAGTAGACAGTGTTACTCTTGTACTCTGCATTTTTACCAGACAAAACACCAGAATTTAATACTGTGAAGTATTCATGTCAGGAAAAGTTGAACCTGAATCTAGAGTCTCCAGAGCAAGCTTTTATTAACAGAAAATGCAGGTATAGAGGAAAAAGTTAAATGATATCAACACAAGGAAGCAAACAGACAAATCCACAATGGGGGACATTCTGCAGACCTGATGTGTTTTTTTGAAAGAAGACAATGGCAGGGGGAAAAGTTGGGACAGGGAACAACTCTTCATGTAAGAGACACAGCAATCAACATTAGTGTTGACTTTGTAGATGATGTAAAAGAACTAATTTTCTTAGGTATAATCTGACATTATGGTTAAGTAAGAACACATTCTTTCTCTTAAGAGTTGCATAGTGAAGTATGTAATGATGAAATGACACGATGCCTGGTATTTACTTTGAAATACTTTAGCAAAGAAAAAGACAAAATGGACAATTAAGCTAATAGGGAAAATCTTTGATAATTGTAGCATCGAGGCAATGGGTAAAGGAGGTTCATTCTATTCTAATTTTGTTGATATTTAAAATTTTTTATAATAACTTTTTAAAAGTTTATTTCTTGCTCATGTGTGGTTCCCTAGTTGGTGGAATGCTCTCCTCCTGGTGATGCTCCAGGGACACCCATCCTTTTATGTTGTGGTTCTACTATGCCCAGGGCCTCAGACAGACAGGGGGAAAAACACTAACATGCACACCCACTTCTTAAAACTACTGCTCAGAAGTGACATATTTACTTCCTCTGACATCCCGTTAGCAAAAACTTGTCCCATGGCTTCGTCTATTAATATATACAAGGTAGTCCCTGACTGTACTGCAGCGTCCAGCAACTACTCTCCACTGTGAAAGTGAAGCAAAGCTCTTTAGCGGATGGTTCATTGTCTCTGCAGAGACAGGGATTCTGGTAGCAGGTGGGGTAGGCCTTAACAATCTGCTTCTTCCACAAGTCCCGCAGGTCACTCTGATCCAGGGCATGATGTGTACCTTCCATTTACCCTCCTGAGCCACTCCGGCCCTTCCTTACCCAGCTCTATGCCCCGCAGTGGGCGGGAGGGGAGGGTGGGGGGTGGTGGTGACCAGCTTGGGCTGCATCAACGAGCGCCCTTGACCAGTGGCTTCCGGTGGGGTCCGGCCAGTGGAGAGCACCAGCAGAGATGGCAGGAAGTGGGGTTGAGGGCAGAAGCCCCCTGAGGGATTGGATTGCTGGGTGGTGGCTTCCCTCCTCTGACAGTCACAGGGCATCTGCTGGCTCTCCCCACAGCCCTTTGTGTCTTCAGGTTCAGTGCCAGTGCCCCAGCAGAAAACTGCTTCATCCACTGTGGCTTCTCTACACCTCCCACACCCTCACAAAGAGCGCTTTTATTAAATTCTCCTCAAATTCCCATGTTTCTGCTGGGACCCCGGCTGATGCACAGGGGTCCACAGACGACACAGGGAAACACTAGGTCAAGGTAGGACATGCATGGCCCCTAGAGAACTGCGAAGGACACAGGCATTTAATGGGCTGGAGCAAGCCCAAGGGGAGGTGAGAATGAAGTGGCAGGACCCCCCCCCCCCCCGTGAAAGGCCTTTCTGCCCTGCTAGATCATTTCGGCAGCAGCAGCAGCAGCAAGATTAACCCGAGGCTTTGCAGTAGCTGAGGTGAGTTTCAACTAAAAGGCAGTAAATAGTGAGATCAGAGAAGGGGAAAACCAGGATCCTGTTGTTGGAACCTACTCACAATGTTAGCAGAGCTGCTCTTGTGGACTAATGAAGCCACAGGCATAGAGAAAAAATGCCTCTCGTGAGAAAAGCAAATGAAGTAGCTAAAGGAAGATCCTGGTGTTGGGGAACGCACAGGAAGAAAAGTACCACCAGGGCTGCCATGTCCCTTGTGCCACATACCTCCCCTCTGCATTAATTCATATATCACCAGTCTGTGTTCAGACTTTGAAGGTTTTCCCGCCCACCTTCCCTCCCCCATGGGAAGGAGAGTGTCCATGGTAGGATCATTTATTATGGAAAAGAAAATGGAATTTGTTGTATAGCCGGCTTTGCAAACCTACATTTGTTATGTAAAGTCAGAAATATCCCAAGCTGGAAAGACTAAAAATTGTAATGATAAATATTATTTGCTAAGCAGTATTAATGATTTAATGTTGCAGAGGCCCAGGGCTATAGGGACCTTTTATAAAGTGTTCCTAAAGACACCTAATATTTATGTAGACTTGGAATGAATTCAAGGCAGAAATTTTATGTCCTCCTTTTTTCCCCTTCTCTGACTAGGAACTGACCTTATTCCCTCAAGGTAAAAGTACTATGCATTCTTATATATTTGCATAATTATTTTTAACCGGTAGCTTTAGCATATTATTTTGCTCTTGTTTACTTCTTTATGCTTGGAATATCTTATGATTTTTAAATCAGAATTCTGGGGGCTGATATGTGAATTTTAGGTAACATTTTACCATCAAATTTTGGCACTAATCGTAGGGCATTAGGAAATATTCTGACTTCCTTCATTAGTAGAATGTGGGTTGTTTTGTGATAGGGGAAACAAAACCCTGTTTACCTACTTCCCTTTGTGTTGTGGGTACCACGAGTTCAATAAAATTTTTTCCCTGTCTGTGAATCCAGACACTAAAAGATGTTCTTGTCTCCGCCACATTCTAAGTTATTTTTGGCACTATACTGGGGGAACAGTTGTGGTACGAGCAACATCTTTCACTGGAATAACACTTGGTATATTTCAAAACATGCTACATTTGTCATTCGGAAATATTTTTCACAACTCAATTTGGTCATATGTAGTCAAATGCAAGTGTGCTTTTAAAATTCAGGCATGTTCCAAGTTAGCCTTTTTTACTTAGGATTAGAATTAAAATTCAAGCATCATTCTGCGTTTGCTCACTGCCCCTGAACATGTCAGTCTGCACCTGCCCACCCACGGCCCACACCGAGGCTCAGCTCTAGGTGATCATGTTTGGTATCATGTGGCTGATGCACACCTGACGAAAGGGCCACCAATCCAAGGCCTGTACATTGATACAGCTCGTCTTTTCATGCCAGGCTCTGTCACAGATCAGTTCTTTCTCAGCAGTTTGGAGGAGGAATTACCAAGAGAAAGGGGTAAGCGAAGGCGGCAGCAGCTGAAAGGCCACACGGTGGAGTTTGCCATAGAGCCCCTGTGTTACAAACCTCTCATCCGAGGTGTTATATCAGCCAGAAGTTCCAAAGTGGAACTCGATTCTTGAAAGCAAATGTCTTTCACCTGCGACTGTGTGAACTACCCCAGCCAACCCCAGACCTCACAAGGATCACAGAGTGAATTAGCTTGAGTCGATCCCATCTTGTCACATTGTCTAACCAGCTGCTTCCCAACAGTGCCCTGTACTCCACGGACCCCTCGTGTCATATATTCAGCCAGACTTTGGAGTGCAGATTTTTAAATAGGTCTATAAAACCACACTTAAACATTTTAAATAGAAAATGAATGAGCAAAATTCACAATTACTAACCATGGTTTCTGCTCAACTCAAGAGAATCACTGTTAGCATAGCATCCTCATCATTCCAAACAAAGACAAAGAAAACACATGTGAGCTTACTTATGAAAAAGCTGCAAATGCTGGTAACTTCACATCCTCTTCTGTTATTTCAGGAAGCTAGATCGTGGACCACCGTGCAGCTTGGGTTCCCTGGGAAACAGACTCTGCGATGGAATTTAACACCCAGGATGTTTATTAAGAAGCACCCTAGCATCCCAAAGGATGAAAATGGAGAGGAAGGAAGCAAGACTGGGAGGACAGAGAGCCTAGTGTGATACGGGCTCAGCGACAGCCTCGGCTGAGCCCACAGGGAAACCATGGAGCTAGAATGTCCTTTGGTGATGTCCTGAGTTGGGCTGAGGTGGCCAGGCCTGTCCACTCCCTCACAGATCAATCACTGGATGTGGGCCATGCTTGGAAAGGACATGACCTTTTGTCAGGTGGCTCTCTGCAGCTGAGACAACCCCTGAAGGTCCTAACAGCTAAAGACTGTCTCCTAGGGTGGCCAGTCATCCCAGATTTCCCTTTAGGGTCCCAGTTTTAGCAATGAAAAAATCCCACATTGTGAGAGACTCCTTAGTCCCAGGCAAAACAGAATGGTTGGTCACTTTACTATCTGTCGACAGCATCTCAGCGGCTGGAGTAACAAGCCTTCCGTTGAACAGATGTGTGTCCATCACAGTACCTTTACAGATTCCTTAGCACTCCGGGGGCCTCATTCTGGAGTCCAGTGCCTGCCGAGGTCCTTAAAAACTCCAGGTGTTAAACATAATTGCTATGTTTGGATGGTCATACCAGCTGGACTTTCTTAGAACCAAGGAATGACCACAATACCTTCTCCTTTGTCTCCCCAAGACTGGTGGCCACCCATATTCAGATCATTCATTTTGGGAAGGACTCATTGAACCAAGGAAATAACACAATACCAAAGTCTGGCACTCTGTCAAGTTTCTCTGCACATGCCTTTCCCCAGGCTGAAGTCTCCTCGGCAGTAAATTTCCAGTGCTCTGCTGGCCACAGCACATTCTCCTAAGGCCAGGCACCTGACAAATAGCAAATACTCTCGGAAATAATTAACCTATATAAAAATCTAGAAAAAACAGCCTGTCTCAATATTAAGAAGGAAAAGACTTTCTAATTAAAATTTGCCACGACACAGGATTGCTGATATGTCAGTAACTAGTGATGTTCCTTACCAAATCTAAGTTTGTACTATTGATGTTGAGGTTATAATAGTGACTAGATAAATAGATTGACAAAGGAACACGAAACAAAAAGTAAAGGAACCATTTGATAACGGCTGGCAAGATAACGGCTTTGGCCATGGAGGTGGGAACGCAGAAAAGAGCTTGACCTTTCTTCCCACCCAAACATCTTGGCCTGACCCCTTCCCCTCTGGTCTCCACCTACCCCCTCATTCTCCAGCCCAGGAAGGCTCTCTTTCAGTCAGTGTGTCTTCCTGGCTGATTATTTACAAAAGCCACACCCATAAAACTCAATGAAGCAAAAAAACAGCACAGTCTCATTTACTAATAAGCAGCTAAGTAGCATCCATGGCAGAATTTAAAATAAAAGCAATGCACCTCCAGGTAAACTAGCAAACCCAGTTGCTCACAGCAAACATTTCACTGATACTACCTTAGATTCAAGCTTGGTAGACTATCAATAAATGAAACGCTTTCTTAACTGTGACAGGAAGACACTTTCAACATATTCTCATAAATGGGCTTTGGGGTAATGAAAATGTAAAGGAATCTGTTATCAGTCTTGTAAACTGTGTGAAAATAGTGAACACTTGGCCCTATATTTCTTCTCAATCTTAAGATGACAGATATCCAAATAATTTCCTATAGATATGCTGTGAGTGCAACTCAAAACAATTCATACACCTACGAGGATAAATCTACAGCTTTTATAAGGTTGTTATGTTCTTGTTATTTTTTCAAAACTGTGACTTAAATATCAACTTTAATTCTAGGACAGAAATCCTTTGTAACAAATGT
The DNA here is from genome assembly GCA_023783475.1 of Daubentonia madagascariensis. Classification (NCBI taxonomy): domain Eukaryota; kingdom Metazoa; phylum Chordata; class Mammalia; order Primates; family Daubentoniidae; genus Daubentonia; species Daubentonia madagascariensis. Next base: position 6,963,666 of record JAKFHU010001268.1, on the reverse strand, counting down.
TACCCACCACTATTCTAATTACATAAATAATGCATAATCACTTCAGTGAAAAAGGAGTCTTCCCATAGAGATGGAAAATGAGCTGTAATTCAATGAATTTTGAGAGCAAGCATTGCTTTAAAAAAAAACTAAACTAAGCTATGATATTACAATTTTACACATAGGAAAAAACAGAATTGAAAATATCACAATTTTCATTTATAAAACATTAAGAAAATATAGAAAAGCTACTTTCTAACAAGGAAAGCAGATAACAACTTTGTCTAATGGCTATACTCTTATTCATTGAGTTTTAAAGCCTGCTAAACGGTGAATGTTCTTAAAAGTTATTTTTACTGATTGGTATCAAATAATTATATATTTTGGAAACTAAAATATTTTCCCATTCCACTCAGACAGAAATAAATCTCCACTTGGCACTGAGGAAAAATAATGTAAAACTTGTTAGATAGGCAACAGAATCCAAGCAAATTAAGCAGCCTGATGCATACACACAAAGTAGAGCTCACTGCAGTCACATCAAATCACAGTTTGTTGCTTGTTACAAATGAGATTGGTGTTAAATTATGAAGCAGAGAGAAGGCTGAGAGGGACCTGTGATCTGAGGCAGCAGGACATCCAAACAACTCCCTGGGCTGGAATCAATTCCCAAGTTTGTCATTCCGGGAAAAGATGATGGAAAAAATAAAAGTAAGAACAGTCTAGCCATGCAATTATTTGCACTCTGCCACTTAAAATTTGCTGCTTAATAGGTATTTTGATGATGCAAGCTGAACAACTTAAAGAAACAAATTTCGGGGCAGGAAATAAGAACATTACTGTGTGCCAGGCCATGTGATAGATACTGGAGATACAGAGAAAATAAGACAGTTTCTGGCCTTAAGAAAGTAATATGGGAAGTTCAACTTATGAGCAGATCCCGGAAGAAGGTAAGGATGATGTCATGGGCGGCTTGTTAGGAAAGTCTTACTGAAAAAGATAACACTTGATCAGAGGGTAATGAAGTGAAATACTCCAAAATAGGAACTGGTAGAAGGGTAATGTTTTAGGCAGAGGAAATGCACATTTAGGAAAACAGCAAGCAGTTTGGTATGGTTGGAGCCAAAAGGTGCCAATGGAGGTGTGACAAGAATTGATGCTGAAAAGGCCACAAAGCTTGGACCCAGAAAGGCCTTGGAGGTCCTGTTACGGAGTTTGGGTGTGATCCCACAGACACAAGTGAGATAGGCTAAGGCTTATGTACAAGGCAGGTCAGCTACTATTCGCCCTCTGTCTTTTACCCACTTTGTCTAAAACAAGGAAGGGCATTAGCCCACTCAAAGTTCTCATTAAAGTTATTTATCAAGCAAGAGTAAATGCTGAAGACTTGAATTATTTATCTTATTAATAAATTACTTATAACATTTGATTCAGCAATCCCACTACTGGGTATTTACCAAAAGGAAAAGAAGTCATCTTATCAAAAAGACACCTTCACTCAAAAGACACTTCACCTTGTGAACTGTGTGTTTATTGCAGCACAATTCACAATTGCAAAGATGTGGAATCAACCCAAGTGCCCATCAACCCATGAGTAGATTAATAAAATGTGGTATATATACACTATGGAGTACTACTCAGCCATAAAAAAAGATGAATTAATACCTTTTGCAACAATCTGGATGGAATTAGAGACCATTCTCCTAAGTGAAGTATCTCAAGAATGGAAAAACAAACACCATATGTACTCACTATTAAATTGGAACTAACCGATGAGCACACGTGTGCACAGAGGGAAGTAAAACTCAGTGGAAAGCAACTGGGGGGAGAGGGGAGGGGAATAAACTAACCTAATGGGTACTATGAACACTATTTGGGTGACGGGCACACCTATAGCCACGACTCAAGCATTATAAAAACAATCCACGTAACCTAAAACATTTGTACCCCCTTAATATTTTGAAATAAATAAATAAACAAACAAACAAACAAACAAACCACACAAATTCTGACGACACAGGCTATGAGCGTGTATTTGAGGTGAGGTTGGCAGAAAGGCATTGAAGAGATTTCCTGGGGGAATAAAGGGATAAGATTTGAGTACCTGTGTATTCTGCCCCACCCCCAGCATCATAAGTTGTGTTTTCCAGGGTGTTCCTGAGCAAGGCAGTGAAGGTGAAACTGGTCATGGGTCTCCTCGCCCAACACCCAACAGAAGTGACTGAGAAATCTCACCCTAGGCCCCATCCCACCAGGACTGACCCTCACTGCTCTCAATTTCCTCCTTCCTTCTCTTGCCCAGGAACACTTAGGTTTTTCATTTCCTTGTACCTTGACAAGAGCATGAAATATTCCAGTCCCAATAAACCCACTAGGCTACAGTAGTAGGCCCTGTCCTACAGAACACCTCCACTTTGAAAGCGACAACCTCTTTTAAATGAAAAAGAAGGCATTGCTGATGTTAGGTCATGAGTCAGCAAGGCTGCCTACTCAGGGACTATTATTTTGTAGGAGTGGAGTCAGTGTAGCTGGGAGATCTTTCCTTGGGACCCCACAAATCATCACCAGCCTCCAGCTTTGGAGCTGTCAAGTGTTCATGTATTCTGATGGTTTCTCTTCCTTCTGCAGCCTCTGGACCCACTGACCATCCTTTCTGCATGAGCAGTAGGCTTTGAGCCAGTGAAGTACTAAAGAGAGCTGTTGAGGCATTCACACATGCCAGACGATGTGCTTTTACAAATGACCTGATAAAGTATCTTCCTGAAGCATCCAAAAGAGGCAGAGTTGAACCAAGAAGCAGGCAGACAGGAAATGTGGAGGTGAAGACTATGCAGGATAAGATGAATGATATACACCACCAAAAGCTCTGGCAAAAATATCCTCATGGGAATGGGCATTTGACCATCTGCTTCTCTTCTTTGCTATTCAGGAGTGTAGAGTGGTAAGTGGTGGGGTTAGACTATATTTAGAATCCAGACCTTTAAAGATGGTCTGCACTAAAGCAAAATGGAAGAGTGCGTGATCGGCATTCTTGAAGGAGTTCTGATTTGCCTATCACTGTATTTTGAAGGATTAGCTCTTTTTTTTAAAGTTTAATATCTGTATGAGGTGAGGACAACTCACAGCCACCTAGAATCTCAGATCCATAAAAAGCTTACTGCTTTATGTAAGGGCCATGTTCTGGACTCTAGATGGGAAAAGCCTTGAAATTGTGATGTATTGTGACATTTGGGGATTTTTGAACTCTGTTTCTAAGTTACACAACATAGCACTATTAAGAATCATCCATCAAAGTAAAGATGCCCCAGGGACCACCAACTAAGCAGAGAACTGTCTCTTGACTATGAATCGTGAACACTTAGAATTTGTTCTGTTTTTTAACTTTTTTTTAACCCAACAGTGGTTCAAATAGTATCAGTCATCACAGGACTCAAAAAATAAGAAAAGAAGCTAAAGGAAAATGATACCTAGTTTTTTTTTCTTCTTTGGCAACAAACAAGCTTCAAAGAATTTATAAGCAAGGTCTCCTCTTAAAGAATTAGGTAACGTAGGGTGGCTTTTGAAGGGGGATGCAAAGATGATGCTACTGGTTCATCCTAGACTGCCAGTCCCTGTGGTTTTCTAGTAGCTGGAAAATGCTAGCTATAAAATGTACAAAATGTAGCCACTGCATTCTTCAATACCAGATGTATGCACAAAATCTCTTTTTAATCAGGTGACATTACCTGACTCAGTTTGTGCATCTTCCTAGGTTTACTCAGTGACCACTGCCACCATCACCTCAACTCCAAATATAACCAGTTGTCTCATCCTCTTTGGGGGCATGGCTTCCACAGAGCCATCATAGCAACAGCCACAGCAACTCCATTGCAAAAGTTTGACCCAGCCGGATCCGTGTGGCTCTGGCTTACTTGGCAGGTACCTGGAGTAGCAGGTAACATCATCCACGAGTGTGGGTGAGTTACTGTTCCATAGGGGAATTTTGACCAATGAGAGACAGAATACAGAAGGGAGGTGACAAATTCCATGCCCTTCCTTCTGATCACCCACTAGAGGTTTCCAAGACCCAGTGGCACCTTACATATGGCCTTTTCAGAGATGTCTCCTGTGTCAAAGCAACCAGCTATACATGTTTATGAAGCTGTAGCCTGCTTGGTGATGCACTATCTTGTACAATAATCCCTCGGGGATTGGTTCCGGGATCCCCTTCAGTTCCCCAAATCTGAGGATTCTCAAGTCCCTTATGTAAAATGGTGTAGTATTTGCATATAACCTACGCACATCCTCCTGTATATTTAAATCATCTTTAGATTACTTATAATACCTAATACAATATTAATGCCATGTAAATAGTTGTTAGGATGTATTTTTAAAATTTGTATTATTTTTATTGCTGTATTTTATTGTTGCTAATTTGATTTATTCATTTATTTTGAATATTTTCAATCCATGGTTGGTTGAATCCACAAATGTGGAACCCGCGAATGTGGAGGGCTGACTGTATTTGCTTTCCTTGTTTCCTTGCTTCATTTCCCTTCTCTTCACCTTTGCTGCTCTGGAATTGCAGCCTCTAACAACACGTTCACACGTAAGCTTTGCCTCAGACACTGTTTTCTAGGGCTAAGACATTTATACTTTCTATGTTCACTGTAAGCCTGAACTAAATACAACTTTTTTTCTCTTTGGTTATCAACTTTTTAATTACTAGATTTCCACAAGATGGGAAAGCAGAGTTAGTCCCTGGTATTAGTGAAAGGATAGTTTAAGTCCATGGAGTATTTAGCTCTTCATTAATGCTATTACACCACCAAAGGCACTGATTTTCAAATTCTGCAACTGATGTGGTAGCTCGAGGGAAAACAAGCTTGGCGTTCCCTTCCAGCAGGCCAGAGGGCCCTGCCCTTTGAGATACAGTTGGTATTGGTCTCCTCCTCCTATATACCAAGAGGAGGAGCCCCCAGTTAGGGATTGTAGGAGGCTGATGAATTTGGATGGAAGAAAGTATAATTTGTCTGTCCTTCTTCCTTAAATACATGTCCTTTATCAAGAAGTAGTTCCAGTTTTAATATAGTAAATACCAATAGATACAACCCACATAGACAAAAGTTCTTTGGAATCCTCAATAATTTTTTAGAGTGTAAAGGTATTCTGAGACCAACAAATTAGTAGATATCTCCACGGCCTAGCATAATATCTGGAACAAAGAAGAGTCCCGTAGCAGACACCTACTTACTGGTGCCCATGTCATAGTCCCTTAGCCTACCTTACTTAGAAAACCACTGTTTCATGGTGCTTTGCAATTTGCAAATAGCTGGTAAAGAGACAGATCTGTTGAGTTACCACGCATTGCTCTGCTAGTATATCTTCTTGCTAATAAACAAGGAAATTATTACTTTGAAAGCTTAGCATTTCAACATTTGTGTTTCTAATCTCCTACTATAAGACTTCATTGTTCTTGATGCTGTTTTTTTCTTCCCAAAGTCCTGCCAACATAAATGTCCTAAACTTGAGCTCCATGGTGCACTGAGCTTAAAAAGCATATGTCCTACATCTGTCGTGGAAAATTTGGTATATAGGGAGCAATGAAGAGAACTATTACTCAGACTGAAATTTGGGCTTCCAATTCTATTTATTGAATATGATATAATTTTAATAGCTTAGCTATCTTCCCCATAAGAAGTTTTTCCCCCAATATTTAGGTAAAAAGAGTGATGCTTCAGTATTTTATATGAATAATACCTATTCTTATTTTCTCCTTTATCTAAGTTTTATCTAACACATTAGTATAAATGAAGTCAGATAGCACTAAAGCTGTACAATAATAAGATGTACCAAATGCTGAAATCTTTGGCATATAAATCATGCTAAGATATAGGACTCCAATAATATATGGTATGAATTTTATTTAGCTTTATGTTTTATAGAAATTGTCACAAAAATGTGGTATTTTCATTTAATTCAAAGTTTTATGCTGGAAATACTGTTTGTAGCACATAAGCTCGTAAGATTAGCTTATGACCAGGACTGATTACCAATTAGAAAATTGTATAACATCTAGAAAACCAATCTCATTCAATGGAAATTCGTCACTGGGGGATCTCTCTCTCTCCATCTCTCCCTCTTTGTCTCTGTCTCTCTGTATGTCTCTCTCTCTCTCTCACACACACTCAATCACTCATACACACACCTTCCTTAAAAAACCAAAAAACAGGTGAGCAAAATTAACCAGTTTTCTTTATAAATTTAAAAGAAAACTGAAGGTTTAATCTAGGACACTGATTCTTTCCATTTCAACACAATCATATAACTCCCCCCATCCCAAATAAGTCATAAAGTCAACGATCCTCCTAAAGTTCTCATGCTCACACACTGGCGGGCACACAGGAGTTGCGGTTTCATTTTCTGCCACCCCTTCTTCCGTTTCATTAAGCATCTACCGTATTCTTGGCATCACAGTAGCTTTAGGCATACAACATACAAAACAGACACCGACTCTGTTGTCACAGAACTTAACAGTCTAGTCCACCGCTAGTTTAGCAGATACAAAGTACTTTCAGTTTGCACAACTACCTCCTTACTAGAGTAAACTCCTCGAGACAGGGACTCACACTTTTCCATTTATTTCTCAATAGGTTTCTTGGTATATTAATAATATTTGTGTCAAATTGCTTTTAGCTACAACTATCAGAGTATTAAACTAAAAGTGACAGTCATCTGTGATGTACTTTTCTCAAGCCAAAGGTTGGTTAACAGATACTAAAGTAAAGCCAGATAGGGGGAGTAAGTTCTTGTGTTCTATAGCACAAGTGGGTAATGATAATTAACAACTTATTGTATATTTTCAAATATCTAGAAAAGCAGATTTTGAATGTTCCCAACACAGAGAAATAATAAATGTTTGAGGTGATAGATATGCTAATTACCCTGATTTTATCATTACACATTGTATACACATGTCAAAATATCACACTGTACCCCATAAATATGCATCAATTAAAAATAATAATAAAAAGAAAAAGGAAATCCAGAGGTAGCAGGCTTCAGTGTTGGTTTGGAAGCTTAACAATGTCTACCCCTTCTGCCATCCTCAGGTGTCAGGTGTCATGCTACCACTCGGAGCTACAAAATGACTGCAGTAGCTCTGAGTATCATATTCCCACATGACAAAGTCCAAAAGCAGGAAAGGAGATCTGTGGTCTCTTCACTGGCCTCTCTCCTTTTATCAGTTAAGGAAACATTTCCCAAATTTTTCTTTATTTCTCCTTGGCCACAACCAGGTCACTTAGTTACCCAGTTTCCCTGGCAGCTAGCTAGTGGTGGCTGAGTATCTGATATGGTCAGCTTCTCTTGAGCAAAGAAACAAAGGGGGAGGTGAGTGCCCACTGTGCAGGCAACCCACTGTGTTTGCCACAAAGAGGTATTCATATTTGTTAAATGAAGGCAATGGGAATAGAAGTAAAAAACCAGACTAGAGGATGGGGTAATAACATGGATGGCAAATATGCTTAGAATGATAGGAGTTAAGTCAAAGACTATGAACCACGTCCAGGTTGCCAAATCATCAATGAGTCTGTGTGCATTTGGGAATTTGGGGGAAGTTTCCTAAGATGATACCAATGATGACAGGTATAACAGCTACCTAAGGAAGGTTACCAGAATGACTGAAGATCCATGACTTCTCAGTGAACAGGGAAGAACCAGAACACTGATTCTGAGTTCTAGCTCAAGTTTTGAGGTCTTCTGGGAGAATGGGCAGATTCTTCTCAAGTGAGTGATCAAGAAATTAGTGTCTCCAGCTTTCAATTAGAGGAACAAAGTTTAGAGGTGGTGTATTTTGCTATGACGTATATAGGAAAGTTTATTTATAGAAAAATGGGAGTTGTCGTTGGCAGTGGAAGCAGTTGAGAGAATAATATATCAAAAAAAATGTGGCTTGGAGGGTGGGGAAGAGGCAGGCAGGCAGGAAGGAAACTGGGATGAACAAATGGGCAAAAATCAATTTCCTGCATGGTTTCTACTCCAGATGTTGGCAGGATGACAGGAATTCAAGAGAATGGGAAATCAGAGATAAAGAGGAAGGTTATGGTTAAACTTAACCAGCTCTATAAATTATGACTCTCTGATTCATGTCAAGTAAACCAACTTTAACTAATTTTTTTTTTTTAAAGAGGAGGGATATTGAACAGACTCTAAGATTAAGGCAGCTGGGCCTCAGAAAGTGACAAGGACCGGAGCCTGGTAAACTTCCAGAACTCTCCCACCTCTGTTTCTACACATTCAGATTGTTTTTCTCTGCTCTCCTAGGCTGTTGACAGAACATGGCCACCCCACACTTGAGTTTACATGTGATATTTTCAGCCATCCACTAACATGCTGACTTAAATCCAAGTCCTTGGAGAGGATCTGATTGATCCTCTTTAGGTCAGGTGGGGTCTACCCAGCCTCAACTAATGCCAGGAAGACACACAATTGTGTAACATAAGCATGGCTTCCAGGGGCTCACCCCTAAAATTGGAAGAAAAGACAGTTCCAAGAGAAAAGGGTATTATAATGTGCTGTGCAGACGTCCCAGGTAAGTATGATAGCACTCAGCCCAGAAGGATTTAGTGTAGGATGACTTGGCACTGCTCTGGTCTCCAGGAGTCTCTGGTGATTGCTGAGGTCAGCAGAGGGATTGAGTCTATCCCAGCCTCACGCTGGGTTTCACATTTCCTCCAGGTGTACTAGTGGATTTCCTGGAAGAAGTAGAACATCAAAAGGCAAGGCCAACTCCCAGGAGTTTGTCATATATGTCATGCAGAAGAAGGTGTGTGGGTGAGAGAGATGGGGGAAAGGGTGGAAGGAAGGGAGGAACCACACATCAAGAGCAGAGGTGACACTGGTTCCTTCACCAACAAGGACGTCCTGCTGGGCAGTCCTGCCACTGCAGAAAAAGAATGTGTAGATCTCACCTCAAGGATCTCAAAATATGCTAAAGGCAGAAAATGGTGTTTTGGAAGTGGCCAAGCACTGACTTCATAATTTTGAAGGTATCTTTTAGTAAATGCTATAGAAAAAAAAATTTTAACTTTAAATTTTAAAGTAATTAAATACCTCAGAGGAGCCAGTGATCTAGATCTGGTAAGATACCATGAGACAGTGGAAAGAACCCTGGATTTGAAATAACTAAGCCAGACTCGCAATTCTGGCTGCACACTCTAGCTGGGTTAACTTGAGCAAGCGCTTACTCCCTTTTTAATGAATAAGGAAAATAATGGCAGAGAGATTAAGATCCTTTTGACTCATGACTTTACAAGGCTGTTAGGATCTATTAAAACAGGCAAAAATAGCAGATGAGAAACAGCTGAACTCAATACCAATATTAGTAATTACCCAGAAATCAGAGGACAAATGTTCACATAATGACCAAAAGGAAAGATTCTCACTGCGGGCAACAGTCACTCTTTTGGCAAGGCAATGCCTTGGGGCTGGGGGAACAGAGCGGGATGGTGAGTACTGAAAGTGCAGGCCAGTGTTGTTCAGGCCAAGTATCAACTTGGAAACTTTCCCTTATAAGAAGACTATTCCTTAATCATCAAGCAGGTCTCTGTAGGAATTCTGGAGGCATAAAACCGGGTAGAAACACTTGCAAACTTGTATGGTATAAATGGGGTCAACTTGATCAAAAGTCTAATAACCTCGCAGAACAGCAGCCTGTTGCCTTGGATATAGAGAGTTCTCTGCCAAAGACTTGTCTTGTGGGGGTGAGGAGGGAGGTGGGAAAGGGTACAAAAGCCCTTACTCAATGTCCCTGGACCAGTTGTGCTCGGAAGCCAGTGGGTGGGGGTGATGTCCTAGAAATTAGTGCTTGGGGGTTTTTTTGTTTGGGCATACATCTGTTTGATCTAGAGGTCAGCAGAACCACAACAGGAACATCCAAACATAAACAGGCTTGCAGCCTGCAAGACAGAGCCTTGCACAGGGCAATCTGCTGGCTAATTTCAGCTTTTCCAGGAGCTACTTGGCTTTCTTCAGGCAAGCTCCTTGAGTCTTCTCAGGATCAAGCTACCCACATTTCCTAAGTTTTCACTTTATATTTATAGTCAAGGACCTCAGGATCCTTGTTTAAAAGATGAGACGGTTGAGCTAGATAGACCTTGAACTCTCCTTAGGCCAACAGTGCAGTCTGTGATTCTCTGACCAGTTCACTGGCCAGAAATACAGTTCTCTCTGAGAGTCCTTGTCTCAAGCAAGTCCTATAGGGCCATGGAGCTCTTCTAGGACTCTAGGATCAGGACTGTCAGGATGCTCTCACCCTTAACCTTGGCTCCTTTCAAATACACCAAGCAGTGAGGACATGAGTGGTGGATGGTGTACGCACCAGGATGGTTGGTGGTTGATCTAACCATGGGTCAGGGATGGGTTCAGAAGTGCAATTTTGCATTGTTCATTTTAAAAGAGGAAAGAGGCAGGAAGGATTAAGGCAAGAGGAGAACTGGGGAAGAAAGGATACTATGTTTAGAATAAAGGCTTAAAAAATCCACCGTGAGCCCGGAGGGGAATCCCGCTCTTTTTGCATGAACCTCGTTCCTCTTTTACATATTTCGGACAACAGGATAATTAGCTTAGGAGACTGAGCAACTTCAAGGCATTTGGAAGTCCCCTCTAGCCCCCATTTCAAAAGGAGGCTCTTAATTTTGTTCAAAGTCCTGACCACAAATGTGCTGAATCAGGCACTGGATGCCTTCTGCCTGCCAGCAGGAATGGGACTCTTGGAGGTACCACTTAGCAGGAAACCTAATTTACTTTCTGGTAAGAAAAACAAAGGGAATGACCCTAATTTTTGGACCATACAAGCCTTCTCAGATAATGGTCTGTCAACTGCTGGTTGTACAGTCAGACTTCTGCCACAGTCATTGCCACCCCTTCCCCTGTGAAGGGGGCCACATCCTCCTCAAAAAGAACACGTGTCAAACACAAAAAGAAACAGATGCCATGACAGTCAGACTGAAAGCTCCAAAAAGGAACCTTGGTTGAATTGCTATCTAAATCTTCAAAATTGCATTAACGCCACATAGCCATCATTTCCACCCTATATTATCACCACAGGTGTTGTCTATGTCCACAAAGTCTTACGGAGAACAGAAAATAAGTAAATGTGTTTCTAACCTGTTGGGGAATTAGAATTCGTTTCACAGAGTAGGAAAGCCTGTGAAGGAAATTGATTGGTAGCAGCAAGGCAACCTAGTAAGGACCCCAGTGGTTAGCATGTGGGCCCATCCAAACATAAGAGGGAGCCGAAACTACTGTCCTACCTGGAAGAAGAAGATAGTATCATTTGGGGTGACAAACCCAACTCCTAAGCTAACTAGGTACAAGTGACCCCAAAATGTTAAACTATGAAAAGGGTAGCAAGAGGTATTGATTTCCTACTGGGGAAGCTGATATCAGACTTTTCCCCATGCATTCTTGATTGCTTTTTATTATCTATGTTAAGGAGTATCTTTGTGGGCTATCCTCTCTTGTCCCAGGAACACCATGTTTTATGAGCCATTTTCGTAGATCACTCCATGGCAGTCTCCTGACCTCTCAACCCATTATGATCATTATGTTCACCTTGTTCGGAGGGTTCTTGGCCTCTGCTCTTCTGGCATCCCATTATCCACATGGCTGCCAGGGAGCCCAATTCCATAACAACATCTCCCACTGTCAGTTCCAGCACACAGAGGACAGCTTGTTGGCAATGCTGGTGTCCCCTCACCAGCACATTCATTATCACTTTGGTAAAAATAGTCCCACAGGCCCTGCTGAGAAACATGATCAGCTCCTATAGAGCAGATTGTGGTCTCAGGTCTTACACAATAGATCCATATTAGCATGATCCTTTCCTCAACAGCCTATCTAGGCTGCTCTGGCATCTCTACTTCATTTAATGTGGGCCATCAATTTTTCCAAGCTCCCAAAAGCCATCCTAGCCCTTAGGGTCCTTTCCAAGGCATTAAATCCTGTGTCAAGGGGGAGAGCCCTCATTTTAACAAAGTCCCTCATATCCAGATTTTTATCCCTCCCCAATTGGCCCAGCACCCTCTGGATCCATTCCCAGGTGTCCTCTTCTGGCTCCTGCCTGCATGTTAGCCAGACTCTGTAGCTCCTTTGGCATCCCTCACCCACCTTAATTAGCCTGGCACTTCCCCAAGAGCATTCTGCTGAGATTTGACCCTAACTATGGGTCTGATGCATAGGAGATTTGGGGGCAGAGCCTGAGGAGGGCAAGTGTCTTATAAGGCATGTATCTCACCTGAGGCTTCTGCATAGTCTTCAAGGAATGGAGAGGGAGATCTATCTTCCAACAAAGGGTGTGAACTACTTCTGCAAGCCCAGAGGCCTCAGGGAGATCAGAAGATTCAAAGTTCTCAAGTCCATTTCCCCAGATTTTCCCATTCCAAATCTCAAGGTATTACTCCTTCCCTATTAGGGTCAGAACTTTTGGTGTAGGATTCTTAACTATGCTGAGAATCCAGCCATCTCTGAAGTTCTGCCTCTGTTAAAATTAACTCCTGTGTCTGATCTTCAGGTGTGGGGTCAGAGCAAGGGTGACACAAGTAAAGCACCGAGGGTACAACGTTTAAGGAGATGCCCATCATCCGGGTCACACAAGTTACTGACTATGCACTGGCACAACTCTGAACACAAGTGCCTCCTGAAATTTTGTGCCCTAGGTGCCTCATTTGTCTCAGCCTAGTTCTGACTCTGTTCAGCTGTGTCTAACCTCCAGCTGCAGAGATATCGGTCTTTCAAAATGTTGTCAAGGAGGCTATGTGACTCTTGCACCTTTCTTTAAATCATTGGTTAATGAATCTGAGTGTGTCATTTTTTTCTTTTTAATAAGTCAATGGCACTTAGCAACTATAAGGATTGTGGAGTGGGTGTCTGTTCCTCTCTCCCCCATACCTCTCAAGTGCCCAAGTCACTGAACCAGCTAGAGCTTCGTCTTCCACCTCATCTCCTTCCAATTAGTTTTAGCAACCACCCCGTTCCAGCATGCCAGGGACTATCACTACTCCATGTAATCTTGCCGTACAGCTAGTGAGCAATTCCACTTCAGAATACCATCCTTAGAGTCTGCTTTCTCTACCAACTTAGTTTGGGTTCCCTAAAAGCAGCCCATAGATGGGGATTCTTAGGTGCTTAATCAGGTGAGCGCTCTTAGAGAAGAGAAAGTAAAAAGCAAGACGGAGCCTGCGAGAAAGGTAAGCAAGAGTATAGTCTCACTACGGGCTTGTCCCACAGGAATTCTGAAGCACAAATTGCACCACAAAACTAGTTTAACCTTGAGGCAAGGGGCTTGGCCTTTTGTACCCTGAGCCAATCATTGGCCAAGATCTGGCCCAGGAGTAAGGTTAGGGAGATTGGGGAGGTGTAGTGTAACCACCCATGGGCTTTGTTTTGCCCTGAGCCAATTCTCTGGAGAAGGAGGCAGTTGTGAGCTACTATTGGCCAACATTCCCAGCAACTGGATGGAGGGTACCTGAGTAGGGCATCCACCTTAAAGAAGTCATCCGTTTGACCAAAATGGAAAGTTTCTATTATACCTAAACTGCCAGAAAAAATACTAGCTGATGAGTCATAGGACTTATTTTAAGCTAAGCTCTGCCATTGACTAACTGGCCACTTTGTGTCTCAACTTCTAAATCTGTAGAATTAAAAGTAGAACAGACTCAGTTTTACCTGTGATTTCTAACCTCATTGCTTATGGTAAGTGGGATGGGTGTACTGTAGCATCATAATTACTAAGACTGTCACCTGTGGTGAACTGGGCTGGGATATAGGTAGAAGGAGATGGATTGGCTTACACAACTTATAGATATCAGGGAAATAAGTTTAAGAACCATAGAGCTGGTTGGTTATTGTTAAGTGACACTGATGCTCTCAAGGAAGAAAGTGACAGGTTCAGATCAACTAAGTATCAACTCAGTCACATGAAAGCTACAGGGCCTTTGCAGCAGCATTTAAAGATTCCATCTCCTGCAGTTTGAGGGCAGACTGTGCTGAAAATAAAACCCAAGACTTGAGTGTAGAGTATCAGAATTATATATAAAGCTAAATTCATAGTCCCAACAAATCTCTTATGCTAAAGTCTGGCCCTGTAAAAAAGGAGTGAGTAAAGACCCATAATAGGAACATCTTGAAGGATGCATTTAAGAATTCTAAATGCCTAGATTCCCCTGAACACTCTGGAGATAGCAGAAATGCCCCATGGTCCCTTGCTAGAGGATAACAGCCTCCCACTACCTAGAAACACGCAAAGGTTTCAACGGAGGTGGATCCTTTGCAAGATGATGTTTGCCCTTGTAAATATATGACCCCATCTCTCCTCATGGTTTCTAAACCAATTATGAGGATTAAGACCCAGCATAGCCCAATTAAGGAGGTACCATCCATGCTTTGGGAGGAAAAAAAGTTATTCACCAAAACAGTTTCAGAACCTGGCTAATACGTACTGGCAGAAATGGAGGGAATCTGCCTGGGAATGAATGTGGAGGGTGCTAGGATGGGACCTCCTAGGGGCAGGGGAGAAGGAGGGAAAGATAAGGGAGAGTTTATTGATGGGAGTGTGTGGGGGCACTCCCCAGTGACTCAGGACAAGTTTCACATATTCTTGCCCAAACCTTAAATTCTACTTCACTGCTTGGATGATTCATGGAAGCTCAAAAATAGAAGAAGAGGTCAAAGTCTTAGGGAATGGGCATGCTAGTTTGGACTTATTGCTGAAGACCAGAAAACCCACCACAGGGAGAGCTAGAGGACTCAAAACAATAAGGTACATAGTAGTGAGGGGTGCTATGGCATCTTAGAGAAGCTCACAATGGTATCTGTCCTCTGTGGGTTGGAACTGGTGGGAGGGGAAGCAGCTATGGAACTGGGCTCCCGGTGTTAATGGAGATAAATGATCTCGGGAAATATCAGAGGGCAAGTGACATCATTTATTCATCAGATGTGAAGTACCAATAATTACTTTAAAGGATGTAATATCCAAAATTTCAACTGGGAGCTCTGACCTGCAAGGACCAGTGGCAATGGTATTCTTTGGCAGGCAATATAGATATTACTTGCCATATATGACCAAAAATATAAAGAGCAGGCAAGCAGAAAGCTGATGTCAGGTGCTGCAATGAAAAATCACAATTCCTTATCCATTTTCCTGATCCCAGTCACTTCTCAGAAACCGGTCCAATCGATTGAAGAAGAGGCCAAGTCCCCTTGAGCAAGGACCTTGAAACACTATAGCAAGCAGATACACCAGCAATTCCTCCAATTCTTTCCCAAAGTTTCCTAAGGCTACTTACCAGAGTAAATATTTCCCTTTAAAGGGAATACCAAGAAATTTTGAGGGGTTGTTGAATACAAGGTTTGAATACATTGATCCAGGAGACCCAAAGTGTTAAGTCTATCTCATAGTTGGTCCAATGAGCCCATGGAACTATCTTATGGTCTATTCCCTGATCCCTGAGTGCATAGTTGAGATATACATATCTAACAGCTAGCAGAACATTTATATTGGCTCCTGGTCTATACAATAAGACTCATAAATGTAGGAGAATCTGAGTGAAAACTCCTAAAACTTTTCATCCCAGTAAATTTGAACCCAATCACATCCTGGTATTTCAGTGATTATTGACACCATCCAAAATGGAAAGGATGCAGTGGTGGTCTCTATCGTATCTCTATATCACATCACCATTTTGCCCCCTGAAAAAACCAGATATATCCTGGTGGATGATGGTAGACTAATGTAAACCTAACCAAGCTATTTGCCAGATGTGGTATTTTTACTCGAACAATTATTTCATTTGGTATGTGGCATTTGGCATGTGGCTATTGATCCCCTGCATGCTTTTCAATTCCTAGCAGAAAGGAGGATCGGAGTAGTTTGAATTCACTTGGAATGAAAAGAATTATGTATTCATGATCTTGCCCCATGCTCCCCTGCCACAATACAGTTTGAAGGGATCTTAATTGATCATTTCATAAAACATCATATGATCCACCAAACTAATGACATTATGTTAGACTTGAAAAGCTGGAAATGGTAAGTACCCAGGACAGCCTGAGACACAAGCACACTAGATGGTGAGACAGAAACCCTACAAGAGATCAGGTCACTGCCACATTGTTAAAGTTTTAGGGGCCCAGGGGTGTGGGGTGTCCTGGGACAGCTTCTCCTCATACCACCAAGAAAGATGCATGGTCCTTGGTAGGCCTCTTTGGATTCCCAAGAAGCCACACTTGGGAATACTACTCTGACCCATCTGTTGGGTAATCCAGAGGAGGAACCAGAGGCAGAGAGAGCTCTGCAGCAAATTCAGGCTTTGGCCCATTATTTCTATTGCCAGGAGAGCAAGGTTGGCTCTAATATGGGAAAGACTAGAAGTATCAGGGCATCAATATTCCCAAGAGTGACCTTCAACCAATGAGGAATGGGGGTGGATGGATAAATGCCTATTTTTTGTTTCTCAACAGATAATTCAAAGTGTGTTCCACACACTCAGTCTCCAGTGGGACTGAGTCCTAGTTGCTGATAGTAGTAACCCACTAATTAAAGCTTGTTTTTTGTTTTGGTTTTTTTTGGTCTTACTCTCTTCTCTGTCTCACCTTGACTCTCTTCACTGTGCTTCCTGGGATCTCCTCCAAAATAAAGTAGAGCATCCAAATCCTTGTTTCAGGGTCTGCTTTCAGGGGAACCCAATCTAAGGCAAGGTGCACCGTGGCTGGAATCCAGTGAGCGAGGGGGAAAGGGAAGGAGAGGAGCTTTAGAAGCAGGTAAGAGCTAGATCTGTGGGAGTCTGTAGTACACAAAAGGTTTGTATTTAATTCTAAGGGCAATGGGAAGTCAATGACATGTTCTAAGTACAGAGATGGAATGAATAAATTAAGTTTCTAAAAAAGATCATGCTGGATACTTTGAAAAAAAATTATTTGATAGGAATAATTATGATTCTGAGAGGACAGTTAGGGAGGAATAAGGGTGCTTAGGTGAGAAAGGTGACAGTGAAGAGGAAGGAATGGCCGAATTCCAGATATTTTAAGAGAGATCCTACAGGACTTGCTAATGGAGTGGTTACAAGGGCTGAGGGAAAATGATGGTGCCAGTTCCTGAAATGGGGAGGATGGGATCGAGGCATGATTCAAATTTCAGATGAAATATTTCTTCTCCTTTATTCCTGATCCCCTCTGCCTAATAAGCTCTCAGATCCAGGTTCTTTTGGACAGGTTGCGGAGGTGGAGTATGAGAGTATTCCCTTCACAAGTTGGGCAAGTACATAGGCTGGGGACAAATGTTTTCATTTTGTTTCTGTCATACTTATATTCTAGGTACAATAATAGAACACTATTGCCTTCCCCAGGTTCATTTTATTATATAACACACAGTTTCCTAAGGACAAAAATATTCAGTTGCAAACTGTAAGGATCTTGACTCTTAGCCAAGTTACACCACACGGGCTGCTGGAAGTGCATATTCCAACAGGGGAAAAGTAATTCCAAGTTGAGTCATGTCCTCCTCATGCAGTAGAGGAAATGGTCAGCTTCCTGGACAGCACAGGCTATCTAAGGGAGAGAACAGATGGCTTGTGCATTATTAACTCTGCAGGGCAAGGGAACACTGGAGAATGGTCCAGAAGACATCATTTTCTAGACAAAACACAGAAGTATTTCAGGGAGTCTGCCTTCCCAGCCAGCTCTTCAAACCTCCCCCCTCCACTGGACCCATGGTGTCCTAACTTCACCCAAGGAAGGAAAAGCTCCCTTTTAAACACTAGGGAAAACTACAGTCCTACTGGCATTAGCTCTAGGCCAGCAACCACTAAAGACTTATATTAAGCAACGGGAGAAATTAGAGAGGTTTAGACTTGGGAGTTGTGAGCCATACAAGGAGCTTACCTCATAGAAATGTGTGTAGGCATTACATGTGTAACTTTCACTGCTGTAAATCACACCAGACATGGGGAGGTTGGGGAAGGAGTGGGCTCCAGCAGGACAACCCCTAGTGAGCTAGGGCATTCCAAGTACAGTCCCTTTCAAGATTTCTATACTGTGTGTGGTGCAGAATGGCTAACATTGAACTACTGGATGACTTGGAAGAGGCTCAAATATCTCCCAGAGCCAAATCTTTATTTTTACAGAGCAGACTCTATATCCCTATTGAAGGTCAAAGATTGCTCTAAATGCAACCTGAATTGCACAGACTCCTTCCCCCAGTGGGATTAATGTGTCACATACCTCACAGTACTATCAATCGTCAACCCACACTCTATTCATCATCTGCTTCTAGAATGAGTGTTGGAGCCCACATTTGCTAGAACTGGACCAGTCACAGAACCATATGCCCATGGGTCACAACCCAAAGATGTAGCAAAACCTCTGAATCTCTACTTAGCTTTACCTTAGGACAGATGACATTGCTTGGCATAGTCAGGGGTGTGGCAGATGCTGTTGATCCCACCCCGGGTTTCCCTGGCACACCTCTGAGCTGGTCTGCAGCTACAGTGGACAGCCTTCCACTTCAAGCATCTATCTGAACTTCCCTGCTTGAGGGTTTTCTCTGGTGCTACAGGTGCTTGCTTCACCTGTACACAGAGAAGCCTGGAAGCACCAGGGATTTAATGCCCCCAGGGATAACCCTTGACCAGTGATGGATGGGAGGCAGTGGAGAAATACTTCAGCTTCTCCATCCCTTGGTGAGACAGTTCTAAGGCATATTCTCAGCACATGCTTAGAGAGTCCCAGTGGGAACTGAACCTTAGTTGCCCTTAGTGGTATCCTTCTCAACATACACTGGATTGGCTTTCCTCCCACAGCAGACAGGAGAGGCACCGTCCAAATCTAGGGAATGTGACCAGCCACTCCAGCCATCCAGCTCCTTCAGGGTCTTAGTCCAAGAGTTGCCTTACCTGAGGCCATGCCCTTCCTGGGCAGCCCACACCTGGTGACAACATGAGATGAGGGTACAAAGGCATGGCCATTTTGGTCCCATGCAGGATGATGTTGATGGCAGTACTTCCTCCAGAGCTCCCTGCCAGGTTGGCCAAGGCTTTATCAGGCCTGCGTCAGTCCTGCTTCTTCTTCCCTCCTTTCACAGATGGTAATCCTTAAGAAACATCTTTCAAATCAGGTCGAGTCGTGTCCTTCCCTAAGATGCGACATTGCCAATATTAAAACCATCCTCACCAACACCCGATGACCAAATAGACAACTCTAGGAATGAGCCTTCCTAGCGCGTGGGACCTCCTGCTGTTTGGCCTACACACGCATTCCACGGAATGATCTTTGGCCAACAGGGGAAACTGAGGACTGGGCTCTGATTTTTTTTTTTGCCCAGGTTCCTTTCTGGGGGGGCCTGGTGGGTCGCACCTACAGGTGATGGAGTCTCAGTAAACAGGTTTTTATGATGAGGTTTGCTTCCCGACCTGGTTCTGGTGTGGCTTCACATGGGGGAAGACCCTTGTCTTGACTCGGGCATTCCTTTCCGCTGATTCCTGGTCTTTGGAGGGGGCCTGTCTCTTTCGGCCAATTGTCAGCTAGGGGATCTGTAGACCCACCTATAACCTGTAGGCCCCCCCTTCAAGATGGTCTGCCTTTTCACCTCTTCAGGCCAAACCAATGTACGCCGTCCATGTACACCCAACTTCCCAATTTTTCTAATTTTTAATTTTACCCATACCTTACCCTTTTCTTATATGTATATGATACAAAGGGTGTAATGTTGGGCTTGCTCAGGGTGGGAACTTGAACGATGTATGGAAAGGAATGGGGTAGATGAGGAATCCCGAGGTTGCAAAGATAACTCTGAACGACAAAGGTGGGGATGGAGTCTGGAGCCGGCAGGAACTGGCGGCTGTTCCAGAGAGAAGTCCCCCCCCACACCCCCCAAACTTTCATCCTAACCTTCTATAAAAGTCGCCACTCTCCCCTCCTCAGGGTGGACGCCCTTTTTGGCCTCCACCCACCTGCACCCAGGTGCCCAAAATAAACGGCATTTTACCACAAAAAAAAAAAAAAAAAAAAAAAAAAAAGAAACATCTTGCACCCTAAAGTCTGCATAGCACCTGCTTCTAGAAAAATCCACAACACCTTTCCAATCCCACTCTCCCAACTCCTTCACTTGTGCCAACCAGGACCACAGATCAACCCTCTGCACTCAACTCCTCAGCTGTTTGGAGGGGACTCAACTAGGACCAGTAGGAAGGATAACAGTCCTTCCTCATTCCTAATTTTTCCTTCCACATAGAAGTAGCTCCAATAGCTGACACACTAGGCTTTTCTCTCCCCACCCATTCCCTCCTCCCTGAAAGGGTAAACTGGGTATGTATAGCCCTGCTTGTTCCTCTGTCCTTTCAGGGGACAGGCTGTACACAGGAGGCACATGTTCTTCCCCATTCCTGCACGCTGTCAGTTTTCCAGAGACAACCCATGACTTTGAGAGCCCTGTAGTGGTCAGTGTTGCTGGATTGGCTGTCTAAAGTGTCTAATTCTGTGGCTTAGTTTGAGAAGCCACTTGCCTGCAGATATAAGTCACATTCTCCAATGTCTGGTTTATCAGTAGGAAAAATGCTATGTTAGCCACCGTCTGCTGACTTTTGTTCTGTGTCTGTATTGTTTAAGAACTCAGGCAAGGAAGAAAACGATCATTTAGAAGGATCCACCAAACCCCTTTATTCACCTCAGGGGCAAGTTCCGGCTCTGATGTGAGGTCACCTAGTTGTATCCAGGCAAGGAGAGTGTAGTGGCCATGGAAGTGCCCCACTCAGATGTCCCATTCAGAAACCAGCTGCAGGGAACATAGTTGACCAGCAACCTCAGTGCTGTCCCTTTGGATCCACTGTGTCATTCCCTAGTTAATGGGACCCCCAGCCAATGACAGAGCACAGAGCAGGAGTGCTAAAGCCAGACCAGTCCCACCTGCCTGATGCAGGTTTCATCCAACAGGAAGTTTGGGCTCAGGGACTCCCCATCAGCCTGGTCATGACTCTCTCGAACTGCACTGCAGTCTGAAGCTTCCTACCCAAACCTTCCTTCCCTCTCTTCTTTCACATGTGTCAGATCAGCATGATGGTCTGAAGGCTCTCCCTGCCTACAGCAGCTCCGTTCTCCTTTGCACTTCAAAGGCATCTCCCCTTCTCACGCATGTCTAATCCATCCTGGTGTCTGATCCATAGAGAACCTGAGCTGACCCAGAGTAAGTGTCAAAGCCGAAGAATGCAGGACAGGATTGTCAGGGTGGTGCTCACTCCTTGGTGTCAGAATCCTACTTTGGGTGGCCCCTTTGTAAAATGATATCAGAATCCTGAGCACTCATGTCTTAATTGCAGGGTTTTTCCATAAAGGCTGTACATTTTGTGAAGAAACTAAAAACAGTTTTAAAGGCCTAAGTCCCCTACGTCCCGAGAACCTTCAGAGCATCTTGGTCAGGCCTTGAAAAAGGCAATTACCATATGCAGCCATTCTTATAGGCCTAACTAGAATCTGAACTTTCTTTTCTCCCCCACATGGAAGCCCTACGGGCGTCTTTCAGCCATTTCTAACTGGGATAGTACTGACTGCTCAGAATAAACAGGCCTTTTCTGAAAGTAGTGCCAAACTTTCAGCATGTTATTTTTGGCTCAAATAGTCCATACCCCATTAGAAGGGAAGGAGGGTGTTGTGTAATTGAACATACAACAACTAACTTTGGAAAGGAAGGTGAGTTTGAGTTCTCATTCACAACTGAGTGATGATGAGGAGACCACTTATTCAGAGCCATAATTTCCTATTCTGCAAAATGAAAAGAACTCCCAGAGCTTTTTGTAAAGTCAGAGAAGAATGTGAATGTACTTTGTAAACTGTAGACCAGAGGTTGTACAATGGTGTCAGTGGGGCAGATCTGGTTTATAGATGTGTATGGTTTGGCCCACACAGGATTTTTTTTTTAATCTGAAATTTTTACAGAATATCTGGCTTTCTTGGTTTCTTTTGAAAAATCTTCCATGACAACAATCCAATGGCAGGGAATAACAGCTTCCTCCTTATAGAGGGTGTTTTCCCCAGTTCCTGTGTCCCCATAACTGCCCTCACTCCCATTCACTGAGACATTACCCGTTTACGTTACCTGCCGGGCCCCTGTAGGTGTCTGAGTTTGGGACCCTGAGGCAGAGCATAACGAAAGTGTTCATCATCTGTGAGGGGACAGTCAGGTTCTAATGGAGAAGGTCCATGAGAGAAGATGGTCTGTCATCACTCAAGATGTGGGCCAGGAGGTGTCGGCCCAGTATACCTGAGAGCATTTCAATGCATAACTTCCCAGAGCTGCAACATCTCCCCACTGTGGAGCCACTGTGCTTGGAGAGTTACTAGGGTTTTAGGAGCTCTGTGCCAGGAACAGGGATGAAGACCAAAATATGTACTACTTATAACAAAACACAGTATCACAATCCTATACCATGTATATTCTTGGACTGATGGATTCACAGACAGGCAGGGCCCATCCAGCACCACTTGAATGTCATCTTCCTGTGACCACTGTACATTAGTGTTCCAAAGAAGAACAACCTAAATACAAGGACTGGGCGTGTCTCATTTCAGGGTTCATGGAGTATAGATTTATTACATTAGTTCAGATTTGGAATTATTTTGGTCAGACATAAACTACCCCCAAATGGGAACAAGAATTATCACAGTATCTTGTATTTCACAGGCCTGTGCCTTAGTTTGGTTTCCCCTTGAGAACGCAAGACAAAAATGCATCTAATTTATCTGAGAGCGAGAGGGAACTCTGGTAGGAGAGGGGATGGGAGACAGGGAAGCAAAGTAGCCAATAAAGTGCATTTTATCAAGCCAGTTACTACTGTGGGCAAGTGCAACATAATTCCAAGGAGAGATTCTGTACCCTGGTGGTGAGCATAGTTTACATTTCACTGGGACCCTTTCTGTGTTACCAGGCGAGAGTGTTCTTACTTTGGAGACCAGGATCTCTAACCTTGCAGAGCCCAGATCTGTGGTGATGAGAAGCACAATGTTCCCCGTGTGGGATGTTGAGGATGATGATGAGTAAAGCCACTCCTGCCTCCAATCCTTGCTTCCTGGTCCAAATGTGCTCCCTGTTGGAATCACAGTAGATCTCTCAATAGTGCATACATACATTCTGGGAAAAGGCACCCATCTGAGCTTCAGCTTCAGCTCTGCCTTCAGCAGGCCTTTCCAAAACCCTATGAGGCCAGCTGCCTTGGGATGGTATGGTTTGTGATATGACCAAGGGACCCCATGGTCAGGGGCCCACACCTGCACCTCCTTCACTGTAATGAGAGGCCTTGGTCAGATGCTGTATTGTGTGGATCAGGCATTCTGTAATCCCCTGGAGAGTGGTGCTGAATGAACTGCTAAGGGCAAGAAAGGCAAACCCATGCCAGAGGTAAGCGTCTATTCCTATGCAAAGGAGTCACTAGTCTTTCTGGAAAGGAAGGGCTTCAGAGTAGTTAATTTGACTCCAAGTGGCTCAAAAGCAGCACAATATCAGGGGCTCAGTATTAGCCTCTGTTGCTGGCAGGTTGGACGTTCAGAAGCAGCAGCAGCTAAGTTGGCCTTGAAAAGTGTGAGTCTACATTGTTGGGCCCACACATAGCCTCCATCTCTGCCACTGTGGCCTCTCCTTTTATATACACATCATGCTATTTCTGGGGTGGCAGATGCCAAAGGCTGGCAAGCAGTAACTGGCAGAGCCATTTTGGCTCCATCTGGGGATGCAGCAAGGGATTAGGACTTTATTGGAGTAACCACTCTCAGCCTTCTCATCCACTTGTTCTTTCTTCTCTGTACAGGTATTAATATCCTCATTGATTTCTCATGTATCTTACTTCTACAAATGCTGTATTCTATTGATTACACATCTCCTTAACTCTCTTCAGGTCATTCCCCCTTGGCTGCCATTCCAACCTTGCCTGGCATAATAATAATCATGACACTCTGGCTTTTGGTGGCTGAGGGTTGCCGCCTGGCCTTTTTTGCTTCAGAGACCCCACTGTCCCATTGTTAGCAATAAGCCAACATCTATAACTGCACCTCCTACCGTCTGTAATTGGCCTGCAGAAGACAGTAACTGTTGAACTTCTTATGATGCTCGTGCCTCTGTTGCCAGTGCATCCTTAGTGCCCTTGGTATATGGGTGTCTTTTGGGCTTCCCATGGAACATAATCCCATGGTAGGTCCTTAGTCATCACAAAATATATTTAATCCAGGCTGCCCATGTCCTTGAGCCTTTAGTTCCTTCTTCTACTGTCACTGCAATTAAGGTGTTTCAGCTTGGCTCAGCATGAGCCTTTGCATTTTTTAGGCTTCTAGGAGCCCTTATAACAGTAAGTTTACCTAATCCTCTGAGGTCCTTGCCAGGGTGTTAAATCTAGTATCCTGAAGTAGTACTCCCAAGTCAACAAACTCTCCCTTAGCCAGTCTTATGTTCTGTCCCTCTTGATCTAACACACTCAAAATCCAAACCCTTGAGTACCCTCCTGGCCTCTGCCAGTTCACACTAACCAATTCTTGCAGTTCCTTTGGGGTAAGGTCCCTTTCTTACCTCATCAGGCCCAATATGTCCACGGCTGGGTTATGCTGTGACTTAACACCAGCCATCAGCCTGGTTATCGGAAAAGTTGAGGGTTAAAGCATGAGGTGGATCCCCTGTTGCCTTGTGGAGAAGAGGACACTGCAGGGCGGGAGCAAGGGTATGTTAGTCAGGGTTCTCCAGAAAGAAAAACCAATGGGATGGATGAATAGATAGATCAGTATAGACAGATAGATATTTGAGAGGGGATTTCTTAGGGAAATTGGCTTATACAATTATGAAGGCTAAGAAGTCCCGTGACAGGCTGTCTGCAAACTGGAGAACCAGGGAAGACGGCAGTGTGGCTCAAAGTCTGAGGACCTCAGAACCAGGGAAGCTCATGACGTAACTCTCAATGCACACCTCAGCCTGGGGGCCTGGAGTCCAAAGGCTGGAGAACCTACAGTTCCGATGTACAAGGGCAAAAGAAGAAGGGTATTACCCCAGCTTCAGGAGAGAGAGAGAAGGCAAATTCATCTTTCCTCTGTCTTTTTGTTCTATCTAGGCCCTCAGTAAAAAGATCAGTGGTTGCCAGGGATTCAGGGATGAAGAAATAGAGCTCAGAGGTTTTTTTAGGGCAGCGGAACTATGATACTATAACGGTAGATACGTGTCATTATACTTTTGTCAAAACCCATAGAATGAACAACACAAAAAGCGTACCACAAGGTAAACTATAGACTTTTGTTAATAGTACTGTAGCAATATTGACTCATCAATCATAACAAATGCGGTATACCTGTGGTCCCCAACCCCCAGGAAATGGACCAGTACTGGTCTGTGGTTTGTTAGGGACCAGGCCACAGAGCTCCGCTGCCCCCCCCAATCCATGGAAAAATTGCCTTCCATGAAACTTAGGAAGGGGGCAGCACAGCAGGAGGTGAGCAGCAGGCAAGTGAGCAAAGCTTCATCTGTATTTATAGCTGTTCCCCATCACTGGCATCACTACCTGAGTTCCACCCTGTACCTCCCCCACCCCGGGCCCCCATCCATGGAAAAATTGTCTTCCATGAAACTGATCCCTGATGCCAAAAATGTTGGGGACTGCTGTACTATACTAATGCAATATGGTAACTAATTCAATAGGTGAAACTTGGGGAGGGGGTGGTAAGTAAGGGAGTTTCTGCTAAATTTTACTGAAAATCTAAAACTACTAAAAAAAAGTCTATTAATTAAAAAACTAAAGGCAAAATAAAGACTTTTTCATATAAATTAAAAAACAACAACAAAACAGGTAGCAGGTGGGATTTGGCCCTCAGGCTACATTTTATCAACCTGCCCCACCCACCCCTATAGACTATCAACTCATGCCTCATAGAACAACCAGGATGGGGTCTTCATTGCCAGCTGGAAAGTGAGGTTCCAGTCCCCAACACTATCTCTATCACTATTTCTCAAACCACCCTTAGTAGCAATCGTGTCAGTTCTGATACTCCAGGAGTAGGCCAAGGTGGAATTAGGAGTGTTAAGAGACTTGTTCAGGGATAATATCTACAAAAAATAAAGGGGAGAAAGTCGGATAGGGCTTGGAAAGCTTTTGGACCCTGTTACATATACTACACCATCTTGGCCAACCCCAGGAGGCTCTGGAGCAAAGACTACCCACTAGAGGAGTTCTTGGTTGGTCAAAAATGGCCAGGCAGGCCCTAGTATCCCAATTGTACTAACTCATTGGCTGGGAGCTGCCCAAAAGCACTGCAGAGAGAGGCTATCAGCCAGTGGCTCTATTCATAGCTCCATGATAAGTCCTTTCTTGAAAGGAGATCTGAGCAGGGCACCTCCATGGCTGCCTCAGGGTGCCAGCATCTTAAGGCAATCTCCCTCAGCCTCCGAATCGGAGCCTCAGTTTGATAAGTTCTAGGTAAGCATAGGCCTCCCCTACAATCAAGGCAAAACCAACGCGTTTAAAGAGTGAGAAAAGTGCAGTTGCAGATGGCAGCAAAGACAGCCCCGGCACTAGGATTCATCTGCTCCTACAAGATTGAGAAGAAGGACAAGAAAAAAGTGCCCCATCAACTGAGGAATCATGGCCAGGCTCAAACAGAAAGTGTGCAAAGCAAGTTAGAGGCTTATTCTCCTACTGCCTCACTAATGGAGGAAACTTAAAACACTGAATGGAAGTTCCTGAAGTCAGCAACTATCTTCATCTCTGGTCCTCTCTTTCCACATCAACTGAATGGTGCCTTGCTATGGTTTTGTAGCTCATGATGTACTTTCTCCTCACTTACTTCTTTGAATTATAGGGTTTTGTTTTTTTCTATGTAACCAAAATCTCCTGAACCTAGGGGTTGTGTCTTAGTCTGAGTCCCAATCATAGTCTGTTTGGGCTGTTATAACAAAATGCCATGGACTGGTCAGCTTATAGACAACAGAAATTTATTTCTGTTTCTATTTACTTATTTCTCACAGTTCTGGAGTCTGGAAAGTCCAGGATCAAGGTGTTGGCAGATTCGGTGTCTGGTGAGAGCTTGTTTCCTCCTTCATAGATGGCCATCTTCTCACTGTGTACTCATATGATGGAAGAGGTAACTAATCTTCCTCTGGCCTCTTTTTTATAAGGGCACTAATCCCAATCATCTCCCAAAAACCCCATCTCCTAACACCACCACCTTGGAAATTAAGATTTCAACATGAATTCTGGGCAGACACAAACATGTGGACCATAGCAGTCCCCTAAAAGCAGAGCATGAGATAAGCACTTGGGATTGCCTTCTAAATAAACTGCCTGCACCCGGGAAACAGGAGTGAAAAAGAAAAACAGACAGGGAAGGAAGAAAAGCCAACATGAGGTGCATCACTGAAGTCCACACTCCAGCTTTCCACCTTTGAGGAAGGATACGTATGCTTCTCAGACTTGCCAGGAACAGTAACTCCTTAGCTCTTCCAGGCTGCACATAGAAAGATGCTGGATTGGTAAAAGCCAAGGCTACCAAAAGAGAGCCAGTGTGAGCCTGGTGGGGAGCATACTTCCCATATGAAGCAAGACATAAATGGCCACTACAGGTGGGTCTGAAGTCATAGGTGGTTGAGGGCACGCAAGGTGGAGGCATCTGAAAACTGTTCTGGCCCATCTGATGCCAGCTCTGAGCACTCAAAATAAGTCATTCCTTTTGGTTAAAGCAGTTCTGTTTAAACAAAACACAATGGTGCATAAGGGATGACACATTGATCTGGATGTGAGCTTCTCCAACAGCTTAAGGAATTCAGAGGAAATTCTACAGTTGGCAAGTTAGGGGATAACTAAAAATGTGATATTATGAAAGTAAAACACTAAAGTAGAAACCCTTGAAGACATGTTTTACCGGGATCTGGCCCCACCACAGGGCTTTCCACGGTTACCACTGGGATGTCCCAAAGACCCCTCTAGCCACTAATACCATTACAACTAAAAAATTCTTACTGGCCTTTGATTCTGATTATTTTGTCCCACAGTCTGTCTCCCTGCCTAGTGCTGGCTACTCCCCCAGGTGTTTTTCTGTCATCCATGTGGCTCTGAAGCACAGATATGTAAGAAGGCCAACATTGGTCTTGCTTCTTGGTATTAGGAGAAAACAGTACCCACAACAGACATTGCAGTATTTCAGATAGACTTCAAGAATGACTCATGTTCTGCAGTTGGGTGTCCAGAAGGATCAGGGGGAGATGAAGTGCCAATTTCTTCAGCCCCATTTCCCCTGACAAGGTTAGGAATGGATGTGACACAGGTTGGTTCTCCTCAGTTCCTCGATCACCATCACGTAACCGTCTCACAAAGGAGTGCTTCAGAGAGAATTTACTGATGTTCAAAACTCCTACATCTCAATGTGTGAGCCCATGGGACCGGAAAGAGTATGTAGGTCCAATTTACGTTTACATAAACTAGATTATATAGTTGTTATGATCAAAGTTAACTGGACTAAATCAGAAGTCCTGGGAGCCAGAGCTGGTGCAGCTCAGATCTGAGTTGTTTGGGGCAAGTAATTTACTCATAGGTTCAAGAGGAGCTTGCTGGTAATACAATGTGTCCCCTTAGGTACTGATTATCAAATGAAATTATAAAAAAATGTGTTTTAATAAGTATAAACCACTTTTCTAGTCAGTTATTTTCTTAGATATTTTCACTTCCAGGCAAATCACCAAAGTTCACTGGGTTTGTATCTTAGAACCAAAGTTGCTATGGAAATACTGACATGGGTTATTTTCTTTCTGTGGCACATAGTATCTCCTAGCTCATAAAAGCCCCCCCCCATTTCCATTCTAGTTGATCTCAAAGCAGCTCATATAAGCCAGGCACCATCATGCTTTTGGCAAGATAGCAGCCTCCAAGGAGGAAGGACCCACACAGGTAGATCACTGAACTATTCACCACTGTCAGGAACAACCCTCCCAAGAAAGCTAAAAGAGGGCAGGTGCCTTAGCCAGAAAACAGAGATTCAAGAGAGCAGGGATCATCATCTGTGTCTTGCTCACCTGCTGCCAGCCATGCTAGCTCAGTGTACATTTTTGGAGCACAATCTATTTGTTTAGTGAGGGAGGGGAGGTCAACAGAGCCATAAGTGCTGATGCTTTGAAATGAGGTCCCCACAATTCCCGACTGACAGAACTTGTCTTTTCTCTAGGCTCACTGGAAGTTTGCCTAGGTTGTCTAGGTTGTCTTCTAAGACCTGCAGCTGTTGGTCCAACTCTTGCTTCTCCTCTGTCTTTTCTTTGCTCTGCTTTCATCCTTCAGCATCTCCTCCCCCTCTTGAGGTCCTTTCTGCTAATCAGTCTCTGATTGGGTCCATTAGCTGAGCCTGGCCATTAGGCCTCCCAAGAACTATCTTTACCAACATCTGTAGAACCCAGATATCCCTCTACAGCTACTTGAGTCGGTCACTGTGGTTGGTCTTTCCCTGAATGCCCTCTCAGAAGCTGCCCAGTGTGACTCCATCCAAGCCAAGGTGCCCAAAGCTCAGGAAGCCCTGCTGTGTGATCAGCTGCTGCCATCTCCTGGCCAAAGCACTGACCTTGGGCCCAAGAGGCCTGCCCCTGCAGTTTACCCTTAACTATGTGCTCTCCCCATCTACACTGCCAACCAGGATTAGAGAGGTGTTGTGACCACCCACATCTTATAAGGCATAGAAAAACTTAGAGAATTAGTGGATAGTATTGCCGTGTGGACCCATCTAAAGACTTCCTCAGAGTCCAAACACATCTCCTCCACAGAGGAACATCAGCTCTGGAGTCTTAGATCTCATTACTTTGTCTTCAACTACCTGGTCAAATGAATCATCTAAAAGGAATCTTAAAAAGTACTGTCTTAATTTTGGACACTTGTCTTCACAGGACTTCTAAACGGCAGTCTCTCCTGGTAACCAGGGTTAAGTTGGGTTTCCGTATAGTAGCTGTGGAGTTAACTTTCTGATGGATGACTCTGTATAAATATAAAAGTCTTCTGTTGAATTGCTAATCCATTTGGTAGATGGACCCCAGCATGCATACAGCCTACTTTCCCAAATGACAGATTCAACATTTCTACCAAAGCTAAGAAGCAGAGACCAAACTGCTAACTATCCATTCCAGCCCAAGTTCTAAGCCAGCTGACTCTGTAGATATTATTCTCTCCCATGCATTCCCCGTTCCCAGACACTAATGACACGTGGGATCCTCATGGCTGGAGCTGACTCTTGCCTGTAACATTTGCCAGGACCTCTGGAATCACCAGCTCTGCTTTAGATATTCCCTCAGGATCACTAAGGAGAAAGATCTTTACCCCCCTGGCCAGAAGTACTCAGATATCAGAGGGCAGGTAGAGTGTCTGAAGCTGAGGCCTAGGCCTTTAGAAGCTCAATGGAACTGCCAAAGGTAGATTTCTAGAAGCGGGCAAAAGAGCCTATTATGGACTGAATGTATCCCTTACCCAATGTATATATTGAAGCCCTGACTCCCAATGTGGTGGTATTTAGAGATAAGGCATTTCGGGAGGTAATTAACATTAAATGAGGTCATAAGAGTGGGGCCTTAATCCAATAGGGCTGGTGTCCCTCATAAAGTAGGAAAAGACACCAGAAATCTATCTCTGTGCTTATGCACAGAGGAAGGGCTACGTGAGGACACAGCAAGAAGGTGGCCATCTACATGCTAGGAAGAGGGGCCTCACCAGAAACCAACTATGCTGGCACCTTGATCTCAGAATTCCAGCCTCCAGAACTGTAGGAACATAAATTTCTGTTGTTTAAGCCACCCAGTCTGTGGTATGTTTTTATGGCAGACTAATACAGAGCCTATAGTCTAACAAATCTAAATGTGTAGGAATTTGGCTTTAGCTTGTAATTGAGTATTCAGTTGACTTGGGAAATTAAAAACTTCTAGCTTTGCCTGCATGGACCAAGGCTACCCCAAACAAAAGAGGGATGGAGATTCATCTGGATCAGAGCTCTTATTAAGCTGCTTAATTACCATAATGTTAGATATTAACTTCACCCCATCCTTACTTGATTTTTTTTAAAGGTATTGGATCAACGTTGAACAAATAAAACAATTCTTCCCTACACCCTTCCTAGAAATTAATTTCAAAGCGTCTGCTGCTTCTTTCCAAAAGACTAATTGAGAGAAGTGATGTTTATGAAGAATTGATTGGAGGTCACGCAGCACATCCAGTTCTTGTTATTCCACATTCCACCCGTGGGTTGAATGGGACCCTCACGTACTTGGACAGTATTTTCTTGGCCTCACCCTCACGAACAATCACATTTGCTGGGTTATGTTTTGGGGTTACGCCTTCAGCTTTCATCAAGGGATGCTATGAAAAAAACAGGCTAATGAAATCCATTATTCTCTTTGTTCTAGGAACACGGAAGATGTTGCCCACTACATTCCTCAGCTCTCACCCTAGAAAGCCCTTGTGAAAATTTTCTGACAAAGTTGCCGCGCTAGAAAAAGCTTTGCATCCCTTGGGTAACAGGCATAATATTTCCTCAGTTGATAAGAGCAGAGTAACTGTCTCTTCTGGTACTTTGCCTAACAGGAACTTAGAGCCTTATTTAAAGGTCAAAGATTCAGGCTCCCATGGGAGAACATGGCTCACCCGGCACTGATAGAGTTTGTGTTCCCAAATGGGGGAGGAGACCCCAAATCCATCCTGCTCTGGGCTGGCCAGAATGAGATCCCAGTCTAGGGAGCTTCTGAACTAAATGGCCAGCAGAGATTTTTTTTTGGATAAAGCTTTCCCTGCCAGTCTGTGAAGTTACTGAACTTGGGGGTTTACGCAGGATAATCCATCAGGAGTCCTGGCTTGCAGCGATTAAGTTACACTTCCTTTAAAGGTCAAGTTATTAACCTATTCCCTACAGGATTTTTTGTCAGATAGAATAGGCAAGGGGACACTGACTTATAGCTATTTACTAAGGTCCCATATACTCTGGAACTCTTTACCATGTCACATATACTCTGGAAGGATGATTCAGGATTTTTCTCCTCCAGCCTCCTCACCTGACCATTGCAAGCTGTTTCTTTTCTGCTGCTGATCCTGATAAACTCATCACTTCATTGGACACAGCTCTCTTTTGTGGTGACCCCCATGGACACCCCCCTCCCAGATTCAGGAAGGCAAGACTGATAACTACATCCAAAATGCTGATCTTGCCACTCTGTAGTAGGGCCAGAACTCAGACCTGTTTCCTTGAGTTTAGAGGCTACTGACCTGGATCCAAGCTGCTCAGGAAGGGGTGTGCTATGGTTTGAATGTATGAGTCCCTCCAAAATTTATATGTTGGAACTTAATACCCAATGTGATAGTATTAAGAGGTGGGGCTTTGGGGGAAGTGATTAAGTCGTGAGTGCTTTGCCCTCATGAATGAAATTAGTGCTCTTATAATAGAAGTTGAAGGGAGTACCCTTTTGCTCTTCCACCCCTTTTGCTGTGTGAGGACACAGCTTTTGTCCTCTCTGGAGTATGCAGCAACAAGGTGCCATCTTGGAAGCAGAGGGTGAGCCTTTACCAGACACTGAATCTGCCAGCACCTTGATCTTGAACTTCCCAGCCTCCAGAATTGTGAGAGATACATTTCCGTCGTTTATAAATTGTGCAGTCTGTGGTATTTTGTTATAGCAGCATGAATAAAAGGCTGCTTATAAGAAAAGGTGGTTCTACAATGCCGTTGTTGTTGATAAGAGGGGGTTGGGTGTTCTCTCTCACCCTTGTTTGTCACCACATGGAGCTCACCCTCACCAGCAAAACCACTCCTCACTCTCCCTAGTCCAAAAATGTATCTCATGTCTTACCCCAGAGTCAACATGCAAATGCCTTTCCCCAATCCCTAGGACTCATCAGGTAGTAGGATTACTATGGTGTGGTCGTGTGGGGTTGGTGGAATGTTGGTATATTTCCCCAAACCTAGGTCATTACACATTAGCTATGCTCAGGGTATCCTAGAAAGGGTCACCGAGGGATGGGTCAGGGTTTTAACAAAACAGAATCCCTAGTATGTAAGTGTATTCATATATAAATCCCAGTTAATACTGCCTGTGATAAGTATATTAAAGCACTATGCAATTTAAAAGTAATAATTGCACCAACTATGATCCACAGCTTTGATTTTGATAATTTTTGAATATATTAACACAGTAAACAAATTCTAACATAAGAATAAACAGTATCAATCTCCTTCATAGTCTTGACTGCAGTGATCCCCCACAAAGGGTATTCTTTCAAAAATATCCCATGTCTATACAATTTGATTAATGAGTTTATATTAAAATCCTATGAATTTATGATGAAATTTATGGATTTCCTGCAGTAAGATCTAATTTTAATATCTTGGAATGAGATGTTTCCTTAACAGGAGTAAATGATAGTTGTTGGCAACCAGCCAAGAGATGACTGGCCTGTAAAATCAAACGTATTATTTTCAAACTGGCCATCTGTGGTAGCACCATCATTTTAGATATCCTTTGCCTTTTATAGCAATCCCTGATTTCATGCTTTGCCATACATTTCCCAGAAAAATTAAAGTGTTCTTCAACTTACCCTCAGGACTTGGTCAAATAAACAATAATTACAAAATACATTTGATTCAGAGTTCATCTAAAAGAATAATGCTGCCCAACTGAAATTAATTCATCTGGAATCATTCTAATGTCTCAAATCATGTAATATAAAACAGTAACTTTGGATATGATTTTTACCAACTTTTTTTAATTGCCTGATTAAGTCCCAAGCAAGCCAGTAGATTTAAAGAGATAACAGGTGGTGATTAAAAGCAATCTGCAGTAATGAATTCCATAACCAGATTAATTTGTCCTCAAAATATATGGGCATGAAATTGTAATTCCCCCAAAGCCAAGTCAATAGTGAAGCTGACATCTTGTTCCCATTATCTAGAACAAATAACCCTTGGTCTTCCTCACACTGGACTCTCCAGGAGGATAAGCAGGGGGAAAAAAGTGGCCTAAGGACTCAATGAGGAGCATATCTGAATTGCACTCAGTCTAAGCTTCCATCCAATCTTACTTCTTTCCACAGGAAGCTAGACGTCCATTGCAGTCTGACAGCTCTCTTAGCTTCACCCAGATCCTTCTCTTACAGGCATTATCTCTAGTAAATTTCTTGCCTGTTTGATGCTGTCTTAGCATGTGCTTCTTGTGTGGTACCAGAAGCGGTCTGAAAAAAAAATGTTATAGGGATTTGGGACTGGTTCACACACTGCCCAGTGGCCATATAGGACCCCATCCTTTGTAGGGGGGGCACAAATAGACTCTGTCACAAGATGTTGGCTCAATTGATGAAGATTTCACCAAAGGAAGCCTGAAAAATGCTCTTGGGGAAGGGAATTCTGCAAGTGCAATGATACAGCCTTTTGAAAAATACAGGGGGAACAAAGCCTATAAAGACAGTAGAGCTGACTACTCAATGGGAAGTTGAACTGATGCCCTGCAGCAAGATAATGAGAGGCTGAGGGCTGCTACAAGCAGTTAGTGGGTAAATGGGAAACATGGGGCTTCTGTGGTAGCTTACAAGAAGGCCATGCCTCCTGCAGTGGAGGGGCGGAAACAGTCTGCAAACCTAAACTGTTAGAGTCACAGAGCTCCAGAGACATTGGAATGCTCAGCCAAGGTATTTTTTTATGCCAAGGTCAAGGCCCTAGTGGGGAGACCCTGGGACCTTAAAACTTGGCATCTAGACATCTGGATGGATGCCCCTGAAGACGTTGACTCTAAAAGACCCTCTGGGTTTGCAGAGGTCCCACCTTCCCTTGGAGAGCTAGCACTTTCCCTGTGCTTAAAGAAGCTGCAGAGGTTTCTTCTCTGTGAGACATCTCCCTGCCCCCCAGATACCCCCACATCCCTTTTCCTGGCTTCCAGGCAGATAAGTAGAGTTAAATTCCAGCATAACCCAGCTAGGGGTGAGCTGTGCCCAATAAGGAGGGGGAAACCATACACCTTTTACAAGAATGAGCTAGCAGTTACCGTCAGGAGTCAGGAGAGTACACTTGGGTTTGGATTTTGTGAGTTCCTCATCAAGGGGGAAGGGCAAAAGATAAGCCTAGAAAACCAAGAATTCATTGGTTTGGGGACACTCTGTCAAGACACTGGATTTAAAACACCAGCAAGGACCCCAGGGATGGAACAAACTCACTGCTGAGATGTCAGTTAGAATTCTGAAAAAGACGACAACCTAGTGAAGTGGAAAAGCCCAAGCTGCACAACCAGAGGGTAAAGGAAAGAATTAAAATGCGAGGGAAAGTAGGCATGCTGGAATACCTCATACCACTGAATTACCCTGAAAATTTTACTGATGTGGTAGATCTGTGAATCTTCAGAGTTCGTCTCTTACTCTCACCCATATGCATGTGCCTTATCAAGGCCTCCAAAATATTAGCCACTTTTTGTTCATCTGGTCAGATTACCATGATGTCATTTATTTAATGGACCCATGTGATATTCCATAGGATGTCCTCATGGTTCAGTTCTCTTCAAGCCAGACTGCAACTCTGTGGCTGCCACTCAGACTTTGCGGCTGATTATAATGATTGTGTGCCCTTGCCTTTTGCTGGTCATGCACCATCCCCTGGCCTCCACCGTTGCAGAATCCAATCACCCCTTTGCTATCAGTGGTCCCAGTCCCGTAATGGCAGCTCTGGCCTACCAAGGGCAGCCCCCTTGAACGGCTCAGCAGTGCTGATGCCCCTCCTACCGGCTCATTCCTCATTGCTTTGGTAGATGGTATCTCTTCCATGCCATTGTGCAGAGCAGTTTAGGCCAGCTGGAACTCTAAGAATTGACATCCTTTTCTCCCACTTCATCAGCTGGTCAGAAGGGACCCCGATGCTGCCTTAGGTGTGACCTGAGGGAAAGACACGAGTGCCACAGTGATGAATGACCTGGAGTCAGGCTGCCTGCGTTGCTGCTTGTGTCCTCCAGCCCTGCCCATGCCTGATCCTGGATGTGCACTCCATCAAACAGTGGGTTATCACCAGGCCTGCCCAAGCTAACAATTTGTGGGTTCTTGTTTTACCCCACTTAGGAAGGCTAGTTCTACACAGTCACTTGGGCCACCATATTCAGATGCTCCATCTGTAACAAGACCCGATAGCAGGCCAGAGCTGTTTTTAAGCAGTATACAATTGTCTACTGCAAATGACCTTGGCTCCTGAGCCCTAGCAGTCTGCACTGGGATTGTCCCACTGAGGCTTGTGTCAACTCCACATGGCATCTGTCTCACCTAAGAAACCTGATAGCTTCTTTGGGGTAGAGTCCCTTTCCTACCTAATCAAGCCTAGCACATCCCCAGATGGGTTATGTTGTGGCAAATCTAGCATGGACCTAGTGTTGATCCTGGGGTAGGGTGGGGAATACGGGTGGGCAGAGCGTTTGCACCATCATGAACAAGGCGGGCACTGATCCTTAAGGGCAAAGACTGGATCAGTTCTGCAGGTTCATAGGTTCTAGGGGATCTGAGGATTTGAAAGTAACCCCGTTCTGTCCCAACCAGGACCCTGACCTTGGCATACCACACCTGCCTAGCTGAGAATTAAACCTTCTTTGGAGCTCTGCTGCTCTTACGATTAAGTCCAGGGTTTGGTCTTCTATTTTCTCTGCACTCTGGCTGAAGGAGACAAGAGCTTCTTTAAATACTACCAAGAAGGCCTCTGGCTTCCACACTTAGATTTTAATTATGACTACACACTTTCAACTTTTTGTTATTTTTCCAGAGTGTCAATTGTGCGTAGTAAAAACCACCTAATTCCACTGTGCTTATGGTTAGTACTTCCCCATAGTTCTCAAATGCTTGATACAATATGCCTGCTAGTTCATTCCTTCCAGTTCTCCATCTGTGAACACTTTAACACTTAACATTTTAATAATTTTAACAATTTAGCCTTGTGCCAGGAGTTATCTGTACTCTGCCAACCACCAGTAATGGATGGGGTCTGTACCAGTTTCCTAGGGCTTCCACAATAAATTATCACAGACTGGGTGGCTTATAACAGAAATGATCTCATCATTATGGAGGCTAGAAGTCTGAAATCAATGTGTGAGCAAGGCTGTGCTCCCTCTAAAGGCTCTAGGAAAAAATCCTTCCTTGCTTTTTTCCTGCTTCTGGTAGCTCCAGGCATTCCTTGGCTTGTGGCAGCATCACTCCAATCTTGGCCTCCATCTTCACATCTTGTCCTCTTCTCCTCTCATAAGGACACAGTCATTGGATGTAGGGTCCACCCTTATCTGTTATGATCTCATCTCTATCCTTAACTAATTATATCTATAAACACCCTATTTCCAAATAAGATCACATCCTGAGGTTGTGGATGAATATAAATTTTGTGGGGGCATTATTCAACTCACCACAGGGTCCTCACCACCAGCCAGCTAGCGACAATCCAGCTTCAGAATCCCATCTTAATGCTGACTCACTTAGATCATTCCTGGTACTAACTGTTGCAGGTTAGGTCCCCCAGAAGCTGCCTCTGAAACAGATAATAGCATGCAGGAAGTTTATTAAATGTTGCTCTTAGGATGAACATATGTGTAAGGGATAGGTAGGAGGCAGGATTTGGCAGAAGAGAAGCAGGACTACCATGCAGGTTAGACAAAGACTTCACGAGACCCCACAGGAATCTCTGAAGCTGAGATGACCCCTTACCGTGCTTCTGAGTTGCATCAAGGGGGCAGAGGCTTCAACGTGGTAGGGTAATCAGTCATTGAATGTAGGCTGTCCTGTCCAGGAAAGAGGCTGTGCTCTTGGGCAGCGTTCCTCTCTTCAGGCAAGACATAAGGACTAAGAGCCAAGTACTCTCAGCAGGGGAAAAAATGTACTTCATTCCTGAAGAAGTGTCTGGGTGGCACAGGACATTGTCTACCATACTCATCATTGATCAAGACTGAAAGTTAACTTATTTTTATAAAACTGAAATATTTTAGATAGGCTATTGTTTTCATTTCCAGAAAGGTAAGTCAGAGGAAAAAATAAAACACAAGAAACCTTGAAAAGAAAGGAATCGTAGCTGGATGAGATGACTGAAGGGAAGTTATAAGATGTATACTTTGGAAAACAGAGGGAACACTGATCCCAAGTGGCAGCTCTTCTACCTGAAAACTGGAGGACTGTAGGTTACACTGTGGCCTCTCTGGTGGTTGATGAGCTCAGGGGAAGGAGGTGGAAGATGCTTAGCTCCTCTCCCTCTCTGTAGGAGAGTACATGTTCTCATTTGTTCTACTCCTCCATGCATAAGCTTTTCAGGGGCTGGACCTTTTTGGGGAGACCTGGCAATGTCCAGCTCTGCCTTTGCTGAGTGGGTAGATTTTGGGTGCATTATGTGCAAGTCTTTTTGACCAAAAATCTAAATCACATTTTTTCCAA
Source organism: Daubentonia madagascariensis (assembly GCA_023783475.1). Lineage (NCBI taxonomy): Eukaryota > Metazoa > Chordata > Mammalia > Primates > Daubentoniidae > Daubentonia > Daubentonia madagascariensis. Next base: position 6,925,264 of record JAKFHU010001268.1, on the reverse strand, counting down.
CCTCTTTATCAGATAAAAAAAAGGAAGTCTTTGATTTCCCTCTCACCATCTACTACCCACTTCTGTGTCCCAATTTGTCATGAAATCAGGTGAAGAAGAGTATTTATTCATAGAGCCATCCTTTAAACTCCAACATAGTTATCAGTATTAGTGAATTTAAACACTTTCACTATAGCAATATTTCGTGTGGGGAAAGTGAAAATGAACAGGAAGTGACATCTTAGTCCAACAATAACAATGTTGTATCATTCAGAGTTCAAGCACAAATAATAGAGTCTACTCCTACTCATTAAAGCAGAAAGGGACTTAAAAGGGTATCAAATGGTTTGTAGAGTTGATGGAAGAAACAGACTCCAGAGTAAGCACCCAGGTATGACTCTCCCCCCATCACACCACAGAATCATGTGGCCAAGGAAGCTGCTCATAGTCAGAAATCTGCTTATAATCAGAAAGCTATAAATCAGATGTTGCCTGCTGATTTGTGAAGTGGTCATACAGCTGTTGGCTAGAGAACCAAGCTGTTTCTGTCATAATCAACACAAGGAAAATTGGTTTTCATGGGTATTGAGAATATACAGGGCACCTAACATGTCCAGCTTGCTGGCAAGAGAAGGAAACTTAGCAAGAGCTTATGAATTTGATTATATAAATATAGATTTATTTTTATATAAGGTCTGAAGGCCTAATTTACCCATATAAGGAGCTGCTACAACATTAACTTTACTTTCTTTAACCTCTTAAGACCTTCCTGTTACCCACTATTCATTTGAATTTTGTTGACAGAGGAAAGCTCACTACAGATGACAAATTTCAAAAAACTTAGGTTTTGAACTTATACTGAATGCCATTTTCAGTGCAGTGACTAAACACTCAGTCCATAATTTCTATTTTCTTTGTTTTTCCCAGTCTTTTGTTTCCTATGAGCTTGTTCTATTTTCATGTATACATATGCAGTTGACCCTTGAGCAATGCATAGGTAGTGCCCCCACCCTGGTGCAGTCAAAAATCCACTTATAACTTTTGACTCCCCCAAAACTTAGCTACTAATAGCCTACTGTTGACTAGAAGAAGACCAATAACAAATAGTTAATTAACACATTTTATATGTTGTATGTAGTATATACTATATTCTTATAATAAAGTAAGCTACAGAAAAGAAAGAAAATCACAAAGGAAGAGAAAATTATTTACTGTTCATTAAGTGGAAGTGGATCATCATAAAGGTCTTCATCTTTGTCATCTTCATGTTGAGTAGCCTGAGGAGGAAGAAGAGGGATTGATTGGTCTTGCTGTCTCAGTGGTGGCAGAGGTGGAAGAAAATCCATGCATTAAAAAAACTGGGCAAAGAGGGCTGACTAGAGACATCAGTCCCAGATTGTCCCAAATAGAGGAAAAAGTTTCAAGTGAGAAAGCATAGCCCAGGTGAAATACCGAGGGAAAGGAGCCAGAACCTATACCTACCAGAGATCTCATGGGAAGAAGTGGCAGAGAAAAACAAGAAGGAGCAAAATTTTGGCAAAGATTAACCACCCCTCCCCACCCTGCCGAGGAATTCAGAGCCCAGAGGAAAGGGTAGGTGGGAATGATTACTTCTCCCCTCACATTTGTGGGGATCTGCCAGCTCCTGATCTGTCAGAACGCTTCTGCCCTGACAAATCCAGGTGCTGCTGCCATTGGTGAATTAAACGCCTCTTGGGAACAGAGTACCAGGCTGCCGGCATGTGCAGCATTGCTTCACTTCACTGTGGACCCGAGTTGAGATGGTGGGCACCATATTGTCCCATGCACATGCCAGGGGCCTCTACCAGCCAGGGAAGTCACAGCCCCTCAGTCTCCCTGTCACTGGATCCCACATGCACATTCCTTGGCACCCATTGGGACTGTGACAACCACAAAGGAATGGGGAGACAAAGGAGAGTAGCAGTGTTCCTGGAGTTCTGACCCATGGGACTGGGAAGTGCCATGAACACTTTTTAGGACAAGGGAAGGTAGAATGTATACTCTCCTACACCAGAGATACCTGACTCATGATCCGAAGTTGTCTGCACTCTTCCCAGTGGAGACACTCCCCACATTTGGGGCATTCTCCTCCTCCTCCTTTCCCTACTGCCACAGAGGCAACCATGGCTAGAAGGCTGTTTCTGCTCAGGACTGGCAAGTATTCCCCAGGGGATGATTAAGCCAGGGCACTTGGGAGCAACTGCTCCACCTCTGACAGAGTGCTTATCACACCCAGGCTTCCACGAAAGTTGAAGCATACTCCCTTCCCACTAAAAAGAAGTGGAGAGTACTTTTGTGTGCCTCAAGGACAAAAGCTTCTGCCTCCTCTCAGGGAGGGTGGGGCTCAGTCCTCTCCCTGAGGTGCAAGCTGCCTGTCTCTTCCACAAGAAGTCTACCTTTCTCCTGGAGGCAAATCCCTGATTCAACCACACACACCCCCCAACTGGAGCATTTTAGCCACAGCCCACATCCAGTCTGATAGCCCTCCACACAGCAGGTTGAGCTGCCTCTAGCAACTCTGCTGCAGCTGAACTAGGGTGGGAGCTTTTGTGCCCCCAAAAGAAAGAGACCACTGTCATTGCTGAGAGGGGAAGATGTGAGCAGCTTGTGTGTCCCCCAGCTGCCCACCTCTCCTAATCTCGTCAAGAAGGGCCCACTCTTCCTGTCTCAGGCTAATAGTGCATCTGCCCCTCTCCTCCCTGAGCATTCTTCTGGAGTAGGAGAGAACCCCACCCCTCACTATCACAGCCAGCACCTGAACCCACAAAGGCTTGAGGGCAAGTTTGCCCGTTCAGTCTTGGTCTGGTCCACCCAGGACTCAAGCACACCATCCAGGGGCCTGGAAACTGGGGATTACCTAACCTAGTTCACAACTGCTGGCACCTGAACACTCTCCCAGGGGTCTGAGGTCCAACCAACCCAAATTGCCAGCAATACCATAGTATGGTACCTACCTGCATGAGCTAAAAGGGCAGCATACCTCTCCCTCTCTACACTGAGCAGCAGAGTTCCCAGCAAAGGAGGACAGGTGAGCTGCAAATCTCTGTTTTGAGCCAAGGGAAGAGGTTCCAGATGAGAATGAACCAGCATAAGAACTCTGCCAATATGAAAAAGGAGGTTGTTTCAACACCCCAAAAGGATCACACTAGCTTTACAGCAATGGACTCCAATCAAAAAGAAACTTCTGAAATGTCAGATATGGAATTCAAAATATGGATCACAAGTAAGCTCAACAGGATTGATGAGAAAGTGGAAAACCAACACAAAGAAACCAAAACATGAATGAAAAACTCACTAAAAGGATAGTTTAAAAAAATAACAGAACTTCTGGAACTGAAAGAATCATTTAGGGAAGTACAAAATACAGTGGAAAGTTTTAACAACAGACTAACCAAGCACAAGAAAGAATTTCAGAGCTTGAAGATAAGGCTTTTGAATTAATCTAGTCAGTCAAAATGAAGAAAAAAAGAATCAAGAAGAATAACAAAGTCTTCGAGAATTATGGGACTATGTAAGACAACCAAACATAAGAATTCTAGGTAGCCCTGAAGGAGAAGAAAAAGCAAAAAGCATGGAAAACCTATTTGAGGTAATAATGGAGGAAAACTTCCCTAGTCTTGCTAGAGACTTAGAATCCAGATACAAGAAAGTCATCAAACTCCCAGAAGATTCATTGCAAACAGTACCTCTCTAAGGCACATAGTCATCAGACTGGCCAAAGTCAAAGTGAAGCAGAAAATCCTACAAGCTGCAAGAAGGAAGCATCAAGTAACTTACAAAGAAAAACCCATCAGACTAACAGGAGACTTCTCAGCAGAAACTTTACAAGCCAGAAGGAATACAGTCCTATCTTCAGTCTTCTGAAACAGTAACTGTCAGCCAAGAATTTTATATCCTGCAAAACTAAGCCTCATAAACAAAGGAGAAATAAAGTCTTTCCCAGACAAGCAAATAATAAGGGATTGTGTCACCACTAGACCTGCCCTACAAGATATCCTTAAAAGGGCTCTATACATCAAATAGAACAATGGATACCATCCAGTGTAAAAACAAACAAAAGTAAAAATGCACAGCTCTTATAAAACAATAACACAAAGGAGAAAACAAAGCAAGTAGGTATCAATCAACATGAGGACTAGTACAGTACCTCACATAACAATACTAGCATTGAATGTAAATGGTCTAAATGCCCCACTTAAAAGATGTAGATTGGCAGCATGGATAAAAAACACAACCCATATATATCCTGTCCCCAAGAAACCCATTTAACTCATAAAGATTCTCATAGCCTCAAGGTAAAGGGGTAATATTCCCTGTAAATAGAAACCAAAGGTGAGCAGGAGTAGCTATTCTTACAATAGGTAAAATAGACTAAATCAACAACAGTAAAAAAAGACAAAAATGGTCATTATATAATGATAAAGGGATCGATTCAACAAGAAGATATAACAATCCTAAGTATATATGAACCTAACACAGGAGCTCCCAGATTCATAAAACAAATGCTACTAGACTTAAGGAAAGAAACAAACAAAAACATAATACCTGGGGACTTCAACACTCCACTACAGAACTAGACAGATTGAGGCAGAATATCAACAAAGAAACACTGGCCTTAAATGGGACTCTAGAACAAATGGACATAAGACATTTACAAAACATTCTACCCCAAAACTGTAGAGTATACATTCTTCTCATGAGCACATGGAATGTTTTTCCAGATAGATCATGTTATGCCACAAAACGAGTCTCAACAAATTTTAATAAACCAAAGTCACATCATATAGCTTCTCAGACCACAGTGGGAAAAAAACTAGAAATTAATTACAAAAGGAACTCTCAAAACTACACAAACATATGGAAATTAAACAACATGCTGCTGAACAATATTTGGGTCAAAGACAAAACCAAGATGGAAATCAAAAAATTTTTCAAATTGAATGACAAAAGTGACACATGCTACCAAAACCTCTAGGATACAGCAAAAGCAGTTCTAAGAGGGAAGTTTATAGCACTAAATGCCTACATCAGAAAGACAAAGGTCACAAACTGACAACCTAATGTGACACCTTAAGGAACTAGGAAAAGAACAAACTAAACCCAAAGCTAGCAGAAGAAAAGAAATGACAAAGATAGAGCAGAACTAAACAAACTGGAAACCAAAAAAATACAAAGGATCAACAAAATGAAAATTTGGAAAAGATAAACAAAATTGATAGAACACTAGCCAGATTAACCAGAAATTGAAGAGAAGGGATTCAAATAAACTCTATGAGAAATGAAAAAGGAGACATTACAACTGACACCACAAAAATACAAGACATCATCTGAAACTACCATGAAAACCTCCAGCCACACAAACTAGAAAATATAGAAGAAAAGGATACATTTTTGGAAACACATAACCTCCCTAGCTTGAAACAGGGAGAAATAGAAATCCTAAAGAGACCAATAATGAGTAGCAAGATTGAATTAGTAATAAAAAATCTCCCAAGAAAAAAAGCCCCAGACCAGACTATTCACCTCTGAATTCTACCAGACCTACAAAGAACAACTGGCACCTATCCTACTAAAACTGTTCCATAACATCAAGAAGGAGGGAATCCTCCTTAACTCATTCTATGAAGCCAATATCACCCTGATACCAAAACCAGGAAAGGATACATCAAAAAAAGAAAACTAGAGACCAATATCCCTCATGAACATATATGCAAAAATCTTCAATGAAACACTAGCAAACCAAATTCAATAGCACATCAAAAAGCTAATTCACCACGATCAAGTGGGTTTCATCCCAGGGATGCAAGGATGGCTCAACATATTCAAATCAATAAATGGGATTCACCACATAAACAGAATTAAAAACAAAAACCATATGATCATCTCAATAGATGCAGAAAAAGCATTTGATAAAATCCAGCACCCCTCATGATAAAAAGCCTCAAACTAGGCATAGAAGGAGCATATCTCAAAATTTAAAAGGCCATGTATGACAAACCCACAGCCAACATCACACTGAATGGGAAAAGTTGAAAGCATTCCCTCTAAAAACCAGAACAAGACAAGGATGCCCACTGTCACCGCTTCTATTCAACATAGTACTGGAAGTCCTAGCCAGAGCAACTGGAAAAGAGAAAGAAATAAATGGCATCCAAATCGGAAAAGAGGAGTTCAAACTATTCCTGTTTGCTCATGATATGATCTTTTGTCTAGAAAGTCCTAAAGACTCCTCTAAAATACTCCTAGAATTGATAAATTCAGTAAAAATGTAGCAAATCAGTAGCATTTCTACATATTAATAACAGCCAAGCTGAGAGTCAAATCAAGAACTCTATACCATTTGTAATAGCTGTAAAGAAAATAAAATACCTAGGAATATACTTAACCAAGGAGGTGAAAGATCTCCACAAGAAGAACTACACAACACTAATGAAAGAAATCATAGATGACACAAACAAATGGAAAAATTCCCATGCTCTTAGATTGGAAGAATCAATACTGTTAAAACGTTCACACTGCCCAAAGTGACTTACAGATTCAATGCTATTTCCACCAAAATACCAATGTTATTTTTCACAAAACTAAAAAAAATCCTAAATTTAATAGGGAATCAAAAAAGAGCTCAAATAGCCAAAGAAATCCTAAGCGAGAAGAATAAATCTGGAGGCATTGCATTACCAGACTCCAAATTACACTACAAGGCTATAGTAACCAAAACAGCATGGTACTGGCATAAAGGTTGACACACTGATTAATGGAACAGAATAGAGAACCCAGAAAGAAAACCATCTAGCTACAACCAGCTGATTTTCAACAAAGCAGACAAAACCGTACACTGGGAAAAGGACACCCTATTCGATAAATGGTGCTGGGAAAACCAGAGAGCCACATGAAGACGGAAACATGATCCCAACATCTCACCATGCACAAAAATTAACTCAAAATGGATTAAAGACTTAAATGTAAGATCTGAAACCATAAAAATCCTAGAAGAGAACGTAGGAAAAACTTCCTCAGGACATTGGCCTAGGCAAAGAATTTATGAATAAGACCCCAAAAGCAAATACAGCAACAACAAATATAAATAAATGGGACTTAATTAAACTAAAGTTTCTACACAAAGGAAATATTAATAATCAGAGTGAATAGACAACCTACAGAATGGGAGAAAATATTCACAAACTATTCATCCAAAAAAGGACTAATGTCCAGAATCTACAAAGAACTCAAATCAGCAAGAAAACAAATAAACCTATCAAAATGTGGGCAAAAGACATGAACAGATTTTTTTTCAAAAGAAAATATACAAATGGCCAAAAAACATGAAAAAATGCTCAATATCACTAATCATCAGGGAAATGCAAATTAAAACCACAATGAGATACCACCTTACCCCTGTCAGAAGAGCCATGAGTCAAAAAAAAATAGATGTTGGCACAGATGAGGTGAAAGGGGAACACTTATACACTGTTGGTGGGACTAGAAAGTAGTACAACCTCTGTGGAAAACAGTATGGAGATTCCTCAAAGAACTTATAATGTGATCCAGCAATCCTACTACTGGGTATCTACCCAAAGAAAAAGAAGTCATGTTATCAAAAACACCTGCACTTGAATGTTTATCACAGCACAATTCACAATTGCAAAGATATGGAGTCAACCTAAGTGCCCATCAACTGATGAGTGGATTAAGAAAGTGTGGTGTATATACCATGGAGTACTACTCAGCCATGAAAAGGAATGGAATAATGTCTTTTGCAGCAACTCAGATGGAACCAGTGACCATTATCCTAAGTGAAGTATCTTGGGAATGGAAAAACAAATACTACACGTTCTCACGTATAAGTAGGAGCTAAACAAGGGGTATATATGGTTATAAAGTGGCATAATGGACATTGGAAACTAAGAAGGGAGGAGGGAGAGGGGTGAGGGATAAAAAACTACCTAGTGGGTACAATGTACACTATTCTGGCAATGGGTACACTAAAAGCCCTAACTTCAGCGTTACACAATTCATCTATGTAACAAAAAATACTTGTGCCCCCTAAATCTATTGACATAACAAAAAAGAAAAAAAAACTGGACAAAGTGTATATTAACAGATAATTCACAAAAGGATGTGCCTCTTAAACATATAAGATGGTCACCTTCACAAGATAAATTCAAACTATGCTGAGCTCTTCTCCTTCCCTTTCCTGGAGGTAGTGGGGACAAGAAGATGGCAGCAGTGGGGCTGGAGAGGTGGCATGGAGCCAGAAAGGTGCCCAGTATGGTCAGGAAATTGGTTGCATAAAGAGAGTCTGGGGAATAATGAGAGCCAGAGAAGATATTTACAAATATGAAAAGGGGAAAGGCTAGAAAGAACCCCGAGGTGTGGGATTGAAGTTGGATGTAACAGTGTGAAGTGATGGTTCCATGCTATAAAGAAATAGATATAGGTGTATGTACACATCTTTCCTAGCTGTTTCTTATAAGAACCTAGGAATGAGACATCCCAGTAACAATAAGTATGCTAAATGCCCAGATCTTGGTTTCTAAATACCTTCCCTCACTAAAAAGAAGGGTCAGGAAACTATGGCTTGTGGGCCAAATCCAGCCCACTTCCTGATTTTATGTTTTACTGGAACACGACCATGCCCATTCACTTCCGTATTATCTATGGCTGCATTTGCACTATAACAGCAGAAATAGGTAGTCAAGGCACAGCCTGTGGCCCACATGCATGAAATATTTACTATCAGGCCCTTTCCAGAAAAAGGAACGTTTTGTTGATCTGAAAGGAACCAGGACTTCTTGGAGAAATGGCCGATTCCTGGGCTAGGTCAGGGAAAGTACAAGGTGAGCCTGGGACATCTTACGCCAGGAAGAAAATGTTCAAAGGACATAGGATCCAGCTTCAAGGGGGTTCCGCTGGCCAAATCTGGGACAATTGGGACATCAAAATAAAGGACCATAATGGATTATAACCCATTGAATAAAATTGTATGAATACATAGTGATATAAACACAGAAGAGAAGGAAATGCCTTTCCTTACAATTGAATGCCAACTAGCACACGTAGAAAGTGATGAGAATAAAAACCGCTGTAGTGATGACTGGTTCAAGTGGAGTCATCAACGGATGCTAAGGCTGGTGAGCGGAAGTTTGCACTCAGGCCAGTGTCCCATTTCTCAGGTCTTCCCACAAAACATCTCTGAGTGACAAAGGCGAAAATGGCAGGCTTCTCCATCTGCAACTTCACCAGTCACCAACTTGAGCTGGTGAACAAGGTTAACATCAACAGTGGTGAGTGGGTAAACATCGTGCACCTCCTGCTGTGACCCACTGAAAGGAAAACAGCATCATTTCCGGATGGCAGGGCTCCGGCATGGTTGATATCCTGATGTGGATGGTTGCATTGTGGAGCTGTAGACAAGAGAGTACTTGTTTCCCAGAAATACACACTGGAGTATTTAGGGGTGAAGGGGCATCACGTTAGCAACTTGATTTCAAGTAGTTCAGAAAATGACAATGGGTATTGTCAGAGACAATGAAGCAGGTACATTATTAATAATTGGGGAATCTGGGTGAAAGGGACATGGTTGTTCGTTACTGTTCTTGTAACTTTTCTGTAAGTTTGAATTTTCAAAATAAGCTTTAAGAATTCACTGAGATACCTTTTCAAAAAACACGTTTATAAGATAAAATGGTTTGATCGTTGCCATTTTGGCAAGGGTGTGAAAAACAAGTAATCACGGATTTCTGAGTGGGAAGGAACCTAGGTATTGTTTCTTACGAAGGGATGACAATATCTACCAAATTTTAAAATGCACATATCTTTTGACCCAGTGATTCTACTTCCATGAGTTGATTCTACAGATATGTATACCTGTATATAAACACATGAACATTAATACAACATAACCTCCAAGTTACATAAGAATAATCAATGTTCAGAATTGTATTAAATATGCAATTTGTATAAAGAAGACCCATGCATAAATATTTACTTATAAATGCTGGTAATATCTGAAAGAATAGAAAATAGAGTGGCCAGGTGAAAGGGTAGACAAGAGACTTTGTCCATCATTTTAAGAATAAACAGGGTAAAGGTACAGGAGAGGTGGAGAATTGAAGCTATTTTTGCAATGAATCTTAGATTCCACCTTTTGATAGACAGGAGAGATCACAATTTCCCTATCGCTTGAATCTGGACTTTGGTGAATTGAATGTAGAACTGACAGGATGCCAGTTCTGAGCCTAGATAGTATATACCTGTGATTGCCATAAGAATTGTGCTTAGAGAATCTGGCTGGAAGGTGAGATAAATAGAGTAGAGCCAGTGATCCCAGCTGAGACCAACTTAAGTTAGCCAACAGCCAGCCAACCAGAGTGAGCCCAGCTAGTATCATAAGAACCACCAAACAGAACCACCAAGCAGATCTTGTGAGGATAAGAAATGGTTGTTTTAAGCCACAAGGTTTTGGGGTGTTTTCTATATAGTATTAGTGTGATAATAGAATCCCTTCTTATTGGTTCCTACAAGGTGGAACAGAGTCTGCTTACTACTACAAACCCGGAAGTACAGAAGTATTCTCAACTTTCCCTTTGTCTTCTTGGGGGCATGGGCACATGACCTAGGATCAGTTAATCAAATACTTGCATATGGGACTTTGAGTGCTGCTGCATCTACTAACGAAAGTGTCAAAATTCTCCAATGTCCCAATCTGTTGCTTGCTCCAGATTCCTTGATGGCAGCGTTGCCAGCTGCATGAGGTCCTAGCACCAATGTCTTCAGTTGATCCTTGTGTTGTCAGCTATGCTCCTACTTACATTTTCTGAGCCTGATTCCCCTGCTCCCGATAATTCCATGAGCTTCCCAACATCCTCTCACTTATTAATGGCCAGTGGGCCTTTTTTTGAAGTTGAATTTCACTTATTTAGAAACCCTTTGAAATTGATTAGCCAGGGATCTGCTGGTATGGACAGTTCAAACTGCCACATTGGTGGAGAAATTTTAGGAGTGTGGACAGTATAAATATGCCTCTATGCTATTTGCCTTTGAAACATAAGCAGATTAACTCACCATATCTTAATTACTATATTAGTATAATCAAATAAGTTCATCATTTAGTGTGTGCCTTTGCATTGGATGTGAGTTGTACGAAGACTTTAGTTTTACCAGTCTTTTACATTAGGAGTGACCTTTTACATTAGGATTCAAGCTTTGAATTCTACTCTTAGCCCATTATTCTTAGACTTGTGGTTTGTAAGGTTTGACTGTTCTCACACTATCCTGTAAAGACATTCAGAATCACAAATATTAACAGTGTGCCTAAATGCCTTCTATTGCCCCTGAAAGAGTGACTTAAATTTGGATCTCAACTCAGGAAATCTTGAATCAGACAAGAAATTGGATAACTACCAACTCTCCCATCTCTTGGCTGCCAGTTTTCTCCCAATTAGTTTGAGGCTCAACAGAACTAGGACCCTGGACAAGTTTCAGCTGGCATCTGTTCAATCTTTAAATTTCTCAAATCTATCAAGTCTCATTCCATAGTTTAGGCCCTCATCTCTCATCCAGGCTATTACAGTAACCTGAGACAAGATAGAGGCTGAGAGACCAAGTTTATAACAGGGATAGGGCCTCCTATGATGTGGTCCTGCTTACCTCCCACTGCAACTTCTGTCAGTCCCAGGATAGAAAAGACATTTGCCTGATCATACCAATAATTTTCAGGACACTGAGCACTTGCATATGCTGTTCCCTGTGATTTGAATGCCCTCCCCACAAGGTAAGTGTCTATTCATCTTTTAAGTCTCAACTCAAGCATCAGTATGTGAGTCTCTAAGTAGAGTTGACCGTTCACCTTCCCTTACAGCCCTGCTATCTACTTAACCCTATTATAGGGCACTGATATCCTTGTTTCTTCCATCATTCAGAGTTCCTTTTCATCCCTACGTCATATGCTATTATGCTTAAGTATTCAAGTTATTTCAATGGACTACCTTGGAGGAAGAGGAAAAAAAAAAACATGCAATCCCAGGAGTTCAATTCTCCATTCTGCCAAAAAAAAAAAAAAAAAAAAGCTATGTTCATTCTGCCAAGAAAAATGTCCCTGACATTTAAGAACCATATTTAGAAAGAGAGTGACAGAATGAAAATGCATGACAATTACTGCCTAGGCTTTCAAATGTTATTCAAGAAATCTGTCAATCACACTAAGAAGGAATCCTTTCTTGTTAACTACATAAGCCGAACAGCAGCTGACAGGGTATCATGGAAATTTTATGATCACTGGCAACAGTTATGGTTTTAATCTGGTCTTAATAAATTTTCTGCCCTCTGGATCGCAGTTCCTTGAATTAAAAGGACTGTATTTCACTAGGAATTTCTTATGGAAATACTTATAAAGCTGTATAAGGATATATGTATAAGCCTGTTCACTGGAACAGTTACAAGAGCTAAAAACTGGGCACAACCAAAATTACATGGAAAAAGTTAACAGAAATTATGTGAAATCCATACCATCCAATTTTACGCAATGTTTAAAAGATGCTGAACTCTGTGTCCCGATTTGGAGGTCTATTCATGACCTATTCTCTGGAAAAAAACATGTTCAACATGTGTATGATCAATTATGATCTTATTGAACATTATGAAAGATATGTGTATCTATACGTAAATATGTACATATTTGTGCAAAAAATGGTAGGGGAATAGTCACCAAAACCAAAGTTCATAACATAAGTAGAGTAGGGTGGGGGAGGGGGAGATGTTATAAGAGAAAATTCTAATAGCTGCTTCAACTTTAAGATATATTCTCAGCATGATAGAAATAAGTGATATCAGAGTGGTTCAAGCTTTTTGGTCTTAAGATCTTTATGCTATTAAAATTAACAACCCAACTAGATTTTGTTTGTATGGTTAATATCTATTGATATACAAGATTAAAAATTAAAACTGAGAAATTTAAGATATTTATTAACTTAATATTAATCTCATTAACATAAATCACAATTTTATGGAATTTTCCAAGACAAGTGAGAATAGTAGCATTGTTTTATATATCACTACCTTGATTCATGCTAAGTTGTACTGCTGTTCTACAGAAGGATAAGAAACTGAGGGCCGTTTTATTAGTCAGGGTTCTTCAGAGAGAAAACAGGAGACATTGATATAGACATATGGGAGGGGATTAATTAGGGGTATTGGCTCATGTGTTTATGGAGGCTGAAGTCTCACAACAGGCTGTCTGCAAAGTGGGGACTCTGGGATGCCGGTAGAACTGCTCAGTCCAAGTTTGAAAGCCTCAGGACCAGGGAAGCTGATGGTGTGACTCTCAGTCTGAGGCCAGAGGCCTGAGAACCTGGGGGGCACTATGGTGTAAGTCCTGAAGTCCAAAGGCTGGAGAGCCTGGAGTTGTGATGTCCAAGGGCAGGAGAAGAAAGGGGTCCCAGCTCCAGGAGACAATGAATTTGCCTTTCCTCTGCCTTTTTGCTCTAACCGTGTCCCCAGCTGATTGGATAGTGCCCACCCACACTGAGGGCAGATCCTCCTCACTCGGTCCAATCTCCTCTAGGAACACCCTCACAAACATACCCAGAAATGCTTTACCAGCTCTCTAGCTATTCCTTAATCCAGTTGACACCTGAAATTTACCATCACAAGTCCATCCCTTGTCAACTTGGCACCCACGTGCATCTCATAAACCATATTTAATTTCTAAATAAAAACAAGGCCATAGTTCCACCTAACATGATACAACTACCCTGCATACAACCATAAACACCCTAATCCCTTCCCTGGAAGAGGAGGTAAAGTCCTTGGGTGATACTTACTCTTCTCCAGATATCCCATAACTTAAATGCTACGATGTAAAATTAAGAACACTTAAATACTAATATAAAATCAATAAGTCTTATGTTACATGATAAAGGAATAAGAATAGTGATAATTGCTTAATATGTGTGTATACACACAAACATTAACAAGATAGAAAGGAAATACTCATGACATTTACAGTCTTCAATTCTGTAACTGGTCATAGCTGGTATTTATAACAATGTTTTTAGTACCCATTCTGTATTCCCTTTGCCTTCAGCAAGCACCTCAGCTGATCATGGTTCTTTACCTGTTGGGGTGACCCAAACCTTCATTCCTGAAGCATCTGGGTCATTTGTAGACCTGCCTGGATTAGATTGTTGTAACTTCCCATTGGCCTGAATCACAGAGCTTGGTAATACTAAGAAATTCTCTAAGTGATTTCCTTTATTTCAGACATATTCTTCCTTACCTCCATTGTGGAGCAGTAGTCTAATTTCCCCTTGGTAGTCCACATCAATGACCCCAGCCAACACTTTTACTCCCCTTCTTAGCCTACTGACTCAGGCATGAGGAGCCCCAAAGTAGCGTTCTTAACTTCCAGTTCAATGGAATCATTGTTATGTCTCCCAGTGGAAGGATTCTTCCCTCTGAAACTAAGATCTCCAGGCCAGCAGAGCATAAAGTCATGGGAACAAAAAGCAAGTTTTGCTAGTGGGTCACTAGGAGTAAAGTGAGTGACACCACTCCCATATACATCCTTGATTCCTACACCTGTGAATCCTGGCTACAAGAGAAAGAGTACCATATATTGGATGCTGATTCAGAGCACATACAGCCTCCTGGAGAACCTTGCCCCAGCCCTGAAAGGTATTGTCACCTGGCTGGTACTGTAACTTACTTGAAAAGGCTATTCCACCATTCTGTCAAGCCAAATTCTTCAGGATGATGAGGAACATGGTAAAATCAATGAATTCCATGAATATGAGCCCATTGCTGCACCACTTTGGCTGAGAAATGAGTTCCTTGGTCAGACGCAATGCTGTGTGTAATACCATGACAATGGATAAGGCATTCTTTAAGTCCATGGATGACAGTTTGACAGAAGCATTGTGTGCAGGGAAGGCAAATCCACATATAGAGTATCTATCCCAGTAAGGACAAAACACTGTCCCTTCCGTGACAGAGTAGTCTAATGTAAACCTGCCTCCAGGAAGCTGGCTGACTACCCCAAGAATGGTGCCAGATTGGGTGGGGGGCACTCAGTGTTGGTCTCTGCTGCTGGCAGAGTGAGCACTCAGTGGTTGCCATAGCCAGGTCTGCCGTGGTGAGTGGCAGTCCATGTTGCTGAGCCCATGCATAACCTCCATCCCTGCCACCATGGCCACTTTGTTCACAAGTCCATCAGGCAATGACAGGGGTGGCTGGGGAAAAGAGGCTGACTGGTATCCACAGAACAGGTCATCCCATCCACTTTAATAAAGTCCTCCTCTGCTGACATCACCCCTTGGTGTGCATTCACACGGGACAAACATCTTTAAATCTCTTGTCCACTCAGAGAGGTCTATCCACATACCTATTCAAATTTGTCATGAGTTTTCCAATCATGTTCCTTCCAAGTCCCTGACCATCCTGCCAAACCACTGGCTATAACCAATAAGTCAGTATACGGTCATGCGTCACTTGGTGGTGGGGATAGGTTCTGATAAAGGCCATTTCATCATCGTGCAAACAATTTTCTTACATAAACCTAGATAGTATGGCCTACTATACACCTATAGTGTATAGTAGTATACACTATACTACTATATATGTAGTATATAATACTACATATACTATGTAGTATAACCTATGGCTCCTAGGCTAAAAACCCGTACAGCATGTTCCTGTATTGAATACTGTAGGCAATTGTAACACAATGGTAAGTGTTAATGTTTGTATTTAAACATATCTACACATAGAAGAGGTACAGTAAAAGTACAGTATAAAAGATAAACTGGTACATCCATATAAGGCACTTACCATGAATGGAGCTTGAAGAACTGGAAGTTGCTCTGGGTAAGTGAGTGGTAAGTAAATGTGAAAGCCCAGGACATTACTGTACAATACTGTAGACTTTATAAACACTGTATACTTATGCTAAATTTATAAAAGTTTTTTCTTCAATTAACCTTAGCTTACAACTTTATTTTATAAGCTTTATCTCTGACTCTTGTAGTAACACTTAGCTTACACAGCTGCACAAAAATATTTCCTATATACTTATTCTATAAGCTTTTTTCTACTTAAATTTTTGTACTTTTAAACTTCGTTAAAAATGAAGACTCAAAACACATTAGCCAAGGCCTACACAGGGCAGGATCATCAGTATCACTGTCTTCCACTTCCACATCTTGATCTACTGGAAGGTCTTCAGGGGCAATAACATACATGGACCTGTCACCTCCTATAACAATGCGTTCCTCCGGAATACCTCCTGAAGTACCTGCATGAGGCTCTTTTACAGTTAGCTTTTTATTATAAGAAGTACCCTATAAAATTCTATAGAAAATATAGTATGATCAATACATAAAATAGTAACAGTCATTTGTTATTATCAAGTATTATGTACTGTACATAATTACATATGCTATACTTTTACATGACTAGCAGTGCAGTAAGTTTATTTGCACCAGCATCACCACAAACATGCAAGGAATACATTGTGCTACAAGGTTAGGATGGTTATAATGTCAGTAGGTGACAGGAATTTTTCAGCTTGTGTATGTGGTCCATTGACTGAAACCTTATGCAGTGCATGACTGTATAATCACATCTGGCCATTTCTTTTTCTAAGCAAAGTTCTGCCATTGAGAAGGTTTCCCTTCACCACTGTCCTTCAGGGATGTCCCAGAAAGAAGCTGTGGTGCTTGCAGCTATCTTTCGGGTGGTGCCTACATATGATGCAGAACCATCTGTACACTAGGCCCTAGTCTTCTCTTCCTCTGTCAGCTGATCACAGGGCACTCCCCATGAGGCTGTAAGTGCAGGCTGGGAGAGAGAAGGCTGTGTAGTAGAAGTAGGAACCATGGGCATTTGGGCCACTTCTTCACGTAACTGTCTTGTGCCTTCAGGGCCCACTCAGGCCCGATCACACATATACCACTTTCCTTTGATGATGGAGCATTGCTGTGCATCCCCAACTTTATGGCTTGGTGGGTCAGTTCATGATGGGCAGCTCAGGTTGCATGATAACTTGGTGGCCTGTGGTCAAGCATTCGGTTTCCACTAAGGCCCAGTAGCAGGGCAAGAGCAACCTCTCAAAAGGAGAGTAGTTAGTTATCTGTGGATGATGGCAGGGCCTCTGCTGTGATTCACTTGTAAGGACCTGCCAAAGGCTCCAAAAAGCATCCCTATCTGACACTGACACCTCAAGTACCATTGGATCTGCTGGATCATGTGGCCCAAGTGGCACAGCAGCTTGCACAACCATCTGGACCTATTGTAGAGCCTTTTCCTGTTTTGGACCCTTCTCAAAACTGGCAGTTTTTTGGGTCACTTGGTAGATGAGCTAGAGTAATTTACCAAATGAGGAATATGTTGCCTCCAAAATCTAAATAGGCTATATGGTATAGTTGATTGCTCCTAGCCTACAAACCTGTACAGCGTGTTACTGTACTGAATACTGTAGGAAATTGTAACACAATGGTAAGTATTTGTGTATCTAAACATATCAAAACATAAAAGGTACAGTAAAAATACAGTATTATAATCTTATGAGACCACCATCATATATGTGGTCCACTGACAGAAAAATAGTCATGTGGCATGCAGCTATACATATATGTATAAGAGGGGATTTATTAGGGGTATTGACTCATTATGGAGGCTGAAAAGTCCCACAACAGGCTACCTACAAGATAGAGACCCGGGATTCCAGTAGTATTGCCTCAGAACCAGGGAAGCCAATGGTATAACTCTCTCTGAGGCCAAAGTCCTCAGAACCTGGCGGGGCACAGGTGTAAATCCCAGAGTCCAAAGGCTGGAGAGCCTGGAGTTCTGATGCCCAAGGGCAGAAGCAGAAGGGTCTCCCAGCTCCAAGAGAGGAGACAGGATTGGGGGAGGGGAGAGAGAATTCACCTTTCTACTTCCTTTTTGTTCTATCTGGGCCCCCAGTCTATTGGATGGTACCTACCCACATCGAGGGTGGATCTTCCCCACTCAGTCCACCAACTCACATCCCAACCTCCTCTGGAAACACCTTCAGACACATTCAGAAATAATGTTTTACCAGCTCTCTAGGTCAAGTTGACACCTAAAATTAATCATCACAGCCATCAACAAGCAGTTCATTAAGTATGACAATGGGGAAAGGACAGTCTCTTCAATAAATGGTGTTGGGAAAACATGATATCCACATGAAGAAGAATGAAATTGGACTCTTAGCTCACACCATATACAAAAATCAAAGTCAAAATGGACTGAAGACTTAAATATACAAGCTGAAATTGTGAAATTACTAGAAGAAAATATAGGGGAAATCTCCAAGACATTGATCTGGGCAATAATTTTTGGATGTGACCCCAAAAGCACAGGCAAGAAAAACAGACAAATGAGATTACATCAAACTAAAAAGCTTCTGCACAGCAAAGAAAAAAATAATCAGAGTGAAAAGAACCTACACATGGGAGAAAATGTTGGCAAACCATACATCTGATAAGGGGTTGATATCCAAAATATATAAGGAACTCAAACAACTCAGTATAAGGTAATAACCAGATTAAACATGGGCAAAGGACCTGAACAGACACTTTTCAAGAGACAACATACAATAGACCCATAGGAAAGGGAGGAGCAACGCTCTGGTATAAGTAAACCCAGCAGAGTTCCTCTGCGGTGTCAAGTTGAAGCCACCTTAGGCAGGAATTTCCCCAAAAATTGAACTCTCACCTGCCACTTTTTCACCTTTCTCCACTTACTTACTAGTTTCTCTTGGAAGTATTTTCTTACAACCACTTACACATAAATCCTCATCTCACATACTACTTCTGTGGAAGTTGGCTTAAGACATACCTTCTGCCCCTCCAAGGCCAGACTTCCACTTTGGACAATTAGACCAGCTTCCTGCCCTAGAGGAATTAGCCAAAATAGAGCCCTCCGCACTTCAGCCAAACAGATCCTTCCAATAGGATGGCCAGGTTTAACAAAAAAGACTTGACCCAGTTAACTTGGATTTCAGAACAAATAGTTTTTCCAGTATAAATATTTAGTACATGTACTTATACTAAAAAGTTATTCACTGTTAACCTGAAGTTCAAATTTAACAGGCATCCTGTGGTTTATCTGGCAACCTACCTTTCAGTGGAACTACTCCATTGTTTTAATCCCCAATTTCTCCCTCTCTCATGACACTTCATTAACTATTGGCAAACAGTCTAGCCCATTTCCTAACCTATCTGTGCCTCAAAGGAGTATAGAGGCACAAAGGGGGCAGGTCAGCATTCACACACTGCCCAGAGGAGGTGCTGAGTAACATCTACTTTATTGGGTTATCATGAAGATTAGATGAGTTTTTGTACATGGTACATGGTATACACTTGAAATATTTAGCCATTTCTTATTTTTATAGTGTATTTTATGTCATCTATTCAAATGTCTCCCCTACTAGACAGAATTCCTTGAGCTGTGCCCCTTAATTTAGCTTAATGAACTAGTGCACCAAAATGAGGCCTGTTACAATTATGAATGCTGATGGAGAGGTCACATAGTCCTCAACAACAGCCACAGAGGCCTCCAGTGAGTGAATCCTATCCTCCCAGTTGAATTCCCTGCCTTAAAAGCTGCTAGACAAGTTGATTCTGAAAACCAAGACGTCCGAGGAACTGGTTGTCATTTGTCATTGTTCTACACCCTGAGAGTTTCCTTTTACCATCTTTACGTAGTTCTTAAACCCCTGCATCATGATAATTATTGCCAAGATCTAATGAATTTTGCTGCAGCAAGGTGTTGGTCGAAAGTGGATAACATTAAGAACTTTTGAGTTTTTTGGGCCCTCTAAGGAGCAGAGACTGAAGTCTGGAGTGAGGAGTTTGGAGTTTGGAGTGAGGTTTACTTGGGGGTAATGCCTGCAAATGGCCGAAGATAGACACAGATTGGGCAGGTACATTCATTTCCCATTGCTGCTATAACAAATTACTACCAACTTAATGGCTTAAAACACCAATTTATTTTCTTACAGTTCTGGAGGCCAGAAGTCAAAAATGGGTTTCACTGGACTAAAATTAAGGTCTTGGCAGGCTGCATTCCTTCTAGAAGTTCTAGGGGAAAATCAGTTTCCTTATTTTTTCTATTTCCAAGGGGCTTCCCACATTCCCAGCCTTGTGACCACATACCACTGACCTCTGCTGTTTCTTGTTCTGATCAATTCTCCTGTCTTTCTCTTTCCATTATAAGGACCCTTGTGATGACATAGGCCCACTCAGATAATCCAGGATAATTTCCCCATCTTAAGATCTTCACCTTAATTACATCTGCAAGTCCCTTTTGCTATGTAAGGTAACGTTACATTCGCAGGTTCATGGCATTAGGATATGGACATGGGGTAGGGCATTATACTGCCTATCCCAGCAAGGAAAGTCTTCAGGTGGCCATGCAGGTCTGAAGGCAGGAGCAGGACACAGCAGGGAGAGCCTTCAGTCGGGAAGCATATCTGACAAAGTCTCAGCCAGATGAAAGATTGCTGTCAGCAGAGTCATGCATTTGGGCAGAAATAGGCTCTCGTTCTATCTGCCATGCTTAATCCTTGGCTGGAAGCTGCCCATGAAGACCATGACCTTGGCATGAAAGCTTAAGTGGATCCGGAAGGACTGACAGCTGGAGGCTGTCTACTGTTTGTATTCCTCACAGCCGAATGGAAAGTTTTTTCTTGAAGGGACATCCATGTAGCATATTCCATGATCACATCTTTCTTTAATGACTGTACAAACTGAAGGGTAGACAGGGATATGAGAAAATCTGAAAGGATAATCCTAAGCTAGATTCATCACCCCTTGTCTGGGACATGTTATTTAGCATCAGTATCAGAAAGGGGTTGTCGCCCTCCTAATAATCTAGAGAAATAGAAACACAGAGAAGCAAGGCTATAAGTTTGTTCGTTACATCATTTTTAATTACAAGGAAGCTGGACAAGCCTAAATGTCTATCAAGGAGAAGATTAAATCATGGTTCATTCATATTACAGAATACTGTGCACACACTCAATTATAGATAGAAAATTTCATTAAAAACATAAGATATAATCAAATTTTTACCAAATAATTCTTGTGCTTCTACAATTCTATGTGAACATTTGTATTTGCTCATGCTCTGAAGTATTATTTAGGTAAACTTTTGACAGTGAACACCTAGTATGTGGGATGGGGAGGTGAGTAGTAAGAAGGGAAGGACTTTAAACCTCAAGAGAGAAATATGTAAGGCTTTTCTACCAAAAAGTATTGCTTTTTAAATTCTAAACTTTTAATATAAAGAAATAAACTTTTAGTCTGACTGCCATAGATATTCACGTTCTGCAATGTGTTTTTAGCTAGGAAGCCAACACATTACATATTCAGGTACCAACTAAAAATATTGGAAAAATAGAGGATGTGATTTACCTGCTTATACTGTTGGTATAATGTGCTATTTTCATGAGCTAGTGGCCTCAGCAGCATTGCCTGAGAATTGGGAGAGGCATTCCTTGAGCAGCTGTCACGGTGAACTTCCAAGTATCACCAGAAGATGGCAGAGGATAAATCACGGGACAGCTGACACTGACATCTCAGACCCATGAAATTATGGAAGTCACTCATATCCTTCCCTGCACCACTGAAGCTGCTGCTGTGGGAATTCTTTTTTAACCTTGGAAGTGGTATCAGATATTTAAGAAGGTTCCAGTCAGGGTTCAACCAGAGAAACAACCAACACATACACACTAACGTATCAAGAGATTTGTTGCAAAGAATTGGTTTACGCAATTGAGGGAGCTGGCAAGGCAAGTCCAAAATCCACAGCTAGGGCAGGCAGGAGCTCTCAGGCACGGCCGAAACTGCTGGCTGTGGCAGAATTTCTTCAGAGAAGCCTGAGCTCTGCTCTTCAATCCTTTCAACTAATTGGATCAGGCCCATCAGATTATCTAGGAGAATATCCCTTACTCCAACTGATAAGGAACTTTAATCATACCTACATAGTACTTTCAGAGCAACACCTAGATTAGTGTTTAATTGGACAACTAGGGACTATAGCCTGGCCAAGTTCATGTTGAAAAACCATCACGGTCTTCCCTTTATCAACTTGGCACCCACGTACGTTGCATTAAAAGATACTTAATCTCCAAATAAAGACAATGTCATTGTTCTGCCAAACATGAAACAACTATCCTGTGTACAACTAAAAACATTAACCTTTTCCTCGAAACAGGGTGCAACATTCTTGCACAAAGTTACTTGTCTCTTGATAGCCTATAACTTAACTACTAGCATAAAGTCAAGCAGTACCAATATATTTTCCTAGATTTTAAGGAGATAATAAAATATTTGGTTAATTTATATGCAAACACTCATAACAAAATAATATGTCTATCATAGACTTTGTTTCTACAACTGGTCACATGGTCACAGCTGGTGTTTATAAGTACCCATTCCATATTTCCTCTGCCCTAAGTATTTCAGCTGGTCAGGGTTTGCCTCATAGGGTAACCCACACTTTTATTCCTGAAGGGTCTGGGCCATTAGCGATGTTTTTTGAACGGAAATGTTACAGCATCCTGTTGACTTTAATCGCAGGACATGGTTGTACTAATATTCCAGACACACTAGCCCTCACCTCCACTGTGCGGCAGCAGCCCAGTTTCCCCCTGGTGGTCAGGAACAATCACCTGGGCAGTACAGCAACTCTCTCTTCCTGTGGTTCAGAGATATGAAGAGCCTAACGTTCCCAGGTGGCAGTCTTAACTTTAATTTCAATAGATTTGTTTTGTCTCCCGGTGGAAGCATTCCTCCCTTAGGCTTTGCTGTCCACGGGTCTCAGTTCCAAACTTCATGGGGAGAAGAAACAAATTTAAGAACGGACGCCTGGGGTAAGAGCGAGTGGCGGCACTCTCATATCCTCCCCTGGATTCCTGGGCCCACAGAACCAGGCTACGGGAGAACCCATGATATTGAACGCCAATTTAGAGCACTTACAGAATCCTGGAAGACTTTGTTCCAGCGTTGCAAGGACTTGCCAGCAGCTGATGCTATAACTGAGTCCTCAAAAGGCCTTTCCACATTCTTTCGCACTCAAAGAGGTCTGTCCACATACCTCTCCCCCAGACCTTATTACTTTTAGTTTTCTAATCATATTCCTTCCACACCCCTGACCATCCAGCCACACCATTGGCCACAGCTTTCTAATTGGTATAGACTATTACCTCAGGCCATCTCCCCTTCCAGCAAAAATAAACAAGCAGATCCACTGTTCAAAGTTATGCTCACTTGGAAGATTTTCCTTCACCACTGTCCCCTTGTCCAGGAATCCAGGGGTAGAAATGACAGTGCCTGTGCACACTCTGACCCCTGGTGATCCGTTCTTAAATTTGTTTCTTATCCGCGTGAAGTTTGGAACTGAGACCTGCAGACAGCAAAGCCTAAGGGAGGGATACTTCCACCAGGAGACAAAACAAATCTATCGAAACAAATCTGGGATGTCCCAGAAAGGGGGTGTAGTGCTGCAGCTGTAAACGTTTGATGCCTACACATCATGGAGAACCATCTGTAAGCCAAGCCAGAGTCTCACTTCCTCAGTCAAATGAGTGTGGGGACATCTCCATGAGCCCCATAGGTGTGGGCTGAGAGAAAGGTAATAGGAGGAGGAATTGGACCAATTCCTCATGTAAATTGCTTGTGCCTTCAGGGTCTGCTCAAGCCTGATATGTACCACTTGCATTTGTCAACAGAGTGCTGCTGTGCACACCCAGCTTGTGACTTGGTGGGTCAGGACAACACCCAGTTCATGATAGGCATCTCATGTCATAACTTGGTGACACATGACTAGGCATTCAGTCTCTACGAGGGCCTGTAGCAAGCCAAAAGTTGTTTCTCAAATAAGTTATCCACAGGGGATGGTAGGGGTTGCCCTAAAACCTTAAGCATCTGTGCTGTGATTTACCTATGGGACCTCCCAAAGGCCCCCAAAAGCATCTCTATCTGCCACTGACACTTTAATCACCGTTGGATCTCCTGAATCATGTGGCCAGTGGCAGAGCAGCTTGCATGGCAGCCTGGAACTGTTGCAGAGCCTTCTCTCATTCTGGGATCTACTTAAAGATAGTATCTTTTCATTTCACTTGGTAAATGGACTGGAGTAGCACACCCCAAAGAGGAACATATTGCTGCTAAAATCCACGAAGGCCCATTGGGCACTGTGCCTCTTTTTTGGTGGTAGGTAGAGCCATTTACAATAAACTTCTCTCACCTTAGGAGACATTATCCCCACAAGCCCTGTATCACTGGACCTTTAGAAATTTCACTTAAGTGAAAGGTCTTCAAATATTTGTGGCATTTATTTTCTACCCTCTGACATAAAAATGTCTTATCAATATGTCTAAAGTAGTTACTACTTCCTGATCACCAGGCTCAATCAGCATATTAATATAATGAACCAGCATGTCTTATAGCAGGGAAATGTGATCAAGATCCCTGTGGACTAAGTTATGACACAGGTCTAGAGAATTGATACCCTAAGGTAGAACAGTGAAGGCACATTGCTGGTCATGTAAGCTGAAAGCAAACTGCTTCTGATGGTTTTTACTAACAGGTATAGAATAAAATGCATTTACCAGATCAATAGCTGCATACCAGGTACCAGAGGTTGTGTTAATTTGTTCAAACAACAAATCACAGTAAGTAATTGGAGTCACCACTTGACTAAGTTTATGATAATCCTGGGCTATCATTCAAGATCTGCTTTCTGCACAAGCCAAATAAGCAAGCTGAATAGGAATGTGGTGAAAAATCAGTATCCCTGTGTTGGAGCAAAGGGAAAACTTCTCTTCTGCCCTCGGAAGTTCCACTGAAAATAAATCAACTCACAAGAAAGCAGATTAATAAAAGTTATACAAATTTTATTATAACTGTGAGCACAGGGAGAAGAGCAATTGCCCAATATTGCAATGAGACCCAAATACTTATCTTTAATTTTTAAATTATTTTTTATTTTAAAATATTAAGGGGGTGCAAATGTTTTTGTTACATGGATAGCTTTTATACTGCTTTAATCAGGGCTATAAGTGCGCCCATAACCTGAGTAATGTTCACTGTACATGTTAGATAGGTTTTTACCTCTCCCTCCCTAGCCCCTCCCCCCTTGATTTCCAATGATTTACTTCTTTCTGTGCCCATGAGTGCTCAATTAGTTCCAAATTAGGGAGTACATGTGGTGTTTCCGTTTCCATTCTTGAGATACTTCATTTAGGATAATGGTCTCCAGTTCCATCCAAATTGCTGCAAAAGACATTAATTCATTTCTTTTTATGGCTAAGTAGTACTCCATGGTATATATATACCACATTTTGAAAATCCACTCATGAATTGATGGGCACTTAGGTTGATTCCACATCTTTGAGATTGTGAATTGTACTGCAATAAACATTTGAGTGCAGGTGTCCTTTTGATAAAATGACTTCTTTTCCTTTGGGTAGATACCCAGCAGTGGGATTTGCTGGGACGAATGGTAAGTCTATATTATTTCTCTGACAAATCTCCATACTGTTTTCCATAGAGATTGCACTAATTTGCAGTCCTACCAACAGTGTATAAGCATTCCTTTCTCTTTGCATCCACACCAGTATCTATTGTTTAGGGACTTTTTAATAAAAGCCATTCTGACAGAGGTAAGGTGATATCTCACTGCAGTTTTAATTTGCATTTCCCTGATAATTAGTGACTTCGAGCATTTTTTCATATGCTTTTTGGCCATTTGTCTATCTGCTTTTGAAAAGTTTCTGTTCATGTCTTTTGCCCACTTTTTAATGGGGTTTGTTTTTTTTCTTGCTGATTTGTTAGAGTTCTTTGTAGGTTCTGGATATTAGCCCTGTACTGGATATATAGTTTGCAAATATTTCTCTCATTCTGTAAGTTGTAGATTAACTCTGTTGATTATTTCTTTTGCTATGTAGAAACTTTAATGTAATCAAGTCCCATTTATTTATTTGTTGTTGTTGTACTTGCCTTTGGGAGTCCTAGTCACAAATCTTTGCCAAGGTTGGTATCTAGGAGTTTTTCCTATATTTTCTTGTAGGATTTTTATGGCCTCGTGCCTTACACTTAAGTCCTTTATCCATCTTGATTTAATTTTTGTGAGTGATGAGAGATAGGGTACTACTTCATTCTTCTGCATGTGGTGATCCAATTTTCCCAGCACCATTTATTGAATAGGGCTTCTTTTCCCCAGTGTATGTTGTCTGCTTTATAGAAGATCAGTTGGTTGTAGGTAGATGGGTTTATATATGGATTCTCTGTTCTGTTCCATTGGTCTATGTCTATTCTTGTACCAATACCATGCTGTTTTAGTTACTATAGCCTTGTAGTATAGTTTAAAGTTTGATAATGTGATGCCTCCAGACTTGTTCTTTTTGCTTAAGATTGTTTTGGCCATTTGGGCTCTTTTTTTGGTTCCAAATAAGGCATAGAATTATTTTTTCTAGATCTGTGAAATATGACATTGGTATTTTGATGGGGATTGCACTGACTCTGTAAATCACTTTGGGCAGTATGGACATTTTAACAATGTCAATTCTACTGATCCATGATCATAGTATGTTTTTCCATTTGTTTGTGTCATCTGCAATTTCTTTGCTCAGTGTTTTGATGAGAATGTCATATGGGAATTTCAAAACACAGCAGGAAGCTTCAACAACAGACTAAATCAAGGAGAAGAAAGAATCTCAGAGCTTGAAGACAAGGCTCTCAAGCTAACCCAGTCATTCAAAGAGGCAGAGAAGAGAATAAAAAAGACTAAGCAATCACTTAGTTCACTCTGCATAATCCCATATTTCTCTAACATATGAATTATAGGTATCCCTGAGGGAAAAGAAGAAAGAGCTAGAAGCATGGGAAATCTATTCAAGGGTATTATTAAGGAAAACTTCCCTGGTATCACCAGGGATTCAAACATCCAGATACAAGGTGGTCAAACACTGGGAAGATTTATAGCAAATAGGACATCTCCAAGACACATAGTAATCACCCTGGCAAAAGTCAAAATGAATGAGAAAATTCTACAAGCAGCAAGATGAAAGCAATAAATTAATCTACAAAGGAAAACCAATCAGGCTAATTGCAGACTTCTCAGTGGAGACCTTACAAGCCAGAAGGGATTGGGGCCCCATTGTTAACCTTCTTAAGCAGGAGAACTGCCAGCCTAGAATTTTGTATCTTGCAAAGTTAAGTTTTATAGTTGATGGAGAAATTAAGTCTTTTCCAGACAAGCAAACACTGAGGGAATTTGTCATGACCAGACCAGCCCTACAGGAAATACCCAGAACTGCACTATACACAAATTGGCACAGTAGATACCCAGTATAAAATCACCCAAAAAAGCCAAAGCTCACAACTCTTACAAAACAATAGCACATGAGGGAAAATGTAGCAATCAGGTACTACCCAAAATGAACAGAACAGCATCCCACATACCAATTCTATCACTCAACATCAACCATCTGAATGCTCCACTCAAAAGACATAGGCTGGATGAATTGGGTTGTGTTTTCATCCATTATCTGCTGTCTCCCTGAAATACATCTAAACCACAAGGATGCACATAGACTCAAAGTGAAAGGATGGAAAAAAATAATCCATGCAAATGGAAGTCAAATGAGAGCAGGTGTAGCCATTCTCAGAGAAAATTGACTTTAAATCAACAATGGTAAAGAAAGACAAAGGTGGTCATTATGTAATGGTAAAGGCAGCAATTCAACAAGAAGACATAATCCTAAATATATATACACCTAAAACAGGAGCTCCCAGATACATAAAGCAAATTCTACTAGACCTAAGTAAAGAAGTAAACAGTAGCATCGAAATTGCCAGGGACTTCAACACCCCACTGTCAGAGCTGGACAAATTAAAGCAGAAAATAAAGAAACACTGGACATAAAGTGACTCTAGAATAAATGGACCTAACAGACATTCATAGAACATTCTACCTAAGAACTACTGAATACACATTCTTCTCAGCACATGGGACATTCTCCAAGATTGATCATATCTTAGGCCACAAAACATGTCTCAAATTCAAAAAATTAAAATCATACCATGTATCTTCTCAGACCACAGAAAACTAGAAATTCCAAGAGAAACACTCAAATCTACACAAGTCATGGAAATTAAACAACTTGCTGAACGATTATTGGGTCAATAATGAAATTAAGATGGAAATCAAAAGATTCCTTGAAGTGAATGACAAAGAAGACACAAGGTATCAAAATTTATGGTATTCAACAAAAGCATTCATAACAGGAAAATTCATAGCCTTAAATGTGCACATCGAAAAGACAGAAAGATCACAAATTAACAACCTTATGTCACATCTCAAGGAACTAGAAAAGGAAGAGCAAACCAAACCCAAAGCCAGCAGAAAAAAAAGTTCAGAGCAGAACTAACAAATGGAAAACAAATCTTTATTTTAGAGGGGAGGGAGGAGACAAGGAATACAGGTAATTGTGTTCTGGGCAGTAAATGATTACTAGGGAGGATGAATAGACACTTGGGAGAACGAATGGATGGGGAAACCGATTGACTTCCAAATGATTCTCTTTGGAAATTAAATTAACCTAAGAGACAGGCATTTTTAAAATGGGTTGGGCCAGGTCTGGTTGCATTCTTGACCTTCTTTTCTGCAATAGATATTGAGATAACAGGGAGGAGAAGGAAAGACAATTGTTCTTCTTGATGGGTTCCTCTGATCTTCACGGAGATAGAGGGAAATCCCCTTCCCAAGGCCTGTTGATCTCTAAGGGCCTTTTGTTCAAAATATTCTTCATACCAAGGAGTCACAGGTGAAATTTCCTATACTCTTTCACCTGCATTTTCAAGTCCTGATAGTGGCACTATTCTCCAAAATATGGTGGTGTTTTTGTTTTACTAATTTTTCCAGGTAGAGGCAGTACTAACGACTTCCACCTGGCTTTTGCTACCATGAAAGCCTTCAGTCCACAGGTCAGGGAACAAATATTGGGATTGCCAGTTACTGAATATTACAATTATATACTCCAGCCTATGGGGATAACCACAGGATGGGTTTGGGGACCCACATGGTGAACAAGACCTGAGCTAAAATTCTATTACCTGACCTTTAATGAGCCCCTAACTCTGATTGCACCACAGTGATATTTTAGGTCTCCAGGAATTAGTGTCAGTTCTGAGCCTGTATCCAGTAATCCCTGATGTTAATGGAGAAAGAGCCAAACTCTGTAAAATAATTTAAAGAGGCTTATTCTGAGCTGAATGCGGGTGATAATCCCAGAGCACCTGGCCTCAAGAGGTTCTGAGAAAATGTGCCTGTGGTAGCTGGGTTATAGTTTGGTTTTATACATTCATGGAGACAGGAATTATATGTGAGACCCTAAGTCAATATGTGGAGGGCATACATTGGTTTGGCCCAAAAAGGCAGGATATCTCAAAGCAGCAGCTTATAGGTGGGTTTAAAGATTCTTTGCCTTGTAATTGGTTAAAAAAATGAAGCTTTGGCTAAAGGCTTGGAATATTTTAATTTAAGGATGTCTGTTAATCAGATACAAGCCATAGGACATTTACCTAAACTCAAGCGATCTGTTGAATAAACTGACAGCCTGCAGGTGTTATTTAAGCTTTGTCTTGCATGGCCTTAGGCCTGTTAATGAGCTACAAAGGATATCTCCAAGAAGGGAGGGGAGCATGGCCAGGCATGTCTGATCTCCTTTCTCATGGCCAGCAACTCAGCATTAGGGCATTTCTTGTGTCCCCATGGCCAAGAGGGGGCCCATTCAGTTAGCTGGGGGGCTTATAATTTTATTTTAGTTCACACTGAGAAGTCTTATTATTTTCCTTTCCCTGATGTATAGTCACATCGGTAAGTGACCACAGGTCCCTTTGGGGAAGGCTGGGAAAAATATTAACAGTATGAACTTTTGGCAGCATAGCAAGGTCATTCCTCAAAGGAGCCAACCCTCCTTCATTCAAGGGATTTGTGGTCTGAACTAGCTCAAGTCTGGGAATGGATTGAGGGGCTATGACTCTTTTCGGTGATTCAAGTTATACTTCTGCTCACTAGACCTAGAACTCTTCCATTTATACAGATCAGGAATTTACTAGAATTCCTGTATCTTCTCTGGATCAACTATCCAAATCCCATGATCAACTAGTGCACACCACAGGTCTGTGTGAGACTGTCCTCACTCCTGCTTTGGCTTAACTCTTCATCACATTAACTATTCCCATCTTGCCTTTGATGGAGTGTCACCATTTAACTCATGGTACCCCAGGATCCCATTATCCCCACACTGTATTTAGGGATCCCAGTTGAATGGTAGAAGTTCCCACTACAATTTCTGACCTACAGAGAAGAATGACCACAGAGCTCTTCAAGGATGCCGAGGATCCCATCAGAAATTTATTTCTCACAGTCATGGTAAAAAGCAAGTCCTTTGGACCCTACTAGGGTAAATAGGGCTTACATGATAAATTCCTCTAACATTCCAGCTTCCCTAAAGCCTTCGGTTACCCTTCCTGGCAGTAGATCAACACAGGTCTACCATTTCAACTTTAGTGTAGGCCACATTTGGGTCCATGTTTCAAACAGGACCTTTTTTTAAGCCCTTCAAGCCTAGACACAAATGTAGAATCTATGCTTAATGGGCCCATATCAATAAGTTCAGCTTGACCCAACTTTATATTCTTTCCATCATAATCCTACTCCTTAAGATTCTTTCTTACATGTTCCCTCATATTGCTATATAACACTATTAAATCATGCAGTTATTTTGGTGTTGTGCATCTCCTCATGGGTCATACTTTATATCACCCTTTGGGAGCTTCTGGAAATTGACTCCAGGTCTAGAAACAAGGAAGTGGCAGGAATAGGTTCTAAGGAGACTCAGCAGTGCCTTGCAAAGCAACTACCTTAGACAATGGAGAGCAAACCTCAGGCAGGTATGGAAGGGATGTTTCTACTGACAAAGATGACTCAGCAGAACTTAGGGGTTTGATGTCCCCAACTTCATTATGATCTGCCAAATATCTATTCCTACATTCAGGATCCTATTTCTTACCAAGCAATGCCCTCACTTTAACAGGAAACACCTATGAGGTTGGGAATTCAATTCACACTGGAATTCAGTCACTCACAAGATGAGACTCTGGGCTTGGTTTGCAGAAGTCCTGGCCTTGCAGCTAGAGCAGGTGTTTTTTGTTTTTTGTTTTTTGTTTTCAGGACAGATATGAAACTTCTCAGGTCATTTATACAGAGATTAAGCTGAGAATTTGAAGTCCTAAGCTCATCCTTTTCCTTCTCCAAGGAAGTTATGAACATCCAGCCAATCCCATTATACTCCTTAGTGTGGCTAAAATGTATTAAGGTAACAAATACATGATCATCTAGAACGATCTATAGGTATTTGATTAGGAATATTCAATGGCACTATTTTGTGATTGTAGGGGCTGGCTAGTCAAGTTCAAAGTTTCTAGGGCAGGCTTTGAGACTAGAACTCAGGCACAGCTGAAACTGCTGTCCTCTGGCAGAATTTCTTCATCAGGGAAGCCTTAGCTTTGCTCTTAAGGCCTCTCAACTCATTGAACCAGGCCCATCATATTGTACAGGATCACCTCCCTAAAGTCAATTGATTATAGGCTTGAATCACATCTACAGATTACCTTCACAGCAACACAGATTAGTGTTTGATCAAATAACTGGGAACTATAGCCTAGGCAGGCTAGCACATAAAATACCATTATAGAATCAGGGAGTAGTTACTTTTTCCAATACTATAGAATACCACACATGAAACACCTTCATTCATAATTGGGCAAGGTGAATGTCCATAGTGTGTGGTGTGGTGTTGAGCCAGGTGGTAGGGGATGACAAGTGGGAAAGTACAGAAGTAAAAATGGTTTGGGTCAGAGAAGGAAAGGGCAGTGACTACAGGGCAGCATGAGATCCAAGGGTGGTGCTCTAACATGGGAGAGAGACAGGCTATGGTGTGAATGTGTCACCTCCAAATTTCAGATATTGAAATTTAATGGCCAATATAATAGTATTAGGGGTGGAGCCTTTAAGAAGTCCTTAAGTCATGAGGGGATTAAGGCCCTTATCAAAGTGGCTTCACTCAGCATCCTGTCCCTCTTGCTCTTCCACCACATGAGAACACACCATTCCTCCCCTCCAGAGGATGCAGCAACAAGATGTCATCTTGGAAGGACACTGCGCCCCTCACTAGACACCAGATCTGCTGGCACCTTCATCTTGGACTTCCTAGCCTCCAGAACTATAAGAAAATGAGTTTCTATTCTGACAACCCAAAATAAGTGACTGAAGCAAAGATGTCAGTCAGTGGAGATTAAGCCAAAGTTTGCAGACATGCCTGGGGCAAAGGACAAACCACAGAAGCATCTGTGGCCTGTGCTCTCCAAAGAGGGATTTGGGAACTCAGTATTTAAGGAGAAAGGATATACAGAAAAAGGAGGGGGGTGGGCAGTGAGGCAAACGGTTACTTTCTTGTGAGACTTTAGTTAATGCCCAGGAAATCTATTTTTTACATAAGGTAAATATAGAGGAAAAGGAAGGGAAGGAAGAATCAATTACACAGATGTTCTTGGGTAGGTGGAAGAATGATTTTGTCCTGTCTCTGTTCTCTACTTTGGAAGATAAACCTGTAAGTCAATTCAATGAGTTATTGGACAGACCTTAATTTTAGGAGCTAGACTCAGCCTGCAGATCCAAAGTTACAACTTGCATGTCCTTGTTTACAGGAGGTCAGCAAGAAATTTCCTTATGAGTAATCTGTGGGGGACTCCTTATAGACACCTGAGGCCTTTTCCCTTTCCATGGGCATCTGTCTAATGTCAGTAAAATCTATTCATTTGGAAAGGGGTGTTGCATGACAGCCTCCAGGTTGGGCCTTCCCTTTTGTATAAGAAGTTGGAGGGAGTTGGTCCTGAGATTTTTATTTTCCTTTACAGTTCTTTATAAATTACCTAGTTTGTGGTATTTTGCTGTAGCACTGTGAACAGACTAAAATAGAAGTTGCTATAATGAATACCTGAAAGTGTAGAAGTTGCTTTGGAACTGGGCAATGGGTAGAAGCTAAAAGTTTTGAAGTGAATGCTGGAAAAAGCCTGTATTGCCAGAAACAGAATTAAGGGAGATTCTGGTGAGGCCTCAAGAAGAGAGTGGTAGAGCACCTCAATCTTAGAAATTATCTGAGTGGTTGTGAACAGAATGTTGGTAGAAATATGGACAGTGAAGACTATTCTGATAAGGTCTCAAATAAGGAACAAAGTATTGGAAACTGGAGGAAAGGCCATCCTTGTTACAAAGTGGCAAAGAACTTGACTGGATCATGTCTGTATCTTAAGACTTTGTGGAAGGCAGAACTTGATAAACCAGGCTATTTGGTGGAAGAAATCTCTAAGCAGCAAATTGAGTGTACTGCACAGCTTTTCTTAACTGTTTATTGTAAAATTTGAAAGAAACAATTTAAAGATGGAATTTATATTAAGAGATCAGAATGTAAAGATTGGAAAACTCTCTGCCTGGCCATGTAAATTTAAGAAAAGCACCGTTTAGGAGAGAAAACCAAATGTGTGGCCAAGCAACTGTTTGATAAGATTAGTATGGAGAGAAGCCAGGTGCTATTCATAAAGACAATGGGAGAATGACCCTAAAGGCATTTTGGAGATTGGTACTGCCATGACTATCAGGCTCAGGGTACCAAGCCCTTGTGGGCAAAACAGTTTTGAGGGAGGGGCCCAGGGCACCTCAGGGCTCACTGACCAGGGCTCCATCCAGTCTCTGCTCCCCACATTCCAGTGCGGTGCTCCTCAACCATCCCAGCTGTGGCTCAAGTGGGCCTACAAGTTCTCAGAAGGGCACAAGTAGTGAGCCATGGCAGCATACATGTGGTGCTAACTGCAGACACACAGAGTGGAGCTGTGGAGGCATAGCTACCTCTACCTAGGTTTCAAAGGATGCCTCAGAGGTAGGACAACTATAGAGTCCCCATTAGGGCATTGCCTAGTGGAGCCATGGGGGCAGGACTTCCCCAGATAGCCCAGAACTGTAGTGCCACCTGCGTGCAACTCCAGCCTGGGAGAGCTGCAGGCACTGGACTCCAACCCAGGGGAGCGGCTGCATGGGCTGCACCCAGCAAAGCCATGGGGGGCCAGGGTCCCCTTGTGCCTTGGGGGCACAACCCTCACCCCAGTGTCTGGAAGGTGGGACTTGGCGTCAATTATCAAGCCTTAAGATTTAATGTTTGTCATGTTGTGTTTTAGACTTACTTGGACCAGTTATCCCTTTTTCTCACCTATTTCTTCCCTTTTTGAAATGTCTGCCCTGTGCCTATCCCACCATTGTGTTTTTCCGAAGCACATAACTTGGTTTAATTTCACAGCTGTTTAGGTTCATAGCTGGAGAGCAATTTGCCTCAGGATAAGACACCTTTGAATCTCACCCATATCTGATTTAGATGATGTCTAGGTGAAATTCTAGATTCTAGAATTGATACTGGAATGAGTTAAGACTTTGGGGGATAAGGGGATGGAATTAATGTATTTTGTATGTGAGAAGAACATAAATTTGAGAAGACCAGGGGTGGAATGCTTCAGTTTAAATATGTCCCCCCCCAAATTCATCCGTTGAAACTTAATGGCCCATGGGATGCTTAAATGGCAGGACCAGCCTAAGTTAAGTACCATATTATCACCTGCTTTGTTGGACCACTCCTGGCACCAGCAGTCTCAGGTTGTGCTGTCCAGAAACAGATGTTGAAAGAATTTTGGCATGCAGGGTATTTATCAGGGATGAACACTATGGAAGGGAGGGCTGCGTATTAGAATTGAAGTTGGCTGAGGTTTTGTTGGGTCACCGTTGTAGTTGACTTCTCCCTCTGACCATAGGATGTTCTTGAAACTTCCCTTTACAAATTAATAAAGGGCTGCAAAGTGGGAATTGTGGTAGTGGCCTAAACTCTGCAAAGGCTCAGGCATAGTCAAAAATAACCAGCCATTGACCCCAGCTTGCTTTCCTATAATTCCAATCAGGAGTCACATAGCTGATGGTCATAAAGATTCTTAACATTCTCCACAGATAACATCACCCTTGTGAAACCTAAGGCTACTTTTTGAAATATCTTCCAGGCCCTGCATTCCAGTGGATCATCTAATCCACCCAGACCAGTGGCCCATACCAAGGGACCAACTCAACTGGTATTGCCACCCCTACCCAGGAACTGACTCAGCACAAGATGAAAATTTCCACACCTCTATGGTTCCATCCCAAAACCAGCCAATTAGACCCAATTGCCTAGCCCTTTGCCTGCCAAACTCTCCTTAAAAATCTTTGTCTGCCAAATTCTCAGGAAGAGGGATCTGAGAAATTCCATGCTTTGTGTTCTGCAATATTAAACTTTCTCCACTGCCTCAGTGTATTGGCTCTTCTCCATGGAGCAGGCAATACAACCTGCTTGGGCTGTAACATTCTGGAGAATTAACCCATTTAGTTGTCCCACAGAGGGCCAGAAAAGCTGGGCCTTTACACTTCCAACACAGTCATTAGATACAGAAGGGCATTGGCGGGGAGGGAAGGGAAAACTTCCCCTCTGCCCCCGAAGGTTTGCTGAAAGACCAACTCACAGTAAGGCAGGTTAATAAGAGAAAGATTGCAAATTTATATACTGTGTGTATGGGGAGAATCACTGAGTGATTATCCAATATCCCAATGGGGTCCAGAAGTTTATAGACCCTCATTTTAGAGGAGAGGGGGAGACGAGGAATATAGGTAATTCTGCTGAGGGACAATACATGATTGCTAGTGAGTATGAATAGATACCTAGGAGAATGAATGGTTGGGGGAGAAAAAAATTGACTTGTAAGTGATTCTTTTTGAAAATTAAATTAACCTGAGAGACAGGCATTATTTTTAAACTGGGTTGGGCCAGGTCTGGTTGCATTCTTGATCTTTCCTGCAATAGATATCGACAACAGGGAGGGAAAGGGAAGACAATTGTTGTTCTTGATGGGTCCCTCTGGTCTTTATGGAGATGAAAGGAAAGCCGCTTTCAATACCTGTTGATATCTAAGGGCCTTTAATTCAAAATACACTTTATACCAACGAGTCATATTTTGGCCCCATGAACAAATTTCAATGACCCTTTTTTTTTTTATAATCCTCTTCCTTAACTATTTGACCTTTTGAGTTCTTCACCAGAAATGGTGGATTTTCTGCAAGACAAAGAGTTGAGATTCTGAAGGCTCCTGGGAAGACTTCCTGAGCCAAGGTTCACCATCCCCCACAACCTGACCCCAAGACACATGGCCCCTCCCTCCTTTAAAAGCCCAGGATCCCCATTTAGATCTGTTAAAGACAGATTTGAGGCAGCTTCTCCATTCTCCCGACAAGACATCTATCATGTTAAAAAGGCTCACAGTTGGGCAAGTTTGAATGGCTTTATCATAAGACCAGAGAATCCACCATGCAATTATGTTCCCCAGGGTTGCCTGGAAGATAAAACTTTCACTGAAGCAGTAAGAGTGCTAACAGTAGTAGCACTGGAATCTTGGAGAAGTTCACCCTTGGCTGACCTATGTAAGCCAGGATTGATGGCAAGAAGCAGCACTATGATAACTGGGCTTTCTCATCTGTGGGTAAGGTGGGCTCCTAGAATAGCAACAGCAAGAGGGCAGCAGTTAGCTGGCAGAAGCAAGGTGGACATAGTTACCATGAGAAGCAGCAGAGCTGCAATGGTAGTTGGGGCTCTGACCCACAGGCTCTCTGGCAATGCCTAATAAATCAGAGTTACTAAGGATGAAATAGATGAGAAACAAGAGCTCTGCTAGACCTATTAATCAGTAATGATCATGATAGGGGGAGCAACATGCTACTGTCGCCGTTCTTTCCCATTTTCCAGACTTGAGCTACTTATGAGACCCAGAGCCCATTAATGGAATGGACTAATATGCCAGAAAAGGGTTGAGGACTAGCTATACACTTGCTATGATGCAGAGTCCCTCTAAAAGGCACATAAAGCCATTAACTAGAGTAACTGTACCAGAGAAAAGGAAATTATCCAGATATTTGAAGGCTATTGCTAAAGGATCTGAGTGATGATACCAGGAGACCGAAAATACCACCATGACTTCCCTGAGTGATGGATTACAGAAACTATGCAATTCATAAACGGAATCCTTACCCAAGTCTGACTCAGGGAAACCAGTGGAACTAAGATCTACCTTGTGCTATCCATCAATTCCTGAGTACAAAATTAGAATGGATATGTCAGAGAACCAAGGTGAGGGTTGTGCCACCTGCTGTGGTAGAGCCTTGAGAACTGTCTCATGCTGGCCAAGATACTAAATCAGCAATAACACCACATTTGAGGCAGAATGGCAGAGATTAGTACAATATACTCAAACACTAAAATGAATACCATTATCCCTGCATTCCTTAATTCATAGCATGGCCCCTGAAAATTCCACTATATCATGATAGATTATGGTGAACTATTATGACCTTAATGGTAGTCCAAATCATAACCACTATGCCAGATGTGGTATATTTACTAAAAGCTTTAATGGTATATATTAGAGGTGAACATGATTACCTCTATTGATCTAGTGAATGTGTTCTTCAAAATCCACATTAGGAGGGATTACTGGAAGCAGTTTGATTCACCTGGGCAGGATCATAGATGGTCTTGCCCCACAGCTATATTAATACTCCTTCTGTTCTAGTACAGTCTGAAGGGACCTAGATCTAAACATTCCAAAGAACACTACTCTGGTATTTTTGTTAGTGAATTATACTAATTGGATCTGAGACAGTGTCAATTACTCTGGATGCCCAGATACTCTGTCACATGCACCCCAGAGAATGGGCGATAAACCCTACAAAATACTCAGAGGCCTGCCCTAGGGGCAATAGCTATTTCCTAAAGTTATTATTCCTGTGTTAATTTCGTATTTCCTTCTTGTCCTTTGAATCCGTCAATACCCATTAAGCCAATTTCTTTAGTTCTGTTAAAGTAACTGGTATAGTTTGTTTTCCTGACTGACCCTTACAGATAAGGGATACAACACAATATGGCATTACTTTGGGTTTTTTGTTTCAGAGATAGGGTCTTGCTCTGTTGCCCAGGCTGGAGTGCAGTGGTGCAATCATAGCTAACTGCGGCCTCCAACTCCTGGACTCAGGTCATCCTCCTTCCTCAGATCCCTGAGTAGCTGGGACTACAGGCCTGAGCCACTGCACTCAGCATACTTTGGTTTTTAAATGAGTTCTATGGTTATGAGCAATAAAGTCATACCCACAATATTCCTGATTAAGGGGAAACAGGGCTTCTATTATACAATGGGAATTTATATCTCACTTTTTGGGGTATAAGGTGAATACTTTTGGGGGTAAGAGATTAGTTCCATTATGTTAGATGGGAACAAGTTGTCGCTATTGTTGCTTTTGGGAATGTTATACGTATATAGGCTGTGAATGGATGTTAAGAAACTAAAGGGGGAGACAGACACCAGCAGGCACTGGTAGTTGACATTGCAGCAACTGCTTTCGGCCTCTGGATCATTGCTACAGTGGTGCAACATTGAAAATAGTCCAGTCTTGTCCCTCTCTTCCAGAAAAGCACAGTGGTTATAAGTTCCAAAATTCATTTTTGTGCCATTCTAATCTCATTTCCTCGAAAAGTATCCTCTTTTCCAAAGGTTAGATCAGCATCTCACATCATGCATTTGTCGCTTTCCCACATCAGTATTCATCTTACAGAATGTTGCTTATTTTATGTTGGGCATCATACTTCCGAGTTCAGGCATGTTTGTGTCAGGGTGTGGGATCTTACCCTACTTGCAAGCTGATAAGCTAGCCTGTTACTGTTTCATGGATGCTGGGAGGAGACAAGATTCCTGGCTCAGAAACAAAGGATTTTACTATTCATGGCACAGCAAGCAACACAGGCATCATGTGTTGGTGTCAGTTACCCATGCCCCTTAAGTTCCATAGGAAAGATGTGGAGGGGCCCATGTAGATGCTACACATACAGCAGGTTTGCATCATAGCCAAGGAACACTGAACTCAGGGAACCCACAGTTTTATAGCAAGCAGTAGGCAAGCCCGCTCTTTTCCCTGTAGGGAAACATTACCTCATCCCTCAGAGTTGCTCATTGAAAACAACCCTGAGAATCGGCCCAGGTAAAGAATGATCACAGCTGAGTTCTTGGTTTACCCAACAAGCATGTGTAGGAACACTCAAGGCCTGTAAGGGATTGCCTCTAAGGGCTCACTGTGGGTTGTTGGTCTCTTCAGCATGCATAATTCAGAGTCTAGATGAAAAAGTTTGTTCTTAATGTTACCAGCTAGGAAGAGATAACAAAAACTTCTCGGTTAAAATTTGCGCTAGGGTTGTTGATGTTTTAGTGTTGCAGTCATAAGTAACCAGACATGCATATAGATAAGAAAGCACTAGGCAGAAATGGGAAGGAAAGTATAAAGGATCATGGCTAAATTCTGCTGGAAGAACAAATTAAGGGAAGCCAGCTAGGTCAGTAAGAATGCAGCATTAACAGTATGATCCCTCCCCTCCCATACTAGTACCCCTTGCCCCTTCCTCTTGGGTTGGCCACCCTGTTCTATGTTCCCCAGCCATGGCAGCCTCCATGTTTTATTTTTCTGGCTGCCTACCTATGGAGCCATATCTAAACTTCAATTAAAACATAATTCATATCTAAAAGTAATAGAGGTTGTATTTGGCCTTCATAGGAGCACTGGGACAGGGGCTCCCGCTCCAGACATCCTGGACGACACTGTGCCATACTTCCTGGGATTCTGTCTCAGGTTGATAACATGTACCCATCATCCCACCAGCACCACATATGTGGCCTTATCCAGGCCTCACAACCCTGTGGTTATCCACAGACAAGTGTAGTTTCGACAGCACATACTACAAAGATTATGCTTTGGGACAATTTGTGTGTGGATGGAGTGTAGGTGAGGACCCAGAGAAAAGTCAAACTTCAATATACACCACAGGAAATACAGAGGGGCACTACGTCTACACAGAGAGTAGATGAGACTTTATCCTGAAGTTCTACTGCCGAAATAGGACAGGATCAGGCCACCAGAAACTACCACCCCACCCCAGCACTGAGGAGTGGTCTCACAGACATGTCTTGCCCCCTTAAATTCCCTGTGTGTGAAGTTGACAGAATTTAATAGCCAAAAGTTTCCATCTCTAATTTAATGGGATTCAATAGATTTAATAGAGCTTTCCTTGAAGATTAAGTGACAATTGGATTATGGTTTTCTCCCACACCAATCCTTCCCCCTATTTGTTGGCCTTTTATTTCAATAAGCTTCACTTCTGTTCAAAATTCTAATCTCTAAACAAAATTTTTTAAAGTATAGTAGGAGTTTTACTTCCACTAAGGACGTAGAAATCCATAAGAGAATATTGCCCCTCTCTTAACAATGAGAAAAGGCTAAATAATCTACAAAATCATAGCTATCCTTGAGTCCTAAAGAGCTAAAATTGGAATGCTACAAGGTAAACTGAATTCCAAACACTGACAGGCCCCTGCACATGTCATCTTTCCTTGGTTTTACCTGTCAAAGCACAAAATGTGGCCAACTGTTTTCCTCTTAGTCTGGCTAGAAAAGGCATGAGAGAAGCAACATCACTATAGATTCTACAGAAGGAAAAGGAAGTATTATGGAAAGTTTTGTGCCAGTAAGTTTCACAAATTAAATGAAATAGACAAATTAATTAAGAGGCACAAACTAGCAAAGTTCACCCAAAAAGAAATAGGTAACCTGAATAGCCTTTTACCTATAAGAAATGGAATATAGTTAAAACTCTACCACAAAGAGACTCTAGGCCCATATAAATTTAAGGAGAAATTCTATCAAATATTTAAGAAACAATGTCAGTTATATACTAAGTCTTCCAGAAAATCGAAGAGGAAAGAATACCTTAATCATTCTATGAGGCCATTATCATCCTGATACTGAACCAGAGGTACTACTAGAAGCTACAAGCCAATCTTCCTCATGATCATATATGGATAATTCTACACAAAGTCAAATCCAACTCAAAAGCAAATCAAATCCAGTAACATATTCAATATCATACTGGAGGGCCTTGCCAGTCTATGATGTAAGAAGTAAAACTATATTTACTCATAGACAACATTATCATCTACATAGACATTAACAAAGACTCCACAAAAAGATGTACTAGAATAACTAAGGTCACAGGTTATAAGGTAAGTGTACAAAAATGTTACATCTGTATTTCTGTAATGAATTATTTATTCCAATAAGACACCGATACTTTCATCAGCATCAAAAAACATGAAATAGTTTACAAAACATTGCCAAAATGTGAGACTTGCATAAATGGAACACTATCTACCCTGTTCACAGGTCAGAAAAATCATTAAGATATCAAATAGTTCAACAGATTCAAGCAATCCAAATCTAAATACCAGAATTTTCTATAAAACTGACAGAATAATTCTTCAGAAGTACTGGGAAATAACGTATCG
This sequence comes from Daubentonia madagascariensis, assembly GCA_023783475.1. Lineage (NCBI taxonomy): Eukaryota > Metazoa > Chordata > Mammalia > Primates > Daubentoniidae > Daubentonia > Daubentonia madagascariensis. Next base: position 6,883,676 of record JAKFHU010001268.1, on the reverse strand, counting down.
ATTTAAAGTGAAATTACCCAAATGTTCTTATACTTGTACCCTCCCTGAACATTTTTCATCTTTTGTCCTACTCTATGCCCGGTTGTACTGATTCTCTATAACCTGTATCACAGATGGTCCTTTCCCTTCTTGCTCCCAGTGGGGTTAGACCACAGGAGACACTCAGCACCCTGGGTAGCTGCATCCTTTCAGGACCACAGCTCCTGATGCGAAGCCCCTCCCACAACACCGCCTTCACCTGGCTGTGTCTACCCTATGCCTTCCCTCTGCACATTTGTGTCTATGGTGATAAAGGCTTGCACCTGGACTAGCCCTTCAGGGATTTAACATCCCCGTGAATAACATCCCTGTGAGGTAAGGCAACCTACTCCCATCTCTGCAAAGGTTCCTTCAAAGTCTCCCAAGTCTGGGCAGAATGTGCCTCTTCCTTTCTTCTGTGGCTCTGATCATCCCCATGGAGTGTTCAACAGAATGAGTACATATTTCCAATTGTTGTCTCAAATGGTATTCAAATAGAAATACATAGAAAGTATACCTGAACAGCCAGAAGAGAAAGAAGAGATGCCATTAGTGTCTCAGCAGATACATGTAATGTGTCAAGAGGTCTCTCTGGAGAGGATTTAGAGACTTTCCTCCTCCATGTTTCCTGCCCTGGGATTTTTTTTTCCCCAGAATATTATAGGGGTACAACACTTTGGCTATATATATTGCCCATGCACTGCCCGTGTCAGAGCTACAATCGTGGTCATCCCCCAAACTGTGCTCCCCGCATCCATTCAGTGAGAGTTGTCCCATCCCTTCCACCCCCCTCCCACCTGCCCGCCCCCCTGATGAATATTATTGCCCTGTGGGGTGTAAGTGTTGATCAGTTAGTACCAATTTGATGGTGAGTACCAGTGGTGCTTGTTTTTCCATTCCTGTGACATTTTGCTTCGAAGAATGGGTTCTAGCTCCAACCAGGATAATACCAGATGTGTTAATTCACTATTGTTTTTTATTGCTGAGTAATACTCCATCGTATACATATACCACATTTTATTAATCCACTCGTGTATTGATGGGCACCTGGGTTGTTTCCACATCTTTGCAATTGTGAATTGTGCTGCTAGAAACATTGGCATGCAGATGTCTTTATTATAGAACGTCTTTTTTTTCCTTTGGGTAAATACCCAGTAGTGGGATTGCTGGGTCAAATGGTAATTCTACTTTTAATTCTTTGAGGTATCTTCATATTACTTTCCATAGAGGTTGTACTAATTTGCAGTCCCACCAGCAGTGTATGAGTGTTCCTGTCTGTCCACATCCCCACCAACATTTGTTGTTTGGGGATTTTTAGATATGAGCCAATCTCACTGGAGTTAAGTGATATCTCATTGTGGTTTTGATTTGCATTTCCCTGATGATTAGAGAAGTTGAGCAATTTTTTATATGTTTGCTGGCCATTATTCTGTCTTCTTCTGAAAAGTTTCTGCTCATGTCCTTTGCCCATTTTTTAATAGGGTTGTTTGATTTTTTTCTTGTTGATTTTCCTAAGTTCTGTATAGATTCTGGTTATCAGCCCTTTATCAGATATGTAGCATGCAAATATTTTCTCCCATTCTGTAGGTTGTCTGTTCACTCTAGTGATAGTTTTCTTGGCTGTGCAGAAGCTTTTTAATTTGATCAGGTCCCATGTATTTATTTTTGTTGCTGCTGTGATTGCTTTGGGGGTCTTCTTCATAAATTCTTTGCCTAGACCAATGTCCATAAGAGTTTTTCCAATGTTTTCTTCGAGAATTCTTATGGTTTCATGTCTTAGGTTTAGATCTGTTATCCATTGTGAGTTGATTTTTGTGAGAGGTGAGAGGTGTGAATCCAGTTTCAGTCTTCTACATACGGCCATCCAGTTTTCCCAGCACCATTTATTGAATAGGGATTCTTTTCCCCAGTGTACGTTTTTCTGGAATTTGTCAAAGATCAGGTGACTGTATGAGGTTGGTTTTATATTTGGGTTCTCAGTCCTGTTCCATTGGTCTAAGTCTCTGTTCTTCTGCCAATACCATGCAGTTTTGGTTACTATAGTCTTGTAGTATAGTTTGAAGTCTGGTAGATAGATGCCTCCCAATTTTTTCTTTTTGCTTAAGATTGCTTTGGCTAGACGGGGTCTTCTCTGGTTCCACACGAAGCATAGAATTATTTTTTTCTAGATCAGCAAAAAATGATGTTGGTATTTTGATAGGGACTGCATTGATTCTGTAAATCACTTTAGGTAGCAAAGCCATTTTTACTATGTTGATTCTGCCTATCCAAGAGCATGGTAGGGTTTTCCATCTGTTTATATCCTCTGCAATTTCTTTTCTCAGTGTTTCATAATTCTCTCTATATAGGTCTTTGACCTCAGTTAGATATGTTCCTAAATATTTAATTTTCTTTAGTGCTATTGTGAAAGGTATTGCATCTTTAATTTGTTTCTCGGCTTGATTGTTATTAGCATATATGAAGGCTATAGATTTGTCTGCCTTAATTTTGTATCCTGAGACTTTGCTGAATTCATTTATCAATTCCAGTAATCTCTTGGTTGAATCTTTGGGGTTTTCTATGTATATCATATCATCTGCGAATAGTGAAAGTTTGACCTCTTCTGCCCCCATCTGGACACCCCTGATTCCTCTGTCTTGTCTGATTGCTCTGGCCAGGACTTCCAGCACTATGTTGAATAGAAGTGGAGATAGTGGGCATCCTTGTCTAGTTCCTGTTTTAAGGGGGAATGCTTTCAATTTTTCCCCATTCAGTATGATATTGGCTGTGGGTTTATCATATATGGCTTTAATAGTTTCAAGGTATGAGCCATCTATGCCTATATTGTTAAGAGTTATCATAAAAGGATGCTGGATTTTGTCAAAAGCCTTTTCTGCATCTATTGAAAGGATCATATAATCTTTGTCCTTGCTTTTATTTATATGGTGAATTACATTTACAGATTTGCGTATGTTGAACCATCCCTGCATCTCGGGAATGAAGCCCACCTGATCGTGATGAGTTATTTTTTTGATGTACATTTGAATTCGGTTTGCAAGGATTTTATTGAGAATTTCTGCCCTGGGATTTTTGATCAATAGTGAATAGTCACTATTAATCACATAGTATTCACTGAAATGTGACCCAACTGAAGATGTACATTTACTCCCACAGCCAAATTTAAGTGTCAGAGTATATCAAGCAATTCTCTGGAAATAAAGCTACTTAAAATCACCTTTTTCAATGTCATTTGTGACCTTAAAGAACTAACACTGGTCCTCAGAGATCCTTGTCCTGGTACTGCTTTATGTTTCCCTTCTAATTAACTCATTAGACTTTATTGCATCAAAATGTGTCTATCATAGTGACAGTTTCAGAGATGAAAAATAAGTGAGTTGCCTTGTAGTTACTCTTAAATGTTAAGCCAATACTGTAATTATACCTACACATATATTTAAGTAGAACTGAAAATATGCATATGCTTTGTTAGAATGTGCTACTTTTGATAAGATTGTTCAAGTTTGTCTTTATAAAGAGAAAAGTGGCCTAAAATAATACCTGTAATTGTGGCCATTGTCGACAGAAAAGAAGCCGAACTCTGTAAAATAATTTTAAAGGGGTTTATTCTAAGCCAAATTTGAGGACCATGACCTGGAGCCACACTGAAGAAGCCTTGAGCAAGTGGACTCGTGGTTGGGCTACAGTTTGGTTTTATACATTTTAGGGAGATAGGAGTTAGAGGTAAAGTCATAAATCAATATGTGGGAGGCGTACATTGGTTTGGCCCTAAAAGGCGGGCCATCTTGTGGGGGCGGGCTTACAGGTTATATGTGGGTTTAAAGACTTTTTGAATTGTAATTGGTTAAAAAAAAAATGAAGGTTTGTCTAAAGGCTTGGAATGTTTTAGATAAGAGACAAGTCACAGGACATATATTTGTTGTGTAAATTGAGGACCTGCAGGTTTGTCTTGCATAGCCTTAGGCCTGTTGATGAGTTACAAAGGATATCTCCAAGAAGGGAGGGGGGTATGGTGACGCATGTCTGACCTCCTCCTGGCAGGCAATTTAGTTTTAAGGATATTCTCTTGGCCAGGAGGGGGTCCATTCAGTCAGCCGGTGGGGGGGAAGGCTTTTATTTAATTTGAGTTCACACCATTATTGTATATATTACCTCAATTTAGGCCTATGAGCTATAAAAGTGAAAGCTATGTTTTGGAGATATGTTAGACTAAATTGATACACTGCTCAGATTTGCTCAGCCCACCTGCCTCTTGCTCAATGGAGAACCTCAAACTCAGCCATCACCCTGTCACTGCCGGCTTTGCCAGCCACCTACGCTTCCCCCAGGAAGACCAGGCTCTGGCACTGTCTCCATGGAGCATGGAGTCAGCCATTGCAGGAGTCACAGGGATGCAGGCCCACTTGACAGGACTCAGGCTATGCCTCCCCTTACCACTGGACTCAGGCAGAAGACCACGTACCACAGGAAATGAAAGATGGCATTTCCAGGAGCTGCTTGGAGGGGACTAGTGACAACCTAGAAGTATAGGGGATTTGATGCACATGGGAAAGGAGGAAGAGGATGCTGGCAGGTAGACTATGTGCCCCTCCAATCCCCTCAGAGCGGCCACAAGGAGCCCTTGTGTCTCATATGGTGAGACAAGAAAAACAAGCTTCTACAAATCTAATAGCCTCACAATATGTGAAAGTTTACAAGTATGAGAAGAAATTCAGCAGTCCACTGCCACGATAAGAAATTTTAAATATATTCTCCTTCACAAAATGTTTTCATATAGTGTTTCCCTTTTGCCTACATGATAAAGCAAGCAGTTATGTGCTTTCTGGTAAAGGTCTGAGCAGCTTAAGTCACCTAACTTTCCCTCTGTCTGCCTCACTTTCTATCCCCCGACTCTTGCTGTCCTGGGGTTGAACACTTCTCCCTGCTGTAAACTAACATACCCAGGATGTTTTGTCCCAGGATCTATTTTCTAGAAATCCCAGGTAAATAACCTCAGAAGGACAAAAGTCCTTTTTCTAAGCAATGACAGAAGGTTGTACTCCTAGCAATAGCAGTCCATGCTCCAGACTGCCTGACCACTACATCCACAGAATGAAAGACAAGCATGATCCTCAGCACTGAGGGTACAGCAGTAAACACTAAGTTCTTGCCCTCTTGCAGCTGGCATTCAAATGCAGAGACACTTAGGTAGAGATAAATACTATGAAGGAAACAAAGATATGGAGCAGGAGCTTGATGGGCAAAGAAGCAATGAATGCTATTTAAAATTAGGTTGCCAAGGAAGGCAATGTATCTTTGATTCACTCCAGCCTGGCATTAACTGAGTCTGTTTGTATGTTCACATTTTGCAACATTTACTTCCACGTCTCCTTGTTATACTTGGCACACTCAATGATCTTTCATATATACATCCGGTATTTGTAGAGTCTGCATGTGTGGGTTAAGCTTTAGACAGTAAGTGCCATGCCACTTCTCAGTGACATAGAACATATATACCGTAGTATGAGAATGTAGGCAGTTTGAGGTTATAATGTATACAAGGTCTTTATTAGAGCCATTAGACAATCAAAAAGCAAATTCTTCCAGATCCTGAAACAAAAGCTCAGGTTCTTAGCATATTATAGTAGCTTCCTTCCACCACATAATAGGGTCCTATCTTGCCCTGTTTTGTTCAGCCACAGGTCAAGAAAATGCCCAGTTAATTGAAGGAAGCAAGTAAACTTTGGTTCACAAGGGTATTTTTCTGCCATTCTTCCTTAAAAAGCATGTGCACATTTGCCCACAATGAACTGTATCCTTCTCAGTGCTTTGTCACACATTCTCTTGTTCCTTCTATCTTATAGATTAGCTACGATGCCTGAAGCATCAAACAGATTTAAAGAAAGAAATGGACTCTCAAAATAACATGGCAGTTAAGAGTGGGAGCTGTACTCAGATCCATTCTAAGTCCAAATATTCAGCACATTAACTGTTTTAAATTGAATTGACAGGTATAAAGATTTGTTATTCTCTCTAGCTTTAGTTTATAATGGAAATGTTTCTTACATAAAATAATTCCAAAATTTCTATGAATTCTAGAACCAGTCACTTCTATTTGTTACCTTACTTGGATAATTGCTTACCCAAAGTATGTAACTTTTTGTTTACGTTTATAATATAGGATTACGAGAAGTGGCAGTCTAACTCTTAGACTTTAGGTAGACACCCAAACAAGTTCTTAACTTTAAAGAAAAGGGGGTGAGCTTTGTTTAGCCCTAAAAAGTGTACATTACATCTGGGCAGGTGCAACCAAGACTGACTCCTGTACGAGTAGCTAACCGGTAGGCTACATTCTGTTGTGCTTACTCAGGAGGGGAAAACCTCCAATTACGCCAACTATTTCCATACAGACATGTGGGCAACAGCCAAGAGACTAGACATTTGTCTTGGCAAATAAGCTATAGAGGACTTCACTATTGTGTATCACACATTCACACCAACTAGAAAGCCAATCAAAAAAATAAACCTTTAGTGTCAGATTCTGCTTTTGGAGAATCTTAGCTAGACAGGTAGCTGTGTATGTACAGAGAAAAATATCCTTGAGATTTTGAAAACATTTTCATTTTGTTTTAAAGTGGTTAGGTACATGACAGTGTTCATACTGATTCAGTGTTTATACTTAATTTTCTACCAGGGAGAATTTGTGGAGCGAAACAATAGAAAGGGCTGCCTTTAGAAAGTGGATTGGGTTGCTACCCTTTGATAGGGAAGGAGGCTACATTCGAGTAACTCAACGTGATATACATAGCACAACACACAACCACACAAGAGATACAGTAAAAATTAAAAGTTACAGGCAAGCTGAAGAAAACTGGTTACAGACTTAGGTCTCATTCCCAATATTCAAAAACCTCCCACAAATGAATACCTAGAAGGTAAGCAGTAAAGGGCAAGCATAGACACTTTATGGAAGACATAGCTTTTAAGCATACGAACTTGAGCCCAATACATGGGCAGGCAAGTAAGTATGCTCTTATTGTTCAACTTAAAGGATGCAAGGATTAAATGATGCTCCCTAGTCCCTGCTAGGATAAAGGTATGGTCGCAAACTGACAGGAATTGGACGGCACACAGGGTGGGAAGAAACGACCTGGAGGCACTGAGGCAGCACAGGAAGCCAAAATCTGAGGGATAACAACAGCCTTTTCCTTTGGGCAGGTGGGGTAGAGACACCTGACAATATTTACAAACGCCCAGTTGGCCAACAGTAACAAAAGGAACATCATGGCAGGAGTCAAGTGAGGAAGTTGGCAAAGCCAAGGGGCCTGGGAGGCAAAGGACACCTCAGTGGAGGGCAGAACGCCTGTGGGACATCAAGCACAGCTGGGCCATGGATGTGTTTCCCAGCCTTTCAATGGCCAACACACACAATTCCCCTGGAGAATAAGAACAAGATGGTAGGAGAGACTGGACTAGAACCCAAGTACCCAATATCTAAGGTCCAGATTGCGTTTTAGAGGGAACAGTGAGGATATCCTAGAGAAGGATAAGGAAGATCCACATCCAGCTGTGCCCTTCACCTACTTACAGACTCACTTCCCCCCACACTTGGCTCTAGGGCCCAGGGAGGACATAACACTAGACGGTCCTCAGCCCCACGGGCACAGAGTACCAAGAAACTGTCAGGAGCTTGTACTTGAAGTGCTTCCTCCTGCTCCACAGGACCTGTTGCTACAAGGCCCAGCTGCCTTGTCAACAGAAGGGGCAAAAATCCCTCCACTGGCACGAGCTCAAAGCAGCCAAAGCCCGAGTAGAACTTAGCAGTAAAATGGGAGGAGAGAGGAATACAGGAAACTCAGTGTATATAACTGCCACATGGCGGGCATCCAAACACAGACCCCTCACTTCCGTAGCTCACAGCTGACATGGAGGGAGGGAAGGAGGTATGTGGGTTATGGGGCAGGGTCCACCCTAGGACACTCTGCCATGAGCTTTGAGCTCTCGACTGGACCTCCCGACCTAGACTCCCCCCACCAACAGGAGGTAGAGAAGGTGTCTTCTGGGTCCTCTAGCAGTTAGCCGTTAATCAAACAGACCCATATTCTGTGCCAAAGCCAAATAGTCCTGAAGAATTCTACACAAAGGAAGAATAAGACTTCCCTGGATACATTCTGCACAGACCCTGCCCGTGGTGGACTGGCACTTCATGGCAGGCAGCTCAACCCTCTTCCTTGGTAGGCTGGTCACCTGGGCTCTTCCTCTGGGAGAGTGGTGGGCAGTTGAGAACCAACCTACCCTCCTTGTTACTTCCTACTCTGTGAGGATGAAATGGCCCGACATCTGTGATGGCTGTCCCAGTTCTAGCTCTGGTCCCTATTCTGACACTAGCTGTGCCACAGCTGATCCAGCCCCTGCCCCCACCCTCTGGAACAAGCTCTAGAGAGACTAGTTACTTCTACCACCTGGCATGAGAATCTACAAGTGTCTACTCTCAGCCAGTCTAGAGACAACTGTACCTTTTAATGCCAGAAGTCTCCTAAGCCACTTAAACTTGTACACTTAGAGTTTGTATTGCTTTTTAGAACATTTACCAGTTTCCACAGGAACTGGAAGGTTTGAGGACAGCATGGGCAGTTTATCACCTGATGCCCAGAAGGCCTATGAGGCAGGTCCCTAAGCAGTAGGTAGGGAGGTACTATCTGGCCAGAAGACCCTAGATTACCAGAGCTACAGCTCAGAAGTGGAATGGTTAAATGTGCCTACTAGAGTGGTAAAATAGTGGCCATCTCACAGGCTTCTGTATTTCTATTGGCCAGCACCGCCTAGAGCCTATTACTACGTAGCTCCCTGTGCTGAGAGGGAAAAATTCCCAAGTCTCAGGAGCATGATCTCTAGGGTGGCACTAAAGAGGGGCAATCTCAGGCAGTTGAAGCTCTAACTAGGCCATGGCAGGCCTGCCCTGCTCACTCTTCATTCTGGCCTGACCTTTGCAGGGTCTCGGGTAACACCCCTCTCCCACCACCCATTTTCAGAAGACAACGCCAAGAGTTCTCAGCTGATTCGGGGCCCCATTCTATTTGGGTCCAAATATCCTTATCCTGTCAATAGGCTAAAAGGGGAGTCAGGTAGTGGAAAGTAAAGACAGTAGTAGAAAGAACAGGTTGCCACCTTAGTAGTCTTGTTTACTGAGAAAACAGCCTTCATTTTAGCACCAGGCTGACCCTGGTAGGCAGGAGAATTAGAACATGGAATTACATTGTTTAAAATGCTGCATGAGTCAAACAAAGCTTGTATGAAAACTAGACTGAGCCTACCAGCAGCACATGACCTCTGCTCTATAGTTTGTGTTTCCACAGAGTATCAGATTTCTGGCTTTTTAAGTAAAGCTACTTATTGGCTAAACAATTTACCTGAAAAGTTAGCAATATAGGACAGGAAATGCTTAGATGTCACATTTCCTAAAGATAAGGATTGCAGGCACAACTTAGCCAGATGTCCCTGCTTGACAGTCTCCCGTGACAGCAGGCAGCAGTGGGCGGGGGATGTGCTGTCCTTTCAAGGCTCAACTAGCAGGATAGGATCTGCCCCCAAATGGACTCATCTGTCACACCTCAGCCTACTTCCCAGCTCACTCAGGTGGTGAGCTTCTGCTCCTCACAACCTGTCAGACTGAGGGTTTCTATTTCTGCCCTGACAAGTGAGCCACTCCATGGGGCCTTTCACAACTACAGCTTGATTCTTCTAGGCACTGCTCAAGCAAAGCTAGAAGAGTAAGAGAGGACCCCAAGACAGAGCCATAGTCTCTATAACTTCACATTCGAAGTGACCCCTCACTTCTTCCATTACCTACTCACCTAGAAGCAAGTCACTACATCCACCCTCACAGGAAGGGCCTTACCACAAGCAAGGATACAAGGAAGAGCATCACTGGGGCCATCCGAGAGGCTTCCAGCCCCACGTGCACTATGCTGTCTCCTGCTCATGGGTTCCTATCACTCATGGTTGTCTGGCACTTTGCCTCTTGGCACTTGCTCCATGTGCCACACCTTTGGGGACCTCAGAGTTAGGGACCTGCGCTATTGAAGGGCATGGAAGTTTCATCCCTCAGAAGGTCAGGATACAATGGAGCTCATGTTCAAGACAGAGGACTCTGACACAAATTTGGATGCAGGCCAGCAGTTGTTTCAATATCGTGTGAACACACAGCTTCACAGAACTCCACAGTCCGTTACATGAAAAAATGAAGAATGGATTTCACTGTTTGGGAGGCTGCTGCTACTGGGAATCAGGCTTCATATGAGATCCCTCCCCCTCAGGGGTCTGGCCCCTACACACAGCCCACATTGCCCACCTGGCCCCCATGTTTATACTAGCGCCTGTTCCAGACAGGAGGAGCCCTATCAACTCTTTCTCTTGCTTTTCTCTTCTAAAGGCTCAGGGTCAGAGTCGAAGGCATTCATGTTGTCATGAGGCAGGCAAAGGGTTAAAGTACTGCCCTATCCTGGATAGAGCACTTTGGATTCTCGCCCCCTGTGCCTGCGAGAAGACTGGTACAGGATGGTTCCTGCCTAGAAACCTACCCCAACGTGAGGAGCCTGGGACAAGGGGCCTAGAATAGCTCTGCCCCAGCCACTGAACAAATCTGTCTGGGTTATGTTTCTATGGAAATGTTTCCAAAGTGGCAAAATGAAGAAGGTACAGATGGACAGTGGCTTCCAAGTAAAAATATCCTAAACCTCGGACCTGCCTATGACCAAGGCATAAAGTCTTTCCTGGGGTCCAAACAACCTGAGCCATGGACAAAGCATGGTCAATTTGACAGGCTATATAAGTGACATGTGAGAGGCATACAAAACACCCCTGCTTATGTGCCATAAAATTGTTCTGAAAGTTTAGACCCTACAAACATGAGTCTCCTACATCAATTCCAGGTGGGTTAAAAGAATGGAAGTTGATTGTGTAGTGGTATCAGTGTAGAACAAAATCTAGTTGCTTCACGGCTTCTGTCTCAATTGTCAAGCACACCTAAAGCTCAGATTCCATTTGGGGGTCTCAGTAGGAAAGGGAGGGCCCTAGCAATAAAGCTGGGCTGAGCATATCCATGTGTGAAAACAGGTTGGAGATCAGAAAGGGTCAACAGTTCTACCATATCAGTGGGTTTGGAGGACAGGGAATGTACCTCCAGATGCCCTACAGAGACTTGTTGCCCCAGCTGCTGAGAGCACTGCCAGCAGCCTGTAGGTGTCTCCTCCTTCAGGGTTGGTTTCATTTGCAAGGCCATGTCCTTCCCTGAGCAGCCCTCATCCAGTTACTGACCACAGTGGATGTAGGAAGGCTGGCGACCTCAGGCCACCATGGACCAGTTGTGACAGGCCAGAGTTAACCACTCCTGCTGCCCAGTCCTGCTTCCTTTCCCAGCCCTTAGACAGGATTTGATCTCTCAATACTGTACTTCATGCCAAATTCCACTTAAAGCTATTTCCAAACACATTCTGTCATAGCATGTTCTGCTCTATTCTGGAAACTGTATGACCTGTCATGGTTTCTGGAAATCTGTGGTTTCTATAGTTACCTGTCATCTCTCTCACCTGTTATGGCACTAGATTCTGATTATTGTACCTCTTGCACACTTTTTGCCTAGTATAGGGGTCCTCACCAAGAGCATCTCCTGTGTGGCTCACTCATCCAACATGTACATCTGCAAAGCCAAAGTTGAGTTCAGAGGGCTGTGCTTTCTCCTGACTCTAGGAGGTTGAATCAACGGGCCTAGACCTCAAAGCTCTAGAGTCCAAAACTGGCTTTACACATTCAGTGATGCCAGGGAGCATCCACACTCAGCCACCAGACTGGTAGTGGGAAATGAAGTACCAGATATCCATCTTCCCACCAGTCAAGTCAGAGAAAAATGATTGAAGATCAGTTCTGTTGTGTAATCCATAAGAACTTTAAAAACGTAAATAGCATTAAGTTAATGAGGAGAATGTATACCATCAACAAGAAGAACCACCAGGCCAAGTCAGAGAACTCAGTTTTAAACCTAGACTAAAACCTAAGCTTAATTACGTTGGGAAAGTGGCTTGCATATACATTCCACATAAGACAACATATGACCCCAAGGAAGTCATCATATAGAACTCTAAGAACTTCTCGGCTTTTATAAAGTCTTGTAACTGTTGCTTAAAATAAACTGTTGTTTCTCTAAAAACAGCCAAAAGTCAACCAAATCTGTTATGAACCAAAGTCACAGAGACTTTCTTTGCTATCTGAAGTCACCACCTGCACATTTGTTAATCACTGGCAAAAGTTTTCCACAGAAGACACCATGCAAATGGAAAACGCCCTAAGCCAAACCCGTGGGTGCTCGCCAGCAAGTTCAGCCACACACAAGTGCAGGGCAAGATGTCGATGAGCTGCCATGTGCTCTGTGTCCCCACAAGGCCCAGGTCTCATGCTCACATTGTCTAGTGTGCTGCACTTTAGCAAACTATTCCTGCTATTGAGAGAAACATGGAATGAGCTTAAGGCCTAGGAAGGCTCACGTTTGAACACAGTTGTGTTGTGTGGGATAAAACAGACGATGAAACCAAAGACACATTTAGCCTTAAATTTATTCCTTCTGAAGCAGTTTTTTCTTTACACAAGAGAAAAATGTGAACATGCTGTTGGTTGTGGAAATGTACCATGATGCTCAAGCAGAGGTACTTCTGGAAAACACAGTGTCCTCACGACTGACTCTCAGTTGCTCACCAAGGTGTTTGCCGTTGGTTCATTAAGAGCTGATGCTGGCTTCTCTGGCACATTGTTGTGCTTTAGCCCTGTCAGCATCTGTTCCCCACTGAGGTCCTCTCCCCCCTGAACACCTACTTTGGGTATCAGCTTTGAGAACCATTTCCTGTTAGCTTAACCCATTCTGCCTCCCAAGACTGCCTCTACCCAGGGCTGTATGCCCCACACAAATAAGTCTGTTATTTATATAAATAACAGACTTATTTAATCAAGGTTTTATGTGACACAGGAGGCTTCAGAACAAAGACCCACAGACAAAAGGAAAACAATTGTTTTTCTGCTTAGGTTGGATGCAGCATGGAGAATTGACTGGACAGGAAGAGTATGATCTAATGCCAATAGACCGAATGTGGAAACCCAGCAAGGCCTGTCTGTCTAGATTCTTCTTGGCCTCTCTGTAGCTTTCCTTCCTCCTGGGTATGGGGCAAGACCCCTCTGGAATGACGGTCTTGTGACCTACTACTCAAGGTAAATCAGAATTTCTTCGTGGTCAGCTCTTCCATAAAGGCAAGGGGAAGGTGAGAGTAGTATTTCTAGGTTTTACAGATGGCTTTGGGGAAGAGGGATCCTGGTTTCTATATGACCTGCCTTCGGGACCAAGAGAAGTACCAGAGAGAAGAGCAGGAGAAGGTCAGACAGCTTGTTTCTGAGGCCTCCAATCTTAATTCAAAGTACTCAGCAGCCCACAGCCCCATCCACTGCTGGTGCTTTCTCCCCAGAAAGCCCTGTAGGAAGGCACCTCGCCAAGGCTCCCGCCACAAGGTTTCCCAGGGAGTGGTTCTGGTGGGTGATTCAGTGCTGCCCTCTCCTGGCCAAAGTGTAGCATTGCGATGCCAAGGGGGTGCCACGCTGAGCCAAACTGGTGGTGAGAAATTAGGTACCAGAGAGTCACCTTCCCAGAGTGCTCAGAGAAAAGTGACTGAGAAGTCAGTACTGCCACCTTCCATGAGACCTGAGAAGATGGAGATGCAGGCCCAGAGGACCTGCCCCGGCAGTTCACCTTTGGGACTGTCTGGCTCCCCCCATACCACCTGCACTGCCAGACAAGGGAAGGGTACGCAGGACCGCCTACTTCTTACAAGGCATAGAAGTGGGAGAATCGGTTCATAGCAATGGCCTGTGGGCTCAGATTCCTCATCCTAGAGTCCAGAGCCTTCTCCTACACAGAGAAAGAGGCTCAAGTGTTCTGATCTACTTTTTTGACCCATCTGGTCACGTGAGCCAGGGAGGGATCTGTGGAACTGCTATTTAGCTTTTCAGTACAGATTTGACTTCACATGGAATTCCAGGCTGTGATTCCTCCTCCTAGTTGGGATAGTTTGGGGTTCCAGTGGTTGGGGGCAGACCTGTTGGGTGACACCCAAAGAATACAAGGCAGTCCCTGATCAATCTGAATGCGGATGAACTCTTGCTTCCCCCAGAGACAAAGGGGCAGTTGTAGGAAGCTTTCTACCTAGGCCATAGCTCTGTAACCTTTACATCCTAGCCTGGCCCACAACATGAAAGTTAACCAGTTAAGAAGGAAAATATAGAACATACCTATGCCACAGAAGTCACAGCAGTGATGTGCCATTCCATAAGCTGTAACACCAGGCATGGCTCACCGGCTGCTCCCTTGTGAGCATCCAAGTGAGCACTGCAGTTCCTGGGCCAGGCCCCCCACCCCCCACTTAGAATCACAGGCCTGCCTGTGCACTAGGGATCTCGTGACATGGAAGTTTCAGACTCTGGATACAAATTGGCACACTGAGACAGGAGGCAGAAGGTAGGAATACTGGACATCCTCTAAGCCCAAGTGTTTGTACACACCCCTGGTGGAGCTCTTCTTAGCCTTGGAACTCTTCCTTCTTAGGAAACTGAAGATGAGCCTTCACACACTGAACATCATACAGGGAAGTAAAATAATACCAAAGGTCTAAAGTCACTACAGATTTCAATACTCTCCTAAAATCAAGGACAATGAGAGAAAATATCATACTTTGTCTAAAAAGACAATGATTTGAAGTCAGGGAATACCTGAGCAAGAAATCAAAGTAACCCATTACAGCCACCACCCCCAGCCCACCACTGAAAGACACCATTCTTTGTTCACTGTCCTAACTTTTGGCTTATAGCCACAAAAGCTAGCTGGGCATTGCTAAGCAGAACTGGGAATATCCCAGGGCCAGCAGGTTATCAACTTTTGCTAGTAAATGAGAATCAAACTTCACTTCAAGAATTTCCTCCTTATCAAAGAGATGAAGGAAATCTCTTATTTATCTGAAGGGCCAAGACACCAAAGCCAGGTATTTTCCTGAATCACAAGTTTAGATTCTTCAGGAGTTTAAGCCTCTGTCAGCAAGACTAATACTGTCTTGGGATTAGGAAAAAGACATGCTTATATTCAAAATGCTAGCTGAGGACACTATTTCCAATTCCAAAGCATCTTGACTATGCTTTATGGTTAAGCACCAGTGAAAATATGCCTCCCAGACCTTCAACTTTGGGGAAAGTAATTGACAGCTCAAGCTAGTTCACTATGAATCTACTCTAAGGGGAAGAACACACAGCCCAATATGAGAATATATATATTAATCTCTCAGCATAGGCCAATGGCCCAGCCATCTGGTTGGTAGACTGGATGGAAAAGGTCTAGAAAGTCAAAGACAAGGACATCTGGCAAAGGGCAGGTGCATACAAAATACACATTGATTTTCATGTCACATGTTAAGACCCTCTAAAAAACACCAACCACAGAAGACCCACTGAGCAACAAAATGGACAAAAGAGCTCTGCCAGTAGTCAACTTTCTTCAGCCAATAGAAGAATGAATACAGTGACCATGTGGCAGAGATGGAGGCTACATAGGCGCCCCACAGCAGGGAATGCTGCTTTCTAGAGACAATCTAGCTACTACTCCCTCCGAATACACAGTCTGTCAAAAACAAGTGTTGACTCCAACTATAGCACTCTGATAGAGACCGACATGCTGCTTGGTGGCAAGCTGACTACATTGAGTCCCTTCATTTCTAGAAGAGCCAGGAACACAAACTCACAGGAGTAGACACCTATTTTACTATGGGTTTCTCTTTCCTGCTTGAGGAACCTCAAGTATTATCTGGGGGCATTTGCGATGCTTCCTCCACAGGCACAGAGTTCCATACAAAGCATCTCACTAATAAACTGAAGTAACAGAAAAGGTAAAGAGTGGGCCCCTGATAACAAGGTCAGCTGTCAGATGACATAACATTCAGAGCAGGGAGACTCAGAAGTCTGACAGACTCAGAAAGCAGTACAGAGGCACTGAGTGAACATGCTGGGAGTGTGGAATGCCTCCTTCATGCTGCAGCAGTACATTACAGAAGCATCTATATGGCACTGCATCCCCAGCTGGAGACCGATGGCTGCATGGACCAGGAGGCAAAAAAGAAAGTGTTTTCCATCACTTCTAAAGAGCCACTGATCAGAGTCACCCCTGTGGCAGGGGGAGGCTGAGCTGCTCTACACACAGGGAGCAGCGAGAACAGGAAGAGAACCCAGGCATTCCATGTGAGTATGTCCCCATTGCTTTGCCCTATTGTAACAGATATTGAGCAGGCCTATCTTGAAAAGCATGTGTTCACTAGGGACTCAAACACTTTAGGATCAAAGCGAGTCACGCCACCAGGTAAGCACTAAACCTCACCTGAGATGACAGCTGAGAGTGGAGGGAGTCTAGACCAGAGAGTGAAGGAGACACAGGATGAGCACTAGTTGTGATGCCAAATGAATAGCAGAAGCTGTTTCTCATCCCATAGCATCTCCCTTTGAGTTTCCTCCTGCGGACAAGGAGTCTCTGCGATCTGTGGACCCGTGTAGATCTGTGCAGCACAGGGGCTGTGTCCATTAGAACAACTGTCCCCAACATTTTTGGCACCGGAGACCAGTTTCATGGAAGACAGACTGGGGATGGAGGGATGGGATATAGTGGGGAGGGGTGTGCGGTGTGCAGAGGTCAGGTGGTAATGTTGATGCGGGGCCTGTTGTTTCCTAACAGGCCACAGGACCGGTAATGGGCTGTGGCCTGGGGGGTTGGGGACTGCAGCATTAGAACATACTTCCCATCTTTTTTTTTTTTTTAACTGAACTGTTTTCCACAAAAATTCCTACAGAACAGTAAAACTTGTTTGCCCATGCTATTTGTTATCCATTTTTTAACCACAGAAGATGAATGCTATAACATCATTTAACCAAGGGATCACAAGATCATCACTGAAGATCAGATCATAGCGACCTAAGACTGAAACCAGTGATTATGGCTAAACAACAATGTCCCAAAAGGATGACATGCAATATTGGTCACGTGGCCCTGAGTCCAACTATAAAATAACTCATTTAAAAAGCCCTATTTTCCTGTTATCAGCAGGATGGTGGTCTTTTAGACATTAATCTGCCACCCTCCTCAATTGCTGGCAAATTACTAGATCTCTTCTCTTATCCTCAACTTCTTGTCGTTCTTACTGATGCAGCTCCAAGAAGAGAACTGAGCTTTTGGTAACAAAACTATCACTTTTTGTTGACGATATGATATTGTATCTAGAAAATCCCAAAGACTCCAAGAGACTGCTGGAATTGATAAATTCAGCAAAGTCTCAGGTTACAAAATCAAGGTATACAAATCAGTAGCATTTCTATACACCAATAACAGTCAAACTGAGAGTCAAGTCAGACTCAATACCATTCACAATAGCTACATGGAAAATAAAATACCTAGGAATATACTTAACCAAGGAGGTGAAAGATCTCTACACAAAGAACTATGAAACACTGAGAAAAGATATCGCAGGTGACACAAAGAAATGGAAAAACATCTCATGCTCATGGATCGGTAGAATCAACATTGTTAAGATTTACAGAGTGGGCAGACTCAAGGAATAACCTAGCTTTATAACAGAGTTCATCTTTTTTGCTTTGAGCTTCCTTACAGCCTGGGAAAAAAGTGACAAGCTCACTGAACTTTAAAAAATATTTTTGGTCACGGAAAAATGGCAGTCTGATAGAGTCCTCCCACCACACTGCTCTCAGGGAAGGAGGTGAAAAACTTCATCGGCTACCTACGAGCACGAACCACTCACTCCAAAAACAGCATTGTGAATTACAGAGAAACAACGCGGAACGTTCACCCCAAGAAAACAGGTACAAAATTTTCACAAAGATCAGAGAGCACACGGAGTACAATAGAGCCCAGAGCACGAGAAGGATGCGCTCACCAGGTCAGCGCAGCATGACCTGACCCCCAAGTGGTTACACACCTCCCCATCCACTCAGTCAGGGATAAGCCCAGAGCTGGGGCAAAGCTGTTGCTGGAGACAGTAGACTCTGGAGAGGAAGCAATTGCGAAAGCCAAACAGAACTCGTAGCTGCAATATACAAAGACCGCTCAGGGCCGGGTAGGGACCGGGCAGAGACACAGCTTCCCAGGACAGTGCGTGGGAACCCGCAGGCCGGCACTGCAACACTAGAAGTCAGCGGGACTGGGCCCAGGAGTTTAACGGAGAGCGGGACACACCCTTAGGGGCTGCTGACAACTGCCTCCGTGGGCTACAGGCTCATGGAGAAAAGCGGCACTCCCGGGTGCAATTGGAGCCCTGCTGTGCACCAGGCTGGCTGTGGCAGCCATCCTTAAAGCCGCCCACCCAGCTGTGAGCCAAGTCTTTAGCTCCACCCCAGCCCGGGGGCTCTTCCGCTGGGGCGAGACAGGCTTTGCCCTTGGTGGCCAGGAATAGCTGCATCTGTGGGTTCCAGGTGGGACGAGATTCTGGAACTGTAGCGGCAGGATCTTTGTGTATTGGAAACAGTTTGTAGCCCGTCCATCTGGTCCTTCTACCCTGGCTCTGGCCTCCGACAAGTCTGCTATGTGCTGGTCCTAGTGCCCACTCTTCAGGTCACAGCCCTCGTGTACCCCAGAGATCGGTCATTTTGAAGGTTGCTGGCTATAGTGACTCATTTGGTATAACTGCCGGTTCTCATGGCAACCAAATACCTTAAGAGCCACAGGCTGAACCAGAGCAGCTCCCCATAACCCTGCCCACTTCATTAGGGAATTTCACGCCATTCAAGAGCACTTCCAGCGGCCACTATTCCCCCCTCCCCGTGGGAACATCCCCCTGGCAGAGACTGCTGTGGATAGAGACGTCCACGCACCTCACCTTGGGGTCTAGTGGTGGAAAATGGGTGCACAATTGGAGATCCCCCTATCAGCCAGTATCATGCGGGGATGCACATCAGAAGGACAGACACAGCTAGAAAAGCAACCTCTGAGCTGTGTAGAATTTTCCCAATTCAGCTCTCACACTGCAGCCAAAAGAAACTGTGTTTCTACCTGCACCTCAGGAGGAGCAGGGTCAAAGTAACCCCTAGGAGCTACAAGGCCCCTCCCAAACTGCGGGGCTTTCACATACCCCAACTGGGGGATCAGAGTCTGCCATGGACATAACAGAATACCTAGCTATTAGGGAGCTGTGGATTCATATCCTCAAGTACAATTCAGTAGCTTAGAGCTCAAGCTGGGAGGACAGGCTCACTACACTCCACTGGGAAGAGGCGAAGACAACAGGTCAGAGATAACCCAAGATCCACCAAACTTGCTAAAATACACCTAAGGCAATACAGGCCACTACTCCTCTACCTGGCTCTGCCAAGGAACAAAACTCAAGGGCTTGGAGACAGGGCCATAAACTAGCCCTTACACCCCCAGGTCTCGACCAAGAGGCCAGATGAGAAGAAACCAGCAAAAGAACTCAGGGAACATGAAAAATCAGTGAAAAGTCACCCCCAAAAGAAATCATCAGTTCCTCAGCAATGGATACCAACTCAAATGAAATGGGTAGAACGACAGAAGAGGAATTTTGTTTATGGATTATAAGAAAGCTCAATGAAATTCAAGAGAAAATTGAACCCCAGTACAAAGAAACTACAAGAAAAATGCAAGAAATGAATGAAAAAATTCTCCAAAGAGATAGAAATATTATGGAAAAATCAAATAGAAATTCTAGAAATGAAAGAAGCATTCAAGGATCTACAAAACACAGTGGAAAGCCTGAAGAATAGGCTGGACCATGCACAGGAAAGAATCTCAGAGCTAGAAGACAACTCCTATGCACTAAATAAATCAGTCAAAGAGAAAGGAAACAAAAACAAGAGGCATGAACAAAGCATACAAGAAATGTGGGATTATGTAAAGAGGCCAAACATAAGGATCATAGGCATCCCTGAGGGAGAGGAAGAAAATTCGTGTGGGCTGGAAAATCTATTTGAAGGAATAATAGAGGAAGATTTCCATGGCCTAGCCAGAAATCTCAATATCCAAGTACAAGAAGCACACAGGACTGCTGGGAGACTCAACGTGAAAAGGCATTCACCATGCCACATAATTATTAGACTGACCAAAGTAAACAAAAAAGAGGGACTCCTCAGAGCTGTAAGACGAAAAGAGCAGGTAACCTATAAAGGGAAACCGATCAGATTAACTGCACATTTCTCAGCTGAAACCTTACAAGCCAGAAGGGAATGGGAAGACATCATCAGTCTCCTAAAACAAAACAAAGGCCAACCCAGAATTCTGTATCCTGCCAAACTAAGCTTCCTATATGAGAGAGAAATAAAGACTTTTCCAGACAAGCAGTCACTGATAGAATTTGCGAAATCCAGACCAGCCTTGCAAGAAGTGCTTAGGCCTGCATTGTACACTAACCAGCACAACAGACACCCACCTATGTAAAACTACCCAAAAGCTAAAACTCCAGAACCCAGATTCCACAATGATGCAAGAGGTAAAACAAAAGACACTACCCAATAGAATAATCAGAAATTTGCCCCCAATATCAATTCTCTCAATAAATGTGAATGGCTTGAATTGCCCATTGAAGAGACATAGGTTGGCTGAATGGATTAAAAAATACAAGCCAAGTATCTGTAGTCTTCAGGAAACACACCTTACACACAAAGATGCATTCAGACTTAAGGTGAAAGGATGGAATACAATTTTCCAGGCTAATAGAAACCAAAAGAAATCCAGAGTAGCCATCATTATTTCAGATGATATAAACTTTAAAGCAACAAAAGTAAAGAAGGACAAAAATGGACACTATATAGTGGTGAAGGGAAAAATCTCACAAGAGGATTTGACAATCCTAAACGTTTATGCACCTAACACAGGAGCACCCAGATACATAAAGCAAATACTTCTTAATCTAGACAACATAATAAACAGCAATGCCATAATAGCAGGGGACTTCAACACCCCACTGATGGAACTGGACAGATCCTCCAAACAGAAAATAAACAAAGAAACAATGGACCTAAACAGGACTCTAGAACATTTGGGCCTAACAGATATCTACAGAACACTCCACCCAATAACACTGAATATACATTCTTCTCATCAGATCATGGAACTTTCTCTACAATTGACCACATCCTAGGCCACAAAACAGATCTCAAATTCAAAAAAATAGAAATCATACCATGTATCTTTTCAGACCACAGTGGAATTAAATTAGAAATCAATTCCAACAGAAACTCACATCTTCATCCAAAAACATGGAAATTAATCTGTTGCTGAATGACTATTGGGTCAAGGAGGAGATTCAAATGGAAATCAAAAGAGTCTTCGAACTAAACGATAATGGGGACACAAGTTGTCAAAATCTGTGGGATACAGTAAAAGCAGTCCTGAGAGGAAAACTTATCACCTTAAATGCCCACATCCACAAGACAGAAAGGTCACAAATCAGTAAACTAATGAATCATCTTAAGGAAATGGAAAAGGAAGAGCAAAGCAATCCTAAAGCCAGCAGAAGAAAAGAAATAACCAAGATCAGAGCAGAATTAAATGAAATCGAGAACAAAAGAACAATACAGAAGATTAATAAAATGAAAAGTTGGTTCTTTGAAAAGATAAACAAAATAGACAAGCCACTTGCCAGGTTGACCAGAAGCAGAAAGGAAAGGACTCTAATAAGCTCAATTAGAAATGAAAAAGGAGAGGTCACAACTGATATCATGGAAATACAAAACATCATCTTCAAACACTATAAAAATCTCTATGCCCAAAAACACAAAAACATGGAGGAAACGGACAAATTCTTAGAAACATACTACCTCCCTAGGCTCAACCAGGAAGAAATAGAATTCCTGTACACACCAATATCAAGAATTGAAATTGAAGCAGTAATAAAAAATCATCCAACAAAAAAAGAGTCCTGGACCAGATGGGTTCACACCTGAATTCTACCAAGCCTACAAAGAAGAACTGGTGCCTATACTGCAGAAATTATTTGAAAATATCCAGAAGGATGGAATCCTCCCAAACTCATTCTACGAAGCCAATGTCACCTGGATACCAAAGCCAGGAAAGGACACAACAAAAAAAGAAAACTACAGACCAATATCCCTTATGAATATAGACAGAACATTTCTCAATAAAATCCTTGCAAACTGAATTCAAATGTACATCACAAAAATAAATCATCACGATCAGGTGGGCTTCATTCCCAAGATGCAAGGATGGTTCAACATACGCAAATCTGTAAATGTAATTCACCATATAAATAAAAGAACAAAGATTATATGATCCTTTCAATAGATGCAGAAAAGGCTTTTGACAAAATCCAGCATCCTTTTATGATAAGAACTCTTAACAATATAGGCATAGATGGCTCATACCTCGAAACTACTAAAGCCATATATGATAAACCCACAGCCAATATCATACTGAATGGGGAAAAATTGAAAGCATTCCCCCTTAAAAGTGGAACTAGACAAGGTTGCCCATTATCTCCACTTCTATTCAACATAGTGCTGGAAGTCCTGGCCAGAGCAATCAGACAAGACAGAGGAATCAGGGGCATCCAGATGGGGGCAGAAGAGGTCAAACTTTCACTATTCACAGACAATATGATATTATATGTAGAAAACCCCAAAGATTCAACCAAGAGATTACTGGAATTGATAAACGAATTCAGCAAAGTCTCAGGATACAAAATTAACACACACAAATCCATAGCCTTCATATATGCTAATAACAATCAAGCTGAGAAACAAATTAAAGATGCAATACCTTTCACAATAGCACCAAAGAAAGTTAAATATTTAGGAACATATCTGACTAAGGCGGTCAAAGACCTATATAGAGAGAATTATGAAACACTGAGAAAAATTGCAGAGGATGTAAACAGATGGAAAACCCTACCATGCTCTTGGACAGGCAGAATCAACATTGTAAAAGTGGCTTTGCTACCTAAAGTGATTTACAGAATCAATGCAGTCCCTATCAAAATACCAACATCATTTTTTGCCGATCTAGAAAAAATATTTCTACGCTTCGTGTGGAACCAGAGAAGACCCTGTCTAGCCAAAGCAATCTTAAGCAAAAACAAATTGGGAGGCATCTATCTACCAGACTTCAAACTACACTACAAGGCTATAGTAACCAAAACAGGATGGTATTGGCACAAGAACAGAGACGTAGACCAATGGAACAGGACTGAGAACCCAAATATAAAACCAACCTCATATAGTCACCTGATCTTTGACAAATTCCAGAAAAACGTACATGGGGGGAAAAGATTCCCTATTCAATAAATGATGCTGGGAAAACTGGATGGCCATATGTAGAAGACTGAAACTGGACCCACACCTCTCACAAAAATCAACTCACAATGGATAACAGATCTAAACCTAAGACATGAAACCATAAGAATTCTCAAAGAAAACATTGGAAAAACTCTTATGGACATTGGCCTAGGCAAAGAATTTATGAAGACCCCCAAAGCAATCACAGCAGCAACAAAAATAAATACATGGGGCCTGATCAAATTGAAAAGCTTCTGCACAGCCAAGGAAACTATCACTAGAGTGAACAGACAACCTACAGTATGGGAGAAAATATTTGCATGCTACATATCTGATAAAGGGCTGATAACCAGAATCTATACAGAACTTAGGAAAATCAACAAGAAAAAATCAAACAACCCTATTAAAAAATGGGCAAAGGACATGAACAGAAACTTTTCAGAAGAACGACAGAATAGTGGCCAACATATAAAAAATTGCTCAACTTCTCTAATCATCAGGGAAATGCAAATCAAAACCACAATGAGATATCACTTAACTCCAATGAGATTGGCTCATATCAAAAAATCCCCAAACAACAAATGTTGGCGGGGATGCAGACAGATAGGAACACTCATACACTGCTGGTGGGACTGTAAATTAGTACAACCTCTCTGGAAAGCAATATGGACATACCTCAAAGAATTAAAAGTAGAACTACCATTTGACCCATCAATCCCACTACTGGGTATTTACCCAAAGGGAAAAAAGACATTCTATAATAAAGACACCTGTTCGCAAGTGTTTACAGCAGCACAATTCACAATTGCAAAGATGTGGAAACAACCCAGGTGCCCATCAATACATGAGTGGATTAATAAAATGTGGTGTATGTATACCATGAAGTATTACTCAGCAATAAAAATCAATGGTGAATTAACACATCTGGTATTATCCTGGTTGGAGCTAGAGCCCATTCTTCGAAGTGAAGTGTCACAGGAATGGAAAAACAAGCACCACTGGTACTCACCATCAAATTGGTACTAACTGATCAACACTTACATCATACAAGGCAATAATATTCATCAGCAGGCGGGCAGGCAGGAGGCGGGTGGAGGGGATGGGACAACTCTCACTGAATGGATGCAGGGAGCACAGTTGGGGATGACCATGATTGTAGCTCTGACATGGGCAGTGCATGGGCAATATATATAGCCAAAGTGTTGTACCCTCAATATTCTGATATTAAAAAAAAATTAAAAAGGAAAAGATTTACAGGGTGATTTACAGAGTCAACACAATCCCCATCAAAATACCAACATATTTCACAGATCTAGAAAAAGTAACTTTACACTTTGTCTGGAACCAAAAAACCTGAATAACAAGCAAAAAGAACAAATCTGGAGGCATCACATTATCAGACTTCAAACTGTACTATAAGGCTACAGTAACCAAAACAGCATGGTATTGGTACAAAAATAGAGATATAAACCAATGGATCAGATCGGAGAACACAGGTATAAAACCATCTACCTACAACCAACTGATCTTCAACAAAGCAAACAACATACGCTGGGGGAAAAGAAGCCCTATTCAATAAATGGTGCTGGGAAAACTGGATAGCCACATACAGAAGAATAAAACAGGACCCCTATTTCTCACTACTCACAAGAGTTAATTCAAGACGGATAAAAGACTTAGATCTAAGACATGAAATGATCTGCTGTTTCTAACTGATACTTGAGTGCAGCTGGGATGCTCAGTGAGGCATGGTTAGGACACTTGGGATTCCAGATGGGCAATTTGGGTTCTGGTACTTTCCACAGGCATTGCCTAAACACTTAGTATGGCAGCTCAGTCCAAGCCACTTCTTCCCAACATTACTTCCTTCTAAGAAGAGACTCACATCATGGTCTGATCTTTCCAGATTCCTCCACTCCCCTCCTCAATTTCCCTCACAGAACTTTCTTCCAACTCCCCCAAATTCTTGAACTTCTAATCCCATCTTGTCATCTGCATGTAAGATGACAAAAGCCAGCAGTAGAAGTTTCAACTGAAACTGAAGCCTAGAATTCAGGCGTGAAAACAAGCTTGTGTATCCCTGTAGACATTTTCTAGTCTATTCTAGTCAAAGGGAGAAGACTATCTTTGTAAGTCAGGGAGATGACAAGGCCCAGTGCTGTACTACTTTAGAACTACGGGTAGTATAACTTTATTCCAAATTCATATGGCATCTGAGGTATATGGATCCTTCCTTCCAAAAGTTAATCCTAATATATTAAAACCCCCACAATCCTAATATCTTAAAACTTGCTAAGTTACCACCTCCCACATTTGCTCTTGGCCAGTTATTAGAGTCCCAAGTTCTGGTCTTCTGACATTCCACTATAAGTATCTTTCTACCTGTGACCCAAGTGAACCCAAGATTTCCATTTGCATTACTATCTGCTCATGGTTCCCATGTATACCTCAGAAGGTGGCTCACCACTGAAATGTAAATGGTCAGAGGAACCCAGACTGAGCAATGCATCCCATCACCTCAAATGTGAATTCTGGCCTGTCATTGGATCCAGGCTGACTGGGACCCAGGCAACTCTCTACCACTAAATCAAGCACAAGGAGGGGGGGGTGCTATTAATCATACCACTCAGCTAATCCTTCATTTTGCATACTATTTCCATTTCATTGAAAGCTTCCTCCAAACATTGCTAACTTTGACTTCTCTTGGGTGTTCCTGGAAGTATCAGACTCCAATTCCCATTGCAAGAATTTCCCTGACAGTGAATTAGACAAGAAATATCAAAAGGAATCAAGTGTTTCTTCAATTGCAGATACTAACCTGAAGCATCCCAGGATGAGTAAAGTTCACCTTCTTCTAACAAATGAAGCTTCCCTAAAACCTAGTTGTAAAAACACCAATCCTTTCCTCGTCTACCTTCTTGCCTCCACTTGGTAAGGTATGCTGTGATACCTTGCAGAACTGGTGCCAACAACATACTTTAAGCATGGATGGCCAGAGGTTTATCTGAGGCTCCATGACTGTGCTTACCCAGAACAAAAACATGTAAGTGAGGAGCATGGTAAAGGTGTGAAGAATATTCCTGAAACATCACAGGAGTCCAAATTTCAGTCATATTCCAATGGCAGTAACCAAGACAGTGAGGCTTCAAAAAAGTCAGGGGAGAGAGAGAAAGGGACTAATACATTTCAAGTGATAACATCGGCTCAGGAGGCCAGGTTCACATCATGTGCAAGAATTGCTACAGGAACCTTTCAGCCTAACACTGAATTCGTGTTCTATTCCCTTTTCTGTTGAGGCCTTGAGGAAGGACTGCTTCTCAGCTGCACAGAGCTGCTTTGCCCGAGGCTACCCCCTCCCAGGCAGCCTGCACCTGGTGTCTAAGCAAGGTGGCCTACAAAGTCCTGACCACTGTGCCCGATGCAGGACAGTGAGGAGCAACACTAGCTCTGGAACTCCCCACATTAGTTTAGGCTCTGTTGGGCCTATGTCATGGTTTACCTTGTCTCTGCCTAATCCTGCCTTCTTCCCCTCCCTGCCACAGGCAGCCATTCCTTACAGACATCTCACACCCTAAACTCCATCTCAGCAATGACTTCCAGAGAACCCAAGCTGTGAGAGGGTCCTATGTAAGAGTATGACCAGTTTGGTAGCAGCCACTTTCTTCTTCCCACAACTCAGGAAAAGTAGAGTTGAAGCACAGAAGCAGAACAGACATGACAATATGAGATGGTAGACTGACATTTCAATGTCTAGTATTTGTCGGAACATTGCCAGGCCAGGTTTTTAAAATGCTGAACTTTCCAATCCCTTATGTTTTAAGTGTTACTTTTAAAGTAAAAAGATGGAACAGGTGCTAGCAATAGATCGACAGAAGAACTTAGTATAATTAGAAATCAAGACAAGATGATTACCTGAGATACATCATTAACCAGTTTTAGCAAGTTTTGGTTCACTACAAATAAGGTTCTATGAATCTAATACCCTTAAGACATGAGAAAGTTTACAACTACAAGGAAAAATTGAGCAGCCCCCGCCACTACAACAGGAAACTTTAAAATGTTTTGTGAAGGGGAGAGTATTTAATGTAATGTTTTCCTTTTGCCTACATGATAAAGCAAGCACTTGTGGCTTTTCTGGTAAAGATGTGAGCAGCTGAAGTCTCCTAAACACTTTGTATTAGGTTTCCCTCTTCTCCTGCCTCACTTTTTATGCCATTACCTCTTGCGGGATCTATTTGCTAGGGAACCCAGGTAAAAAAATCAAAAACACAAAGGTCCCTTTTTCTACGCAGTGACAAGATATTGTAGTGTTAGCAGTAATAGTCCATGTACTATCTGGCCTGACCACTACATCCAATAAGCAAACCCCAAACATCTATGAAATGCCAGGCAAGTACAGTTCTCAGCACTGAGCACACAGCAGTGAACAATAAGTTCCTTCCCTAGTGCAGCTGGCATTCAATTTCAGAGACAAACTGTCAGGGAAGGATAAGTACTATGAAGGAAACACAGCAGGATGTAGAGGGAGGATGGGGAAGGAAGCAGTGCTATTTTCAATAAGGCTGCCAATGAAAAGGCACATCTTTGATTTGCTCTAGTCTGGCATTAACTGAGATCGTGGCCTGACCACATTTTATGATGTCTACCTTCCACCTCTCCTTATACTTGGCACAAAGAGCTTTTGTGCACACATCTGGCATTTGTATAGTCCATGTGTGTTGGTTAAGCTACAGACCATAGAAAAAGTTAATGGCTTTATACTGAAACAGTATAGAATTGTCAGTGATATAGAAATACACACATACATTAGTGTGAGAATTTGGGTGGTTTGCAACTAATGTGTCTAAGGTCTTCATTAGAGCCATCAAAAAACAAATTTCAGATCTTAAAACAAAAGCTTAGGATCTTAGGCTATTATATTAATAGTGGCTTCCTTGTAGCATGTAATAGGGTCCTGTCACACTTTGAGATCTATTTTGGTCAACCACAGGGTCAAGAGAATGCCCAACTAGGAAAGCCAGAAAATTTTGTCCCACAGGGAAATAACTTTTCTGCCATTCTTCCTTAAAAAGTATGTGCACTCTTGAGAAGTAGATGTAGTTCCTTGTATTCAACGTGCTTCCTCGTACATTCTCTTGCTCCTCGTAACTATTCTGGAGGAGATATCATGCCCGATTGAGAAGTCAGGGAACAGGTTCAGATTAAGAAACAGACTCCTTCGACCCAGTAGGCTACATTCTTCATGTTGTGACGGTGCTTACACAAGGAAAAACCTCCAATTCCACTGAATGTTTCTATACAAAGACGTGGGCTACAGGCTAGACATTTGTTTTGGCAAGTGAACTACAGAGGGACATGTCATTTGGTATCACACAGTAATACCAGCTAGAAAGACTACCACAGAAGAGGTAATAAACCCTTAGTCTCAGGTTCTGCAGTTAGAGAACCTAAACTAAGATAAGCAGCTTTGTATTTCACACTTCATCTGCAAGAAATAGGACTTGAAATCAAGTTATACCATCTGGGCAAGAAATTCATTTCTGTCACCACTTCCTCAGCCTAAACCTGGCCAACTCCATTCCTTCCTCATTGCCTGAACTTTTGGAATCTGGAATTTCTGAGCGGGCCTAATCACTACTGACCAGTACTGGGAACACCCCAGGGCAAGCCTGTTTCCACCTTCTCTTAGCATATGAGAATCACGTTTTACTTCAAAAATTTTTTTCACTATTAAATAAAAGATCACTCTCACCCCTTTAATCAGAAGGGCCCAGAAATCAAAAGCAAATATATTACTGAATTGCAAGTTTAGATTCTTTAGGAGTTTATAAGCCTCTATCAGGAAAACTAATACCGTTTGGGATTAAAGAAGAGACACTAACGTTCCAGATGTAACCAGCTCCATAAGCAAGAAAAGTTATGTGGTTTTTGGTTTTTCTTGTTTTTTTTTTTTAAATAGTTCTCTCATGTTTCAAGTTCCCAGGCCAGTAAGATTTGCTGACCAGAACTGCGTAACTTTCTGTTGCACTGAGGCATTCCCTTTTGAGTTTCTTTCCCAGAAATGGCAGAACATCCTTGCGGCCATGAGATAACTAGAAAGCCTTCCACCACCTGTTTGTCCAGAGAAGACAAGATAAGCAACACCCCACCACAGATCGTGGCCAAGGACCCAATGAGCAGCCTCCTCCCCACATCCTGCCTGCGTACAAGGCTGAAAGAATGACCAATATTAACCCCTAAGCTCATTATACTACTAAGATCCCCTCCCTGGGATTTATCCACCAGTTTTTTATCATGTAATGTATGTACAAGCATGATTCTTACTGCACTTGCGTGCCCTCTCTGCCCCAAACATGTAATGATGCACACTCATTTCATGCATTACTTATTTCACCTCCAGAAAATTCCCTGACCCTGCTGGTCGGGGAGGCAGATTTGAGGCAGTCCATTCCTCCCACCTCCCTGTTGACACATCCTCTACAAGAAATCCTTTTTTCCTTGACAATCCTCGCCGTCTCAGTAATTGGCTTTCTGTGCAGTGAGCAGAGAAGCCCTCTTGCAGGTTCATTAACACAAGTGCTAGCACAGAACACTATTTCCAATTCCAAAGCATCTTGGCTATGCTCTACAGTTTCAGCATCCATGAAAACATGCCTCCCAGGCCCTCGACTTTGGGGCAGTAATTGACAGCTCAAGCTAGTTCACTATAAGCCTACTTTAAGGGAAATGACATGGCCCAAGATGAGAAAAAATACTAATCCCTTAGACAGAAGCCAATGGCCTAGTCCTCTGGGTCAGTAGACTGCATGGAAAAGGACTAGAAAGTCAAAGGGTGTCAATAAGGCATGTGTAGATAAAAGACATGTAGATTTCATGTCACATGTTAAGACCTACTACAGAGCACCAACCACAGAATGTTCACTGAACCACCATACAAACAAAAGGCTCTGCCAGTTGTCAGCCAACCTCTGTCATCAGCCAATGGGCGAATGAATACAGTTGCCATGGTGGCACAGATGGAGGCTACATAGGTGCCTAACACACAGACTGTATTTTCTAGCAAAAATCTAGCTACTGCTGCCTCTGAATGCCCAGCCTGTCCACAGAAGAGACAAATTAATCCCAACACATAACACTATTTAAGAAAACCTGCCACCTGGTAGCAAGCTGACTACATTGAGCCCCCCTTCCATTCCAGAAAAGTCAGCAATACAAACTCACAGGAATAGATCCCTATCTTGATATAGGTTTGTCTTTCCTGCTCTCAGAGCCTCAACTATTACTATCTGGGTGCACTTCCCATGCTTCATCTGAGGGATAGAATTATACCAAGCAAGCATCTTACCAATGGACTGAGGGTACAGAAAAGGTGGTACTGAGTGGGCCCCTGGATCATGGGGTCATATCACATAATACCATTCAGAAACAGAGAGCCTCAGAACACTGAGACAGGCCCAGAAAGTGGTGCAGAAGCACTGAGTAAACGTGCTGAGAGTTTGGAACGTTCTCTTTCATGCTGCAGTAGTGCATTACAGAAGCATCTATATCCCCAGCAGGAAGGCTACATGAGTACAGGGACCAAGATTTAGAAGAAATAATAATCCCATCTTTCATCACCTTGAATGAGCGACCAGTCACTTTGTGAGTCATCCTCGTGGCATGGATGAGTGACTGATCAGTGGAAATGGTTGGCTGTTTCACACACGGAGCAGAAACAATATGAACGGAAACAAGATGATGCACTTGAGTATCTCCTCATACTTCCTTGCCCCATTGTTACTCAGCCATTCATCAGCCCTATCTTGAAAAGCATATGATCGCTAGGGGTTCAAACACTTTAGGGTAAAGGTTTGGGTCACACCACCAGGTGAGCACCAAGTCTCAGCTGAGGTGACAGCTGAGGGCAAAGAGAATTTAAGATGGACAGTGTATGAGGAAGAGGATCAGTACCAGTTATGACCCATGATCAACTCCAATGGCAGGAGCTGTATTCCATCCCACTAGCATTCACTTGCATTCATAGGAAGACAGTCCTATAGGACAAAAATCACTGCTCTGTGACCTTTGTAGAGAAGTCTGTGCAGCACAGGGGCCACCTGTGGTATCCATTAGAACACTATATTTCCCATGTGCTGTTTCCAACTAATACCTGAGTGCAGCTGGGATGCTAAGGCAGCCCCATTGAGGACACCTGTGAGTCCTCTGGGGGACAGTTTGGGCTCTGGTACCTCCCAGTGGCCTTGCCAACATACTTAGTATCACACTTCAGTCTAAGTCATCGCCTACCCAACATTTCTTTCTTTCCTTCAGAGTCAGACCTGCATTATGGTCTGATCTTCCCAGACTCCTCCAGCTCCCTTCTCAATTTCTTTCAAAGGACTTTTTTTCCCCACCCCAAAGATTCTTGAACATCTAATCCTACACCTTGGCATCTGCATGTAAGACATAAGCCAGCAGTAGAGAAGTTTAGTGTCAACTCAAACTGAAGCCTAGAATTCAGATGTGAAAGCAAGCCTGTACATCCCTGTAGACACTTTCAAGCCTGCTGCATTCGAAGGGAGGGGACCATCCATCCAAGTCAGGACAATGACTAAGCCCATTCCCATTTTACCTTAACTCTATGGATATTAACTTTATCCCATACTGGTTGTGCTGAGGTATATAGATCCTCCCCCTTCCAGTCCTAATGTCTCAAGATTTGTCTAGTTACCACCTCCCATTTGCTCTGGGGCAGTTCTTTTGGATTCTTCTATTCTGTTCTCATGGTCTGCTATAAGCAGTATCTCTACTCTTCAAGTGAACTCAACTTTCCTGGCCACGGCTATCAACTCACAGCTCCTATTGATGCCTCAAGCAGCAGCTCATCACCAAGCGTCCAAAATTAAGCAGCCAGAGGAACTCACACTGAGGCCCGAATGCACATTTGTTTTGATTGGAAGCTGACTGGATTCAGCCTGTGAGCAAGGCAACTCTACACCACTAATGGTAGCACAAGCGCTGGTGTTAACCATGACACCACTCAGCTAATCCTTCACTTGGCATGTTATTTCCATTTCACTTAAAGCAGCTTCTTTGCTTCGATTTGAATCGTTTCTGGACAGAAGTCCCACATGTGGCAAGGCTAACTTTTCTAAGCTTACATTAGTCATGAGTGCATGACTAATGGTTCTTAAAGCACCACCTTGTTTTTAAGAATGTCATATATGCTGGTAAAATTAATGGGATCATTTCAATGTTATTTTGGTCTTGGCATAGGCTTTCCAGATCCTTTTTGGAAACTCTTATCCTCTCCCCTCCATTTTAAAGTACTTAGTCTGACGAGCCTTAAGTATCATTCAACTCACTCTAACTTCCCAGATATACTAACTAGCAGTTGGTTTTAGCCTTGCAAATAGAGGAAATCCATTTATGCTGATACCCACATTCAAGATAATGTTCCCTTGGGCTATAATGGTATTTCATGGGTTGCAAGAATCACAAGCAGGCTGGAGTGATGGAGTGATAGCAGGCAGGAAGCGATTCCACGCAAACAGCTTTCATTGCAGAAAAGGAAGCTATACAAAATGAGAATACATTCTAGAGAGAGGAACCAGTCAGTCTCCATGAATGGAGAAAGACGTTGAGAACTCCCAGGTGGTTTCCGTTTATTGGCCTGGTCCAGGGGAGGGCTTACGGGGCTGTGGGATGTTACCAGATGATTGATATACATGACTGTCAAGTGTTCTGCATTTTCCTGCAGTCCGTTCCCCTATTTATTTCCCCCGGCTTCTGCACCCCTAGGAACTGCCCTCCTGGCCTGTATCTGCCACCTACAGATATGGTGCCTAACATTCCTGCCTGAGAAACATGGAGCCTGAAAATCTCTGGGGTTTGGGGTTGAAGGTCCATCTTCTGTAGCTGCTTTGAGCTGAACAGGGACAATGTTATCCAGGCTCCATGACCTCTTTTTAAGAGCTACAGGGGGAAGTCACTTGTGGCCTTATCCAGCGGCTCCATGGGTCCATAATTCCCTCCCTGTCTTTTCTACCTTCCATGGTATCAGATTCATTCTCAGGGTCCACAGAGAGCCCCACAACCACCCTCTGGATGGGGAATTCCAGATTCCCTTCATGAAGGCAAATGTTATACACCTCATGATATTTCAGATGTTATTTCTTCCAAAAGCTCTTCTGAAAGAGATGTTATTCCAGCAATATCTTCCTGGGTTTTAGTGGCATGCCTATCTAGATAGCATGCCCATCCCTGAACCAGTCCCTATAGTCCTGGGGTGTTTGTGGGCAAGTGGGACACCTTAAATACCTGAAGTCGATCAGACCTCTGGCTGAGCACAACCAAGGATAGAGGCAGATGGGCAATAGATATTCTCTCCCAAAGACATTCAGGGATATGTTTGGCTGAGAATGTGGGAATAAATGTGGAGGAAGCATTCAACAACTATTTTCTGTAAGACTCGAGCCCAGTATATAGGATCTCTAGACTTCGGAGTCTATAGTATCTTGTTCACTGAGGAGTTTCCACTCAAAAAGTCAGGACTAGCTTTGACTGTAGTTCTTACTTTTTGAAACCTATCATGTTGCACCATGTGGTTAAGGTCAAGGAATAACAAAAATCTCACCATTTGGTGTTGGTTTGCCTACTCAAAAGCAAAGTTCAGCTTTCTGATCTATTTCTGAGGTCATTTGTGATGGGGGTATTATACTTAAGCAACAATGCCTTAGGCATCTTAGAAAATCGTGGGTACACTCCAGAAGTACCTGAGGGCACTCTTCCTTCTCATTGTGCATACTGAAAGAGCTACCCTATTAATAGATTCTGCAATACACCCAGGGCAAAATAGTGATTGCTTTGCATTTCCAGTCAGTTTCCCAACCAGACATGAGGCCACTGGACCAGTTGTATAAGAGACTTGCTGAGTAGTAACCTATAACCCAGGGAACCCAGGCATATAGGTAACCACAACTTCAATGCTCAGTGAAGCTGAGGTCAGGAGTCATTTAAGCAGCTGATTACCTTTGCCCCATTGGGTCTAGACTCCTAGAGCTAGTAATATGAAGATCCATACCCTTCTCAGACATAGGTAGATTTTATACCCCTTTTTGAGGGGCCCTGAGATCTACACCCAAGTTCTAGGCTTCTTCTCAGGCAGAACCCTGTGGGCCACAAAGCAAGCTCCACTCAGATATCCTACAATGGATGACGTGTAATTGACTAACAGGCCCAGCTGAGCTGCCATGGTAGGGACACTGAGGCAAGCCCATTCCTGAGTGTGGGACTGCTCTCAAACATCTTTGAGTCAAACATTTGCTGTTGGCCTACCCAAAGTTCTTGCATAACTACATTGCAACCTAAGGCTTTATACTTAACCCTTCTTTGTGGGATGAAGCCTCTCCTGTGGCTCCTCTTCTCTTCTCACAGACATCTGCTCCAGGAAGTTCCCACACATTTAATGCTGTGTTTTGGCACTTGCCTCTCAAAGGACCCAGCCCAATCCAAGAACTTTCACTCATTTCCCCCCATCCCTGTCTCAAGACCCAGAATACCCAGCAAGGCTCTTATAAACTTCTTTATGGCTTATATAACTTAGATATCCTTTTATTCTGATCTTCGAAAGTTTCAGGGTTTTTAGCAAGATGATCTGGAAAAGGGACTGAACAATCTACTATACTTACAGTCCCCCTCTGACACACACACAAGACAGTCTTCAGTATCCAAATGGGACTAAGCCTTCTGGGCACCAGTATTTTTAAGTAAAACCCAGAGATCTTAACCCAAAGGAATATGATCATCTAGATGCAAGCTGCCTTAAATGCTTAGAGGAAACTGATGGAGTTGGATTGAGAGGTATAAGATGCTCCAGAGAACAGCACACTAGGTAGCAAAAACACTAACCCAGAGTCCTCTGAAGAGGTGGTCTGCCCATTTCTGGTGCCTGTTGCTTGGGACATGGTTTATTCTAATTTCTGGTAATCTTTTCCAGTGGTTTGCCACCCTAGATACTGATTATTTCATCCTCTGGCATGGCTTCCTGCCTAATGTTGGCTCCTTACCTAGGGAATTCTATCTTTCATCTATCCAGCCCAAACGTACTAAAAATAATTTGAATGTAATTTGAAACAGCAATTGGAAATGTTCACTCATTGTGTCTAAAAAGGTGTCTAAAAAGCCAAAGTTGGTTCTCTACCTCCTGAATCCAGAAAACGCTCTTTCCACTGTGGGCTTGTCAGTGGTCTAGACAGAGTACAAGAACTAGCTTTGTACATTCAGGGATGCAAGGGAAGGTCCCAACACAGAACCACCAAACTGTAGGGGGAGATGAGATGCCAGATATCCATCTTCCCACCAGTGGGGTACTTGGAATTCTATCATTTATTTTTCCTATACTGGTACATTTTCTAAGACCTGAAAAGATGTAGGTATATATTGTTTGTGTAAACTAATGTTTATAAAAAATACAAGACAAGATCAGGATAACTGACTGGATTCTAAACCTAGTCTAATACCGCTACTAAATTATCTTGGGGAAGTTGTTTGCCTATGAATTCCGGATATGGTAATATGTAAACCTTAAGCCCCAAGAAGGAGAAAGCACACAGGGCTCTATAAGAACTGCCTGGACTAGTACATAGCATCATGAACTAGTGTTCTTAATTTTTCAGCTTCTCTGGGAGAGCAAAAAATTCAAGTTTGTCTTGGATCAAGGAGTTCCATAGTGATATTCTTCACCATCTCGGGTCATTCTCTGCATGTTTGTCATATGACAGGCAAGGTTTTTCTAAATATACAAATTAAAAATGCACTAGGATGAACCTGTGGAGGCACACCAGCAAATTTAGCTGCCCCCATGTGCAGGAAAAGATGCCAATGAGCTGCCATTTTCCCTGCTGTGTCCCCACCACAAGGCTCACATCTCATGCTCACATTGTGGAAGTTGCTGTGTTTTATCAATTTTCCCCACATTAGCATAAAAATTAGGTGAGCCTGAGAGGCCCACAAAAGCTATGTCACAAGGAAAGTCATATGCATTAAGACATTGACAATGAAAGCCTAGACCCACTAAGCTACTTATTCCTTTGAATGATGTATTTTTCCTATGCACAAGAAGAACACTAAGTTACTCATTCCTTTGAATGATGTATTTTTCCTATGCACAAGAAGAAATGAACAGTGTTGGCTGTAAAGAACATACTTAGAAAACATGCCATCCCTCACTACTGTGACTCTTAATCCGCACTCTAAGATGTGATCGACATAAAAGAGCTGATGCTAGCCTCTCTCAATCTTTGTGCTTCAGCCCTTCAACCTCTGTTCCCACAGAGCTCATCTGTCTCCTGAACACCTTCTGTGGGGCATCTGCTCTGAGGCCCATTTTTCTTTTAGCTTAACCTGTTCTCCCTCCCCAGAAGTGCCTCCATCCACGGATGTGTGTCCTGGATATCCCCTTAGGGCCCTTTTATTCAATCACTGCTGGTTCTAGATTTCCAAAACAAAACAATCCAACTGTTTCCCTCTATTTGCTTTCCTTCCTGAACATTTTCCATCCTCCTTCACCCTGCTCTATACCTGGTCATGCTGATTCTCTAAAACCTGTATCACATGTGGTCCTTTGCCCTCTTGCTCCCAGTGGGGTTAGACCACAAGAGGCACCCAGGAGATGGTGGGTGACTAAGCACCCACTTCCCCTCACAGTCTCATGTCCTTGAGTAGCTGCATCCTTGCAGGACCACAGCTCCTGTCATGAAGGCCCTTCCTCAACACCCCCTTCACCTGGCTTCGTCTACCCCATGCCTTCCCTCTGCATGTTCATGTCTGTAGTAAAGGCTTACACCTGGACTAGCCCCTCAGGGACTTAACATCCCTGTGAGGTAGGGCAACCTACTCCCACCTCTGCAAAGGTTCCCCCCCCCCCAGAGTCTCCCAAGTCTGGGCAGAATGTGCCTTTTCCTTCCTTCTGGGGATCCGATCATCCTCATGAAGTATTTAGCACAATGAGTGAACATTTCCAATTGCTGTTTCAAATTATATTCAAAAAATATAGTCTGTACATAAAAAGTACTTGTGAACAGCTAGAAGAGAACAGCTAGACTAGAATGCCATTGATGTCTCAGCAGATACATGTAACGAGTCTCTTTGAAGAGAGTTAAGAGTCTTTGTTCCTTCATGTTTTCTGCCCTGGGATTTTCGTTTAATAGCGATCACTACCAATCACATAGCATTCACTGAAACGTGACCTAACTGAAGATATTAATTCCTAAAGCCAATTTTCAGTGCCACAGTATATCAAGGCAATTCTGTGGAAACAGTTGTTTGGAAGATCACCTTTTTCATATAACTTGTGACTTTAAAGAGCTACCACTAGTCCTCAGAGACCCTTGTTGTGATACCATTTCATTTTTCTCACTGCTTGTCCTAATTAAGTAACTCAGACCCTTACTGCCTCAAAATGTCTATTGTAGATAAATAAGCAGTGAGTTGCCTACAGTATTTAAGCAGAAGTGAAAATGAGTATACTTTGTTAGAATGTGCTACTCTTGATAAGACTATTCACGTTTGTTTTTTATAGGGACAAAAGTAGCTTAGAATATTCATAATTACAGCCATTATTGTATATATTATGTAAATTATACCTGTGAGCTTTAACTGTGATAGTTATGTTTTAGAC
The DNA here is from genome assembly GCA_023783475.1 of Daubentonia madagascariensis. Taxonomy (NCBI): domain Eukaryota; kingdom Metazoa; phylum Chordata; class Mammalia; order Primates; family Daubentoniidae; genus Daubentonia; species Daubentonia madagascariensis. Next base: position 6,845,644 of record JAKFHU010001268.1, on the reverse strand, counting down.
ATACGTCAGACTAAGTTGACATGCAGCTCAGATTTACTCAACCCACATGCCTCTTGCTCAGAGAGCCCCAGCTATCACCCTGTCAACGTTGGCTTTGCCAGCCACCTACGCTTCCCCCGGGAAGAATACTGGGCTCTGGCACTGTCTCCATGGAGTCAGCCATGGCAGGAGTCACAAGGATGCAGGCCCAACCTCACAGGACTCAGGCTATGCCTCCCTTTACCACTGAACTCAGGCAAAAGACCACACAACACAGGGAATGAGAGCTGGTGTTCCCAGCAACTGCTTGGAGGGATAAGTGACAACCTGGAAGTGCAGGGAATTTGAAGCACATGGGGAAAGGAGGAGGAGGATGCTAGCAGGGAGACTATGCACCCCCATCCCCTCAGAGCAGCCACAAGGAGCCCTTCACACCGTGAGTCAAGAGCCACTACTCCCAGATCCCCATTCCAGGAAAGGCTGCTTCTCAGGTGGAGGACTCAGCCTGCCCCAGGGGGCAGCCTTTCAGAGTTGGTCTCAGCTGCACAGGGCTGCTTTGTCCGAGGCCACCTCCTCCCAGGCAGCCTGCACCTGGTGTCCAAGCAAGGTGATCTACAAAGTCCTGACCACTGTGCCCAATGCAGGACAGTGAGGAGCAACGGTAGCTTTGGAACTCCCCACACCACGTTAATCTAGGCTCTGTCAGGCCCACATCACAGTTCACCTCGTTTCTGCCTAAACCTGCTTTCTTCCCCTCCCTGCCACAGGCAGCCATTCCTTACAGACATCTCGCACCCTAAACCCCATCTCAGCAACTTAAGAGAACCCAAGCTGTGAGAGGTCCTCGTGACCAAAGAGCACGACCAGTTTGGTAGCAGCCCTTTTTGCTTTCTTCTTACTGTAACTCAGGAAAATATTTGAAGCACAAAAGCAGAACAGAAAGCACAAAATAAGAAAGGAGATTGATGCTTGTGATGTCCAATATTTCTAGTCAGAGAACATTGCCAGGCTGGGTTTTTAAAATGCTAAACTTCCCAGTCTCTTAAGTGTGTCCCTCTTGTAGTAAAAAGATGGGATAAACCCAAGCAACATATTGACTAAGCAGTAGTATAGTTAAATCAAGACGATTCCCTGAGAAAGTTAACCAATTTTAGAAAATTTCAATTCACCAGAAATAAGCTTCCATGAATCTAATGGCCTTACAACATCTGTAAATGGTCACAAGAAGTTCAGCAGTCCATGCTACAATGGGAAATTTAAGTACACTCCCCTTCACAAAATGTTTTCATGTAGTGTTTTCCTTTTGCCTGTGGGATAAAGCAAGCAGCTGGGTGTCTTCTGGTAAAGCTTTGAGCAATGAAGTCACCCAGCTTTCCCTTCTCTTCCTCACTTTTTAATCTCCTCACCCCTGCTGTCCTGAGGCTGGACACTTCTCCCCCAAATAATCTAACATGCCTATGTTTTGTCTCAGGATTTTCTAGGAATCCCAGGCAAATAATCTCAGAAGCACAAAAGCCCTTTCTGAACAATGACAGAAAGTTGTACTCTTAGTAATAGTCCATGCTCCAGACTGCCTGACCACTACATCCACGGAATAAAAGAAAAGCATGATGCTCAGCACTGAGGGTACAGCAGTAAACACTAAGTCCCTGACCTCCTGCAGCTGCCATTAAATGTAGACACACTCAGGTAGAGATAAATACTATGAAGGAAACAAAGCAAGGTATGGAGTGGGAGCTTAATGGGCAAAGAAGCAATGCTGTTTTGAATAAGGTTGCCAAGGAGGGCAGCATATCTTTGATTCAGTCTAGCCTGGCATTAACTGAGATTGTAGCATGTCCATATTTTACAACATTTAGTTCCATTTCTCCTTAGTATGTGCTCACTGGCACACCCAATGAACTTTCGTATACACATCTGGTATTTGTAGTCTGCATGTGTGAGTTAAGCTTTAGACAGTAAGTGGCTTTTGCCACTACTTCTCAGTGACATAGAATATACATAATGTAGTATGAGGATGTAGGTGGTTTGAGGTTATGATGTATAAGGTCTTCATTAGAGCCTTTAGAGCATCAGAAAGCAAATTCTTCCAGATCCTGCAAAGCTCAGGTTGTTAGGCTATTATAGTATATTCTTTATGGCATGTAATAAGATACTGTCTCATGTTGAGGTCTATTTTGTTCAGCCACAGGGTCAAGAAATGCCCATGAGTTGAGAAAAGCCAGTAAGTTTTGGTCTAGAAGTATCACTTTTTTGCCATTCTTCCTTAAAAAGCACAAGTACCTCTAAGATACAGTTCCTTGCATTCAAAATGCTTTGTCATACATACTCTTGCTCCTCCTATCTTACAGATTAGATGTGATGCCTGACTGAGGAATCAAAAAACAGATGCAAAGAAACAGACTCCCATGAAGTAAGATTGCCTGTTAATGAAAGCAGGACCTGAACTCAGATCTATTCTAAGTCAAAATATTCAGCATATTCGTTGTTTTAAAGTGAATTGACAGGTATAGAAACTTGTTACTCTCTAATTACTCTCTAGTTTATAATGGCAATACATTTCTTACATAAACAGAATTCCAAGATTTCTATGAATTCCAAAGCCAGTCACTTATGTTACCTTATTTGGATAATTGCTTACCTAAGGTATATAACTTGTAATACTATAGGATAAGAGGTGCCAATCTAAGTCTTAGACTTTAGGCAGATGCCCAGTGACAAGTCCTTGACTTTAAAGATATAAGAGTGAGCTTGGTTTAGCCCTAAGAATCCCAGATTAACTGAACCATTAGATCTGGAAACAAGCAACCAAGACTGACTCCTATAAAGTAGCTAACCCAGTGAGCTACATTCTTCATTTGGTGACAGTGCTTAAATAGGGGAAAACCTCCAGTAACACCAACTATTTCGATACAGACATGGGGGCTACAGCCAGAGGGCTAGACATTTGTCTAGGCAAATGAGCTACAGAGGACCTGATTGTGTATCACACATTCATACTGCCTAGAAAGACAACCTGAAAAAAGATAAGCCTTTAATCTCAGATTCTGTTTTGAGGAAATCCAAACTAGGACAGGTAGCTGTATAGGTACTGATAGAAATACCTTTGATATTTTTGAAAGATTTTAATTTTGTATTAAAGTGGTTAGATACATAATAGTGTTCATGCTGATTCTCCTTGGTGGAAAATTAGGTGTAAGCATTGAATCTCTGGAAGTAAACAGTACAAAGTGTTTCCTTTAGAAAGCATAATTGGGTTGCTACCCTTTCATAGCAAAGGGGGCTACATTTTGAGTAACTCAAGGTGATGTACATTGCACAACATGCAACCACACAAGTAGAGATACAAGAGTCACAGGTGAGCTGGTGAAGAAAAAACTGGTTACAGACTGAGGTCTCATTCCCAATATTCAAAAACCTCCCACAAATGAATACCTAGAAGGTAAGCAGTAAAGGGCAAGCATAGACACTTTATGGAAGACATAGCTTTTAAGCATACGAACTTGAGCCCAATACATGGGCAGGCAAGTAAGTATGCTCTTATTGTTCAACTTAAAGGATGCAAGGATTAAATGATGCTCCCTAGTCCCTGCTAGGATAAAGGTATGGTCGCAAACTGACAGGAATTGGACGGCACACAGGGTGGGAAGAAACGACCTGGAGGCACTGAGGCAGCACAGGAAGCCAAAATCTGAGGGATAACAACAGCCTTTTCCTTTGGGCAGGTGGGGTAGAGACACCTGACAATATTTACAAACGCCCAGTTGGCCAACAGTAACAAAAGGAACATCATGGCAGGAGTCAAGTGAGGAAGTTGGCAAAGCCAAGGGGCCTGGGAGGCAAAGGACACCTCAGTGGAGGGCAGAACGCCTGTGGGACATCAAGCACAGCTGGGCCATGGATGTGTTTCCCAGCCTTTCAATGGCCAACACACACAATTCCCCTGGAGAATAAGAACAAGATGGTAGGAGAGAGACTGGACTAGAACCCAAGTACCCAATATCTAAGGTCCAGATTGCGTTTTAGAGGGAACAGTGAGGATATCCTAGAGAAGGATAAGGAAGATCCACATCCAGCTGTGCCCTTTCACCTACTTACAGACTCACTTCCCCCCACACTTGGCTCTAGGGCCCAGGGAGGACATAACACTAGACGGTCCTCAGCCCCACGGGCACAGAGTACCAAGAAACTGTCAGGAGCTTGTACTTGAAGTGCTTCCTCCTGCTCCACAGGACCTGTTGCTACAAGGCCCAGCTGCCTTGTCAACAGAAGGGGCAAAAATCCCTCCACTGGCACGAGCTCAAAGCAGCCAAAGCCCGAGTAGAACTTAGCAGTAAAATGGGAGGAGAGAGGAATACAGGAAACTCAGTGTATATAACTGCCACATGGCGGGCATCCAAACACAGACCCCTCACTTCCGTAGCTCACAGCTGACATGGAGGGAGGGAAGGAGGTATGTGGGTTATGGGGCAGGGTCCACCCTAGGACACTCTGCCATGAGCTTTGAGCTCTCGACTGGACCTCCCGACCTAGACTCCCCCCACCAACAGGAGGTAGAGAAGGTGTCTTCTGGGTCCTCTAGCAGTTAGCCGTTAATCAAACAGACCCATATTCTGTGCCAAAGCCAAATAGTCCTGAAGAATTCTACACAAAGGAAGAATAAGACTTCCCTGGATACATTCTGCACAGACCCTGCCCGTGGTGGACTGGCACTTCATGGCAGGCAGCTCAACCCTCTTCCTTGGCAGGCTGGTCACCTGGGCTCTTCCCCTGGGAGGTTGGTGGGCACTTGAGAACCAACCTACCCTCCTTAATCCTTCCTACTCCATGGGGACCCAATGGCCCAACATCTGTGACAGCTGCTCCAGTTCTGGCTCTGGTCCTTATTCTGACGCTAGCTGTGCCACAGCTGATCCAGCCCCTGTCCCCACCTCTGGAGAAACTGGTTTCTTCTACTACCTGGCATGAGAACCCACAAATGTCCACTCTCAGTCTAAAAACAACTGCACTTTTAAGAGCCAGAAATTCTAAGCCACTTAGACTTGTGCACTTAGAGTTCATTTTGTTTTTTAGAACATTTACCACTTTCCTTAAGAGCTGGAATGTTTGAGGACAGCATGGGCAATTTATCACCTGACACTCCTTGGCCTATGCGGCAGGTCCCTTACCAGCAGGTGGAAGGCAGCATTTAGCCAGGAGACCGAATTACCAGAGCAACAGCTCAGAATCAGGATGGCTGTGACTAGAGACAGATTTAACTCAATCCAGGATTAACATTAATTTCACCTATTTAATTTTAAATGTGCCTACTAGAGTGGTAAAATAGTGGCCATCTCACAGGCTTCTGTATTTCTATTGACCAGCACTGCCTAGAGCCTATTACTACGTAGCTCCCTGTGCTGAGAGGGAAAAATTCCCAAGTCTCAGGAGCATGATCTCTAGGGTGGCACTAAAGAGGGGCAATCTCAGGCAGTGGAAGTTCTAACTGGGTCTTGGCAGGCCTGCCCTGCTCACTCTTCACTCTGGCCCGACCCTCACAGGGTCTCGGGTAACACCCCTCTCCCACCACCCATTTTCAGAAGACAATGCCAAGAGTTCTCAGCTGATTCGGGGCCCCATTCTGTTTGGGTCCAAATACCCTTAATCCCATCAATAGGCTAAGAGGGGAGGCAGGTAGTGGCAAGCAAAGACAGAAGTAGAGAGATACAGGCTGCCACCTTAGTAGTCTTGTTTACTGAGAAAACAGCCTTCATTTTAGCACCAGACTGACCCTGGTAGGCAGAAGAATAAGAACATGGAATTACATTGATAAAAATTCTACACGGCCCAAACAAACCTTATATGAACTCTAGAATGAGCCTACCAGCAGCCCATGACTCCTGCTCTACAGTTCATTTTTATAGAATCAGATCTCTGCCTTTTTAAATAAAACTATTTATTGGCTAAACAATTTACCTGAGAAGTTAACAATGTAGAATAGGAAATGCTTATGTGTCACACTTCCTAAAGATAAGGATTGCAGGCACAGCTTAGCCAGATGTCCCTGCTTGACAGTCTCCCGTGACAGCAGGCAGCAGTGGGCGGGGGATGTGCTGTCCTTTCAAGGCTCAACTAGCAGGATAGGATCTGCCCCCAAATGGACTCATCTGTCACACCTCAGCCTACTTCCCAGCTCACTCAGGTGGTGAGCTTCCGCTCCTCACAACCTGTCAGACTGAGGGTTTCTATTTCTGCCCTGACAAGTGAGCCACTCCATGGGGCCTTTCACAACATACAGCTTGATTCTCCTAGGACACATGCTCAAAGCAAAGCTAGAAGAGTAAGAGAGGACCCCAAGACAGAAGCCGCAGTCTCTATAACTTCACATTCGAAGTGACCCCTCACTTCTTCCATTACCTACTCACCTAGAAGCAAGTCACTACATCCACCCTCATGGAAAGGGCCTTACCACAGGCAGGAATTCCAGGAAGTGAGTGTCACTGGGGCCATCTCACAGGCTGCCGGCCCCACTGGGGCTGTGCTGTCTCCTGATCACAGGGTCCTATCACTTTTGGTTGTCTGGCATTTCACCTCTTGGCTCAATTGCTCCACGTGCCACACCTTTGGGGACCTCAGAGTTAGGGACCTGTGCTATTAAAGGGCATGGAAGTTTCATCCCTAAGAAGGTCAGGGTGCCACATAGCTCATACTGGAGACAGAGGGCTGTGACAAGAATTTGGATACAGGCCAGCAGTTGTTTCAATGTAGCCTTAATATGCAGCTTGGCAGTACTTCCACAGTCCACTACAATCACATTGTAAACTGAAGACCGGATGTCTGTTCGGGAGGCTGATAGTACTAAGAGTCACAGGCTTCACACAAGGAATCCCCCCACCAGAGGTCAGTCTGGCCCCTACACAGCCCACACCACCCACCATGTTTATACTAGCACCTGCTCCAGGCAGGAGGAGCCCGTATCAATATTTTTCTCCTGCTCTTTTCTGCTGAAGGCTCAGAGTCGAAGGCATTCATGTTGTCATGAGGCAGGCAAAGGGTTAAAGTACTGCCCTGTCCTAGGTAGAGCACTTTGGACTCTTCTCCCTCTATGCCTGTGTGATGACTGGGCTAGGTCTCCAGGTGGGAGTAGTCCTGTGTCAATCTGAGGACCCTGGGTCAAGGGGCTTAGAACAGCTTTGCTTCAGCTACTGGACAGATCTATCTGGGTTATGCTTCTCTGGATATGTTTCTAAAGTGGCAAAATAACGAGGGTAAAGATGGACGGTGGCTTCCAACTGAAAACATCGCAAACCTTGGACCTGCCTCTGACCAAGGCATAGACACTCTTTCCTGGGGTCCAAACAATGTGGGCCATGGACAGAGTATGATCAACTTGACAGGCTATGTAAATGACATGTGAGAGGCATACAGACCACCCCTGCTTATGTACCACAAAATCATTCTGAAAGTTTAGACCCCACAAACATGAGCCTCCTACATCAATTCCAGGTGGGTTAAAAAGAATGGAAGTTGATCATGTAGTGGTATCAGTGTAGAACAGAGTCTAGTCACCTCGTGGCTTCTAACTTGTCGAACATACCTAAAGCTCAGGTTCTGTTTGGGGTCTCAGTAGGAAAGGGAGGGACCTAGCAATAAAGCTGGGCTGAGCACACCCACATGTGAAAACAGGCTGGAGATCAGAAAGGGTCAACAGGTCCACCAGATCAGTGGGTTTTGGAGGACAGGGAATGTACCTCTAGATGCCCTACAGAGACTTGCTGCCCCAGCGGCTGGGAGCACTGCCAGCAGCCTGTAGGTGTCTCCTCCTTCAGGGTTGGTTTCATCTGCAAGGCCATGTCCTTCCCTGAGCAGCCCTCATCCAGTTACTGACCACAATGGATGTAGGAAGGCTGGCAACCTCAGGCCACCATGGACCAGCTGTGACAGGCCACAGTAAACCACTCCTGCTGCCCAGTCCTACTTCCTTTCCCAGTCCTTAGATAGGATTTGATCTCTCAATACTGTACTTCATGCCAAATTCCACTTCAATCTGTTTCCAAACAGCCCAACCTGCAGCACCAGGCAAAAGAGTCTTCAAAAATACAACTCCTGACTAGATTTGTCATGCACATGGCCAAATAAATATTGGGCTCAGAATACCAAACACATTGGGGCAGAGCCACAGGCCATGGGACTCTCCCCAACTTAACTTCATGTCTTATCTGCCTGTGAATGTCCCAACTGAAAGCTTTCTGACACCTTTAAGCTTGGAAGAACTATCCTTGGCTTAATTTTTCTTTACATTCTGGGAGGCAATATAGAGCAACAACAACAACAAAAATACCCAAATACGTATTTAAGCACTAATCATTTCCAACAAGCAGAAATACCATTTTGTTCAAATCTCACTGTAATTAATTTGCCAGAAACATTCATTAGATTTTCCTCTGACCATAGGCCACAAGGAAGACGTTTCTCAGAGATGCTTTTCTCAACACTGTCAAATTGGCTTTCATCAACATTAATTTTTCAACCCTTCTATCCTGGTTAGAAAAAGACAGAAAATCATTTTCTAAGGGAAAGGAGGAAAAAGTCAGGATGAGCTTGTATCTTTCATATTTGAAGAGCTTTTAAGTCTTGTGTAAATTTAGATTCTTCCTAATTATGTTTCACTCTGAGACCCAAACATTTTGTGCTATTTTCTGTCTCTCTCAGTTTGTATGTGGCAATCTCTCACTCCCCCCTCCCTCCCACGCCCTGCCATGTTCTCCATGCCACCACTGGTGCCATAACTTTAATCCATGAAATGGAGTTATTACTGCATGTTGAACAAGAGGAATGAATAGTCTTTGATGAAATGCTTTCCTAGGAAATTCCAGCTTTCAGCAAATTTTTCTAGGTTGTCAGGTAAACCTGTCATTTGTGATGAGTTTCTAGAAAAACGTCTACAAAATTATGAAATAGAAGACATTAAAAAGCTATTAGACACACCAGCAAACAGTAAAAAAGGGCAGGGAGAAATGATGTGCCTCAAGCTGCCTCACCAGGGCTTGATTTGTTTGAAGGGCCAAACTGGAATCCAGATGGACCAGGAGGTAGAAAAGAATTCCTTGGTTTCTGAGAGCGACCAGGATGAAGTATGCAAGTCAAGAACAGAGAAGACACTAAGGAACACTCGCCACCATGCTAGGAAAAAGCTAATTCTGCGCCATAGAGAGAAAAGATTTCTCAAAATGTTGCATGAAGCAATGGAAGAAGTGAAGAGCTGTGAAGAAATTTTCTCAAAAATGCTGCAGTCTCTGAAACCACCACTGCTTTCAAAAGATCACCAATGGTTATCTCAGTAATTGTTGCCTCAGTGACTGACCATTCATTACTGATGTTTACTTTTCCTTCAAATACTGAAATGTTTTGGATGTACTTTAACACTTTATACAGTGAGCCCTATGCTTGTCACCAGCACAGTTAGAAAACAGAGCAACGTCTAAGTTTAAGAAATGCCTTTTTCATAGAAAGTTTAAGTTTCCTGTATGAGGAATTCAGTGGAAATAAATACATGTTGACATAATAAATTAAGATGTCTGGAAATTAAAGTAATTCTTGCATTCTGTGAATAAAACCTATTTTTATACAAAAGAAAAATACAACTCCCTCTTCAGTGCCTAGAATGCCTGCTTATCACAGAAGTCCTCAGCCCTCTAAACATCCTTACATGGCATTTTCTGCTCTATTCTGGCAACTCTGGCCTCATGGTTTCTGGAAGTCTCTGGTTTCTATAGTTACCTGTCATCTCTCTCACCAGTTACGTCACTAGATTCTGATTATTCTACCTCTAGCACACTTTTTGCCTAGTATAGGGCCATTCACCGAGAGCATTTCCTGTGTGGCTCACTCATCAGACCCAATACACATGTCTGCAAAGCCTGAGTTGGTTCTACCTCCTACAATTAGAAAGCACAGCCCTCTCTCAGCACAATGGCCCAGACCTCAAAGCTCTAGAATCCGAGAACTGGCTTTACACGTTCAGTGATGCCAGGGAGAATCTACTCAGCCACCAGACTGGTAGTGGGAAATGAAGTACCAGATATCCACTTTCCCGCTAGTAGAACCCTCAGAAAAGTGACTGAAAAATCAGTACTGCTGCATAATCCATGAGACTTTAGGAAGTGTCAACAGCATTAAGTTAATATGACCAGGAAATGTATCTATTGAAAAAAAAACAAAAAGAACCACCAGGCCAAGTCAGAGAACTCAGCTTTAAACCTAGACCAAAACCTGACCTTAATTACCTGGGGAAATTGTTTGCATACAGATTCCAAATAAGATAATGTATGATCCCAAGGAAGTCATCACACAGAACTCTAAGAAATTCCTTGGCTAATATAAAATCTTATAACTGTTTAGGATATTCTACCATCTTTGGAAGAGCCAAAAGTCAACCAAATTTGTAATGACCCAAAATCCCACATAGACTTTCTTTGCTATCTGAAGTCACCATCTGTACATCATGACTGGCAAAAGTTTTCTGCGTAAGAAACACCATGCAAGTGGAAACCACCCTAAGCTGAACCCGTGGGTGCTCACCAGCAAGTTCAGCCACACCGAGTACAGGCGAGGCTATCAATGAGCTGCCACATACTCTGCTTTGTGCCCACAAGGCCCACGTCTCATGCTCATGTTGTCTACTGTGCTGTGCTTTTCTACTAATATTCGTCACAGTAAGAGATATATAGAATGAGCCTTAGAGGCCTAGGAAGGCTCATATTTGAACACAAGTTGTATCATGTGGATAAAATATACAGACAGTGAAAGCATAAAAGACACAGCCAGAAATGCTAAAGCATTTTTTCTATACATAAGAGAAAAATGTGACCATGTTGGTTGTGGAATTGTACCACCACTCTGGCCCTCACTCACTCACCAAGGTGTTTGCCATTGGTACATAAGATCCGACACTGGCTTCTCTGCCACGTTGCTGTGCTTTAGCCCTTTCGGCATCTGTTCCCCACTGAGGTCCCTCTCTCTACTGGACACCTACTTTGGGTATCAGCTTTGAGAACCATTTCCTGTTAGCTTAATCCATTCTGCCTCCCAAGACTGCCTCTATCCAGGGCTGTATACCCATAGATATAACAAACATTTAGTCAAGGCTTTATGTAATGTGGGAGCCTTCAGAACAAAGACCCAAAGACAGAGGGTAAAACTATTTTTTCTGTTTGGGTTGGATGCAGCATGGACAGCCATGGAGAACTGACTGGACAGAAAGAGTATGATCCAATGCCAATAGACCAAGTAGGGAAACCCAGCAAAGCCTGTCTGTCTAGATTCTTCTTGACCTCTCTGTAGCTTTCCTTCCTCCTGGGTATGGGGAAGAACCCCTCTGGAATGAGGGTCTCATGATGTATTAGTCAAGATAGGTCAGAGAATTTCTTCATGGTCAGCTCTTACACAGAAAGGCAAGGGAAGGTCATAGTAGTATCTCTAGGTATCATGGCTGGCTTTGGGGAAGAAGTTTCCTGGTTTCTATGACCCACCTTCAGGAACAAGAACAGTACCAGAGAGAAGAGCAGGAGAAGCTCAGAGTGCTTGGTTCTGAGGCCTCCAATCTCAGTTCAAAGTACTCAGGAGGCCAAGAAGCACCTAACTGCTGATTCCTTCCCCCCAGAAAACCCTTTAAGCAGCTGCCTCCAACCACACCAAGGTTTCACAGGGAAACCTTGTTCTGCTGTATGGGTTGAAACCAGTTCTGCTGTATGATTCAGTGCTGCCGTCTCTTGGGCAGAATGCTCTGTCAGGACCCAGAGGATCTGCCCCTCCAGTTCACCTTTGGGATTGTCTGGTTCCCCCCACATCACCTTCACTACCAGACAAGGGAGGGGTGTGCAGGACCACCCTCTTCTCACAAGGCATAGGAGTTGGAGAATCAGTTCATAGGAATGTCCTGTGGGCTCAGACACCTCATCCTGGAGTCCAAAGGTTTCTCCCACACAGAGAAAGAAGCCCAAGGGTTCTGATCCACAAAAATATGCCTCCCAGGCCCTCAGCTTTGAGGAAAGTGATTGACAGCTCAAGCTAGTTCACTATAAATCTACTCTAAGGGGAATGACACGTGGCCCAAGATAAGACTATATACTAATCTCTCGGCAGAGGCCAATGGCCTGGCCATCTAGTCAGTAGACTGGAAGGAAAAGGACTAGGATTCCAATCAAAGAAGTCCATGAGGAAGCATATGCATAGAATACAGTTTTTCATGTTACTTGTTAAGACCACTAAAAAGCATTAACTACAGATGAGTCACTGAATGACACACAAAAAGGGCTCTGCCAGTTCAACTTTCCTCAGCCAATAGGCACATGAATATAGTGGCCACGGTGGCAGAGATGGAGGCTACATAGGTGCTCCACAGCACGGAATGCTGCTTTCTAGAGACGGTCTAGCTACCACTGCTGCCTCTAAATACAGTCAGAGACAAACATTGGGTCTGAATATAGCACTCTGAGACACCAACGTGCTACTTGGTGACCAGCTGACTACATTGAGCCCCTTCATTTCTAGGAAAGCCAGCAACACAAACTCACAGGAGTAGGTACCTGTTTTGCTATGGGTTTCTCTTTCCTGCTTGGGGAAGGGGGATTTGCAATGCTCCTTCCTCACAGGCCTGGAGTTCCATACAGCAAAGCATCTCACCAGTAAACTCCAATCACAGGAAAGGTAGAGAGTGGAACCCTTACAATGAGTTCAGCTGTCAGATGACATAACACCATTCACAGCAGGGAGCCTCAGAAAGCAGTGCAGGCAGAGTGAACACGCTGGGAGCATGGGATGCCTCCATCATGCTGCAGCAGTACACTACAGAAGCATCTATATGGCGCTGCATCCCCAGCCAGAGACCATGTGGGTACAGCGACCAGGAGTCCAAAGGCAAGTGTGGTCCCCTTTTCCATCACTCCTAAAGGGCTGCTGGTCACTGAGTCATCCTCGTGGCAGGGGTGAGTGAGTGGTCAGTGGGAGGTTGGGCTGTTCTACACACAGGGAGGAGAGAAAATGTAAATGGAATTCAGGTGTTTGACTTGAGCGTCTCCTCACACTTCTTCACCTCATTTTAACTCAGACACTCAGCAGCCCTATTTAAAAATTATAGGATCACCAGAAGTTCACACCCCCAAGGATGAAGGGTTGGGTCACACCACCAGGTAAGCACTAAACCTCACCTGAGATGACAGCTGAGGGTGGAGGGAGTCTGGAGTGGAGCATGCAGGAGGCAAAGGATGAATACTCGTTGTGACGCTAAATGAACAATAACAGGAGCTTTTTCTCATCCCACTAGCATCCTCCTTTGAGTTCCCTCCTGTGGACAAGGAGTCTCTGCTCTGGACTTGTGTAGAGATCTGTGCAGCAGCACCGGGGCCGACTGTGTCCATTAGAACACACTTCCCATCTGTGTCTAACCCATGCATGAGTGCAGCTGGGATGCCCAGTCAGGCCTGCTTAGGACACTTGGGATTCCCAATGGGTGATGTGCATTCTGGTACTTGCCACAGGCCCTGCCTAAACACTTAGTATGGCAGCTCAGTCTAAGCTACTTTCAACATTTCTTCTTCCTGTTTCCTTAAGGTCAGACCCACATGGTGGTCTGATCTTCCCAGACTCCTCCATCTCCCTTCTCGATTTCCCTCACAGGACTTTCTTCCAACTCCCAAAATTCTTGAACATCTAATCCCATCTTGGCATCTGCATGTAAGAGGACATAGCAGTAGAGATGTTTTCACTTTTAACCAAAACTGGAGCGCTAGAATAAATTCACACATGAAAGCAAGCTTTTATATCCCTGTAGATACTCCCAAGGCTACGTCAAAGGAAGACCATCTTTGTAAGTCGGAGAGATGACTAGGCCCAATGCTATATTACTTTAAAACTATGGGTATTAACTCTATTAAAAGATGTGATATCTGAGGTATATGAATCCTCCCTTCCAAAAGTTAGCCCCCACTCCCCCTTCTAATCCTAGTATTTCAAGGTTTGTCAAGTTACTACCTCTCATTTGCTCTAAGATCAATTATCTTGGATTCCCAAGTTCTAGTCTCACGTTCTACCATAAAGCAGTATCTTTCTCTGAGTTCTACAAGTGAACTCAGCAGTTTCCTGGGCATAGCTATCTACTCATGGCTCCCTGAAGAGGCTCATCGTCAAGCATCCAAAGTTTGAGTGGCCAGAGGAAGTCATACTGACCAGTGAGGCCAGAATTCACACTTGTGGTGATTGGATCCAGACTGACTGGGACCCAGGCAACTCTCTACCACCAACTCTGTCTTTTCCTTCTCCTGGGTGTTCCTGGAAATGTCAGACTCCAATGACAGCAAGAAGTTTCTTTGTGCAGGAAATAGAAGAAAATGATTGGCATATAGGTTTCAATTTGAGAGGAACTTAAAGACAGATGGAACCAATCCTTTCTTCCACTGCAGATGTCAAAGCCAGGAAGCCTATTAGAAGAGTTTCTTCCTCAAATGAAGGAACAATTCAGAGGTTGCCGAAAACTTAATTGTAAAATACAAATCATTCCCTTGCCAACCATTTGCCTCTCTTTTATAAGGTGGTTTAGTAAGATGTATCACCACACTTTGTGGAACCAGTGCCAACTATTTGAGTACCAGATAAACCAGAAAACAGGTTTATCTAGAAGCATGCTTACCCTGAACAAAACGTGAATGAGGAGCATTGGTGATAACACAAAGGACATTCCTGATATACCACAGGGGGCCCAATTGCAGTCATATCGGTTGGCAGTGACTAGGAGAACGGAAGTGGTAACGTCAGCTCAGGAGGCCATGTTGGCTTCATGGGCAAGAACTGCTACGAGAGCCACTTAACTGAAGGCTGTGAATTCATATTCCATTCCTACTTCCATTGAGGCCTTTTGGGGGCAAGCCTGTCAGGTGGTGTGTGGTCCATGACACACCTCTCCACAAATGCAAAGGGTTGGGTTCACCTGTAGTTCTATGCAGGTCAGGCCAGGGTGCCTGATATTCCCAGAAAGGATTTCTATTCCTTTTACCAGTCTGCACTTCCCCATCCCTAGACCTAGAAGATAAGGTTATTCCGTAAATATATTTGGAAGAATAAGGATGTGATAAGATTACAATTGGGAAAGAAGTAACCTGGCTTGAACACCACAGACGACCAGAATATTCTACCCCAGAACATGACACTTTAGCATAAAGATATTTTGAGCTGAAGGCTATTGAGAAGCAGATACAAGAAAAGGCTCTGCCTTCTCTTTATTTGGCAAAAAGCAGGATATAAGTGTGCAAAGGTGTCCCTCCCCTCACCTCTACTGCAACTGACTGCAGTAGACTCTACTGAATATGACTGCAGTTTGGCCCCCTGTGGTGTTTCAGCAATATCCTTCACACTTGTCACCACACTCTTCATGCACATGTTTTTGTTCCAGGTAAGCATGTTTCTGCAGCCTCAGATAAACCTGTGTTTTCTGGTCACTGGTACTGAAATTAAGTCATTGGCACCAGGAAGGACAAAGGCAGGTCATAGAACTTTAGACCCTTATCACCCTGGAGATGGCACCAGAGCAATCTCTGTAGCCAGCTTAACTAGCCTTTATCATACATTTACCTTCCCACAATTTGCCAACCCTGGATGGCTCAAGGTCTTCTTTGTCTCGTCACTACTTCCCTAGAGTTGTATTTTCTTTGTTCAAGATGCTACATACAAGCCAGAGCTCTAAGCCACCTCTTTCAGCTTTTTCATTCCCTGGGTATCTTCTCAAGTATGTATGAAATATACATGTTAATAAGCTTCTGCATTTCTCTTGTTAAAAACCTTGTTCTTCATTTTAATCAATTCTGGACATAAGTCATACAAGTGGTAGCTACAGCTTTCCTTAACTGGTATGACATTTTTAAAGCAATGCCTTATCTTTATAAAAATGGCATATATGCTGGTAAACTTAGTTACAAGCAGTTAGGCATACACCACATAACATTTCCATCGACAATGGGCCATGTACACCATGGTGTTCCCATAAGATACTATGTTTTTAGTGTACTTTTTGTATGTTTACATACACAAATACCATTGTGTTACAATTGTCTACAGTATTCAGTTCAGCAACATTCTGCACAGGTTTGTAGCCTAGGAGCAATAGGCTATACCACATAGCCTAGGTGTGTAGTAGGCTATACTATCCAGGTTTGTGTAAGTGCACTCCATGTTCACAAAATGAAATTGCTTCATGATGTATTTCTCAGAACATATCCCCATTGCTAATCAACACATGAGTGTATAAGCATATATGGATGTGATAATTTCAGTGTCATATTGACCTAGGCATAGCTTTTCCAGCTCCCTTTAGGAGACTTTCTCTAACTTCTCCCCCGCATTGTGTAGTATTCAGTCTAAGAAGTCTTAATGTTACTTATTTCTCCCACCTGATGCTGCAAACTCATTAGCTAGTGGGTTGGTTTTAACCTTGCAAATGATAAAGAACCAGTTTACTCTAATGCACACTTCATGTTCCATCGGGTCATAACTGTTAGGATTCTCTGGATTGCAGGCAACAGAAACACCCTACTGCATCGGCTGAAGTTAAAAAGGAAATCACTGGCTCACAAACTGAAGAGTCTAAATGTAGTGTTAGTTCTCAGTGAAGCTAGTTCAAGAGGCTCAGTTTCACCAAGAACCAGATTTCCTTGTCTCTTTCTCTACCTTCTATGGTACTAGATTCATTCCCAGGGTCCACACAGGTCCCCATAACCACTCTGTAGGGGAAATTCCAGACCCTCCCTTCATGATAGCAAGTGTCCTATGCTTTATTCTTCTAATATTTCTTACAAAGCTGTTCTTGAAACAATGTTAACCACTTCCAGCAATATCTCCTTGGGTTTTAGCGGCATGCCCACCCTGAACTAATCAGTGTAGTCATGGATATGTGGGTAGGGAAGTGGGACGCCCTAATGAGCTAAAAATCAGTCAGACTTATGGCTGTGCATGATCAAGGGGAGAGGCAGACTAAGGAATAATCTTCAAAGAAAGTCAGGGGTACATTTGGCTGACACTGAAGGAATATTGAGGAAGCATTTGACAAGTGTCTTCTATAAGAAACCCAGCATAGTATCACTAGGCCTTCTGAGTTTACAACACCTTTCCTACCCTTCTGTTCATCAACATAGAGTCAAAGACTCACCCTACCCAAAATTCCCGTATAACATCAGTGCAATGTGAGGCTTTATAGCCAACCTCCTTCCTCCTCTACTTGATGTAATAAAGACCCTCCTACAGTTCTTTCCATTTTCCCACAGATGTCTGCTCCAAGATAAGGTCCAGTTTCCCCCACTTTTCTGTCCTAACCAAGATATGCAGAGTGCCTTGACCACTAATGTGACTTGGCCAGCTGCATGTTTTTCCCTGCAGACTTGAACCACAGCTGGGGCCTTAAATATTCCCAGATGCTGATAAACTTGTTAGGCTGTTGTATCAACCATATTCATAAACATGTAGAATCCAGCCCTGCCCCTAGCCAAGTTCTTAAAACCCCCATAAACTCTAACCCATCCCTGTCACTGGGGACATACCTAAGTTCAACATCCCATTCACTCTCATCCCAAGGATCACTACATGCTGTAAGTTCCCCAGTAAATGCTTTAGGCTGATCACCCTGGCATTTAGTGCTTCTCTTTTTAGATTCCCAGCTGGCCCCATCTTGGGATGGTAGGGAAATTCCTTAGTGAACTCCCAAGCAGCCACCTTTGGGGCAACTCCAGGCAGGGGTTTCGCGGACAGGACACGAAGTGAACTCCTACATCATAGGTGGGATATGGGTGAGCATAGCTGCCTTCCAGTAAGTTCCTGCATGTCCAATCCTGTCTTAGCACTCACTTCTCATAGGGACACTCAGCCCAACCCAAGAACTCACTGGTTCTCCCTCAACCCTGGCTCAAGGCCCTAGATCCCAGGAAGGCCCCTATACTTCCTCTAGACCTCCATAGTTAGGTTCCTGCCTCTGGTAGAGCCTGGTGCAGTCCTCAATCCTCACCAGGTCTCCACCTTATGCCAAATGTATCCCAAGCAGACCTAGCCCCACAGCCCATACTTTGGTTGGAAGAGTCATCCAGATTACAGGAGTGAGGCTAGAATCAGTTTGAAGACACATGAGATCAAAGTACAGTGCCAACAACTGCATTTAATGCCCTGCTCCAAAATCTGTAGATCTGTGTCCACACCAAAAGGTCCCTTGTCAAGATAGCGACAGGACTAAATACAAGAGCTGTCAAGCGCTGGTAGCTCAGGCAGAAGGAAATGAAGCTACAAAATACGAAAAGCCCATAACCAAGGATTCTTCCTTCTCCCCTCCCCTCATTGGTACCAAGGAGGGTCTCCTGTATCCTTTGACAGCAGAGTGTAGAGTGGTACTGAGTCAGATCCTTTTGTCCACCTGGAACAGGGAAGGAGAACTTCTCCCTGACCACCAGGTGGAGTCGTGTCCCACCCACCCATCATGGTGGGGATGCCTGAGATTCTCTAACCTGCTTCAGAGAAAGAGCTGCCTCATCTCATGCGACACTGTCACAAGTTTTATACACACTGTGGCTGCACCTTCCAAACAGCTCTTTCCCCATAAAAGCTGGTCTTTCAGAACCCCCGCGCCAGAGAGAACAAAAACACTTAGTGCTATCATGTCATAGCAGACAATGCTCTGCCCAGATCCATTTAGCTTCTGATATAAGTTTTATTCTTAAGACGAGTATTTCCTCTCATTCTTCATATTCCTTCTATAAGGAGGTTTAAATTCCTGAGACACCTGATCTGGGACTGATGTGGTTGGAGAGGGTGAGCAAGAGGTATTCAAATCAGAATAAAAAGTACGTTAACTTTTATATTACCTCATGTTCACCTTACTTCTTGCATTGATCTCTTGTCTATGGTTCCCAGCATTGGAGCAGAGCCAGGATGGCAGCAATTCTTCAGCCAGCACCAGGAACCGTATACGTATCTACTCATGATGGTCAGTGAAGATACTGGACCTTCAAAGTTGAAAAACCAAGTTCTTTGCACATTTAAGAAAAGAAACCAAATCACTTAATAACCAATTTCAACACTAAGCTAGAAGACAATGAAGACACTTTAAGAAGCAAAGAAATAGGACTAAAAGAAGTAGAAGTGACCTTCAGGAATGAGACCGCAAGCTATATAACACAAGACTCAGAATATCATTCCCATGAGCCCTCCCCCCTTTGGAATCCACTAGAATTGCGATCTCCAACCCCTGGGCCATGGCCTGGTACCAGTCCATGGTCTGTTAGGAAAAGAGCCATGCATCACCGCCTGAGCTCTACATCCCACCCGCTGACTCCCGGTCCATGGAAAAATTGTCTTCCGTGAAACCAGTCCCTGGTGCCAAAAAGACTGGGGACTGCTGCACTAGAGAACAAACTACAAGACAACCTAACGTTGATGTCCCAATCAGTTAAGACTAGTGTCTCCGGTGGGAGGTAGTGCCAGGAAAGTACAATATTACAGCAGGAAACACCAGTAAGATCTGGCATCATCCTAAGGCATTACCAACCAGCACCTGGAATATCCCCAGGCCAGCTTGCTTTCTACTTTTGCTGGTAAATGAGAGTCACAATTTTACTTCAAAGATTTTCCTATTATCAAATCATCCAAAGACCTCCCTTATCAGAAGGCACGATGAGACGTGTGTAGGAGACACAGATTTTTATGTAGTATGTTAAGACCACTACAAATCACCAATCACAGAAGCAGAACTAGACAACCAAGCAGACAAAAGGGCTCTCATGGTTGACATCAACCAAGCTTCAGAGCAAAGGAATACGGTGGCCATAGAGGCAGAAATGGAAGCTACAGTTGTGTTTAACATGAAATGCCAAGGAAGAAAGAGCTTCTAATAGGAGAGTCCCTATAAATTCCAAAGACAATCTAGCTACTGATGCCTCCCCATACAGAGTCTGTCAGACTAAAGCTGAACGCCAACATAGCACTCTTTGGTAAGACCAACTTGCCACTTGGTAGGAAGTCGACTACCTTGACTACATTAAGCCCTTCCCGTTCTAGAGAAGCCAGCAGCTGACGCTCACAGGGATAGATACCAAATCTTGGTATGGGTTTGTCTTTTCTGCTCACAGAGCCTCAACTGCTACCACACTTTGGGGGCTTTGGCAGTGCTCCATCCACAGGCATGGAATTCCACAAAGCAAAGCATCTCACCCACAGACTCAGGTCACAGAAGGGAAGGTACAGAGTGGGTCCCTGGTCATGAGATCTGCTGGTCATGTGATGTAACAAATACCTTTCAAAAGCAGGTAGCCTCCATGGAATATTGAGGAAGTGTGGAAGAAACACTAACTCTGACTAAATGTGCTGAAAGTTTGAGATGCCCTCCTTTATGATGCAGTATTTTAAGAGTCATGGATATGGTACTGTATCCTCAGTAGGACTGCTATATAGGCCCAAGAAACAAGAGGTAGAAGCAAAAGTGGTCCCGTTTTTCTTAACTCTGAATGAGCCCCTGGGGTATTTTGTGAATCATCCTTTTGGAGGGATAACTAACTCTAGTCAGCAGGAGGAGATTGGGTTGTTTTACATACCAGGAGCAGGTAGGATCATAGGGCTGCTCATGCTATATGATGTTGTAGTGACAGTTCAACTCTAGATACAGATTGGCAACTAACCTCCAAGAGGCTAAAAATGCAGGAATGTTTCATGACCTCCAAGCTCAGACCTGTTTGTACATGTTTCTTATAGAGCACTTAGATTTGAAATTCTTCCTTGTTGGAATATTGGAAAGATCAACCCTTGTATTAGTTAACACAGGGAGTCCTGTAAAACAAATTGTATAGAGGAGTATACAGTCACCTTATTTCAACCCCATCCTGCAGATCAGAAATTGTCATACATTTTCCTAAATGAATAGGGCTTTAAGTCAGGATCCACCAACCAGACAAAAATCCATCCTGACACCACCCCTTCTGCCCAAAACTAACATAGTTTATTCCTCATTCCCTTGACCTTTTGGAACATGGGATCTGCCAACAGCTACAGGCATTACTGACTGGGACCTGGAATAGGCCAGGGATAGCTTTCAAGTTTTCTTAATAAGTAGTTTGCAATTATCAGTTGCTACTGCAACTGACCAAATCTTTCCTTTAAAAAATGCTCATTGTCAGATCAAACTATTTCAAAATATCCTTAATTAAAAGAAATCCTTCACCCTTTTATCAGAAGGGCAAAAATACTGAAGAGAGGTACGTCCCTGAGGCAAAAGTGTAGATCCTTCAGGAGTTTAAAAGTCTGTCAGCACCACTAATACTGATTTGGGATTAGCAGAGAGAGACAGACGCACAGACAGACACAGACACACCAAGTTAAGTTCCAAGTGCTGGCTGAATACACTTTCTAATTCCACAGCAGCTTGGCTATGTGCTATGGTCAGTGGCATGGATGGAAAAGGACTAGAAAGTCAGAGACAAAGTCTATGAAAAGGCATATGCATGTGTAAGACACATTTATATTGGAAGACCCACTGCAAAACACCAGCCACAGGAGAAGCACTAAGCAACCCAACAGACAAAATGGCTCAGCCACTTGGCATCAGCCAAACATTGTCAACCAATGGACAAGTGAATACAGCAGAGTGGCAGAGTGGAAGGGTATATATGGGCCCAACATGGACTGAAAGTTTCCAAGGACAGTCTAGCTACTGCTGTCTCTGAATGCCCAGCTTGTCAACAGAGACCAAGCTGAGCCCCCAGTAGAGTACTCTTTGAGACACAGGTAGCAAGTTGACTATGTTAAGTCCCTTCCATTCCAGAAAAGTCAGCAATTTTATCTTAGAGGCATAGATACCTAGTCTTGGCATAGGTTTCTCTTTCCTGCTTGCAGAACCTCAACTATCACTTTCTGGGGGCTTCTGCAATGTTCCACCTACTGATGTAGAATCCTACACAGCAGAGCATCTTACTAGTGCACTAAAGTCACAGAAAAGGTAGAGAGTGGGCCCCTGAACATGGAATCTACTGGTCATATCACGTAATACACAAAGCCATTCAGAAGCAGGTGGCCTCATAGAATGTTGGAATAGCCCTCAGAAAGTATAACAGAAGTGTAACTGCAGGACCAGTTCTAGCTGGCCTTACTCTGATAACAGGATATCAAGTAATTTTACAGACACAGAGCCAATAAATTGCAACTCATGCAGCTGAAGCATACACAGGAAAGATGACTCTGACCTCAAATAACGCCTGGAACTAAAGTCTCACCCCTGCCCACCGTGGAACCAAAGGATTGATATCTGACCAGAACCTGTATGCCAGACACTTTCAAGAGTGAGGGGTCTATCATCCAGGAATGTCTGGTGTTGAGACCCCTTCCTACACCTTCCCATAAACAGCCAAGTTTATAGCCCTCCAGTCAAAGTCCGCCCTGCCAGCACTTCTACGTACCGACCTGCCTGCCCTCCCTAACCCATAAGTTCAACCTAACCCCAGACTGGGGAGACAGATTTCAGCCCTGCTTCCTGGCTCCTTGCTAATTGATGTTGCAACAAAGCCCTTTCTTTTCAAGAACTAGTGCCATAGTATTGGCTTCTATGCACATCTGGTGGCAAGTCCATTGCTTGGTAGCAGAAGTGCTAAACATGCCGAAATCCTGCGATGCCATCTTTCAGAATACAGTCTGTACATTTCAGAAGCATGCGTATGGTACTATATCCCCCACAGGAAGACTACATGGGTACAGGAACCAAGGGGTAAAAAAAGAATGGTGATATTGTCCATCACTCTGAATGATCCACTGGTTTACTCTGTGATTCATCTTTGTGGAAATAACTGCGTCTGATCAGCAGGAGGTTGGGCTACTTTTACATAATGAGAGTAGGTAAGAATATGAATAGAACCAGGTGATACACTTGGGCATCTTCTGGTATTGCCTGTAACTCAAACATTCAGTAGCCCTACCTTGGAAAGCATATGTTCACTAGTAGGTTCATACTCCTTAGGATGAAAGTTTTAGAAAGTGTTGGTTTAGTGGTGAGCACTAAACTTCAGCTGAGGTGACAGGTGAGGGCAAAGGGGAGTTCAAATGGCTAGTACAGTAAGCAGAGAAGTACCAGTTGTGACCCAAGATCAACTCCAGAGAAAAAAGCTGCATTTCATCTCACTGACATCCCTCTTGAATTCCTCAGGAAGAGGCCTGTAGGACAAAGTTGCTCTTCTGTGGACCTGTATAGACAAATAGATCTTATGCAGCAGAGGGGTCAACCGTGGGGGCCAGTAGAGCACACTTCCCATGTGCTGTTTCCAATAGTTGTCTGAGTGCAACTGGGATGCTAAGGCAGAGCCACTTAGGACACTTGGGACTTCGGGTGAGTGACCTAGGCTCAGGTACTTGCCATCAACCTTGTTAAAACCATGACTATCACATCTCTCCTATCCAATACTTCTTCCTTTTCTCTGTACAAGTTCATACCTGCATGGTGGTGTGATCCTCTCCCAGACTCTTCCAGCTCCCTCCTCAACCTCCCTCACATGCCTTTCCCACCCTTCCCAAGATTATTGTAATTCTACCCTGGCATCTACATCTCATAGGATACAAGCCAGCAGTATAAAAGTTTTTGGCCCAGCTAACAACTTAGGCACTGTGACTAGAATAAACTATTAAGAGTAAGCTTGTATGGCTGTAGAAGACCCCAATGCTATTCCATTCAGATGAAAGGTGACCACCCATGTAAGTCAGAGGAGGTGCTTAGGTCCTGCTCCTGAATTACCTTAACACTATGGATATTAACTCTATGCCATATTGATGTGATCCGAGGTATACAGATCCTTCTTTCCAAAAGATAACCCCACCCCTGCCAATCTTAATATTTTATAATTTGCCAAGTTACCATCTCACAAATATTCTGGGCCAATTATTTTGGATTCTTCTGCTCTGGTATCCTCAGGTTTTACTATGTGCCATTTCTCTCTCCTATACACCTAGATGAACTGATGACTTTCTTGGATGTAGCTATCTGTTCATGGCCTACAAAGTCTTTATCTTGCTTCAAGAATAGGCTCATCAAAAACCTCTAAAAATTTAAGTATCTAGAGGAATCCAGACTGACCAGTGAGGCATGAACTCAGATCTGTCCCTTTGGATTGGAAGCTCACTGGATCCAGTCAGGTTTGAACCCAAAGTGTCTATACTGCCAATGCCAGCAGAAGGCCTGTGTCATTAATTATGTTGCCACTCAATCCTCCGGTTTGGCCTATGCTTCATTTTAAGATTCTTGTTTCTCTGCCTTAACAATCACTTCTAGACATAAGTCCCACAGGTATTAGTGGCTTCCTAAGTTTTTAAACTTGTGTTTTTCATCACTATTTTAAGAACATCACCTTGTCTTTATAAAATAAGACATAGGCCATTGACTGTTTAAATGTCAACATCCCTAGTGTCCCTGCCAGAAGGCAGTGCAAGGAAAGTACAAGAAACTGGTGTAGAAATATTTCCTCTTATCTGTGTCTACCTCTCCCCAAAGGTGAGCACCTGAGCCTCCAGGCAGCTTCCCTTGGACAGTAACTAATCCAGCCATGGGGCTCCTTCTGGATAATTCTCATACTGTCTAGTCAAAACATTTCAGCACTTACCCGAAGGACATCCAGAAATTTCTATAACACCAAAACTGAGGTTGACTCTATTCTTCAACATAGAAAGCACCAGAATTTACCTGAATTTGTAAGGGCCTGATCTTATACTTCCTACTGACCATTAAAGGCACAAAAAGAAACCAGCTAATAACCACGTTTGCACGGCTTATCCGTGTTAGAGATAGGTGTTTTTGCTGTATGCTATTATTGCCATGGTGGATGCTGGGATGCAAGACCTGTTTCCCCTTTCAGGAATGAAGGATTTGTTTTCCCAGCTACTAGGATGCCCCAGGCAGCCGGTCTCAGCCCCTCTTGTGCTCAGCTCAAGCATCAGAAGACAGCCTTGCCCAAGATCATACCCCTTCTGGAGGGGCTGACATCCTATGACTTAGCAACTTGGGAGAATAAAGCCCAGACTGCTCATCTCAACTCAGGATAGCCTCAAAAGGATACCTTAGCTTCAAAACTCCCCACAGCATTGGCCAAGGGTCCCATGGAGACCACATGGCAGCTCAGCTTCCCCCTCTTCCCCAGTCCCCTCCCCCTTCCTTTCCTTTCCCCTTCCCACAGGGGTTAAGCCCAAGACAACTCCCTGATGAACTTCCTTGGCTAAGCTCCATCTGAGGATTTGCCTCCTGGAAAACCCCCTCCACATCCCATAACAGTTACATAAACATGCAAGTCATTTATCCAGTAAAAAAACCGCTGGTCTAGCCTGTTATAAAGTGAAATGGAAGCCAAGCACAGAAGTCTCCAGTAGTATCCCACCTCCAGAACTTCTGCTCATATTTGTTTCTAGAGAGAACTCACTGACTGCCCCCCAGAAGAAAGTCCTGAACACATCATAAAACACTAAGGCAATGGGCACAGGTAGGCCAGATATCCAAAGGCTATGCGCTACTGATGCCAAGGGCTTTAGGACTTGGAAAAGAAAACCAGAAATAAGGGCTATTTCTGAATATTCTTCCTAATTCCTACAAATTCCCACAGTACTGTCTTCTGAGACTTCAGCTGGACCTTGGAAGGAGAGCTCAAATGATGCTGAAAGCTACCTTGAAAGAACTTTTTCTTCTTGGGATAAAGCCCTAAGGTCAGCCTGCTAAACATGAGGGGTCACCTTCTGAGGATAGGCATGTGGTAAAGGGATCACTTGGAGTAGAGGCAGCGAGAGTCCTATCTGCCACCTATTGTCTTCTTCTAACCAGAAGAATCACTAATAAACCCTGTTGAGGCCCTGCCTGTAACCTCTTGAATTCCTGTTTACCATGTCTCTGTCTCCTCAGCCCTACCTTCCATGTGTCTTCAAGGGCCAGCACCTGCAGTTTTTGGAGCAGTGCCCTTGGATTACTGGACCTGTTTTATGTGCACAAACAGCCAGAAGTGCCTGAGAGTTTATAAGGCCCCCTTCCACCAAATCAAGGCCACCATTAACCAATGACTGTCAGGTACATGTGTGTGGAAAGCACATTCCACAACTAAGGTATAACATACGACCTTATGCTCCCAAGGGATCCAAGCAGCCTATAGTATATAGCATTTTGATGGATGTTACATCATCACCTGGCTTCCTACCAACCCCTGTCCTGCCTTCCCACTCCTTCACTGATATCTCCTAGGAATATTTCCTTAATTATTCCCATAACAATTTCTCAGGGTCTTTCCAGGGAGTTCAAACTGATACTACCATATACTTGGTCTCAATTCATGACAACTCACAGCCCTTCCAGGTTAGTTTAGGAGGGAGAAGCAAGATGGCAGACCAGAGAAACCACCACCAGCCAGAGCATCTTAGAAGAAGTTTTAGATGAAAGAAAAAACAGACAAATATAGATTGGATGAGGGTTTGAAGGAAGGGTACCAGAACCTACAGGAGACTCCACGGGAAGAGGCTGCAGAGCAGAACTGGAAGGAGAAAGGCATCAGCTGAGATTACCCCTGAGAGGCTTGGAGACCAGCTACAAGGGTAGGTGGAGCAGGTAGTTTCTCCCTCCCTTTTATCTCAGACTCTTGGTGGGCTCCCAAGCTGCTGGAAAGACCTTCCACCCCCACGAGCCCAGAGACTGCTGCTGCCAGTGAGCAGGGAGCTTTTTGGGGACAGGGCATCAGGCTCCCAGCACCCCTCGGCCCACCTCCTGCCCCACAGACCTGAGCAGGACAACAGGCGTCATATTGCTTCTCTACCCACCGGGCACCTTTGCCCTCCCCCCAGGGCACCTCACAACCTCAGGTTCACATCTTGCTTGTCCCCACACAGGTGTTTCCCAACTCCGGTCCAGATGGCAGGAGCCACAGGGGTCCAGTCTGTCCCAGGTGACCTGCGTGACTCCAGAGCCTGGTCATTCTGGGAGGACTGCCTCCTGGAGAGAGGGTCAGAGACAACCAGAGTGCGGACTTTCCTCCACCCAGAATCTTTCTCCCCTTCCCCTCCCCCTCCTCCTCCCCCACCCACGGCTGCTGGGAGAGACAACTGAGCCACCACAGGGAGGCTTCCATAGGGAGCAGGGCTCAGACCTTTCCTTTTGGGGTCCTGTAGCAGACTGAGGGAGTGCCCGGACTGTGAGCTCCCTGCTTGCCAGCTGCCCCTGGTGCTGCTTGCCTGGTGGCCCCATCAGAACAGGGCACACCCCGAGGCAGAGGGACATCAAACCAGCTTGGACACCCATGGGTGACTCGGGGCCAGCAGGCTTCTCCCTTGGCATGGTAAGGGATTGATCTCTGGGGCTCCAGGGATGGGCCTGCAGGCCAGATCCTGTACCTCCAGGTCTTGATCGCATTGCCTGGGGGCAGAGGGATATTTGTGAATTAGTCTTAGGATGTGTGGGTGCCCGCAGGGGCAGATCAGGGAGGACAGTGCGGTGTGGGTCCTAGGTGTGGTGTGCTCACGGGGCACCCCTCCTCCCACGGGAGGGCCGCGCTCCCAGCTCAGGCCTGGATCCTGGGCAGGGAACCTCACAGCCTGCTTCATAGTCGTGGGGGAGTTTGGCTGGCTGGGGGGCAGGGGGGACCAAGGAATAGGGGAGGGCAGAAAGGAGCAAGGCTGCTCCAGACTGCCTGAGCAGTCCGGCCTCCAGACGCAGGCTTTCTGGTTGAGTGGGGCCATGTCAGCCCCTCCCTGGCAGCTTTGCCCAGAGGCAAGGAGCAGATCTGTGACCTCTGCCAAAGAGATACCCGGCCAGCATTTGCCGCGCCGGAGGGCAGGCTCACCCAGCCCAGCCCCGCCCAGCCCCTCCCAGCCTCACGCCCCTGCTGTGGTGAATGACAGACTCACCTGGAAGTTCCTGGGCCCCACCCACCACCCGGGGCATTAGAGTGCTTCTCCTGAGCAACTAGAGCTGGTCACAGGAGCCAAAAACATTGCAGCTTGTTCCTCCTGGCAGGCGCCACCTACTGGCAGGGAGGTCAATTTGCACACCCTTTACTGCATTTACTGACTCACACAGGGTGTGGTAGATTCTCACCCACAAGTACCACCTGCTGGTTCGAGGATTAAACCGAGCAAGTCATTATCTAAAGAAAAGAAAAATCCGTAAGAAGCAACAGCTGCTCCAGATGAGAAGGAATCAGCAAAACAACTCCAGAAGAAGAATCAGAGCAAAAGGATGGCCCTTCCGGTTTTGAGGATCTGCTTCTTGATTTCACAGTGTTTGGCAGGGACAGACTAGGGATTCTCCCCATCAAGCTCCAGGCTTTTGGGCACCCTCCATCAGAGGCTGTCAGTGCTTTGCCAACCTCTCCTTAGGCACCCCCCCATATTTGAGCTTACTGGCTCCTGGTGACATGACTACAACAGCCAGCACCTGTCTTTGTTGGAGGCTGCCCCAAGGAGCCCGAAGGGATTGGGAGTTTATGTCCGCGTAGTGGGTGGCATTAGCCAGTGTCAGATAGGGTGACATCAATACTTCTGCTCCCTTGCCCCAAGTGAAACAATTCACGTATGACCTGCACCATCGCCAAGGGCCTCTGCCATACAGCACTATATGTTCACCATCCACTGGACTCTGCTTGATATCACACTCTTCCTTGCTTACCGCCCTTCCCCGTCTCACTTCTCTACCACCCCCCTTTGGGGTTTTACTTGGTTGTAAGTCCTAATCACTCAAATCCCCGTCTTAGACTCTAATTCCAGAGAATCCACTCCAAAACCTACTCCGAACTGGGCAGCCCCTGAATCCCACTAAGTCTTTCATAGGCAGTACCTATGTCTGAACACAAGCTTCCACCTAACCCAGGATCATTCCATACAGGAAGATGATGCTGTCAACTACCTGGTCAGTTTCTGTCCGAGTGCCCTCTATCCTCATACTCTCTGGACTTGTATTTTGACCATAGAACGTAGCCCCAGAGGGCCTGAACCACTTTCTGAGATATAGTAAGAAAGTGTGATGGCACCAAAGGTATCCTGAGGTTGCTAGGTCAGCCATTCAGCTGCATCCTCTCCTAGAATGAATGGAGTCACACCCCATATGCTACGGACAACAGTCTGAGCCAGATGCTACTGCCCTGGGCTTGACAAACCATGTAAGAGCTCCTGTCTGTAAACCCCTGGAGAACCACTTCCTGTAGAGGGTAAAAGGCCTCAGAAGATGAGTGACCAGCTGACCAGATACTCCAGACAGGATGAGCCCTAGACCTGTTTGAGGTACCTTTGAGAAGCTCAGTATCAAGCCCAACTAGAGTCCTGAGCTCAGCAGCCTTCAGTTCTCCCATCTTCGGTTAACCCCATTATCCAGGATCCTAATGCTTTGTACCAATTGGGATATGATTCAGTTTTTTTCTTATCAGCCTTTAAGTATCTCCAGCATCATACCATAAGTTGGAAGAAAAGCAATTTTTTTCCCCTGAAGAACTAGAATATTGTAACCAATACCCAAGGGCAGTAGTGATATGGCTCCTATTGCCATTCCAACTTGAGACCCACCTGGAGGTGAAGTGCTCTGTCCTACAACCTCACCCCTCTAGTATTAGAGGATCTGGCCCCCCAGAGAGGAATACTTCCACCAGGAGATACAGGAATGGGTTCTATAGAACCTAACACTATAAGTGGTTCCTTAGGCATTTCACTCTAGTAGACCAGCAGGCAGAGAGAGGAGTTAACTATACTGGCAGGGGCAAGTGACCCTGTCATGAGGAAATAGGTTTCTGCAATAGGAATTGAGGAATACATGTAGACTTGCACGTTGCCACCATGGGTGGTTCAGAAGTAGTCATTGCAGTAACTATGGCCTGACAAGGGCAAGATAACCAGGTACTGAGACCCCTCACAAACCACTATCTGGGTCACCCTATTACATAAGTAATCTAGATCAGCAGAGCATGAGGAAGAGTCTAAAATGTAGTTAGAGGAGCAAGATGGTGAATGTCCATTACCATCTCAAGGCTAGCCAAAGCTGTTGGGAGAGGAGCGTGTCACACTCATGTTATTCTAAGCTTCTTCACAAAGGGTTGTTCAAGGTGGTCTTCCCAGTCAAGGTAAGACTCAGTGAACTCAATACAGGGCACAAGTGGATCCACATGTGTAAGAGGTAAATTGAGCAGACAATTCCTGCTGCATATTTGCCCAGGCCCCCTAGAGGTCACTGCAGACACTCCACGTGCTGTCTCTGCTCATGTTCTCCTGCCACAGGGCCGTGCTTGCCTGTGTGCAGGGCAGGCCAGGCTGTTGAGCGTCAATCCCCAGGGAAGAGCCCCCAGCCAGTGAGGGGCAGGGGTGGGTGGCCTGCCCCCAGGAGTCCATGTAGGCCATTCCTCAGCATTGTCCCACCTGCCCACAGGACTCACCTACTTACAAGCACTTTTTCTTGGTTTGTCTGCCTCCCCTGTCTCACTTCCCTAACTCTTACTATGCTTCCTAGAATCACCTCCCCAAGTAAGTTACTTGCACCCAAGTTCTTGTCTCCGAGTCTGCTTTTTTGGAGAACCCAAACTAAGTAAGAGAAAATCTGAATTAACTAAGTTTATCTGAACATAAGTCTTAACCCACAGGTAACTCATAACTAATTGGCAAATTTATTTGGGCTCAAAAGTTGAGGTCATTTTAATAGAAGTGAGAGTTACATTCTTGTTCACCTTAGTGTAAGGAAGATTTAGGTATGTTAAGGCCGTGCTATTTACTTCTTGCCTCTCCTATCTACATGACCAGTCTTAGCCAGAACGTCTGTGCTCTGGCATGAGCAAGGAACTTGACCTTGGTTCCTTCTTTTCCCCTCGTGAACTTTACAGAAATTTCTTTGGTAGGTGAAATTAAGAAAAGATTTTGAACTGAGATTCTGTTTTACCCAGAGTGGTTTTTCAGTTAATTCATTTGTTTTTACACAGAATACCAGTTTGGCTTGAAAGAAGTAAACTGTAAGTGACTTTCTACATATAGCAGCTCTGGTGGTAGTAGTTACCGAGTTCTGCTCTGTGGTGTCATCAGTGACCCAGGTCCTTTCCATCCTTCTACTCTATCATCTTTAGAATGTTGACTTGTCAACATGCCTGTACCTCAGGCTCAGGATGGCTGCTGACCTCCAGCCATCACGTGGACATTTCAGATACAGTTATAAAGGTAAGGAGGTATAGCTGTAGTTACAAGGAAATTTTCCCAGAGCCATCCAGTAGAGATGTTGTCACATTAGCACATTAGCTCATAACTTCTTACCTCCACTTGAGGCTAGACAAAACCTGTTTAGCTTTCACAGCCTCTTTGGTGAAGATAGGCAATAAAGAGTAGTTGGCTATGAATACTGGGTTATCCAACCCACAGTTAATACCATGGAGGTTCTGAATCTAATATGAAAGGCCAAAGGCTTAAAGGAGTAGGACCTACCCCTTTCTCCTAGGGCCTATACAGCTTATAACTTTGGTTTACTTAGTAACTCATAGCAAAGAAACCACCATTGCCACAACTACCTACTAACCAATGTTAGTGGACTCAGGTGTTAGGAACTCAGCCCAGCATACTCCCTTTCCCCTTCTACCCTCTCAGATCAGCTTCTAAATACCTATCCAGAAAAGCCCCAGATTAGAAGAGCAACTTATCGAGCTATTGATGCTATTACCTATATTTTGCTTTAAACCAACCCCACACACAACTAACTCAACATGACTCACATAAGAGTCAGAAGCCAAGGCTCTATGTATACAATATTGCCTAAAGATCATGCATGTAAGCATGGAGCCCACCCCCATGGACTCCAGGCCTACTCAGGTCCACAGCAGGAGACCGCAGGGGGTTACTTCCTGCTACTTTTCCACCCCTCACCAGGACTGCTTGAGTAACCTCACACCCCAGCCTTGTATTTTACATCTCTGTAGCCCAAGAATGGGAAAGACAATACTGGGTTGGCTAACCCAGTATTCATAGCCAACTACTCTTTATTGCCTATCTTCCTTCCCCAGGTCATGCAGCTGGGCAACATGCTGCTGCTTTACCTGGATTCTGGTAAGTTACTGAAGACAGCCTCTGAGCTAGGCCTTGCAAACGCCAATGTGATGGGTGCTCCCCACTTTCCCTACTCTACCACTGAGAACCACCGATGAGGTTTCCTCAGTGGTAGAACTCTACCTGAACCTGACAGTAGCTTGTCTGAGCACTATACTCAAAGCCAGACTGAAGTCTAAGCTAGCCAGCCAACCTTTGAGAAGACGTGACCAGAAGGGATCACACAGTGGGTGAGGAAGAAAGCCAGATCAGATAAGCTAGTGTATCACAGACATAGTTGAATTTGGTACCAAATCTGAAGGATTCCCTTTTTATACTAGGTGGTGCAGACTACTAGTTATCCAATATCCATTTTCTTCTTCCTTTTAGTAACATAGCCCCCCACCCCCAAACTCTGCCTTTTGATGGCTGGTGGGGGAGAATTATTTTCTAGTAGAATCTCCTACAGCAATCAGATCACACCCTTCCACAGAGACTAATGCGGTTGTCTTTAGTTCCACTTGCAACAATTACTTCAGGCCACGAGAATTCAACAAAGCCAAGCATATCTCTTCCTGCCCATTCTTTACCACCAGATATTTGTGATGCTGCAAGTTGAGTTCTGGGGCCCAAATATATCACCCAGGAAATTTGGCTATGCCTGCTTCAAAGGATAGCATCGCAGTTCCACTGAACAGAGGAGGAGCAATTGAACACCAAAGCTCATAAAAAGACAAATCTGAAGGAGGGAAACCCACTTAGAATCCACAAGGACATGAATGCTGAAGACCACAAAGCTACAAAAACAATGATCAGGCTACAGGGGAGGAACCTGACCACCTCTCCAAGTTCTATCATCCTGTATCTGAACACAAGTAGTAGAAAGTACTAACTTTAACAGGACCTCAAGTTGTAGTTGAGCCCCAACGAGAAGGAGCTAGCCAGCTCTTCCACAAGCCACAGAAAAGCTCACAGGTTGAGGTGAAGGAGAACCAGTAGGAACACCATAACCTCTTTCCAAGAAGCATCACAGACCCACTGGTTCTCAGATGTGTCTCCTTCAGTCTCCACACCCAATGAGCACCTAGTGCCTGCAGGGTCCATGCCTATGGTGATGAGAGTACCCTGCACATGTCCCATGAACAATAACAGCATGATAGACTCACTTGACTCATTTCATGATCTCCTGCCCCTTTCCAGGTGGGGATTAGGTTTCAGACCCCTCTGTGGTAGGTAGAGCAGCCCCAGAGATATTTCTTGTGTAACTCACAGAACCAGTAGGTATTAGGTTGTACACATCACCCCCACCACACTTCAAACTCTAATGTCTTCCCCATTACATGTATGTAATATCTGAAATCCTTAGTGGTACCAAAGGTATTATCTTGTGCTGAGCTTTGTTAGTTCACCAAATGGAAAATTTGTTTCAAATGTGGAGCTACAATTAGAATCATCATGGCCTAGAGATACTTGATCTGTCCTCATGATGCTCAGCCTAGTGAGGGAGAGAAGATGTGTGAATATGTGGTCACAAGTTGTGACAGACTAAATGGGGATTGCACATAGGGAGGTCGGGCATGAATGAAGCAGCAGCACTTTGAGGCAACTACGTTTAAGCCAAGGTGTAGAATACAGCAAGAAGCTTCAACCTTTGGGTAAGGTAGGATGAAGACATATATATGTCAGTACCGTAACTAGACAACAGCAACAAGTGGGCCACTGATGGGAGTAAAACAAGGAGCACTGAAGCCAAGAGGCATGGGTAGCAGTGGTCCACAGAAGCCCCAGGGAAGGGTGGTACTCATGCTAATGAGCGGGGGAGGTAAAGAGCTAGTCCACTATTGTCTTTTCCAATCTGTCATTTACCTAGTATACAGAACTCCCCCCAGAGACTCACAATTAGTTTGTACTATTGTAATCTCTACTACCAAGTATCCAAAATCCTAGCTGCCTCCTGGAGGGAGCCAAGAGAACATACCCTGCAAAGGAATAGCAAGATTCCAAGTCAAGCTGTACCCTTCATCTACTGAGGAGACTCATCTCTCCCTCACAGATGGGCCCAGGCAGGAAACATGCAGGGGGCCGTAAGCCTCCCTGAGCAGAGAACAGTCATGGGGCAAGCACTTCAAGTGCTTCTGCTCCCACTCCTCCAGGACCACACCATCCTGACCTGTTGCTACAAGGTCCAGCTGCCTTTTCAAGAGAAGGGGAACAAAACTGCCCTGCAGGCATTAGCTCTAGTCCAGCAGAGGCAGAATTCCAGTCTGTCATTTACCTTCACAATAAAGACTATGTGGGGTGGGAATAGTAGAATCCCAGCTTCTGTCACATGATAAGCAAATATAAGCCTCACTTCTTTAAACACACCTGACGTGGAGAGAGGGAGTTACAAGGGTTGTGGGGGCAGGTCCACCCCAGCACAGTCCACCATGAGCTTTGAACTCTAGGATCAGGTCTTCTTCAAAAGTCTCCCCACCAATGAAATAGAAGATAAGGTTTCCCTTGGGTCATCTAGCAGTTAACCCATTAGCCAAGTATACCTCAATTCTATACCAAATCCAAATAATTCTGAAGAATTCTACCTCTAGAATAAGATGTCCCTTAATATGTTCTATACAGACCCTGCCCATAGTAAACTGGCATTTCATCATGGCAGGCATTGATCTCTTGACTCTTCTTCTCAGAGGGAGATGGACAGTAAAGAACCTGCCCTCCCAGGGTCCTTCCTACTCCATGGGGACTGAGTAGCCCCCCATCTGTGATGGCTGCCCCAATTCTGGCTGTGGTCCCTATTCTGACACTGGCTGCTGCCTCAGCTGATCCAGTCCCTGCCCCAGCCTCTGAAACATGCTCTGGAGAGACTACTTTCCTCCATCAGGTGGCATAAGAATCCATATTTGTCAGCATAGTTCCAGGCAGGGGTCCATAAAGCACATCAGCTACAGCCAGCCACATTGTACTCAACAACAGTGCCAAGATGTCCATCCTTGGGCTGGGCACCTTGAAGTCCCCTCTGGGCCAGGTGACCCAGGCTGGGAAGGTACTGCCACGTCTACTGCACCCATACCAGAACAAGAGTGAGGAGGAGATGGCCATTCAGGAGAAGCTCAGGGAGCAGGTAGTGAAGCATGAGGACCTCTTCATCAAGCTGGGGTGCACATACCATGAGAAGGGCCTGGTGAGAGGAGCCTGCAAGGATACACCCAGCAACCTGAAGCTGGACAACCTGGACATCTACCTTATTCACTGGCCTATGGGCTTTAAGGCTGGAAAGAAGTTTTTCCCACTGGACAAGGCAGGAAACATGGTTCACAGTGACACAGGTATCTTGGACACGTGGATGGCCATAGAAGAACAGGAAGGGCTGGTGAGAGCTATGGGCTTCTCCAACTTCAGCCATCTCTAGGTCAAGACAATCTTAAACCTGGCTTAAAGTAATAAGCCTGTGTTTAACCAGATCAAGTACCTAACCTCAGGAGACATTAATCCAGTACTGCCAGTCCAAAGGCATCATGGTGACTGCCTGTAGTAACCTCATGTTCTTCTGATTCTTGTCAACGACACTCATGTCATTCCTGCATGGTAATAATTGGCTGAAGCCAAGTAGCAGCTGCCTATTGCCATAGATGTTAGTTATCTGTTTCTGCTCACCTGACAGGCCCTGGGACAAGACTGAGGACCCCTCCCTTCCTGGAGGATCCCAAGATGAAGGTGATCACAGCCAAGCACGATAAAACTCCAGCTCGGGTTGTGATCCAATTCCCCATGCAGAGGAACTTGGTGATCCCCGAGTCTGACACCAGAACACATTGCTGAGAACTTTAAGGTCTTTGGCTTTAAACTGAGCAGCCATGATATGACCAACCTCATCCAGCTACAACAGGAACTGGAGGGGGGTCTGTGCCTCCTACAAGGATTGCCCTTTCTATGGTGAATTTTGAAGCTGTGGATGCCTGTTCTTCCTGCTTTATATTCCTTACAAAGGTAGTATGGCCTGTGTCCCTCAGCCGTGGGACAGCAACCTGCAGACTGACCAGCAAGGGCTTGTCTAGCTGGATGCTGGGTCAGAAGAGCAGTATCAGAATAGAAGTCTTAGTTTTCTTTGTCCTTTTTGCCCAGCTGGGGAAAATACAACCTGTTGGGCTTACTCAGGGTGGGAACTCAAAAAATGTATGGAAAGGGATAGGAAAGATGAAGAAGTCAGATAAGGGCCACCATTCTGTTGTAGTCCAGATACCTGTTGATAGACTAAAAGAAGAGTTAGATTAGTAAAGTAAAAGGACAGTAGTGAAAAAAGACGTGGTTTTAGCACTCTTACTGACTTTAGAGCCTTGTTCATCACCTGACCTTCCATGGTAGGTAGAAGAATCAGGAGAACATGAGATTGCTGTATTAAAAATGCTTGCAAATTAAAACCATAATGAGATATCACCTAACCCCTGTTAAAATGGCTTTTATTAAAGAGTCCAAAGACAATAGATGCTGGCATGGATGCATAGAGAAAGGAACACTCATATGCTGTTGGTGAGACTGCAAATTAGTACCTCTGTGGAGAATAGTTTGGAGATTTCTCAAACAAATCAAAGTAGACCTACCATTCAATCCAACAATCCCACTACTGAGTATTTACCCAAAGGAAAAGTAGTCATTTTATCCAAAAGACACCTGCACTTGAATGTTTATTGCAGCCCAATTCACAATTACAAAGATGTGGGATCAACCCAAGTGCCCATCAATTCATGAGTGGATTAACAAAATGTGGTATGTGTATACCATGGAGTACTACTCAGCCGTAAAAAAGGATGAACTAATGCCTTTTGCAGCAATTTGGAACTGGAGACCATTCTAAGTGAAGTATCTCAAGAATGGAAAACACACACACTCCATGTATTCTCTAATAAATTGGAACTAACCAAAGGGCACACATGTGCACAGAGGGAAGTAAAAATCATTGGAAATCAAGCAGGGGGGGAGGGGGAGGGGTAAAAACCTACCT
Source organism: Daubentonia madagascariensis (assembly GCA_023783475.1). Taxonomy (NCBI): domain Eukaryota; kingdom Metazoa; phylum Chordata; class Mammalia; order Primates; family Daubentoniidae; genus Daubentonia; species Daubentonia madagascariensis. The sequence goes on along the minus strand of JAKFHU010001268.1, from coordinate 6,808,635 downwards.
AACAGGTACAGTGAACACTATTCGGGCAATAGGCACACTTATAGCCCTGACTCAAGCATTATAAAAGCTTACCTTGTAACAGACATTTGTATTCCTTTAGTATTTTGAAATAAAATAAAAATGCAACAAGGATCAAGTGAAGCATGTCTGAAGATTAGACCAAGCCTACCAGCATGTGACTTCTGTTCTACAAGTTTTTATGCAAAAATCCATACTGCCAGCATTTAGATAAAGCTGTTTATTGGCCAACACTTGTCATTCCTGCATGGCAATAATTGGCTAAAGCCAAGTAGTAGCTGCCTATTACCATAGACATTTGTTATCTATTTCTGAACAAACTAACCCAGAACTTAAGATAGCAAATATTCATTATCTCCCATATTCCAAGGGTTAGGCATACAGTCAATAGCTTAGCTAGATGCCTCTGGTTCAAGTTGTGTCGTGAAGATGCAGTCAAGCTGTTGGTTAGGATATGTTCTCATTTGAGGGTGTGCTTCACTACTTTACCCATGGCACGTGTCTGACCTCAGTGTCCACAGTAGTTCCCCCTTCTGTGGTTTTGCTTTCCAGTTTGTTACCCACAGTTTGAAAGTGTCAAATGGATAATTCCAGAAATAAACATTCTGTAAGTTTTACATCGCATACCATTCCAAGTAGCATAATGAGGTCTCGCACCATCCCACCCTGGATGCAAGCACCTTTGTCCAGCATATCCATACTGTATATACTACCTGACCCTCAGTCACTTAAGTAGCTACTGCCATTAACAAATCAATTGTCCTGGTATCACAGTGCTAGTGTTCAAGTAACCCTTATTTCACTTGATAATGAATGGCCCCAAAGTGCAAGAGTAGTGATGCTGACATGTGTTATGATTGTTTTATTATTGTTGTTAGTCTCTTATTGTACCTAATTTAGACATTAAACTTTATCACAGGTATATATGTATGTATAGGAAAAAGACATGGTACATAAAAGGGTTCTGTACTACCCATGGTGGTTTGAGGTACCCATGGGGGGCTTGGAATGTACTATACTTGGACCTACCATACTTCCCAGCTCAATCAGTTGGTGGTGAGATTCAGCTCCTCACAACCTGTTGGACTGAGGGTTTGGTTCCTTGCCATGACAAGTGGGCCACTCCCTGGGTGGTTCACAACATACAGTTCAATTCTCCTAGGACACATGCTCAGAGACAGGAAAAAGTAACAGGACCCCAAGACAGAAGCCAGTCTCTATAACCTCAAATTGACACATCACTTCTTTCCTTATTTATCTAGAAGAAAGTCACTATATCCACCCTCACGGGAAGGGCCTTACCACAGGCAGGAATTCCAGGAAGAGCATCACTGGGGCCATTTGACAGGCTGCCAGCCCCACTGGGGCTGTGCTGTCTCCTGTTCACTGGGTCCTATCACTCTTGGTTGTCTGGCACTTTGCCTCTTGGCTCAATTGTTCCATGTGCCGCACCTTTGGGGACCTCAGAGTTAGGGACCTGTGCTATTGAAGGGCATGGAATTTTCATCCCTGAGGAGGTCAGGGTGCCATGGTCAGGTGTCTCCAGCTCATGCTGGAGACAGAGGGCTCTGACACGAATTTGGATCCAGGCCAGCAGTTGTTTCAACATGGCGTTAATATGCAGCTTGGCAGAACTCCACAGTCCGTTACAGTCACATTATAAACTGAAGACCAGATGTCAGTGTTCAGGAGGCTGATAGTACTAAGAGTCACAGGCTTCACACAAGGAATCCACCCCCCACCCCCAGATCAGTCTGGCCCCTCTACACAGCCCACACTGCCCACCTGTCCTCTATGATTGTATCAGCACCTGTTCCAGGCAGGAGGAGCCCTTATCAACTTTCTCCTGCTTTTCTCTTCTGCTGAAGGCTCAGGGTCAGAGTTGAAGGCATTCATGTTGTCATGAGGCAGGCAAAGGGTTAAAGCACTGCCCTGTCCTAGGCAGAGCACTTTGGATTCTCTGCCCCTCCACCATGTGCCTGCAAGACTACTGGTACAGGACTGTTCCTGCCTGGAGACCTACCCCAACCTGAAGAGCCTGGGACAAGGGGCCTAGGATAGCTATGTACCAATCACTAGGGACAAATTCTGCCTGGGTTGTGCTTCTCTGGATAGGTTTCCATCAGTGTAACAAAATACAGAGGTTAAGAGTGAAGGTGGTCTTAAAGCAAAACGTCCTAGAACCCGAACCTATCTTTGACCAAAGCAGAGAAAAGTCTTCCCTGTGGTCTAAACCATCTGGGATATAGGGAATAGCAAGTTGAATTACTATATTCAACTCTTACAGAATTCTATGGAATGACATTTGAGAGACATACAGAGCACCCCTGCTGTATGCTCAAATTGTACTGCAAGTAAGGTATCTACAAACAATTCTTCTACCCCAGTTTCTAGTTTAATCAAAAGAATAGAAGCCAGTAGTATAGAAGTAGCCCCTTTGAATATTTCTCACATCCTACTTAAAATAGGCCAAACTCTAGTCCTCCCATGCCATCTGTCTTGCCAGGCATCTGGTAACTAAAGTTCAGATTCCATTTTGGGGGCTCTGTAGGAAAGGCAGCAGTTCCTGACAGGTAAGCTGTACTGAGCACTACTATGTAAAAGCAGGCCAGAGACTAGGAAGTACAAATTTACCTGATCACTGGACGTGAAAGATATGGAAATATACTACTAGATTACAGTTCAAGGATGGACATGGTGCCCCAGCTGCTCTGGAGTCATTGTCAGTAGCCTTTGTCACCTTCGGGGTTTGCTTCAGCCACAAAGACATGCTTTCCCCTAGCACCTCTCATGCAATTAGTAACCACAGTGGGCATATAGAAGCCAACCATTTCAGGCCACCATGGAACAAGTCTGCTGGGACACATACATGCCAACATTGGCCAGGGCCTTGTGATGCCTGCACTGCCCTTCACATCTCCAAGTGTTCCTCATGCCAGACTCCATCTCCATCTGTTTCCAAATAACCTGACCTGTAACACTAGGCAAAACTGGCCTTGAGGAATGTGATCCCTTTCATCTGGAGTGCCTGTCATCAGGACAAAGTCATCCTCAACTCTAAGCCTTTCAAAGGTCACCTGCTGTCATCCAACCTCCTGCAGGTAAGGTGCCACTTCTATTACCCAAAGGGCACATTCCCCTTAAGGTTACAGTGTCAGAAGTGACCCATCCTTTCCACAGCTGGCACAACTGCTCTGCCAGCCCTTCCAATTTGCTGAGCTGGGAACCGAGTGAAGTTGGCACATGCCATGCAACCCATAGAATGATAGAGCAGTATCCATGTGAGAAGATGACACCTGCAGTTTTCCATGCCATCCTTCCTCTATACTCTTGACTCTGAATTCCAGGCAGTTAAAGGAGAATTGGGAAATGCAGTGACATGCTGAGACTGCTCCCCATTTAAGTAGATGCCCAGGGAGCCCACTGAACTTCTGACCTATGAAATGTAAGAAGTTAGTCTCACAGCCCGCCTGATCTGTAAGGGATCACAGGACATGTGGGTTTAGCTGCGCGTATTGCCATCCAACAGAATCGGGGAAGGGAAAAATAGTTACGAGTTCTGCAGTTACAGCATTTGCCACATAGTCTCGCGTGATTCTTGGGCTTAGATTCTACTTGGTGAAGTCTCATGGTCCCTGCTGTGCTGAGTGATGCCCAAGTCACTGCCACCCTGCCAGCCACAGTTCCTACCCACTTCCTCTGCTTTCTGGATTTCCACGATAATCCTGTTTCAGTGTTTGCTAAGAACCTCAGCAGGTTTGTGGTGCCAAAGTGTGGTGTGCACACTGCCTTTCACAAATGTTATGAAGCCCTGCCACATGTGGCAAGATAAGCTTGGCCAGGTACTGACCAAGGTGGAGGACTTAACAATACACAGCATATATTTGGTGTGCAATGAGTCAATCACATCTCCCCCGCCCCTTGCCATTAGTAGCAGAAGTTGTCCCAGCATTGGTGTTTCATGGGGTGCTCCTTCACTGAGGGCACTCATCCACCAGCAGCTGGGACTGTTGGCTGCTTCACAGTTTACAACTGTCCCTTTCTCTGGGGAACTGCCCTCAGCCTAGTAGAAACCTCCTCACCAAGCAGCCTACAGCCATTACTGACTCTGGGAACAGAAGGCTGACACCTATGCCTTAACATGGCACCAACTCTGGTGTTGTGCCCCTGGAGCTCCCCATGGGATCAGATGGAAGCCAGACTCCAACTGAGACCATATGCCTGCTTAGTGCCGCCTTCTTCCCTTCTGATGAGTCTTCTGCAGAGAACATGACCTGCAACAGCCCGGCTGACTTCTAACTGGCAGAAGTTTCATGGAAGACAATTTTTCCACGGACAGGGTGTCTGGGGAGGTGGGGGAGCTCTGTAGCCCGGTCTGCCGCCCGGGGGCTGGGGACCTCAGATTTACAGCTTTGTCTGTTTCTTCGGCTGGGGAAGGGCTCCTAAGTAGACAGAACCAGTTTTCAAGGTAGAATGCTGTAGTCCTTTCATAGGCCCCCAAAGAAGATATTTCTCAGGTCATTTTCCTGGAAAATGAACGTGACCTCAGCCTCCCTGTTCCTGTCTTTATACCTCACTGTTGACACAAGAGCTACTCAGGACAGAACAGAATAAGGAAGCTCTGCTCTGGCCTGTGAATATAGTATCTGCTTGAAGTCCATCTCCTATAGGTAACTCTTCATAGGACTGTTGGTAATTAAGGACAGGGCTCAGCCAAGGGCTAAGTTAGTGCTCATAAATTGAGCATCTGTAGTGTTACCTTTGCGTGGAGAAGCTGTCCTTTGCACCCGCCACCTATGCCATCTATCACCCCATGGTACAGAAGAGTGCCCACCACCACACTATAGTTATGGTTTCTGTTGCTTAGATCTCCCCTCATGCTCGCAAAAGTTTTGGAGTCTTCAGCAACGTTACCTGGAAGGGGGACCCACAAACCTAATACCCTTATGGCTCACCTCTCAAACACACCTGTCTCAATACCCAAAAATAGAAGAACACTCTGGGTACAAGTTTCAAGTAAATGCAAAGGCTTTAACCCGAAGGAAGTCACCTGGACACAGGTTACCCAAAATGCTTAGGGGAAACTGAAGGAGTTAGTCAGACTGGAAGGTTTAAGATGTTCCTGAGAATATACTAGGTAGCAAAACACTAACCTGGAGTCCCTGGAAGAGATGTTCTGCCCATTTCTGGAGCCTCTATGACATCTTACGGTTTTCTTCTATTTTCTAGGTATACACCAATAATTATACCCTTTTATGGCCCTAGATACTAATTATTTTGTACACTGGCATGGTCTCTTCCCTAGTGTTGGCTCCTTAGCTGGGGAGTTTTCTGTGTGTCTTTCATTGGGCCAGCCCAAACACACAAGTGTCTTAAAAAAAAAAAGAAAAAGAGCCAAAGATGGCCCTACCTCCTGAACCCAGGAGAAGTACTGCCCACTTGCCCACTGTGAGCTTATTCAATGGTCTAGGAGTTCAAAAACTGGCTTTAAACATTCAGGGATGTCAGGGAAGATCCCAACAGAGCCACCAAACTGGTAGGGGGACATGAGATGCCAGACATCCATCTTCCCACCAGTAGGGTGCTTGGAACTTAATCATTTTTCTCTGTGCTGGTGCATCTCCCACAAAACCTGAAAAATAGGTGCCTTTTTTGCTTTTATAAGTTTAATGGTGTCAATGGAAAACACTAGACCAATTCAGGTGAACTGGATTCTTGACCTAGTCTAACGTCTAAGTCAAATTACCTTGGGGAAGTTTTTTGCCTATAAATTCCAAACGTGATAACATGCAGACCTTAACCCTCAAGGAAGTCAGTCACATGGCATGCCAAGAGTACTGCCTGGACCAATATGAAGTGCTTGTAAGAAAAGTTCTTAGCCTTTTCCAATTTCTCTGGAAAAGCTAAAAACTTAAGTTTGTCATGAACCAACAAGTTCAAGTGATGATCCTTCCTATCTGAAGTCACCATTGGCACATTTGTTGTAAAGACTGGCAAACCTCTTCTACCCGGGAGTCATTATGTGAACTGAAAACGCCATAAGCTGAATGTGTGGGTGCTCATCAGCAAGTCCAGCCACATGCAAGTGCAAGGGAGGATGTCAATGAACTGCCACCTGCTCTGCTGTGTCCCCAGAAGGTACAAGTCTCATGCTTACATTGTTTAACTCACTTTGCTTTATCACTTGCCTTCCCATTAGAAGGGTCAGATAAGCCCAAGAGGCCTAGGAAAGCCCATGTTTGAGGATAAGTTGTATGCAAAAAGACATACTGAAAGGTAGAAGCATAGAATATACATCTATATATTTAAACTGAAAAAATGAATCAGAATAAGAAAAGTGAACATGGTATTGGTTATAGAAAAGGTACTTTGGAAAACATGTCATCCTCCACCACTGTGACCCTCAGTCCACTCTCCAGGGTGTTTGCCATTGACATTAGAGAGCTGATGCTGGTTTCTCTCTGGCACTTTGTTGTGCTCTAGCCATTCAGCATCTGTTCCCTCACTGAGGTCCTCTCTCCAAAACAGCTTCTGCTTTGAGATCTATTTTCCTTTCAGCTTAACTTGTTCTCCTTCCTAAGAACTGCCTCCATTCAGGGTTGTATGCCCCAGATCTCTAAGATCTTCCTAGTTCTCCACAGAAAGCCCTCTCAGAAGCTGGCCAACTGAGGCTCCAACTGACCAAACAGGAACTTGGGTCTCTGCTGCATAATTGGGTACTCCCATCTCCTGGCTGACACGGTGAACTCAGTCCTAGCATATCTGTTCCTGCAGTTCATTTTTGGGGCTTGTCTGATTCCCCACATGTGTCCAGCACTGCCAGCCAGGATGGGAGGGATATATGGGACCACACACATCTGATAAGGCATACAAGAACTTAGAGCATCACTCAGATACATCATCCTAGAGTCCAAAAACCACCTCACTGAGAAAGATCAGCTCAAAGTTTCTAATATGCTTTTTAGATCCATCTGGTCAAATAAAGCCAGGTAAACGGCTACAGAAGCCTCTGGGTACAGGCGTGCCTTCACATGAATTTCCAGGCTGCGAGTCAACCAGTTGGGATGAGATTGGGTTCCTGAGTGACAGTGTTCAGAAGGAAGAGCTTCTAATAGGAGACTCCCTATAAATACGGAGCAATAGGTTGGTATGGATGGGTAACAAAGTCTTGCTTTCCTAGAGACAAAGCAGCAATAACTATTTCTACCAAGGATCTATAATCTATACATTGTAGGTCTTTAGTCCAACCCACAATGTAAGTTTGCCACCTGAGAGTAAATATAGAACGGCCATAGACATATGGTAAGTAAAGTATGTATAGCTATAGAATGCATAGCTTTGCCAAAGTAGTAACACCAATAACACCATTCTTTTATCTGTAACATCGGAGGCAGTCACTGGCAGCTTCCCCTGGGTATGTCTAGTTGTCTGAGAGACCAGGCTCCTCTGCCACTCAGAATCATAGGCCTGACTATAATCTAGGATTCTTCCAGTGACAAATTCCAAACTCGGGATATAGGTTGGCATACTGACCCAAGAGGCTAGGGAGCAAGGTATGTTATATGACATCCAAGCCTAGACCTGTTTGTACATACCTCTTGTAGAACTCCTCCTAGCCTTGGAACTCTAACCAGTCAGAAACTGGGCAGACTAACCTTCTTACTAAACTCAGTATGGGGAGTCCTGTGTAAGAATATTAGACACTTGATGTAATTTGTTACCATTAATATCTATTCCCAACCTGAAGAAAAGAACAAGATTTCATGTGTTGTCCAAAAAGCACAGGGCTTAAAGTCAGGGTCTACCACTCAGGCAAGAAATCACCACCACTCCCCTGCCCAGAACTCATAGCGAGCATTCCTCCCTCATACCCTGACCCTCATGAGACACTGGGTCCACTAGCAGTCCTAGACATTACTGATCAGGACCCGTAATACCCCAGAGCCAGCTTGCTTTCTTTTAACTTTTGTTAGTAAATCAGAATCACAACTTTACTTTTAAAACTTCCCTAATTATCAGATTAAAAAAAAGTCTTCCTCAACAACCCTTATCAGAAGGGTCCAGGCATGAAAGGCAGGTATATTCCTGAACCACAAGCCCATATCATTCAGCAGCTCCAAAGTCTGTCAGCATCATTAATAATGTCCTGGTATTAGGAAAGAGACCAAGTTACGTTCCCAATGAAGGCAGAAGACACTATTTCCAAATTCAAAACGTTTTGGCTATATACTGTGATTGTGGCAGCCATGATACTGACATAATATGCCTCTCAGAACCCCAACACGGGGGAAAATATTTGGTGGCAGCCACAGTCCTTGCCATCTGATCAGGGGCCTAGATGGACAGGGACTGGGGGAAAAAAAAATCAAAGTGAAGTCTAGGAATGGGCATATGGGTACACAAGACATGCAGATTGTCAGGGATATTAATGTGATACAAAAAAGTACCAACCAGGAAGCAGCACTGAGCAGACAAAATGCCTCAGCTACTTAACATCAGCCAACTTTTGTCATCACCCAAGGGGCAGATAGATACAGCACCCATGGTGGCAGACATTGAAGATACATAGGAGCCCAAAACACGGACTGCCACTTTCCAGAGACTATCAGGCTGCTGCTGCCTCTGAATGAGGAACCAGAGTAAAGGTGAGCACTCAACATAGCACTATTTGTTAATAAGACCAACTTGCCACATGGTAGCAAATTGACAACAAGTGTTCCACCCACAGGCATAGAATCCCACCCAGCAAAGCACCTTAGTGGACTCAGGTCACAGAAAAGGTACATAGCAGGACCTGGATCATGGGGTCCATGGAAGCGTCCCATAACACACAGAACCATTCAGAAACTAGTAGCCTTGTATCACGTTCAAACTGCCCTCAGAAACCACAGCAAGGGCACTAGCTGTAAGCAAACATGAGTATTTGGGTTAACCTCCTTCATGATGCAGAATGTACATCAAGGAGGCATCTACATGGTACCGTATCCCTGGAAGGAAGAATACATGGGAACGAGAACCAAGAAATAAAAGCAAGAGTGTTCCCACTTTCCATCACTCCAAATCAGCCCCTGGAGTATCTTGTGAGTCACCCTGTTGCAGAGATAATTGACTCTGATCAGGAGGTTGGGCTACTTTTATACCCTGGGAGCAAGTAAAAATATGAATGAAACCCAGGCAATACACTTGGGCATCTCCTTGAATTTCCTTGCCCCACTGTAACAGATACATCCAGCAGCACTATTTTGAGAAGCATATGATAAGTAGAAATTGATATTTCTTTAGGTTAAAAGTTTGGGTCAGACCACCAGGTAAACATCAACCCTCAGCTGAGGGCAAAGGGAATTTAGGGTGCGTAGTACAAGAGAAAGAAGAGTACTTAACTTAGTTGTGACCCAGGATCAACTCCAGAGACAGGAGCTGCGTTCCAGCTCAGGAATTTACATTTACCCTCAGGAAGAGATGCCTGTGGAACATGGAGTTGCTGCTCTGTGAACCCTGTGCAGCAAAGTACATCTGTGCAGCACAGGGATCAGCTGAAGTGGCCGTTAGAATGTCATTCCTTATATGCTATTTCCAGATGCCCGAGTGCAGGTGAGATGCCAAGTCAGGCCCGTTTAGGACCACTTGGGATTCCTCTGGGTGATTTGGGCTCTGGTCCTTGTCATCAGCCTTGCCAAGACACTTAGTATCTGTCTAAGTCTAAGCCATTTCCCAACATTTTTAAGGAGTTATTCATGTATTGTGGTCTGATCCTCTTAGAGGCAATTCAATTTTCCTCATAGAACTTTCTCCTCTACCCCAAAATTGTCAAACATCTAATCCCAACTTGGCACCTGCTTCCCAGAGGACACACACCAGTAGTGTAGAAGTCTCAGGGGCCAACTAAAACTCCAGAATAAATTCAGCCCTAGAATTCAGATGTAGTTTATGCAGCTCTAGAATAAACTCAGCCATGAAAGGCAGCTTTGTAGACACTGCCAAGGGCACTTCATTCAGAGGGAAGGGACCATTCAGCTAAGTCAGAGATGACCAGGCCCTATCCTGAGTTACCTTAACACCTCAGATATTAACTTTATGCCATATTGATGTGATATCTGCGGTATACGGATCGTCTCTTCCATAAGTTAGCCCCCACCCCTCCTCACCACTCTTTCAGTTTACCAAGTTACCACCTCACATAAGGACAGTTACTTTGGATTCTTCTGTTCTAGTTCTCATGTGCCACTTCTTCCTGCTACTGACCTACACACACTCATGACTTTCATGGGCATAGCTACCTACTCATGGCCCTCAATGCCACAAGACACAGCTCATCACCAAGTATCCAGAGTTTAATCGACCAGAGGAACACGGACTGACCAGGGAGACCAAAATTCAGACTTGATTTTATTGGAGCCTCATTGGATCCTGACAACTGGGACCCAGGCAACTCTCTACCACCTGTGCTAGCACGAGGGCTGGTGTTATTAGTCATGATACCACTCAGCTAATACTTTTAGTTAGTTTCCATCTCATTTAAAGTTTCTTCCTTGTTTGCTTTAACTTTAGTCATTTCTGCACAGAAGTTGCAAAAGTGGCAGGGGCTACCTGTTAGACTGGTGTTACCCATGACATTGTCTAAAAGCACCACACAGCCTTTAGGAACACAGAACATATGCTGGTATACTTGATTATAAGCAGGTCAGCCACATGAATACAGCATATATTCCGTGTTACATTGGCCTCGGCATAGTTTCCTATAGGGAACTGGAAGGCTATCTTCTCCCTTCCCTTCCCCATTTTGAAGTATTTCATCTGAGAAGCTTTTATTGATCAATACTCCTAACTCCCCAGATGTATTAGCTAGCAAGTTGGTTTTAACCTTGCAAATGATAGAGGAAGCCAGTTTAGTACCACATCCTTAGTGATGTTCCATTGGGCTATAAGTGTTAGAATTCTTTTGATTTCAAGGGACAAAAAGCCAACTGCATTGACCTCAAAAAGGGAATTCAGTGTTACAGCTCTTTTAGAATTTGTCTAGCAGGTTTTCTGGTCCCCACTGGAAGACCCACACACACATGCTTAAAAAAGAAAATTCATATTAAAAAACATAGTTAATGGAAAAGAGGAAATTCATTGGCTCACAAACTCAAGTCTAAATGCAGTGTTGGTTCCAAGTGAGGCTGGTTTGAGAGACCCAGTTTCACCAAGAACCAGACTTCTTTCCCTGTCTCTCCTACCCTCCATGGTCTCAGATTCACTCACAGGGTCCACATAGCGCCCACTACCATACCCTCTGGATAAGAAATTTCAAACTCTCCCTTTACGACAGCAAGGGCTCTAGACCTCTATATCATTCAAGTATTTTTTCTTCCAAAATCTCTTGTGGAGATCTGTTAGTCAAGATCTCCTTGGGTTTTAGCAGCATGCCTATGTAGATAGCATGCCCATCCCTGAACTAGTCACTGTAGCCATGGGTATGTGGTAGGGAAATGGGATACCCTGAAACAAGCTAGAGTCAGTCAGATCTATGGGGAGTGGCCAGCTCCTCCATAAGAATGTCAGGGGTATATTTGGTGGCCAATGTGTACATAAATTTCAATGAAGCACATGACAAGTATCTTCTCTAAGAGGAAAATATGGTCGTAGGATCACTAGACCTTCTGAGTTTTGGTCAACCTCCTTGCCAAGAAATTTGCACTCAAAATTCCAGGTCTGGCTTTGACTTTCATTACCCCTTGAGATCTCAAAACATGGCCTTCCTGATAAAAATCAAGTGGACTACAAAAAGTATCCAGCCACATGGTGTTGATATGCCTTCTTAAGCAGTTCAGCTTTCTGATTTATTGCTGAGCAACTTATGATGGGGGTATGATCACTTAAGCAATAGCTCCCTAGGCAGCTAAGGAAAATATATATTCCACAAGAACCTGAGGGTACTTTCTTTTCACTGCCCATTCCAAAGGAGCAACCCTATTAACCAACTTCTGCAATACATCCAGGAAAAGAGAGCAGGCATTCCGTTGCTTTTCCAGTAAGTTTCCCAACCAGACATCAGGTCACTTGACTAGTTTTTCAGGAGACTTGCTGAGTTAACCTACAACTCACAGAACTCAGGCATATAGATAATTAATAAGATTTCCCAATGCTCAGTGCAGCTGGGATCAGGAACCACTTAAGCATCTGATTACCGTCACCCCATGGGATCTAGACTAGCAATGTATCCAAACCCTGCCTCAGACATAAATGGGTTCTAAACCCTCTCATGGAGGCCTTGAGATCTGCACCCAAGATCTAGGCTGCTTAGGTAGAGCTCTGGCCACAGAAGAGCCCCACTCATACCCTACAGTGAGGAGTGCAGCTGACTGGCAGCATCCCTACCAGGGCATACCAGCTAACCTAAGGCAAGCTCATTTCTGCAAAATGAGACCTCACTCTTGAGCAGCTTAGAGTCAAAGACTCACTGTTGGCCTATCCAACACTCTTGCAACTTCACTGCAGTCTGAGGCCTCTTACCTACCTTACTTCCTCCCCTATTTTGTGGGATGAAGGCTTCCCTGTGGTTTCTCTTCTCTCAGACATCTACTCCAATAAGGTCCTACACGTCCAGTTCTGTCTTGGCTTTTGCTTCTCATGTGACCTGGCCCCCAATCCAAGAACTAATTTCAAGGTCTAGAACCCAGCAAGGCCCTTGTACTTCCCCCCAAGCCTTCATGTTAGATACTTGCCTCTGATAGCTTTAAGTCCAGATCTCACCAAGGCTCTGCCTTATACCAAATACGGTCCAAGACTACCTAGCCCAGGAGCCCATACTTGAGTGTAAAGACTCATCCAGACATGGGAGTGAGGCCAAGAAACAGCTTTGAGGAGAAATGAGGTCAAAGTGATGAGGATGCTAACAACTGCATGCTATACCCTGCCAGTGTCTGTGTATCCATCTCTGGTAGTCAAAATGTGGGGCAGAATGAAACAAGGGCTGACAGCAGCAACCCCGGCAGAAGTAAAGGGAACCATAAGCGAGGAAGAGCCCTTGGCTATGTACTTGTCTTCATTCTCCTATCCCCTGACTGCTACCAAGGAAGATTCGTTGCACCCTGAGGGTAGAGCATAGAGTAGTGCTGAGTCAGACCCTGTTGACCACCCGGAACATGGTAGAACTTCTCCCTAACCACCAGGCTGAGTCATGTCCTACCCCACCCATCATGGTGGGGATGCCTGAGATCCTCTAACCTGCTTCAGAGGATGAGCCACCTTGTTTCATGCAACACTGTTTTAAAGACACATCTGCACTATGTCAACTATACATGAAGCTCGATTTTTCCCCAGAACAGCTGGTCTTTTTCTCAGGTCCCTCCTAGAGGAAATAAAGACATTTAGTTCTATTCTGTCATAGCAGACAATGCTCTGTCCAAACATTTTTGCCTGATGTGTAATTTTGGGGTTTTTGGGGTTGTTTTTTTTTTTTGAAAATCACATTCTTGCCTCTAATTCTTCACATTCCTTCTGTAATAAGGCTTCAATTCCTCTGAGGTACCCGATATTAAACTGATGTGGTCAGAAAGGGCAAGCAAGTGGTATTCAAGTTGCAAGAAGTCATAGTAGTTTTTATATTCCACCCCATATTCACCTTGTTTCTTCTACTGATCCCCTGCCCAGTATGGTTCTACCATTTGTGGAGAACTGGATGGCAATTGCTCAATCTGTATTAGGAATACCGTATACCTATCTACTCATAACGGTTAACACATGAATACATTGGACTTCAGAGCAGAACAGTGAGGTCCGAATGAGCATTTAGGAGACCAAACCCATTATAACTAAGCAACTTCAACAGCAACACTAAGCCAGAAGACAAAGAAACATCAAGGAAAAACATATGACCTAAAAATCCAGCGGAATTGACCTTCAAAAATAAGACCATAAGCTATTGTAAACATGCAGGACTCAACACTTCTGAGGCTGTCCTTCAGAATCCACTAAAAAGATTTAAAACAACCAAATATTAATTCATCTATAGTCATTTAAGATGAGTGTCCTGCCAGGAGGCAGGGACAGGGAAGTACAGCAAGGAACAGGGAGCAGTGTTCCTACACCAACCTGTCTCCCTCACCACAAAGGTGAGCCAACTGAGCCTCCAGGCAGCGGCCCTCAGACAGTGGCTAATCCAACCATGGAGCTCCCTCTGGACAACTCTTTGTGCTGTCTGTTCAAAACTTTGCAGCTCTTAGCACAGTGAAGTGCTGGAATTCCAGAACCCTCAAGATAGGGCTGACACCGTCCTTTAGTCAAGATAGTACATACCTGTTTAAGAACTTATAGGAAAGCTTGCTGTAGTACTTCCTGCTCATCCCTTCAAGGTACCATGGGAAACATTCTGACACTGAGGTTGACCCAGTTTAGGTATAGTTGTTCATTTTGTTCATTTCTACTGCTGTATAGTATTTTATTGCTGTGGTGAATATGGGAATGCAGGACCTGTTTCCCCTTTCAGGAGTGAAGGATCTGTTCTCCTAGCTACTAGGATGCCCCAGGCAGTCGGTCTCAGCCCCTCCCTGGGCTTAACTCAGCTGAAGAGAGCCTCCGCCAAGGTCACACCCCTTCCCAGGTAGGTGGCATCCTATGACTTACACAATCAGAGAAAAGCCCAGACTTCACCCCAACTCAGCGTTCAGAAATAGCTTCAGAAACTCATGCTGGCTTCAGAACTCCCCACAGCGTCGGCAGAGGCTCCATGGAGACCACGTGGCAGCTCAACGTCCCCCTCTGCCTAGTCCCGCTTTCCTTTCCTTCCCTTCCCTCTCACAGGTGTTGAGCCCAAGACAATTCCCTGATGAAGTTAACCTCCATCTGAGGATATGCCTGCTGGAAAGCCCCTCCATCATGTGACAGTTACATGAACATGCAAGTCATTTATCCAGTAAAATATGCTGGTCTGGCCTGCTGTTGTAAAGTGAAACGGAGGCCAAGCCCGAAAGCGTCTCTAGTAGAATCCTATCTCCAGAACTTCACTGTTTCTAGAGAAGATGATTCATTGTTCCTCAAAGGAAGGTCCTGAACACATGCCCAGGAGTTTAAAAGGATGTTAAGAAAATGGCACAAGGCTGGGCGCAGTGGCTCACACCTATAATACTAGCAGTTTTGGGAGGCTGAGGCAGGAAGATCATTTGAGCCCAGGAGTTCGAGACCAGCCTGAGCAACATAATGAGACCCTGTCTCTACAGAAGAGTGAAAATGGCACAGCACCCCTGCACAAATAGGGATTATCAAAGGCAACAAGTTGACACTGAAGGATATCATAACTTGACTAAACTAGAAATTCAGGATATTTCTGAAGATTCTTCCTAACTCCTAGGAATTCCCACATCCCTATCTTCCAAAAGACCTCAATTGGGCCTGGGAAGGAAAGAACAAGCGATGCCAGAAGGCTACCTTGAAAGAAACTTTGTTCTTGGGATAAAGCCCCAAGAGAAGTCTCAGCCACAAGGGGTCACATTCTAAGGATAGGCACATAGCAAACATGTTACTTGAAGGAGAGCCCTACTTGCCACCCGTTCTTTGTATTTTTCCTCCTTGAAATACAGTATCACTAATTAAGCATGTTAAAATCATGCCATCTCCTCAAATTCCCTTCTACCATTTTCTTTGCATCTTCTCGGCGCTGGCCTTGGCAGCACCTACAGTTGTGTTGGAGCACCGCCCTTGGGTTATTGGGCCTGTTTACCTTTATGCACCAACAGCCAGAAGTGCCTGAGTTACAAAACCCTGTTCTACCAAATCAGGTGAGCCATTGACTAGTGGGTGTCAGAGATACAAGTATCACGAGAACTAGGCTCACAGCTGAGGTGTAACCTTCAGTCTAGCACTGCCCTGTGGGATGCAAGGAGCTGACGGCATGCAGGATTTTGCCTGAGATCACAACCTTGCTTGGCTTTCCACCAACCCTTGTCCTGCCCGTCCCTCCCCCCCCCCCCCGCCAATTTTTCTTCTGGCTTCTCCTGGGAATATTTTCATTACTCCCACATGAATCTCAGGGTCTGTCTGGGGAGTTCAAACTGAAACCACATTACTTGGGTCTCACTTTAAATTTATAACTCATAGCCTTCCAGTTTTGAGAATCTGTTTGATTTCACAGCATTTGGAAGAAACAGACTAGGGTTTCCCCTGTCAAGCCCCAGGCTTCTGGGGACCCCTCTATCGGAGGCTGTCAGTGCTCTGCCAACATCTCCTGAGGGTCCCCCCCATATTAAGGACAACAGCTCCCAGTGACTCTACTGCCAACAGCTAGCACTTGTGTCCTTTGGGGGACAGCCCAAAGAAAATCAAATAGCCTGGGATTGATTGTCCCCATAGTGGCTGGTTTTGGCCAATGACAGATAGGGAGAGCCCCCTTGTCGCTGACTGAAACAACTGCAGTGGGACCTGTACTGTCCAAGTTCAGCCATAATAAGCTAGGTTTACCACCCATAGGATTCTGCTTAATATCAGCTTTCTTCACTTGTACCTTCTCACTTCTCTACCAACACATGGACTCTTACTTGGTCATATGTCCTAATCACTCACATTCCCATCTTAGGGTCTACTTCTAGGGAGCCCAGCCCAAAACCTACTCCAAAACTCCTGGTCATCCCCTGACTCAAGTCTTTCATAGACAGCACCTATCTGATCACAAGCTTCCACATGCCCAGGATCAGTCCATACAGGCAGGGGATGCTGTCAATCCCTCAGCCAATTTGCATCTGAGCACCTTCTACCAATTTCTGAGCTTATTTTGGCCACAGAGATGTGGACCTAGAAGGCATGAGCCACTTTTCCTGGCACAGGAAAGTTGTGAAAGCACCAAGGCACCCTGAGTCAGCTGTATTCTTCCCAGAATGAATGGGATCATACCCAGTAATGCCACGCACAAAAATCTGAACCACATTCTGCTGGATCCACTGGGCTTGGCAACCCTACAACCCCTCATCCCTGTGACTACCTGGAGAACCTCTTCCTAAAAGGGGTAAAAGGCTCAAGAATATGGGTGATCACCTGACAGATGGTTCAGACAGTAAGAGCCACAGACTAGCTGCTAGGAGATACCTTTGAGAAGCTCAAGCACAAGTGCAGCCCACCTGAATTCATCAGCCTTCAATACCAGCTTTCCTGTCTCAGGCTATTACCCAGAGACCAGTGCTTTTGTGTCTGGAAATTAGGGCCATCTCAGCTACTTTCATATCAACCCTTAAATATCCCCTATATTATAGTGTTGTAAGTTGAAGAAACAGCCATTATATAGTATTTTGTCTCCCAAAGCTAGACTATGATGTACAGTAACCAAGAGGTAGATGTAATATGGCTCCTGTCACCAACACAGACCTACACGGAGATGATGTGCTTCCTGTGCCATAACTTTAGCCCCAGAAGGATTAGAGCTTCTGATCCCCCAGAGAGGAATATAGCCTTCAGAAGATACAGAATGGGTTTCATAGAACCTAGGGCTACAAGTGGTCGCTTAGGCACTTCAGAGCAGTAGACCAGTAGGCAGAGAGAAGAGTGATTGTACTGGCAGGGGCAAGTGACCCTGGTCATAAGGAAGTAAGTTTCTGAAACAAGAACAAAGGAAAACACAAAGACTTGCATGTTGCCACCATGGGTGGTTCAGAAGTAGTCATTGCAGCAACTGTGGCCTGATGAGGCCAAGATAACCACATGCTCAGACCCCTCATGAGCCACCATCTTGGTCACCCTATTGGGTAAACAACAATCTAGATCAGCAGAGCATGGGGAAGAATCTAGAATGTGGTTAGAAAAGGGAGATGGTGAATATCCATTACCATCTCAGGACTAGTCAAAACTGTGGGGAGAGGAGCTTGTCATACTCATTCTAAGTTTCTTCATAAAGGGTTTTTCAAGGTGGTGATCAGTCAAGATAAGACTCAGTGAGCTCAATACAGGGCACAAGTGGATCCACACGTGTAAGTAGATTGAGCAGACAACTCCTGCTGCATATTTGCCCAGGCCCCCCAGAGGTCACCTGCAGACACCCCACGTGCTGTCTCTGCTCATGTTGTCCTGCCACAGGGCTGTGTGCTTGCGTGGGTGCAGGGCAGGCCAAGATGCTGGCAGTCAGTCTCCAGGAAGAGCCCTCAGCCAGTGAGGGGCAGGAGTAGATGGCCTGCCCCTGGGAGTTCGCTCCTCAGAGTTGTCCCAGAGGGTCCTCAGCAGAATTGGCCCCAGTTATCTGCAGGGCTCACCTACTCACTAGCACTTTTTCTTGGTTTACCTGCCTCCCCCTGTCTTGCTTCTGTAACTCTTCCCCACTGAGTGTGCTCCTGGTGTCACCTCCAATAAGTTGTTTACTCCCAAATCCTTGGCTCAGGGACTGCTTTTAGAAGAAAAAAACTAAGCAGGTATAAAAGCTGAGTTGACCAATTTTACCCAAAAATTGTTCCTAACCCAGTGATTCAAGTTTGACAAATTTAATTGGGTTGAAGTGAAATCATTCTAGCAGAGAAATGGAGTGACATCTGTCCATCTTTGACTGAGGATTTAGGCACACTGGCCTGTTCTGTTTGCCTTTGCCTCTGTCTATATGGCCACTCTTGGTCTAGACAGCTGTGTTATGACACTAAAGCAGGAAACCTGACCTTGTTTCCTCCTTTTCCAGTCTACAGGAACTTCTGTGGAAGAGAAATAGAATTAAGGGAAGATTTGAAACTGAGCCTGTCTCATCCACAGTAGTTCAGTTAAATAGTGTATTTGGTTTTACACAGGACAGTTGGCTTAAACTTCAAGGGTTATTTTCCACTTATAGCAAGTCAAGATAGACAGATTCTGAGACTTCTACTGCAGTGGTGTCACCAAGAACCCAGATCCTTTCTATCCTATCATCTTCAGAATATTGATGTGTCAACATGTTTGTACCTGAGGTCTAAGACAGCCACTAAGCTCCAAACATGACATGGACACTGCAGGCACAAATATAGGAAAGATAGACATAGCCATGTCTGCTATGCTATGTTGTTTTTAAACTTTGCTAGAAGTCCTCGAGCAGACTTGTGTGTCTTAATAGCTCTTACATTCTTCTCACCACCTCTTGAAGCTAGATTTGGCAATGTATTTGGCTTTTACAGCTTCTTTGATGGCAAAGGGGTTGCATATGGCTTCTGGGTTAGCCAACCAGTAGCATATACCAGTTTCTGAATCTAATATGAAGAACCAAGGCTTAAGGGAGTAGGGCTTAACTCCTCCTAGGACCCACACAGCCTCACTCTCATGGCTTAATAACTATTGCTTCAAGGCAAAATCACGAGTGCCACAACTACTTACAGACCAGTGTCAGCGGACTCTAGGGTGCTGGGAACCAGGCCCACCACAAGGCACAACATACTCCCTTTCCCGTTCCACCTTCTGAAGTCAGCTTTAAAAATGCCTGCCCAGAAAGTCCTAGATCAAAAGAGGAACTCATTGAGCTTTAATGCTATTGTCCATGCTGATTTTGAACAGTGTAACCATTTCCTTGGAAGAGAATGAATTCTAAGTTACAGATGGAGAATTCTGTTCAACAAAAACTGAGAAGTAAAATTCTCAGAGCATGCTTCCACTAAAGAGTCTGGATTAGCAAAAACGTGTGTGTGGTTACTTGCATATATTGAGAGTGTGAAGACAGATACTCCAGCAGTCTTTGAGTTAAAGACATTGATTCTCCTGAAGAATGTTAGTCTACAGAAAGTGATCAACTTGTTTTAGGTCAATTTTTTTCTAGATATTGAAACTTCATACCCAAATCTTATTATACAAGAGTGAAAAATATGACATTGGGAAGATTAAGTGAGACTTTCCTTACAATCTTAAGAACTTTATTTTTTAAACCACTGTCCTGAGTTCTCATGGATTTGGGTTTGGCAGACATTATTGGCAGGTAGAAGCAAGGGGCAAGAGTGAATGGGCTTCAGACATCTGTAAGGAATCTCTCTCCAGAAATCAAGAGATGGATGCTTGTGAATCTGGCTCTCGTCTTACACCTGTGTTCCACGGGGTACAAAGAAGTCCAGGCAGATTGACATTTCTGGACTACAAGTTGGGAGGTTTTATTTTATCATTTGAATTAAAGGTGTCATTTATACTTATGCTAGTACATTTAGAGAAAAACTTAGGCCCCATTTCTATATTAAGCCTACTTCAGACCCTCCTACAATCCATAGAGTAACCCCGTAAGTGAAAAGCTACCAGGAAACCTGTGTTTTTTTCCCCTGTTCATAAGTATTGCTTAGAATGTCACATGATTACTAATTATTGGGATTTGATTTCAGTGTTTAGGGCTCTGGTTTTTAACATTGAAATTATGTATTCACAGGAAGTTGCAAAGGTAGTACTGTGTTTTTAACACAGGATAGTCATCTGTCCTTACATTTCACTTACTATCACTTACAAGGCCTGTATCACAGGAATGTTTCAGGAAAAAAAAGCAAAATGCTTTTGTAATTCCAGAATGCCAAACTTACAATTCTTACCATCGTTTTTTCCAAACTCCCATAAGTGTACTGTGAAGTACTTGTCACTTCCCTATGTATTTTCCATTTCTAATAAAGTTACAAATTCCATGCCTTCCAATACACTGAAGGAAAAAGTCTTTTACTTTCTGTAATGTTAGAGATGGAGATGTCCATTTAATGTCAGTGAGTGTTTAGACCACTACTGAAGAGACCAGCATTTCAAGGGGATGGTTAGAGTTGGAGAGAAGGTGGGAAGAATACATGGAATGGAACGTGAGCAGCGATACCGTGATGATGGTCAGGATCCTCTGGCAAGAACCAGGGAACTCTTGCCCCACGATTAGCCAGGATGGAGGTGGGCAACTAAGCTCACCCTGTGGGGTACTTGGAAGGTTGGTAGAGGCTAATCCTGCCAATATATACCATCCTGTCCTGTTAGGAAGAGGCCAGGGTTACAATCTATGAAAACTGATGAGACTCTGAAGGTACTAATAACGCCACATCCTATCTTTCATTCTTTCTCTGTGCAACTTCAGAATTGTTTTGCTTTTTGTGTTGTATTTCATAAAGCCATTTCCATGTATAACCTCTGACCACCACATACCTATGTTGTATCGTATGTTAAACTGCTATCATTTTAGAAAATCTTATTTGGAAACTTTAGCGCATTGAGGGGTAAAGAGTTTTTCTCTGCAAAGATGTTCATGTAATTATATCCTAGTCATTATGCTGCACAATGGTGAAATAAAACCCCTAAACAGAGAGCTAGTCCAGCAAATAAGAAGACCTAATGTTAAGGAGTTGAGGAATAGAATATTGACAAGTTAAGAGTTACCTTTAGGATTCATTTGAGTACTACATAGCTAGTCATCCACCCTATTCAGGTTTCCATCATGTTCTTGAGTATGGCTGTCTGGACAGAGACCAGATTCCCTCCATTGTGTGCCCTTAGTATGTTTACCCACAGTCCCTAGTAGGAAACACAGGACCCACCAAGTCCTGTTGAGTACACCTCCTAAACATCCCTCAAACTAGTCTTTCTCCATTTCTAGTCCTACCACCCTATTCCAAGCCTCTACAATTTCCCAGCAAGACTTGGTCAAAATGGCTTCCCCTTGCCTACAATCCCTATCATCTGTTTTCTATAAAAATGGCAAGAATAACTTACAAAATCAAGTCTGATCACAAATACACCTGAATGTCACCTGTACCACCTGAAACTCCTCAATAGCTTCCCTACTACTGTAAGATAAGTCTAAAATCCTTGACAGGACCAGTATTGTATTTAACCTAGTGCCAGCTTCCTGTATGCTAATTCAGCAAATGAGTATGTTTTAAACTCAGACCTGTACACTAAGCTCCTGAGCATCTTGGACATATGATCTGTTCATGATGCTCAGTCTGGTGGTATAAGACTAATAGACATGATCACAAATTGTAGAATAGCAGGGATGGCACATAGGGTAGCCAGGCATGAAGGAAGTAGAACGAAGTAGGCACTGAAAATAAGGCAGGAACATCTGACCTGAAACCTAGGGGATAAGCAGCCTGTACCTTTTAAACAAGGTAGGGTGAAGATATAAATGAACCATACCCTACACATGCCCAAGTTGGCCAATAGCTACAAAAGGAGTCCCAGCATAACTGAAGTGAGGAAGACTGACAAAGCCAAGAGGCATGGGTGGCAGTGGTCTAGAAAAGTCTCAAGGACAACTCACATTAATGTGTTGGGGGAGGTATAGGAACTGGGCCATAATGTTTCCTAGTCTGTTAGTGATCCATTACACAGAATTCCTGAGCTCAGAATTAATTGGTGGTATGGATTAGACTAGACCCAACTGTCCCAAGTCTCAGCTCCAAGCAACATCTTAGAGAAAACCTAAAAGGGTACTCTCCGAAGAAGGAAGAGCCAAGATTCTAAATTAAGTTGTGCCCTTCATCCACTGAAGAGACTCATCTCTCCCTCACAGATGGCAATAGGGCCCAGGCAGGACATATGACTCAGAAGGTCCTCAGCCTTCAGAGAACACCAGGGATGGTCACGAGGGAGCACTTCATGTGACTCTGCTCTCATTCCACTGGGACCATGCCATCCCGACCTGTTGCTATAAGGTCTAGCTGCCTTTGCAACAGAAGGAGAAACAAGAATGTCCTAAAGGTGTTAGCTTTTATCCAGCTAAGATTTTAGCAACAAGATGCGAGTTGGGAGTAATAGAATCTCAGCTTGTCATAGGCAAGCAAATGTGTCAGGCTCACTTAACATACACCTAACATAAAGAAGGTACATGGATTATGGGGATGGATCTATTCTAGGATAGTCCACCATGAACTTTGAACTCTAAATCAAGTCCTCTTCAAAGATCTTCCCACCAAGATGAAGTAGAGAATAAGATTTCTTTTGAGTCATCTAACAGTTAACTATTAAAACATACCTAATATTCTGAGCCAAAGCCAAGTAGTTCAAGAATTCTATGTCTAGAAAGCAAGACTTCCCTGAATACATTCTGCACAGACCCTGTCCGTGGTGGACCGGCACTTCATGGCGGGCATCCTGACCCCCATCCTCTGCAGATTGGCCATCTTGACTCTTCCCCTCAAAGGGAAGTGGACTATCGAGAACCTGCCCACCTGAGGTCCTTCCCACTCTGGGGACTGAGTGGCTCTACATCTGTGATGGCTGTCCCAATTCCAGCTGTGGTTCCTATTCTGACACTACCTGTACCACAGCTGACACAGTCCCTGCACCTACCTCTGGAACACATTCTGGAGAGATTAGTTTCCTCCATCAAGTGGAATAACAGTTGTCCACTCTTGGCCAATCTAAAAACAATACTGTAGTACATTTAAGGGACCAAAAAAACCCACTAAGTCAATTAAAACACTGAAAGTTCATTCTTCCTTTTAGAGCACATTCCCCAAGAGTTGGAATATTTTTAGAAAAGCATGAATAGTTTATCATCTAACCCAAGATTTCCCTTATTAATAGGCAGAAATTCTACATGGGCAAGAATATCCTAGATTAGAAACATAGCAGCCATCTTTTCCTTGGTTTTGGTGATTCAGATCAGCTCCCCAGGATCCTCTTGAAGTTCCCCGAAATGTGCTTGGGCCAACAGCTACCAGACTTTTGTTTGGAGAGAAAAATGAAGAGCAGCTAAATGCTGAGTCCTGACTTCTCAAAAAGCACTGCTTGGAGGCAGCAGTGGCAGCAGAGCCCCATTTCTGCCTTCTTAGGACTTTATGCTTCCCCAGAAGAATTACAATTGAGTATGTTCAAGGAAGCAGTGACTTTAAAAGTTGTGGCTGTACCCCTCACTTAGGAGGGGTTGTGGCTGCTGGACTCTGGGCAGAGGAAGCCATACCAAGATGTGATGGTAGAGAACTTCCACAACCTGCTCTTAGTGGGGCACCAATACTTTGAACAGGATATATCACATATAGAAAGACAAAAGCAGCTTTGGATGATGAGGACCACAACCCAAAGAGAGAGAACAGTCAAAATGAGTTAAGGAGTCTTCAAGACAGAGGATCAAACGAATAACTTTCCTGTTGAGAAATCTGGCAAAATACTGCAAGTGACTTAACCAATCAAGACCCCATGATAAGTAATTCTCAGTTTCACAAGCAGGGTAATTCACCTTCCAGGTAGGGGCAGGACTATCCAAATTTTTCTGAGTATGAGAACTATATACTAAGTCATAAAACAGATGGTCCCTGTAAAAAATAAATTCTAGGTTGGGATCAGAGCTATAACAAGTGGGAGTAGTTAGGACTTGAATGCAAGTCCACCTACATATAGTTTTAGAGTTCATTTTACTTGTTATAAGTTTTTCGTGTGGTTCCTAGAATAGTTAGAGTAACAGATGGCTCACATGTTTCTTCCGGACAATGCCACCCTCCAGGCTGTTACTAGGTAGCTCCCAGTACTGAGAGGAACGAACACTTGCCAAGTCTCAGGGGTGTAATCTCGAGGGTGATACTTAAGGGTGGCAAGACCTTGGCATGCCTGTCTCTGCTAACTAGCACTCTGTTCTGACCCTGGAAAGCTAATTATATCTACTCCACTCCCATTTGCAAAGGACAATAGCAGGATTTCTCAACTGATTCAGGCCATTGTATTTTGATCCAAATAGCCTTACCCTATTGATAGACTATGAGACTTAGGTAATTGGAAGGAGGGTAGTAGCAGAAAGACTTTGGCTAGTACTTCAATAGGGTTCATTTTTCTAAGATACTTTTTTCTGAGGAAATTTATATCTTTAGTTTTATCTTCTGTGGGAGACCAGGTGATAGAGTCAGAAGAACATGAGACCACTTTGTTAAAAATGCAGCATTAATCAGACAAGACATACCTGAAGACCAGACCAAGTCTACCAGCATGTGACTTCTGCCCAAAAATTTAAGTTTTCACACAAAATCCAGATATCTGGCTTTGATAAAACTACTTATTGGCCAACAAGATTGTCATTCCAGCACAGCAATAATTGGCTAGAGCTGAGTAGCAGCTGCCTACTCACAGATAAGGATATTGCTTATCTACTGCTGCCAGAAAAGTTATCCCGCATTAGTGACTTAAGACAGAAAACGTTTACATCTCAGTTTCTAAGGGTTGGGAACACAAGCACAGCCTAGATAAATACCTCTGGTTCACGTTCTGTCATGAGGTTGCACTCAAGCTGTTGTACAGATACATTTTCATTTGCAGACTCAGCCAGCAGTGAGGGGGATCTGCATCCATGTGTACTCACGGCAGTCATCATACCTTAGCATGTCCACTTCCCAGCTCACTCAGCTGGTGGTGAGCTTTAGCTCCCCAGTCTGTTGGACTGAGGGTTTCTGTTCCTTGCCCTGACACATGGGCCCCTCCATGGGATGGCTCACGATGTAGCAGCTTGCTTCTCCTAGTACAGTTAGGGAAAAAAGGAGGACCCCAAGGCAGGAGCCAGTCTTTACAACCTGGTCTTAGAAGTAGGATACCATCATTTCTTCATTACCTATTCATCTAGAAGCAAGTCATTACGTCTACCCTCAAGGGAAGGGCCTTACCACAGGTAGGAATTCCGGGAAGAGCATCACTGGGGCCATCTCACGGGCTGCTGGCCCCACCTGGGCTGTGCTTTCTCCTGCTCACTGGGTCCTAGTGCTCTTTGCCTTGTACTTTGCCTCTTGGCTCAATTTCTCTATGTGCCACTTCTTTGGATAACTGAGTTTTGATATCTACTATTGAAGCACATAAAAGTATTCACCTGTGAAGTCAGAGTGTAATGGAGGTCACACTTGAAATAGAGGGGTCTGGCACCACTCAGGGTTTGGGCCAGAAGTTGTTTCTTCTACATTCCATTAATAGGTAGTTCCATGGCCCATCATAACATTGTAAACTGAAGAGCAGTCTTCACTGTTTGGGAGGCTGCTGCTGTTGAGAATCATAGGCTTCGACCTAGGAGATCCATCCTGTGAGGTATCACTCTCATACCTATACACAGCCCACATTGCCTGTCTGGACTTCATGCTCATACAAGTGCCATTCCAGGCATTAGGAGCCCTTATTTGCTCTTCCTTCTACTTTTCTTCTGGAAGTTCGGGGTCAAAGTTGGAAGCACTTATATCATCATGAGGCAAGTAAAGGGTTAAAATCCTCCAACCCCCTTCACCATGGGCGGAACCACTTTGGATCTCTCCCCCTTATGCCTGTGAAAACACTGGTATAGGACTGCTCCTATCTGAGGAGTACCCCAACCTAAGGAGCCTGCAGTGTGTGCCTAGGAAAGCTACTCTCCAGGACCTGTGACAAATTCTAGCTCATTCTTCCTTGGATAGGCTTTTCTACAGGGCATAATCCAGAGGGTAAAGACTGATGGTCACCCCTGAGGGGTGCAGTGCACCCTGTCTGGGGGATGGGCACGCTTATAGCTCTGACTCGGGCGGAGCGAAGGCAATACATGTAACCTAGATGTCTGTACCCCTGTGATACTCTGAAACAAAAAAAGACTTAGGATGGCCTTAGGACAAGAGGTCTCAGAGCCTGAACCTATATTTGACTAAGGGAGAGAAGAGTCTTCTGTGTGGTCCAAACCATCTGGACTTAGAATATAGCATGTTGAACTCCTTTAATCAATTTATATAAGCTATAGTCATCAATAGATATAGAAGAGGCATTTGAAAAAAGCAACATCTTTCATGGGAAAAAGCTAGGTATGGAAGAAATGCATCTGAACATAAGGGTCATATATGACAAGCCCACAGCTAACAGTCAATGGTGAAAAGTTGAAAAGATTTTCCTCTAAGATCAGGAACCAGACAAGCATTTCCACTATCATTTCTGTTCAACATAGTACTGAAGTCCTAGCCAGGGCAATTAGGCAAGAGAAAGAAAGAAAAGGCACCCAAATCAGAAAGGTAGAAGTTAAATTGCCACTGTTCACAGGTGTCATGATCTTATACACAGAAAACCCCAGCGACACCACCAAAGAACTGTTAGAACCATAGGAATTCAGTAAAGTTGCAGGATGCAAAGTTAACAGGAAAAAGAACAGCATTTCTTTATACCAATAAGCTATCCAAAAAAAGAACAATCCCACTTAAAATAGCATCAAAAAATACAAGTGAACTTAACCAGAGGTGGAAGATTTGTACACAGGTTTCAATTTTTTTCAATGTTTCCTAATAAATGGAAAGATCCCATGCTCATAAGTTGGAATATTGTTAAGATGTCCATACTATCTAAAGCGAGCTACAGATTCAACATAATCCCTATCAAAATTCCAATGACATTTTTCCATAGAAATAGGAAAGACAACCCTAAAGTTTGTAGGATAGCCAAAGCAAACTTGAGCAAAGAGAACAAAGCTGGGAGGCATCATACTATCTGATTTCATAATGTACCACAAAGTTATAGTAATTAGAACAGTATGGTACTAGCAGAGACAGACCAACAGAACAGAGCCCAGAAATAAACCTATACATATATGGTCAGCTAATTTTCAACAAAAGGCACCAAGAAGATACCATAGGGAAAGTGTAGTGTGAAGTGGTTTTAGGGAAGCTGGCTATCTATGCACGAGTGAAATTGAACTTTTACTTTATGCCACATGCAAAAACTTTGACTCAATGGATTAAAGATCTTAAGTCCTATTACTGTTACTCCTAGAAGAAAATAGAACTCTTTAGCATTGTTTTTGGCAATGATCTTGAGGAGGATGCCAAAATTATAGGCAGCAGAAGTAAAAATAAGTGGACTACAAACTAAAAACCTTCTGCACAAAGAAATGGTTAACAAAATGAAAAGGCAGTCTATAGATTGGGAGAAAGTATTTGCAAAAATCATATCTGATAATGGGTTAACATCTAAAATATAAGAAACACACATTAATAGCAAGAAAATAACCCAACTTAAAACTGGGCAATGGATCTGAATAGACATTTCCCAAAGGGCCAACAGGTACATGAAAATGTGCTCAACGTCTCTTGTCAGGGAAGTGTAAGTCAGAATCACAATGAGGTATCATCTCACACCTGGATAACTTTCAGAAAGAAAATACCAAGTTTTGGCAAGAATGTGAAGAAGAGGGAAGGAACACTTGTCTATTATTGGTGAGAATGTAGATTGGTACAGCCACTGCGAAAAACACGGAGGTTACTAAAGATATTAGAAGTAGGGCTGCCATGACCCAGCAGTTTCTCCTATGGGTGTATACCCAAAGGAAACGAAGTCACCACCTTGTAAAGATACCTGGCACTCCCATGGTCATTGCAGCGTTATTTATAATAGCCAAGATATGGGAACAGCCTAAGTGTTCATCGGTGGATGTTTGAATAAAGAAAATGTGATATACATGGACAGTAGAATACTATTCAGCCTTAAGAGAAGGCAATTGTCGTTTGAGACCATAGATGAAGCTGAAGGACAAGTAAGCCAGACACAAAGATACTGCATGATCCCACTTACGTAGAATGTTAAAGTACACACAAAACTGAGAACGTAGAAACAGTAAGACAGTTACCAAAAGCGGGGGAAACGGGAAGATGTTGGTCAAGGAGTACAAAGTCAGTTATGTAGGATGAGTAAGTCTAGAGAGCTAACGTACAACATGACAACTGTATACTTATAAACTGGTATTTTTCAGAGTAGATTTTTGGTACTCCTACCACACAAGAACTTACACAAGCTATGGAAGTGACATTATTAGAGACCACTACGGATGTGATCTAAAGTGGTCCTGAAAGTCAGACTCCTACAGATTTGATTCTCCCATATTAGTTTGATCCCCTTACATTAAGCAGATTAAAAGAATGGAAGTTGGTAGTATAGCAGCCTCTCTGCACACTTTGTGTCCTACTTAAAATAAAACAAACTAGTCCCTTCATGTCCTGTCTCACTAGCCAAGTATCCAGTAACTAAAGCTCAGATTCCATTTGTGGGGGTTCAGTAGGAAAGGCAGTGGCCCTAGCAGGAAAGCCACACTAAGCGCATTCATGTGTAAAAAAGGTCAGAGACCACAATCAGTCATCAAATCCACCAGGTCACTGGATTTGGGGGCACGGGAACATACCATCAGATCCCCTTCAACAAGGGCTTGTTGCCCCACTGCCGGGAGCACTGCCAGTACCCTCCAGCCATCACCTCCCATGGTGTTTGCCTCCACTGCAGAGGTACACCCCTGCCCCAGCAGCCCTCCCCCAGTTATTGACCACAATGGATTGTGTGAAGATCAGCCAGTTCAGGCCACCATGAGGTAACTGATGGGCCATATGTGCCAGTGCCCTCGAGACCAGCTGAGGCATTGTTGTACCTGGCACCACAGTTAACTCCTGATGCACAATTCCTTTCCCATCCCTTTTACAGGTTTTCGTCACTATTCTTCATGCCAAACCCCACTTCAATCTGTTTAACAGCCCAACCTGCAAGGATAAGCTAAAGGAGCCTTGAGAAACGTGATCTTTCTTATTGACCGGAGCACTCGTCGGTGATCGTGACCGAGCCCTTCAGCTCTGTAAACCTTCTTGGATGTGCTTACTGCCCAGTTCTGCCACATTTAACGCATGCCATAGTTTCCAGAGTCCTCTGGTTTCTGGTTCCACACTAACTCTTAACTCTTACAAGCTTTTTATGGCCCTAGACACCATTTTATCTTCTGTAATAATTTCCTGCCTAGTGTTTGCTCCTCACCTAGAGAATTTTCTGTAGGTCTTTCAGCAATCCAGGCCAAACACAGGTGTCTGAAAAGCCAATGTTGTTTCTACATCCTGAATTAAGGAGAAACACTGCCACTTTGGGCTCAACGGTCCAGACATAGTTCAAGAACTGGGGTTACACGTTCAAGGACACCAGGGAGGATCCCAATACAGAGTGAATCCGACAGTGAGACAGTGACATC
The DNA here is from genome assembly GCA_023783475.1 of Daubentonia madagascariensis. Taxonomy (NCBI): domain Eukaryota; kingdom Metazoa; phylum Chordata; class Mammalia; order Primates; family Daubentoniidae; genus Daubentonia; species Daubentonia madagascariensis. The sequence goes on along the minus strand of JAKFHU010001268.1, from coordinate 6,778,790 downwards.
CAACCAGTAGGGTGCTCAGAGTGAAATGATTGAGACTCAAGTACTGCCGCATCTTCCATGAGACCTGAGAAGATACAGATGCATTTTCTGCTTATGTAAATTTAAAAGTGTCTTAAAAAAAAAAAAAAACCATACACACAGTAGACCAAGTCAGGAGAACTAGGTTCTAAACTTAATCCAACACCTCAGCTAATTACCTTGGGGGAAGTTATTTGCATGTAAGTTACAGATATGATAACACACAGAACTTCACCCCCAAGAAGGTAAAAAACCATAGGGTCTCTAAGAATTGCCACTGAGTATCTACCCCAAGGAAAAGTCATATCAAAAAGATACCTGTACTCGTATGTTTATCGGAACATAATTCGCAGTGGCAAAGATAAGGAATCAACCCTAAGTGGCCATCTGATGAATGGATGAAGAAAACGGAGTATACGTACACCATGGAATATTACCCAGCCATAAGAGTGAAATAATGCCTCTTGCAGCAACTTTGATGGAACTGGAGGCCATTACCGTAAGGGTATCCTAACTCAGGAACAGAAAGCCAAATACCAATGTTCTTACTTTTAAGTGGGAACTAAGCTTTGGGTACACACAGTCATATAGAGTGACCTAATGGACATCGGAGACTCGGGGAGGATAAGAGGTGGGAGACAGTTATCTATTGGGTACAGTGTATGCTGTTCAGGTGGCAGGTACACTGAAAGCCTGGAATTTCACCACTATATAATGTATCTGTGGGAAAAAAAAGCTGCACATGTATCCCCTTAAGTCTATTGAAGGGGAAAAACTGCCTAGACTAGTATAAAGCATTGCTAGTGGTTCTTCTAGAAAAGCTGGAAAACTAAAAACAAGAGTTCACTAAATCTGCCACAAAGCAAGTTCGATGGCAATATCTTTGATCCCTGCTGCCAAGTCACCCTTCTCTACATTTGTTGTAAGGACTAGCAAAGCCTCTCTCAAAAGTCACTATGCAAATTGAAATCACACTAAGATGAACCAGTGGGTGCACACCACCAAATTCAGCTTTGAGTGCAAGAGAATGTTGATGAACTGCTGTCTGTGTCCCCAAAAGGCCTCCAACTCACGCTCACATCATTTAATTTGCTGTGCTTCACTGATCTTCCTTACATTAGGAGGAAAGTTAGATGAGCCTAAGAGTCCTAGGAAAGCTTACAAGAAAAGTTGTATACAGTCAAGCACACTGACAGTGATGGCATAGAAGACACACTTGGCCATACATTTACTCCTTCTGATGCCCATTTTTCTATGCCTAGGAAGAATGCTACTAACCCCAAGTAGTGTTGGTTCCGAAGATGTACCATGCTGCTCAGGCACAGGTACTTTTAAAGAACATGTCATCTTCTACTACTGTGACTCAGCCCACCCTAAGGTGTTTGCCATTGATATGTAAAAGCTGACTCTGACTTCTCCCTGGCACTCTGCTGTGCTTTAGCCCCTCGGCATCTGCTCCCCACTGAGTTTGTATTTTTCCTGCTCAAAAAGCTTTTGATTTGGGTCAGCCTTGAGATCTGTTTTCTGTTTAGCTGAACCCACTCTTTCCAAGGTAAAAGTTGCCTGTATCCAGGGCTATATACCCCAGATATTCCTTTAGGACTATTCTGGTCAGTCACTGCTGGTTCTTTCCTGCCAGAAAGCCCTCTGAGAAGTTGCCCAGCATAGACTACCATCCCCGGTACACAGAGCTCTGCTGTATGATTGAGCGCTGCCATCTGCTGGTCAGCACACAGAACTCAGTCTCAGCTGGTCTGCCCCAGCCACTCATCTGTGGCCTGACTCTGCCACCTGCACTACCAGCAAGGATAGGAGACATACTCAGCCACCCACATCTTGTGAAGCACAGCAAAAGCTTAGTCACTTAACAGCAGTGTCCTACAGACTCAGACACCTCATTGCCCAGATTCTGAAGGCCATCTCTCACACAAGATCAGATCAAATGTTCTAGTCTGCTTTTTGATCTATCTGATCAAATAAGCCCAGTGAAAGGGTCTACAGAAATGCCTTCTAGCCTTTAGGTGCATTCTTTCACATAAAATTCCAAGCTGTGATTCCTCCAGTTAAGGTGGGGTTCCTGAGTGACAATGCTTGGAAGACAGACTCTGTAAGAGATACCCTGTAAATACAGAGCAGTACTCTAGTGGTCTGAATGGATAAATGAACTGTTTCCCAATGCTTCCCCAAGAGAAAGTGGCAGGTAAGTCAACATTTCTATCAAGGATCTATAACCCTCATAGATATGGATATGTAGGATATGAAGTTGCTGCTCTGTGGACCTATGTAAAGTGGGTCTGCACAGGACAGCAGCAGATTCTTTTGGTTACAAGTGATAAAACCAAACTGCACTGACTTAGAAGTAGAGAGAGAATTCATTGGCTCACAAACTGAGAAGTCTAGATGCAGTGATGGCTCCAAGGGAGGCTGATTCAAGAGGTTCAGCTTCACTAAGAACCAAACTTTTTCCTTGTCTCTTACCCTCCTTGTATCAGAGATTCACTCTTCAGGGTCCACACAGGGCCACACTACCACGACCTGGACGGAAAATTTCAGATGCTTTCTTTATGACAGCAAGGGCTCTAGACCTCTTTTTCAAGTATTTTTTCTTCCAAAAGCTCTTCTGGAAGTGGTGATGATGGTGGTCAATTCCAGCAAGATCTTCGGTTTTAGTGGCATGCCCATGTAGAGCGAATGTCCATCCCTGAACTAGTCACTGTGGTCATGGATATATGGTAGGGAAATGGAATACCCTAAATAAGCTAGAGTCAGATCTATGGGGAATGGTCAATTTCTCCATAAAAGTGTCAAAGGCATGTTTGGCAGCCAATGTGAACATAAATGTTGAGGAAGCGTCTGACAAGTGTCTTCTGAGAGATAAATACATTTGTGGGATCACTAGGCCTTCTGAGTTTAAGAAACCTCTCACTGAGGAGTTCCCACTCAAAATGTCCCAGGTCTAGCTTTGACTTTAGCTATTACCCTTGAAGACCTGTCAATTTGGCCCACTTGATAAAAATCAGGGGACTATGACAGTTTAGCAGTTTTGTGTTAGTTGACTTATTCAGAAATACAAAGTTCTGCCCTCTGATCCATTTCTGAGATCATGTAGTGATGATTATACCTCAACAGCTCCATTATCAGCTTATAAAATTGTGGGTATGCTCAGTTACCCTCAGGGTATCCTTTTCCTTCTGTCTATTTCCACAGGAGCTATCCTATTAACAGACCGTGCACTACATCCAGGCAAAAAGTCATTCTATTTCCAGTAAGTTTCCAGACCACTTAAAGCTACTTGACCTATCTTACAAAAGACTTGCTGAGTTGAATCCTACATACATGAAACTCAGGCAGATGGGTAATAAGATTTCTCAATACTCACTGCAGTTGGAATCAGGAACAATTTAAGTACCCGCTTACCTTTTCCCCATGGGATCTAGAGTTAATGAGGACCCACACCTTGCCTTTAGATATAAGTGGGTTTTAAACTCTACTTGGCAATACTGAGATCTGCACCCAAACCTTAGGCTTCTCAGGTAGATCTCTGCCAGCTACCGATAAAAGCTCCACTCATATCCCGCAGTGGGGAGTGTAACTAACAAAGCCCAACTTATGTGCCATGGCAGTGATACTGAGACATGCCCGTTTCCACAAGACATGGGACCCTTCTCTCAGCTTCGAATCAGCCACTCATTATCAGCCCACCCAAAACTTATATAACATCGCTGCAGTCTGAGGCTTTATACCTACCTTCCTTCCTCCCCTATTTTGTGGGAGGAAGGCTTTCTGGTGGTTCTTGCCTCACAGACATCTCCAGTAAGTTCCTGCATGTCCAATCCTGCTTTGGTTTTTGCTTCTGACAGGACCCAGCCCAACCCAAGTACTCACAGGTTCTCTCCCAACCCTGGCTCAGGGTCCTAGAACCCAGCAAGGCCCTTCTACTTCTCCATAAACCTCCGTGGTTAGGAACCTGCCTCTGGTAGAGCTTGGTGCAATACTCAACTCTCACACCAAGGCTGTGCCTTACACCAAATGCATCCCAAGCAGACAGAGACCAGGAGCCCACACCTTCACATAAATAGGATTCACCCGGATTATGGGAGGCAAGTCTAGTCAGTTTGAGGAAACACGAGATCAAAGTGATAAAGAAGCCAACAACGGCATTTCATGCCCTGCTCTAAAACCTGTAGATCTGTGTCCACAAAAAAGGGTCCCTGGTTGTCAATACAGAACAGGACTGAATACAAGGGTTGGCAGCAGCAGTAACTCAGGCGAAATAAAGTGAACCACAAAACAGGAGGACATAGTCAAGTACTCTTCCTCCATACTCCTATCCCTTTGCTGCTACCAACAATCCCCCTGCACCCCCTACCGGCAGCGGGGAGAGTTGTACTGAGTCAGACCCTGTCGTCCACCTGGAATGGGGAAGGAGAACTTTTCCCTGACCACCAGCTAGAATCATGTACCGTCGTGGTGATGCCCAAGATTCTCTAACCTGCTTCAGAGGACTAGCTGCCTTCTTATGCAGCACTGTCACAAGCTTTACATATGACATGGATATGGCTTCAAGACAAGAGCACTTTGACTTTTTCCACAAAAGCTGGTCTTCCTCTCAGGTCCTGACTCCCCCCCCTCCTCACCTCCAGAGAACAAGAACACTTTGTCCTATCATGTCATAGCAAATGATGCCATGTCAAGATCCATTCAGCTTCTGACATGTAGAATAAGTTTAATGATCTAATGATTACCTCTAATTCTTCACATTCCTTCTATAATGAGGCTTAGTTTCCTGAGACACCTGAACTTGATGTGAAGATAAATAGCACCTAAACTGGCAAAAGAAAGAGCACATTGGCTGTTATGCTATCTCATATTTACCTTGTTTCTTGTATCAGTCCCTAGCCCAGCATGGTTCCCACTCTTTGGGTAGATCAAAGATAGCAACAATTCTTCAGTCGGCACCAGGAACACCATATACTTAGCTACTCATGACAATCACCACACGAATACATTGGACTTCAGAGCAAAGTCCAATGAGCATTTAAGAGACCAAATCACTGCTAACCAACTTCAACAGCAATACTAAGGCAGAAAACATTAGAAGTTAATGAAATGACCCAAAGATCCAGCAGTACTGACCTTCTGAATAAGACCATAAGCTGTTAACAAGTAGAACCTAGAATATTGCTGATTAGCCTTGTCCTTTGGAATCCACTAGGGAACAAGCTTCAATGCAACCAGAATGACTTGTGAAACATCAGTGTTGAGACTAGTGTTCCTGTGAAAAGGCAGTGCCAGGGGAGTACAGTGTACAGCAAGAAACAGGAGAGTACTTATATGCCAGACTGGTTACCTGGCCTCACGACCCAGCAGAACCTCCACCCTTCTTTCCAGAACTGACAGATGGCATTCACTTCTCATTCCCTGACCCTCTTAAACATGGGGTCTGCCATCAGGCCTAGGCATTACCAACCAGGACCTGCAATATCAGAGAGCCAGCTTCCTTCAACTCTTGCTAGTAAATGAAAACCACAACTTTGACTCAAGTTTTCCCCATTATCAAATATTTAAGTGCTCTCCCTCACATTCTTATCAGAGGAACACAGACACCAGGAGCAGATATATTCCGAAACCACAAGCCTACATTCTGCACTAATACTTTCCTAGGAGTAGGAAAGACAAGTTATGTCCCAGATGCTAGCTGAAGACATTTCCAATTCCAAAGCATCTTGGCTACAGTCTGTTTCACTAGGAATCGAGTTTAGTGCGACAAGAAGTGGCCTAAAATGAGATTATATACTAATGCTGGGGCAGTGGCCAATGGTCTGGCCATCAGGTCAGTAGCCTGGATTAAAAAAAGGACTGCAGAGTTAAAGACATGAAGTCTATGAGAAGGCTTATGAATGTAGAAGACATGCAAATTTTCGAGGTCATATGGTAAGACCCACTGCAAACACCAAGCATGAGCACTGAATAACCAGACAAAATGGCTCTTCCACTTGACAGCTAGCCTTTGTCAACAGCCAGTGGCCAAATATAGTGGCCATGGTGGCAGACATGAAACATACGTATGACCAAGGATATGGACTGCCAGTGTCTATGGAAATAGCTATTGCAGCCTCTGAACACCCAACTTGTCAGAGATAAGCATCGAACTTCAATATATCAGTATTTAAGGAGACCAACTTGCCACTCAGTAGCAAGTTGATTACATTAAGCCTCTTTCATTCTAGGTAAGCCAGCTGTTCATGCTCCCAGGGATAGATACCTAATCTTGGTATGGGTTTGCCTTTCCTGCTTACAGAGTCTCAACTACTATCCACTCTCTGGGGGCTGAGATACAGCTGTGTTCCACCCATAGGCATGGAATCCCACACAGCAAAGCATCTCACCGATGGACTAAGATCACAAAAGGTTCATAGGGGCCCCCAGATCATAGGGGGTTCACTGGTCATATCACATGATATAAAATGCCATTCAGAAGCAGGTAGTCTCAGAATGTTGAGACAGCCCTGAGAAAACAGAAGTCTGAGTAAGCATGTTGAAAGCTTGAGATTCATTCTTTTATGAGGCAGTATGTACAGTAGAGGCATCTTTATGGCACTATATTCCCAGTAGGAAGACTACATGGATGCAGGAACCAAGAGGGGAAGTTCATAGGTAAAACCAAGAGTGGTCCTATTGTCCAACACTCCAATGAGCCCCTATATCACTTTGTGAGTCATCCCTGTGGCAGGGATAACTGAGTAAGAGGTTGGGCTATTTTATATACTGGAGTAGGTAGGTAAGAACATAGATGGAACCCAGGTGATCCACTTGGGTATATTCTGATACATGTTTGGCACCACTGTGACTCAGACACACTTGGCAGCCATGTCTTAAAGAGCATACACTCTCTGGGAGTTCAGACCCTTTAGGGTGAAGGTTTGAGTCACCATCAGCTTAGCACAAACTCTCAGCCAAGCTGAGACAAAGGGAATTGAGCAGATAGCAGATGTGTGAGGATGAGTTGATATCCAGTGACAGGAGCTATATCTCATCCCACTAGCATCCCTCTGGGGTTCTCAGAGGAGAGGCCTGTAGGACATGGAGTCGCTGCTTGGAGGACCTATGTAGAGAAGTAGATCGGTGCAGAGGGGTCAACCGTAGTGGCCATTAGAGCACCACACTTCCCACATGCTGTTTCTGACAGTTGTCCAAGTGTAGCTGGGATGCTAAAGCAGGCCCATTTAGTACACCCACAATTTCTCTAGGTGACTTAAGCTCTGGTACTTGCCATCAGCCTTGCCAATACACTGAGAATCACACCTAGGTCTGAACCACTTCCCACCGACATTTGTCTTCCCTTCACCAGGTCACACCTGCATTATGATCTGTTCTCCCAGACTCCTCCAGCTCCCTCCCCCTCAGTTTCCCTTGCAGGACTTTCTTCCCATCCCAAAAATTCTCGAACATCTAATCCCACTTTGACATCTATTTCAGACAGAACAGCATAGAAGTTTGGGAACCCACCTGAAGACCACAGCTCTACAGTAAGTTCAGATATGAAACCCAGCTTGTATATCCCCATAGACAACCCCAAGAAATCTCCATTCAGAGGGAAGATGACCAGCTAGATTAGAGACAGCTGCTAGGTCCTGCTTCTGTGTTATTTTAACGGTATTGCTGTCAACTTTATTCCTTGTGTGATGGCTGAGTTATATGAATCCTGCCTTCCAAGAGTTAGCCCCTACCCAATTCTAATATTCCAAAACGCACCAAGTTGCCACCTCACAATTGCTTTGGGCCAGTTTTATTTTAGATTCTTCTGTTCTGGTTCTCGTGTCCCACCATAGGCCATTTCTTTCTGCTATTGACCCAGATGAACTCAGGGCTTTCCAGACACAGTTATACACTCCTGGCCCTGTCAATGCCTTCAGGAGGCTCATTACTGAGCATCCAAAATTTAAGCGGCTAGAGGAACCCAGACTGACCAGACAGGCCAGACTGTTGTAAGATGAGCGAGATGAAGGGATTAGTAACTGAAGTGGTAACTTCAGCTCAGGAATCCATGTTGGCATCATGGGCAATGATTGCTGCAAGAGCGTTTCGCCCTAATGCTATGAGTTCACAGTCCATTCCTTATGCTGAGGCCGTGTGCAGCAAGCCTCTGGTGCCAGGTGGCATGTGGCCCACGGGCAGGCTTCTCTCCATAGATACAGAGGGTTGGGTTCACCTGTAGTTCCATGCAGGCCGGGCCTGAGTACGTGACACTCCCAGGAAGAAAAAGACCCTCTTCCTGTTACCAGCCTGCACTTTCTACCCCCAGGCCTCAAAGATAATGTCATGCCCTGGATTGTGCTAAGAGGAATAAGATGATGGTAGGAAAAAAATGGGGAAGGAGGAGCAGCCTGGTTTGAACACCGTAGGAGGCCAGAATATACCACTTTAGCACAAAGGCAAATAGGAAAGATATAAGAGCTCTCTACCCTCCCCGTTGGTAAGTTTCTGTCCCGTTTTGTGGACAAGGTTTCTCTCCTCCCCTCTACCAGAAAGGACAAGGGCTGGTCAGAGATAGCTTTAGACCCTATCACTCTGGAAAGGGCACCAGAGCAATCTGCATAACCAACTTTTGCTAGTCTTTATCTACCATATGCTTGCCTTCCCACAGCTTGTCACCCCTATAGACTCAAGGTTCTTTTCCTTTGTCTTGTCACTTCCCTAAAGTTGTATTGCTTTGTTCCATGTTACATAAGCCTGAGTTCTAAGCCACCTCTTTAAGAATTACTTATTCTCTAGGCATCTCCCAAGTATGTGAAGTGTTAATAAACTTTGTTAAAAAGCATCTCCCTTCTCTGCTTTAATCAATTCTACACTGAAGTAGCACAAGTAGTGGTGGCTACTTAACTTTTAACATATTATTCATAACATTTTCAAGCAATACTTTTATTTTTACAAAGATAGCACATGCTGTTAAGTTATAAGCAGGATGCCACATGGATATGGGAAACTTCAATTTCACAGTGGCCTACGCATAGCCTTCCCAGTTCCTTTCAGGGAACTCTACCTCCCTCCTCCTTCCCATTATAAGTATTTAGTCTGAGAAGCCTAGGTGTTTAGTACTCCTAACTCCCCAGATTCATTCACTAGCAGGTTGGTTTTAACACAGTCATAGAAGAACCAACTCACTCTGATATCTACATCTTTGGTAATGCTCCCTCCACTGGGCTGGAACTGAGGATTCTTTGGGTGACAGAAATACCCAACGGCACTAGCTTAAGTGAAAAGGGAATTCATTGGCTCACAAACTGAAGAGTCTAAATGTAGTGTTGGCTCCATGTGAAGCTGCTTCAAGAGGCTTATCTTCGCTGAGAACCTTTTCTCTTCTCTGCCCTCCATGGTATCAGATTCATTCCCAGGCTCCACACAGGGCCCACTCACCCTCTGGAAGTTCCAGACTCTCCCCTCATGATGGCAAGTGTTCTAGACTTCAGTATCTTTCAAATATTTATTCTCAAGTCACTTCTGGAAGTAGTCACCACCAGAAATATCTTGGGTCTTAGTGGCCTGTCTAGATAGCACACCCATCCCTGAGCCAGTCACTGTGGTCCTGCGGTGTGGGTGGGGAATGGGACACCCTAATTAGCTAAAGTTGGTGAGACCTCTGGCTGAGCATGAACAAGGACAGAGGCAGATGGGGAATAGATATTCTCCCCCAAAGACACTCAGGGATATGTTTGGCTGAGAACATGGGAATAAATGTTGAGGAAACATCTGACAAATGTCTTCTGTATGACAACAGTTTAGATCACCAGGCCTTCTCAGTTAAATCACATCTGCTCACCAAGGAGTTCCAACTCAAAGACCCAGGTGCAGCTTTTACTTTAGGTATTACTCCTCAGGATCTGATTACAAAAAAAAAAAAAATCAAGGGAACTATAAAAATACTTAACAATTTGGTGTTAGTTGACTTACTCAAAAATAGAGTTTTGCCCTCTGATCTGAGATCACGCAGTGAAAGATCATACATAAGCAACAGCTTCATTAGCAGCTTAGAAAGCTGTAGGCTTCCTGAAGTACCTGAGGGTACACTCTTCCTTCTCACTGGCCATACCACAGAAGCTACCCTATTAACAGATTCTGCAATGCATCCAGGCAAAAAGTCATTATTCCACTGCATTTCTGATGAGTTTCCCAGTCATCTGGCCACTTGACCTGTCTCACACAAGACTTGCTGAGTTGATGTCTATACAACACACAGAAGTTAGGCATACAGGAAATAAGATTCCCTAATGCTCAGTGCCGCTGGGATCAGGAAACCATTTCAGCAGCTGATTACCTTCACCCCATTGGATCTAGAGCTAACAATGAGGATCCAAACTCTGCCTGAGATGTTAGTGGGTTTTTAAACCCTGTTTTAGGGCCCTGAGATCTGCACCCAAGTTCTAGGCTTCTTAGGTAGAACTCTGCTGGCCAGAGGGGAGCACCACTCATACCTGCAGTGAGGAATGCAGTTGACAGGCAGCATCCCCGCCAGGGCACATCCTCTGACCTAAGGCAAGCTCATTTCTGCCAGACAGGAAACTTCACTCTCAAGCAACTTTGAGTCAGACTCATTGTTACACAAGAGTTTTGAGCAGGCATTCACCGCAGTCCGAGGCCTTCTACCCTACCTTACCTTCCTCCCCTACTTTGTAAGATGAAAGCTCCCCTGTGGCTTTTCTCTTAGACATCTGTTCTGGTATATTCAGACACGTCCAATCCTGTCTTAGCTTTTGCTTTTCATGTGACCCCGCCCAAGCCCAAAACTCACCAGGTTCTCCCCCAACCCTGGCTCAAGGTCCTAGAACCCAGCAAGACCTTTCTACTTCCCCTAAACCTCCATGGTTAGGAACCTGCCTCTAGTAGAGCTTGGTGCAATACTCAACTCTCACACCAAGGCTGTGCCTTACACCAAATGCATCCCAAGCAGACCGAGCCCAGGAGCCCGCACCTTCACGTGAGTAGGATTCATCCAGATTATGGGAGGCAAGATTAGTCGGTTTGAGATGTGAGGTCAAAGTGATGAAGAAACCAGCAATTGCATCTCATGCCCTGCTCTAAAACCTGTAGATCTGTGTCCACAAAAAAGGGTCCCTGGTTGTCAAATACAGAACAAGACTGAATACACAGGTTGTTGGCAGCAGCAGTAACTCAGGCAGAAATGAAAAAACACAAAACAGGAGTAGGACAGAGTCAAGGACTCTTCCCCCATGCTCCTATCAACAATCTCCCCCTTGCCCATAGCGGGTGCCAGGAGAGTTGTACTGAGTCAGACCCTGTCGTTCACCTGGAAAGGGAAGAACTTCCTGGCCACCAGGTGGAATCGTGTCCCACCCACCCAACATGGTGGTAATGATGCCTAAGATTCTCTAACCTGCTTCAGAGGAAAAGCTGCCTTGTCTCATACAGCACTGTCACAAGTTTTATACACAATGTGGCTGTGCCTTCAAAACAGTTGACTTTTTTCACAAAAGCTGATCTTTTTCTAGGACCCTGGAGAAAACTACAACATTTAGTCTAGGGTATTTGTCTACTATCATGGCATAGACAGTGCTCTGCCCAGACCCATTTAGCTTCTGGCAAGTGTTTTGTTTTGTTTGTTTGTTTAAAAAAAAAAAAAATATAGCTTCTGCCTTTAATTCTTCATATTCATTTGTTAACATGGTTAACTTTTGAGGCACCAGACCTGGGACTGATACCTTTGGAGAGGGCAAGCACATGGTATTCAAAAATAGAAGAGCCATGTTAATTTTATTTCCATTGTACTAACAGATCCCCTGCATGGTATGGTTCCCACTACCTGGGCAGAACCAAGACAGCAGTGATTCTTTGGTCAACACCAGGAATGCCATATACCTTAGAAAGTCTACTCAATTGCTAGCACATGGATATCAAAGTAGAACAAGGTACTCTGGGCATTTGAGACAAAAGTCACTTGTAACCAACTACAGTAGCAACACTAAGCTAGAAGGCAATGAAGAAAATGACCTAAGCCAAACAGACCAAGAATAAGACCACAAGCTGTTAACATGTAAGACTCAAAATTGCTCCAGTGAGCCCTTCTTTTGGAATCTAGGGAATTAATCAGAACCAGTGACAGCTGAGATCTTTAATATTAAGATTAGTGCCCCTGCCAGAAGGCAGCTAGGCATGCACAGTGTACCACAGGAAGAAGTTTCTGTAACAGTCTATCTACCTCACCCCCACGGTGACCCAGCTGAGCCTGCAGGCTGAATCTCTCTGGCAGTGGCTGATCTGGCCATGGGCTCTTGGAAATTATCAGGCAAAACCTTGGAGAATCTTCCATAAGATGCTGAATTGGATCTAGGAAAGAGCAAGCAATGCTACAAGGCTACCTTGAAAGAACTGTTATTGGGGATAAAGCCCAAAGGCAAGCCTGCAAGCCATGAGGGGTCACGTTCTGAGGACAGGCATGTAGTATAGCTATTACTTAAAAATGGAGGCAGTAAGTGCCCTACTGGCCACCTATTCTTTGTTCTTTTCTTCCTCTAACCACAAGTCATTAGGGAACCACGTTGTGGTCACACCATATCCCCTGGAGTCCTTTTTTACTACTCTGTATCCCCCTTCACTCCTGGCCTCCAAGTGTCTACAAAGGCCACCTTCATTTCTGCTTTTGGAGGACCGCTCTTGGATCCTTGGACCTGTTTTGCCCACACTCAAGGATCCAGAAGTGCCTGAGTTTACACACACCCACCCTCCAAGCCAGGGCTGCCATTAACAAGTGACTGTCAGATACAGAAGTATGCTCACAACTGAGGTGTAACTCAGCCTACTGTTCCTCCTGTGGGATCCAGGGACCCAGGAAGCCCACACAGCACAGGATTTTGCCCCAGATCAACCTTGCTTGGCTTATTGCCAGCCTTTGTCCTGCCTCCCCCATGCCCCTACTGGTTTCTCCTGGGAAAACTTTGGTTACACCCACAGAAGTCTCATGGTCTCTTTCTGTGGAGCGCAACCTAAAACTACCATGTTACTTGGTCTCACTTGACGTTTGTGACAACTCGTGGCACTTCCAGTTTTGCGGATCCACTTCATTTCATAGCATTTGACAGGAACAGACTGGGGGGGTTTTCCCCTTTGAGCTCTGGGCTTCTGAAGACCCTCCAATCAGAGGCTGCTAGCGCTCTGCCAACCCCTCCTGAGGCCCTCATCTTTGGGCCTACTAGCACCTAGTGATGTGAATGCCAACAGCCAGTGCCTGTGTCCTTCTTGGAGGCTGCCCCAAGACAGAAAAGGGCCTGGGAATTTATATCCCCACAGTGGCTGGCTTTAGCCAGTGTCAGATGGGGTGGGAAAATGAATACTTCTGCTCCATGCCTCCTGATTAAAACAGCTGAAGTATGAGCTATCCTGTCTCCTGGGGTCCTCTGCATAATGAGCTGTGTTTACCATCCACAGGACTCCGCTTGATATCACACCCTTGATTTGCCCCCTTTTTCCACGGTACTTCTCCATCACCCCATGGAGTTTTACTTGCTTGAGTCCTAGTAAATCAAGTTATCAAGGTCTATTTCTAGATACCACAAAGACCTACTCCAAAATTCCTGACCGGTCCCCTGACCCAGCTAGTTTTTTCTCTCTTTTAAATATACAGCACACTGACCACAGGCTTGTGTACCAGGTTCATTCCATCCAAGCAGAGGATGCTGTCAACCATCTGGTCAACTTGCATCTAAAACACCCATATCCTATTACCTGCTGCCTATTTTGTCCACAAGCATGTGGCCCTAGAATGTATGAGCCACTTTTTCTGAAATCTGACAAAGTTGTGAAGATACCAGAAGCATCCTGAAGTTGCTAGGTCAGTCTACCAAGCTGCATCCTCTGCCCAGAATGAATGGGGACACTACCTGCATGCTATAGACAAACCTGAGCCCAATGCTATGGGATCCACGTGCCCCAGGCTTAGCAAACCATGCAATGCCCATCCCGTGATTTTCTGAAGAACCACTTAGTGAAGGAGGTGAAACACCTGAAGATGGGTAATCTCCTGACAGATGGCGCACACAAATGGGCCCCAGACAAGCCAGAAGATACTTTTCCAAAAAGCCCAGCCTCAAAAGTATGAGTGCAGCCACCTGAGCTGAGCTGCTTTCAATATCAGCTTTCCCCATCTCGGGCTATTATCTAGAGACCTAGTTGTAAGGGGGGCCTTGCTGAAATAACAGGAAGATATCTAATTTTCTAATAACAGCTAAAGATCAATCTTGAGCTCTCCCTTCTGTTTCCCAAACTGGCAGGCACCCTGCAGGGTTCTGTTGACACAAGCATCTAAGAACACAGAGGCGGGAAGGAAATATAAGTCTTTCTCTTTGCATTCACCAGTTCACAGCCTTTAGAATCTGTTTCTGTAGCCTCAAGGTGTTGGGACAGCAGGGGGACAGTCTGCTGGCCTTAGTTTCCTGCCCAAAAATCATACCTCAGGGGCAGAATCCCACACCCTGTGATAAGCCTGACCACATCTCAGAGATAACCAAGTCTGCAGGAACAGAAAAAGACAACCTGTCTCACAGCTGCCTAATTACACAATTACTATTTTTTCCCTTCTTTGTCCCCATAAGAGCGGCAAGCCACTTGTCCTGGCTGCTGGTACCCCTTTCTTTGGCCGTGTCTCTCCCCTTCCTTCCCTCTGTCCTTATTAAAAGTTTTTTATCCTTTAGATCTTAACCTCTGCATGAGAAATCTTTCTCCACCTGCACCATGAGCACCTACTGAGTTTTCCACCCTAACACTAGTGGTTTTGTGCCTCACTAATTAGGGATGTTCCAGGTGCTTTCAAATAAACCCTTAAGTTCGGTATATCAAGTTGTACTCCAAGTTGAGGAAACTTCCAGTGTTTTGTCCCCAGAAGCTAGGATACAATAGCCAGTAACCAAGAGGGTGTTGGGCCTGCTCGGGTGGGAACTCAGAAAATATGCATGGAACATAATGGGGTAGGTGAACTCAGGTAAGGACCACATGGACTGTGAAACAATAGCCACAGGAGTCTGGAGAGGCCGGAGCTTGTAAAAATAGCTCCAACCGCAAACGGTGGTGGTGGTGGTGCTCCAGAAAGGACTCACCCTCCCCAAACCTTCATCCAAATCCTCTATAAAGCCAGCCACTCTCCCCTTTTTCAGGGGGGATGCTCTTTTCAGCCTCTACCCACCTTCACCCCAGGTGCCCAAAAATAAACAGCATTTTGCTATGTCTCAGGCTTGATGTCTTCTTCCCAAGCTCCGACCTAGCAGAGGTAGATGCAATATGGCTCCTGTCACCACCACACACTGACCCAAGTGGAGATGATGTGCTTTCTGTGCCACAACTTTAGCCCCAGCAGGATTAGAGCTTCTGATCCCTCAAAGAGGAACACAGCCTTCAGGAGATACAGAATGGAACCTAGAGCTACAAGTGGTCACTTAGGCATTTCATGCCAGTAGACCGGCAGGCAGAGAGAGGAGTTACTGTACTGGCAGGAGGCAAGTGATCCTGGATGTCATGAGGAAGTAGGTTTCTTCTACAAAAGTTAAAGAATACACCTGGGTTTGTAGGGTTTGCTGGGTGCCTCTTAGTGCCAGCATGGGTGGTGACAAGAACAGTTATTACAGTAACCATGGCCTGATAAGGGCAAGATAAGCAGCTGCTCAGACCTCTCATTGACGAGGCCGAGTAAACTCTCTGGATCGGCTGAAGCACTGGCTGAGGGTGGAGAGCAATCTATAATGTGTGGTTAGAAACGGGAGATGGTGAACATCCATTGCAGGACTAGCTGCAGCTATGGGGAGAGTAGCTTGTCACTCGTATTGCAGTTACTTTGTAAAAGGTGGCTCAAGATGGTGACAAGATAAAGTGAACTCAAGGTACAAGTGGCCCACGTGAATAAGAGGTAAACTAAGCACTCAACTCCTCTTGCATGTTTGCTCAGGTCACCCAGGGGCCACCTGCAGACACTTCCACATGCCAGTGGGAAGACCATGAGCAGGCTGGATCTGCAGGCACAGGGGAAGCTGCTGTCTACAGGTGGAGTTTATTCAGGAAAGCCGCAACCCTGATCAAAGGGATTCAGCCAATTGCTGAGGATGATCTGTTACTAAAAGCCAACTGTTTGGGACTTTAACTACATCTGCAAAATATCTCCAAATTGCTGTGTTTGAATAACTGGGTACTGTAGCCTGCATGTATCAAAAGCCATCACACCTGGTAAGTAGGTTGGTGTAGTATTTTTATTTTTAAGGGAAAAATATTACATCAAGTGTGTTGAGTAGATTTGCAGAGGAATCTCCTTTGGGTATGAGAGGCTTTTGTGAAAAGTAACATTCATTAGTTGAAGAGGCCTAGCTGTCCAACATCTAGAAACACTGCGTTACCAGGCTGTTGACTGATCTTAAGAACGTACTATTTGAGCTTGATATAACAGGGGGAAAAAAAAGTTGGTTGTTTTTTTTTTTAAAAACACACAACTTAAAGCTTTCATATTATCCCTTAAATATGAAGCTATCAATAATGTGCACATGACTGATCTGGAACTTTTCATGTTCAGTTGCTTTTTCAGTTGTCAAGTTGGTGTGTTTTATCTACCACTGATCCAAGTTAGTTGTACAAAGGACTCTTGTGGGACTGCATTGTGTAGTGCGGGCTAAGGAGCTAGAGCAGTTAGACATCCACTGAGGGCAGCAGGGTGGAGTCTATGGAGTCACTCTGGTTCAGTGGTTTTCATGCTTGTGAGTTGGCTGAAGCTCTCCCAGCAGAAAGTGGCCACGATTGGTGATGGCTATCATGAGGCTTCCCATTCCCGAATGAGCCATAGCATAGTATTGCCAGGAAGTGGAGAGGCAGTGGCTAGCTGTTCCTCAGCAGAAAGTTCTATAGCCCAGCAGGGCTCTCCCTGTATGTCAGGTTCTTGGTAGAGATCACCGAGCCCTAGTGCATAAGGGGTATGAATTTGCTTCATGTTAAGCCACTTCATGGTAACTTGTTAACAAACTTGTGTTTTTGGTAGAGGGTACCAAGTCTAACAGTACTTTGAGTTGCAGCTAAACCATAGTTAAACACAAATTTATCTTATAATTCTAGAGGTCAGATCTGGAGTGAGTCTACCTGGGCTAAAATGGAGGTGTTAGCAAGACTGCATTCTTAAGGTTCTAGGAGGTTCAATCCAGCCTAACTTCTCCAGCTATTATAAGTTGCCTGTATTCCCTAGCTCGTGCCCCCCCCCCTTCCATCTTCCAAGTGGTCAGGGGCCTGAAGGGACAGGATTTAAAGGTCAGGAAAAAGGAAGCCCAGAAAGAGGCATGTGGACCTACTGAAGGGATTAGGCACAAAATCTGCTTGTGTCTCAATGGGAACATCCGGGAGTATCTACTGCAGAAGCAGCACTGAGTGATCAGGGATCCTGTACAACACTACCTTGAGCAAAGGGACAGCTAAGGAGGTGAGACAGTGGACATGTGTCCACTGGTCCTACTATATACACATCAACCAGAAGCTACTGGTCTTGTAGATGTCTTCAGGAAGGCATTAGTGCATCCTAACATTCCAGCTTAGTAATAGTGCATGGTTCTGTGGCTCTGTCCTCCAGAATACCATCTGCAAGTTGAGCCAGTGGCTGTATCACATTCCTAGTCCCATACTTTGTGTATTAGTGACAAAGTGGTACAAATCACTTTAACTCATTTCACTATCCATTCCCAATGACCCACTTGGGATTGTGCTCAAGTGATTAGATGTCTTCTTTGAAGTATTTAAGGGAGCTTCCAGAAGCCACAGTCAGAATTCCAACAAACCTAGAGTCTGGGCACTTTTTTTTTGGCCATATTGGACTCAAGCCAGGAGTCCAGCAGGGACAATTTGGGTCACTGAAGCAGACAGTGGTTAGCCCTGCCGTCACAGGCTTGGGTTACTTCTGGTGGCAGGGCTTAGTATGTCTAGAACTCAAGGGATTTATGTGGGGGAGGTCTTTGTGCTCAGGGTGAATCAGAACTGCAGCAACTATGGCCTGACCAGGGCAAGTTAACCAGGGGCTCAGACTTTGCAGGGATGAAGGTGTGAGTTACTCCACTGGGCAAGAAATCTAGACCAGCAGAAATGCTAGCCAAGGACAAGGGCAATCTATGAGCGATAGAGAAATAACCAATCTCAGTTACTCCCATGGGCCCCAACGAGCAGAATCACAGAATATAACTTGCAACCAAACATATCATTTTAAGTCATTTTAGGGATTGTGGCTGGCAGACACATCAGTACGTGAGTTCACTCAAAACATGGATGATCAATTCTGATGTTTCATCCCAAATCCCCTCAACCCCAAGGTTCACCTACAGCTGCAGTATAGTTCCAGCATGTATCACCAAGCTTCCTACTTCAGACGCCCATTCCTGCTTCTCTACCCAGGGGCTTTCTCCAGCACCATGAGAGTTCTCAGCCTGCTTACTCGACAGCCTTCTTACAAAGATAACCAGTGAGCAACAGGAGATAGCTGTTGAGTGATTAATGCTTTAGCTTCCCCATTCCTCAGTGGAACAATTCCAAAGCATGTTTACCATTTCTCAGCCCCCAGTGGGATTGTACCCTAGTTGCCCATAGCAGTTTCATTAAAATGCCCTTTTATTGGCTCTGTTCAGTTCACTGTCTCACCTTCCCAACTCCTTCACTTACATTTCCTGCGATCATCTCCCAAATAAACCCCTGAAGCCCTCATCTCAAGATCTACTTCATGGAAAAGCCAAAACTAAGATAATTCAAAATTGTAATACAGAAGTCTTGTAATTATTCATAAATTGCTATTGATTTGTTGGGCAGGTATGGAAGTGAACTGGAAATATTACTAGTTGTACAAACTGAAGGTGGGCAAACTGGGAGAAGCACAGATGAAGTTGCAGAACTGGATTAGTCAGTCCTATCCATTGACTGTTGCTTTAGACAACTCGTTTAGCAATTCATTTGAAGAATGACATGCTGAATTCCCTCCTCAAAGTCACACTTGCAACAAGCATAGGAAAGCTTTGTAAGCCTCTTAAACATTTTAGGAGCTAAACACTAAACATTGAGATTAACAATGAAATACACTATAGCTTTCATAGCCATGATGAATTAGATTAGTACATATAGACTAATAGCTCTGTGTTGGTGCCTAACGACCTTGTCACGTAAGCAAGACTTGAACCACCGGTGATCCTAGTCTTGGCAGAACACCCTTGTGAATCTCCCAGAACACAAGAGCATTAAGAGGCTTATGAGCTACTACAGGCCATTTCTCACTTGCTTCCTTATCTATTAAGGAGGCTGCCATGAGACAATCTTTCATTGCCTCTGGGGATCGAATGAAGTATGAACTGTATCCATGAAAAATCAGGTTTTATTAAGTAGACAACTCAACTGGCTCTGAGAACAGATGACCTCAGAATACCAGGCTCACATCTGTCTCATAGGCAGTCAAGCTTGCACCAAGAAGAACAATGTTAAGAGCCAGCATCACTAGCCTAGGTCCTACAGGAGCCATGTGTAGAAAGACAAGTGGGATGAACTTTGACTCCTATGGTGTAGGCCCAGATGGAGCCAGTGCAGGTGCATATCTTGGCAGCAGTAAAACACACTCAAGGGAGGACTTTGGTTAAAGTGAAAGGTTCCTTGTTATTCAGCCACTGAACATGGCTTACTGCTCAAAGAGCAACAGTGCTAAGTAGACCTCTTCTGCTGTTGAGGGCAACATACAATTAGATGTGCTACTTCAGTTTGCCAAGTAACCCAAAAGTTTTGATTCAACCTGGGAAAAAGCCTTGCAGCAGGTCCAGCTTAGTTTGCCTGCGCATTCTGAGTGATTCAACTCCTATTCAGAGAGTTACCTTCCCTAATAAGGGCAGGCTTGAGTAAGTCCTGGAGACCTAGTGTACGGTGTTGGCACCTGTAGGTAATGTATTATATACTTGAAGTCAGAGTAAACCAAGTGCTCTTATTACAGAAGTAACTATGGTATGATGCATATATTAACTTGATTGTGGTAAACATTTCACAGTATATATCAAAACACGTTGTATACCTTAAATAGTTTGCCAAGTACAATTCAATAAAACTGAAAGAAGGGCAGGCTCACATGTCAGGTATTTCACAATAGATTTGGGGATTCTTCTGCCAACCATATTTATAGGGAGAAATTATACAAATAGGTATGATAAGTAGGCCATTTTTCCCCCCAAGAACCTTGTCAAGAGGAGTAAAGACTGGCTCTTGGTTCCAGTATCATATCCAAGTACATTCAGTGTCTAGTTAAAGAGTGAAGAATAGCAAAGACAGTGTCCTGAAGCACAGGTGAACATAGAGTGTATAGGGCAAAACAAGAGTTTAAGCTGTGTATAAGAATTTCCCATTGCTGTACTTAGGAGTATCCTGGCTTAGTCTTGTATTACTAGTATTTCTGTGCCTGTCAGCAAAAATAGTGGTCATCTGTGGCTTCATGGAGACATTTGGTCATATAGCCAGAGTTCACCTTAGTTTTCAGTGTTCTTTGGGAACTCCCCTTGTTTATGGATGTCAAGGCCATTTAGCCTCACAGTGTTGATGTGGCATTTGAGGTACTGGGAAGGAAGCCTGAGGTATTCCCTAGCATCTGTGAGGGATCTCTAAGGTGACCTTGTTGACCCTGTTCTTTCAAGCTTTTGACACCTTTCATGTTGGGACTGCTTGACAGATTTCTTCTATTGAAATACCTGAGTGGGCTCCTTTTATCGTCTCTGGATCCCCTCTGACATGCAGTCATGAAACCCACTGTCAGGGAGCACCATTGCCCACGGTGATGGTGAAGAATAGCATCCACCCGAAGTGAAGAACATTTGCCTTGAGGGTACAGGGAACTTGCCGCTTACAGACTGAAGGATTTGAAAGGGCTCTCCCTTCCTTGACTCTGGCCACAGAAGAGGCATTTGGGAAGCGAAGTCCCCTTCTTGTTCTCATTAATCCACTCCAGTCTGGCATTCCCCTTCTGTGGGATAGCAGGATGCCTCCAAGATCATGGAGGTGGCCATTCCTGCAGCTGTTCCCTGAACTAGGCCCTGCTGCACTTCTGCTGTCTGAAACTAGTAGAAACCAACTACAATATGGTAGAAAGAGCTAGTAGTGATGCCCATCTTCATCCCGTAGGCCTGTCCCCAAAGACATCTTACTATGCTACGAGAGCCTCAAGAGTGAGCTCAATGAGTTCACAGTAGATAGTGCAGCCCTGTTCCCTGGAGGTTAGAGTTCAGGATCCATCTACACTGGGAAGACAGGTCCACTGTACAGAACACTAGCATATGAGGTGCCCCATACGACCTGGGAGATAGTCTGCCAGCAAGCAGCAGGAACTAAGCAACCATGCCAGACCCCAGTTAGCAACAGACTATTCCAACCTTGGCAGTGCCTGGTTGGGTTCTAGGGCAACCTGATACTGCCTTAGGAAGGGCATATTGGAAGAGGTTCCCCACATTTATGAAAGAAGCCTTTCCTTTTCAAGAGGAACCTGTCTCAGGAGCACCACTGGGACATTTCTACTATATAGCAACACTTCCACAGTGCTAGCTGAAAGCAGACAAGTCACAACATGGCCTGCTGGGTCTACTGTTTGCTTAGAGCAGAGTTCCTGGTGTGGAACTCAGTGTTTAGCAGGGATGTCTAGGCAAGACATAGCCCAGAGGGGCAGTAATAGAGAGACTCTGCATTGGCCTCAGTGTCGCAACCAGGTTTGAAATACTGACCTATTTTATCAGACAAGATGCTTCAGGATGAATTGCCAGCAGAAAAACGTATGAAGCAGATTCAGACAAGATCCAAGAAAGGAAAGTAGGACAAAGGATTGGAGGGAGGAAAGATCTAAGGTCTAGAGGTCAGAGGCCTAAAGATGTGTTTTGGGCATAAGGACATTATCTAGAAGGACAAGAGTTAGGTCCAGGTAGAACACCAATTTGTGTATACGATGATACCAAGTCTTTCCAGGTAAGTTTTGCAATGGGGCTATTAGTTATGGAAGGCAGAAAGTTGTAGCTCAGTCAGGTGCAGGCAACCTAAGGCAGTATTTTTCAAGCAGGGACAATTTTTCCCCCCAGAGCACATTGGGTGATGTCTGCAGACATTTTGGGTTGTCAGCAGGGAAAGTGGGTGCTACTGGCATCTAGTGGGTAGAGGCGAGGGGATGCTGCTCAATGCTCCAACACACAGTATGGTCCCCACAAATAACTATCCAGCCTTAAGTGTCAACATCCAACCTCATTTCAGGTTGAGAAACTGAGTTGTTGGACGGGTCATCCAAATGAGTATTACAGGAGCCCAAGATGACGGTAGGACCTCGGGGAAGAGGATTCATTTAGTTGCCTAGGTCTTCATTTCGTCTCCAGGCTACTTTATCATGTTGGCCAATAGTAAAAAAGCTCTTAATAGCAAGAGCTTCAATAAGAAAGCTTCATGTCTGAAAACACTAGGTTGAAAAATAAGCTTCAGAACCACAGTTGCTTAGCCTAACAAGCTACTGAGACCCTTTCCCAGCTCTGTAACAAGCAACTCCCCTGCAGAGTTTCAGGGGCAATGTTTAGGTTTATTGGTGACTTGAGCAATCTTGACAGTTGAAGGGTAACTCGTCAGAAGCTGGAGATCCTAAAGGCACATTGGAAGGGAAATAGAAACTGGACTAAGTATAAGATATGGCTAGACATTTCCATAATTGGTATTGGCCAAGCTTGACAGACAAATCCTGGTCTAGCTGGTTGCCTCCCAAATTCTAGGGGAACTCTGGGGTCACATTAGACTAAACTATAATGTCATACTTAACTCCTGGGATGGCTATGAAGTTGCAAGTTCATTGAAAATAAAAGGTAGTCTTAGATATTCTGCCAGACACAAGTTACATGCACCTGCTCAGATTCTCAACTTCACCTCTTGGGCACTCTGGCCACTTGCTCAGACACATTGGCACCATATTCCTTCTACAGGCCTGCAAGGTTTCACAACCCAAGACCTCCCAATCCTATGAACAGTCTCCACTTCCTACCACTCTGGGAGGAAGTTACCATGCCACTGCTACTGGGATCTGATTTCCTTAGCAGCAGGTAAAGGGTTTCATAGGATTAGTTGAACACACATCTGTTACCACTGAAGAATGCACCAGGGCAAGCAACCTACAGGAGGAGTTCTATGGCCCTCAGTGCATTGAGACCGAGTCACATTCAGATTCCTGAATTTGAGAGAGAATTATGAAACACTGAGAAAGGAAATTGCAAAGGATGTAAATAGATGGAAAGCCCTACCATGCTCTTGGATAGGCAGAGTCAACATAGTAAAAATGGCTTTGCTACCTAAATTAATTTACAGAATCAATGCAATCCCTATCAAAATATCAACATCATTTTTTGCCAATCTAGAATAATTCTACGCTTCCTGTGGAACCAGAGAAACCCTGTCTAGCCAATGCAATCTTAAGCAAAAAGAACAAATTGGGAGGCATCTGTCTACCAGACTTCAAACTATACTACAAGGCTATAGTAACCAAAACTGCATGGTATTGGCACAAGAACAGAGACTTAGACCAATGGAACAGGACTGAGAACCCAAATATAAAACCAACCTCATGCAGTCACCTGATCTTTGACAAATTCCAGAAAAACGTACACTGGGGAAAAGAATCCCTATTCAACAAATGGTGCTGGGAAAATTGGATGGCCATATGTAGAAGACTGAAACTGGACCCACACCTCTCACCTCTCACAAAAATCAATTCACAATGGATAACAGATCTTAAACCTAAGACATGAAACCATAAGAATTCTCAAAGAAAACATTGGAAAAACTCTTATGGACATTGGCCTAGGCAAAGAATTTATGAAGACGACCCCCAAAGCAATCACAGCAGCAACAAAAATAAATACATGGGACCTGATCAAATTAAAAAGCTTCTGCACAGCCAAGGAAACTATCACTAGAGGGAACAGACAACCTACAGAATGGGAGGAAATATTTGCATGCTACACCTCTGATAAAGGGCTGATAACCAGAATCTATACAGAACTTAGGAAAATCAACAAGAAAAAAAATCAAACCCTATTAAAAAATGGGCAAAGGACATGAACAAAAACTTTTCCAAAGACGACAGAATGATGGCCAGCAAACATAAAAAAAAGTGCTCAACTTCTCTAATCATCAGGGAAATACAAATCAAAACCACAATGAGATATTATTTAACTCCAGTGATATTGGCTCATATCAAAAAATCCCCAAACAAATGTTGGCGGGGATGTGGACAGATAGGAACACTCCACTCATACACTGCTGGTGGGACTGCAAATTAGTACAACCTCTATGGAAAAGAATATGGAGATACCTCAAAGAATTACAAGTAGAATTACCATTTGACCCAGCAATCCCACTACTGGGTATTTATCCAAAAGAAAAAAAGACATTTTATAATAAAGACATCTGCTCTCGAATGTTCATGGCAGCACAATTCACAATTGCAAAGTTGTGGAAACAACCCAGGTGCCCATCAATACACGAGTGGATCAATAAAATGTGGTATATGTATACCATGGAGTATTACTCAGCAATAAGGAACAACAGTGAATTAACACATCTGGTATTATCCTGGCTGGAGCTAGAACCCATTCTTTGAAGCGAAGTGTCACAGGATTGGAAAAACAAGCACCACTGGTAACTCACCATCAAACTGGTACTAACTGATGAACACTTACATCACACAGGGCAATAACATTCATCAGAGGGCGGGCGGGCGGGAGGGGGGTGGAAGGGATGGGAAAAACTCTCACTGAATGGATGTGGGGAGCACAGTTTGGGAGATGACCACGATTGTGGCTCTGACACGGGCAGAACAGGGGCAATGTGTATGGCCAAAGTGTTGTACCCCCATGATATTCTGAAATTTAAAAAATTTAAAAAAAAAAAAATTCCTGAATTTGAAATAGAGAATGCAGGTGCCCTGAGGCATCTAGTGCCATAAGTAACATCTTAAAGGCAGTGGGTAGTTTTAGAGTTTTCTTCATGAAAAGCTGGGCACCCTACAATGGGTTCATTCTGAGAAAACTGTCCGTGCCATGGTTTCTAGAGCATCTAGTAAGCTTACTGATCCTTAAGTACAGGGGAAAAGCATATCGGTAGTTCCAGGCTGAAGTATAAGTTGTCCTATTCCTTGGACTATATTACCTAACAGGTCTCATGGTGCTGGAGGTTCTTGCAATGCATAAAGATACTGTAGAAGTTTCTGGAAAACAATGGATTCTAGAGCAAAGCACCTTCTATGGCAGAGAACTGTTCTCCATTTAAGAAACAGATCATGACAAAACTATCGGACCCTGGTAGAGACCGAGTCTTGAATGTGAGACACCAGATAATATCTGAACCGAAGCTATCCCCCATCATGAACTAGATTTTTACCAGACCTAAGTCATAAGATGAGGTGGTACAGTTAACTCATTTTCTACCCTCCTAGGCTTGTTCTTGCACTGTATCCTCAGTTAACAGCACTACCATATACAGGAGCATCCATACCAGAAACCTGGAAGCTAGTCATGATTACTATCCTAACTCTTATGACAACTATTCCAATCCCCAAAGTCATAGTTTTTCTGCTTGAAGTGTTGCTATAATGTTGGATATGTGTGTCCATGATATTTCCTTGCCTAAAGCTACCCAACCTCCTCCCTTACCTGTTAAGTGCAAACATTCATGTCTTGCAAGAATCTGCTCCCCCTCTCCAGATTGGCACTGGAAAAACTAAACCGCAGCTCACCATAAGCTTTGTTCTGTATACATGGAAGGTACTTTTTCTGGACCTTTTCATTTCACATGGAGAAACACTGAGACTTCCCTTTATGGCTCTCCTTCCCTCACCCTATTTTCCCACTGACTTCAGTGCCTGTTAGTATTAACCAGATATTCTATTATCACCACGCTGTGTTTACACAAGTAAAATTCTGTCTTTTGATGTTCCCAGAAGCAGGGGTTCTAGTGCCAGGATCTCTAGAGGTCTAGCTGGGGAATCAGATCAGCTGGGCAGACAAGGGTTCTCAGAGGCAATTTGTCTCTATAGCCACTTATTTACATTAATATACACAGGAATAATGGGAATTCAAGAACTATTGTGCATAAGATCTGAATTTACATTGGTATCAGGAGACCCAAAGCATTATGGCCACGTGTTAAGATGCAAACATCTAGAGGTCAGGTAATAAGTGGAATTCTGGTTGATATTTGGCTGACAACTGGTCCACTAGGTCTGAGGATCCACCCATAAGTTATTTCCCTTAAGTATATAATTGAGATTAACATGCTCATCATTTGAAACATCCACAGTGGGTCCTTGGCATGTGAAGAGCTATCACAGTGTGCAAGGCCAACTGGAAGCTTCTGAAACTGTCCCTACCCGAGCCAAACATAATCAGAAGTGTCACTTCCTTCTGGGGGACAGCCAAGATTAGTGCCATGCTTAACTATCCACCAAGTATTTGGTCTGGTCCCCAATGGATAAGCTCTCAAAGCAGTACACCTGGGTCATCTGCTTTGTAAGGATAAAGAGCCCAAGGTGAGAATGTACACAGACACATAGGCAGTACTCAGTGACCTAGTTGTCAGCAGCCTAAAGAAAAGACTAAGATCAGGGACAAGATCTGGGTAGGGGGATGTGGGTAGGTGTAGTAAGGGTGGGTACGAAGTGGAGCTTTTTGTATTACACCTTGACACCAATGAGGATCAGCTCATCGTGGAGAGGTACTGAATAGCTTCCCCTGGCCTAGCTGAGACTGTACTACAGAGCCATGCAAGTCTGAGGCTCTTCCTACCTATTCTTCCCCTCCCCCTTGGCCCCTCCTTCCACAAGTGTTACACCGACAGCAAGGCCTGAAGACTTTGCCTGCCTGCTCCTGTTCCATCTCCTTTTTCCTTCCACAGGCATTTACCCCCATTGAGTCTCTTGCGTTTTACAGAAGGACCCAGACTGACACAGTTCTTCCACTCCTGCCAGTACTGATTGCATTTGAATGCATGCCCTTGACCTACATTCAGCTCACCCCTAACCACAGACCATGAGAAGCAGAATGGAATCCAAGGGAGACTTCTACATTCCTTAGAGGACCCCTGTGCAATTGTGGTCAAGATCAGAATTGATGTTCAACTAAGTTAGCCAAAATTCCCTAGGTCCTCTTGGTAAAGGGTTGCCTTGTGTTCAAGACGGGCTAAACAATCTAGCCACAACCCACAGTCAAATTCACATAGTGTTTCTTGAAATTTATCCATGGAGTTTTAGAGCTCTGCTAAGCCTATCCTAGGAGGTCCATTTTGAACTTCAACTTGCCACTTTCCAGGAAAGCAGGAAGAGTCTTCCAACTATCTTGGGTATCTTGCCATTCTAACCTCTCCTGCCCCAGACTTGGCCACACAGAGGTATTTGCTAGAAGTATTTCATTTCTGCCTTCAATGTTACCCAGCCAATCTGACATTCCCTGTGAAGGGACCAGAGTCTCCAAGACCTTAAAGAAGGTCTTTCCTTCAAACAATCCCTAGTCTAGACTATTGTTACAAGCTTATTTCTGTCAGATGAGTTAAGAACTAAATATAGCATGGGAAAGGGGGCTGTGAACACTATCTCCAGTTCTCAGTATGGCAACTGGGAGTGTTCTATGCCCTAGAACCTTCCGATTAGAAGAAACTCCAATAACAGAGCCCATTCTTTGAAGAGATCATAGTTAGACATTTGTCAATCCTGGGAAGTCAGAACCATTGTGTGCCAAACCAGCATATCTGGGAGATGCTTATTCACGGTTTTATGAGAGCAGAGATACTGACAGACCCCATTGCCCCACTTTCACATGCAGTACCACTTTCCTGGCTGAGTTCTAGGTATGTCTTGTTCTACCTATATAGTAGCTGCCTGGAACAGTGGTATTCCCCTCCATGAAAGAGCTTGACCCTGTTGCTGTTAGTGCCACACACTGTCAGGAGTACCTGGAAGCCTTAAACCCTCAGCCTTGCCTACAACTCTTCTGCAAACCAGTGTGGAGCCCTGGATGTGGGGCCAGCAGCAATATGTTAGCTGGTGTGCAGTGGCAAGACTGCCTGGGGAGGAGCCATAGCAGTTCAGAGTTCAGGTTGGTGTTTCTGAAGTGCTATTCACCTCACTTTCCCCATGTGGTTCTGAACCAATGGACAATGAGACCTGGAGTCAGATAGGATGAGACTAGCTCTGTTAGTCATACTGGATCAGAGAACCAAGCTTAAAAGAAGTGGTCCCCTGAATTAGGCCGAGTAAGCCTTCTATGAGGTGAAGAAACCCTGCTCAGTGAACAACTTCTCCACACAGACTCATGAAGTAGAACAGCAACTCTGAGTACTATGAAAAGTAAACTCAAGGGCTGACCACACTGAGAAGAGAAGGGTTTAGCTATGAATGCCCTGTGAGCTGTTCCCAGTCTTCAGCCCACCCACGTCCTCCTCTTCCCCTTAGATAAGATTGAGAGGGGGGACAGAGGACAGCAGAGACTAGAACTTCCTGATGTTTCAAGTAGGTAGTTCTACTTCACATGGACAGTGAGACCACCCTGTGACCTGGGTTTTTAAGAGTCTTCCAAACTCCACTTGCCCAACTACACTCCCTATTCCAAGGCACCCCCTTTTAAGGTGCCTGAGGCATACATCCCAATGGGCACTGGGCAGGTAAAGCTAACGTATTACCCTCCCACAAGACACAGTAAAATCTAAGCAGCCGGCCTTGTCTAGCCCTAGCCTCTGGGACAAAAATCTGAGTCTCTTCCATAACTTTTCTATGACTTTCCCAACTCCAAGTTTTATCCCACACTTTAGAATTGATAACTCCAGACAAGATAACTCTGCAGATGATGTGTGCCAAGACTGTTGAGTAGACTAATGTAACCTTGGTGACCTGCTGGTTCTTTGCTTGAATGCTATTGTTTACCCAAGGAACTGATGATTGCCTCGTGCAAGACATTGTAATACATTTGAGTTTTCTTTCACGTAAACAGTTACCACTAGGGTGGTTCCAATGCACCCTACCACTCACCATACCCAGCTCTGGTTTCTTTCCCTTAATAGAAACCTAGTAGAAAACACTGCTGTGAGTTTTATGTATGTAGTCCACTTAGGTTATCCCATGACATCTAATGATGTGACAAGACTACAGTTAGTACTGTGAGCAACGTATGGCCAAATAGGCAGTGGAATGGCAGGGGAGGAGCACACTTGATACCTAGCTACCCCTCAGTGTTGTTCTGGTGCCATTCAAACCAGTGGTCTTGGCCTCCATCTTCCACAGACCCGGGTATCCTGTGTCTCATTGTTCCCCCTTTCTGATTTGTCTAGCAACCTCATCCTTTCTTTCCCCATAAGAACAAAGAGACAAGAACTTATTCAGGCAGTCTTCAGCTTCTTACCTCTAAGAAACCAGCTGGAGCACCAGCTAGAAGGACAGATCCCTTGAGGGCACCTGGAATTCCATGCCCCTTGTCTAACCCCATCATGAACACAAGAATCCTTCACAAGGAGGACCTAGGGAACTTTGGCCCACTTAGTCAATTCTGATCTTTACCGTAGTTGTACAGGGACTTTCCAAACTTCAGGATGGAAGCCTTTGTTCAAATGGCAACTTAAGGAAAGCTCAATATGGAAAAGAGATCCAGTCGTAGCAGTTCTTGTTGAGGCAGGCTTGGGGAAGGCCCAGGAGCCATGCTGCAGAAATGGGCTTTCAGTTACAACTCATACCCACTGTTTGATCAAAGACCTTTGATTAGGGTAGAACACTAAGACATGACTCTTTATACCAACATGATACATTATCAAGTCAAGACGGTTTTTCTGTTATGTTTCTATTTACCTTCTCTCTGACCTTCAATCCCAAAGGAAACCCCAAGATGAGCTCAATTTTGAGTCCTGGATGAGAATTTAGCTCTAATCCCAATGCTTATCCCATTTTATTGATGATCAAGGTGAACCTCAGAAGCAACCTGCCCAGGTCAGACCCTATCCATGGTGGAGTTTAGTGGTAGAATAAGCTGAACCAGGCTTGGTCAGAACACGGCTGCCACACAGGGAAGCTAGGTTTCAGGGATGCTCATTCCTGGGTAGATCATACACTACCATTGCCACAGTCCTGGAGGGCTGTGGGATCTAAACAGAGTTCCAGTTCTTAGGGCTGGTGTTCAAGATGGGAGCTTAGAATATGGGCAGGAGAACAAGGGATCAGTTAAAACTTAGAGGTCAGTATAAAACCAACAGCAAATCTGACAATGCCAAGTGATTGCTGCTGGCCTGTTTCACCTTGAGTTCCACAATAAGGGTTGGCTCTAGGTCCTGGGTTAGAGCTTAGAGGCTTCACCTGTGAAGATGGAACCCTCTAGACACAGAGTCAAGGTCCTCTCTTGTCTACTCCCCTCATTCCCTAGCGATGTCTACTCATTTAAGCAGAATGACTGATCTCTGAACTTCCCCAGAGTACAGAGCGTAGTCTGAAGTGACTTGCTGCTTACTTCTAGCAAGATTCCTCCACCCTCAGGGGCGTGCTTGTTCTTACAGACAAGCAGAACAATACCCTCAAGCAGAAGCTTCCTATGTGGGGAGCCACAGCACGATGTGTTATGTTGATAAGCATATGATACTGATCTCTCACCCCTCAAAGGGACTAGAGTTCATTAGTATGCTACAAATATCCCCTTCTACACAGGCTCTGGATTTTAGCCATTCTTTCTGACCTCAATTCCCTTTATTATCAGAGGCTCGTTTTAGACACAACTATAGTTGCGAACTAAGCCCTGTGTCAGGCCAAGAAATGACTACCCCCACCTCTGGGGTAATGAACTATTTCCTGGTCCTAGGCAAAATATCCTTCATGTGTTTTTGTTTAAGACAACTTTGGTATCTCTCTAGTGAGACAACTGAAGCTTCATTTGGTTAACTGGGTCTTGTTTTGTTTTGTTTTAAAAATACAGCCAGGTTATATAGATAGATGATCTGAAACTCTACTTCAGGCCTGGCTTCAGAGCCTAGATAACTATTATTGTACAATCAGTTGTGTCAGTCACCTATGTGTTCAGTGAACAACGTGTACAGTCGTATTCCCTGTTTTGTTTGCTGAGGTGTAGTTTTTTCTATTAGACACAATTTGGCATTTTCACTTTCCTTGTTTACTGTATTTTATAAGGTACTGGTCCATGGCAGATCAGAACCAAACTGGTCCTTCAGACAGTCTAAGAAGCACTAGTCTAGGTCATTCCAGCCTTATAACTCATTTGATAAGGGCTATTAACTGCCTAGAAAACTAACCATTTTCCTTTCATCCCAGCATTAGGCCCATGTCCTAAACCGTTTATCCAAGCACAAGGAGGTATTTTTGGGGGAAAAGAGGTTTTTCTTCAAAGCCAGTCTGCCCAGGATTCCAGCTCTACCCATTCAACTGTCTTAAGTGATAACAGAGCAATTAGCTTTGGGCAGTAAGGCTAGAGGGATCATGTTGATAAATATCAGTGCCAACCCTGAAAGCATCACCCTAGAAGATGTTAGAGAAGGTCCAAACAACGAAGCAAAGGCCAAAGCCGCAGGGAGATGACCTAATGAGGTACAGCCTCATGTTTGTGGAGCCCTGGCCTCTCTTCAGGGATCAAATACACAGGATCTTGCTATTTTGAAGCATTATAGGGCACAACCAATTAGAGCTTTAAACATGTCTACCAGCAGGGGGTGCTGAGTAACCATAGACGAGGAGAGGTTAAGTTACGGAATCATGACTGATTTTGCTCACTCTTAAACTGAGCTGAAGTATGGATGCCCCCACTTTAGAGAGTAAACGCTTTACCACAGTAGCACAGATACGGGCCGTATTTCTAGTCGCAGTCCAATGGAGTAAGATACTTCAGTTTCATACTGTCTTCGAGCACGGGTGAGCTATGGCTATCTGCTGAGCTGGCTAGAAAGTCACCCAAGCTTTTCTTCTTAGGACAAATTGTTCAGAGCTGAATTTTCACATTCAGAGCCTAGTGTGCTGGATCAGTTTAGACTGTTTCTCCCATTATGTGTCCCATTGCCCCAAGGGCTCTCCTAGAGTCCCTGCTGCTAGGGACAGTGTCACAGCACAGCCGTTAGCAATCAGAGGCACCAGAAGGACTGATTCAGAAAGGAAGAGGGACTCAGTGGGTGGACTGCATCTTAGAATATGGCACCCACCTAAGTTGGTGAGTTTAGTATGGAAGAATCGGGGAGAATACATACAAGACCAAAGCAAATTCATCTCATCTCTCCTGGCCATACCAAGTTATGGCTGTTAATGCATGTTTTACTGACTGGTTTATGATCTGAAAGCAAGGGGAAGCTTTTGTTACAAGAACAAAGCAAGAGTTACTTTAGAAGAGTCTAAGCTTACTAAGATTGCCCAATGACCTTGTTTTTTCTGGCTTTTCTCCTCCTCCCCTCTGTAATGTTTGGCAGCTGTAATACATTGGAAGTCAGTGATGAGCTTAGAGGCACGGATCTACTGTTGTCCTTAATTCAGCCAAACTCTACCTTTGCAATATTGGGACAGTAGGTACTTGGATTCATAGAGGGTTGAGATTTAACGGAAAGTAACAAGGAGCTACAAGATTGTTACCTGGAAGACACACTAACAAGTAAATAAAGGCAAGGGCTAGTACATTGATAGATCTGTCAGATTGGAGAGGTCTATATAAAGACAAAGACCAGTCTTAATGAGACTGAAGTGGGAAGAATTGAATAAGCTGGAGAGGAAGACAGGGTCAGTCAATGCATGAGGAAACTGGGTTATTTGAGAGGACAGAGCGTAAGGTTAGCCACCTATTCATGAGGAATTAGAGACGCAGCAATTGACAGCAAGGGGAGCCAGGGGCTGGGGAAGGTGTTTCCACAACCATCCCATAGCCTCTTCTCACAGAACTAGTACCTGGATTTGGAACCAGATCTGGGGTTCAAATCCCAACACCCCTCCTATAAGGGAGACCTTGGGCATGTTTGCTTCAGAGCATCACCACCCATAGAAGCTGGTAACTACCAAGAACTGAGTAGTTGAGATGTATGTCAGATCTGGCACTTAAACTGCTTATCTGAGAAAGTATTTAAGTAGAAACTGACTGTGGCAACACCCCAGTAAGGTTTCTACTTCAGTTCTGGTTTGTCAGGTGACAGATGCCAATTGCCTTGCTAATCACACAAGTATTCTGTTAAGTGAATCTAGGTTTTACTGCAAAGGGGAAGAAGGTACATGTATGCATTATTCAGGTATGACAAGCAGTTGCCCTTAACTGGTTTTATTTTATTAAGACAGCCCAGAGAGGTCTGTGGTGCAGTTAAGCCACAGGCCAAGAAAACAGAGGGAAAAAAAGCAAGATACGCTCCAAGTTGTTACAACAAGCTTACTCCACCCTGTTTTTATTTGGTCATTTAGTTGGATGCAAACAAGTACATGACTAAGCTCATTACATTTAACCCATCATCTTGCCACACCAAGAGCTCCCACTCATAGAAGCCCCACATTACCCACAGTTGACACTTGAGTCAGTGTACACAGGAGCCAGGTAAGCAGATAGGGAAACAATCACTTCCTGCAGCACAGAAAGTCCTAAGACATCTAGCTTCCTGCTGAGCAAAGCAGGAATGACATCTACCTGACTGTAGGCAATTTTAGAGGTTCAGCTTCCTGATACTGAGTTATACCTAACTTTTAACCGAAATACGAAATGTTAGGTGAGATGTTTGTTCCAAAGTCAAGTTGTAGCAAGTCACCTTAAGGGCAGTTTAATTGTATACACAGATACTTCAGAACAACCTAAAGTTAACAGTTTCCTAGGTTGAGAGAATGGGAAAGTGACAACCTCTGGGCCTTAAGTTTTTCGTTAAGAGATAACCCTGTAAGGTAGTTATTAAGGTATAAATGAACAGACATATGTAAGCACTCAGGACAATGGCGTGGAGTAGAGGCTTGGTGACTATTGTGTACTATTATTCTTTGTTCACATTCAGAGGGATTTTGCAGGATTAGTCATGACCCTGGTCTACAATTCACAGGCATCACCATGGTCCTATGTATTCATGAGCAATGAACACATATCTAGGTTTAATGCTTATGACATAAGGGGGGAAATCAGAACCATCACTACTCACTAGAGGTTAAGGAGTGGTTAAAATGGATCAAGGATAGGAAATAGAACCCTGATATGGGACAACTAGAGGTGGGGGAAGGGGTATAAGTTAGGTGAGTGTAACTGGTATGAACACAAGAATGGAACCAAGAGAATACTAGGGCAAACCCAAACAGAAGGGGCTGTATGACATGGAGCTAGGGTGTTAGAATCCACCTCGAATTGACTATAGAAGCAAGATAGCTGGAAATGTGAAACCTAGAAAAATTTGAACAGAAGCTGTGTGCTGTGGGGGAATTCACTATGAAGTACACCAACTGAGAGATGAACCTGGCTCCCTCAACTGCAAGAGGTTTTTTAATGTGTTGTTCAAAACACTTCATAGGTTTGGGATGCCCATGGCATTGTTGTATAGTTCTACTGCCGAGTTCAGCTGGGAACTTGTGGTTTATTGACCCGATGTGCTTTCCTCACTCCTGTGAAGGGTAGAGGAACCTTTGAAAGAAACATTGTAAAATACCCAATTCCTACAAATGGTGGGGGCGGGTGGAGGACAGGACAGCAAGCAACAGCTAACACTTAAGACTTCCAGATTCCTCTTGTGAATTTACTAAACAGATCTGTTAAACTTGTAACTGTTCCCGTAGGACTATAGACATGCCAGCTACCAAGTTGGTAAAATGCAAGCAAGTCCATTCGGTACCTAGTCATAAGGAAAAAAGACTCTAAAATGCAATTCCATACATTGAGGTTTGTAAACATCAAGGAAGAGCCCTGTGAACCATGGCTGATGATTTAGAATGCCTATTGGAGGTAACTGCTATTACCAGACAGGGTTCCTTACCCATTCACCCAAGTCTTAGATTCTTGGACAAAGCAAGACACCAGTTGGACTATCATTCCATGACTGAAGTGATAGACTGGTTTGACAGCTGGGAGTTCACCAGGTTAAGTTTCTTTCAGCCTGGTAACTGTCGAGTCAAGTTAATTAGACACCAATAATCTCTCCATGCACTGGTCCTTTGCCTGTCACTACATTTAGGCATTTATATCAAGATTGGTTCAGTATCAATAGGCAGTGGCAGTTACACAAGAGCACATGTGTAAGAGTTTTCTTCACCATCAGGGTCACACGTAGCCAGTCTCTTGATCTTTCACTGAAGTATTTGTTACGTTACCTCAAGACCATGATTAGCATTTACAG
Organism: Daubentonia madagascariensis; assembly: GCA_023783475.1. Lineage (NCBI taxonomy): Eukaryota > Metazoa > Chordata > Mammalia > Primates > Daubentoniidae > Daubentonia > Daubentonia madagascariensis. Next base: position 6,743,429 of record JAKFHU010001268.1, on the reverse strand, counting down.
ACTCATCTGAGACAAGCGTTTATTGCCATGGTGGCATACTTGAGTAAGATACTGGCAGTCTGTCTTAAGACTGGGTTGAGGAAACTACTGGTTTAGTCTGATACTTAAGCTTTTCCAAGTAATCCCTAAATCAATGAAACAGAGCATGTTCTCCCAGTTCTGCCTATGAGAACAGTAAGCTTAAGGAGGTTAAGGTAACTTGACAAGACACTGAGTTGTAGGAATCCTTCCAGTTACCATAAGGTTTTAACTGCCTCTCCAGGAGCCTAACTGCCAATGGGGGCCCACAGATGAAACCAGCTCTTCCATCACACTTGACTCCTAGTCACAAGACAACAGAGTCCGTTGTACAAGCTAGCTGGTTAAGAGCTCCTTTGGGAAGTGCTTTAAGGATTGGGCACAGCTTATTTAAGAACAAAGCCACAAGTAGCACTTGAGATTCATTACCTTCACTATCAACCACATAATAGTTCAGCATCACAGAGGCAGCACAGTGAGGGGGAAGCACGTGAGCTTCCCTATGAAATGGGGTTGTCAGGTTAGGTAAAATCCTAGCTTCCTCAGATACAAAGGACACTTAAGGCTTATGACACATAATTCCTAACTAGGAATGATATGAGATATGTATCAACCAAGTCAGTGTTATGGGAGTAGTGGGAATAGTATTAGTGCTGCCAAGTGATATAGCAAGTCATTCAGGATGTTTTAATAACTCGTTTGAGTTTGGGACAGGGTCTTACTCTGTCACCCAGGCTGGAGTGCTGTGGCACAATCGTAGCTCTCTGCAGCCTCAAATGATCCTCCTGCCTCAACCCAAGTAGCTGGGACTACAGGCACGAGGCACCATGTCCAGCTCACTCATTGGGTTTCATAGATAGCTACTACTAGGGTAGGTGATGTCCCTAAGCCACAGTTTAACAAAGGAAGCTGTTAACACCCCTGATGACTTCTCCATTGCCTAATCAGACTTCTGAGGACTTGTTGCAGCCGGAGTGTGGCTGGAGGGTCTGGCACACAAGGTGTGACAATGTACATACCTCCATGCAGACAGTCAATGAGGTCAAGATTCAAAGTCTGTACCACAGCACTACCTGAAAATGCCCCCAGCATACCCCCACCAACCAATGCTGAGAAATTCCTGAGAATCAGGCAGATGCTACTGTTTCCCCAACAGCCACCCCATGGTCTCACTGGTGGCCATTTAGACCATCTGTGCTGACACAGCACCTAGGCCCCCACTACTTAGCTCTGGGGCTGCAGCTGGCCAGCATTTAAGGGACTTTGCCCGTCTTAGCAACCAGATGGCTTTTTACCAATGGGAAGCACTTCCACGTTTTAACACAGGCACAGTAGAGCATACTGACTCTTGCTTTTACCCTACAGCCGCTCAAGTGTCTCCCCACACAAAGAGCTTTGCATCACGTTGGGGTGGGGTATGCCTCTGCAATACAAAGGCAAGGCCCCAGTGTGCTCAGGTTCCAGTCCCTATAAGTGAGGTAACATCCAGGTTGTTGGTTCATCTGTTACCAGCCACAATAGCAAGGCTCCCAACTTGGTGTGCCCCAGTTATCTCTGGGCCTACAAGTGGGCTCATGAGCCAGGTGGCTCAGGTTCTGTTCTGATGTCAACTGCCCAGAAGTCCGAGGAAAGTGTCTCCCGTCAATGCTGCTGGTTTAACAGCTTCCTATCTCTTACACGTGCCGGGGGGTGTGTTGGGGGGGGTCCTGCCTTCTCTCCATTCTCACTGAGTGCGCCAAGTTATGGTCTTAAGCCAGTAGAGTGATCGCCTTTCTTCCCTGCTACATCAGATACCATGGCCCTGCAGCAGCACAGATTACGCCTGGGGCTCAGTCTCTGGTCTCTCCACCGTCCAAAGCTGGCTCACCAAAACCAAAAGCTTCCTTTTGGCAGAATTAGGTGCCTCAAAGGGAGGACCAACCTAGCTGTTCTGGACTCCAATCTAGGCTGAATCAGTTTACCTAGGAATGAGTGAGTATGCAGTCATGTTGCAGATGATTCCTCCTGCTCTCATGAGATTTGATTAGGTTTGATACCCATTTGTGTTGGTCCTCATACATGCATATCAGCATTGAGTCCTAGTAAGTCACCCTAGAAGGTCTGTACTCCTGCTGGCTTGTAAGGTTAAGTAGCACATGGCTGAAGAAAATCTCACTCCAGCCTAACAGACATTTCGGAGATGTTGGAGGTGCAGAGTGAACCCCTAGAAAGTCATTAAATGCTTTCAACTACTTGATCCCTTCTTGAAAGGCCAGTAACAAACTGGAAATACCCAAAGATGAGTAATGTTTCCAGTTTCCTATACTCAGGATAAACAAGTGTCACTAAAATAAGCTCTGGAATGTGTGCTTTAAGTATAGATTAAGACAAAGCTTGCAGCAAGAGTCAAATAAAGTAATTGCTAGGGGTGTGGAAGATGCTCATATCGTTGACATAGAATGGTGTTAAGTACAAAGGCAGTCATTCTGATGAAGTGCAATAGTACAGATGATTCCAGTGTTTTCATTCCAGGAACTTCCCTTTTCAAAGACTTGCGCTTAACTGACAGCAATACTGAAACTATGCTCTAGTCATTTTACACCAGCATCTCTAGAACAGACATTTTAAGATTAATGGGAGGCCCCAAAGTTACCTTTTATCCAGAGCTGTGCTGTCCTAGAGCTTCTGTGAGTTCCTTCCTAAGAGCATACACAGAACTTTGATCTGGAAGCTTTCCAAGAATACCGTTTCATGTCAAAGTTCAGGGCTTGCTGGGATGAGACAACTTGGTTTCAGAAGATCACAAGGATTGTTCGGTTTATACCACATCCCTTTCTCCTACCTGGGAGTTCCCAAACCCCAGACCTGAATACAAAGGTACATTAGGTCCCTTTAAGTATTTAGCTCATCCTTTAGTTGATCATGCCTGGTTTAGACAGCCCTCTAGAAGTTCTCCACAGCGCTTCAGAACCTTACCAGCAGTAGGACAGAGCAGAAGTCAGCTGGGACTTTCCCAGGCTGCTTCTTCCCCATCTCACAGCTTAGCCTTGCTTTCACCAGGCCATCACATTCAGGAAGTGAGACCACATTGTCATCTATGGGGCTTTTCTACTGAAGAGAAGCTTCATTCCCCTTATTCCCCACACTTCCTAGAGCATTCAATCCTGTCACCTAGTTGGCTAGGACTGTGCTAAGATCAAACTTACAGGGCACTGTAGTGAGAAGTTTAGGCTAAAGTTGAAGTCTATTCCAGTGTTTTGAGAATTACAAACAAAAGCCAGACTGGAAAGCCAGTTCTAATCCTGAGCCGGCATGCCCACACCCTGTCCTGTTGCCATTGAGCACCTTGAGCCACAGCTGGGTTGCAATGCTCTTCAAGCTATGTTGTAAGTTCCCAGAGGGCAAGGATTCCCTGACAGGGTGTGCTCAGCATGAGGTTAGCTATAGTTGTCACCATACCAGTCAAACCAGTCTTGCAAGACTAAGTTTCAGAAGGCTTATTTGTTACCAGCCAGTCACTAGCACCATAACCATGGCTGGGAAAAGTACTTGTCTTCTCTTCTAGTTTGGGTGGCAGAGGAAGGAGAAACTGCTTAGCCCAAATAGCCTCTGGTTACCACAGCTCTCACCCATAGGTTTAAGAGTTGATTCCCTAGAGGAAGAAATGCCTGCTTGAGCTAAGTAGACATTAGATGCTAGAGAGGGCTGTTTGTGAGCAAGTTGCAATTGCTCTGTGGATCAGAGAATTCAGAAAAAATGAAGGCCCAACTTCCTTAGTGTATTTTCTCCAACCCCACCCCCATCCAAGATAGGGCCTTACCGAAATGGATACACAGAAGTCTTAAGACCCAGAATGTGATCAACCCTGCTTAATTCAGCTTAAGTTTGCTACAGCAAGAAACAAGATTATGGGCTCTGACACAGTGATTTCCCCATGGGCAGCCTGAAAATGGAGACAATGCCATGACTACAGCCCTAATGTTGAGGTGCCTTTATGAGGGACGGGTTCTAAGAACTCTAATGGGTAAGCACCTTTCAGTAGCAGAAGTGCTATGTTTAGACACTTTCAAACTGTTCCCAAGGGCTGTGGGGGACTCTCTGGGCTCCCTGAGGCAGTAGGCTAGTGAGGGTTCTGCTCAACTCTCCCATGCTGCACCTGGAACAGTCTTTGCTCTACATCAAGACTCCAGAGAGATTCAAAAACTAGCTTGAATTAAGTATGTAACACTGGCTCCCTATGTGTAGATTGATAGGGGTGGGGAGGGGTCTTGATAAGATCAAGTTACCTTTAACAGATCCCAAGGAAATAGCCTATGCCAGAGGCAAATTTAGTACATCTGGTTCTAACTTCTATCACTTAATTCTCACCTTTGATCATTTAACTTCCCTGTTGTTCTGAGTGGCTTATTTCAACTGGCAGAATTAAAGGTAGTCATCTTTGACTAGGGCTACTTTTAGACAGATTTGGTGCTAAGAAATGACACATGGCTACACATGTGTTCCTGGTAAAGTAGCCACTAGGCATCAATCAGCTCTAGGTAGACAGCAGATGCTAAGCAGAAACCCAAGGAGGCCTTGGCACAACTGAGAAATTTCAGTTAAGGCCACCTTAAGGGATAGTTACGGTTTGAGCTCCCGAGAGAGCTAGGTCTACAGACAAGCTTTTAGAGACATTAGTAGGGATTCAGCCTGGAGTGAGCCCAGTTACAAAAAAAGACAGAATGCACACCAGGCCAGCACTCAGGGAAGTGGAAGTGAAGCAGCCTTAGGCATGGCCAGACCACCATTGACGGGAAGTCCTCCACCATTCCACGTCTTGTTCTAAGACAAAGCTGACATTTGAGAACTGTTTTTCAGATTCTCCCTATTCTCCAATTGTGGTTTTAGTTACAAGTTTACAGGAGTTTGATGCCTAGAGCTCTAACTCCAGAAGCCTATGCAGTAACACCAACTATATATAGACGCTAGTTTCAGAAGACTCACCTGCAGTTGAGGGCATAATTGGGTCAATAGTATTTTGCCCTGCATTAGGTGGGAAAGGAACTTTTCAGTGTCTCCACTGTTAAGTCATCTTCTTTGCCCAAGGATCTATTGGCTTATTTCTAGATTTGAAGTTTATAGGGGTTGGCTTATTCTGCTTCCCTTTGTTTTTATAGTGGTTAATAAGACTTACAGAAGCAGGGCAGGGGGGCTGCTGGTGAGACAAAAATATCCATACCATGCACTTTAAACCTTAGAATTCACACTTAAGTTTGACCAAATTCTTGGTTAGCAGGATTAAGTCACTAGTATAGCAGCTTCTGGAGTTCCTAGAAGCAGACAAATTTTGCTAGCAGTACCGGGACACAAATACAGGTGAAGACTCCACAGGATGACTAATCAGAAAGCCTGTTTCCCATGTTAAGCAGCTCTGGAGAAGCAAAGCTACTCACTGCTATCCCCAAGCTTCATCCTGCAGGAGCCTTTCCTACCTCAACACTCCAGTTCTTGTTATAAATGTTAACTAGCAGCCTTGCTTGAGATACTGAGGCTTTAAGATCCCAGGTCTCATCTGCCAAGTGATTCTTTGTCCAGAGGTTTGTCGATTCAGAACAACGTGTCTCTTGAGCAGCTATCTAGATGGAGGCAAGAACTTGGTTCTCTCCTTGAGCTCTGCTTCCTCCCATGAAGACAGTAGCTTCCCACTGATAGGGTTAAGGGGAGACGAAGCATGTCCCTACTCTTGTGCTTATTCACCCTTGTTCAGGCTTGTTTTCTGAAGGCAGGTAGACCTAGGGTGACTGGGCATAGTGTAATGTTCAAGAAAGCACCTTTGTTGATACAATCGACGTGCAAGAATTGCAATACTTAAGCTTCATAACTTGCCACATAACACCTGTGAAGTGGATCAAGGTAACAACCGTACCCACGTTTTATGTTTTAGATGTATCTGTCACTAAGATGCCACTTCATCCCCTTTCCCATGCCAGATATAGGTTCTTTCTGACAAGGCCAAGGAAGCTTCACAATTCTCAGTGTTCTAGGTATCCACCATCTATCTAACCAGATAAAACTTCCTCCCTATCCCAACCACAGAAGCTTCTGACCATTCACCTATCAGAAGGGTGCTCTCAGGTGAGTAAGCCTAACAATGACTGAGCAGCTCAAGATCACATGATGCCTTCCACCTGGAGGTAGGGAAGACTTGAGCATCAGCCCACAGGTTTTATCTGTCAGGCAGCTGCTTTCCAAGGAATGTGATTAAGACCTTAACTCCCTGGTGAGGAGGCGTAGAAGCCACATGATGCTTGAAGTTCCCTGTAGTTGTTCTTCACTATGACATGAGGATGTTTCCTTCCCTCAAAGAAGTCTAATTCAGAGTTGATCTGTTCCCCGCCCCCCCATAGTTTTCTTCCAAGCAGATCCAGTCTTTGACCTCTGGAGAACTTTCAGTCCATCACTGCCGTACTAGCACAGGTGCTTCTCTTTAACAGACTTCTAGCCAATTGAAGGCTAGAAGGAAGTCACTTAGAAACTGTTCCTGTAGATAAGACTGCTGAGCTTGTTTCAAGCAAAACCTCTGAACTATATAAAGTGAGTTTATATGACTTCAGTAAGTTAGCTAAGAGAGTGGTCTTGCTAAAGTATCTTTTGTGTTAGAGGTTAAGCAAATCAAAAACAGTTGCCTTTTCAGAAAGTGAATTTTGAGGCATGAGAGAAGTCGTCTCAATTCGAGATCTGATCCAGGCTACCACAGAACTTTTTAGAAGCCCCTGGCTCCTCCTTTGCTCTGGAAGGTCTAGGTGTCTCTGCTGCAGCCTCTGCCACCCTGTGACCCACAGGTACTACAAGATCCATACCGGGGATGCCGGGACAGTGCGGAATCTGGGAAGTAGAACTGTTGACATTCAGGGATGTAGCCATAGACTTTATTCCAGAGGATTGGGAACACCTAGACACTGCTCAGCAGAATATACATAGGGATGTGATGTTAGAGAACTACAGAAACCTGGTCTTTGTGGAACTTGCTGTCTAAGCTGGACCTAGTCACCTTTTTGAAACAAATGAAAGGGCCCTGGAACATGAAGAGAGGAAACAGGAGCCAAACACCCAGCACTACATATTAAAGTAAGTAATAACCAGTCTTTTGAAAGCCCCAGAGAAACCCAGGGCTCTGGATATAGGATTGGATTGAGCGTTCAGGTATTTCTGAAGACTAGAGATCAAAAACCGAGGATACTTCTAAATGTGATCTATTTGACAAGTCCTTCATTAAGACTTTATCCTTCCACCAACCAATAGTATATCAGATGCTAAGGTCTACAACTGATCAGCATGGTAAGGTGTTTACCCAATCACTGTTATTCACACATTTGCCAGGAACTTTTTATTTTTACTTTTTTTTTTTTAATGTCAGGGGGGTCGTGAGGAGGGTTGCCTAGTTTTATTGTTTGTGTTTCCACACATGTGTGTACACACACACACACACACACACAGAGTCCTCGCTCCATCGCTGTGGATAGAGTGCAGTGGTGGCCTTGCAGCTCACCGCAACCTCCAACTCCTGGGCTCAAGTGATCCTCCTGCCTCAACCTCCCCAGTAGCTGGGACTACAGGTGCATGCCACAATGCCCGGCTGATTTCCACCACCACCACCCCCCCCCGAGATGAGGTCTTGCTCTTGCTCAGGCTGGTCTCGAATCTTGGCTCAAGCAATCTACCCGCCTCGGCCTCCCGGAGAGTTGGGGTTACAGGCGTGAGCCACCTCGCTGGCTGGGGAACCTGTTTTGATGTTACAGGTGGGAAGTTTTTGCTACCATGAAGTCTTTACCTAGATCAGCCATTAGCCTGTCAACTGAGTTGAAGTTTATTCAGATTAAAGACTGAAGTATTTTAAGTAGATCTCAGTAAAGGATCTTTGGAGGCAGGAAAAAAAAAGCCCCAGTAGGTAGAGAAGTTTCTCCTTTTTGAGTTTTGAGAAAGAGAAGACATGCCCGATAAGATGACTTCAGGAAGTTGCCATCACCTAAGAGGCGCCTTTTGTCTACACACGATGACTTGTTCCCTTTGAGTTTCTTCATCTACTCATTTAGGTTCACCTCACTTTTTTCTTTGTCTTTCACTTCTAAAGTAAGCTAACTAAAACTTCCCTGAAAGCCACCGAAAGTTCAGTCTTCGCCACCCACCCCTCCTAGCCACCAAGAACCTTGTAGTACGTAGCACGCACTATAGAACTTCGGAACAGATTCGCCCTAACCCCAGACCGCCGGCCAGCAGAACAGGCCACAGTCCCTACCGAGTTCCTCTTTTTTTATACTCAAAGCCACGCCTTCTTCTTGGGTGAGGACCAATGAGAACGCCTAGGAGCTACTTCAGCCCTACAGTTGGTCCCTGGCTGCTGGCAGGTGAAACCAAGCCTCTGGATGCCCGAGGCTTTCTCTTTAGGCTTCCTAATTCAAGGAGGTATTGGTACCCTCTCTGCTTTTTTTTACTATGTTGTATTTTGAGAAAGTAGTTTAGAGTCACCTTCAAACAGTGGCTGAATCAACTTTCCTTCTAGTACTTAAATCTTAATATGGAAGATGTTTACTGTGCCCCAAGGAATTTCAGAAGAAGAAATAGGAGTAGCTATTTGGTCAGACACTGGTGTTAAAGTCAAACGTCCTTAACCTTGGACAACGCTGATGACCATCATCGCTCACCTGAGTGTGTTATTCATTTATTCTTTCATTTACAAGTATTACTGAGGCTTATGATTCAGTGGAAGCAAGGAAGTCACCTAGTGAGGCTTTGGGTTTGGTCTGTGCTTCTCAAACTGCGTGCTAGGGAGGATGAGTATCCTTAGGATACATGTGTCTCAGCAAAGTGAATTCCACTCTAAGGGTAAAAAGCATTATTTTGTATTAAGACAATAGCAATCCAAACCAATATAAATAAATGATTTAATGGGAAAAGAGACAAATCTTTCTTACAGAAAAATTTCCAATAATATGTGTCCATACTCCCCCCTCCAGGAGGTAGAGTTTAATTCCCCTCCCCTTGAGTGTGAGCAGGTTTTAGTGATTCACTTCCAAAAAACAGTAGAGAAAGGGAAAAAATAATAACTTTATAGTGAAGAAACCTGGAAGACACTATCTTAACCAAGCCATCCGGGTTACCGCCAGTGATAAGTCGTGTTGCTATTACCTACCCCTGATGTGATATGAGATGGTACGCCTCCTCAAAACCCACGGTCCCAATCTCATCATGAGCAAAAGACACGTACCCAGCAAAGCCAAACTGAGGGACATTCTACAAAATCCTGACCACTACTCTTCAAAACAGTTAATCAAGGTCATAAAAAATAAAGACAGACTGAAAAAACGTCACACACCAGAAGAGACTAAGGAGACATGACGACTAAATGCAATGACATGGCCTGAATGGGATCCTAGAACAGAAAAATATATTAGTGAAAAAACTGTTGAAATCCAAAATAAAGTTTGGAGTTTAGTTCTTAGAAATGTACAAACATTGACCTCTTAGTTTTGACAAATGTACCACAGTTATATAAGATATTAGTTACCATCAGGGGAAACTAGGTGATGGGAATATGGAACTCTCTTCACTCCTCAACTTTTATGTAAATCTAAAGTTATTCTTACATAAAACATTTATTTAAAAGAAAAAATAAGAAAAGGAAACATTGTAAAATTTGCATGAAATTTTAAGGAATCACAAGCCTTCAAAGAAATCTTATGCTTACAGCAGACTGCTTTAAACTCTGCCTTCTCAAGCGTACCTGGAGGCACTTTTCCATTGTTAGGGGTAATTTAGAGCAAAAGTGTGAAAAGCTGCAAATTTAGCTAGATGAATCCCATTGCTGCTTGGAGGATAAGAGGAGAGGCTGAGAGACCCCCTGGAATGGAGCTGGGATGTAACCAAGGCTAAGGCAATGGGTCAGTAGACACCGAGGTACAAATGGACCCAGTTTATTCCTGTGACTGCCCCCAGTGCTTTCTGGGAATTTACTGATTCCAAAACACACTTTCATCTTGAGTTTTCACATATCTGTAGTCAGGGGAAAGGAGATACTCTTCTAGGGTAGCCAGCTGACATCAATAAAATGCTTGAGAAAAATGTGCTTTTAAAAAAAAACTTTAAAAATAATAAAATTAAAAACACCTACTATGGGAGACAGGTTAAGTAGTGGTTAAGAACACGGGCTTTACAGGTAGACAAACAAACCTGAGTTTAATCCCCAGCTCTACTACCTACTAGCTCTGTGACCTCACACTAGTTAACCTCTCTAAGCTTCAGTTTCCTCAAGCTATAAAATGGAGATAAAAATAGTGCTACTTATAAGCTTGCTGTGAGAGTTGATCGATACGGTGTTTGAAAAGCATCTAGAATAATTCATGGCACAAACGCATATAGCATTTATTATTACTCAGATTTGTTCCAACTGCAATAAATATTGACTCAGTTAATCCTCACAACAATCCTATTATTTGGTCTTCATGTTCCACATGAGGAATCTGAGTCACAGGAGGATAAATACTTGGCCCAAGGTAACACAGCCTTAGTAGTGGAGCTGGATTCAAACCCAAGCAGTTGGGCTCTAGAACCCTTGCCTTTAGCCAGCACACTACACATTACCCTTTCTGTTATCAGAAAGAAAGTAAGAAGAAAGGAAATGTGGCATACTGGAAAATCCAGGAAAAGTACCTTTGTAAAAGGGAAAAAGATCAGCCCTACTGTGAAGTTGCAAATGTATAAATAATGCAGAAATGAATTTGGAACAATATGAAATTCATGTCCAAGAGCCAACAATGGTTGCACTTGCTTCTGTAGGTCCAAAAGTCATTGGGAATCTTCATCTAAAAGTCATAAAATAGGCCAGGCACAATAGCTCATGCCTGTAATCCCAGCACTTTGGGGGACGCCAAGGCATGAGGATCATTTGAAGCCAAGAGTTCAAGACCAGCCTGAGCAACATAGTGAGAGCTCCCCACTTCTACTACAAATATACATATATATATATATACACACAAAAATTAGCCAGGTATGGTGGCACACACCTGTAATCCCAGCTACTTGGGAGGCTGAGGCAGAAGGATCACTTGAGCCCAGGAGTCTAAGGTTGCAGTGAGCTATGATGACACCACTGCACTCCAGCCTGGACAACAGAGCAAGACCCTATCTCAAAAAAATAAATAAAAGTCTTTTAATAATGCTGTAAAACTAAAGCTTACCAAATAAGAGATATCCCCTCCCTACATCCTTATCCCCATATTTTCTCAGTTGACTTCCTACACAGAAAGCTCTGTTCAAAACTAGGCACATGACAATTTTCACTGTAGAGCAGCCAGCAACCTTCCACAGTTAGTCATCATTCTTCAGGGCCAAAGGACAGGGCCCCGGACCAAGCCTGAGGCTTGTTCTTGAGGCTCCCACTGCTCCCTAGCCTAAGTACATGGCAACCACAAAAGTGGAAGTCCAGCTTGGACTCCTAATTTGACCACCCCATCTCTAATTTCCTGCCCAAATATTAAAAGTTATCACCCTTTGCCTACTCTGAGCCAGGTACTCTGCATATTTTGGTTCATTTAATCCACCCTTCACATCTATGAGATAGATATTGATATTCCCATATTATGAATGAGAAAACTCAGGTTCAGAGGGATTAAGCAACTTTCCCCAAGTTACACAGCTGGCAAGAGGAATAGTCAGAGTCAGAATTTAACCCAGGTTGTTTAAATTCCAAGGCCCTGCTTTTAAGCACTGAGTGCTACAGCTGTCTATAAAGTGAGTTTAGAGGGCTGGTAGAGCCAGTAACCTCTTGTCGTGGCCCTATTATCCTTTTCTCCAATGAGAGATCCCTGAAACCCAGGAGAGAAGAAAGATAAAATCTCTTCCTGCCAAGGAGTTATCCTTAGGGTTGGAGGCACAGAGACAAGAGGTGTGGGGAAAGCATTCCAATTTTTATTTCAACAGCTTTATTTCAATTCTGTTACTTTTGAGCCAAGATAAACTGCTTCAGAATCCTAATCCACCCATCCTTTTTCTTTCCTGTCTCTTGTTTCTCCCCAGCCATAAACCTGAGTCAGCGGAGGAGGAAACAGGAAGGGGAAACAAAGTTTGTGCAAAGAACAATTCTAGTCCCAGTCTTCTTCACTCGTAATCTGAGCTGGACTAATTCCAGTAGGTTATTCACCAGAGCTAACTGCCACTCTCACTGCATCCCGAGGCCTGCCTGGATCCTTGGCTGCCAGTACAGAACAAAGGCAGCCAGGGGAACAGGTGGTGGAAGGTGGCTACTTTCCACACCAGCACAGCAGGAAGAATTCTCTGTGCCGGTGGTCTGCTCTTCGGAAGCTCGGATTTGTTACTAACTCATTATTTGGATGGGGCTAGTGATATTGCATATACAGGTATATAATAGCATTTATGTGATCTTTTACAACATTAATATGATATTGAACTCCAGAATGTAGAAGCCTAATTTAGAATATATACAGAGCTAGAACTTTCCAATTGCCTGCCATGGCTATATTTATACATTCCCTGTTTAAAATGAGAAAGCAGCTGCAAGTACTGTATTAAAAAGGCTACCCACGGAGACTTTCTCCTGAGTTCTCCCTTCTGGGCACCCACTGTGCCACTTCCTAGCTTAAGCCCTCATTTCTTACCCTCCCAGTTGGCTTCACTACCTTCAGGGCCCACTCTGCCGACCCTTCTCCACACTGCGTCCAGACAGCTCTTTCCAAAACACAAAGCCCTTTCCTGGTTCCCCATCATATTTGAGAGAAAGACAAAATTCTTGCCATGGGGGAAAAAAAGAGCAGAGAAAAAGGCCATTTACTGCCCGATCCAGTCTTTGATGAGTTGTCTGAATGCCATCGGTGCTCCAGCCCCTCAGGTGGAGCTCCTCCTAGCGTTTTCCCAGTGCTGTTCCCTGTTCTAGTGCACCCTCTTCTCTTCTTCACCCTCCCCACCCACCTGGCTGATCTCCGTTTATCCTTCAAGGGTCAATATAAGTTTTGTCTTCTTCAGAAAGCATTTCTCTGCTACACCTCTGTCTTAGTCCATTCTGGCTGCTATAACAAAATGCCATAGATTGGGTGGCTTATAAACAACAGAAATTTATTTCCCACAGTTCTAGAGGCTGAGAAGTCCAAGGTCAAGGTGCCAATTCAGTGTTTGGTGAGGGCCCACTTTCTGGTTCATAAATGGCACCTTCTTGCTATGTCCTCATGTGGTGAAAGGAGCAAGGGAGGTCTCTGGGGTCCCTTTTATAAAGCCACTAATCCCACTCATGAGGGCTTTCCCCTCATGACCTAATCACCTCCCAAAGGCCCTACCTCCTAATACCATCACCTTGGGAGTGAGGATTTCAAGATATGAATTTGGAGGGACACAAACATTCAGACAACTGCTATCCCTCAAAGAGAATTAAGAACCCCGCTCATGTCCTCCCAAAGCAAAAATGCTAACACAGCTCTTATTATAACTCTTTTGTCACCATCTGTTCACTTGTCTGTTTCTTTCACCAGCATTGAGCTCATGAAAAATAGAATGTCTTATTCACCTTTGTATCCCAAGTTGCCACAATAGTTCCTGGCCAGAAATGGTAACTCAATCATGGTTTTTGAGGGAATGAAGGAATGAATAAACAGCTAGGTTGCTACAACTAGAAAAAGATGTTATGCTTAGATGGTGTAATTTAGGAGAGTTTAATAAAGGGACTAGTTATAGAGATATAGCTAGGTAAGGGAAACTCATAAGAAATAATGAAGCATCCCTGGGGCCAGCTACAGCAGGAGCTGTCACCCACCACCTCTAGGCCTGAAGGTGCAAGGGGAAAGAATAGGTCCCAGAACCCAGTCACTGCAGGACAGGACCAACTGACAGGAGGTGCGGCCTGCAGTAGAGGATGTATCCAACCTGCAGTGACCTGGCAAGATGGGAGCTGAGGGTGTAAATACCCTGAACTTACTCCCTCCCTTCCCCCAGTCTCCCGCTACTGCCCCTCACTGGCCAAACCAACCAGAAGCCAAAGGGCTGAGCTGGCCAATGACACAGTCAGTAAGGGGTGGCCTCCCTCAGCACAGAGCAGGGTTGGGATGAGTGGGGGAGCAGATCTGGAAGACCAAATGGAAAATATCCAACACAGTTTCTCTCCAAAGAAAGAATCGTTGACTACATTCCAAATGTTAAGGTGTTCCAGAATATACTCAGAGAAAAAAATGATCTTAGCAGCTGGTAACAACATGGTTCTAGGGAGAAATACTTTGATCAGCCAGTTGTGACAAAAGAAAAAAAAAGCTGGCACCCAAGTTTTTTGCAGAAGAAGCACATTTCTCATGATAATAAAGGAAGAATAAGGAGGGAGAATGGGCTTAAATGCGTTCTTGAGGTAGGTGTAAGAGTAGGAGGAATACAGTGGCTGAGGACCAGAAAGCCTTAGGAATAAGAGAAATCTAGTGGAGATTTTTCAAGTGAAATTCTGGGCCCTCTGTGTGATGAGATATCTCCCTATGATCTTATGAACCCATAGTAAGAAGGGAAAAAAAGACAATGATATGCTCAGTGTGGATGGATTTCTTACAGAAGCTAATAAAGGAATTGAGTTTACATCAACAATTGAGTTTACATCAACAATAAGAAATAACATCCCTTAGTTCAACAGAGCAGAAACTAGGATCCAGAGTGGTAGAGTGGCTGACCAAAGGGCACAGTGCTAGGAGAGACAGCAAGACCCAAAACCTGGTCTACCTGTGTCCAACTTTGGGCATTTCCACAGTCAAGCTGCCTCCTTCCATTATATCCCTAACACAGAAGCAGAGAGGTAGGCATGTGCGAATGCTTATACCTCCCTGAATGTAAAAACTATAACTCTATAATTCTTGTGGTTTATAGATACATACTAATACAAGGGCTAGGTTGGAGTACATACTGTGTGCCAAGGGCTTTACGTGTGTTATCTTGCCTAATCAAAGAATCCCAAGAAAGCTTCTATTACTATCCCATTTCACAGAGGAGGGAATAGTTTAGAAAGATGAAGCAATGTTCCCAACGTTGCATAATTAGGTAAGTTTGAATTCAGAATTCAAACTTAGGTAATCTGTATTTCTAGATCACCTCAACAGCTATCCTGAATACATTCATTTGGTTTAAGCATTTAAAAAGGGAGGATTTAGGCTGGACCAAGTGCAGTGGTGTTTAAAAAGGGAGAGTTTATATCTTTTTAAATGAAGACCTACAAATCAAGGTGTTTTTTGAAGCTGGGTTGCTTCCAACTATGAATCTGTTGTCACGAGTCCCCCCTGATTTTTACTCCCAATGCCTGCTGTCTTGCATACCACAAGAGCTACTGCCATTGTATTTGTCACATTTTTCTTCTTGAAATGAGACTGCCAGTGGCAGCTTTGGAATCCTGCAGCACTTCCTCGGGACCCAAATGTTAGAAGAGGTCCCCTGTGATGACCTCAGCAGCAGCTTGTCTCCACACTTGATCCTCTCTGCAGGCTGCTTCAGGTCCAGGAGCTCAGAAAAGGAAGCAAGTTTCTTTTAATAAAGAAAAAGAAGAGGAAGCCTTGTTATTCTTTGTGGCTCCTGTTCCTAACAGGAATTTCTCCAGGCACTTGGATTTTGGCAGCATTTCATCTCACTGTTACATCCAAGAGGAGTGGTGTTCTGCCTTTATCTGGAATGTCCTTGATGAGCACTGTGGTCTAAAATGCTGGTTTGACTTCTTAGATTTTTCCTTAAAAGACTTTATCCATGGATACCAAAGTATTTGTTAACATTGTTATTACATTTCATATTATCTGACTTTTGAGAAGGTATTATTATTCCATTTTATAGACAATAACAAAATGTCACACAGGAAAGCAAGTGACTTACCTAAGCAATAAATCAGTGGCAAAACTGGGACCAATAGCCAGTGTTCCTGATCCCAATTGAAATTAATTCATCTCCTAAAAATATCCTGTTTTTTCTTCTCCAGTGTCCAAAGCCACCCTTACCTACAGGATAAAATACCAATATTTTAATGCTACATAGTAAGGCAAGAAGCCAGCACCAACCTTCCATTATAATTTCAAAACCCAGTGGACAAAAGCATTTGCTTTGGAGTCAAAAGAAGCTGAGTGTGAATCCCAGCTTCATCACTTGCTAGCTATGAATTCTTGGGTAAATCCCTTCACATCTTTGAGTCTTAGTTTTCTGTAAGATGGCAGACACTGCTAGTTGCCTAACCAATATCTACTCCTCTTTCTGTCTTTTACCAGAAACCTGACTTGGTTCAGAGGATCAGTGTGCCCAGGTGGAAACTCCTGCTTCTCCAGACTCTCAGCTAGGGGTGCCCATGTCCCATGTGATGCAGTTCTGGGCAGTGAGCCATAAGCCGAGGGTTTCTAGAGAGCTTTGCTTCCCTCAATAAGTGCCCACCCCACCTCCTCTGCTTCTGCTTGCTTAGTCCCACTTTCCTTTTTTTCCCCCCAATACTTGAATACTCTTTTCCCTATATATTTTCATTACGTTATTTCTTGGATGAAATAACTAGTTGAAATGAGAATTCTTCCTTCAATACCAGCCAAAGGTACACTTCCAAACTCCCTCCTCAGCACCTCCCCAGAGAGCCTGCCGTATGCAAGTCTTACTTGAAAGCCTGATGTTATGATTTATTTATGTTTTCAGAATGTTTCAATTTTTTCGGAACAAGTTACACCATTAGCAGATGATCCAGCCCCAGGGTCCTAGAGAGGTCCAAAATCATCTCTGCAAGAGGACAAACAAGGCAAGGAACAAGGTGCCTTCTCTCTGTTCTTCAGACCCACTCTCTGTTCCTCTCCATGTGCTTTCCCCCCAGGAAACTGAGTTGCTGGGCTATGCCAACAGGGTTCTTGTACTCTCTGGCTTCTGGTTGGGTCATTTGGGAGCCCTGGCAGAGACTGGCAGGAGGGAGGAGTATGAGGTCAGGATGTTTATTCCCCTGGCTCCCTCCCTCAGGCAAGCTGTGTCCTCTCAATCAAGGTCACAGATCTTCTCAAGTCATATTTTCTACACAACTCTTCCTTTGGGGTTCCAGCAACCCTACCCTCCTTTCATCTCTCTGGGCCTCGTTTGGTTACAGCTTTGCTGTTTCTAGCCCTGGCTCACTGCACTACCCCTTGTGGTTTCCCTATACCCCACCTTTACCTTTGGAAATAGTCCTTTTATTAAACCCTCTTTGAATTACCCTAATTTGAGTGTATCATCTGTTTCCCTGACAACACTGACTGATACAGATGAGAAAATCAAATGGTTCTGCTTCTAAATAGTGCTCCTCATATTTCACAGTGTCCAGGTCCTCACACAGAAGGGTCAGGTGCCCAGAGATCCCACTACCACAGCCCAGCAATGTGGTATTCCCCACTCTGTCTCTATTGTTCTCACCCCATACTTTGTCCAACCTGTTTAAAACTCACCTAGTCTGTATCCTTTTCCCACGACTCTGTCTTCCAACATGACAATGAGTGCCTTTGCCTGTGGGTGCTAGTTTGTTAATAGAAGAAGGCTGGCACAGTGTTTAACAATGCCCGTTGGCTCTCATAGTCTATATACTCCATTCTTGTCTCACGGATTATAATTAATCAAATGGGGCAGATTCACCTAAAAAGTACAGGCTCTACTTCATTACTTCACTGAAGAAAAACCAAAAAAATTATTTTTTTTTTTTAAATTATTGCAACTGGGACATATAACCCCAGTTTGCTCTAGGGCTTAAATAAATGCAAACCTTTTGCTAAGATTGGAAAGCACAAGCTCAAGAAGGAACTGAGTGAATACACATTGTCACCCTTCTCCAGGTTTAGTCTTTAGCTTTTTAGGTCTCAAAATTGTTTTCTCAGAACACTCAGTGAATATTAATTTCACAAGGACTGGCTCAATCTAACCAAAATATTAAGAAATTGAGGCCAGGCATGGTGACTCACCCCTGCAATCCTAGCACTTTGGGAGGCCAAGGTGGGATGATCACTTGAGTCCAGGAGTTTGAGACCAGCCTGGGCAACAGGGAGACCCCATCTCTACAAAAAATTAAAAATTAACCAGGTGTGGTGGCGCATGCCTGTTGTCCCAGTTGCTCAGGAGGCTGAGGCAGGAGGATCACTTGAGCCCTGGAGTTTGAGGTTGCAGTGAGCCATGATGAGGCCACTGCACTTTAATCTGGGCAACAGAGTAAGACCCTGTCTCAACTGAAAGAAAGAAAAGAAAAAGAAAGAAAGAAATTGACATGTAAACTTACAGAATGCCAACTTACTAATTTATAAGAACTATTATATGGGAACTTATAAATGCTTTAAGATATGGGAACCAGGCAATAAAACATATTATTAGTTAGCTACAAGTAACAGAAAAAACAAAACAATAGATTAAACCGTAAGAACATTATTTACTGTTTATTTAATAAGAAGAGGCAGTTTTATCAACGTCATCAAGGATCTACATCCTTTAGCATGTTTGCTTATGGCCTCATGGTTGCAAGAGGGCTGTCACTCCCAATATCAAGACTATATTCAAAATTAGAAAACAAATAGCTGGGTGTGTGTGTGTGTGTGTGCATGTGCTTTCTTTTCATAAGGCTTTGTCTTTTTATCCAGTTAGCTTCTCAGAAGCCCCATTACCAGAACTGGGTCACATGGTCATTCCGACTGTCAGGGAGGCTAGGAAAGCAAGTATCTAACCCCCCAGCCACTGTTCTATAGGGAGAGTCAGCATGGAATACGAGATATGGAAATGGCTTTGGATGGTGTGGCAACTGTGGAGGTGTGCCACGCCAATCACCTTTCAAGAAAGAACTCACTGTTGAGCTGTGAGGAATACAGTTGGCTGACAGCCTCTAGCTGCAGTACCTTCAGGATATGCCATGTGCCTGAGCCGAGGTCACACTGTCCTTGGGTAGCCCCCAGCCAGTACTGTCTGAACTGGGAGTACTCGCGTCTGGCCCTGTCTGCCTGATGCGGGGCTCTTCTAATGGGCAGTCTTTGTCCCAGAGCTCGCTATTGCATTGGCAGAAACTTGTGCAGATCCACGTCACAGTCTGACGCTCCCCCTGCCCGGTTCTGCTTCCTTCCCCTCTTCCTTTCACAGGCATCTGATCTGCATTGTGGTGGGAGGACTTTTCCTGCCCAGTCCTGTTTCTTCCCCCTTTATCTGTCACGGCCATTACCCTCAATAATCTTCTTGTACTCCTAACTCCATTCAGCATCTGCTTCCTAGAGGAGCTGAACTGACAGCAAAGGGCAGCATCAACATGTTTGTTACCTATAAGGAAATCACAAAAATCAAATGATACTTGTGCTAAGAGAATATAAGATTAGAACAAGCGAGGTTACTTCAACTAATCCATTTTCACAATAAAGTGTTCCTAATCTGGGATCTCTTCTCTCTTATTTCAGAAAGGACATCCAGCAGGTCAAAACTCCCATGCTGATCAGTAGTGGGATCGCGCCTGTGAATAGCCACTGCACTCCAGCCTGGGCAACATAGAAAGACCCCATCTCTTTGGGGGGGGGAAAGACATCCATCCCCAGCCACCACTGGTGCACACTGGCAAAGTCCGTCTTGGCTACTCTGTTTCCATTCAAATCGTCCCTGTTCTGTTGGCCTGTGCTTTCTTAGCCATGTTAATTCCACTGTAGCCAAGCCCTGTTTTTCCCACCTTGGGGCCCAGAAGGCATTCTGTTTCCTTTTTTGTTCCACTGTTTGCTAGTTTTGTTTTGCCTTCAGGAGAATTCTCCAAATACTTACTCTCTTCCATTATGTGTTGACTTTACCATTTCAATTCTCAGAGTTCTGAGGAAGCATCACTGCTACCCCTTTCACTTCTAGACTGTCCTTTAAAATAGCATTAGTTCTAGAGCGTAATTTCCTCTAAGGAACCCTTGAGTAGCTTCATTTGTTTATTTGTTCATTCAGCCTTCATTGATTAAGCACCTACTCTGTGACAGGCTCTCTAGAAGAAGCTGGGCGTACAACAATGAACAAGATGCAAGCACTCTCCCAATAAGCTCACAGAAGCTGTTTTTAAGTTAAACGAAACTATTAAAAAAGTCAGAAGGGGTGAGATTTAAGCCAAGAGAAGAGCATGTCACTCACCAGACCCTTTCTATAACCTAAATGTATCAAGCTTTCCATGCTCCAAGAGACACAACTTCAGAGATTCTCAGACCAGCATAGCCTCTCTACAGGCACTAGATATTAAATACGGATGTGCCTGATTGTCTGCCGATCCATGCTGCCGGTCACCGTCTGGTGCCACCCTCAGATCCCCTTTGCTGATACCTGCCTGCCCAAGACGACTTCTCTCTCACCAGGGCTCGAAAAATAATGGAGCTGCCCACATAGTGATTATTTCTATTATACAACAGCCATACTTGCAGCACATTCCCAAGTACATCTGTGTTAAGGTCTTTATCCTGGTCCTGGTTTCAGAATGTATTTGTGCTGAATGCGCTCATTCCCGTTTTATGAATGCCTACCATCCCATCTTCCCACCATAATTATTTCTACAATTGTTTATCAGTTCTCTCCTTCCAAAGTAGAAATTAACAAAGCTCAAGACAGACTTGGCTAGATCACAGACTGGATATAATCTTAAAAAAGATTACAACTAGGAATAATGACAGTCCTCTTGCCTAGGATTTAAGAAACCCTTTCCAAGAAGACAAGAGTCCTGGGTGCTTTAGAATTTTTTTCTAACTTTGGAATGAGAACGGCGAAGCTACAGTGGACCTCAGATAGTCACCTGTGCTAAAGCTTTCATTTTTATAAAGGGCAAAATTAACTCCAGAGCAGTAAAGTAACTTGCCTGAGTCAGACAGCTGGGGATGGATCTGGGACTAAAACCCGAGATTTCTCCTCCCAGCCCAAGCTCTTTCCAACAGCTGCCCTATGCCGAATTCGCCTGGTCTCACTGGCTTCCTCAGAATTCTTCTCCTTCCATGTTTTAATCCCCACCAGGTCCTCTTTCTTTCACCTTATGTAACCCACAGCTTCCTTTCCTCCCCTTTTCCTTCTCCTTCCATGGGATTTTTTTACATTCCTGCCAGTCCTATGTTGTGTCCCTTTGGCAGACACTTTGTTTTTTCTGTCCTTGCTATTAGTAAAAGAAGAAAAGTAGTAAGCATGGCTATCTTTGTCTCTTCTACATTCAGTACTTTTTAAAAAAGCTTGATGTAGATGGAAATTCTGAACTATCATTAAAATTACAATTCTACAATTATAAAGTCTACTGGGAAAAGTAATACTACCAGATTCTCAATACTAAATACTTAATACCAAAGTACTTCTGGGATAGCACAGTAGGTCTTAGAATGATCGCATAGGGGCCTTCGGGACTTCAAGAAAAGATACAGGCTGGGTGCAGTGGCTCATGCCTGTAAGCCCAGCACTTTGAGAGGCCAAGGCAGGAGGATCACTTGAGGCTGGGAGTTCGAGATCAGCCTAGGTAATGTAGTAAGACCCTATGTCTAAAAAAAATATTTTTTAAAAAATTAGCTGAGCATGGTGGCACACACGCCTATAGTCCCAGCTACTCAGGAGGCTGAGACAGGAGGATGGCTTGAGCCCAGGAGTTTGAGGTTGCAGTAAGCTATGATGACACCACTGCATTCCAGCCTGGGCAACAAAGCAAGACCCTGTTTCAATAGAAAAGAAAAGATGTAACATTCCTATAAGGGAATTACAGTCTTATGGAATATAATCAAATGAAAATGTAAGGGATGATATTAACTCTCTCTAGTAGCAATGGAAATGAACAAGAAGAGTAAAAACAACAAAAACAACTACACTCCATCACATTAACTAGGGAAAGCTATTTGGGGAAAAGCTGATGAACCACACTTAATCAGGTCTGGACCGGACAATGCTCGGAACGAGACCCACTGTTTGGCTGGTCCGAAGGTAGTGAGTTATCTCACTTGATTATTCAGTCAGTTACAGATTGAACTACTTGTTCTACTACTTTCCTCCCTTCTCACTACTGCACTTGACTAGTCTAAAAAAAAAAAAAATCCACTGTTTGTTCTGCATTCATGCTATACAAGCATGGACTTTCTGATTACCATTCAGTTTCCCAGGTATTCTGTTAACAGGAAAAGCATGTTTTTGATGTCAGGCATGAACATTCTAGATCCAAGGAAGGAAAATCCTCAGTATAAATTAATTAATTGGTATCCCCATTTCCCTTCACTAAGAGGCTCTTCTACTCCACATGATAGACTCTAGCTCTGGGCCGACAGAGCTGAGGTTCTAATCTTGAACTCTGGTGACCCCATGAAGGTGCCATCACCATGAACTCTGCCAGCATATCCAGTCAGCCTCTCTCTTTAGCATTTCAGGGCCCTCTCTAGTTTCTGCAAGTTGATAAAATAACAAATATCTATTGAGCATAATTGCATGGCCTTGAATATAGTAGGTTATTTGCCCTCTGAGTGCAGACAATCTCACTGGCCTCAACAAACCAAGAGTAGTGGGTACTAAAGATTTGATTAAATGAAGCCGGGTGCAGTGGAGCATGCCTATAGTCCTCCCTACTTGGGAGGCTAAGGGGAGAGAATCCCTTGAGCCCAGGAGTTCAAGTCCAGCCTGGGCAACACAGTGAGGCCTTGTCTCTTTTTTGTTAAAAAAGATTTGAGGAAATGGATAACTAGATGTACTTCACTCTGTGTCACCTTTTTCATATTTTTTGAACAGCATAAAGAAAGGAAAGAAAAGCAGTCTTGAGAGACTGCTGGGGCTGGCCCTGGGTAAGCAAACACACAGTTCTCTGTGTGCCTCAGACAAAGGAGAAGCACCTTTTGTACGCCCGTTTCATGCTTGCTTGAGCAGCCCTGTGTGCTCTCAGAACTCAGGGCCCGGGCAAATGCAGGAAGGATTTGATCATTGAACCCCAAACAGGGCTCCTTCCCTAAATCCAGGCAACAGCTGTGAAGCAGCTGCACCATTGTGCTCTAAAGCTGCTTAACGTAAGACGCAAAGGAAAAGGGACCCGCCCTCTGAAGCGATGTGAAAAATACAACCCCCTGCAACAACAGCTGGCAGGTAACACATATCATGAAGACATTTGTGCCATTTGAATGGACATAACGAGTGAGATTTAGAACAGTATTTTAAGGGTTTTTCCCCCATAAAAATTATATACTCAAATCTTTTCAAATTGAGAAAAATTAATTTTAAAAAAGTGGGAAGGGAAGTACTATGGCAGCTGGCACAACACAGGCATTGGGGCAGGTAAAATGCGACTCGCTGTCATCCTCACCTCCTTCCTTTGCCCCTGCCCTGTGCCCCACCTGAAAATGGCACAAAATGTTTCCCTGGAGCAACCAAGATGAATGTGTCTGCTCCTGGAGCCAGGCTCCAAGTTCAGGCACAGCACCACTTCTTAGAGCTGGCAGCGTGACTAGCCTTTGATCTCCTTTCAACCTTGCTCCTCGTTAATGTACAAGACAGGACAAGAGCTCAGGCCAGGCCGGTGTAGCTGCAGGCAGGGCTTTCTCCGATGCTGGGCAGAAAGGCTTTTGCCTGCCCAGGCCCAAATGTGGCCGCTGCAGTTGCTTGCCTGCCACATCCTATGGGAAGGAGTCCTAGTGTTCTGCTGTCTTAGGATGCATGGTGCCAAATGGTGAGTGAGCTAGAACCTGGGACCAAATGGAGGCAGACACAGGTTACTTTCTGAGCCCAGCTTTTGGGGTCTGTGATTTCCCCCCATCCCTTTTAGTGACACCTTCCTCTAAACCCTTTAGGAATCTAATGACCCCATTTGCTTTTCTGAGTCCTCCTCCACCATCCCTGTCCAAATCCTCTGGCATTGGAAGTAGGGCAACTATCAGCAACGTGCATTACTGATGAGAGTGTAATCCATATCCCCTTTCAGGAGAGCAGGTCAACACTATATAAATTTTAAAATGTGTATTCTCTTAGACCCAACATTTTCACTTCTAGAAATGTATCCTAAAGAAATGATGACACAGGTAAGCAGAAATGTATATACAAGAATGTTTACTGCTGTTTGATTAAAAATACTTAACAATTGGAAATAACATAGGCATCTATCAGAAGTGGATTGGTTAAATAAATTATTGCATAAGTATACAATGAAACACTCTGAAGCCATTTAAAAAAAGGAAGTAGATCATATCTATTGTCACTGACCTATGCCTCTGATATATTGTTAAAGGAGGAAAGTAGGTTGTAAAAGAATATATAGAGTAGGATCCCAATTACGCAAAAAGTTTGTGTTTATACTTGCATAAAAAGAATCTTTTGCCAGTGGTGTCTCTGAGGAGTAGCACTGTAGGCATTACCCACCTTCCCTGTATTGTTTACATTTTTACAAAGGAGATATATTAACAGAAATATATTTTGATGCATTTTTTAAAACTTTCAGGAAAATATATGTAAAACCTTCACACTGACAATGACTTGTATTTGTAAAGAGCGTCACAGTTTCATTTTCTCCATTAATTTGTTCAGTCTTCATAGCCCCATGAGGTAGGAAAGGTAGATCTTATTTATTGTCAAAGATAAAGCCATTAAAAGCCATCCATTAAAGCAGTGAAAACAGATTTATTCAGTAACTACTGACAGTAGGGGAATGAACTGGGCTCTATCCTGATTTGTGCAGAAGTGATTGGGCATTTTAAAGGGAAACATTAGGCCAGGTGAGGTGGCTCACATCCACACTTTGAGAGGCCAAGGTGGGTGGATGGCTTGAGGCCAGGAGTTTTGAGGGGCAGGGCGGGGTACTTGGTGGCGGTGGCACAACACCTGAAGTCTCAGCTACTTGGGAGGCAAGGCTGGAGGATGGCTTAAGCCCAGCCCAAGAGTTCCAGGCTGCAGTGAGCTATGATTGGGCCACTGCACTCTAGCCTGGGTGACAGAGCATGACCCTGTCTCTAAAAAAAATTTTTTAAATAAAGAGGAAAATGAGGGAGTAGAGGGGGGAGAATGAGCTGGACTCGAGGGAAACATTACAAACCACTGGTCGGGGTAACTGTGATCAGGCCAGCTGTGTCTGCTAGCTGGCAATTACCAGAAGTTAGCAGGCAGCAGACCTCTCCTTCCTGATGATTACATTTCAAAGGCATGGCTTTCAGGGCCTTGAGAAAGACACTCCTGAGTTGTGAGAGATACTCAAACATTTCAAAGGGACAGGGAAAGAATTCACAGTTGTAAGCCCTTTTTAGTAAATGCTCTAGGAAAGGAGAAGGGGGGCCTACCATCACGTGTTGGCTGGAACAAACAGCAAGTTCTTTTCACAGCCCTGAGCTTTTCCAGACAGGAACTCAAGAGGGCTGGGTTGTCCCAGGTACGTAGCCTTAATCTGCTGGAAGCCATGTTAAAGTTGGATCAAGTCTCTTAGAGGTTTGAATGGAGTGATTGTGCTAACAGTGTTTGCCATTCTCAGTGTCCACTTTTCAATTAAAAAACTAGTTCTCAGAGAAATTAAGTGATATGGGACCTTCCAGAAAGAACTTACCATTCTACAGCAAGGAAGGCAATAGTGGGACAGCCTCCAGCTATGACACCATCAGAACCCACCTCAGTGTTTGTGCTGAAGCCAAGCCCTTCCTGAGTAGTCCTCAGCCAACAACAGAGCACTAGGAAGTATGAGGCCAGGCCGTGTCTGCCCAATGGCAGGCTCTTCTAATGCACAAGTTCTGCTCCAAAGCCCTGGGTTAGCTGAGTCTCTATCAGATCTGCAACAGGTCCCAGGGTCTCCCTGCCCAGCCCTCCTGCCTCCCTCTTTCCCGTTCACAAGCATCACCAACAAACCTCTTGTGCTGACTTGCCTCAGTATCTTCTTCATGGGGTACCTGAACTGATACACGTGGCTTGCCCAAAACTATATTCACAGCTAATAGGTGGTCAAACCCTGCCTCAAACCATAGTTTCTGAATCCCAGGAAAGTGTAATCCTCTTGGAGATATTTGCATTTTAACCAGACTCGGTGTTCAGCTAAAGGAAAGACATTCTAAAAGTGGGAATGGCAGAATGAGCTGGTGGGTAACAAGGATGTGAGGGGCACCAGGAAGAGGACGGGCCATCAGGGCCTCCTTTGCATGACTGAAGTCACACCACATACCTTCTAGTTCCATCCAGAGGATCAGGCATACACGCAGAGGCAGGGCCAGGACACCAACATAGCACCTGGACATATTTCCATTATTGTCTTTCTTACACTACATGATCTGTCTGCCTCTCCCACTGGATTACAAGCTTCTCAAGGGTAACTGTGCTTTAATTCCTTTTTGCGTCTCAGTGCCTGGGACGAGACTCTGTACATCATTGTAGCTCAATAATAGTTGAATAAATAATTGAGTCTAATCTTAGCAGGAATGTAAGAGGGTAAGGACAAAAGTGGAATGATAATTATTATAGCCAATATTTACTGAGTGCATATCAAGCACTGTTCCAAAAGCTTTATTGTGTATCATCTTATTTAATACACACATAACCCCATGAGGCAGTGCTGCAGGCAACAGTGTCCAGGAAGCAGACTCTGAGACAAAGTTTAGGGTGCACAGTGTTTATTAGGAAGCACCCTTGAGATCAACACCCAGGAAGCAGGGGAGAGAAACAAGGTTGGATGGAGGGAATTCAGCTAAGGTGCAGGACCAACAACAGCCTCAGCTGCCGGAGGCTCTGGGGCCAGAATGACTCACTGGGGTTGTCCTGTGTTGGACCGAAGTGACCAGGCCTTTCTTCCTGCTCCTGCCTCAGGCAGTCGTTAGAGGCGGGCCCTCCTGGGAAGGGTGTGACCTTGGGTGAGGCAGAGCTCTGCCCCTGAGGCAATCCCTGGAGGGGCTGTCAGCAGAAGACTGCTTGCCAAGGGCACTCCCCACAGCTAGGGCATCTAGGCAGTGCACTTCTGTGTCCCTTACAGGTAACCACTGTTATTAACCCCTTCATAGAGATAAAGAAAGGGAGGCACAAACATTTTAGTTAACACCTTGCCAGGTCAGATAGGAAGTGGCCAAACCAGGACGCAAGCCCTTACCATCTGGTGCAGAGCCTGTGTTCTCCACAGGCTACATCTTACTCTTGAATAAGGTGCACGTAATTGTAGCTGTGGGCTGTGGACTCCCACACGCCCTGTTAATGATTTGAAATCCTAACTTTTGAGAGGGTGAGTTCGTCCTCAAGTGCATGGAAGTTCACCTTTTCAAACTATGAATCACTGCAACCAGGAATGCGAAAAGCACTGTCAGACGTGATCCACGTAGGACATTTTTTGACATATGTTTTTACCCAGCATTATGCTAGGCACCTTGAAGGATATAAAGGAAGCAGAGCACATGGTCTCTTCTCATGAGAAGCTTAGAGTTTAGGCAAGAGGATAAACCACAGACACGTGAAATAATTACTGGAAAAATCCCAGAGCAGTAAACGAGTATGTGTGAGATGATTGCTACGTTGAATATAGTAAAACAGGCAAAGGGCAAGCAAGCCTTTAACAAAACAGCCCTCTGTTGTTGCAGAGTTCCACCTCCATTAACGCTGAATGACTCGTGAGTCTTGGAACCCAGAATAATAAAGTTTAAACTATAACCTAAGTGTAAAAGAACAGGGGTTGGGAAAGACCCACAGGCCTGAGTACAAAGAATTTTCCGGGGTAAATTAAAATCCCCAGATTTTAATGAGTCCTTATCTTCTCTGCCATTATACTGCCTTGGATTTTTACATTACTGTTTTAGTCTGGCTCCTAAGTAAATAAAGATATTTTAACTCTAAATCTTAGCCACTTCCCCTTTCTATGGGTGAGAGCACTTAAAAATTGAACAACAGGAGAATACTGTGATTTATTTTACTGGTATTGAGTAGGATTTTCCTTAGAAGAATTTTTATTACTTCATTCATTCAACAACCGTTTGGTGAGTACCATCAACTGTGGGATAGTAGTTTAGCATTGTGCTTAAGAGCAGAGTGTTTGGCAGACAGACTTGGTATGAATTATGGCCTTGACACTCCTAGATCTGTGTCAAGATACTTGACTTCTCTAATCCTTAGTTTCTTCATATGTATAATGGGACTAATACTAGTACTTGTCTAATAGCATTGTGGTGAGGATTAAATAATTCATGTAAGGTTCCTGGAACATATTAAGCGGCCAGTAAAGTTACTTGTTACCAGTAATAGCAGCAGAGGAGTATAGGCCAGAGACTGTGCTGGGTTCCAGGCATTCAACAAAGAACAGGAGAGACAAACAGCCCCCGCCTTCCCAGAACAGATAGGTAAGGTTAGTAGACAAGGCAGACAGACAAGCAAGATATTAACTGCTAGACTAAAAAAAAAAAAAGGGTTTTATGGAAACATGTAGCACAGACAAGGAAAGTCAAGGAGTTCCAGAAAGATTTCTTGGAAAAAAACATCATCACAACCTTTAAAAATTACACTTGCTGTGAATTGTTGGGTTCCACTACTAGACTGTAAGTTCCTTAAGGGCAGGGATATTGTGTCTTGTGCTTAGCATTATATAGCAAGCACTTAGTGTGGTGCTGGGCACATAAAAGGCATTCGAATATTTGATGGGTGAATGAATGAGTGAATGAAGGGACTCCTAGGGTGATTAAGTAGGAGTTTGAGCCAGAGGAAACCGTGTGTGTGAAGGCTCTGAAGTGAGCAAAAGCATGGTGAGTGGGAGGAACTGAGATGCAACGAGGCTGGAAAGGATGTGGATGTGGATGCCATGAGACAAGGCTAAAAATGGAGCAGGGCCCAAATCAAGCTGGATCTTGCAAGCCATGGTAAGGAGTTTTAACTTGATGCTCAGGAGCAGTGAGAAGTCATCAAGGATTTTAATCTGAGGGAGGATATAATCAGTGTGTGTTTTTTAAAGTTTATTCTTTATTCTGTTAATACACTAATAATTAAAATCAATTTTAGGAAAAAATGGGAACTACAGATAAGCATAACTTTTTAAAAATCACTGTAGTTTCACCAGAGATAACCACCATTTGACCATAAATAATAAGTAATCTGGCCGTGCACAGTGGCTCAGGCCTATAATCCTAGCACTTTGGTAGGCTGAGGCAGGAGGATCACTTGAGGTCAGGAGTTCGAGTCCAGCCTGAGCAAGACTCCATCTCTACCAAAAATAGAAAAAAATTAGCCGGGCGTGGTGGTGCGCACCCATAGTCCCAGCCACTCAGGAGGCTGAGGCAGGAGTTTGAGGTTGCAGTGAGCTACAATGACGCCACTGCACTCTACCCAGGGTGACAGAGCCAGACCCTGTCTCAAAAAAAACCCAAAAACAAATAACAATCTGTCTCAGTTATCTATTGCTGTGTAACAAAGCACCCCAAACCCTAGTGGCTTACAACAATGATTTATTATTTCTCATGAGTCTGTGAGTTGATCAGAATGAGCTTAGTGGTTCCTCTGTTCTCTGGTGTAGCTGTGGGTACTGCCACATTCAGCTGGGAGTTTAGGTGAGGCTGGAACGTTCAAGATGGTCTCTCATTCTCAAGAGGCTTTCTCCAAATGGCCTCTCATCTTTCAGCAATCCAGCCTGAGCTTCCTTACAGCAAGGTGGCTGACTTCCAAGGAGGAAGGAAGGGAAGCCGCCAGTCCTCTTAAAGCCTAGACCTGGACATATACTGAGTTTCTTCCACTGCACTTTTGTAGGCAAAGCCAGTCACAAGGCCAGCCAAAATTTAGGAGAAATAGATTCCACCTGTTGGAAAGGGCAGCATGTAGGTGCAGGGATGGGAAACTCATTGGCTGTCATATTGGGAAACCTATCTACCACACAATTTGATTTGCTAAACACACAGTAAGTTTTTGACCATTTCTGGTACTAAATAATTAGGAAAACTGAATTCAAAAGTGTCAAATGCAAACCACCTTTTCCTTGTCCATATATGAATCTAAGTGGGTTGCCTAAATAAGTTTGACGATTTGCATGTGTGGTGAAGGAGGTGGGAGGCAGAGGGAACACCACATTGGAACTAGTGTTGAAGGAAAAAGATCCTGAACAAAGAAAATGGTTAAAATTGTTGAGAAGTGTTCTGCAACCAATGCCTCTATAGTTAACCTGAGTATGTATCAATGCTGAGTGTGACAGGTAGTTAAAATATACCATTTGTCCATTCTCACTTCCTAGAGGAAGGAAGTAGAAACAAGGTCAAATGGTGGAGACCCAGGGCCCAGGCACAATACTTCAGCATGCACAATAGCAGCAGCAGCAAAGTGCGCACACATCTCAGGAAGTGCAGGGTCAAAACTTGAAAAGCCAAGTATGTTGCCAAGTCAACGGGGGGGGGAGGGGGGGGGCAAGTATGAGGCCAAAATGGAAGGGGCGGAGCTGCATTTGCAATTCCTCCCCCCACCCCAGCAGGCCTAGACGTTCATTCTCAATTTTATTCATCAGTCATGGGAAAGCTGCCTGGTCAAATGGCACAAGGCAGGCATAACCAAGCTCCTGGACTTGAGCCTCCTAATAATGCCTAAAGAGAAAGGATGTACCTCTCAATTTCCACCTCTCTTCCTCATCCCCACTTCCATTGGCTTAGTTCAGTCTTTCCTCACCTCTTGGATGTTTGCAGGTTGCCTACCTGCTCCAGTTCATCTTCTACATAGCTCCCAGATTTAGCTTTCTTAACACACATTTTTTAGTTCTAGGAAATGGAAAAAAAAAAACTGGAGACAGGTACAATGTTCAGATTAGGCAGAGATTTGCATGTCATGATATAGATTCTCTCCTGATTGAGGGGGACCTATTGAACAATTTTTCAGAAGAGACAGTCAAATTTGCTTATTTTAAAAGGATATGTGGGCAGCAAATTAAGAGATCAGGAATAAGCTTGGAGACTGCAAGATCACTTCAGATATTGCCGTAACCCTGCTGATACTGAGTGCAGATCTGAACCAAGCCAGTGGCCGAAAAAGAAGAGACAGAGGTTTAACAAGACAAATGAAATCATGTAAGTGATACAGGCTGGCAACCTCCAGTAAACAAGCAAAAGCAGATGAGGGTATCACCTAAGTTTTCAACTTGAGTAGAGGGAATTCTTATTCACTGAGAAAGACATACAGGAACAGCAGGTTTGGGAGTAATCAGAAACTTCCAAGTGGCATGGCCAGTTGTGAATGAATAGGTTGGGAGCTCAGTATACTGAAAACAAGAAGGGGGAAAAGATGAAGCCATGAAGAGATTCACCCAGAAAGAACATCTAGTAAGAAAAGCAATATAACCCTGGAGGAACTCTGAAGATGGTCTCAAGACTTGGAAAGCCACAAATTAACATCTCAACAAATCAAAATCTAAAAGCAGAATATATTGCCTACTATTCACTAAAATTATTTAGTAAGAGAGGGAAAGTCATCCTCAAGTAGAAATTCTCCACTGAGAGGGTAGGAAAACATGGCTATGCCTGTATCTCCAGAGGAGAAGGTCTTATAAGAAAACCATATTCAATGTACCTGATTTCCTAACCAACTAGAGAAAACAAAGGTCTACAAAAATCAAACTAGATGGATAGGGAACCTGTAGGGGGAGAAAAAAGACCATCACTTGCAAAACCACCTGAGACTTAGAAAAAGAGGTCCACAAGAGCCAGAACCTGGCAAGGCCCCTTCACAGCTAACACATGATGGTTATTCACCAAGCAACTTTCTGGTTAGAATTTGGTTTGTCTCCAGAAAGAGATTGTACTGATCTGCCAACCTGAACATTCTGGTCTACTTGATACCTATTGCCTTTCACTGTAAATTAATAGGTATTATTCTGGTAATACACCAGTCTCAAGAGAGCTTGCTTAATGTGAGTCCAACCCAGATAGAGGTAACTCTAAGTGACAGATTCACTTTCGCTATCTCCAAGGCTAAGGGGCAAACTGGTGAGGAACTATTATCTAGAGGATTGCTCGTAACCAGTTAGAAGGCTTACCCTGGAACCACTGCAGCCCCACTCAGAGACTTCTCATTGAAACACAACAAGCACTTTTACCAAAAGATTAAAAATTAAGATGTGATTGCAAACAAGGAGAATTCATTATAATTTTATTTTGAATTATAATCTATTATTACTTCAAAAAGAGACACTTCTGAAAACATCCAATGGATGTTGACTTACTAGTAAAAGTCATCAATGTATGATTTATAATTCAAAGTATACAATAAATTATATTTACATGCAATGACTAAACTATCACACACAAGGTAAAAAAATACAGTATTTTTATGTACATTTTTAAAGATTTACATTTTCCTATACAGTTTATAAAATTAAAAATTCTCTGTACAGAATCTTACGTGTACAGAGTTTACATATCCCCATTCTTATGGCTGTATCACCATACAGAGATTTGCTTAAAACTATAATACTACAAACACTTGGGTTCTTTTCACTTCATATTCAATCTTGGCACCCATATACTAATACATTATTTTTGAAATGTGAATTACAGAGGAAATAAAACATAATCATGCAGACATTTTTTAATATAAGAAAATGAGATAAAATGCACTACTAGATCAACACTTACCAATTCCATAGTTACCTAGTTCAACTTCCTGCATTGCTTTCACACAGATACATGCAAAACTAGATGAATTTTTAAAATAACATTAAAATACTATAGTCTGACAATACTTAGGCATTAGGAATGCAACTAACAGCCTTAGTCTGTCAATTATTTCTGCTTTAGCAGAAACTTCAATTAAGACATTACATACCAAAATTCACAGAAATGTCGATATTGTAACTGCTAAATTTATAGGATCTTCATCAGAAAGACACTGATCACTTAAAAAACAAAACAAAAACGGTGTTTGACATTTAAGAGTATAGTCTCTGTTCTGAGAAAGGAAGGAGGGGGAAATCTAAGATAAACCATTAAAGGATTATCCATTGTCCCTACTAACAAAGCACTCGCACACTTCCAATCTGCTTAAATAAAGACACCTGAAGGCTTTATAAAATGTTCAAGATAAGCTACACTATCTTTAAAAAATCTTTTTGAAAAGTAATAAATTGAAGGTACAAGCACCTTCCCTCCTCCCCCAAGTAGCTAAAGATCAACGAGAAAAATAAAGTGCCAATGTCTAAATTAACTGTTAATTATTTAAGAGGCACTAACCCATTTGATGGCTTAGGATAAATACGAAAATAGGCCAGATCTGATCTGAATAATAAATAGAAGGTAGGTATTCCAGTCTGTAATTCCTGCCTAGATGGGGGCTGAACCAGAAAACTACCTACTCCCCCATTTATTGCTTTGAAACCTGTACACATCAATTCTAACATAGAAAAACCAGATTTCTAAGATGGAAAGCACAGTGTCTGTGCCACCTTGAAGCTGAAAAAGAAGGTACACTCTTGATCACTGGGAGGAGAGCTGCTGAGGCTCTCCTCTCCACAACTCATATCTTCACAAGAGTCTTCACTAAAAGGAAAAAGAAAGACAAAAGAGGATGCCATTACTTAAATACAGTTAAATGTTTTACAAGCAAAATAAAACCACTGTATGAATATTTCTGGTCTTAGGATTTTTATATTCAAAATTTAAGCTTTACAGAGACAAAATTTAACTTATAAGGACTTCCTAAAGTCTATAGTAATGTCATTAGAAAATGCAGATTTTAAGAAGTTTAGACAAATTACTATTTGCCAAACTATTATTCTTGCACCAAAGAATAACTATCAGCAACTAATTGTTGAACTCTAAATATTTAAAATCCAATAAATGCAGACTACAGACAATATATCTCCTATCACATCTATTTAGATGTCTTTCTTGCATCAATAATGGCATCATTGATACTATCAAATATCAAAGCAAGAAACTAACAAGCTATGAAAATGAAATTTCTGGTCCTTTATCTCTATAGCATAAAACCACCAAATTTAGTAAAATCAAACCACTTTACAAACAAAAATAAGCTCTGAATAAGACAACGATACTGGACAAAACTGTAAGAACATCTATAGAAGTCTGCCCCATTAGTGCCGGTGCTTCCCTTTATTTTCTAGTCTAGGGGTACCTCAATCTCTTCCCTGTAGCACCCTATTAGGAATTCATACTAACATAAAAAACCCAAAATGCTGTTTCAGTCTTCGGGTTTTTGTTTTTTTTTTTTTAACTAACAAAACTGTATTTCAAAGAGCAAGGGAAAAATAAATAAATAAAATTCTAAGAAGAGCAGGGGGATGGAGGAGGAAGATGAAAAACAAACCAGTTTTTTAAAAGTGGGGAGAGGGGGCCTTACAAATCATTCCCTATTTTAACAAAACTACTTCTTGTTAATTTTCTTACCTGAAGAAATAATGTTGTTAGAGTAGGGGCTTTCACTGATGCCTTATTTTATACTATTCTATAGTTCTGAGTATAAAATCAGTAATATTTAGTCCGGGGAAGTTTAATTAGTCAAGGAACCTGCTTACCTTTCACTTTCATCAAAACAACCCCCCTCAGGTATTGTTGGCAGCTCAGGAACACTATAGTAGCTGTTATGGAGGTTCTGGGCTGTGCGCCTTGAAACAATCCAAACCAACTTCTTAAGATCTGGTTTGCAACATTCAGGAGAAGAATATTCAGCTAGACATTTAGAAACTAACTCCCTCCAGTAAAAGAACTCGGTGTCATTAATCTGAAAAGAAATATTGTAATGAAGAAGTTACAGCAGTGCTTCCCAAACCTTGCTGCCTCTTGGAATCACCAGGCGATCTGTAAAGAAATATTGACACCTGGCCCCCAGCCCAGATATTCTGATTTAATTGATAAGGAGTGTGACCCCGGCAACAAGAGTTTGTAAAGCTCTCCAGGTGATTACAATGTGCAGCCAAAATTTGGGAACACTGGTTTGTTGGAAGAGAACCGTAAGTATAATTTACACAGGATTCAATACATAGAAAGCTTGGCTTATTCTAAGAAAACACACTGGCCTAAAAACACTCTAGGTCTGTTAATAAACCAACTATGAAGTATATTCTTTAATAGTCTCAATGCACAGGAATTTAACATTCCTTTTGTTACAGAAACCAATTTATTGTTTGGATTGCTAATAATATACATTTACATTACAACACCATATACAAACTAAAGAAGTAAGCAATATGAGAGAAATTTCCCAAAAAGTTCCTCCACCACTGGGGAGTGCCCCAGTTATTTCAAGCAATCAATTTTCACTGAAGATGTTTCTGGATATTGCTATCACAAAAAGTTCAGATGAAAACTAATACAATCATGATTAAAACAAAAGCTATAAAGTTATCTATGTTACAAACACAATGCTTCACATTGCATGTACTTTCACCACAAACAGAAGATTTGTTTGTATATCGTCTTGTCCTCCATTTCCACCTGATACAGCTACAACTTAACCCCCTTCTAATCTGGCTTCTACCACTCCCTTCTCACTACTCTACTGACACTACCTCCGAGATATCCAGTGACCTCCTTCGATCTTCATTTTACTGGACCTCTCATCAAAATCCAATACTCTTGACCACCTTCTTCTTAAAAACCTTTTTCCAATCTGACAGTGCTCTTTATTGTCAGGATGTACCTTCCTTCACTTAGCTCCTAATGGGGGAAAAGCCAATGCTGAAAGTCCCAGAGCTTCAAATGACCCCTGCTCAAAGGATTCCACAAGTTTCTTATGGTTTCAACTATTGCTTCATTATGAGAAATTCCAAATCTCAATCTCCAGCTATGGTTTATCTTCTGAATATTTATTCCAGACAGCCAAATGCTGCTAGACACCTACCTACCTGGGTATACAAGCACCTAAATTCATCCTTGCATCACAAATTAACTTCTCCCAAATTTCTTGCTAATGATGCCAATATTCTCTCCACCACTAGGTCCAAATTTTGGCCATTCATGACTCCTTGCCTCATTTCCATCCTTGGCTTCCAAAACCATTGTTTGAGTTTGATAGCCTTACTCCTGCTTGTGACTATCACCTAGACATTCTATCTATAAGCCTACTCTAAAATGACTTCCCAGGTACAATGAACACTATTCTGGTGACAGCCACATCTAAAGCCCTGACTTAAGCATTATACAAGGTATCCATGTAACAAAAACATCTCTATCCCCTTAATATTTTGAAATTTAAAAAAAATAAAATTTAAAAAATAAGTAACTTATTATTACCAAAAATATAAAAAAATTTAAAAAATAAAATGACTTCCCAAACCCATTTAGTGCATCAATTTCTTGGCCATAAGCCTTTGCTGACCAAACCTTCACTGTCAAAGATCCTTTCACTCCAACCAGGCTCCCAGTGACAGTGCTTCTGATCTGCCCTACTTCTTTGCTAACAAAACCCCAAAGTACTCCCTATGTTTATTATTATCTGGCACTGAGACACAATAACAAATGACAGAACACACCACCTCATGTTAACGTCCATATTTCCCCAAACAGACTATTAGTTTAAGACTTTAAACTTTTGTTTGTTTTACACCTCTTTATGACTGCAAAGACTTACTGGGCTAGCCTGTCTAAGGGGTTTAAAAAGAGACATTGTGGTTTAAAACATCAATATTGCTGATGTTATTTGGTGATGCTACTAATGGGATGATAATTCAGCCCTATATGTGCAATGGGATGCCACCCTATCCCATTAGTGTATGTACTGAAGTCTACTTCCTAGTATGAATTTTAGAACAATGCATATGTGGCAAAGTACACAGCTATATTACCATATGGTATGAATCCTACAGAAGGGACATGTACACGCAGAAAGAAGTTGGGCTAAGTGACCAAGTTCCCTTCCAAATTAATACCATCTGGGTCAAAGCTGCATTTTGAGAACTTTAACATTTAAGATTCAAGAAAAAATGAGTATAAAAGTTAAGAGCCCCATAAAGTATTACTTAATGTGTAAGTCACCACAGAAAAAATAAAACATTAGGAAAGAAACTTGCTTTAAAGAATAAGGACTGAAGATATTTACCTTGGAATGTTTTTTAACTAGCAAGAGAACTTCCAGTAATTCAATGCATTTCAAAGTTTCTACTTCCAAATTGAGAAGGCACAAAGCTAATACAGATGGCTACAAGAAAAAAAAGAAATTTTTTAAAAAATTCAAAATAAAAACTATGAGACATATGTAAGCAAGAAATTGACTTACTTTTGCTTTTGAAAAGACAAGTCGGCAGTTGCAAGCTTTCAGCTGAGCTTCTAGTTTATCAAGGTTCAGTATTTCTTTCCTATACAATGCAAAGAAACAATATAGATTTATTAAACTTCCAAAGATTTAAATTATTTTTTTTTATTCTCTGTAGGCACAGGGTCTTGCTACATTGCCTAGCCTGGTCTCAAACTCCTGGCCTCAAGTGATCCTCCCACCTTGGCCTCCCAAAGTGCTGGGACTACGGGCGCGAGCCACCATGCCTGGCCTTAAAGGATTTTAATGACTTGCCACTAAAAGTACAAGTTGAACATTTGAAGGGGGTAAAAATATAAATTTCATTGGCATTCTAATTCTTCACCGTTAGCCACAGCAATGCTTAAAGTACAAAACTTTTATTTTTAATCCCACTGACCTTTCTGAAGTATGACAAAGCACAATAGTACGGTATAAGTGCAAAAAGTTTAAGGCAGTAGTAGCTTCCAATTCATAGTGCAATTTTTCTGAAATTATTTTTTCCATCCGTTTTATGTCAGAAGCAGTACATTTACATTGACTAATCCGTATTACGTCATGAGTGGATGGAATATTGCATTCTTCTTCAACTATTCTAGCAGCCAGCAAAAAACAACAGACTCCAATGCAAGACAAATGTTTAGGCTTCACCTAAAAAACAAAGAACAAAAGGCTTCTTTTAACAATTGTCACTTTGATTTAGCAAAGAAGGACACTTAAAAGACTATTGTAATGATTTTCCTACTCTTAAGACAGAACACAATCAAGCTGCTTCCCTTATATGTAATTGCCCTTCAATGACAATTATACCCATATTCACATTTTAGACTTTCTTAAACTCCCTTTAAAAAAAAAAGAGGCTTTTCGAACCTTTTCATCACTTAATTTAAATTTAAATGTAAGTTTAAAAAAACTTCCAGGCAGGTTCAAAAGCTAGGTTTCTAGTATTGAGTTACACTTTGGATTTTAGACTTACAAAATTCTTACAATCTCCCCCCAAAATAAGCCTTTCAAACACCAAAAAAAATACTACTTTGGATATAAAAATAATATGTTCTACTTATCTATGTACATAAAAATCTTTAAGAGTCATTCCACACTTCAATGTAATTTTGCCCAAGAGAAATATCACATCAGTTATGCAGAGTAGGACATATGTAAAAGCTGCCATGGACAGATGGCTGCCCTTTTCTTTTCAGTGTCCTGAAAACTGACCCAGCAGCTGACAGCAATCCTATTGGCAGAAGAATCAACACATTTTTCTAACAGTTGTTGATGATTGTTAATAAGACTGTGGCTCCCTGCTTTGAAAAGACTTATAGTGGGTCACCTTTAATATACTGTTATACTTCATTTGTCATGTTTCAGTATTAAAAACATCTAGACTCCAACAGAAATATGATGGGAGATGAAAACATGAAAACCTTATTTTGAGGACTGTATACATATAGAGTGAATACCTAAAAAACAGTAGTCTCCCTTTTGTCACATCTTCAAACAGACAGTACTTAAAAGGCACAGCAAAACCTAAGTTAAAATACACCAATACACTTAATTTTGTAGTCTCTTAGTACTAGACTACAAATAATTCTGATTATTATCAATTTTTATGTATAGCGGGCGTTATTACACTCAATAAATATTTATTGAACCCTTGTGTGCTAGGCTATGGGCATAGAAAAATGAAGATGTACTAATAAAAATGATTAAATACCTTCATAAGAGCCAAGAATCTGTCCAAAATATTGACAGCCAAGACAAAAGTTTCAGTGCAAGATCCAAAAAAGTTAGTTAAACTCCTTAAATCTTCTACTTTGGCATTTCTCAGTCTTGGACACAAACTGTTATCATTCTGCAACGAAAACCAAGAGCCAAGGTTTACAATTTTCTTAGAACTAGATGGATAATATACAGATTCAAAGAATAAGGTAATTTTTTTGCCTTAATCTTCAAGAATATAGGGAAGAGTGGTATCACTTAACTAAAGATATACACTTGATCACATATAAGATAGAAATCATTACTTTTACAAAACACGTATCATAAAAGCACTTCAGCAATTCAGTATAAGGTGAACTGCTGCCACATTCCAGGGGGTTATAGCAAATATAATTTCCTTAGAATGAAGATAGAGGGTCCCTTGTTTCTTTGTTTTTCTAAAATCATTTAAGATCCTGCTACAAATAAGTATTTCATAAGCAGAGGTATTTCCACAAATGAACTGCTCAATGTACAAGGAGTCTCCCACCTAGAAGCTGCAGGCTGGGGCGATGCCACATTTGAAGAAACACTTCCCTGCTCTCATTCTTGCTAAGAAACAAAAGCATGACCCTGTAATATCGTTTACCTTATACCCCAGGAAGACCAATTTTGGTCTTAAACTTTGCAGTCTTTAGTCATGATTCAATTGGGGTTAAAAAAAAAAAAAAGTTATCTTCTCCAAGCCCTATCAGCTGCTTAAGTTATCTTTTCCGCCACCTTACCTCCGGGGTAGCTTCGATCAAGCTTAGCCCTTTTTCTCGAGGTTGGAATCTCTGTTCTTGCTCCAGGTAGAGGTTCAATAATCCAAGGAGCTGGACCCCTTCACGACCTGCGAAGTGCTCTTCCCCCAAATCCTTCATCTGCAGCAAAGACACCACACAAAATGTAACCTGGGGGTGAAGGGGTGGGCGAGTAGGGCAGAAAAGACTGGGGCCAATACCTCCAGGGAGGAGCGCCCCAGCACAGCCCGGCGAGAAGCGGGTGAGGGGAGCGGTCACGTCCGCCAGAACCCCAGGGCAATCCTCCCCCCGGTCAAGGAGGTGTGGCAGGGGGAGGGGCCGTGGTCACGTCGCCGGCCAGCGCCAGGTCAGACCGGCCAGCAGTTTCACGAACAGGAAACTGTCCGCGGGCGGCGGTGTCCCACGGTCCGCCACACCTGAAGTCGCGCGGGGACGGACTTGTGCCCTGGGGACTGCACCGGGGGCAGCGACTGCAGCGGGTTCTGGGGGTGGGGAGCTGCATAATAGGGGGGAGGGGAGGGAATGTCTCGCGACTGAACAAAGAACCAGAGGGAGGAGACTCCGGAGCCCCGCCCCGCCCCGCCCCGCCAGCCCAGTTCCAGAAGCCCCTCTCGCTGGAGTGCAGGCCTCGCGCTTTCCCCATCCGCTGCGGCAGCGCCTACTCCGGCCGTACCAGAGCGGCACACACCCCAGTGGGAGAGCGCGGTGGGGAGGCGCGGCCCATCCGGCTGGGGTCCGGAGGCAGAAGTCCAGCCCGCCCCGCGCCGGGACAACACTCGTCCATCCACTGATACCCCGGTTCCGCAACTCTGCGGAGCCCTGGGGCTGTCAACCCAAGAAGCACCACCCCAGCGAGCCCCGCGACAAAATGAGGGAAGAGAGCACCGAAGCGAAGAATTGCGTTTAGCCTCGCCACCCCCTCCTTTCCCCCCACTAGCATCTCTCCGTCGCCGGGCGCCAACTCCCACAGGGCTGGGCTGAGGGCAAGCTCCGCAGCGAGGGGTAGGCAGCACCGAGGCGCTGATACCACCTCCCCCCGCAGTCCTGACCACGAACAAAGAAACCCAGCGCGATCCCGGGTGGGCCCACTCACCGTGCCGGAGACGCGCCTCCACTGGCCGCGGCCTCGCGGTCCCGAAGGACTGGGCGCGGCGGGGGCGTCCGAGCCGGTCTCCGAGGTCGGGGACCCACCGCCTCAGCGGTGCCCCCGGGCTCGCATCTGACCCTTCCTCCCTGCCACCGCCGTCTCGACCTCACAGCCCCGGCTCCATCCCGCGCGCCCGCAGTCTGCAGGGGCGTCGCGCCGGCCCTTCGAGACCTGCCCCTTCACTGCCCCGCCGCTGCTGCCACCGCCTCAGCAGAGGCCCAAGCAAACCCCCTGTTTTTGTTTTGAGTTTTCGACGCCCCCAAGGGGGCGGGGCACGTGACTCAGCGCGGAGGGATCT
This sequence comes from Daubentonia madagascariensis, assembly GCA_023783475.1. NCBI lineage: Eukaryota > Metazoa > Chordata > Mammalia > Primates > Daubentoniidae > Daubentonia > Daubentonia madagascariensis. The sequence continues at coordinate 6,702,379 of JAKFHU010001268.1, read as the reverse complement.
TCCACTTCCTCTGCAGACTTTGAAAAAGAGTCCCGCCCCTAGGGCGCTGTCGCCAGCCTCTTTTCTGGCCTCCTCAGCTCTCCTAGGCTTTGCCGAGCTTGTCCTCCTGCCACGTTCCAGCACGGAGGGTGCAATCTGGGCGTGGGATTTATTCCGCGATTGATCCGGAGGGGGAGGGAGAGGAGCGAGAGGGTTGAAGGGCGGAAGGAGATAGTTGCTGGTCGCGTTGCACCTTTTAAAGGTCCCCGATTTTTTTTGTCTTCGCTGTTTTGAAAAGTCCGCCCAAAGTAGACGGCTGTGTGATTGGATGAGGGTGGGGCGAGCAAAGTGCTGAGGCCCTGATTCACTCTCGAACCTGGATTGGCTAACTGATTAGCTTTCAGCCCTCTGATTGGCTTTCACCGTCTCCTGCGCCTCTGTCTGCCTTGGGCCCTTAGCAACTCTGGGGTCTGGGTTGCGCATGCCTGGGTTGGCAGCTTTGACGGCGTTGGGTTACCTGTCCTTGGGGTCTGTGCCTTCCCTCCCGGCCTGCTCCGCCTGTCCCGGGGGAATGCCTCGCTGGCGTCGCACCTCCTGAGAGCGCGAACAGCTGCGTGATCTACCTTTGGGATAACCTTTTCCGCCACAGGAGAGTTTTATACGATACTTCTTTATTTTTTCCTGAGGGTCCATTTTGCAATAACCAATGAAATTATTCTGACATTTTTGGGGTATGTGCCGAAATATTCAATAAATGCTACATGTTTTGGTATTTGTTTTAAAATTTTCCAACCCAAGAGGAAAAAAATGGAGGAGATAGATGAAACAAGATGAGCAAAAAGTTGAGAGTCGTTGAGGCTGGGTGGTGGGTACACGAGGTTTTGTTATACTATTCTTTCTACTTTTGTGGGTCTTGGAATTTTTTCATAATTAAAAATTAAAAGGAGGGACTTTCTAATAAAAACTTTGCGCGTTGATGAGGGTACGTAAACATCTAATAATTATAATAGCATGCCTCCAGAGGTTGTAGTTTGTGCTGTTGTTTTAATGAAGGCTCCCACAGCTTCTTGGTCCATGGTCACCCATAAATTATCATTTATTATCCATTATAATTAGCGTTGTTATTATTGGTGACACCTCTCCCTAGGCGGGGTGAAGAGCAGACTTGGTGCCTTAGGCCGAGAAACTTTCACACACAGTATCATTGGAGGATGTAGTTGACTCCCTTGGAACATTTATACTTCGTTTACTTTCTCCCTCCTAAATTAGTAAATAGCACTTTCGGGGAGTTCTATTCTAAATAATCCAACAGCCCCTGGGAACAGATTTCTCTTCTGCTCTTCTGTATGTTTTCTGTGAATTGTTTTGTTACTTGTGAAATACGGGAAGACACATAACATAGCTTTAGCAGCAGCTCTCTCTGCTTTCCAGAGCAGCTAAGGAATTTTAGAAAGTCCCTTTGCATGTTAGCTAGAACTAAACACATATCAGTCTGGAGCACAGAGCAACTGGGGGAAGGGAGCTCAGAGAGCTAATACTCTTATTTCAGAGAGGTATGGCCTTGTTGAGGGTCTTGGAAAATAAAATTAGCACACTATTTTTAAATGATTTACAGGTTACATAATTTTATGCAAAGCAGTTTGATCTTTCAAACATTATTTTAAACAATTACTTTTATTCAACATAATCATCTTGCTGGAAATTGCGAGTAACTTGGAGAATAGAGCTAAGAGTAAAATTACCCAGATGATAGCTCACTGCACAGAGTAGAAACAGGCTCCGTGGACAGAGTCCATGGAGATTCAGAAAGCACCTGGACCACAATCTCCACCCTGAGAGAAAGGGGAGTTTGTGACCAAAACATGAACTAGACTGGGGACTTTTTTTTTTCCCCAAGAAGCCAAAAGTAGAAAAGGAACATAAGTCATAAAATAAGTGACATGAAAGAGGAAATGTGAAATGATGTGGTAGAAGATTTTTTAAATAACAATATATCAGACAAAAAGGAAGAAATCTAGAAATTGTCCCTTCCTTAGATTACTAAGTCTTATGAAGTCGTACAAAATGTGTGCTACATGATATTTTGTAACTCGTGTTTTGTGTGTCTTTTTACAGGCAGCCTCTTGAATGATGTGAACAGTTCTGTGAAAGTAAGATAAGAAAGCTTTGTAAATGGTGTTGAATTTCCTGCTCTTGGCTGGCCCTGCTCAGCACAGGAGAAAAAACTGATCAAGTTGTCCAAGATGGAGCCCTTTATCCACTTCAGTCCACTTACCTAAGATTAAAGGAAAGCAATCATTAAAAATATCAGTCCAGTAGTTACGTCATTCTTTTTTTAAAATACCTCCTTTCAACAACGATGCTATTGGGGGGGGATTATGCAGGTTTTCTTTGTTCACTGACTTTTGCTGTTTGTTTATATATATGTATATGTATATATATTTTTTAATAACAGCCCTTCAGATTCTGTTTGTCCTTATCACCTTGGCTTACGCTGCTAGAGCTGAAGGTGTTATTTATTAAAAAGACATTCCCTATAGGCTAATCAGACTTTACCCATTAGCTACCTTTTAGCCTTTCCTGAGCTATCTTGAAGGCAACTTTCCTGCAACATGCACACATATAAAATAAGGAAATCAGAAATCTGGCAGCCCCTAAGAACAACTTTGAGGGAATTTATTTTTAAGATATTTGATCTTCTACAGCACAATGATAGGGGTGCAGTGGAGTTGGGTGATGCTCTATCCCCAATAACCCCATGAGATCCTGACATGGAGCCCGTTGTCCTCAGTGACATATGAGACTGAAACTAGAAGGTAAGCACAGAACAGGTAATAAGCAGGGAGTGCCAGCACAGAAACAACGTCTACATTCAGTGATCTTTGACTCCTGGGGGGTGTCTTTCAAACCTACTGGCACTTAAGCTTCTCCCTTAAAAAGAAAATAGGGCATTCCCAAGAGGTTTTCAGTGCTTCTCTGAATGATTTATACTCAGACTTCCCTGAACTTTTTTTTTTTAATTAAATTGTCCTCTTGTGCCTTTAAGAGCCAGCCCTCTTCTTAGGAAGTCTCTCCTAAACCCAGAGGGAGATTGCCTTGTTTCCTGCCAGACTATTCCCTGAACTTTCCAGACATCATCTTTCTCCTCAGAGATGATGGTGTTTAACAACAAATCCTAGCTTTTTATTCAAGAGACATTTAATAAATACACACTAAGTGCCAGGCATTGTACTAGACACCAGGGATAAAAAAAATGGACAAATGAAACAAGGTCCCAGAATATACCCTGTTATATCTGAGGTGTAGAGCAAAAGCACTGGCCAGGGATCAAAATGGCTTTGAGTCCCAGCTTTCCCGCTCATTAGAGATAGTACCTTGAATAATTCCCATTGTCCTGAGCCTCAACCTGAAAAAAACCAAAAACCAGAGGTAATTGTGTCTACTTCATATGGAACAATTAAATACCAACGTTTGTGAAAGCAATTAGCTACATGTTTCTAGGCTGTTAGAATTTTTCACAATGCTGTGACTTCATGAAGGGAAAGGAGGGATCGACCCACCTCACCAAAGAAACCTGGTGGAAAGCAGCCCTGAGAGCAAAGAACCTTAGCGTCAGGATTTGTAAAGCTGACATGAGTCTACTCACTATTTCTGCCTCCCTGCCTGAGCTGTTTTCTGTCATTAAAGGTGATTTGCAGCCCCAAACTCCCTTAGATTAACCTGGCTAGCAGAACCCGCAAAGGAGACAGGAACAGGAGGGAGAGGAAAAGGAAAGGTATATAGGTACCATCTTCAAGTGGTTCAGATTTTTCAACCAAGAACTTGTTTTTTAATCTGGACCTGCAAGAATGAGACGATTTATACACCACACAATCATTTTTTCAAGCAATCAGCAGAATAAACCAGTGAGGCATCTCATATTTTCTCCTTTCTTTTTCACGGACAAGATCTTCTCAAGTCTGAAAGCAGCAAGCTCAACATTTTACAATCATTTGCCATATAAATATTATATTGCTTTTGTTGTTTATGCTTGAAGCATTTCCTATCTTTCTGGAGGAGTGTTTATTTATTAATATCTATGCAAGGGTTGATGATATGCACAACACAGTCAATATCCAGATGTTGATGAGTCCAGCTTTGGAATTGTGAGAATTATCCACACTGTAGAGACCATCTGAATGACTAACAGCAAAAGGACCAGTGTTTCTAGCCAGCCGGTTTAGCCCCTCCCAGCTCTACTAGCCTACAAGAGAGTTAGCCCTATGCAAACTATCTCTGAAACCTGAGAACTGGATGCTCATGTGACTCTGTGGCCCAACTCATTACTTTCTTATCCAGCGCTCTCTCTGTAATGCTAAAAGTCAACCGAAATAAATGAAGTAGCCTTAACATGATGTGGAAAGGCTGGCAAAGGACAATGAACTGAGAATACAGCTATTCCTGAAATCAGAGCTAATTATCTCAAAATGGTGGGTCTGTCCCAAAGCAAATATATTTTAAGAGGCCCAGACTACATTCTGGAACATTGTATGTTATTATTTATATAACATATTATTCTTTTATGATTTGCTCCAAAAACCATAACCTAATTCAGATATTTCCTGTCTTTTCTTGACATCACAGCACTATATGAAGTTGACACTGTCAGCAAAGAATAATTTAGGAGACATCTGTTGAATATATCATCTTATTCCCAAAAGTTTTACTGTCTGTGAAAATCATGATCTCTTATTTTGATCTCAAATGAAAAGGCAATTGACATTTAAAGTGATATCAATATATAGTATAAGCTTATATCTTGCTTTGTTAACTTGTATTTTCAAAATGAGGGGTTTTTTCAACTAAGAAGAAAGATTGCTTTATATCCAAGATTCTCAAATCTGTTTCATTACATATATTACTATGTTTTCAACCACATTCTAAACAATAAATTGTGACTACTTGCAGGATTAGAACCAGATTTGGGGGAGTGGGTTTGAAGCTTTACAATTTGAAGAGTCTGTCTTTAGGAAAAATAGTCAAATTTACAAATACAAAATAAAGTATGAAAGCAAATATTTGTAACGAGACAAATCAAGACAAATTGTAAAATTTTTAGAAGTTGGCATATACTCACTGCTCCACCTATCTATGCAATGGATCACCCCAAAATTTAGTGGCTTAAAACAACAACAACAATTTTATTATCATCACCCACAGTTCTGGAGGTCGGCCGAGCTCAGCTAGGCAGTCCTTGTTCAGGGTCTGCCATGATGTTATAGTCAGATGGTGACTGGGGCTGGAGTCATTTTGCAGCCCACTCACTTATGTGTCTGGAGTTGATGCTGTGGGCTGGGACCTCAGCTTAGGTTGGTGGCCAGAACATTTACATATGTGGTCTCTCCACATGATCCTTCCACTTCCTCGTGGCATGGTGATGGGACCTGAAGAAAATCAGGCGGATTCTGTATCTCCTTCTTTGAACCAGCCAGGGCAGTCATATAGCTTCTGTATTAGTTTTGCATTGCTACTATAACAAATTACCACAAATTTAGGGGCTTAAACCAACACACATTTACTACCTTATAGTTCTAGATGTCAGAAGTTTGAAATGGGTCTCACTGGGCTAAAAATCAGGTGTCAGCAGGGCTGCATTCCTTCTGAAGGCTCTAGAGAGAATACATTTCCTTGCTTTTTCCAGTGTCCAGAGGCCACCTGCATTCCTTGACTGGCGGTCCCCATTCTCCATCTTCAAAGCCAGCATCATAGCATCTTCAAATCTCTCTCCACTCTGACTCTTCTGCCTCTCCCATCCACTTATAAGAACCTCGGTGATTATATTAGGCACGCCTGGATAATCCAGAATATTCTCACCACCTCAAGGTCATCTGATTAGCAACCTCAATTCCCTCTTGTCATGTAACATTAATATATTCACAGGCTGTGGGGAGTAGGATGTGGACATTTTTAAGAGCTTTATTCTGCCTACTACAACATCCCTGCAGCCATAATCTCAAGTCTGCTCAGGTTCAAGGAGAGGGAACATAGACTCCACCTCTCAATGAGAGGTGTGTCAATCACCTTATAACAAGAGTATCTGGGATGGGGGATACTGGGGTGACTGTCCCTGGGAAATAAAATCTTCCACACTCACAAACATCAAAAATCTGGGAAATGTGATATTTTTTATTAATAAGCTGGCTGACATGGCTGTAAAATTTTTTGCTAACATCTTTGGCGGCATACCCTCTGATCATATCTTTATATAAAAATATTATAATATAATTTACTATAGAGAACATTTTTTAATTTAGTCTTTCCTCTAACATGGCTGATCAAATTTTGTTTTTAAAAAATTGTTCATATTTAAAAGTGTTTCAGTTTTATGATTCATTATTAATATATTTTATGATTGATGTCTGATTTGGGAAAATCTTTATGAAGCTTTTTTCTGTGTATGAGCTGTAAAAATTCAGGGCATCAGTGAAAACTAGACACATTCATTTTTTAGCTTGTCTTCTGTTTCCTTATTGCAGAAGCATATTTTAGGTTTTATGTCATCTTTGATGTCAGTGTCTTGTATCAAATCAGCAAGAAATTTCTATTTTTTTAATATGATCTTATGATTACTTCCTCTTCACTAATTAAGGTATCCAACATTCCAATAGCCTATCCATTACTTCTACTAAAAATTTCTCTATTCCTTTTAAGTAAGTTTTTGGAATGAGCTGGGAAAAAAAATTTTTGTTGTTATATGTAGTTTGTTTTTTGATGTCTGAACACATTCTTTTCACTTCGTCATACATTTTTATCACTTTTATTTCATATACCATTAACTTTTTACCTAAATTTTCTCTTAATTTTTTAATAAAAGCACTTATAGATGACAAAAGAGGGCACATTTCTTTTATATCCAAATTAACAGTCCATAATTTCTCAATTGTTTTGAAATATCCCAAAGTGTTTTTCCAAATTTCAGTTAAAATGGTATGTACCAGCTCAATTGCCTTTAGCCAGATCCCCAAAATGGTGGACACTCCAGCACCTCTAAACACAAGGGAAAATTATACAGTAGAATTTGACATGGAGAGAGATAGCAGCCTTAACTGATTGCAGTTAAAATCTCTGACTTTTGCAAAACTCAAAAAATATATATATGTGAACTATATTAGTCAGGGTTCTCCAGAGAAATAACCAATAGGATATATACAGATACAGTCGCACATAGCATAACTATTAATACATTTCGGTCAACAACAGACCACATACACAACAGTGGTCCTGTAATATTATATTTTTACTGTACCTTTTCTATGTTTAGATGTGTGTAGACACATAAATACTTACCATTGTGTCACAATTGCCTACAGTATTCAATACAGTAACATGCTGCACAGGTTTGTAGCCTAGGAGCAATAGGCTATACTATATAACCTATGTATGTGGTAAGCTATACCACTGAGGTTTGTGTAAGTATACTCTACTATGTTTGCACAACAACAAAATTGCCTAATGACACATTCCAGTCATTAAGCAATACATGACTGTATATACAGGGAAATTTATTGTGAGGGATTGGCTCATGCAATTATGGAGACGGAGAAATCCCACAATCAGCTGTCTGCAAGCTGGAGGCCCAGGAAAGAGGGTGGTGTAGTTCAAGTCCAAGCCCAAAGGCCTGAGAACCAGGGGAGCCAATGGTGTAAGTCCCAGTCTAACTCTGAAAGCCTGAGAACCAGGAGCACTGACGGCCAACGCAGTAAAAGATGGATGTCCCAGCTCAAGCAGAGATAGCAAATTCACCCTTCCTCTGCTGTTTTGTTCTATTCAGGCCCTCAAGGAATTGGATGATGCCTGCCCTCACTGGTAAGGGTGGACCTTCTTTGCTACTCCACCAATTCAAATGCTAATCTCTTCTGGAAACACCCTTGCAGACACACCCAGAAATAATATTTTACCAGCTATCTGGGTATCCCTTAGCCCAGTCAAGTTGACACATAAAATTAACCATCACATGAACACTCTGCTAGGGCCCCTCCTGAGAACTTGGAGAGAGCCTGTGCAAGTGAGGGCCCCTGAAGGTAAATTTTATTAGCTTCACAATAAATCCATTTACAGTAATCAATAATTGTCAAGCACTGTACTAAGTGATTTATATGTACTGACATAATTTTAATGCCCATAACACACACAAGTGGTAAGTACTATAGCACAGATGCAGAAATAGAGGCCCAGCGAATTTATGTAACTTGATGCCACAGATAGACAGTGGTGGAATCAATATTCAAACCCAGACAATCTGACTCTAGCACCCACACTCTTAACCACTATTTTACGTAGTGATTCTGGTATGCAGAAAGGAGAATAAAACTCTGATTTGGACATAAGCTTGATTCAGTTAACTATATTTTCTATTAAATTCACTTAAGCCCTTCCTTTTGAAAAAAGAAAAAAAGAAATTCACTTAAAATAGTTGCATCAGTAGTTTAAGTTAGCTTAAGCCAAGGCAATGTGGATTGGATGTATTATTAGGAAATTTAATGGATAAACTATTCACCTGTATACCTTTGTGTATGTGTTTTTCCTTTGTTTTGTTTTGTTTTTTTCTTCAATAGAAAGTGAATATAGTTTTGAGAAATCTTAGATTTGTCTCTACCAAACTAATCTGAAAAGAAACTATCCAGAGAGATCAGGCCTGCCAGGATCAACTGTCCTCGCAGTTTGGATTAACATGTTTCTTACAAAACTGGCAAATTGTTTCAACACAGTCTCACCCCTCAAATCCTAGGAAAGCCTGTAGGGTAGGGAAAAAGAGATTCTTTCTTTTCTGCCTGGGGAAGTGGTCTAAAGACTTGAAACATCATGTGAGTGTGTCATATCAGTAGTTTGCAAATGTCTAGGTGGCAGAAAGAAATTTTTACTGTGTTGCTATTGGTCCTGATAAGGACTATTTTGCAGCCATTTGGACTGTTTTCCATCTTATGACAACAAAGCATTTTTAAAGTCTTTATAACAGAAGATGGTAATCAGCATATACTTCAATTGCTCTACGATGGCTGGTTCTGCTATTTTATTCTCAGAACTTCAGACCATCATTCTAAGAGGAAGTCAAAGCCCTCTGATAACTCACTGCTAAAAATAGCAGGTTTGAGCTTTACAGCCTGTGCTGGACGTAGGAGGTAGAGATGGTGAGGGGTGGCACATGTAGAGTATGTGGAAGAAACTTCTCTTGTAACATGCCAGAAGTTACCAATTTATTGTGCTTATTGTATTGTGCAAAGTTTGTGAGTTTTTATGATGGACATAATATACTATCTCAAGATCTTATATTTAAACATGACAGAAACTTACTGACTTATTCTGCATGAAGATTAGCTTCCAAGAATATTCAGGTTTCTGTAGCCATGTATTTTACAAATGCAGCCCTCACTGCATTTTAAACTCTTTGTTGCTTCTTTTGCTTAGTTTATTAATAATTTTCTGGGCAGCTAGCCTATTCCAGGCACAGTGGTGGAAACAGGATATACAAAGTAACTATGGTTTAGACCCTGCCCTCAGAGAGCTCAGAGCCTAGTCAGAGAGAACCAAGTTGACAAATCACGATACTGCTTTGTGATTTGTGCAACAACAGCAGTGTGTACAAAGGATAGTAGCAAAACAGGGAGAGAATAGCTATCTCAGGAAAGGGAGAGAGATTAGGTAAATCTTTACAGTGGAGGAGATTGTTGACTACTTCTTCTGTGTCTTCTCCCTTCAGCTCAATTGCTATATACATTTTTAAGAGTGAGCAGTTTTCACCCCAAGAACAGATTAATGGCATCTGAGCTACTCATGACTACATGTTGGTAGAACTTCCACCTTCAGGATGTCCATTTAACACTGGTGCTTCCTGAATATTTTTGTGTGGGGTTTTTTTTTTTTGAGACAGAGTCTCGCTTTGTCTCCTGGGCTGGAGTACAGTAGCTCACTGCGACCCCAAATTCCTGGGCTCAAGAGATCCTCCTGCCTCAGCCTCTGGAGTAGCTGGGACTACAGGTACCCACCACCACACCCAGCTAATTTTTCCTATATTTTTGTAGAGACAGGGTCTTGCTGTGTTGCTCAGGCTGTTCTCAAATTCCTGGCCTCAAGCAACCCTCCTGCCTCGGCCTCCCAAAATGCTAGGATTATAGGCGTGAACCACTGCGCCTAGCCTGCTTCCTGAATATTCCTGAAACCCATTATCCTAACTAAAAACTACTTCAAGTTATATTTTTTTACTTTTTTAGGCTAAGTCAGAATATTGCCATTTCCCTATAAATGGGTTACTTTTCTTTTTTTTTAGGCTGGTCAAGTGAGGCAATGGGAGTGGAAAAGGAACAAAGGAATCTGTCTGTACCTGGCTGGGATCAATTAGTTGTAAACACCACTGCACTCGGACCAACTGGTTACTTTTCATTTTAATTATGAACATAATAAAAGCACATTACAGAAAATGTGGAAAAGGAAAAATGAAATCACCTGTAACCAGCCTAACACAACTCATGTTTTTGTGGTAACATAAATTCTTCTAGTCTTTCTTCTGATATTTTTAAAAAATTGTATTGTGAAATATACATACAAGAGAATATATATATATATATATATATGCACAATTTAAAGACCATCGATAAAACAAGTAACTGTATATCCACCAGCCAAGTTGATAAATAGAATATAATCTGAAACCTGAAGATGCTGCCCTTGGATCACAACCTCCATTCTCTCTCCCTAAAAGTAGCCTGAGTATGAAATATTCAAATAATCATTCCCTTCCTTTTTAAAATAGATTACTTTGTATGTCTCTAAGTAATATTGTTTAGTTTTTAAACTTTATATGAGTGAAATCATACTGAGTATATTTTTCTGTGACCTTTTTTTCAACTTTGTTTTTGAGCTTCATCCATGTTTGCCTATAGCCATAGTGATTTTTATTGCTGTATAATTATATTGTATAAAAATACTACATTGAGAGCAATTGAACCAATTTCTACTCCCATCAGCTCTCTGTGAGAGCTCCTGTTGTACCATATTCTCACCAACACGTGTTACCTATTTTCATAATACTTAAAAACAAGAGCCAGAATGGCTTATATTTATGTATCCTCCTCTTTATACAAAGCTATACACAGAGAGATATGCAATAAAAATTCTCTGGTTGCTTGATTTTGGGGAATATATTGTAAATTTAAAGACAACTATACTTAAATGTATAACAATTATTTACTTACATGTGTAGAAGAAAGCTATGCTTTTATTTTTAAATCAATAAATACATACATATATAAACACATACAGATGCTCCTTGACTTACTATGGGGCTATGTTCCCACAAACCTCCTGTAAGTTGAAAATATAGTAAGTTGAAAACTCACTTTCAACTTAACAATATTTTCAACTTAGCAATTTTTTTATTTGGATGTAACTCCATCGTAAGTCAAGGAGCATAGTGAATGCATATCACTTTCACATCATCTTTAAGTCAAAAAATTGTTAAGTTGAACCATCACAAGTCAGCGACCATCTTTATTCAGGCATATACACACACAGACAGAAACACATGACTATATGTTTATTAACACAAAAATTGGAAGAAAGGAAATAGTACTTCCGTAGTTAAAAACAGATATTCTGAAATTTTCCTACCTTATACACATGTGTATGTGTGTTGTATGTGTGTACATGTGCATGTATGAATACATGTGTGAATGAACATGTGTACCTCCTTAGACATTTGCATCTGTGAATAAAATGAGTTTTAAAATACTGTCATTCAAACACAGTAATCTGCTTCACAAGGTCACCATTTGGAACCACTGATTAGAGTTTCTGAATTATCAATCTGTAGAGAAATCAAATTAAAAATACATAGTATAAGGTGAGCTAAAATATGCACCTATCCAAGCAGAAATAGTGCTTCAGTGAATTTCTTAAAACTTTGTCTACAACAGTCATCCTACTACCATCCCCACCAATTTAAAACCAGCTTTGTTTTAAAATATAAAACTTTTATCACCTGTCAAGACAATTTCAAGACAAATACTGAGACTTTTAAAGCTAAAAATAGTGTATTTGTGCAATTTCGACAATCAGCAAAGATAAAAACTTGTTATGATTCTAAAAAAATGAAAGTCATTTCTTACTAGTCAAATACATTATTCTTATCTAAAATTAAAATGGTTACTAAACAATAATATATTAAAAAGAATATGACAAATGCATTTGTTATCTAATAATTTTTTTTTTTCAAGAGACAAGGTCTTGCTCTGCTGCCCAGGCTAGAGTGCAGAGGCATTGTAATAGCTGACTGCACCCTCGAACTCCTGCACTCAAATGATTCTCCTGCCTTAGCCACCGGAGCAGCTGGAACTAAAGGCACATGCCACCACACCTGGCTAATTTTTCTATCTTTTGTAGAGACAGGGTCTCACTATATTCCCCAGGCTGTTCTCAAACTCCTGGTCTCAAGCAATCCTCCTGCCTCAGCCTCCCAAAGTGCTGCAATTATAGGCGTGAGCTAACATGCCCAGCCTGTTAGCTAATGATTTTGAGGTAAGAAAACAATGCTTTTCAGATACTTCAATTGTAGAGTTTTGTTCCACCAGTTAGAAAACATAATGGAATGAGTAGCAGAGACCATAAGCTTTCTAGAATCACCCCTGAGATATTGTATATGGATCTAATACTTAAAGTATTCTACACGCTTCATTGGTAACATTTCATTTACGTTCTTAATTTCATTAAACAAAAATGAAGTGGTTGGACCCTACAGGGCCTGAATAATCTGGGTAATTATGAAATCTACATTTCATTTTGTACTATACAGACTTTAACTTTGCAATAAATGCACATATGCCTGACCTCAGCTGTCTAATAGTTGAAAGATCCTGAAACCTGGTATCAACACACTTGGATTACAGTGTTGGCTCTGACACCTTCTAGCTGAGTGACCTGGCAAAGCTTCCCTTCCCACATTTGTAAAAATAGGATAATAACTACTGATTATCTCACATGACTGTCTGGGAAGATTAAGTGAAAGCATGTATGTAAATGCAATTAGTAAACCATAAAATGCTAAACAAATGTAAATTATTATCTTGGGTTCAAATTTCAACTTTATTGTTTAATATATCTATGACTTATACAGCAAGCTACTTAACTTTTCAAAGCCAATTTCCTTACCTGAAAATGGCAGTTTTAGGAGGATTAAATGAGGCAATATACATAGTGAGCTTAAGTACAGTGGTAATAAGGGATTGGTAAGGGTAAATAGTATTTCTTATTGTCACTTGTTATCCGTATCAAGAGAAAAATTGCTTTCAGTTGTTCTTCCAATAATTATAATAGATTATTTCAAACTATCCACATGATCAAATAACCTGTCCTTGGAGAAATCTGAATTGGATAGCATGCAAGATATAGCAAAAGAACAGATCTTTTCTCTGTATAGAGCCAACTGGCTAATATGAAAACCGAACCTTGTCCTTATTAGGTAACTGGGTGAACAACCTGGACACAAACTATATAAACAAATTTCACATGCCAAGAATGTTGTTGCAATGCCCAAGGATCAGCATCAGTATAATTGGATGAATAGAATGCTCATAAAATATTTGGATAAGAGTTAATACTGCTTATTTCTCACAAGGACACTTCAGTAATGACCTATTTCTTTCGCTTTGCTTTTATTTTTATATCACCCTGTCCTTGCAAATTTGTACTCTGTACCTCCTTATCAACTATTTCTACAACCAAATGGCTTTGGCTGTTGCCACTCAGCTGTCTTTTTTTCCCATGTTGTCCTGAGAGGTGGACAAAGTAGGTCACTATGAAGGAAAGCCATGTGCTACCTCTCACAGACTTAATTCAATTTCCCCTTCAGCCCTTGAGGTCAGACTTCTCCAGGATGTTTGTGACCCAAATTCAGATCTGCAACATGCCAGGGAAACCAGACAGCTCTACGGAACAATTCCAGCTCCAAATGATGCTAACCCTTCCTGTGATTCCATTTAAAAAAACAAAACAAAAAAACTAAGGTGACACTCTATTGAAAAGTAAAAAATTTGGGGTGAATTGTAGTGTGTCACATATTGAAAAACAGTAACGTAGACCAAGTAGTTATTGTTTTATTTCTCCATAAATATACTGTGTGTTCTCAGAAGCCACTGATTCATGGTAATATCTGATCTTATCCCAACCAGTGGAATAAGTACTGGGAATCAAACACTTGTTTATTTAATGTAACTGAGGATTTCAGTGACTCTAAAACATACACACATATTCTATTTCAGACCAAACAATGTATTTCCTTTCATATATGGGTTTGTTGTGATAATCAATTTCCTATTTGAAAAAAAAAGCCAGTGTGATTCATATACTTTACTTCACTATTGATAATTCATTATTTTTGTTCTCAGGAAACAATGTAAACTCTGTGTAAATATTGGCAGTCAATTTTTAAGTTGTAGGAATTGTATATGGTGTCAACAAATGACTTAGCACTACTTTGGGGTGGAAGACAATCAATTATAAAAGCATTTTCATTACATTATATCCAAATATAGGAAAAACAATATTAGCATACTATAAATTAATTATAGACTCTAACCACTCCAACTTTACCTGAGGAGAATTGTTTTCCCTACTGCCCAAAGGTAGCTTGATTGGGATTTGCTAGGCACAGGGCCAGTGTCCAAAATGCAGCTGATACTCTGTCGGTTATACATCAGCTGTTACTGTACCACTACTGGATTAGTTTTTTAAAATAGCACAAGAACGTTACTGAGGAGAAAAACATTCACTTCAGCTCAATGAACACTAAATCAGCAACTGTTGTGCGCCAGGTACTAAAATGAGCACTTAAAAAAAGACACAGCCCCTTTATAGTCTGGTCAAAAGGAAAGCACATAAATAGGTCATTCAAATAAAACATTATAAATGCTGTGATAGAGCTAAGCACAGGGCCATGGGGATGTAGAGGAGGACCTAGAACTATCTTTCCTGAATTTCAGACTCACTAATCCAACAGCCTCCTGGATATCATTAACTTCTCAACATGTTAAAAACAGAACTCGGAACTGTCCCATCCAAATAACAGTAGCAGATGCAGCAGGTGCCTTGTTCATTTTCTCTGGCCTCCAGAGTCTGTCCTTCCTATATATGAGAACAGCCCTCAACCAATAACTGAGTGTGTGGATATATAACCCAGCTCTCTCCTCACTCAGGTGGGATCACTCAGAGGTGGGGTAATTCTGTTATGTGTTCTACAATGGTCCCATTGAAACTCTACCCATTGAGGACCATTATGGTAAAAATGGGTCAAGTGGAAGTCCCTGGGAATTCCTGTCCTTACCAAAATTGGAAACCAAAAGTAATGCTTTATCCCTCATGGAATTTTAGAGATCAGCTCCACCGTTAAAGATTTGACAAGAGGCAGGGGTAGTGACACATATCATATTCCCATTCAATTTGCCTGTTTGGTCTATATAGAAGTTGGATGGATTTTGGAGAATAACCAAGTATTATCATTAACTTAATTAGGTGATTCCAATTGCAGTTGCTATTTAGATGTAGTTTCATTTCTAGAACAAATCAAGAGTCCCTAGTATGCCACTGTTAATCTGCAAATGCTTGTTTTTGCATACCAATTTGCAAGGACAACCAGAAACAGTTTGCTTTTACCTGAGATAGCTTCAAGACTAAGTCAACTCTCCTGCATTCTGCCACCGTAAAATCAGTCTTGACAGTTCACATAAAATCACACTAATCCACTGCACTGATGACATTATATTGATTGGACCTGATCAGGACCTTAACAGGAAGGAGCAACTGTTTTAGATGACTTAATAAGACATATGTGAACTAGAGAATAGGAGATAAATCCCCATGAAAATGCAAGAGCTCATTATCTAGGTGAAGTTCCTGGGAGTCACATAGTATGGAACATCTCAAGATACCTCCTTCAAAGTGAAAGATATGTTGCTACACCTTGCACAGTCCACCACTAAAGAAAAGACACTAGGTAAACCTTTTAGATTTTAGAGCTAATATATACCACATTTGATTGTGCTAATTATTTCCCACTTACAAGCAATTGATAAAGCTGCCAGTTCTGAGGGGGACCAGAGCAAATATAGACTGAAGTGTAAGTTGCCCTTCTTTGTAACCCAGCAAACCCAATGATACTTGGAGTGTCTGTGGCAAATAGGATGCTGCATGAAGTTTCTTGCAAGCAACAACTAGAGAATCATAATGTAGAACTCAGGGTTTTAAACAAATCTATGCCTCTTCTGAAGATAACCATTCTCCTTCCCAGAAACAGCTCTGGCTTGATACTGGTACTGAATGCCTTACATGTAACCTGAGCTTCCCCTTATGAACTAGGTGTCCTTCTTAGCCATAAGGTTGGGTGTGCACAGAAGCAATTTATCATCTAGTGGAAATGATATATATGAGATTGAACTCAAGCAGGTCCGGAAGACCCAACTAAGTTCACTAAGCAGGTGGCTTATGCTCCTTCAACATCAACCCCTGGCTCTTCTCCTTCAATCCACACCTATGGCTTCATTGGGGAGTTTCTTATTACCAGTAGAATGATGTAGAAGAGGCTCAGGCCTGCTTTACAAATATTAAAACAATATTCTGGGGCAAACTGGAGTGGACAATGGAGCATTGCAGTTCCACTCAGGAGTGTCTCTGGACAGTGGTAAAGGAAAATACACCCCAAGCACAGAACTTCAAGTAATACATTTGGTTGTCCATTTTGTCTGAACTGAGAGATGGCCATAAGTGTGGATGTACCCTGATTCATGGGCAGTTGGTAACAGTTGGCTGGATGTTCAGGGACTTGGTAAGAATATTGTTAAGAAGAGGGCTGGGGAAGAGATATGTGGATAGGTCTCCCTAATGGGAACAGAGTGTGAAGGCATTTGTATGTCATGTGAATACTGCAGAGGAGACTCTGAATAATCAGGTAGGAAAAAATGACATGTTCTGTATACGTCACTCAGCTTCTTTCACCAGGCACCATAGGGGCTTGCTTAATGGGCCCATGTATGAAGCTGTCACAGTGGCAGGAATGGAAGGTATTCATGGGCTTAACAACATGGACTGACCTAGCTACCATTACTGAAGAGTGCCTAATGGGCCAACAGCAGAGACCAACACTGAGCCCCCAAATAGTACCACTCCCAGGAAACCAGCCAGCTACCAGGTACAGTCTGATTACCACATTATGGAGGAGGCAGAGATTTGTCCTCACTGAAGTAGACATATATTTGGATACGGATTTGCTTACCCTGTTTGTGGTGCTTTTGCAAGTATCACCATTGTGGACTTTTCAGAATGCTTTATCTATCATCATGGCATTCCAACATTGCTCCTGACCAAAGAATTCATTTTACAGCCAAAGAAGTGCAGCAAGGGGCTCATTCCCATGGAACTCACTGGTCTTACCACATACCCCATCACCTAGAATCAGTTGGCTTAATCGAATAGTGGAATAGCCTCTTGAACTCACTTGCAGTGCCAGTTGAGGTTCTATCAGACTGAAATACTCTTTGAATCAGCAACCAATAGATGGTGCTGTCTCTTCTAGAACCTAAATACATGGGTCTAGGAATCAAGGGAGAAGTGGGAATAGATCCACTCAGTATTACACCTAATGACCACTTGCAGAAGTTTTGCCTTCCATATTTGCAATTTTCATTGGAGGTATTGGTTCCCAAGGGCAGAATAATGTTGCCAGGAGACACAACGTCTCCACTGAATTGAATGTTGAGACTGACGCCTGGCCCTTTGGGGTTCTTTGGCTGGGATGATTGCTCCAAATTACTGAGGAAAAATTATGTTGCTGCTACACAAAGTGGGCAGGAAGGATGATGTCTGGAATAAGGGAGGAACTATGTCTAAGATTCTCTGAGAAGCCTCTTAGTACTTGCATGTACTATAATAATAAAATTTAATGTAAAACTACAGCCAAAAAAAAAAAAAGTCAGGACAACTGAATATTCAGATGCTTCAGTATTGAGAGTTGGCGTCACATTACTAGGCAAAGAACCCCAATCAGTGGAGGTCCTACCTGAGGACAAATGAGACACAGAAAAAAAGAAAAGAAAAATTATAAATATCAACTATGGTCTTGTGACTTAGTTATAAAAATAAAGACTGTGCAGCTTTGTACATTTTCTTCCTAGCTTACTATGTATGTACTATGTGTGTGTGGGTGTGTGTGTGTGTGTATATATACTCACATAATGTATATATATTATATATTTTTATATATAAATTGTTTTCTCTCATTCTCATTATTTTACATGAGTTTTTCTGGAGGCTAACTTTACAAGTTAGTCTTTAGTAGAAGAATATTCAGGTGAGACTATGACTGAATTTGAGGAGTAACTGACATGGTTCAGAGATGGGTGGTGTGACTGTCTTCTAGAAATTGATTCAATGAGTATTAGCACTTTGTATCTCCTCATTTTGGGCGAAGGTAAAAATGGATGCTGTATGGATGGTGAGTAGCCAAGAGGGAGACTATGTCAGTTACTAGGCTATTATCTCTCAGCTGCAAATGCACCCTTCTGTACTCTGCTTAATGATGCCAGTTCAGGAACTCTCCAAACCACAGTTCTGCTTTGCCAGCTGGCTTCCGATTAGGCACTGCTAATAGGGTGTTCTAGAAGGATGCTGCAAGGGGTGAGGAGAGTGAAGGGACTAGCCACAGGTTTTCCTTCTGCCTGCTTTTTGTGCCTGTGAGCATTACCCTAGCATTATTTCTTCACAATAGCAGGACCATTCTTTTCTCCCATAGCAGCAGCTTAACTGAATTTACAGTTTTTTCTGTACTCACAAAACAATCCTCATTTTGTCCCACCTTAGAGATGACAGCACCAACTGAGCAGTGCCTCATCCTCTGAGATCTGAATTTCAGCTCCACTGGACTCTACCTAGGCTTCTAAGTTTTAAAAATTCTAACCTCTTCTCCTTATTCCACCAGCCTCAAAGCGGTTGCTGCTTCCTGCAATTGCTACTTTCATAATAATTTAGTATTTTCCTTTTGTCTTTTTGGTTACCTAGTTAACAAATTTGTACCTGGTTAACAATTCATTGTGTTAAATTCTCTTGGTGTAGTTTCTATCTCTTGATCGGATGCTGACTGATTCAGACACCTTCCTAGGATTTGCTTACCTGTCCCCATGCCTTGGTGTAGGTTGGAAATTTCTCTCCCATTGTACTGCCATTAATAACTCCTAGCACACTGGTTATCGCATATCCCTGCTAAATAAAGAACTCCATGATGACAGATACATTTCTAAATTACTCATCTAGTCATCTCCATTTCCCAGCATAATGTCTAGAAAAGAGCAATACTCGATGAATATTATTGAACAAATAAAAGAATGATTAAGGTAGGTTCCCCATGGGAAAGTGACAGAGGAGAAAGACAGAGGTAGCCGCTAAACAACTGTTTCACTAATATCTTTTTTTTTTTTTAATTTCAGAATATTATGGCAGTACAACACTTTGGCTATATATATTGCCCATGTACTGCCCGTGTCAGAGCTACAATCGTGGTCATCCCCCAAACTGTGCTCCCCGCATCCATTCAGTGAGAGTTTTTCCCATCCCCTCCACCCTCCTCCCGCCTGCCCGCCCCCTGATGAATATGATTGCCCTGTGTGATGTATGTGTTGATCGGTTAGTACCAATTTGATGGTGAGTACCAGTGGTGCTTGTTTTTCCATTCCTGTGACACTTCACTTCGAAGAATGGGTTCTAGCTCCAACCAGGATAGTACCAGATGTGTTAATTCACTATTGTTTTTTATTGCTGAGTAATACTCCATGGTATACATATGCCACATTTTATTAATCCACTCGTGTATTGATGGGCACCTGGGTTGTTTCCACATCTTTGCAATTGTGAATTGTGCTGCTATAAACATTCACGAGCAGATGTCTTTATTATAGAATGTCTTTTTTCCTTTGGGTAAATACCCAGTAGTGGGATTGCTGGGTCAAATGGTAATTCTACTTTTAATTCTTTGAGGTATCTCCATATTACTTTCCATAGAGGTTGTACTAATTTGCAGTCCCACCAGCAGTGTATGAGTGTTCCTATCTGTCCACATCCCCGCCAACATTTGTTGTTTGGGGACTTTTTGATATGAGCCAATCTCACTGGAGTTAAGTGATATCTCATTGTGGTTTTGATTTGCATTTCCCTGATGATTAGAGAAGTTGAGCAATTTTTTATGTGTTTGCTGGCCATTATTCTGTTTCCTTTTGAAAAGTTTCTGTTCATGTCCTTTGCCCATTTTTTAATGGGGTTGTTTGATTTTTTCTTGTTGATTTTCCTAAGTTCTGTATAGATTCTGGTTGTCAGCCCTTTATCAGAGGTGTAGCATGGAAATATTTTCTCCCATACTGTAGGTTGTCTGTTCACTCCAGTGATAGTTTCCTTGACTGTGCAGAAGCTTTTTCATTTGATCAGGTCCCATGTATTTATTTTTGTTGCTGCTGTGATTGCTTTGGGGTCCTCTTCATAAATTCTTTGCCTAGGCCAATGTCCATAAGAGTTTTTCCAACGTTTTCTTCGAGAATTCTTATGGTTTCACGTCTTAGGTTTAGATCTGTTTCACTAATATCTTGACCTCAGGATTCCTTTACAGAGTGATATACTGGTATATGTTTAATAAACAACTGTTTTAAAAACTCTGATTTGTAGCATTCGCTGATTTCTGTTTTGTAAATACTTCCTCTGTGGCCAATTTCAAGCCACCAACATGATGTCATTGAACGCAGAGTTGGAAAGAGATGTGCACAATGGTTCTCATGAGCTAGTGCCAGCCAGCTCCAGCACACCACTGCCTCATGCTCTTAAATATTGCTGAGGACCTCAAAGAACTTTAGATTATCTAGGTTATATCTATAAATATTTACAAGATTTGAAATTAGAACTGAGAAATTCTTTTTTTTTTTTTTTTTAAGAGACAGTCTTGCTCTGTTCCCCAGGCTTGAGGGCAGTGCCACAATCATAGCTCACTGCACTCCTTGAACTCCTGGGCTCAAGTGGTCCTCCCGCCTCAACATCCTGAGTCACTGTGACTACAGGCATGAACCGCCATACCTGGCTATTCATTCTATTAAAATACAGTAACCCTACTACTTGTTAACATAAATAACATATTTTTATAAAGCACTATATTTTCCAAAGCAAAAAACAATTAGTTAAAAGAGAAGCATCATTTTACATTTTGGCAAATCTCTTCAATATCTGGAAAAATAGAAGACAACTGGGTTCTTAAAACTGCCTCTGCATTTATTCTGTCATGACATGTTTTGATTTAAATATATGAAGAAAATCTGGCCCCACATAGATATGTTGTTAGAAAAGGAGGAGTGTATATTTTTAATAACCTGTTCAGATAATTGTGGGTATTTTTCCTTGATACATTAAAACTCAAAAAGTGGCAGTTTCTTAATGTTTAGTTATAATGAAGAATTTGAAACCATATAATAAACTTTTAGAACTCTGTTACAATAAGACCCACTGGTCTATCGCCCATTTAGAGTGGATCTTTTACCCATGCATGATTTTGTGACATAAGACTTTGGTCATCTGGAAAATATTGGTTCTGAGTTATGCAGATCTTCCAAATGTTGACATATTTCATTAAATGATGTCAGAAATTATATTCACTAATATCACCACCAACCTCAACAGTAAAGTGTTAAAGTATTGACAAACTATCAGGCTCACAGTGGTGGATACAGATTTTTTAACATTCTAATTTTCACTCTTAGCTGAAATTCCTTTTTGTCTATGTATATCCCTCCAAAAACCCACTATTTTTTTTTCATAACTTGAGTGAGCCTCTGTTCCTTGTGTCCAGTGGAGCCTAATTAACTCATATTTACTGGGGAAGGCATCCTGCTCTGTGCTTTCTTTCACATCATTATCTCAGTTTCAAACTGTTTTTTCTCAATTTAAGCATATGTACCAATAATGCTCCCAAACATCAGGTGCAATGGGAGATAAAAAATTGACATGGTTTATATGTTTCATAAGCCATACAGAGACCACAGCCCAAGGGAACTGTGTAGTTGAAGAATTTGTTGCTTTTTCCTCCTGGTTCAAAAAGAGAAAAACAATTGAACTACAAAGCATTAGGGAGATAAAAGAAAAAAGTATAACCAGTTGGAAAGCTTTCAGTTACAAAAACCAAATCCAGTTGAATAAAGTTAAGCAAAGAAGGAGAATTTATTATATGACTGCAGGGGTATCTGATGGAAGCATAAGGAATGCTTGGGTCTCAGAAAGAGCCACACTTGATGTCCTCTGTACCCCTCATCTGTGTTTCTCTGTGTGTAACTGCCACATTCTTCTGTCCATGCACCCCAGCTTACCCTGTTTCCCTGTGTGCCTGGCAGAAAAAGGCCGCTCCCAGCTCCTGAGTTTGCAGATTAACTGTCTACCTCATAGGGAAATTAAATCAATCTCCCCCTTTCCCTTCCTTCTTCCTTCCCTCTATTCCTCATCCACCTTGGTTCCAAATTTGTAGGGAAGGTGCTCTGACTGATGTGGCTTGGGTCAAATAGTCACTCTTGGTACAATGAGTACAATGAGAGGCAGAGTCAATGGACCACCTTATGCAAAATGGAAATGATGGTGGATTAGTGTGGGGCTGGGAAGGGGTTGGTCTGGTCCCCGTGGATGACCAGGTGGGGGCAGTTAAGTGGAGGAATCATTATTAGTTGGCTGGTTCCAAAAAATGTCCATTGCAAGGGATGAACCATTTGTCTCCCCCCCATTAGGCAAAACAACACTTAAGTATCCCAAATAGATGAGGCTCTATCTCTTGGCCTTGGAAAAGGACATTCCAGATCCAGCCCCTCAAAAAAAAAAAAAAAGCTTGCTGACCACCAGCAATAATATCAAAATGTGTTTTGAGAGAACTCTTCCTTTTCAGATCTCTCCCTATTGTGTGCCTTATGCTTCTGAGAGCCCACTTTTTTTTTCTCTTTTTCTTTTTTAAACACTTAGTTGGTACCAAGAGAGCCCACTTTTTTCACTCCACCTTGGCCTGCCATCCCGCATGCAATACCCCATATTCCAGACCTCTTCCTTTCCTTTCACTCAAGCAAAATCTAATCTGTTATACATCGTAGTCTTTTTCTCCATGATAACAGCTGGAAAAGTAACCTGTGTTAGAGCTTTAATAGTCTGATACTGTTCACCATTCTAAATGAAATATGTTTACTAGATATAATTTCTTATTTTACAGGAGTGATTCTGATGGTAGTAGAAACCTTGAGCCAACTAAAAGAAAAAACAAGATACATTAGGTCAGGCTGTCACTGTACTGCTGACAATGCAAACCTTTTCCCCTAAAATGTAGCACTTGGCCTTTCCTTCTGTTTCCATTCCAAACTGGCAATCTTATGTTTTCCAGACCTACTTTGTAACTACTATCTCTGTGTCTTCACATTATAGCCATCATACCGTGTTCTTTGCATAATAAATAACATTATAAACCAGAGGCAAGACATGCAAAATCCTAAGGAGTCTGCATTTGTGCAACACCTTCCAACACTAAAGAATGAACAAATTCAAATTTTAAATGCACTCTAAGGGAGTTTTCAAAGATGAGAGTTTTCTAAAATTTGCAGTTTGTGTCCTCTTAAGATGCAAATATGCGAACACCCAGTAAGAACTGTTTTTTTAAAAGGAAACATTGGTGTTTTCGTGCATTTTAATAAGTATTACCCATACTTTCAACTCCCTTTTCATTTAAGGAGCTAAACATCATCCTAGAAACTAACCTACTTAATCTAAAATTCTGTCTATAATTATGGTACAGTAACCAAGATGAGGTTATAAATTATTCTGTCAGACCGTCCAGCTTACTCTGTCAGCTGTAAAATCTATACCCAGAAGATCTGAATCTTCAAGTCTCTTATTTCCCAAACAAAAAGGCAGTATGTCTTAGTGGTTAGACTATGGACTCTAACCACACTTCCTAGGTTTAAATCCTTCAGTCAATAGGACTTGGGAAAGTTGCTTAAGCTCTCTGTGCTTCAGTTTCCTCATATGTAATATGGGGATGATAATATTATCTACTCATATGGTTATTGTTACCATTAAACAATATTGCAAAGCTCTTAGAACAGCAGCTGGCCATACTAAGGGTTAGTTATCATTCTACTAACTTTACAACCTCTATTGACCCTTGGTTACTAGTAGTCCTGTCTCTGTCTTTAAATAATCAATCATCTCTCTGGTACTTTGGGAGGAGAGGCATGTTTAGGAAATGGCTCTAATATTTTAATCTTGTCTGTAATAATTTCTTCTAGTATATTAATATTTAAGATGGTATATTTATGCTTTAACTACATAAAAGAGCCAAAGGGGAGAATATGATTGCTTTGAGAGGGACCAGCCTGTGAGAGTAAGGAGAATGGACCATAGGAGTTACCTCCACCAGTAAGAAAATTTGCATTGATGTTGTTCTTGATCACGTAGTCACAAACTCATTTGTCAAGATACATGAATAAAGAATACAATAGCTGAATCTCCCAACATCTTGTTAGAACTTTACTAGGTATGATTGCCTGTACTATAAGGCTACCAGTTTCCTCCTACATAGTTTTTACTCCATAATTCTGTAAGGAGCTTGGGGAGACATTTTTTGACTGAAATGGATTTAAATTACCATACAACTGTGGGAAAGTGCTATAACACATATGATTCATGTGTCACACATATTTACCATTCTATGATGTTAGTCCATTTCCCAAAAAATATTAACCAAAAGATCACATTGAAAAACTAGATTATTCAGTCTTTAGAAGAAAAAAATAGAGAGGGTATGGGATAGCTCAATCATGTTAAATGTCCTATAGATAGTAGGAAATGTTGGGATCTATTAAAAATTTTACAGACCTGCATAATGATCCTTCCCCAGTCAATGTGTCGAGGAGACTGCTCCATAACCAACAGCAACACTTGTCGTCTTAGGTTGGGTTTTGTAGAAGCAGAGCCTGAGGCAAGGGTTCTATTGTTTGTACTTTATTGAGTATATGCTCTTGAGGAAAAATCCATAAGGAAGGGAAGGAGCAAGATAGGAAAGAGCTGAACAAGGATATGGTTTCAGGTAAAGTCTGGGGTGGAAGGGAAGAGTGTAGGAGAGTGGAAATGAGTCAATGCTTGGTCACCCTGGGAGAGTAGAGGGTGTAACATCTCAAGAGTCTCCGGTGAGGTAGCTCCACTTAGCCAAGGTCAAGCCTCTGCAGAAAGTCACAGATATGAGCTGTTTGCCAAGGCACTGAAGCAGCTGAAGGACAGCTGTCCTAGCATATAAAGGGGACCTGGGCTGGGCAACAATGTCTACCACACTGTTCTTCACCGTTCTTCTTTTTAATATACGATAGCAGGAACTTTATTTTATGTATTCTTTGTATCCCTGATACTCATCACAGTGCCTAGCATATGGTAGGTTTTTAATAAATTGGTCCACTTATTTAAATTACACATTGAGAACTATTTATCAAACTTACAAAGCAATTTCTTCAAAGAGCCATCTAAATTCAGATTGTATTTTGTACTCTCACTAAGTAACATTGTGGTGTTTTCCTTCATACCCTGTCACCATCCCAGCTGCTTCTATATTGTTCTCTGCATATCAATTATAAGAGAGGAAAGAAGTGTGGTCTTGAGGTGGAAAGAGTAGTTTGAGAACCCAGAGATCCTAGCCTTACCTCCCTCTTAATGGGTGTCCACATGAAGTCACTGGGCCTCTCAAAGCCTGCAGTGTTGGGAAAGAAGAATAATAAATCCTTTAAATGGTCGGTTCACTTCAGACTATTAATACATCTTTCATGCTTTTCCTTTTATGTTGAACCTTTTTATATTAAACTTTGCATATGAGAACTATCTAAAGCACCTCCTTGCTGGACATAGGAGTCTGGAAGTTCTAATGTTTAGAGAACATGTTTCTGGAATGTTAGGATCCTGAGATGTTGGGCCTGGCACACTCTGCTGTAGATAGAGAAGAGGCACTAAGATGAGCTCATTTTTGCTTATCTACCTTAATGCACATGAACAAACTGGCCTCATTTGATATGGATATACATAGAAGATAGGCAGAAGGGATCTGAGGGGTGGAATCTGATAACATTACTACCAAAGTAATCGTACTCCTTCAGGGAGAGTGCATGGTTTCATCAAACTTTCTCCTAGACCTGGAGAAACTGTGTGGTAACCACTTTCTCCCAGTCTACAATCATTGAACCATGAATGTCCACAGAGCAGAGGGGGCTGGATTATGTCCAAGAAGCTCTATTTTTTTTGAGAGAGATGGAGATAGGTTGCTCGAAATATCATGGTACTAGAACTATGTAATTGAAGGCATTAAATCATAGAAAATTAGGGAACAGGGACCGATGAGGAAAATGCAAAGATCTTTTTGCATAGGATATATAAACCCAAATATTCTCGTAGAATTAATAGTCCAATTAAAATATTTGCTCATAAATTATACCTAGATTAAGTTATGGATTAATAAATGCTTTTATAACCATAAATTATGCCAGGTATATACCTCATAAATAATCATCTGGCTCTACCAGAGCTAAGGAAGTTTGGACTTGATGGAAAAAGAGGAGAGGCTTTGTAAAACGCCCCCCTCATTTAAATAGAGAATTTCTGAAGTTGACCCTGCATGTGTGTGTGTGTGTGTGTGTGTGTGTGTGTGTTTGTACTCTGAGTATAAGTCACTAAATATGTGACATGGGAGGGAAGCTGGGGTGGGGGAGGTGGGGATAAAGAGGCATAGGATACTTTGGAAGCAAGTAAACAGAAAGTTCATAGACCTCTAAAGATAAGTCTTATGTACTTCAAGAAATTCCCTACATTGTTTATTCTCTCAGGGACTAGAGACAAATCAGATTCCCCTCTTTAGATATTGAGGTTCAAAAGATAACATGTGTTGGCAAGTATGTGGAGAAAAGGGAATCCTTGTATACTGTTGGTGGGAATGTAAATTAGTACAGCCATTATGGAAAATAGTATGGAGGTTCCTCAAAAAATTGAAAATAGAACTACCA
Organism: Daubentonia madagascariensis; assembly: GCA_023783475.1. Classification (NCBI taxonomy): domain Eukaryota; kingdom Metazoa; phylum Chordata; class Mammalia; order Primates; family Daubentoniidae; genus Daubentonia; species Daubentonia madagascariensis. The sequence goes on along the minus strand of JAKFHU010001268.1, from coordinate 6,675,296 downwards.
TATGACCAAGCAATCCCACTTCTGGGAGTATATTCAAAGGAAGCAAAATCACTATCTTAAAGAGGTATCTGCATTCCCATGTTCATTGCAGCATTATTCATAATAGCCAAGATATAGACTCCACCTAAATGTCTATTGAAAGATGAATGAATATACGTATATGAATGTGTATAAATACATATTGATACACACAAATGGAATATTATTCAGCCTTAGGAAAGAAAGAAATGCTGCCATTTGCAACTACACGAATGAACCTGGAGTACATTGTGCTAAGTGAAGTCAGTCAGTCACAAAAAGACAAATATTGTATAATATCACTTATACATGGAATCTAAAAAGTCGAACTTGTTGAAATAGAGAGTAAAAGGGTAGTTATCAGGGGATTAGGGAGGGGGAAACAGGGAGGTGTTGGTCAAAGGATACAAAGTTTCAATTATGCAGGATGAATAAATTCTGGAGATCTAATGCACAGCATGGTGACTATAGTTAATAGTAATGTATACTTGAAATTTGCTAAGATTATAAATCTCAAGTGTTCTCACCCCAAAAATAAAGATAAGTATGTGAGATCATGAATATGTCAATTAACTTTATTGTGGTAATTATTTTACAACATTTATGTATATCAAACCATCACATTGTATACCTTAAATATATATGCAATTTTTATTTGTCAATTGTACCTCAATAAAGCTCAGGGAAAAAAAAAAGAAAAGAAATTGATGCTCATGGGTGAGAACTGCACCACCACGCTCATTACATAGTGGCCGGACCAGATGGACAACTCCACTACCCCATCTATCATGCCCTGGCAGGGCCAGATGGTAAATAGGTTTGGAAAAAGAAATGTCGGTTTCTGCTAGCTTCTCCCTTCCCAAACACGGGAATCTCACCCATTGAGAGATTTAGTTCCTTTCCATACATTACCCCCACTATCCAGACTTTCTCCTTTCTTTGCCTCTAACTTGTCTCAGAGAACTTACTGCTGTGGTTAGTCCTCAGGAATGGGTATAGGTATATTCACAAACAATAAGTTGAAGACATTGGGGTCATCACTGCGGAGTACGTGGGTGCTGGGTTAGAAGGGGCATCAGGAAGAGGGGGAATAGGGTAGAAATTTATCAATGCTCCCCATAATAGGTTTTCCTCTCTTCCTGGGCACAAGGGAACACGCCCTTGAGCCTCCCTTGAAGTTAAGCTGGGGCCGTGTGATGAGCTCTAGCCAGGGAGCTGGGAGTGACAGTAATGTGTGTCATTTCCAGCTGACGGCAGTTGAGGACACATGTGAGTTCTCACTCTCTCTCGTCCCCTGCTTCAGTGTCCCTGAAAGCTCTGTATTCCACATAGAGTAAGCTGTTAAGAGGAAAGCACCTGGGTTCCTCCACTACGGCTTAGGAAGGGAGCTGCCCTGAAAAGCTGCTGGCCCTACAGCATGAGTGAGTTGAGAGTGATTTTAAGGTTTGTTTATTGTGCAACATAGCAGAACCTCTGGTGACGATTACAGGGAGGAGGCAGAAAGAGATATGAGAAGGTGCCTGGAGCCGGTCCTGCTTTCCTCCACACTTTCCAGACCACAAAGAAAGGGTGTCCATGCTGGAAAAGGAGGCATAAAAAATCTTCCATGAAGGTGGACTTTAATATCTGTATGCTTTGGTATTGTCTTTTAAAATAAGAATGTACTTCACATGTAATTTTTAAAAAGTTAGGGTGGGCACAGTGGCTCACGGCTATAATCCCAGCACTTTGGGAGGCCAAGGTGGGAGGATTGCTTGAGGCCAGGAGTTCTAGACCAGCTTGGGCAATATAGTGGGATCCCATCTCTACAAAAAGAAAAAAAAAATTAGCCGGGTGTGGTGGCGCTTGCCTAAAGTTCCAGCTACTTGGAAGGCTGAGGCGGAAGGATTGCTTGAGCCCTGAACTTCAAGGTTACAGTGAGCTATGATCATGCTACTGCACTCTAGCTTGTGTGACAGAGCGAGACCCTGTCTCTAAAAAAAAAAAAAAGTAGGAAGAAAGCCTTTGGGCAACTTTGAAGACTTCATAATGATGAATTTGAAAACTCCTCCAAATGTTTCCTCCATTTATAGAAAGATTTATTTGGCTTACCAAGTGCCCCTTTAAAAAATGACTCAGTGAAGCAGGGTAAACAAAGTGAATTCCTGCACTGGCATGATTTGATTCACCCAAATGCTGGTTGTTGCCACCTGAAGACACCAGGCCTCCATCTGCTTCATTGGCAGATTGATGGCATAAAACAACAACTCGGTCCAGTGGGTCAGCCTCAGCTTTTTTCTCCCTCACAGTGATGAACAGCAAGACCCAAAACTCCTTCAGAAAACCAGGATGGTTTATGTTAATAAAGCATATTTCCTCCAAGCAGCCTCAAATGCCTTGTGGAAGGAGGCAGTATACAAAATAAAATAAGATAGGACCTAATGAGTAAGTGCTGCTGACTCGTTTAAAATGCAGGGCGACCATTCTCATGGATAAACCATGATAAATTAGAGAATTTAGTTTGCATGCATTCCATAGACATCAGTTCACTTCACTCTGTGGAAATGGCCTTCTCTATTAATGCTGTTGGTGTCACTTGCGACTGAATAGGACAACAAAATTGGCTTCAAAAACTCTTCTTCGCAAACTTGGTAGCACCATGGGGCTTAGAAGCAATGTTCTGATCAAGTCTCCTGCATAAAAATACCTTCACAGAAACTTCTATTTGTCACCAAACATTGCAGATAGAGGCCCAGATAGACAAGAGAACCTTGGGCTTCTCTCTTCAACTCTCCCCACTCCTTTACTCCTGCTGCCTACACTCTTCTCAAAACTGTGAAGGCCCTCTTATCAGTAATGTATTCCCTGTCACTTGATTAACTGCTCACACTTGTGTAAGAATGAGTTTCTCTCAGTGAATTACCACAACTAGGAATTTCCCCTGAAAGCCTTTTATCTCTAATTGTGGAGCCATGGGCTGTTTGACTCATTAAAGTGATTTCACACTTCAACACTCAGCATGCTTTGGGAGATGGAGGGCCTCTGAAATCACACAAGGATTTTTAGTAGGTTGGCCCAGAAATTGAAACTGATCAATTGGTTTTGAGCCTACTTTTGTTGCCCCAAACCCCTTAAACCTAGAACTTAATTTGAAGCAGTCTTAGGTTGATCTTGCCCCCAGGTACCTGGCAGAAGAGTTATGATTATTGATGCTCAATAACAACCCCCATGCCCCCCAAACTCAGTATCATAAAACCATAGCCCTGGTATTACACTCATGGATTCTGTGGGTCAAGAATTTGGAAGGTGTACAACAGGGACAACTTGTCTCTGCTCCATGGTATCTGGGGCACATCTGAGAAGGCTTGAAGACTGAGGTGTGAGGTGGTAGAAGCTGGAATCATCTGAAAGCTGGCTCATCCATATGCCTGGTGGTTGATGCTGGCAGTCGGCTAGGACTTCAGCTGAGGCTTTTGGTGAGAATACCTACATGTGACCTTTCCATGTGGCTGCATGGGCTTTCTCACAGCATGGTGGCTGGTTCCAAGTGCAAAGCATCCCAAGAGAATCAGGAGGAAACTGTATTGCCTTTATCTCCCAGCCTTGGAAGTCACATAAAATCACTTCTGTCCTAGTCATAAGCCCTCCCAGATCCAAGAAGCAGGAACATATATCCCATTTCTCAAGGGGGGGAGCGTCAAAGTCATATTACAAGAAGAGTATGTGGGATGGGAAATATGTTGTCACCATCTTTGGAACATAGTATACAGTCTGCCATCCAGAAGCATTTACAAATTCTTTCTGGAAGGGCCCATTTTCCACTCAGTCCTCAAAGTTTTTCCCAGATAATATTCCAAAGAATAGCAGCACAAGAATCACAAAATACATACAATAAAATTCATAAAGAGCCAGTAGAAACAACTAACAGAAGAATCAGACCCATAAGCCTTCAGATATTAGAATTATTAAACACAGAAAACAAGTATGCTTGATATGTCTATATTGCATAGTTGGCTTTTGGTGAGGGCCCTCTTCTGGGCTGCAGACTGCCAACTTCTTGTATCCTCACATAGTAGAAAGAGACTGAAACAGCTCTCTGGGGTCCACAAGGGCTCTACCCTCATGATTTAATCACCTCCCAAAGGCCCTACTTCCTAATATCATCACATTAGGAATTAGGATTTCAACACATAAATCTGGGGGGGAATACAAACATTCAGTCCATAACAGTGTACAGGATAAAAGAATGGCTTCACAATATGAATCGGAGAAAAAGACTAAAAAAATGACTAAGCAGATTTGAAATAGAACCAACTAGAATTTCTAAAAATGACAAATATAAGAATTGAAATTTAAAACTCAATGAACAAGCTAAACAGCACATTAGACACAGCTAAAGAAAAAAGTCATGAACTAAAAGATAGATCTGGGGAAATTATACAGAATGCAGCAGAGAGTCAAAGTGGTGGAAGATGTGAGAGAGGTTAACTGACACAGAGGACAGAGGAAAGCTCTAATGTGTACCCATTCAGAATTCCAAGGAGAGGAGAGAGCACAAATGAGGCAGAAGCAATATTCGAAGAGATAAGATCAGCTTATTTTTATGAACCAATGGAAAGACATCAGAATAATCCATGAATCCCAAGCAGGATATAAAAGAAATCCACACATACACATGTCATAGTGAAACTGCAGCACTCCAGAAACAAAATATTTTAAAATCTGTCCTTCCAAGGAGTGACAACTAGACTGACAGCAGACTTCTCAACAAATACGTGAAAGCCCTAAGGCTGCAAATAACGTCTGTGAAGATGTCAACCTAGAATTATATACCTGGCAAAAATGTCATTCAGTAATGTGGGGGAAATAAAGACATTTGCAGAAACAAGAAAAGGCAGAAAGAGTTTATCACCAATAGGTCCCAACAGAGGACATTCCAAAACATTGAAAGAGGAAAAGTGATTGGAGACGGAAAGTTTTAAGATACAAGGATGAATGATGAGCCAAGAAAGTAGGTAACTCTGCTATTGACGATATAAAACAACAAATAATAATATCTTATTGGATTAAAAATACCCCAGGAACAATTTTTGCCTCTAAGTCAGAGAAGGGATAATGAGAATAAAAGTGTTTCAAAGATCCTCCTATTATTTAGGAGGAAGTTAAAGATAGTACATGATAAATTTCTAAAGTAACCACTAAAATAATAGAAATGGAATATAGACAGAATAAATGGAATGAGAAAAACTGCTCAAATAATCAAAAAGCAGTCATGACAGGAGAAAAAATAGCTAATGTGGGACAAAAAAAAAGAAGGTAGAAATATATTAGTAATCTCAACAAATGTAAATAAATGGATGAAGTGCTCCATTAAAAAATTTAAAAATGATCAGACTGGATAGCAACAACAAAATCCAGCCCTGAGCTGTTTACTCGTGTGCTGGCTCTCCACCCTTCTCTGCCGGCCTCACCTGAGCTCCTTTGCCCTTTAACTCCTTTGGCTGGGTTTGGCCAACAGCAGATGGTGGCAGCAGATGACCCGGTAGGAGGTGAGAGAGTAGGGGTGTCAAGTCCCCTGTTTTCCCTCCTGGCTGGGCGAGTTTTTCAGTGGTTGTATCATCTCTACTTAAGACCACAACTCCTGTCAGAAGTCCTCTCTCCCAGCAAGAACTCTTGCTAGCTTCCAGTAATACTCTCTCCTCTTTGACCCTTAAGGGCTATAGGCATAAAGGCTTTTCCTAGTTACTCCTGGCTGGGCATTTCACCACCTTTTATTGGTTCTCGTAATGCTGTCCACACCTTTCTAAAGAATTCCTTCATTAAACTCTCTGCAATTAACATCTTGAGTTAATTTCCTGCCAGGATCCTGACTCACAACAGGAGACAGAAATAAAGCATAAGGATACTGAAAGGTTGAAAATAAAAAGTTGAAGAATGTTATATCTTGCAAATACCAACCAAAAGAAAACTGACATCACTATATTAAAGTAGACTGTAAGATTAAAACAAAATTAGAGATAAAAGAGACTACATAATGATGGAAAATTCATTTCACTGATAATACAGCATTACAAGCATAGCCTCAAATTACATAAAGTGAAAACAATTGAGAGAATTAGATCTATCAAACTAACGGGGAGGAAAAAAGATAAGAATGATCTATAAATAACTAATTTGTTTTTAAAAAGTATACCATATATTTGAAACACTTTATAACGGCTACTTATGTTCCTAGTTTTATGTTTTCTTAGTGTAACATTACCCTTAGTTTGCATGCACCTGAAAAGATGTTGATTGGCAGCAGAGAAAGGCAAGTAGAAACGTAGAATGGTCAGAGAAAGCTAGTTATGGCCTAAAAATTAATCTTTCTAATGTATAAATAGATAAATGTTAATAAAATGTACTATTCAGCAAAAATACCAAAATTCCAAAAGGTGAATGGACAAAAGAAGGTAATTTATAAAAGAGAAGCTAAAAATGACTAAACAAGCAAACAGAAAAATGTTCAACCTCACTAGCACTTGATTAAGGAAATAGAAAATAAAACAATATACTACTTTTGTCTTAAAAGTAGTTTTAAGAAATCTTTAAAAATTAGACACAATACTCAAAGCTGTCTAGGATAAAATAAACAATTTATGATGCTGCTGGCAGGAGTAAAAGTTAAGACAAGTTATTTGGTTTGTAGCATTTGACTCAGTAATTTTATTTCTGGGAATCTATCACAGGAAAAATCTGAATTAAAGATACAGATTCAAATACAAAAATGGAATGTAATTGATAATATATTTTTTAAAAATAAAAATGCTCATCTCTCTCCCCTTTCCTTCCCTGTCCTTCCATTCATTTTCGCATACAAGTATTCCATCCAACCCATTAGACTGGGGCCCAGCAAAGTGGGTGTCCCATGGAGTGAATAGGGGGACAGCCATGGTAGCCCACACAGGATGGCAGAGCCTCACTGGGGTGGAAAGGGGATCCCTGCAGGGGAGTGGCTCTTCTAAGGATGTAGGAACCCCAGCAGTTGGAGAAGAGCATCTGTGTTTGTGAGGAAGGGAACCGAGGGAGAAGCAGGGAATCTAGTCCAGCAGGGTGAGAGGGCATTTACAGGGAGAGGGTGTGGCATTAGGGGAAGGCTTTTCAGGTAGAGGCTGATCAGTAGTAGGAATGTCCATTAAGAGTTTTGGTCAATGAAGACTGCATGTACAATGGTGGTCCTATAAGATTATAATACCATATTTTTACTATACCTTTTCTATGTTTAGATACACAGATACTTACCATTGTATTACAACTGCCTACAGTATTCAGTATAATAACATTCTGTACAGGTTTGTAACCTAGGTATGTAGTAGGCTATACCATCCAAGTTTGTGTAAGTATACTCTAAGATGTTCATACAGCAACAAAATCACCTAACGATGCATTCCTTAGAACGTATCCCCATTGTTAAGTGATGCATGACTGTGAATATATTGAGGATAAGGAAGCCAGGTTTCTCACTGCCAGAGAAACAAGTTACACTTATAGAAAGGGAGAAAACAAGAATGAAGTATTAGCTTGGAATTGGAGGCATTGGTGTGAACTCATGGCTTTCAATATATAGACATAGATACAGAAAATAAAAATAAATATAGACATAAATGCATGTGTGTGTGTGTGTATATATATATATATATATATATATACACACACATCCCTTGTGAAGGTCTAGGAGCAATGTCATCCCAATAGCAAAAAGTCCAACTAGTGCCCAGATGCTGGTTTCTAAATACTGTTCTCCACTAAGAGGAACCAGGGCTCTTTGTAGAAATGGCTGATGCCAGGGCTGGGGCAGGGAATACACAGTGAGGCTGGAGCACCTTGTGCCAGTGAGGAAGGACAGGCTCAGAGAACAATGGGGACATCTCAAAAGGACACATAAATTGTTGCCTAAAATAGAATAACATGAGTCCATACTCATACATATGATATAAATAAATGGATTAATTGACAATTTGAAAAGAAATGGCTATTACACAGTCTCCAGGTATCTCAGCAAAAAATACTTACTACTTATAAGGAGGAAAAAATCATGACTGTACAGTAGAGAAGCCTGGCAGACACTACCTTAATAAGGTGATTAAAATTAGCATCGCCAGTGATGGGACAAATTGAAATCATGTATCACCTGATAGGATACAATGAGAAGAACACATCATCACTTCTGGAATATTCCAGAAGCATGACTTAAGTCTAATCATAAGGAAACATTAGACAAACCCAATCTGATGAGTTTTTTACAAAATAACTGACTTGTAATTTCCAAAAGGATCAAGGAAATGAAAGTCAGGGGAAGGGTAAGAACTATTCCAGATTGAAAGAGAATAAAGAGACGTAACAACTAAGCACAATGCATTATTATGGACTGGATCCATTAACTATAAAAAACACTATTGGAACAACTAGTGAAACTTGAATAAGTTCTGAGGATTAGATTGTAGTAATGGATCAACGCTACTTTCCTAATCTTGGTCATTGTATTATGGTTATGTCAGGAAAATGTCCTTGTTTGTGGGTAATATATACTACAGTATTGGGGGAGGGGGATGATTCAGCATCATGTTGGCAACTTATTCTTAAATGATTCAGGGGAAAAAGTATTTTGTTCTGTTCTTTCAACTTTTCTATAAATTTGAAATTGTTTCTAAATAAAAAGTTTTAAAAAACAGAAACAATCTAAATATCAAATAACCTAGAAAACCTTCTGTAATCTGGTTCCTACTTCTCTAACTTCATCTGTCACCAACCACCACTACCTGCCCTTACCAACACTCAACTACTTCTTAAATGTCCTCACACTTTACACATGTGGTTCACTTTACCTAGATCATACTTCACCCCTTTACTCACCTGAATAGCTTTTATTTCTCCTTCAAGATTCAATTCAAAATATTTCCCCTGGGGGGCTAGGCCCAGTGGCTTACACCTGTAATCTTAGCACTCTGGGAGGCCTAGGCAGGAGGATCACTTGAGCTCAGGAGTTTGAGGTTGCAGTGAGTTATGATGACACCACACGGCACTCTAGCCCAGGGCGACAGAGTGAGACTCTGTCTCAAAAAAAAAAAATTCCCCTGGAATTCTCCCTTCTCTTCCCCAGTGTGCTCAGGCCCCTCCACCTCTCACAGCATCCTGGGCTTCTCTCTCGATCAGTACAGAGCACACTCCTTACCATCATTAATGTGTTCAACTCTCCTCTTCCCCTCTGAGGTTCTTGAAGCAGGAACTGTATCTTCTTTATCTGACAATCCTTAATGCCTGCCACACAGTAGGTTCTCATAAATATTTATCAAATTAAAGGGTAAATGAACAAATGAACTGGTCTTCTGGCAAATGCAGTATCCTTTCCGAGCCCCGCAGTGTATTCTCAACGGAATAGCCAGAGTGACTGAGGACTCTTTTTCCCGAAATGTCTCTCTAGGGCTCTCTACAAAGCTTAACATTGTGCTAGCTGCAAAGGGAAAATATTTAAAAGACTCAGATCCATTTCTGCAGAGCAGGCTATGAAGGGTAAATTTGGAACTGAGAGATAAAAAAATTGATATCTGGCATAGGGTTTATAGTAATTCTTTTAGGACTCATTAATTGATAGAGGATAAAGTGCTAAAAAGTCACTATAACTTCAGAAATAAATTGATATTATACTAATCAGAACTAATTAGTATCTATAAGAATCATAACATGTATCTGAGTCAATATACTTTTTTAATATACAGATATTGTTTGGTGGGCCCACAGCTTTGGAAATGTAAGCAGGAAGGGAGGGTCTCCAGGGACTATAGAAATGCAACCATCTTGAGCAACCAGCCTGTTTTGCAGCTTCTTGTTTTATAGCTTGTTTTTCAGAACACTGTGAACTGTGGCCACCCAACCAGCTAAAACTAGCCCCTGACAGACTTTGGCAGCTTATAGATGAACTTGGGTGAACTTTCCTCATTACCATGCTAAAGTCCCTCCCCCCACCCTCCCCCCAGCTATAGCTTCATTACCATAACATGAGACCTATGTGCTAGCATGATGACCCACTATGCCTGCCCCTGCGCAACTGGAAACCCTCCCCTGCATGTGATGACACATCTTTCTCTGTTGTTCCATAAAAACTCTATGCCACTTTCCCTCGGGGAGACACTGCTTTAGAGAATGCTCTCGGTGCTCTCCTCATTAGAAGTAGTAAAACTCCACTGACCAAGACCTGTGTTCTCCTGGAGAGTCATTTGTTACTGGCCAGCTGAATGAACCCCGATTTTTCAGATTGCAGAAATCTCTGGCACAATATCAAAGCCTTTGGGGAATTCCTGATACCTTTGCATAGCCACAATGCTCTTTACAATTTGCCTGTGTTTACCTTTCCAGACTTATCTCACTAGAATTTCTCCATGTTCTTCCTATTCTAACCAAATCAAAACAACCTGGCAAATTCCTTCACATCCTATTCAAATTTGACCTTCTTCTAAGAATTCAAATTCAAATCCTCCTAAGCTTTTCCTAAACACCCAGTCAAGTTCTATGGTTTGAATGTTTGTCCCCTCCAAAACTTATGTTGAAACTTAATTTCCAATGTGGCAGTATTAAGAGGTGGGGCCTTTAAAAGTGATTAGGTCATGAGGACAGAGCCCTCATGGATTAATTAATTAATGGACTAATGTGTTCTCACAGGAGTGGCACTAGTGGCTTTATAAGAAGAGAAAGAGACCTAAGCTAGCTCACTCAGCTCCCTCACCATGTGATGCACTGCATTGCCTCAGGAGTCTACAGAGAGTCCCCATCAGCAACAAGGCCCTCATTGGATTCATCCCCTCAACCTCGGACTTCTCAGCCTCTATAACCATAAAAAATAAACTCCTTTTCTTTATAAATTACCCGGTTTCAGGTATTCTGTTATAAGCAACAGAAAATGGACTAAGAAAAAAAATTATTCACTCTATCTTCTATATTCCCACTGAAGAATATGTATAGAATATGTGTAGATTCCTTTCATGGAGGGAGGGATATATATTTATGGAATGTCAAGCGTGTTTTAACTACTTCACACTCATCTAATTCTGTTAAGAACCTTAATAAGTCTCATCTAATTCTACCAAGAACTTTAATAAGTAGGTACTATCATCATCTCCATTCTGCAAATGAGGAAACAGAGGCTTAGAGAGGCTATGTAATTCTCATTCAGTGGCTATTAAGGAGCAAAGCTGGAAAATGTACCAAGATCTGGGCAACTCCAAAACTCTTGTGCTAAACCATAATGCAGTATAACCTTCCAATATTATAACTTATCAGAGTATATTGTAATATTTTAGTTTACATATCTGCCACCCTCTTGAATTAAACTCTTCAAGTTCAGAGACATAAAGATTAGCCAGGAAATCACTTGTCTACTTTCTGTCTGTATACATTTGCCCATTCTCAACTTTTTTCCCTTCTATCTAATCATACTTATACAGTACAGTCATCCCCCAGTATTCATGGGGGATTGTTCCAGGACCCCCAAGTATACCCAAATCCATGCATACTCAAGTCCCGTGGTTGGAACTGCAGAAGCCATGTATACAAAAAAATCAGCCTTCCCTATACATGGGTTTCACATCCCAAGAATACCGCATTTTGGATTCGCATTTGGTTGAAAAAAATCTGTGTATAAGTGGACCCACACAGTTCAAACCCGTGTTGTTCAAGAGTCAACTGTATATATCTTTGACCAATTCCACAGATTATGTGGTATTTATCTTATTTCTGGTTTATTTCACTTAACATAATATTCTCCAGATTCATCCATTTTGTCACAAATGACAGGATTTCATTATTTTGTATGGCTAAATAGTATTCCATTGTATGTGTACCCCATTTTCTTTTTTCTTTCTTTCTTTTTTCTTTTGGAGACAGAGTCTTACTCTGTCACCCTGGCTAGAGTGCAGTGGTGTCATCGTAGCTCACTGCAACCTCAAACTCCTGGGCTCAAGTGATCCTCCTGCCTCAGCCTCCCAAGTAGCTGGGACTACAGGCGTGTGTCACCATGCCTGGCTAATTTTTTCTATTTTTTTAGAGAAGACAGGTCTCGCTCTTGCTCAGGCTGGTCTCAAACTCCTGACTTCAAGCAATCCTTCCACCTTGACCTCCCAGAGTGCTAGGATTACAGGCGTGAGCCACTGTACCTGGCCATGATTTGTGTTTCTACCTGTTTGAAATCAAAAACGAAAACTAAAGTCATGCTTGCCCAATTACTAGAGTTGATTCAACATATGACTGTAACAATATAATTTAAGGCCTAACTGACTTCAAGCCTGTCCCTAGGTTGCCAAATCAATCTGGCCGTACAACCTCACCAGTTCTAGCTGTCTCCTATCCTTCAATGGGGACATGACTCTCTGGAAATGAGCCTTCCTAATATGGAGGGATTCTGAAACAATTCATTGATCATAAATGCTTTTCAGAAGAATGATTTTGATCAAAAGGGGGAGATGAGAATAAAATCAGACAAATAGAAGTTAACTACATTATAATGGCCAAAGGGGAGTGGGCCTGAGGCCATAGTTACTCCCCTGAAATTGCTGGTCCCCTCTTGCTTAGTAAAGAATTCCAGGAACTGGGTTAATCACAAACTGATAATGACTGTTCTAAGAAATGCTGTAGCCTTTAGCCAATCATCTGTTAGCTTATTTCTGTTAACCAGTGGTATTTCTGTATGAACAGGCTGGGATTGCTTTGCTATACCTCCTCATTTTGCCCTTAAAAATCTGCTTGTAACCACCCCAACTCAGAACTTCTCCCAAACTTAGTTTGGAAGTGTGTTTTCTGCGCTGTAGTCCTCAAATTTGGCTCAATTGAACTCTTTACCTACACACATTTGCCTTAGTTCTTTCTTGCAGGTCAGTAGATGAATCCAAGGTTTCTGGTCTGAGCAACTGAAGAATAGAGTTGCCATTTACTGAATTGAGGAAGACTTCAGGGAGAAAATAAATAGTGCAAAATGAATTCATTAGAAGGATATAGGGTAACTCACAGAATACAATGAAAAGTAGAAATATTAAGCAGTGACTGAGTTGAAGCTCCTAGCCTGCTGAGAGCTCCAGATTCAGAAGTTGAAAACGACAATTAGAACTCCTAAAGGGAAAATGGGCTCAAAGCATTCCATTTAAGGGATAGGGCCAGAGATCAGCTTCCTGCTTGAAGGTGGAAACAAAATAAAACCGCTGGCTGCTGCCTGGGCAACATAGAGCATTTAGCAAGCTTCAGGCATAAAGGAAACCAGAGATGCTGCTAATCATCCTTCAGTGCACAAGATAACCCTTTCAACAAAGAAGTAGTCAGCCCAAAACATTAATAGTGCTGAGGCTGAGAAAAAAAACCCCACTTTATATGAAGGCTACCACATATTTCAGTTTCTGTCTCAGAAGACAAATTAGGTTACTCTATTAAAAACCAATTTTAAAAGTGATAGTGGCAAATATATGGGTACTGTCCAAAAGGGACTCTGCAGGAATTGTCACCACATTTGGAAATTTTTGTTTGAGAGTCTAGAATTTAATTTTACAACACTATGCTAAAATGCAACTTCACAAATAAACACAACCCTACTTAGTGTAGCATATAGGTTTATTATGGTTTAAATAGACCATCTGTATGTGCTCAAATTTGCAACTAAATAATAAGGTTATAAGTCATGTTACAGCTTTAAAACCCAAGCAGGAACCTTTCCAGGAAGCAGAGGGCTATGGTATTGTCTAATGACAGGTTCTGAAGAAGGCCTACAACAGGGCTGCATTCATTGGGCACAATATGCTTTCTGTGTCCCAAGGATTCTCTTGGGACATACTGACTTACCTGGATCAGGTAGACAAACTCACTGAGAATGCAGCCTACACCCCAGACATGCTTTTGTCCTTAAGCACAATGGCAGGACTGAAAACCTGAACTTGGCACAGGGACACGCAGGCATTGATAGCAGTTGAAAAGGGGAAACTTTGCAAATGAGCCACAGAGCCTCAGGGCTTGGTCGACTGGGTTATTTCCTAACATTCTGGCAGACAGTGACATTCTTTATAATGTAAGAAAGATTTTTTTTTCCCCTGTTTGGAGCTAGAAAGTTTTGTGTCTAAAATAAACATGATTCATGTCCCAAGAAAGCTTGGTTCTAGAGAACTCTGTATCCTTGGCTGACTTACACCTCCCCCACCACTTAGAATCTGATTTCTGATTCTCAACCCTGAGGTGAAAACTCTACCCTTCATTTTCAAGGTCCAGGAAGACCTGGACCCTTAGGAGGTCACTTAAGAGAAACCTGTCTTTGGGGTAGAAATTATGTAGCTTTTGTCCCAAGAATTTGTTTGAGCTCCAATTATCAGAAAAGTGTGATAATTCTATGGTTTCCCTCCCCCTCACTTTGCTACCTCTGGAAGTCCCCTAAATTTACTTAACAGTATTTCCCTGAAGCTATAAAGTCAGGCTATTTTTTTTTTCCCCTTAACTCAACAATGTTTTAATATTTAAATATGAATTCCACAGAGATTTTGCTGTTTAGGCCGTCAAATTAGTTCAATATTTTAATTCAGTAAACTCCATTAACTGATTTATTTTCTACTTTAAATTAATATGTGTCATCTCTTCAGATATGTATGTTTTAAACTTTATGCGTATTAGCAATCAGTTAATGTGATAAAATCATTAATTCACTCAAAAAAGCATTCTTGACTCATAAGATTAACCAAAGTTTATTTATACTATTATTAAATCTTTGTGTGTGTGTGCGCGCGTATGTGGGTGCATGTATGTTGTTAAATAAAATTTCTGGGAGGCTATTGTTTTGGACTGAGTTTCTACAGTAGGCTCCAACAAACCAGACCCAACCAGAATGAAGTCACTCAGGCTAGATGCCACATAATCAAACTAGACTTTAAAACAGGCTAGTTTTTTAAAAGACAGGAGATTCACAGCAACCAGTTTGGAAGGGGCCCAGGTTACCCAGGCCAGCATGATAAGGAAGTCCCTCTGTTTTAACTCTACAAGGAAAGTAACTTTGTAACAACCAATTCACTTTTTGTTACTTGTTTCTGCTTTCCTCAGCCTTTTTCTAGCTATAATGCCCACCTCCTCTGTTCAGCTCACAGGAGCACCTTTCTAATTTTAGATGGAACACTGCCCCATTCATGAATTACTAATAAAAGCCAATTAGATCATTAAAATGAATTTGTTAAAATTTTGTTTTTTGACACATATATGCATTATACAAGTATCATAAGCACTTTATGAAACGTATAGTATATTATAGAATATAATAATAGTAGTATTTGGAGTAATTTTTGAAAATGAATCTCATTACTATCTTTTTTCTTAAGTTGCATTTAGTATTCATGTGTTTCTTATTTTGTAATATGGAAAAATAATATCTATGGGGCATTTTTTCTCCCAAATAATGAACATATACTGAAATATTATGAAATTCATAACTATTTTTTGAGGCTTCTGATTTCCTTTCTCTTTATTGGCTTATTCTTTTTGGTTATAAAGCAACTAAATAAGAATATAACTTTATGACAAATTCCACTTAAACTTTGTATACACAATTTGTATTTCTTCTTTCATACAGTGATAATTGAAATTCCAAGTAAATGTACCAAAAGAAAAAAAAAAAAGACAGAGATAGAAAGAGAGAAAAGATATTGTTAAAATCTTATTCACTGCACTGAGCTCTTAGTTTATTCCAAATGTATTCAGACATGCTGGGGCTGCATGCTGCAATGCAGATTCCAGGACTTCACCTCATAAATTCTGTTTCAGTAGGTCTGGGGTAGACCCAGGAATCTGAATTTTAATAACATTGTCATGTTATCTTTATGCCCAGTGAAATTTAAGAGCCACTTATTTAAAAGATACCAGTTGTGTTTCTTTTTTCTAATGAGCCAATTTCATACCTAATTTTATCTTGATAATTTTACATTCTTTTTTCTTTAAAAAGTCTCCCAAGCTATATAAGCTTCAAGCACCACAAAAACTTCAATATACTCCTGCTGTAGGTGAATTTTTAATCTATATTTTTGTATTTCTAAATGATACCTGCATGTAATTCAAAGAAACATGATGGAAAACATGGAAGATTTGGAAAGGAAATGTGAAGAAGCTAGGTCCAAAATAAGACAGAATTTAAAGGTCTAGATCCAGCACATTTCCACAAGCTGATACCTATGCAGAAAAGTCTGCAGCCACCAATTCTCGGGCATGAGTTCATGAGAGTAAGAGGCAGCAAATTATCTGGTCATGGAACAGCTGGCCTGTGGTGCCCTTTGGAGAATCACTCCTGGTATGAATTAAAGTATTTTTATAATTGACCAGATGTTTAACTCTCACACTACTATTCCAGAACTGACTCTGATCATCCAAAATGTGGGATAAGTTTAAAAATATGAAAAAGATTATGTCTGTACTAGGTATATCAATCATCTTGTTCCCATCCACAACCCATTCTAAAAGAATCTGCCCTCTATCTGCAGCCCCAATGATCATGCTTGTCTCAGGTGACCCCCAACATCCTGGTCACAATTGATTGAACCAGGGATAGACACCTGATTCAGGATAAGTCAATGAGATGTTGTCTTTTGAGAATTTGAACCAAAATAAAGAGATAAAGGCTGTTCCTATTGTGCAGAGAAGCTCTGAAGTATGGGTGCACTGGGACAAACACGATGCCATGGCCAATCAAAGCCTCGTGTAAGTGCAATTTATGGGGAAGCAAACCTCAAAAACCTTGGACAGATCAGAAAGAATGAAATAGAAGAGAAGGAACAAATGGACATACCCAGAAAAGCAGAATTGGGAGATCATCTGATCCCAGAAAGGGTAGCTGTCAGATGACTATATTCTGAAATTTGATTCCCTGATATCCCCCTGAATCCCTTCAATAAATATCCTTCCTGCCTACACCCATAGAGCTGATTTCAGGAAATTTTTGTTCCCATCAGCAGAGATTCCTAATTAAGACAATTGTGTACTTATCAGCCACAGGTTTCAGAGTATAAGGAAGGAAGCACACATCCTGTGGAATATGCTTAAGACTGCAGGGCTTCCTGTGGAATGCAAGTAGAGTGTTCAAGCTCAGACTGGTGGAATCAAAGAAACAGGAGGTTGAGGGCGGACATGGCATACAGCTAGGGTGATGAGGCCCTCAAACAGGAAGATGCCCTATCTACAAAGAGTAATGTGAAAGGCATTCAAAAGTATTGCAATTTTAGCTGCACAGGAAAGGGGTACATTCAGCTTCCTAGTCTTACTAGTATTAGTTATATCTTTAATATATTATAGTATCAATGCAGGTTACATATTTTGCACGGACAATCAATATAGGGATACCACAGCATAGAGATCAGGTCAAAAAGTCTTTCTTTTTTATCTTACTATGTCCATCCCCCTGCTCTGAATACTAATAGAAATTTCAAAGGAACTAGGATGGAAGAACTGCACCAGCCAAAGCACCAACTGCTAGTTATTATTTTTAAGAGATCTGGATAATATCAGTATGTGGTTGAGTTTGCTAATTGTCTCTCAATATCCTTTATCTCTTTTTATACTACTAAAAAGCGGGATCCAAATATAGCTAATGATTGCATAGTAAATGGAATGTAAGCAGAAGTGACATATACAACTTCTAGGTCAGGTGCTCCGTTCACTCTTTTCCCTTTAACTAGGCTGGAATGAGGATGTGGTGGTTGAGATATTTTCAGGCACAAAAATGAAGCCAAGCCCCTAAGGATGGGAAAGCAACAAGATGGAAGGAGCTGGACTCTCTATACTATTGAGCCACCATTTGGAGATCTTTGTATCTTTGAGTCTCTTCCGGAGGTGAGGAAACTGCAGCCTTCTGATTTCAAGATTGTCCTTTTTTAAGCAATAAAGGAGGCAAGAAAAACTTCATCTTTCTCTGCTGCACCACTTTGAATAAAAGGATTTGTTCTGTAAAATTTGGATTCAGTCAAAAAGCCGCACTTAAGGACCTAGAAGACCACATGTGAGACCTCTTAGATGATTCTCTACATATACACTGGAACCTGACATAAATCTAAGAGAAGAGCACCACAAAACATGTTTAGAGAGATAATAGGCATATCACTGCACAGTAAACCTAGATCAAGCGCAATGAACAAAGTCCTGGTGAGATATATCCACTAGACCTTAATAGGATCTTAGAATAAAGGAGAGTGCTTACAATACTTAGGAAAGTGAGGGCTTGCTGTGAGGAGAGGTACAATGCCAAGTAGGTCCATGTAAGAGGAAATAGGGAGGATACGTGCACAAAACAGTTGACAAGAGACAGTTTTTTGGTAATGATGGTGTTATCATTTTTCCCTTGAGGAAGAAATCATTTGGGGGGGTCTCCAAAAATGTAAAACCCAGTAAAACCTAAAGGCTAAGATTCTAGTTTGTCCTGGTCAGTTTAGGCTACTGTAACAAAATTATGATTTAATGGGTGACTTAAACAACAAACATTTACTTCTTACAGTTCTGGAGGCTGAGAAGTCCAAGATTGAGGCACTGGCAGATCCGATGTCTGGTGAGGTCTTTTCCTGGCTTGTAGACAGCCTCCTCCTGCTGTATCCTCACATGGCCGAGAGAGATCCTCTCTCTCACATCTCTTCTTATAAGAGTACTAATCCAGGCCAGGCACAGTGGCTCACACCTGTAATCCTAGCACTCTGGGAGGCTGAGGCAGGAGGATTGCTTGAGCTCAGGGGTTTAAGACCAGCCTGAGCAAGAGAGAGATCTCATCTCTACAAAAAAGAGAAAAATTAGCCAGGCATGGTGGCACACACCAGTAGTCCCAGCTACTCAGGAGTCTGAGGCAGGAGGATCACTTGAGCCCAGGAGTTTGAGGTTGTGGTGAGCTATGATAACGCCACTGCACTCCAGCCTGGGTGATGGAATGAGACCTTGTCTCAGAAAAATAAGAAAATAAAAGAGCACTAATCCCATTCATGAGGGCTCTATCCTCTTGACCTAATTACCTCCCAAAGTAATTTGGAGGTAATTTGGGGGTGGGGGGGACACAAATATCCAGTCAAGGGCATAGCCATTAAAAAAGAAGTAGGAAGCATCTGATTCTACTATGTCAGAAAAATTTCACACCAGACCACTGGAAAATGGTAGACTAGGCTATGAGGTTTTGAGCATTTGCTTCCTTCTGGTTTAATCAAATCCTGAAGAATATTAAGTACAAACTGAATCCAACATTGGAATAGATAAAAAATGTCCTTGAATTAAATGCTTCATGACTTATGGGTAATTTCATTCCAGATGTATACAGAAATTTCTAATTTTGTTACACAACATATTTTCATAGTTGTTCCAAATTTTCCCTCAAAATTATGATCACTGCATGTTTCCCAATAGGCATATTTGTATTTGTAACATTATCTCCTGCTTTTGCAGACAGCTTGATGTTTTAATTCAGTCCAAGTCCTTGTATGTAGCTGATGCTCAGTAACGATATTTGAATATTTGTTTACTGAATAGGATAGGGTCACACAACTCCAGTTTTTATTAGTATAATAAATGTGGGTTGCAAAATCAACTGATATTAGAATCAGTCTGAACCACAAACTGTAATATTGGGTTTAAATGGAGAAATGCCTTGGAGAAGAATTGATTACACTTTGGGTCTTAGAGGAATTGAATGGTACCTAAATTTTACTCTTAAAAATGTATATTCTTGGAAGAAAAAGAAATGGGGATTGTACTGAAAAGACATAATTTCATCAGCTTATTGGCAAATACAACATGGACTGAAATTGCTTTGGCTGGGATACTTCATCCCTGGAAATAATTCCTCCCTACAGCTTCTCTGTAGGTCCTACTCAGAAGAGAGGTTTGAGAAAAAAACAATTGAATGTTTGTAAGAGACCCTAAAAACCCAGTTGACGATGAAGAAACAAGTTGGTGGATCTAACCAAATAAAAAAATGTTTCTGATAAGAAAAACAAAACTTAGAAACTGAATAATTAAGACTAATTTCAAATGTAATCTTCAGGTACAATGATTTTTCCTTACCTCTTTCTTAACTAACAATATTAAATTAAGAATCTTTTTATTATTTGTTAAATAGAATTTTACGTTTCTACTTCTTTGTTGACAGAAAGTGGATTTTTCTCTTTTTTTTTTTTTATGGAACGCTTCACGAACTTGCGTGTCATCCTTGTGCAGGGGCCATGCTAATCTTCTGTGTGTTGTTCCAATTTTAGTATATGTGTTGCTGAAGTGAGCACAATGAATTTCTCTTTTAAACAGTAAACATTACGTTTAACATTGGGGCTTTGTTGCACTCTAGAAAGTAGATCAAACTGGAGCAGGCCAGCGGAGGCTCTAAGGGAAAGAGAGAGAAACAGAGAGAGAAAGAGAGAGAAAGAGAATGCTTTGGAACTCACAGTAGTCTCCATTGAAAGGGTGCAGCGGAGGGATGGGGCTGCCCCCTAATTTCTTTGGAGTGACCTGAAGTGGGCAGGAACCCTTACAGGGGTTGATAAAGTAGTATCACATTAAATGTTATTTGACCTAGTACCACAGAAGTTGACAAGAGCATACGTGCTAAGAACCATAAGGAAATATGTCAACATAAAATTTAACACTGTGAGCTCTATAAAAATAGAAAGCAAGGCCACCCTGTTTAGAAATTCACTGAAAAGACTATAATACTGGCAGAGAGGGGATCCCACTTCACTCTACTGCCTCATTAACTAGAATCACTTAGATGTTGACCTCAAGAGATCCCATCAAGCATCAGCAACAGGGGACTGTGATGATCGATAAGTACAAACTATGAGGCAGTGACACCCAAGTGGCATGCCAAGGTCAGCACACATCTGAGGAGTGCCAACATGGCAGCTGTGCCAAAGCAACCAGGCACAGAACAGAGATGGGATTCTCTTAACGGCTGTCAAAAAATCAAGTTCTCTTATAGGATCTGCCAAGGAAAGGAAGAATTTTGAGTGCTGGGAGGATGGGAGGATTGGGGCCCCAGCATTTACACAGGCGGGGGCTCAGAGCCAGAAACTCGTGTTGTTGGGACACTTACTGCCTGAGTTATACCCTCCCCTCAAGCTGCTGTGAAATACGAGGATATACCATATATTGATTTATTGCAAACTTTACTGTATTTTTAAATGTAGATTGGTTGACTCTTAATACAAAAAAGGCCCTCTACTCAAAAAAATCTTTTGAAAATCTTTCCTAATGTTAGCCTTTACTTTAACTCCAAACATTAGGGATAATTTTAACATTATGAGGAAGTATTCTAGCTTTGTCAGTTTAGGAAATGACATTTTGTCTTGGTTCTTTTGTTTAATGTATATCAAACTTATAAAAGTCAACACATACTATTTGATATTCTCATTTTTATAAATTCAGTTTTAATTCAGTGACTAATGAGAACTTAGTGAACAACTACCTGGCTTTTGAACAATTTTAGGAGTCAAAACAGTAATGTATTTTAAGGCAACACAAATAGCAAAATACTATGCATAAGTATAAAAGCAATCCTATTACTAACATAGTTTTTTTTTTTCATATGGACAAGATCCAGTTTCTATGACCTTAACTGTAACTTTCTATAGTAAGGAATATTGTGCATATATTATAATACATATGGGAGTAGCTGTCAAAGGAAGTCTGTTCTATGTTCTATTCAATGATTCTCTGGGTGAAAAAACAAACTGACTTGGCATTCAAATCAGTCTTTTAATATTTACTACCTATTTATATGTATATTGTAAATTCCTGATGGCAGTTAGGAGGCCAAGTTTCAACGAACCTATAAAAATTGATCAGTGGCCTCTCCAAGAGGCCTGATAAAGCATATCTGCTATGTGAGAAGGGGAAGATCCCATAGAGAACTGCAGTTTCTGCCCTATAAACATTGATTTCTCTCACCATATTTCTCCAGCATTGTTTTTTCCTCCTTACCCAACCTTATCCTCAAGTGTTCAGAAGACATTTTAGATTCGGGAACGAAAATTATCTTATACTTTAGTGGATTTTGGAGTATGTATAATTTTTTTTCCAAAATATAAGTAGTTATTGGTATAAATAAGATCCAAGCCAAAATTAGCTGATCATTTTCTACATGGGTTGATCCAAAGAGTCGTTTTGGGTGGTTAGATCTTTGAGTCTAAGTTTCTCCTATCATATAGTTCAAATGAGTAAAAGTTAATACCTTCCTGAACACAATTAAAAGGAGAATAATATTCCTTTAGAATAGATTACTTAGAGAATTTATAGAAAACCTTCCCTGGCAAGCTTTCAAGGTAAAACAGGAAAAAACTATTTTTCCAAGATGGCTTAGGTTTAATTTTATTAAAGATAGAAAGATAAATTGTCAACATCTCCTCTATACTGATGACATTTGTGTTGATATGTTAGAAAATAAAAGAAACTGGTTTTCGTAGAACTTTTATTTGTCCCGTCATGCTATTTATGAAGGCCTCTTCCAACCACATTAAAGATGGAAACCACGCTTGATTAAGCTCGTAGGGATTATCAGTATGACATAGGGAGGTGCAGAGGGGACACAGCAGCACTGATGAATTAAATTTTCCTTTTTTAGCAACCTAGCATCTCCCTTGAACGGTTTTGATGTCTTCTTCACTCATGTACAAATTCTGCTCATGTAATAGAACTCACCAAACTACCTAGTGGTTTGAAACTAACAAAGTATATCATGCTGTTCTTCAGAGGGAAAGTTAAGGATGGGATATTATGTCCATAGAACTAGCTCCCAAATCCTTTTACCTTGTTTTATGCTTTATCATGAGGTCTCAGCCCCCATTTATTCTGCATACAGTTCTACTTTTCTTTCCAGCTTATTGTACCTTTTGCTGTACTGGTTTTCTAGATTTTGCTTCCTGCTCTCTCCTACTAGGGTGTTTGGTGGCCTCATGACACTCTCCAGCCCACCCCCAATTATCTGTGTCTTGTCCTCAATGGGAACCCAGACTGGAATGGTCCAAAACGGCAGGCCTGGGATCAACGTGACTTTAAATTCTGAGGCTCCAAGAAAAATGTTAAGTTTTCCTGCTCTATGTTAGCTACAGAGACAATTATCTCCAGCAGCAAGGTTGAAATAGCTTTTCTTTTATGCACCCTCTGTAAAGAAATGAAGCTTGAACAGTATTTATAACTTTGGAATCACCTAGCCCAGCTGGTCTCCAAACTGGACACTTTAGTTCCCACCTACATTCTGTCTTTCCTTCCTAAATTCACATTCCACTCTAGTAGAAGGCATGGGTAAATGCCTTCTGTTTGTAAATGTCTGTTAAGTGTTTCTGAGAAGGAAGCCTTGAAATAAGTCCTCAAAGAGAAAGAAGTTAAGAGGAAAAAAGTCCGAACAGGGGAGAATAAGTAATAGAGAAAAATATTTTTGAAATCTAAGTCATTATTTTGAAATATATGAATGGTACGAAAAAGCCTAATTACTAAAAGTATGTGGACTAAGAAGGAAAAGTATTGAAAGGAAAATATATAATGTAAATAAAACCCGATTTGTCATTTGTCGAAACAGGATTGAAGATCAAGCACCATAGGCAAATATTCCCAGATACACTGCCTAAAGGAATTATAATATTCTATAGGACTCCCACCCCACCCTATCTTCCCCACCAATAGCAGATGCTCAAGGTCACGTCTCTCAGAGAGAGCCACTGGTTAATATTCATAAATCCAACAAACTGCTTAGTATGGCATTGTTCTATGGTGAGCAGGTCTCTGCAAACCTACCCCCAAAGGCTGAGGGAGCAGAGAAGCTAAAGAAAGAGGCTGACAAATCCAGTTTCTCAGAAACATTTAGTAGACATTTACAAACAGAAGCCCTGTCTTGGGCAGCCACCAGACAGTTACCCCCAAGACTCAGGGCTTATATACCACAGGGAAAGGGTATACCTGCCTCAGAAGGAATGTGTCATCAAGGTTGTTTTGACCTAAGGGCAGGATTTACGGTAAGTACTTGCTCTTAACAGGAGATAAAGTAGAAATGTTAGAGGCATTCTCAGAACTGGGGTTAATCAAAAGTCAGCCTGTTGGATTAGCACTTAAGATGGAGTTGCTTTAGCCTCCACAGGCATTCAAGGCCCTTTGCAATCTGAAATCCAAATTGTCACTATTGTATAGGGTATTGTGATAGTAATTTTATAGGTCAACTTGGCTGGGCCAGGGTGCCCAGATATTTGGTAAAACATCTAGAGTTTCTGTGAAGGGTTTTTTTTTAATGGATGAGATTAACATTTAAATCAGTGTACTCCATGTAGGTAGGCCTCATCCAATCAGTTGACGATCCTAATAGAACAAAGACTGATCTTCCCTGAGCAAGAAGGAATTCTGCCAGCTGACTGCCTATGGACTACAAACTGCAACTCTTCCCTGGATCTCCAGCCTACTCTGCAGATCTTGGATTTACCAAGCCTCCACAACTGCGTGAGCTAATTCCTTAAAATAAATCTCTCTCTCTCTCTTTCTCCACACAAACACATGCACAGACACACACACCCCTTGTTAGTACTGTTTCTTTGGAGAACCTTGACTAATACAAGTAGTGATAAAAATCATGGATTCTGTAATCAGAAATGCGGATTTAGGACCTGGATCTGTCATTTACCAACTGTATGTATTGGGAAAGTTACTTTACCTCTTTAAATCTCAATTTCCTCATCTTTAGAGTAGGAATAAGCTGGGCGTGGTGCTGCTTGCCTATAGTCCCAGCCACACAGGAGGCTGAGACAGGAGGATCACTTGAACCCAGAAGTTTGGGACTGCAGTGTGCTAAGATTGCACCTGTGAATCGCCACTGCACTCCAGCCTGGGCAACACAGAGAGACCCTGTCTCTAAAAAAACACAAAAAAGAAAGGAAAAGAAAGAAAGAAAAAAGAATAACAGCAATAATCCCCTCAATTCTCTAGCCATGCTAAATTGCATGCCGTGTAATTCTCTATTCCTTTGTTTCTACTACTCCCTTTGCCGGTCATAAATTTGTTCCTGTCTACTGACATAAACCTTAACTTTTCCTTCCATACCACACAAATTCTTTGATACCCCTCCCTTCAAGGTTAATTCCCCCCCTTCAGTATAGGCTGGACTTAGAGAGTTGCTTCTGATGAATATAGCAGAAGTTGCAGCTTTCCATCTCTCTCTCTTTCTCCCCTCCCACCCCCATAACTTACGTGGGAAGCCAGCTGCCTGGTCTTAGGCAGCCCTATGGAGAGGCCTAGTGGCAAGGAACTGAAGCCTCCTGCCAACAGCCACTGAACTTGGAAGCAGATTCTCTGGCTCCTTTTCAGTCCCAGCCAACAACTTCATTGTAACCTCATGAAAGACGCTGAGATAGAACGACCCAGCTGAAGTACAAATGGTTTCTTGAGCCTCAGAAACCATGAGAGTTTAGGCAACTAAGTTTTGAGATAATTTGTTACATGGCAACCTCAAGTTTAATTTATAAAAGCCTGTCCCAACCAACACACAGCTGTTTCCCCATAGCATTTTGCATATAACTACTACAATACTTGTATTAACAATGTTCATGTGTTTGTCTCCCTTGCAAATCATTAGCTGCTTGAGACTGGACCAGTCTTAACTGTATTAAGTGAAAAAAAAAATCAAACTCAAGCCTAGCACATAAAGGTCTTTTACAATAGTTAAGCTAAAAATTAGTGTTTCCTATGTGTCATATTTTGTTCTAAGCCTTTTGCAAATATTATCCCATTTAATCCTCACAAAAACTCTAGGTGATATATTATTATTACTACCATTTTACGGAAGAGGAAACTGAGGTCAAATTATAGAGAAGCTGAGTAACTTGGTCAAGGTCACACAGCTAGTAAATGTTGCTGAATTAAAGAATGAATGATTTTTTTTACAAGCAGGACCGTATTTCATTCACCTGAGAAGCTCTTACAGTGCCTAGCCCAGTATGCAACTGGGACTCAAATATCTGCTAAATCACCATCTTGCAACAAAGGCAGCTTTGTTTTTCCAGAATGAAGTCTTGGAAACCCTGGTTGTGGATAATCTATATTGCGGGTAATTCCTAAAACATAATTCTTTTCCTTTACTGAGAAGAAATAAGTGGTATAGTAAACATATGTTGTGAGGAGACTAAAAATAAACTTTGGAACAGAGTTTTACCTTTCTCTACACATTGCCCCCCATAAATACTTGACAAGAAATAAAGTGTGTTGGTAGTTTGATTACATAAGATATTTATAAAAAAGATTTTTACTAAATTTACTTCATGATTCTGTTAAATAAAAATTATAAGAGGCTATTGTTTTGGACTAAGCTCCTAAAGTAGGCCCCAACAGACCAGACTGAAAATCAAAATGGAGTCACCCATGCTAAAGTTCTATGTCACCAAACCTAAACTAAGTTGTTATATGACCTTCTGAGAAATCAGGAGAGAGCGATGGTAACAGTTAATCTCCCAAATAGGCCAGTTTCAATCAGCATGATAATGAAGCTCCCTGGTTTTTTTTTTTTTTTTTGAGACAGGGTCTCACTCTGTCGCCTGGGCTAGAGTGCAGTGGCCTCATCATAGCTCACTGCAACCTCAAACTCCTGGGCTCCAGCGATCCTCCTGCCTCAGTCTCCTAAGTAGCTGGGACTACAGGTGTGCACAACCACACCTGGCTAATTTTTCTCTATTTTGTAGAGATGGATCTTGCTCTTGCTCAGGCTGGTCTCAAACTTCTGGGCTCAAGAGAAGCTCCTGTCTCATCCTCCCAAAGTGCTAGGATTACAGGTGTTAGTCACCACTCCCCGCCCCCTGCCCCCTTAGTTTTTTTTCTTTGTTTGTTTGTTTTTTAAGAGATGGAGATCTGTTATGTTTCCCAGGCTGGCCTCAAAGTCTTGGGCTGAAGCCATCCTTCAATGTAGCTGGGACTACAAGAGCATGCCTCTGTTTTAATCCTTAACCTGAAGTAACC
Organism: Daubentonia madagascariensis; assembly: GCA_023783475.1. NCBI lineage: Eukaryota > Metazoa > Chordata > Mammalia > Primates > Daubentoniidae > Daubentonia > Daubentonia madagascariensis. Next base: position 6,648,323 of record JAKFHU010001268.1, on the reverse strand, counting down.
GGATGATAACCAATCAGCTATGGTTCTATTGTTCTGTCTCTTTGTCCCTGCTTTACATGGAAAGTAACTTTGAAATGACTAATCTGCTTTTGCTCTGTTTCTGCTTTCTTCAGTCCCTGTCTACGATGCCAACCTCTCTGCTCAGCTCATTGAAACACTTCTTCTATTTTATGGAATCAAGTGTTGCCCAATTCTAAAATCGTAATAAAGAGGTCTTTAAATTTGTTGTAACTTTGTCCTTTGACAATTCAAAACAATTCTGGAAAAGAGTAAAATTATATGTTGTTTTAATGATGTATTTTTCTCCCAACAAAACAAATAAAATATTTCTACTGAAGCCTTTTGAGATACAAATTTCAAATAGGTGGTTGCTGTTTAATTTCTGTGGCTCCTCTTAATAAAGCATGAAACCAATGATCCCTCCTGGTGAGAACTTTCTAAATAAGTACCTAAATACAAGAACCTAAAGCCAGTTTACATTCAGAGTTGGCAAAAAGTCTGGAAAACAGCCTGAGGTTTCTTATTTTAGAATTTTTGACGTTTTCTCTCTGAGCACTTTCTCCCACTTAATATTAAGTAGGAGGTCTTTACATTATTTGGTGAATGGGGACTCCTTTTCTCTTGATGTCTTGATGGTTGGTTTGGGAGGGCTACTCCTCTTACATTCTGCTTCAGTAGAGCAGTTAGAAGCTGTTAACAGAATCCTTAAGTGTAGTCAGATGCTAAATTAGTGATTATAATGACAGTAAATCATTTCCTTTGTTCTTGCAGGCTTTAATATTTCTCCTACAAGATAGTGCCTTCATAAATTGTCTGGTTGGACTATTACCTAAAAATTCCATTTAGGACAAAGGAGACTAGAAATTTCTGTCATTAAACATTAAATAACCTTGCCTTCTTTACTCACAACAATGTAAGCAGTGCATTTCTAATTGTATTTTTTGAAAGATTTAATGATAGCAAACCACTTTGTGTTCTTCAATCTAATTCCTTTCAGTAGTCCTAGATTTCTCCAAAGGGGTCTCACTTTACACTATTTTGCATTACAGGACAGAGCCTTTATTACGACAGCTGTTTCTCAGGTGCTTCCTTACTCGACCACTCTGCATTTGAAGCAAGGTATGTTTTTATTTCAAGATTCAGTATTCTAGTTCTGAAATAAAACAAGTCTAAAACTCTTTTCCAGTAAAAATCAACTCCTATAGACACACAAATTACAACTGCTTGCCACATTAAAAAATATATATATTTGTTCTAGGATTAAAGGTATGCCAAAAATAACCATAAGGTGAGTATTTTTGTCCTAAAATTTAATGCAAGCCAGAAATATCCACAGAACGAGGCAGAAGAGTAGTGAGTGAAAGCACCCTATGCTTTGGAGTCAGTCAAGCTGGGTTTGAACCCTGGCTGTGCCTCTCTAAACTGTGTGACCAATCTTGGGGATTTACTTTATTTACTCTTTATCCTCTGTAAAATGAGGACAATAAAAATACCTATGATAGAGGAGTGCTGTAGGAATAAAAACAAAATGTAATAACAGTGCTTAGTATAACGCCTGGTACATAGTGAGTCATCAGTATGTGTTAGTTATTATTATTCTCAAATGCCAATGTAGAATGGTAGTCTAATTTTACTATTTAGGGCAAAAGGGAAACATACCTAAAAAATATAAATTCCTTACCAATATATGGATATTAATGTTTTCTTTATATGCCTTATTTATTTTCTCAGATTTCATAAACTTTCCACTTTTTATAACTACAATTCATTGTAAAAACAATATTACAGTTATTAAGATAAAAGTGATGTTGAGTTAAAGTAAGGTCTTAATGAATGAATAGTGAAGGACAAGAATGTCTGTATTTTTTGTTCAGATAACTGGAACTACCCTTACCCACCTATTAATTATTTGTAATTATATTTATAGTAGTGGAGATTAAATTGTCATTGGCAATCTCACAGACAGTGAGACAGTTTTAATAAACCTAAACTTCAAAAAGGATAAGTATATAATTAAATGGGAACTCTTAAAGACTCCTGGTTACATTTTAATTGGTTCAACCCTCTGCCAAGTGATTTGGCAAATGGGTATTCTTCAAAAGCCATAAAAATGTAAATACTGTTGGACCAAGCAATAACCCCAAAGAGGTCATGCATGAAGATTTAATTGAATCCTTTTATTTTCATTTTTTGAGTAAAAGCTTTATTAATATATAATTCATACACCACATAATTAATCCATTCATCATTTAAAGTATACAATTCAATGGTTTTTAGTACAGGTTCAGTATTCCTAATCCGAAAATCCAAAATGCTTCAAAATCCAAAACTTTTTGAGTGCCAAGATGACGCTCAAAGAAAATGCTCATTGCAGCATTTTGGATTTTCAGATTAGGGATGCTCAACCAGTAAGCATATAATGCAAATATTCCAAAATCCAAAAAAATTCTGAAATCCAAAACACTTCTGATCCCAAGCATTTCGGGTAAGGGATACTCAACCTACGTATTCAGAATTGTGCAACCATCGTCACTGTCAATCTTAGAACATTTTCCTCACCTGAAAAAGAAACTGGATGCCATTTAGGTATCATCCCTCAAACCCATGCCCACTCCCAGCCCTGAGCAACCACTAATCTACTTTGTCTCTACAGATTTGACTATTCTGGATATTCACATAAACGAAATCTTATGTGGTTTTCTGTGACTAGCTTCTTTGACTTAGCATGATGTTTTCAAAGGTCATCCGTGTATTAGGACTTTCTTTTTATGGCTGAATAAGATTCCACTGTATAGATGTAACACATGTGAACGCATCCCAATGTTGATGGACATTTGGGTTGTTTCACATTTTGGCTATTATGAATAATGCTGCTATGAACATTCGTGTACAAGTTTTTGTGTGGAGATATATTTTCACTTATCTTGGGTATATACCTAGGAGTGGAATTTGTATTATTCTTACAGGAATAAAAATCAGAAGCAATGTTATGGTCCAACAATGTAATTATGCTACACTCTCAACTGTATGATGCAGAAATGCTACACTCTCAAGAGTGTTATGTAGAAAAATGTTGGCTATATTGTATGAAGACCATGTAGTAATACTAAAAAAGGTTACATTAAGTGAAAAAAAAAAGTAGGCTATAACCCACTTGAAATGCTTCTGGGGCTTCCTATTGCCTACTCTGTGCTATGGAATCTGTCCCCTGCCTTCCCATCTGGCCTCAGCTTGCTCTCCCGCAGTTGTCTGAAGGCCAGCCACACTAGCTTTCAGAGGTTTTCAGAATGTCTCAGCTTCAGAGCCTTTGCACATGTCGCTTCCTCTGCCTGTATCATTCTTTGCCCAGTGGTTTCAAATCTCATCTTAAATGTCACTTCTGCAGAAAAACCTTCTCAGATATCCCAAACTAGGCTAGGGGTAAGTGTTTCCATAGCAGCCTGTAATTTTCCATCTCAATGCTTTTGATACTGGTAATTGTCTACTCAGTCAGTAATGAAATATTGAGTCTTTTACATGCTGGATACATACAGGGTGGAAAAAAGACATGCAATATCCGTGCCATCTGTGACCTTATATTACAGGGACGAGATACGTGTAGAAGTAAACAAATCACTGTACTGAGTAATTTTAGATAGTGATAATTAGCTGAATGGCTATTCTCTGTTTGGACTGTAAGCTCCATGAAGGCAAGAGCTATTTCTGTCTTGGTTACTTCCAGTTTGCTAGAGTCTAGCCGCTGACTAAGCTCGCTACACACTTTTTCACTGACTGTTAAAACAGGCATATAAAGACAGAAATGGAAAAAACAAATGAGACTACTTCTATAAATGGCTGAGTCCGAGATTTCCCCCCCTTCTCTTTCAAAACTTTCTGTAATACTATATATTTTTAAATAATTAAAACAATTAAAAGATGAGCAAAAAAATTACCAGAACACCAAATAAAACACATTTCTGTCACCACACAGTAGTTAATGACCTGGTAATAAAACCTACTCTGAAATGCTCAGACATGTTGGTTAAGTGGATAGAATTCCCCTGGCGCATGACCAACCAGGTTCCCAGCCATCAGCAGTATAATTTACGGTTTTAAATGACCCCTTAAGCACCCAGGTTATGATCCCCCCCAATTTTCCAATTTCTAAAGCTGTTTAGAATCTCCCTCCACTTACATGACGTGGAGCGAAAAAAACCGCAATTCTATTTATATGTTAACGGTAAGAAGAGAACACATACTTTTTTGCCAGGTCAACAAGACTCTAAGATCTCTACACAACAGATCACCAGCCCCTTCACAATAAATCCTTCTACAAGCCCTGGAGACAAGCTGGGCTGGATAAAACCAGGTAGCTCTACGCCGGGCCAGAGGGGCAGACGCAGAGAGCCCTTCCCCCAAGCACAGCGATCAGCCTCTTCTTTCTTCCCAGGGGCGCATGCGCAGCGCACTCTCCGGCCACCGCACGCCTCTTCCAGCTAGCCGAGGGGGCGCTTACGTCACCGTGCGGTCGACGAGAAACCCTTCCGCTCTGCCAAGGAAAATGAGTCCACGCACCTTTGGCTTTTCTTAGCCCACAGAAAATATCCCTTCTTCTACCCCAGTGCGAAAGATCTCCCCATCCCGTCGCCAACATCCCAGCTTTTGGCAGCACTTCTCTGTACGTTTGTTGGACCTGGAAGGCTCCGGAGAAGAAAGGGGGGGGAGAGACTCCAGTTCAGTGTTGTTTACAAGGCGTGAGCAATCTAGGATCGGTCCGCGAGGGCGGAGCCGAGGAAGCCGGCACTTCTTCTTCTTTCCCCCTCCCTCCCCAGCCTTCCCCGCGAGCGGACGCGGCAGCGCCTCTGTCTCGCTTTTTCTTATTTTTCCCCCTTTCCCCTTCCTTTTTTTTTTTTTTTTTTTTACTTTTCCCCCCTTTTCCCCCCTTTCACCATTTCCCCTAGAAGGCGCCTCCCCCGGGCAGGGGCAGAGCCGGTCTCATCCCCCGCCTCTCCCCGGCCCCCGCCGCCCTATGGCGAGAGGGAGCCCCCTCCCCACCCGGGCTCGAGCGGCGGCGGTCGGAGGAGCGGCACCGGCGGTGGCGGCGGGCTCAGGTCGGGGGTCATCATGGAACTAATTCGCTGACTGACCCACCGGCCGCAGCCGTGCGTCCCGCTCGAGCGCCAGCGCCCCCCGGCCGGATTCCCCCTCTTCTCCCTCCTCAGTCGGTCCCGTCCTCGTCCCGCGCGCCCCGTCGCCGCGCGCTGAGGAGAATGAGGTGGTAACGGGTCCCCGGATGACCCCGCGTCACCACTGTGAGGCCTACAGCTCTGCCGAGGAGGAGGAGGAGGAAGAGGAGGAAGAGAAGGAAAAGGTGAGGGGGCGGGGGCGGGGGGCTCGACGCGTCTCCGCGACCGGCGCCCGCGCGCTGGGTCCCTGCCGCCCCCCCTCCGCGGGCCGCCCGAATGGAAGCGCCCGGTGTCGCGCGCTCCTCGCCGGAGACCCGCCCTCCCGCATCCCCCGTCTGCAGGAGACCTAAGGGACGCCCCCTTCGTCGTCTCAGGCCAGAAACAGCCCGGCACCTGCCGGGTTTGAAAACGGCTGTGCTGTGTTCCTTTTAGGCTAGTTTCTCTGTCAGCGAGTAACTTTTTTTGTAGCAGCGGCAGATTACCCGCTCTGTAGTGCATGTTCTGGGCTCCGGGAGCCTGTACTGATACACAAAGAAGGGGACACACCCCCACCCTCAGCCTTGACCGATCCTGCGGGGACTACAGCAAGATAACTTACTGCAAAGCTGAGTGAATGGCAAATGATTGGGGTGAACTGCCAGCGCTGCGGAAATTTGGGGGAGGGCAACGTTACCCGGGGCTCGGGCGGGTGGGTGGGGGAAACTGGAGGAGGTGACATTTGAGTTGCACCCTGAAGGGCAGGTCAAAATACCGGAATTTTTTGAAAGGGCAGAAGTGCCTCTGCTGAGTTAATGGTTCTGTTGCTGATCCTTTTGCAGGGTAGCAGAATAGTGGAAGGTATGGAAGGAGGTAGGATGGATTCAGACTATGAAAATCTTCGAATGTCAAGCTGAAATATTTAGATTTGATTCTGTCGGTGGAGAGCCACTCACCTTTTGAGCAGCAGAGCATGATGTTAAATACCACCACCACTGGATGAGGCTGATTGTCTGCCAGGCACTCCGTTAAGTGGCTTGCAATTTTTTAATCCTCCCAAAGACTCCTTGAGGCAGGTAGTGAGAGCCTCATTTTACAGATGAGGAAAATTGAGATACCACAAGATTAGGTAACTTTCCCCTTAGGTAATACAGCTAGAATCTCTTGGCCAGAATTCAGTCTGACTGTATGCTGTGTAGTCTGTGTCCTGAAAATGAGTTTGTTGAAAAGACTAACAGTAGTGTTATCTGCTTCGAGCTTTTCCAGGTCATTTGTGGCAGATGAAATAAAAAGTAATGAACAAATAGATTAAGAAAGAATTGGACAGGGATTAGATTGGCTAATCTGGGACCTGAGGGATGAGAGATTCTGAGTTCCTGGACTGGGAGAAGTTTCTTAATACTGATGAGGGGCAGACTAATAGAATCAGCTTGTGTTGGGAAGGTGCAGTAGAGATGATCTGCAGTTACGGATAATGAGTTTATGTGGTAGTGCGACATCCTAGTAGGTTAGAATGACACTCTAGAATGTGTCTTCCTCTTAAGATTGGAAGCTGAAGAGTGTGTCAATGTTTTATTGATTGTATAAGACCTTAAAAATGAGCATTCCCCTTGCTGTGCATGTTTCTTTATCTTTAAAATGAGCTTAATAATAGCAACTTCATAAGGTTGTATGAGGATTACATGAGTTAATATGGCATAGCTCTCTGAACAATAGCTGGCAAGTAGTAAGCACTGAATGTTTTTACTTGTTAAGCTCTTAACAAATGTAAGCTATTATTATTAGGCATATTGCTAAACTCTGGAGATTGTTTGCTGTCAAGAAATTCATGGTTAGTAGGAAAGGCACGTCTACAAATCTTCATGGAGCAACTAAATGTAAAAGTGGAATTATGTCCAAGTACAGATGTAGGAAGGTGGACACAACTGCACAATTCCAGACAATCCTGCTCACAGGCTGATGGCAATTTTAGGAAGGGCAGTGTGAGCTAGAGGACAGTTCAAGTTGAAAGAACTGTGTGTGGAAAGGCATAGAGATTGGGAAAGAGCACACCGTTTTGGAACTAGAAGTACCTGTAGTTTGTTATTGCTGGTGCATAAAGTCAAGGAGGGAATAGTAGAACATGAGGTTTTTGTATGGTCACATTAATAAATCCCTCCTTTCAGAAGAGGAACTAAGATCCAGAAGTCAGCACCAGCACAGGATTATTAATAATAGAGTTTGCATGATTATGATGATAAATACAATAATTACATATTAATGAAGTTGTTTATATTGTATACCCAGCATGGTGCAGCCCTTTTCCATGGAAGAGCAGGAGACCCTGTATGTATATCTGTAATACAGTAGTTTATGCTGCACAATAAGCATTTTATAAACTGTTAACTCAGACATTAAGCTATTTGATAAGCATGGAGAAAGGAGTAGAAGAAGCAATTGAGAGAATGGGAGGAGAAATGTGAAACTATCAAAGTTAGATGTGTGTGGAATATGCCAACCAAAACAGTCTTTTTGTTTTTTAGTTCCTAGAGGCTTTTTTAAAACATTAAAAAGTATGAATGTGACCAACAGCTTACAATAACAAGATAAGACTATACAGTTCTGTTATTAAAACAGTAAAATTGTATTTTAAATGTATTTTTTAGCAGAATTCATTACTCATCTAACTCAAATAATCTGTTTTACACATTAGAAAATAGGCTTATTAACATTTTACTCTTTTTGTTTTCTCTTTTGTTCTCTCTCCCTATGTATAACATTCATCATGACCCTTTACTCCTAAATTTTTCACTATGTATTTCCTAAGGATAGGAATATTCTCTTAGGAATCACAGTAAAGTTTTCAATTTTAGTAAATTTAGCATTGATACATTTACTTTTGTGTAATCTACTGTCTGTGTTCCAATTATGTTATTTGACCCAATGATGACCTTTATAGCATTTATCTCCCTCCTATACAGGATCCAGTTGAGGGTCATTTAATCTGGAGCATCCCCATAGGTATCCCTCCATCCTTTTTGTCTTTTACTTGCATTATTTTTGTCCCATTTTTTTTAAAGTTTAAGAAAATTTGAACTCTCTCCTTTTTCTTTGTTACTTTTCCCTAGTGTGAGCAAAGAATGATTCTTTTGGGTTTTTTTCCCTATTGAAATGATGTATTACATTAATTGATTTCTGAATGTTAGAATAACCTTGCATTCCTGGAACAAATCCCACTTGGTTATGGTGTATAGTACTTTTTTATGTTGCTGGATTCAATTTGCTAATATAATTTGCATCTGTATTCAGAAGAGATAATAGTTTTTTTCGTTATCTGGTGATGCCTGTCTGGTATAGGTGGCAGGATAATAACTGGCTTCATACAGTGGGTTGGGAAGATTTCTTCTTCTGTTTTTTGGAAGAATTTGTAAAGAATTGATATTAATTTTCCTGTAAATGTTTGGCATAATTAACCAGTGAAGCCATCTGGGCATGGAGTGTTCTTTGACAGTAGTTTTTCAATTACTAACTAAATCTCTTTTCTTTTTTCTATTTCTTTTTAAGTCAGCTTTAGTAGTTTGTTTCTAGGAATTGGTCCATGTCATCTAAATTGTCCAGTTTATTTGCATACAATTGTTCATAAAATTCCTTTATACTCTTCTTATTTCTGTAAGGTAGGTAGTAATGTCCTTTTTTATTTCTGATTTTCGTAGTTTATTCTGTTTCTTGCTCAGTCTGAGCTAAAGGTTTGCCAATTTTGATTTTTTCAGAGAACCAACTTTTGGTTTCATTGATGTTGCTCTATTTTTTGATTCTCTACTTCATTAATTTCCATTCTAATATTATTTGCCTGCTTCTGGGTTGCTTTAGGTACAGTTTGCTCTTTTTTTTCGTTATCGTAAGGTGGAAGATCCAGCGATGGGGAACCTGTGGCTTTGGGGCCACATGTAGCCTTCCAGATCCTTGAGTGTGATCTTTTGACTGAATCCAAATTTTATAGAACAAATCCTTTTAATAAAGGGCTTTGTTCTGTGAAGTTTGGATTTGGTCGAGGGGCCGCACTTGGCGATCTAGAGGACGACATGTGGCACCAAGGCTGCAGGTTCCATGAGATATTCTTTTCTTAATGTAGGCATTTTCAGGTATTAATTTCCTCTAAGCACTGCTTTCATTGCATCCTATAAGTTTTGGTATGTTATGTCTTCATTTTCACTCATCCCAAAGTATTTTCTAATTTCCCTTGTGAATTCTTTGACCAAATTCCTTTGTTTTAAAGTAGTTGTTACAGCATCCAAATATTCAAAAGTCTTACTAAGTAGGGCCTTAATTGTAGGAGATTGGAGAACAGGAATCCTTTGAACCTGGTCTTACTCCTCTTTACATGATTCTAGCCTATATGTCTTTCTCTGTTCTCATCTATACCTACAAAAAATAATCTTCAAAGGAAGCCTTGTAAAGGAATAGTAATCACTAGTTGAGAAGGCTGGTGGATCTAGCTGGATGTAGCTAATGGCATGAAAGAATTACTTAACTTTGAGGTTTTTGACAAGAGTTTGGAAGAAACCTTAGAACCTATGAAGTCTGATCTCTATGCAGTATAGGAGTTTTTTCTAAGTATTTCTTGAACGGTGGTCATCTAGTTTACATCCCATTTCTAAGGTTAATATTTATGCCTGTATTAAATGAAATTATAGAGAGCCTGCTTGTCAGATTGTGAAAGATCTGAGAAAAGTACCAAGGCAACAAAATTGGATCTCAGAACATCTCTGCAGAATGCAACAGGGGATAGAATCTAACAAGATGGCTTTTTTTTTTTTAGAATACATTTAAGGTTGTGAACAAGGATGTGCCAAAAAAAGGGCACCAAAAACCCACCCACAATGGTATGGGGCAGGTGGAGGAGGGGTTGGACTAAGAAAGTCTTAAGAGTTTTTGTTGACCATAAATTTTATCTGAATTAATAGTGAGGTGTGGCCTTCAAAAAAATAGCTAATGACTTCAGACTGCATTTATAGTAAAACTGGTGCTAACTTAGCTAAAGTGTCATGTGAGGAACTATCGAACAGTTTTTCAGCTATGAAAAAGGTGAACTGGTAAGCATGACTGGGGCCTTCAAACATTGGAAGGATTGGCTTGTGAAACAGATTAGACATCCTGTGTTTGTTTGTTTGTTTTGTTTTTGGTTGTGTGTTTTTGTTTTGGGTCCCAATGGATGAAACTGGAACCATTGGTTGAGTCCCTGTTTTATGCTATGGGCACAGTGAGTGGTAAAAAGGTGATATTGGTAGATGTGACTTTGAAGGAATTTATAATTTGGTCAGGGAGATAGTGGAAAGCTGCTTTTAGAGGAGAAGAGAAATCACATGATTAGAGAATCCAGAGTTCTTGGAAGAGATTACCTTTGAGATGGATCTTTTAGAATAGGTATTCTTTCTTTTCCTTTTCTAAGTTATTTACCTTTTGTCTTAATATGAGAATACCTTATGCTCATTATAGAAAATTTGCAAGAACTCAGGAGTTTAAAGACACAAAAATAAAAAAAATCATAATCCAGGTAACCAGAAGTAGTCTGTGGTAAATTGAGTAGCAAGTAGGTAGTGTATGTGAAGTGATTAATAGGAAAGAGGGCTAGAGTTGGGGTAGAATGTGGAAGTTAAAGAAGGGGTTTGTTATTTTTTGTTTTCTCACATTTTTAATTATCAAAGATTTGGAACTTTTCATGTTAATTTTGGATATTTAAAAAATTCTTAGATTCCATGAATCTGAAGCACATAATAACAGGTACATAGTTGAAAAGGTCAAATAGTTATGTGAAGTTTATAATGAAAAACAGCATTCCCCTGCTGCAGGCCTTTCTCACCCTTTTCTTACTCCCCAGAGGTTAACCACTCTCAGCTCTTTTCTCTTTCTCTTGTTATTTAAGATCACATTTTGAAATAACTTGCCCTCCTGCTGTTTTTCAATATTTCAGTTTTAGGTATTATTTATGGATTTCCTACTAAGAAATGTAAAGATGTAGCTTTCATTCTACCCTCCCCCAAAACCCATGTTTGTGTCCCTTCATCCTCCCAATGTAGTTTTATCACAATGTTTGTTGAAATCTCTATCTAGTATTTTCATTATTGTTGTGTAAATATTGTGATATGTTTACTTATATGATCTTTTTCTGAAGTTAATTACTTTTTTAGTTGTTTAGCTTTCAGCAAATCTGGCTAAGTCTTTTTACATTCTTCAGCTTCTCAACCCAGTTTTCTTTTTTTTTTTTTAAATTTAGAGACGGAATCTCTGTTGCCCAGGCTGGAGTGCAGTGGTGTGATCATAGCTCACTGCAGCCTCGAACTCTGGCCTCAAGCAGTCTTCCCTCCTCAGCCTCCCGAGTAGCTGGGATTATAGCTTCGAGCCACCGTGCCTTACTATCAATCCAGTTTTTACACACAGTAAAATCTCTCAAATCTGTAATTTCTTTTTTTTTTTTTTTTTTAAACCTACATACTTTTCTCTTGGACTCTTAGTTGCCCTGTACTGCTAGACTGTTGCTCTTTGGGCTTACTGCTCATTTTAGAGTGCCATTCACTGTACTGTGGAGCTTTCTAGATCAGCACAGTGCAGTAAAACTTCCTACATTGATAGAAATGTTCCTTTTCTGCACTAACACAGTATCCACTAGCCACATGTGGCTATGGAAATGGGGCTAATGTGACCGAAGAATTGATTTATAAATGTTATTCAGTTTAAATTTAAATAAATACACGTGTATAGCTAGTGGACATTGAATTGGAAGCACAATTTAAGATGGTTTCATACTTAAGGGGGATGGTTTCATACTGAAGAAGTGGGAATGGGTAGGATTTAATGTAACTGATATAATTTTTTTTAATGAAGAAAAAAGTGGTCCTTATCTGATTAGGTTTTTAAGAGGAATGTTTGGATCAATTACTACTTTCTTTATTTAGTTAGTTTTAGAGACAGAATCTCTGTCCAGGCTGGAATGCAGTGGTGCAGTTATAACTCACTATAACCTTGAACTGAGCTCAGGCAGTCCTCCTAAATAGCTAGTACTACAGGTGCTGGCCACCATGCCCTTAGTTTTTTAAATTTTTGGTAGAGATGGGTGTCTCGCTGTGTTGCCCGGGCTGGCCTCAGGCAGTCCTCCTGCCTCAGCCTCCCAAAACATGGAACAACTACTCAGAATTCCTAGTATAAAAAGCCAATGACAAAAATTGTTCACAGTTTGACACAGTATTAACATTTTTTGATCAGTGTCCAAAGGTTCTATCAGTTATATGTCCTTGTTTTTATTCTCTTTATAACTGAATTTCAGACATAAAATTAGAATGTTTTAGATAACTGATTATTATTGTAACATTTTAATATGATATTTTAAAGAGCTATAAAATCTTATACTGCCTCTAACATTCTTATAATATTTTGTTCTATGAATTGCTTAATAAGTACCAACATTTATATATATAATGCTATACTTATTCTATAATTAAATAAACATACTTGATTTTATAGGTAGCTACATCAAGCTGGGTGGCAGGCAGATCCAAAGGATATCATGAAGTTTCCAGGACCTTTGGAAAACCAGAGATTGTCTTTTCTGTTGGAAAAGGCAATCTCTAGGGAAGCCCAGATGTGGAAGGTGAATGTGCCGAAAATGCCTACAAATCAGGTAATGATTTCTCTCTTTACATAGGTAAGTTTTAGTAGAAATTAGTGTACTGCTGCCATATATTACAATATCTTTGTACAGCATTGGAGGAATATATATCATTAAAGGATATGCTCTATTCTTTGGGGAACATCTTGTTTCTTTCTGAAAAAAGAGTTAACTGTTTTTGTTTACGTGTTATGTTTCGTTGATATCTGAGTTACAGCTTTAGGAAGATAGGTTTGTTCTCTTTCCTTATAGTCTAATATAGTAGTAAGCCTTTTTAATTTATTTTTTATTTTTGCTAATCTTTTCCGCTGTATCGTTCCAATTTTAGTGTATGCACTGCCAAAGTGAGCACATAAGCCTCCTTTATTTCTAGATATATAGATAGCCACAGAGGCTGAACATCTTCATACCATTGTCTTTAGTGATCAAAAAATTGCTCTTCCTTTCATCAATATTTATAAAGAGTTCAAGTGAACTATTCAGGCAATACCAGCGTTGGAAGCTTTTTGGGAGGTAGCTAGCTGATTTCTCAATTACTGTTGGCTGTATGCCTTTTTTTTTAGAAATTTTTATTACTTTTATCATATAATTATAGTTTTTTTTTTAAACAAATAATCATGAAGCTTATCCACTCCAAAAGTTTACTGTATAAGATGTCTTACACATCTTTTTATCCCTAGTACTTAATGTAGTGATTGGGATATAAAATAGTGGGCAAGAAATTTTTTATATGCATGAGTGAATGAATGACAAATACCTAAGTTCCTCCTGTGTTGTTTTAGGTTATGATAGCATGTCGTTTTATAATTTCTTGGTGATGTGGGAGTTTCCTTGAGTGGGTAGGGTTATGTCATTTTTGTTTACTGGCATATAATAGACTCACAGTTAACATTTGTTAAATAAATGGTGATTATCTTTTTTTTATGGTTCATTCAGGTACCTTACTGTGTTCTTGGCACTTGTAGAGAAGTTCTTTCATATAGTATTTTCAAGTTCATGATAATTTTGTTATATGAATTTGGGGAAAAAATTGAAAACTAGTCAAAGTGACACATTTTCAGCTATTCTCAATTTATTTTGCTAAAGTGCTTTTGATTTACAAACATAAAAATCTGTCACAAACTGTTTATATAAAAATGATTTTCATTAGAATTTTGGAACTCTGAGGAATCTTAAGGGCCATCTAATTATGTGGTTTCCAAATACAGGATCTTGAACCACTAATAGGTCTATCAGAATCACCCAGGAGGCTTCCTTAAAAATAGATTCCAGGCCCCACTCCCAGACCTGTTGGGCTTGTGGTGGCAGATGTGGATATTTGTATTTTTAAAAAGTTTCATATTGTTACTGATATGTGTTCAGTTTGGGAATGACAGATCTAGTCTCACTGCACAGTAAAATGAAAGTTTTCCCTCTAACATCTATGGTAAGTGGTTTTTCTTTCTGTAGATATACTCTTTTTAGTGTTTTTCCTAAGTGATGACATTTCAGATGTCGTTAATGAGCAATAAAGTGAAACTATTACCTTACTTTATCTTGGCTTGATAATTTCACTAATCTAGCCCTAAAGTATTTTTGTTTTGACAGTAATGTCATGTTGTTGGCTTATATTGCACTTTTTCTTTAACATCTTATTTTATCTCTATTTTTAAGCAGTTTCCCTTATCTCTATTTTTAAGCAGTTTTCCCTTATGTACGTTTTTAGTTTTTGACTGAGGTGCAGTGTTTTGTATTTATTCTTACTAAATTTCAAATTGTTCTGGCCCAATTTTCTGACTTTAAAATCATAATTGTTATTTAACACATTTGCTTTCTGTCATTTTTCTACCATGTACATATTTGGTAAATCAGTAAATCTATTATTCCCCCACCAGATTGGTGGAGTTTTTTTTCCTTCCCCTTTCCTTGAAGTAAACAGTTTCTTGAAGAATAATGTACAGAAAAATGCACAGATCATGTGTACAACTCTATAATTTCACAAAGTAACACTTGTATAACTACCACATTACCAGCACCTCAGATGCCCCTCTTGTGTCTCCTTGTAGCTACTACCTCCATCCCCACTCCACCAAGAAACCACCATCCTAGTAACAACAGATTAGTTTTTCCTGGTTTTGAATTTCATGTATATCATAAGGTATGTACTGTCCTCTTTTGGTCAGTATTCTTTTTTTGAGATTTATCTATGTTAGTTCATATAGCCATAATTAATTTATTCTCATTGCTGTGTATTATTCCATTATATGAATTTGTCTGTTTTACTATTGATGGACATTAGAGTTTTCTTGTGCACAAGTCTGTTGATGAATACATGTGTGTTTCCGTTTATTCCTAGGAGAGGAATTGCTGGAGGGTATATTATCACTTTGGGTTTTAATTTGCATTTCTTTGATAACTAATGAAGTTGGACAGCTTTTTGTATGCTTATTGGTCATTAGATTTCCCTTTTTGGCAAAGTGTCTGTTCATATCTTTTTTCTATTGAGTTGTCTTTTTGTTGTTTTTAGTTCATTCTTTAGTTGACTATATGTATTACAGATATCTTTTCCTGGTCTGTGACTTGCATTTTCACTCCATTTGTGTTGGCTTTTGAGGAATAAAAGTTCTTAATTTTAATGACCAAATTATCATTTTTTTCTTCCTTTTTGCTTAGTCCTTTTAAAGAAATGTTTGCCTGATTTCAGGTAATAAAGATATTCTTTTGTGTTTTCTTATTTCTCATCATTGGTCTGTTTGCTTTTCTCTGAGTTAATGTCACACTGCCTTAATTACTGTAGCAATATAATAAGTCTTTGTTGGGTGGTACAAACTTTGCTAGAGATTGTCTTGGCTATTCTTAGCCCTTGCCTCTCTGTAATTCTTTTAAAATATACTTGTCAATTAAAAAAAAAAAGAATAGTTTTATTGACTATAGGTCGATATGGGGGAGAATTGACATTTTTACAGTTTGAATTTCCAATCTGTGAACATATACTATATTTCTCCATTTTTTAAAAGGTGGTTTTGAGTTTCTTTTAATAGTGTTTGGTAGTTTAGGCTGATTTCTGGGTATTTGATGATTATTGATGCTATTACAAATGGTATCATTTAAAAAATTTTATTTTTTATGTACTTTTTCTGTAGTGCTAGTATATAGAAATAAAATTGATTTTTATATATTGACCATACTAAATTAACTTATTTATAGTTTGCAAAGTCTTTTGAATTTTCTGTATATTATGCACAATCATGTCAACTGTGAATAATTATGGTTTTCATTTCTTTTCAGTCCTTATACTTTCTTTTATTTTTCTTGTTTAGAATTAGCTAGGGCCTCCAGAACAATGTCGAGTAAAAATGATGATAGTAGGCATCGTTATCTGTGTCTCAATTTGAGGGGAAAGCTTTCAGTATTTCACCATTAAGTATAATATTTGCTATATATTTTTTAGACAGTCTTTATCAGGTTAAAAAATTTCTTTCTCTGCCTTAATTTGCTAAGACATTTTTCATAAATAAGTGTTGACTTTTTATACATCATTGGATTCTGTTAATATTTTGCTTAGGATTTTTGCATCTGTGTTATGGGTAAGATTGGTCTATAATGCCTTGGGCAGATTTTCATGATAAAGCTATGTCAGCTTTGTAAAATGAGTTAAGTGTTGCTGCTTTTATTTCATGCTCTCAATTTGTTTAGATAGGTACTTCTTTCTTAAATGTCTGAAGGTATTCATTGTGGAAGTCACTGGGTCCTAGAGATTTATTTGTGGGCAAGGATTTAATAATTGATCCAATTTCTGTGGTGAATATGAAACTAATCGGGTCTTCATTTACTTCTTGTTTCAATTTTGGTAAATTGTTTTTCAAGTTTATTCATTTCATCTAAATTGTCAAATTATTTGTGTAAAATTGTTTATAACATCCTCTTATCTTTTTAACATCTAAAGGTTCCATGGAGATACTCCTTTTTTCATTTCTGAGTTGGTGATTTGTGCTTTTTATTGATCATTCTTGCCAAAGGTCTGTTGACTAGTCTTTGAGTTCTGTTGATTTTCCCTATTGTACATTTGTTTTCTTTTTGAAATTTTTGGTCTTTTAAAAATTACTTGCTTTTCTACTTTCTTTGTGTAATTTACTGTTCTTTTTCTTGAGATAGATGCGTAAATGATTTTCCACCTTTTCTTCTTTTAAATATATGCATAAATTTTCCTCAAAGCATCGCTGACCAACCATGTCTAATCTTTTGTTACATCTACACATTGGGTTCTTTTTTTTTTTTTTCTGGAGACAGAATCTCGATCTTTCGCCCTGGGCATAGCTCACTGCAGCCTCAAACTCCTGGGCTCAAGCAATCCTTTTGCCTCAGCCTCCCAAGTAGCTGGGACTACAGGTGCATGCCAACACGCTGGGCTAGAGATGGGGTCTCACTCTTGCTTATGCTGGTCTCAACCTGAGCTTGGCTTCCCAGAGTGCTAGGATTATAGGCGTGAGCCACCGTGCCCGGCCTACACATTGGGTTCTTAATCTCAGTTATTACATTTTTCACATTGAGAGTTTCCCTTTGGATTTTTTTTAATAGACTTCATTTCTCTAGAGAAATTTTTCATCTTTTCATCTATTTTCCTTTTCCTCTTTTTTATATTAAGTTTTTTCCTCATAAAGATCTAGATCTTTCTGTTGCCTGTTTTTTTCCTCCTTACGGTTTTTGTTCACTTGGTTCTTTCTCTTGGCTTGCGTGACAATGTTTGATTTAGTGCTGAACATTGTGTATGAAAAATTGTAGAGACTCTATATGATGATACATTCTTCCATAGAGGGTTCAGTCTTCCCTCTGGTGGGCAGACTGAGTTGGGGACTAATCACTTTACTTCAAGGAGGGATTGAGCTGACTGGAGGCTGAGTTGCAGTTGGGTATGGCTTCATGTACCTCTGATTTGCCCTAGTTCCTAAAGGGGAGCCAAAGGTTCCAACTGAGAGCTTGGAGTGTTCACTAGGACCCCTTATTTCTGAGGGGTGCTGAAGTCTCCCCTGAACTCATTCTTGCTTTTCAGAAGTTTTCTGCTTAGCTTCTTAGATCCCTGTCCTATCCACCTTCAGAATTTTATTTAAAGGTTTGCTCCTACCTAATTCATCGTAGCCATAAATTTTAATTTTTAAAAAAATGTTGCACGTAACAGGTGTGACAAGTGATGTTGGGAGCACAGGAAGGTACTTAGCCCAGCTTGATTTATCAGAAAAAGTGTCTGGTGTGGAGTGACCATTGAAATAGCTCTTGAAGAATATATAATAAGGCAGGTGAAATAGAGAAGGAAGTGTGTTCCAACCAGAAGGAATAGTATGAACAAAGGAGCAATGGTGTAAAATAACATGGGACAAGGAAGAATCATAAACATAAATTCTCTTACAGTATGAAGTTTAAGACAAAGTGATAGAAGGTGTGTGAGGCTGGAGATAGATCATAGAGGGATTTGTATGCCATGACCAGGGGATTGTATTTAATTTTTTAGGTAATGGTAAACTTTTTAGAGTTTAAAGCTGGGGAGGATTTGTGTTTTAATAAAGAGACTAGTAGCATGTGAAATATAATACAATATAGTAGCCTGTGTTAATCAATCCATTATAAATTCTCTTTGGGATTATTTGTTCAACCAAATTTCTGAATCCTCTTAACCCTATTTGAGCAATCCGTATGAAGAAAAAACAGTTTCCTTGATGAAATCAGGAAATACTGTTTGGGGGAGCACACTCACTCTTGCTCTCTTTCATTCTTTATATTAGATGAATAGAATTCATCTAAATTCATTTTAGATGAATGGAATTGCTTAGGCACAGAAATAACTTTTTGTAACACTATCCTGATAATATTACTGTTTAGTACATGTTTAATTTGATTTGAAAAAGTGATCTTAAACTAAGTATTACTTCAGTTATAGTGGGTCTTCTCGGACTATTACCTTTTGGGTTTTTTTGTTATTACTTGTTCTGGCTAGTGATGATAACTCTGGCTATGGAGGATTGCTTTCTTGGCCCTATCCTTAAATTTTGATATAAGGTATATTAAAGTTCAAAGATATTGTCATGATCTCTTTCATGACTAATTGTATAATGTTTAAAAGAATTATTCATATATAATATTTTATAAATTTGTATTTTCTGATCTCATTAGACAATCAGGTAGTTTAGAGGTGGGAAAGGAGAAAACTAATATTGGAGTGCCTTTTGCATTCTATATGTGTGCTTTACATAAGTTACATCATTTAGTTATCATAACTACAATATGGTAATCTCCATGTAACTGTGTTCCCTTCTGTTATATGCCATCTTTTGTGATTCTTATTACATTTATATGTTTGTTACTTGTTTCATGCTAAACACCAAATAATGATGTTATCTGTCATTTAGAGATATATTTTCCTTTCATAACCCCCATTGTATCTCTCACCTGAAGGTGGAGTTAGTGGTATTCTTGTTCCTTATGGCTACTCTAGATCATTGTTCCTTTCATCTCCCTAAAAGCCTTCCCAGTTTGATCAGATTATATCACCACCTGTCTTTGTGTGAATTTATTTTCTTGTCGTTGATTTGTTTGGCTGGCTTAACATTACTTACTTGTTTTGGCATTTTATATAAAAGTTCATCTTGGTAGGAATTTAATGTCTCTTGAATGCTTAACTGGCTCCATCCAGAATTTTTTTTTTTTTTTTTAGAGACGGGGTCTTGCTCTTGCTCAGGCTAGTCTTGAACTCCTGAGCTCAAGTGATCCTCCGCCTTGGCCTCCCAGAGTGCTAGTATTAGGATTACAGGCGGGAGCCACTGCGCCCAGCCTCCCATCCAGAAGTTTGTGACTGCTTTCACCTTGGTTCCCAGAGACCTTTATATGCCCTTAGTCCAGAAGTAGGTCTTAAAGTAGCACCTCAGGGCTCTATAGAAATATGGGAGTTGTAGAACTAATGACCATACTAACAGTTGCTTGATCCCAGTCCTAGCTGTAAGGCTGTCTCTGCTTCCTCTTGTCTCCTAGAGAAGTCATAGCTCCAAACAGTGTTGTTTTGCTCCCTTTTTCAGACTCTTATAGTGAGAGGGAGAATCTGATTCCTGGCTTTAACAGCCTGACTCCATCTGTTTCCTCTGTCATATTGGACAGTAGTCTGCAGGATATAAATTCCTTTGCTACTTTGTGCACCCAGAACCCATCAAGCTCACATCTTTAGTCCCATGAACTGTCTTAAGTTCTTGTTCCCTTTTTGACTCATAGACTTGTATGACTGATTCTTAGTATCTGTCAGTTTCTGGCAGTCTCTTCTCCTCACCATGATTTTATTTGCTCGTCTGAGGAGCTTAACTATAAGTTATTGCCTTGAGATTGACATCATTCCTATCCTTCAGAGTAAAGTTCACAGGCTTAAAAATGTGGCTCTTTTCCTTGCAGTGCAAATAATCACCTCCCCCCCTCACTTTTTAGCTTTTAAGGTGTAAGTTAGTTGTGTTTTCTAAGAAGCTTTCACTTTACTCCCACACTGGGCCAGGTGCCCTTCTAGTGTGCTCCCTAGAACCCTGTGCATACCTCTGTTTCAGTGCTTACCATATTTTATTGACATTTTCTGACTGTCTGCCTCACCATAAGACTTTAAGTTCTGGAGTTTAAACAGCAATTTTTTAAAATTAATAGATATTAATATAAGAGATTATACATTGTCTTTATCTTATTGTTAGTATTTCTTATGCATTATTCTAGTGTCATTCTTTATTTGCCAAAGGGAATTGACTAGAAGGTGCATGTATGGCAGTTAACCTTTAAAAATATCAGTTATAACTGAGTTTAGAGATAGATGTAAAAATTATGTAAGTGTGATTAGTTGGTTTGGCAAACACTAAAGAACACTTTGTTTTGCCAAAGCTAAAAAGTAAAGTGATAGGCGGTAAAGAAAGAGGAATTAGGATGAGAAGAGATTAGCAGATGCAGTAGTAGAGATTATAATGAGCAGCAAGTCATGTATTTTCCACAACACTAGAGGGAAAGTCAAAGGAGGAAAGAATTCCGACTAAAATACCTGTTTGAGGAGATACATTGTCATATACAGTCCTTTATACTTTAATCGCTCTTAATGCATCTTTGTCTGTATGATAATGGAATTAATTTCATGAAGTTGACCTTAGTGAGCAGGAAAAAGATTTAAGCTGTGGGCTCTGTACTTTCTAAGGAATTAGATAAGTACTGTCATACACTGCATAATGGCACTTTGGTCAACAGTGGACCCACACGTAAGACCTGTAAGATTATAACGGAGCTGAAAAATTTCTATCACCTAGTGACATCATAGTCATTGTGATGTCATAGTGCATTACTCGTGTTCATGGTAATGCTGGTGTTGTAGTGTTCAATACCACTTGTAGGATGGTTATGTTAATTATACATAATATATAGTTTCAAATAGCTAGAAGGAGGATATTAAATGTTCCCAACACAAACAAATGATAAATATTTGAGATTATAGACATGTTAATTACTCTGATCTGATTACTGTACATTCTATGTACTGAAACATCTATGTACCTCATAAATATGTACAATTATTATATTTCAGTTAAAAAAAAGAAGCCGTGCCTGGTAGCATACACCTATAGTGCCAGCTACTAGGGAGGCTGAGGCAGGCAGATTGCTTGAGGCCAGGAGTTTGAGTTCGCAGAGCTCTGTAAGTGTGCCTATGAATAGCCACTGCACTCCCGTCTAGGCAACATAGCGAGACATTGTCTCTTAAAAAAATTAAAAACAAAAAAAGTTGACTATAAAATAATATCAGGTCCTTCAGGAGGTATTCCCAGAAGTCATTGTTATAGGAGGTGACAGCATGTTGTTGCTCCTAAAGTCCTTCCAGTAGGACAAGATAAGAAGGTAGAAGACAGTGGTATTGATGATCCTGACCCTGTGTGGGCCTAGGCTACTGTGTATGTTTTTGTCTTAGTTTTTAACAAAAAGTTTTAGAAGTTAAAAAAAAAATTTAAAAATAGGAAAAGCTCATAGAATCAGCATATAAAGAAAAAATATTTTTGTACAACTGTACAGTGTGTTTGTGTTTTAAGCTAAGTACTATTACAACAGAGTCAAAAAGTTTTAAAAAATTGAAAAAGTTTATAGAGTAAAAAAGTTATAAGCTATGGTTAATGTATTATTGAAGAAAGAACATTTTAAAAAATAAATTTAGTATAGCTTAAGTGTATAATGTTTATAAAGTCTACAGTAGTGTGTAGTAATGTCCTAGGCCTTCACATTCACTCACCATTCACTCACTGACTCACCCCGAACAACTTTCAGTTCTACAAGCTGCATTCATGGTAAGTGTCCTATACAGGTGTACCATTTTTATCTTTTGTATTGTACTTTTACTGTACCTTTTCTGTGTTGAGATATACAAATACTTAACCATTGTGTTACAGTTGCCAACGGTATTCAGTACAGTAACATGCTGTACAAGTTTATAGCTTAGGAGCAAGGGGCCATACCATATAGCCTAGGTGTGTAGTTGGCTGTATTTTCTAGGTTTGATTAAGTGCACTCTGATGTTCACACAATGATGAAATTGCCTAACACATGACACATTGCTTAGACCGTATCCCCGTCATAAAGGGACACATGACTATAATACATTTTTGAAGAAATTTTCATCAAAAATGGTTATGATGATAAAGACTGCAATGCTTGAATTCACTTGTATTGGAACCCTCACTTATTGAAAATACTCTTTTTCACTAATCAGAGAGTCATTTCTGTATTTTGTTGTGTTTACCTGGTGGATAGTACTCATAAGGATCTGTTTAATTTGGCTGTAGTAGATTAGTAGTTTTTTTAAATGATGACTCTGAAACTCAAGAGTAAAGGTATCTCAATAACTAATGCTGGCGAGGATGTGGAGAAAGGGGAACCCTCTTACACTGTTGGTAGGAATGTAAGTTAGTACAACCAGTATGGAGGTCTTTGATGGTAAGCAAGAGAAACTACTACTGTCTATATGACCCAGCAATCCACTGCTGCATATATATACAAAAGAGAGGAAATCAGTATATCAAAAAGATACCTGCACTCCCATGTTTATTGCAGCACTATTCACAATAACCAAGATTTGGAATCAACCTAAGTGTCCATCAGTGGATGAATAGATAAACAAATTGTGGTACATATACACAATGGAATATTATATAGCCACAAAGAAGAATGAAATCCTGCCATTTGCAACAACATGGATAGAACTGGAGAACATTATGTTAAGTGAAATAAGCCAAGCACAGAAAGACAAATCTCTCATGTTCTCACTCATATGTGGGAGCTGAGTATTAAAACAATTGATCTCATGGAGACAGAGTAGATGATGGTTACTAGAGGCTGGGAAGGGTAGTGTGTGTGTGGAGGGGAATAAAGTGGGGATGGTTAATGGGCATAAAAATACAGTTAGATAGATAGAATGAACAATATTTGATAGTACAACAAAGTGACTATAATGAACGATAAGTTAAGGTATACTTTAAAATAACTGAAAGAGTGGAATTGGAATGTTCCTAACTCAAAGAAATCATAAATGGGTGATGGATACCCCTGTTAACCCTGATTTGATTAATACACATTGTATGCCTGTATCAAAACATCACATGTACCCTATAAAGATATACAACTGTTACGTACCCATAATAATTAAAAATTAAAAAAAAAAAAAAAGAGTAAAGGTATCCGATCATTATTGCTTTAAAGTGTGTACCTTCTAAAAATTAAGCCTGTACTCAGCAGCTAAAATAGTATGTAGGAAGATTAAAACAACAATGTTTTGTGTTTGTGGAACTCTTTCCAAATAGTAATTTAGTTTAGGTTAATTTCCTCTTTGATATTTTTTCATCATCTTTAAATGTGTAATTCATCTGTTGTCCCTGGTATCTTTCATTTATTACTATTGATTTTAGTTTTTTTTAGTGGGCTATCATTGTTATCATAGTCCATTTATATTTCCTAAGATAAGTTAAAGGCTATTTGCTGCCTTAAAAAGAAATTCATTATATTTTTTAATCAAGAATTGGGAAAACTTAATTCCAAAATTACTATCAGTTGATAACAGTGTTACTTAAACTTGAAATGCTATAGTCTCTGAACATCTCAATTTAATTAAGCTATAGATACTTGGTGAGATGACATAGTGAAGATTTTAATAAAGAGTAAGGATATCGAATATTGATATTAAATGCAGTAACCAATACATAAAGTTTTATCTTCATCTATCTCAAATTTGATGATTTTGAATAAACTTACATTTCTAACATATAAACACATTTTTTGTAGTATTTGCTAACCTTTTATGAGAGAAAATTCTAAACACACTCTTGATGATAACTTGAAACTTTGTTTTCTTTTCTTTTAATTTTATTTATTTTTTTAAATTGTTCCCTTATAGAATGTTTCTCCATCCCAGAGAGATGAAGTAATTCAGTGGTTGGCCAAACTCAAGTACCAATTCAACCTTTACCCGGAAACATTTGCTCTGGCTAGCAGTCTTTTGGACAGGTTTTTAGCTACTGTAAAGGTAAATATTTTAAGATACCATTTACACATAACCTCTTGTTTGAGTGTTTATATGCTAAACCAGAGGCTGTTAGTAAACATTCTATAAAGTGGAAAGAAGTGGAGAACTTTCCTGAAGAATGGTGTATGTACCCATAGGAAAACATAGTCTTCTGCTATTGTTTTAAATTTTTGGAAGTGTTTCTAATTGTACTCTATAAGTATCTTTTTGCTATAAGTATTCATAACTTAGACTGTGAAATTTCTGATCTCTTGATTTTAGTACAAACTATGTAGCATTGCCAGAATATTCACTCATCTAACATACTAGTGTACTAATGGTGGACAGTGGCTCAGACTAGGAAAGTATAAACCTATTGTACATTTTTCTTTGTTACTACTTATTTATTGAATATTTATATCATGTGTTTTTCTCAACAGTATATAAATACTTTCTAGGGGCATACTTTGGGCTATAACAAGATGTCATAAAACAACTTTGGTATATTTTTGCTGAAAGGCAGCATACAAATACATTAATAAGTTTTATATTCCTATTGCTATGTGATTGGCTATGTTAAGTCGTTAATAGTTGGCCTTTAGCAGATTTAAAGCAGCATTTATTTAATGGCAAGGCATAAAAAAGTAGAAAAATAATTCAACTGTTGTAATTTGTATGCCTAGGAATATGTAAACTGGGGGAAGTGAATTAAATGCTTTGTTATTAGGTATAAAAAGTAGAAGCCAAAGAATTAAGGAGCGTAGGAGTGTAAGAGTTTGGATAGCCACTCAGTTGGCTTTTTATGTTTCAAAGTTCTACTCTTAAGAGACTTAAAAGAACCCTTAATTATGATGCTAATTGCCTGAAATCTGGATTATCTGGGAAATGCCTACTTCTATCTCAGCAACAAGTCCACATCCCTCCTCCCTCTTTGTTTACCACAGCTAACCCACCTTTCAAAGATAGTTCCCCAGAAAGATGAGTTTAAGGTTAGTGTCCTTTTTTGGGTTATATATTCTTCAAGAATTATTTATGAGCTTATTGTTGTAGCTTCTATCATGAAAGAGATTCTTTTTTTTTTTTTTTTTTGTTGAGGCAGGGTCTTTCTCTGTCCCCCATGCTAGAGTGCAGTGGTGTCATCATAGCTCACTACAGTCTCAAAACTCCTGGGCTCAAGTGATCCTCCTGCCACAGCCTCCCAAAGTGCTAGGATTACAAGCGTGAGCCACCGTGCCCAGCCAAAAGAGATTCTTAACATGTTTATTAAATGTTTTAAACAAATTTGGGGAAATTCCTGGGAACAATTAGGGAATTGTTCCCATTTTTTCTTACGTCTTATTTATTGGGTCCTGTCATGTTTTAGTAACATTAGAAACTCTTACTTACAGATGGTTAATCTATATTAAAACAATCTAAAATGTATTTGTAGCTTTAATAAAGGCATTTAAAGCTGACTATAAAAGGGCTACAACAATGAATGGAGCCTCAGTCCTAGCTGTGCAGAAGAAATCAATATGAAGCTCTTTAAATATATGGAATCTGAGCCCTATCTCAGACCTGCTGAATCTGAATCTGGTTGTGCTTAAAGAAGCACAACCAGATTGCGCAGGTGATTCTAATACACAACCAGAGTTGAGAACTACTGTTTAAAAAAAATCTCACATTTACTGTTGGGATTTTTTTTTTTATTACTAAATTTATTCTTGATTTAGGGGTTGTATTGCTTACCCAGAGTTGTTAACTGTTAGGCTCTTTTCTTTGTAATGAACTCAGATTACCTAAGGGATGTGGGTTTTATATATTGCATGCATGGGGAAATAGGAAGCCTGGAAAACTGTCCTAGCAACAAGATCTGATTTCCCTTCCTAGATCACCTGTGTGTGTCCCTTAGCCTCTGAGACTGTTTTCTCACCTGTAACATAAAGGATGACAGACATTATACTGTTTATGGAAGTGCCTTCTAAACCATAATGCTCTGATTAATACTTACAATTATTTTAAAATATTTACAGTATTGAACTTTTATGTCATATGGACAGAGGATTGGAAGATTCCTAGACTGTATGCCACTTACACTGAAAGCAGTTGCTATTGGCATGTTTATTAAATGATAAGCTAATTAATCAAGACCATACTCTGGTCATCAGAATTGCACAATGTTATAGGAATGTAATATTTTATTTAAGTATAACAATATTGAAACAGGTTTTACTGGTGTTCTTTCTGTGTTTTACTTAATTTGTGTTTGTGTCATTCAGTATAATTTGGACTAAATTGTCCTAATTATAGAAAACTGGATTCTGGTGCTGTGTTAGCAAAAACACTGAAAGTGAGCCCACCTTATTAAAGATAGGGAAACAGGCAAATTCAAGCCCTCCTATGTGTGTCAAACTCAAGAAAGATAATTTTTTTTTCACTAATTAATCTTGTATGGATTTAGGACCTTTTCATTCTTATCGTGGAACTTGAATATAGGTTTGTGTGGACACTTAATAATTAGAAAATTTTTACACATTTGCTGGTATCCTATAGTTTTTTAGAGTATTTGAAGCATACTAATAGCTTTATTTTTATATTCTCTTTTTTCTCTTTAATTCCCCTAATACCTTGTATGTTATCTTATTGATCATTTTGTTAGGTAAATAAAATAAAACTAGAATTTAAAAAAATTTGTTTACACACACAAAATTATATACTCTTAAATTTGGGGAATATTATTAAATAAAAACTTATTTTCTAAAAATCAAGCTCTTCTCTGCTGGATAGAAATTTGGTTAACTGGCTTTAGTTGAACTTCGAGCAATGGAATATTATTTTCATAGACTTGATAGTGGCTAGGGTTGTAATGTTAAAAATTAGCTCTGATCTAGAAAGCAATGGTGGGAATCAAATTAATTGAATTCCATAGAACTGTGTACATGTCTCATCTGCATATCTAATTTTTTAAAACAGTTACAAAAAGTTAATAAACCCTTTTTGAAAAATCACTAAAGTTGTTTTCCCTCTTCAAAATTTTAGGCCCACCCAAAATACTTGAGTTGTATCGCAATCAGCTGTTTTTTCCTAGCTGCCAAGACTGTTGAGGAAGATGAGGTAATAAATCCTTTCAAGACTGGTTATGTTCCTTTTGTGTAAATTTCTCTCCATTCATTAATGTGTTTTTGGTTTGCTAAAACGAAAATTTAAAATGAGCTTATTTCTTTGTCCTCTTCTCTATATATCTCTTTTCCTTTGCTTTGGATAGAGAATTCCAGTACTGAAGGTATTGGCAAGAGACAGTTTCTGTGGATGTTCCTCATCTGAAATTCTGAGAATGGAGAGAATTATTCTGGATAAGTTGAATTGGGATCTTCACACAGCCACACCATTGGATTTTCTTCACATTGTAAATATACCTGAAGTCTCTTGGTTTCTTATTTGAATATGTAGTCTTGTTTCAGTAACTTGAAGAATAGGTTGCCCACTCATTTGTTTTGTACTGATTTTTAGGAAAAGGAAAACTACTGAAATTAGTCAAGGAAAAATTAGAAATTAGGATATATGTCAAGTCACTGAAGCTAAAATTACAAACTTAGAAATTGAGTAGGTTATATCAATTTCTATACATAATTTCCTAGACATTTAAATAAAATTAAAGTGATGTTTTTGTGATTTTTCAGTTTCATGCCATTGCAGTGTCAACTAGGCCTCAGTTACTTTTCAGTTTGCCCAAATTGAGCCCGTCTCAACATTTGGCAGTCCTCACCAAGCAGCTACTTCACTGTATGGCCTGCAACCAACTTCTACAGTTCAAAGGATCCATGCTTGCTCTGGCCATGGTTAGTTTGGAAATGGAGAAACTTATTCCTGATTGGCTTCCTCTTACAATTGAACTGCTTCAGAAAGCACAGGTAGGTGTCAGTCTAATTAAATAGTGTTCATTTTAAGTTTTTCTATTAGAATACATAGGGTTACTAGATGGTTATAAAACTAAGAAACATTTTTAATCTTGTAATGGCAAATCATTCTTAAGAGTAGACAAGGGCTGGGCGTGGTGGCTCATGCCTGTAATCCCAGCACTTTGGGAGGCTGAGGCTGGAGGCCAGGAGTTTGAGACCAATTTGGGCAACATAGTGAGACCCCATCTCTACAAAAAATAAAAAAGTTGGCTGGGCTGGTGGCGCATGCCTGTAGTCCAGCTACTTGGGAGGCTGAGGCAGGAGGATTGCTTGAGCCCAGGAATTGAGGCTGCAGTGAGCTATGATTGTACCACTGCACCTCAGCCTAGGCAACAGAGCAAGACCCCATCTCTTAAGAAATAAAAAAGGTAGACAAGAGTAAATGAAAGTAAAGTATACACTTTAAATTTGTAAGCTTATGGGCTAGATGTTCCTTTTTCCTTGTAAAATTTAGGTAGTGTTTTTAAAATTATTTTCAGCCTTTCTCCTAAATTACTTCAAGAATTTTGAAAAATTAGATTCTCAGTAATATACTGTCCTTTAGTTTTGTATAAAGAAACTTCCTAGCTACATCTGTAGGTTTCCTGTAGTATTTCTCTACTTCACTTATTTAATAAAAGATGTCAGAGCCATAAATTGTAAGAGGTTGCTTTTTTGACAAGCATATAATTTACTGTTGGCTAGTAGGTGAAATATTTGTACCAGGCTTTGGCAGGTAGAAGCTATCTTTCTGAAAGCTTTTTGTCCTTATTTCCTAAGATTAGTTTGTAACTTGTATCTACAAATTGGTATAAAATGCATAGGTTGATAAAGGTTTAGTGGAGAAAATTCTTGTTCAAGTGAAAAGTTGGTAATAGGGCTATGTGTTAGCAACTACTTTGAGAGAAGCTTTACTGATTCTATTCATGTCACAAATTTAACTTACCAAGTTTAGATCTGCTGCAAACCATATTCTTGTCAACTGAGTCCATAAAAGACTTAAGGAACCTACTTTCCCTTTATGTGCTTCTATTCTTATTTATTAATAAGACACTAATAATTTGTCAATATTTTATTAATTATTTGATAATTAAAAATTAAATTTATAAAAATTTGTTAAAATTAACTAAAAAATTATTGCTATCAAATATTTGTTAATAGTTCTGATGTTTTATTGCATTTTATTTAGAAGACTGTAAAAATTCTGAGCTTTAAAACATCGTGCAATAAAAAAACTAATTGTGGTAAAGAACTGTAGTTATATAAGTAATAAAACTTATACAAGGAAAACAATAATGCTTGAATTTGGGTTTTTGTAAGATAGTTATAATTGATCTTATAGCAGACATTTAAGTATCTTAGTGCTACCCTCTTCAGCTTCTGAGAATTTCACGCTTTAGTTTGTGAGCAGGAAAGGGCTGAGAGTCTTTTCATAAAAGGAATGATGAGCAGAACAATATGTTAGTTAGCGCGGTACCTATATAGTGTAACACAGGCTATTTCTCCTTTTCAAGGAATATATGTTCTTATAATCGTGTATCTTAGGTTGAAAAAACTTAGAGAATTGTTTCATTCCTTTGAAATAAATGCTGTAATGAAAATCCTAGGACGTAGTTGCTATTTAGTGAGAATTTTAAAAAACTGTTATAAACCATCATGTAAATGAATAGTGTGGCACAGAAAATTTACTTTGCCTACCCAGAGTGTTGGAAAGTAAAGTTGAATGTTATTCATTCACATCAGTCTGAAGTGGGGGAATAAGCTTAATAGAAAACCTACATTACATTATTGTTTTTTGTTGTTAAAACAAATGACATCTCTCTAAGTGCCTCCTGATTTGGTCTCTGCCTTTTCTCAGGTTAGTACAGAATTTGCTATATAAAGTGTTAGTGTCAAAAGAAAGGACAGATTCTGAAGCATAAGTAATAAGAATGTTGTAAATAGCATGTGTATTCTGTAGCTTTGAGAGCCTGTTCTCTACTGAAGAACACTGGAGAATCTGCATATTCTTTTTTGTAAGTTTTCTGATGCTAGAAGAATGTGTTCGCTGAAACTTCTTTTCTCCTTAACTGAAGGAGTATTATAAACTTGGGATTTGACAGAACCTTTGTGGAAACCATGTCATTCAGTCCCTTTATTTTATAGCTCCAGTTGAGGGAACTTCAGACTTTCTTAGAGCCACGTAGAACTACTTAGTAGTGAAGAAAACTAGAAAGAACCAGTACCTTTTTCATACCACACAAACCTTAAAAATTCTAGTTCAGTGGTTTTCAGAGTTTCCTTTGGAAGTAGAACCCTTTCTCTGTCCCCCTGCCTCCAACAAATTCTGTGTACAAACAATCCCAAAATACAGAGTAGAAGAGTGGAACTATACTTGTAATATGTGTTTAGAGCAGAGACATGTCAGGGTGCAGAGCCTACTCAACATGACCTTTTCCCTTCCATAGCTATTTGGACATAGTTTGAAAACCACTTTTGCATTCTCTCATGTACATATGTTAATAGTTACATTTCACAAACATTTATTGAGAAATCTATGATCTACACACTGAGAATACAGTGATTTTTTTTTTTTTTTTAAGTCTTTGTCCCATATGGTATTCAGGTGCAATGGGGAAGATAATGAACAAAAACAAGTAAGTCACAAAACTTGGTAGAGACTTTGGGACATGTTCTAGCAGTTGTTCTACTCTAAAACCAACTTGGACTAATAACCAACCCATATGGCCCAAACATGGATAGCTCCTGGTTCTTCAGGACTCAGCTATGTCTTTGTGAAGTTTACCTGTGTTCAGGTAGGAACACCAGGTCTGATATCTTTGTGATTAGATCTGTGACAAGGCCATAGTAGTATCATATATTCCTCCTGGATTTCTGGTTCTAGTATAGGAAATTCTTGCATCAGATTGGTGAGATCATGGAAGAATTACTTTTGTCATGATTCCCAGTGTCTTAGTTTGAGGAGGGTCCATCACAGACATTTCTTGCTGTGATAAGGGCACTATCACTAGCTCTGCCTATCTCTCCTCTAGACTTGAGACAAAGCCAGGTTTGAAAGGCAAGCTTCTTGTCCTTCCTAGCCTCCCACCACCATCCCCTTGAGCTCTTGGTGCCACTTGGTCACCATTCTGGGATTGCTAAACCTTTCTCTTCTTACCCCTTCTTCTACCTTTGCTCTACGATTGTGTGGCTGTGTTCCTGTCCTCTTCTTTCTGACTGAGATGGCCCACACTGATAATCTCAGGGTGTTAAATCTACCTAGATTAGTAGGAGATTAGTTGGAGTAGATGTTTAGTTTAATACTACAGTAGGGAGTTAAGGAAGCACACCCTTCTTACCATGGTCTCTTGGTTCTTCTTGAAGGTGGCTACGGTCAGACTACTCCAGCAGGTATTTATAGTGCTTCTTGCTGCCCACCAAACCTGGATCCATCTGGACCTATAACTTATGTCATTTGTTGTTATGAAAAATAACAATAAAGGTTCTCTTGACCACCCTATAATTAGAAATTATAATTAGAAAGAGTTCATTTTAAATCCTTTTAACAGAGCTCCATTAGAGGACTTGTCGGTGTCTAGAGTTGTGGTAATTCCAGTATGTGTGCTTGTTTTGTTTCCTCCACTGGATCTCAACAAGGATCAATTTTTTTTTTTAGAAGAAATTCAGATTGTACTAGATTAGAAGGAATTTATTTTGATGTATTATTTTGGACAAAGGACTTATTTGGTACTTGGGTGGAAATGGAATTCATATAGATCATTCTGGTTTGAATAATTTCCAGTGTCTTTACTAGCCCTATCATTTTTTGCCAGTCTTCACCTCTAAAATATAACTCCCTGTTTACTTACTTTTTTCACACAGAAAGATTATAGTGACATAAATAGTCTTACTCAAATAGATGTTTGGTTTTTTTTTTCCAGGATTCTGCCCTGGTATTGATCTGCCATAGTATTTATTATGCCCAGTGACCAAGGCATTAGAATGTTTGTGGTACTTCTACTTTTCTAGGCCACTAAGTATCATTCAGTTGCTGAAGAACAGTTCATTAAATTAGGCACAACCAACCCTCCATATCTGTGGGTTCCGCATCTGTGGATTCAACAAACTGTGGATTGAAAATAGAAAAAATTCCACAAAGTTCTAAAAAGCAAAACTTGAATTTGTCACTCACCACTACTGCGTTGAATCTATGCAAATGAAGTGATGTGTAGGCATTGTATTAGGTATTACAAGTAACCTCAAAATGATTTAACGTATAAGGGAAGATTGCATAGGTTATATGCAAAAGCTATGCAATTTTATATATGGGACTTGAGTATCGTCAGATTTTGGTATCCAGGGGTGGCGGGTGGCGGGTGGGGATGGGGACACGGTTCTGGAACCAGTTCCCGACGATACCAAAGGACGACTATACTTACTTTTTAGAAATAATTTCTACACTGTAGCCTTTTTTTCACTTCTTAATTTGTCTTTCATTTCTATTACCTCTCTATTACTTCCCTTTTGTAGGCTTCTTAAAGTATTGGCAGAAGCCCCATCCCTTCTTTGTGCTTTGTGCCACTCTTGTTAGCATGATTCAGGTGGTTCTACATCCCTAGGGCATATGTTAAGACCTAGCCTACAGTAGTAAGCGTGATAGTTGAGGAACTATCTTAAGTATTATGTAATTTTTTTTCTTTTAAGCAAGGGAAAAAACCCTCTCATACTAGTTAATAGTGTCTTTCTCATAACGTGTTATCTAGTGCCTTTCAAACTAGGTGAAAACTAGTAAACAAATTGTAGATGTTAAAATCTGCCATTTTCATGTATATTTCTGACAATATGAGTTATTTTTACATTTGTATTATATGAGGACTAACATTAGCCTTTCATCCTTCTGTCCGCTGATACTTTCTCAGTAACAAATAATGAATATATTTAGAGAGAATAATTTTATGACCAAATGTGTTCTTCTAGAATGTGTTACCTTTCTTCATTTTCTCTGTGGTATTGCAAATGGTCATTCTGTGTGGTTATATAGGGATGAAAAAGACTTCGTCTAGAAATGTCCAAAATACCTATAAAATACTCAAAACTAGAAAAAAGTGATCCTTGATAATTAAATGGTCAAGATAGGCTTCCTGGAGGTGATGGCATTTAGCCAGGCCTGAAAAGAACGGGTAATACAATTTCAATAGGTTAGCAATAGGATAAGCAAGAGTAAAGTAAGAAAGGGGAAGAATTGTGCATAATAGAGAGTTGGGTCTGTTTGGCAGGAATGTAGAACACAAATTTGGGGGTATGCTAGGAAATAAGACTGGAAAAGAAGTTTGGGGTCAGATTATAGAGAGCTTTATTAATACTAAGCTAATTAGTTTAGCTTATTTTTGCTAGGCATTGGGGTGCTGATGAAGATAGGAGGGGAGAAATAGATGCTGCTACAGGAAGATGATTTTGACAGTGCTGTGATTATAGGGAAAGTAAGGCAGAGAGACACTTTCCTACAGGTGAGATTTTGAAGGCCTTCCATATGCAGTCATTGTGCTAGAAACTTAGGGATAAAAAGATGAATATAATACAATGCCTGCACCTTGGATCTTGTAATCTATAATGGAAAGGCTAAGTGATTAAATAAAAATTCAATAAAATGTGGTAAATATGACAACAGGTTGATATAGGAATAGATGACCATGGCATTTGGAGTGTTTAGGGGTTTGGGGAAGTCTCAGGGTGATTTCCAGAAAGGACTGATACCTGAACTGTCCTGAAGGGTAAGAAGGAATTAGCAAAACTCCCAAATTAAATAAAAACATTAGCAAAAACATTTCTTCCTAGTGTTGTTATGTCTACTATTTTGTACAAAATATAACTTGTCTAAAGTTCTCATTGATTGTTTTAAAAACAAAATATTTATATTGTTCTAAATTCTTAGCTAGACAGGCCTCCCTCCTCATCCCTGATTAAAAGTTTTTATTCTTGTCTCTGGCTTCTTCCTTAAATTTTTAATGTTGTGTGTACTTTGGTCTCCACTGAAGAAATTAGAAGAGGCCAAGAGGGTGGGGCGAGGAGCCTTTTAGACAGGGGGAATGGACTGAAGAAAAAGCAGACATTGGATATTTAGCAGTGAACAAAAGAGAGTAGTTTCTGCTCTTGTGTAAATGTCCAGCATACAATTGCAAATACAGAATTCAAGTTCCAAAGAGATTTTGCATTAGAAATACAGATTTGGATATAATTTCTAAGATGATAGGTTGGAGAAAGAGATGAGTTTGAAGATGTAGGGAGAGAAAAGAAGGCACAGGGAGGAAAAGTGGCCAGCAAAGATGATAAAGCAGCCTACTAAAAGTTAATTAATGATTAAGTTTGTGGTGTTTTTTTTTCCCCGGCCCAGATGGATAGCTCCCAGTTGATCCATTGTCGGGAGCTTGTGGCACATCACCTTTCTACTCTGCAATCTTCCCTGCCTCTAAATTCCGTTTATGTCTACCATCCCCTCAAGCACACCTTGGTGACCTGTGACAAAGGAGCGTTCAGATTACATCCCTCCTCTGTCCCAGGCCCAGATTTCTCCAAGGACAACAGCAAGCCAGAAGTGCCAGTCAGAGGTACAGCAGCCTTTTACCATCATCTCCCAGCTGCCAGTGGGTACAAGCATACCTCTGCTAAACGCAAAGTAGAGGAAATGGAAGTGGATGACTTCTATGATGGAATCAAACGGCTCTATAATGAAGATAATGCATCAGAAAATGTGGGTCCTGTGTGTGGCACTGATTTATCAAGACAAGAGGGACATGCTTCCCCTTGTCCACCTTTGCAGCCTGTTTCTGTCATGTAGGTTCAACAAGTGTTACTTTCAAGTGCAAAGTAAGGTAAACTACTCTGGGGATGAGAACAT
Source organism: Daubentonia madagascariensis (assembly GCA_023783475.1). NCBI lineage: Eukaryota > Metazoa > Chordata > Mammalia > Primates > Daubentoniidae > Daubentonia > Daubentonia madagascariensis. The sequence goes on along the minus strand of JAKFHU010001268.1, from coordinate 6,613,231 downwards.
GCAAAACCAGGAAAGGCTATAGAAGGTTATATACCTTATCAGGCTGATTTGAAGTGAGCCAGAAAAAAGCCCTCATTTACTTGTCCAGCTAATTATAATTCAACATTATTTAAACACTCAAAGACCAAAAAAATTATATAAAAAATCTAAAAGATGCAAAATTTTTTAACAAGTAAAGAATTTCTTTGTAGTATGTCAGCTACACTGTTTTTCTGCTGGAATGTAATGTAGCTTGCCCCATGTTAATAATTCACATTTAATGTTTTGTTAAAATGTTCCAAAATTCATAGCTAGCAAACCTGTCCCCAATATCCTGATTTAATTTTTCTGTTGCTTTTGCTTGCTTCTCCATTGAGTACTTAATGAATTTTATGCATGTTTATCTATACTGACTTCCACTGAATAGGAAACCCCCCAAATTTATTTGTTAGCAATTTAATGAACAGATTATTTCAGTGTGACAGCCATGTTTAATCCATGATTCAAATTCCAATTAATCTGAAAGGAGTACTTTGGAATGGTCCAGTATGAATCAGAGGTGGTGATAGAAAAGGGTCTTATATTACCACATTGATTTTGTGTTTGTCTCATTTCAGTTTCTATAGTTTAAAAACAATTACTGTTTTCATTTTTGTTTATCTTAAAATGAAATTTAAAAGTGGCATGTAATTAGGATACTCTTGGATTTGTTGAAAGCATTTTTGACATTTGCATAAAAGAATTTGTGATAAAGTTAATATATCCAGGTGCTCACCAAAGAAACATGTATGTAACAACTAAAATTAAGATTTTTGTAATTACTCAGTTTTCACTTATTTATAATCAGTAGGAGAGACTGCCTAGGTGTTGGGGCAGCTCTATGATTTGAGTCTATAACATGTAATAACTGAATTCAGTACCCTAGTTTTATGTTAAACTGTTAGGATTTTCTTGATAAAAGTTATTCCCCCTGCCTCCTCAGCCCACCTGTATTTCTCTTTGTGACTTCTGGATCCTGAGCTCCTTTTGCAGTCTGAAAAAGGTATTGCAGTCACACCATGTACTGATGATAAAAGCCTCTGGTAGCAATAAAAAGTTGTCCTTAACCTTTGTATCTGTAACTTTTTTCTGCCTGTGAAGAGGTACAAGTTCCTGATTGCTTAGGTATTGCCATTTTAACTAAGGAAAACAGTAGAAATCCTAAGAATATGCTTACTGAAAGTAAAACATGAAGAAAAGGAGATTTGAATGTGATTAAGAGATGTGGGTTTTAGACACAAAGGACAATTTTTCTCTTACGGTATTTTCTTACTGGTGGATTGTGGATCTTCCAAATAGTAAATTCTCATCTTAATGGGACTGTTCGTTAGGGAATGCTCAGACCCATATCTAGATAACATGTCATTTTTAGCCCACTGATTTTTGTTCAATTTAGCGGAGCCAAGAGTATTCTCAGGTCAACATCTGACTTTTTTGAAATTCTTGTAGTGGGGTTGAATACCTATTTTATGACATTGCAATCCAAGTAAAGGGGAAGATAGCAAGGGATTGGCTTCACAGATACATATAAAATCTCACTCATCTTGATCTTTTCTTAGTTCTTCTGAATTGTGGGAGCTCCAGGAAGTTTCCAAGTACGTATGTTCATAGTATCTATAAAATGAATGGCACTTAGTTCTCCTCCTTTCCCCCATTTAACAGATGAGGACATAGAAAGCTTGGTATAAAATTGAGTCGGGTCAGAATATTTCATTTGTAGTCTAATAGCTGCAAATTGAGCAGAAGTTAGAGGACAATAGGGTTTTGTTGTTTGATCTTAAGGTTTTCTAATATTAAGAATTGATGGTAAATCACTTTGGTACATAATGTTTTTATAGGACACTGAATCAAGTGAAATGGTTGGGCTGCTAGCTCTCATGCCTCAGAGCTTATTTAACCCATAGTTCAATTCATTGATAGTACCTGACCCTCCTGAGCATCCTCTCGCTTTATACCTTCCCTGCCACGGCTCCAGAGATCTGAGCTCCCTTCTTCACGACCTACTGTGGACTCTTGGAGAACTCTGGAGTCTGACAGAAATAGCACGATATTCTTGAACAGCGTGGAACTTTTCATTAAGAACATTCCTGCTGTTAAGTTAGTTCCTGTTTTACCTGAAACTATTTTCAGCCTGTCCCAAATTACTTGTGTTAAATTTTGGCATCACATCACAAACTGTCCTGAGATTTGGAAACTCGAGCTTTATATGTCATAATTGCTTGATGCCTCCTGGTGGCTAAAAAAACCTGTCATTCCACGAATCCCCTGGAAAGACAAGGGAATATACTTGATGAGCATACTAGTTATTATTTAATCCTCCATTCAACAGAAAGTGAAAGAACATTATCTAGTCATTGATGATTAGACTAGAAGCAGCTAAATATTTACTTCATTCTCTGCAAGATTGATAAGTTGGTTATCTGGAGAATGGAATTTTCTCTGCAGACAGATGATATGTGTTGTGTTACTGTGGAGGAGGAAGGGGGAGTGCTCTCAAATACCAATAAAAGGTCAGATATAACTGATTTGTCAGAAGTGTTCCTAACACTGCCTTTGGCTCTGAAGGAAGCTAGAAGGTAGCTAGCACTTCACTCAGCCATGCTGGTGAGAATTGGAGCCTACATTCCCACTGTTGAGGGAATTAAGACATTGGTGTCTGTGTCCCCAAGAAGTACTTTTCTCCTGTGCTGTTAGCCAACCACTTCTGTGTGTCTTCTGTACTCTATATACCCGAACTTTCAAGCTTTCTAATTTACTCATTCTGGATTTCCTGAAGCAAAAGGCAAGTTGTGCTTGAGCATTACTGCTCAAAGCAGCCTTTCACCTGAGAAGAAAATGTGGTTAAGCTATTGATATTCAGCCAACATGGTGGGGAGCTCATCCCCAAAAAAGATGGTCCCAAACTACCATCTTTAAGGTAGTTTGTACATTTTCAACTGGAAAGGGAAGATACTGTGCCAGATGTTCTCACAGCATCCTGAGATAAGCATCCCCAGTTTACATTAGCAAATAGAGGATTAGAGTTGTCCAGTGCCACATAGCTAAGAATTATTAATAAGGTTCAACTTCTAACTCACCTCAAACATTTACCCTTTCTATATGACATCATGAAGTTTTGTTTAACATGTAAATGTTACTTCTAAAGCTTCCGAAATTCTTGAAATTGGCCTTTATGTTAAAACAATGTCTCCACCTGTTATTAAATAATGCTTTGAGCTTTGGCCACTAGATGGTGCTTCTAGAAAAAGAATACAGCATCTTTTAAAATTTCTGGGAGAAATCGAGTTGTTTGTGCCTACTGTTCAGTAATGAGCAGTTGAATACTCCTGGTTGCTAAGCCAATACATCAACCTCATTTGCAGTTACAAGTTCACATCACTTAAGGTACAGAAGGCCTGTGCATGCAACACTGAGGGAGCTTTAGCAAAATCAGCCATGATAATTGATAGCAAGTCTCAGACCAAACAAACCCCAAAACAGGCTTGGTGTGGTGGCTCACACCTGTAATCCTGGCACATTGGGAGGCCAAGCAGGGAGGATTGCTTGAGCCCAGGAATCTAGGGTTGCAGTGAGCTATGATCGCACCACTGTACTCCAGCCTGGGTAACAGAGCAAGACCCTGTCTAAAAACAAAAATGAACCCCAAAACCAGTTTTACAAATTAAAAATTCCAATTAGTGAGTTGTGTGGCCCTGCAAAGTAGCCTAGAAATAGAATTGAGAAGGCTTGAGAACAGCCAGGTCTCAAAACCTTGCTTTGAGTTGGATTTGACCAATTATTAGGACAGAAAAAATGAAGTGCACTTACTTAAATCAAAATCTTTCCTTCACCACATTGATAAGTTTAGTGGCTTTTATGATGTACTAATATGTAGGATAGAGCTGTAACTCCCCTTGTGCCACCTCTTGATTACTCTTTCCTTGAAAAGATGTAGTAAGAGGTAAGCAAGAATGTCTTCTCAGATACAGAAATTTGAGAAGAGCTCACAATTCTAGTTTTTTAGTTCCCAGGAGCTTTTGAGTTAAGGATGGAATGAGAACCTCTCTCTTTCTCTGGACTCTTAAAGTATAACCTTCATAGCAGATCAAATGCCAGTATTGGCCTTAAATGTTAGGCAGTAGAAAAGCATTTTGAATAGCCCCAGTGAACTGGTTTCTCATTTCTTGGAAACAGGTTATTTTGTTAGGCAATAGGACACTCCAGAATGAAGGGCAACCTTAGGCAAGCATCCTCTGATAAGCAATTGGTGGGTAATAGGACCTTTTGCTTTTCAGAATATGATCTTCAGCAGATAAGATAGCATAGAAAGAGCTTATCTTTTTCCTTACTCCAAATATTTGCTGTGTTTATGAGATATGCAAAGGGACAAGTCTAATTCCTAGTGCATGGCTACATCCCCAGTACCTAATGTAGGCCAGGTGCTGTATAGAGAATAGAATATTTGGAAAGAGAAGAAGGGGTGGGGAAGGTGGATGGGTGGATGTAAAAAAGAAAAAAAGAGCTAGAATTGCCACTCGTCAGGGTTCTAAAAGCATTGTGCAGAGAATGCATAGACTAAGCACAGCTCCTTAGGGGATGTTGTGCCTTCCCCCTGCCCCAGCACACACACACACACACACACACATTTGTTCTTTTATGGGACAGGGACCAACCTCATTATAATAGCCTCTCTCCCCCCTGATCTAGGTGCCATAATTTTGAGTTTCCACAGTGGACTAAAAGGCCATTCAACTCATGGCCCTGCAAGTAACTTACTTGGGGCAGATGTGAAATCCTTTGTATCTCACATGATGTTCCACTGACAGCCAAAAGGTCTCATTTATATACAGCTGCTAGTCAGGAATAGCAAGGTTGGAAAGGGAGGTCACAGGTAGGCTTCTCAAATTAACACACGCAATCCCTCCACCAGCCCTGGGTATGTGAGTTGCTTGCTAGAGATTGATCTGAAAACCAGATGGCATCCATCACAGGGAAAAGATACCATGGTCTTAAGAATTCAAGCACAAGGATCTTCAAAGTGAGCCACACTGCCATCACTGTCACCAAGTGGAAAGATAAGTCATCTGCGAAGCAAAAGGTTTTGTGTAGAAAGGTCATCTAAATACAGTGAAAATAATGTTTTTCAGAAATCTAGAACTGCTTATAATCTGGGCCAACAGTAGGCAAAAAACAACTAAAATAGCTAAGAAGGAAGTTTCATTTGATAAGTACAGTTGATGGGGAAGAAAAGTTTGGTCAAGCACATTGGGGTGAGGACTTGTTTTTATCTGTCCCAGCTCAGCCTGCACATACTGAATGAGAAAGTTGGATCTCTCCTTTATACATGTGCCGTGCTAACCTCAAGTGGACCATCTATACTACACTTGTATAAGAAGGCAGAGTCTGTATCTGAAGTCAAGTAATTTCTTTTAAAGACTGAATGAAGAATAAATAGCCTGTTAGCAGTGAAAATATGTTCAGATGGCTCAATTCACCCTGCTTTGCTTTTCCACTATCTAGTTTGAGATAGGCCAATAATTTTTGTTATTGCTGATAATTATCCCTGGATGGGTTCACATCCCTTAATTGGTCATCCAGGAGAACTTGGGAGAATCTACCAGTTTTATCAACACTTGAGAAAAAGAACCACCTCAGATAAAATGCCGAATCAGTGGCAGTCTACCTTAGGAGAGATGGCAAGGCACCTGGCCAGGGCTGTCCATGACCAGCTCTCTAGGTAACTGAACTAAGGCTAACCTACTTATAATAGCCCACCCCCTCCCACTAAGAAGATTACTATTATACTTCTTCTAACTTGGGGGCTAAAACAGAAAAAAAGAGAATAGCAACTAACAGCAGACTATGCATTTCTTACTTAGGATAAAGTTGATATTAAAATATTAAAAATAAGGAGTTTAAAAGTTAAGCCAATTGACTTAGTGATGACAGTGGTCTCACCTGATAGGATCGACATGCTTAACTTGCAAAACTGATAATGTCATGCTCTGCTATCAATTAAGGGGTTGCTACTCTCCCACCCACCTTTCCTACTGGCCATTATCACTAGCAGATTTCTATCCTTACAGATTATAGTGTAGCATGAAAGGGATGGCTTTTGACTCTTATGTTTTGATCATTTAGTGGCTCAAATGAATCTGACTTTACTTACATTTAATAATAGTTTCTAAGTAAAGGAAGCTGCTTTTCAGCTTGTTCATCCATTGCCCTAAGTAACCTCTTTCCAGCAATCAACTGATTCAAGAGGAAGGGAGTGTTGCTTCATCATTTCACTGTCCAACAGAAGCATATGTTACCATTCTTATACAGAGAGGAACATTGCTAAGGATATCAACGAAATGCAACTCATGCCACCAATAGTACTTTTATGATCTACCTACTATGGGGCTGAAAAAATGAAGATGGAAATAAGCAAATCTATAGACAAGTACTGTAGACTTGTAATGAAATTACATAGTAATGAATAGTAATGTAATTACTATAGACAAGTAATGAAATTAAAAGGTAAGTTAAAATATGTCTATGCTCTACAATAGATAAGAATTTGAAAACTGTCCTTTGACTATGAAAACTGCCCCTAAGAGGTGACTGCTGATAAAGTAATTTAGCCCTGAATCTGACTTGTCACCAAAGGGTCAACTTTAGAAACCACAGGCTCACTCAACTGGCAGAAGTGTGTGTTTGGATGTGGGTGTATTTTTAGTGATCTAGTCTGAATGCTTTGACCTCTGGCAGTTTTTTTTGCAGATATCGTGGCAAAAGCCACCTGGGTGACTGAGAAGACAATGTGAATCAGAACCGTTGTTAATGATGCTGTTATCTGGAGAGGATACGGACTTGTTTGGGGTTCATTTTCATGGTCTAACACCACGGTCCTGGTAAAAAACTGTGGACACAAGGTAAAGTGCTTCACAATAAATAAAAAGGCAGGGATGGGCCAGTAAGTTATTTTAAGGTATCTTTAAATATAAATCAAGCCCCAGAGGCAAAAAAGTCTTCTACCCAACACTGGCACATTTTAAACATGATTAAGACTTGTAGTCAAAACCCCAGTAACAAAAATGGGGATTTTTTGGTTGTATCCAAGATAAGGAGAGCATATTAAACAGAATTTTGTGACTTAAACTTCACTTAAATTTCCCCTTGAAGTGAGCTTAAAACTGGCATAATTTTGATACCAAAAGTAAGTTTGAATAACCAATACAAAAAACAGAACTGGAATTTTTTTTTCTAAAACAGAATCCCAAATCCAAAACAACTTATATAAGGGATGCAGGTAACAAAAAAAGAGTCAAATAAAACAACAATGGTTCCTGAATTTAAAGGACGGATGCCCACTTCTCTCTCGCAAGAGACAGATGGTCAGCTGAAAAATAAAAACACTGTATCAATAGAACACTCCAAAGAAAAAAATCGCAGCCATCTCTGTACATGCAATATCAAACGTTAAAAAAAAACCCAAACACCAAAACAACCCACAAAACTAACAAAAGGAGGGAAAATGTTGCCCAGATCTTATGACCTGAAGATGGTTGAGGATCCTGATCAGGCTGTTCAGAATGTTGCTCATGGGACAGAGGACGGGAGTTACCATGAGATCAAGTTTGTGGGCCCCGGAGGTGGTGGCCACCTCAGGTGAGGACACATGCTGTCTTCAGTCCATGAGATCTTGGATCGGCAGCTTCAAGAACATGACAGCTAAGCAAGAGGATCCCAGCACAAGACCTTGGGTCTTGGCCCAAGTTCTCTGTTTCAATTAATTTCCTTTTTCCTTTTAATTAATATTATTAAATATTACTATTTTTTGGTAGTGATAAGTCACTTCAGTATCCACTGTGGGCAGTGGTTTGTAAACAGACGTTGACAAATACAAACAGCAGTGCAATATTTGACCCAGACTTTAAAGGAATAGGAGGCGATGGTGGAAATGAGGTAACTCTTCCCCAACACGTGTGAACAGACAGCTCCTGCTCTTCTAATGCTCTATGTCCATTAGGAGAGAGTAGGGCTTGTCAACAGGATGGTTACATAAAGAAGAAGCTACAGAAGAGAAAAAAGAAAGGTTCAGATTCAAATTTGATTCTTAAAGGCTTAAAAAAGAAAAAAAAGGAGCTTCTCTACAACAAACTGTGAAGCAACAGCAGTGTGTCAGTTGAAGGGATGACTTCATCGAGCATGGCTGGAGGGTGAGCAGCAGCAGCGTTGGCACCAGAGGCCAGGGAAGAAGAAGATGCCTCAGCTGGGCACCAAAGCACGCGAACTGGCAGGGTGGACAGGGATAGAAATGGGAGAGAAAGGGTGGTAGAGATGGTATGTGAAGTACAGGACACCACATGGCAACTATCTTAGAGTTGGTGCTGCCCAAATGGCAGCATTTGAAGTCCACCACATGAGGCAAGAAAGCATTGGATTCTGTCATCCCTGTTTCTTTTATCCAGTATAATAAGCATGTGTACATATGCATGTCAAGCAGTGACTAAAAAGAACTCACAAAAGGGCACACAAAACAATGTTTGGGTAAAAATATATTTTCCCCCGCTTTATGTCTTGGCACTAGTGATATATGCATAGATTACCTGTCCACCGCTGTCCTATCTTAATAGACACCAAATTACTGAGCATGTTACTAAGTGATTACTTTCATATTTGAAAAAATGGTATACTTCACATCAATACAATTATTTTAGTTTTTTAAAAAAGACAAATGTCTAACATGCAGCTTACATATGACAATTCTGCATTAACATTGAAAGTAGATTACACAACAGTTTTAGAAAACACATCAGTTATTTTCAAACAGCAAAATGACAAGGATCTACAACTACGGTTTAAGGCATATCAGCATATTTTAAAATTAAGAAATAGACAAAGTTCTAATGCTGTTCACAGCTTAATTTTTCAATTTATTTTAAAAATTCCCTTCATACCTACACACAAACTAGACTTTTTAGGTTATAATTCCCACTAAAGAGTCATCACATATGTGTCCTGTCAATGGAACCAGGACTTCTGGAAGCTGACACTTGACAATTGCAGACACTTGCAAATGGCAAAGCAAAGGGATCTGAATGGACAGTTTTGGTAGGACCACACAGAGACAGTATGATGCGGGTCAGTAATAGCTGAAAAACCTGATTCAACAGTTTGTATGTGAAACACTAATGGAAATGTGAAGCAAGGAAACCAAGTCTATTCATTTGAGGTGCAAGATATGGAGAATAAGTGTCACAGCTGGTGAGTTACAAAGCAGAGAGGGAAGATAATAAGTAACCTGTGTCCAGCATTACATTAATCCCCCTGGTTGAGATGCCCTTTTTGCACAAAACCTTCACCAATTAATAAAGAGCCTAAGCTGGGAAAACAGTCTCCGAATTGCCAATAAATTCTCATAAATGTTCTTCCATCACATCCTACAGCACATAAAACTGTTAAGGGTATCTAAAACCCAGAAGCAAAAAGATAGTCATTATGTTTGAACAAAAGATGTGGGGGAAAGCCAGCTAGAGCTATCTGCCCGCCCCCGCAAAAAGAGGCGGCCACTGCCAGCAGTTAGCACCAGGGAGAGACCGTTAAACTAAGATAAAAAAATTAAGTGGTCATAAAGGCAGCCTGGCATAAAAATATTTTCCTATTAGATTTCTCCGCCTTAGTGGAAGGCGGTAGTTTCTCATTCTAGCTTGATTTATGTTGCCAGAATTAAGGCACCTCTGAAATATCCAATGATGCCTATGGATGCTGTGTAGAGCACAGACGGGGATTAGTAATTTCTGACTTCCACATTGAGATCCAGAAGTTGAATTTATGTGGTTCTTGTGGAAAAAAAAAAAAAGAAATGTGGCCATTTTAAAGGTATTTAGTTGTTTGGCTTTTCTTTTTTTTTTTTACCAAGGCTACTCAAAGCATTACCTCCCTAGCCCCCCTCTTAAAAAAAGAAAGAAAAACGTCCATCCATCCCATTTGTTTTCTCTAATTTTAAAAAGTCAGGAAGATCTCAAAGGTTTCTTACTACTGTACTTACATGCAAAGGCGAAAGCACATCCAATTAGATTTGAGGGTATCATTTATTCCGTGCAGAGCCAAGGACTACTGTGGAAAAAGGCACAGATACAGAAAGAAAAAAGAAGAGCAGCAATAACAAACTAAACAGGGCTGGCGAGCAGTGGTAGAAAAGGTTCAGAAGCAACACATTAAAAAAAAAAAAGAAAAAACAGCTTCTTTATGTTTCTTTTGACTCTTTATTCCCTGACTCTCCATAGGGTTTATTTTGCTGTGAAAAATTGAATGCATGAAAAAGCAATTGATAATCTTGGAATCAAAAAGTCAGCTGGATGCCTTTCGTTGTTAGGCTCATTTTTTAAAGGTTTTAGTGATGCAAGCAGAATTTAAAAGTGTACTTCCTGTTACAAGGCACAAAAATGCTCACACAAACAGTGGTTGGAACAAGCACACAACACAAATATTCAAGCTTTTGTCTGGTGCATAGCATATGAGCAAATTCAGCCCATGGTTAGAATCAGCATGCCAGCTAGTATTTGGCTGCTCCCACAGCTAGCTTTGGACTAGAATTATTAAAAAAAAAAAAAAAAAAAAAGCAAAAAGCAAAAACAAAAATATTGGTCCAGTAGCCCCTATGCCTTAAAGACCATTACTGCTGCTGTTTCTCTTTGCAGTTTCTATCCCAGCTTAGTTTGGGCTTCAACGAAACTGATCTTACTTTGCCTAATTAAGCCATAATCAGTTCATGGAAGACCACCCCTTCTTTCCTCTAAGTGTGGTTGAGGACAAAAAGGAAAAAAAAATCTCTGTTGGAATCAAAGAGAGACTTACTAATTTTTTTTTAAAAAAAGGTGTGTTAGGGGAGGTGCAGCGTACTCTATCCTATTTACTTACTCTATAACTAGTGAAAGCCAGAAGGAAAATGCAGAGGGGAAGTGGGTTCATTAGAAATGGTAACTCTTCAAGTAAGAAAGAGGAGACTACAACTAGAGAGAAAGCTGGGAGGATCTTGTTAGTAGAGGAGAAAAATGAGTAGGTGAAAGGGTAAGCATCAGAAAGGAGATTAAATATGCCCCTTTCCATACAAATTAAGCATGTCATATATGTGCTAGCATAGGGGGGGTTAGTCCTAATCCTTGAGGAGGTGATGGCCTTAGACATAAAGAGCAGGTAGACAGAGCTAGTCACGATGAGAGGAAAGGTGTGGAAAATTCCTTCAAGACAACTGGATTTGAAACTCCAGCTGTTCTGTTTCTTCTTTTCATTGCCAAATATTGAAAGGAAACTAAACAAGGAGGCTGGATGTGAAAAATTTCTACTTTCCTGACTCATTGGTTGTGTTGTTTTCCTTCCCATTTCCATCTTAAATTGACAAGGTCCCTTCAAATTTGTGCTGTAGATGATACAGAGTTTACAGCAAATTTTCTATTTGAAGTATTTGTACAAATTTTCTTCTCATGATTAGTGAAAAATTTTTATTAGAAGTATACCAATATCCTAGAATCAGTCATTAGGTTCTCCCCTCAGCCCACTGAGAGCAAATTTAGATGTGTTTACTAAAGATTCCTTATTTTAAATAGTAAGTAGGTTGTGGAAAGCCCATTACCCTTAGTAGAAGATTCTTCTACTAAAGAATGTTGTGTGATCCAACCTTTGAGATCTCTGTCTGTGAGAGGATCAAGGATGCACCAGTAAATGTGAACATAATCACAGTTTTCTTATACCAGTCCACTCCAACTTGGCCAATATTTGAAGGTAGGTGTTCAGATGCAGTTTCAAGCCATAAGAGGAGACAGTCTGAACAGACCCACAATCTCAGGCCAAATAATGTTATTGATTAATATGAAAATTTCATGCAAGTGTATAAGTCATATAATGCTTACCCACCATTCTGTCTATGTACAAATCTACCTTGGTTTGGGGCAAGTGGGGAGAAAAGACAGTGAGTTTAGGGACTGTGCAATCATGGAGATGAAATCAAGAAAATGCAAGCTGTTGTCATGGCTATTCAGGTTTTTAGTTCAGCTGCTGAGGCGGTCAGAAGTTTTCATGTCAGACGTACAGGCAGCAGTTTACCCCACTTTCCTCAGTCCAAAGCGACATACAAGTAACAGGCCTGCTTCCCGCTGCCATTCAGAACAGGCATAAAAGGCAAATCATTTACTTTCCAGAAACAAAGTCCAGCTGCACAGAGCTTTTGCTGTCATTCCCTTGTTCTATCATTTTCCACCACCCAACAACATTCAGCAAAATGAGTTAATAGTTATTGGTGTTTGGGGAAGGGTAAAAAAAATAAAAATAAAAATAAAGGACACAGATGGCAGAGATACAATATTACTGCAAAAGCAGGTGAATGCGGGAACATCCTTGGCTTGCCAGGCTTTATGTGAAGCTTGCACTGCAAGTTAAAAAACAAAACAAAAAAGTTAGAAATAATAATAAATAAAAAAGAAAGGAAAATTAGGAGCGCCAGCACCAGCATTCAGTGATGGTGAATGCTCATGCAATGATTATGGAATTGACAGAAATTAAAACCAAAAATTTGAGTAGGCTATTCTACATGACAAGCAAAAGCAAAATTTTAATATTGAATTAAAGAACACATAGTTAGTTTCCATTTGTAATTCAGAATTCACAAGTGACTTCTTGAAACCACTGCACGTTCTAGTGGAAGGATTTACTGTTTGGTTTTTGTTTTCTCAAATAACACAAAACCATTATCTATTAGGTTTGGGTATCACATTAGTATTGAATAGGAGCTTCATCTTCCACTTCTGAGCTGCTGAAGGAGTCAGAGAATAAATATACAATAAATGCCTTTTGTACAAGTGACTTAAAGGAAAGATCTAAAGTAGCTTAGGGATTGAAATATACATGGTGGATGGAGGACATGCTATTAATCTAGTTGGGAAGGGGGAAAAAGGACAATTATTATATGCTTACAGCTACAGCAATGCCAGGAGCTTTCCCCCTCTTTTAGGTACAAAGCAATGCCAAACCCAAGACCCACATGTCTAATTTTAGGCCAGTCCAAAACATACTTTATTCCTTAGCTTGAATTAAAAAAAATTTTTTTTTAAAAGATGAGTGGATGGTTATGTAAACTGTAGTTATTAGATGTCAGATACACTTTTAAAACTTTCTTTGAGGATAGATGCATCTTAACCAGTAAATGCCTGCTGGCAGTTGTGCAAAGAGTCTTCAGAAAAGATGAACACTGTCCACTGACCAACTTACCCTTGGGCAGTCCCACCACTGTGGTGTAGCCGCAAACATGGAAAGTGACTTGGTGGCCAGAGATGGCAGAAGGTGGGGTCCAGCTAATGGCAGTGCCAGGGTTAGTTCTACTTTGCCTGTAATCTTAGGAAATGTTAATATACTCTCATGCCACTACAGGTCAAGGAGAAGTATAAAGCCTTACCTATGTTAAAAAAGGAGCGTGTCATTGGAATAGAAAAAAGAGAATTTAAAACTATTAGAAAAACTAAGTTAAGCTCTGAGGTGGAAGCATAGCAGGTAAATAAATAAGCATCTCTTTTTTCATTTTCTACCTAGAACAAAGCCAGCTTCTAAGTGGCAACTCCCACATGTGCTGCAGCTATGCTAGAAGCAGAGTCTTCACGTTTCTTTTCAAACTGCTGCTCTGGTTACCCTGATTACTGTCTTTCTGTGGTCCTCTCTAACCAAAACTCTCCACTGCCACTGGCAGAGGTGTGACTTTCATTTTTTTTTACTTTGACACTTCAGGCCTCCAACTTGTACAGTAAACTGATTTTACTGTACAAACGGGAAAGTGTGGAAAAGGGTAAGAACCTAGAAAAAGTAACACAAAAAATATGTGCCAAAACCTGGTGACAACTGTGAACCAAATTAAGTCTAATGTCATTAAAAATAAATGAGAATATACAAATAAGGCTAAAATAGGATTCACACAGGCTTCACATAAACTTTAAAAGCATTATACATTGGTAAGGCCCCAGAATGGGAAGAAAATAACCTAACATGTTCAAAATGGCAAGGAAAAACCTCCCTTCACTGAGAAGTTTGTTACTAAGACTTTTTTAAAATGGAGGCACAATACTGACCAGCTCTTGGAATTTTTATTGCTTAAAGGCACATCTAGTATACATGAAGTTCTTTTAACGTTGCTGGTCTTTTATAAGCATTTTTAGTTTTAAAACTTGTACCTTTACGCACTTTAGTGCTTCAGGGTAAGAAAAACTTGACTTTGGGTTTCCTAAGCTGTGAGTCAGCAGCTCTTTGTTTCATTCATGCCTATAGATGTACGTGTACACACACCCCCCCTCCACGCTATATTTATCTTGCGTTAGTTTGGATCAACAAGGGCACGAAGCCAGATGGCTTTGTCTTCACTGGAAGAGTCACTGATCTCTCAATATCTACACGGGAAGGATCACAATTAGTGTCAGACACTCTCCCAACATTCATAGCTACAATGGGTTTTCATTATAATCTAGGCAGTTGTTACTCTCAGAATTAATCCAGCATAACTAAATTTTGGGCCTTGGACTCCTGTGGTCACTGTCCCAACCCCAATTAAAATCATCTGCACCAACTACTTCTATTATTGCTTAGAAAATTTGCCCACTCCCTTGCTCTTGTGACACATTTTCTGTTGTCTCAGAGCTCGGAGAGTCAAAGTTTGTAAAGCATGATTTAAAACTCTCTCAGCATGTCATTGTAGCAGTGCCTTTGGATTTTTCTGCAGGTAACAAAATTAGATTCCTTAGGGGTGAGCCTACTGCATGTTAACCAAGACTAAGTGGACAAAAGCTCTGTGTTCACTTTTCCATATGACAAAGTCTTAATTGTTGTGCAGATACTCAATCCTATATACTATATTTTTAAGGAATGTAATTCTTTGCCTGCTTGAGTACCAACATTTTTGTTATTTACTTAATTGTCAGTGTTTTTCCTAGAACCTTGACATCTAAGGATGGAGAGCAAAAATCCTGAAACAAGTTCTGAATTGCTTTGTAGCTGCCCTAAGAGCACTGCACATTAGACAAAGGAGGTACTGCTGGGCCGCCACAAAGGTATCCTTACCACTGTGCTTATAGTCAAACCAACAGCTATTGTCATAAAACTGTACTCTCCAGTCCTTATGGTGATTCAAAGGAGAGCTTCAACTCACAGGAGAATTTCAAGGAAGGCCCAACCCCCCCCACCGGATTCAGGCAGCTGCCACTGGAGTATCATAGGAAGTGACCGACTTAAGAACAGAATATGCCCCTTGGGCACATTAAACCAAGGCCCTATTTAAAAGTGTTTTGTGAGTGGGTTTAAGTTGTGGCTTGAGGGTTGGCAGGGGTGTCTTAACAGGATAGGCATTTTGATCCCATTTCACAATAAAACAATTCATCATCTTATTGAATTTAGAGGAAAATTAGTGGCCACTAGCAGCTCTTCCAGATATTTCATCTTGGGAACAGGACTTTCAGTGACTGGCTCACCAAGCCTTACAACACAGAATAGGAAAATAATTTTAACAATCATAATTTTAGGATGCTCTTTATCAAAAGAGTCATGAGAACTGTCTCCAGAGGGTACTGAAGAGAAATAAACCTGTCTTCTTTGAGAATCCTAGTGTTGGTGCAGAAGATGCTACTGGAGACACAGGCTACTCCAGTCCTGATTGCTTGATCAGTGTGGTCAAGTTTTATAAATTAATCTTTGTGTACCCTTTAAAAATACTTTAAAAACCTTCATCATCTTCCCTGCACTGTAGAGAAAATACTTGCTTTTATCTTTCTGGTAAAAGACCAGTTTCCAGTCTGTAAATGGGAAAAGGAGAGACATGCAAGAGGAATAAATTGTTAGAGGTCCCCGATAGATGGGGGTGACACCTGCTTACTTTTTCTTATCCTTGTCTTTCTTGGTTTGCTGGGCCCCAGACTGCTGGGCCTGGGACTGTAGTAACTGAGCTGCGGCTTTCTTCTTCTGGAAATTGTTCACCTCCTCCTCAAGCTCCTTCTTCTTGTCTTCCACTTTCTTCTTCTCTTCTTGGTGTGTCCGCTTTAGGAGGTCAAACTTCTCATGAAGCTGGAGAGAAAATGAGGAGGACAGGCTTGGTCCAGAGAATGAAAATCTTACCTATTCAAGGTTCTTTGGATCTGCCCAAAAAACAAAATATGCATCACGTGGCTGCATTGCTTTAATCACAGGTGTAAAGGACCGTTTTGGTGACTTCCTGGAACAGCTCAGCTAAGCTGCCGGAGAGCATCCCTCAGAGTCCCAGACTCCTTGGACGCTGGAACTCCTTGGGACAAAAAATTCCTTGAACACTTTTTCTGATAATAAGATAGATGTTCATTTTAAAAAGGAGAATGAAGAAGATAAAAATTATCTATGATCTTAACAAAAAAAATTCACTCTATAGGTAAAAGTGGTTCTTTATCTCTGTCCTTTTTCAAAATGTATAAAATACATTTACTTAGAGATATACACAATGACTACATGTATACATGTACACACATATGCATATATACAGAGATATAATATATAAGCTATTTAAATAATAATAGAAACATAAGCAATAGAAACAAAAACTGGCAAGAAGGGAGGGAGGCAAAAAATTCTCACTAGATAATTCTATATTTTTACCCAATACCTACTTGATTCTTAACAGCCAACAGCAAATAAGCCTCAACTTTCCTTTCTATGCAGCAAAACCATCTTGAGTGCTTAGCTATTTAAATAACCTCTAAGTTACAGTAGTTTTTATGAAGATAAATTAAAACAAAATAATGAGGAAATTATTTAGATAATTTCATTTAGAAATGTATTGAGCTATAGAGGTCAAACACTTGAGATACTCATTATCTACCAGCAAAAGCGACATATTACACACGCACACACACTCAAATCCAATGGGATGAGTGTTATAGTAGAAATCCATATAAACTTCTAGGAAGCAGTGAGTCTGGCCTGAGCACTGGGACTGAGGTGGGGTCAGAGGGCCACTGGAGCAGGGAGTGCGAGAAACATGGGACAGATGTGCAGTACGGGCTCCGGGTCAGAGCACATCCATCAGAGAGCGCCGAAGGGCCCTGCCACTGTCTAGTTCACTGAGTTGTCTGGCAGACTAAGATAATAATAATAGTCCCAGAATCCCAAATCTCACGTTTCAAGACTTGTAAATTGAGGAAACAGAGCTACAAAGACCACATGATCAGGTCTAGAGATCTACGATCTAGTTTTAATCCCGGTTTTGCTGCTAACTAGGTATGTGACTGCAAAAATAGCTTAACCTTTATGACTCTGTTTACCATCTATAAAATGGGGATAAGAATATCTGACTCATTTTTCTTGCCAGGTTGGTATGTCACTTGTTATAAAATGTATGTAGAAAGTACTTGGACCATCATGAAATCTTATGAAATGTGAAGTATTAATAAAACACCTCCCTTATGTTTCTTTCCCTTGAAGGAGAACAGATGACTTACTTCTTTCTCTGCCTCTTTAAGTTCAGCTTCTTTCTCCTTCACTCTCATAACGAACATTTGTCTCATTTCTTCTTCCTTTTTCTGCAGTTCTCCTAAGAATTCGTTCCTTTTTGCTTCGTATGTCTCCTGAAGACTATTCAAAATCCACAAACCAAGGACAGAGTCATGAAATTGCATAATAAGAAATTTCAGTTCATATAATTACCCATCTACTAAAAGGCTGCTGCTTACCATACTAAAGCCCAAATAAAATGGCACTGTTTTGTTTTTAGTTATACTGTGGTCAGAAAGACAAGTGCACCAAGAACCAGAAATGAGGCAATAAGCATGGTGCAGCACTAAAGGTATGTCTCTGACTAGCCACATTTTATCTTACATATATTCATGCAAGGAAAACCTGGGCTGATGAGATGATTTAGAATTTCACAAGATGGAGGTGGCCTGGTGCAGGGAGAGAAATGAAGAGGCAGTGGACTCACACAGATCCGGGGTTGAATTCTGGCCACGCCAACTGACTGACTGATCTTGGGAAAGGCACAGCCTCCCTGAGCCTCCAATATGGACACAACAACACTCACCCTCTAGGGATATGATTATGAGAATGAAATGGGGGGAAAGTGAGTAAAGCATCTGACATATAAATCAGTGCTTAGTGTTACCCTTCCTTACTCATCTCCCTCCAGGGTCCAATATGGAAAACAGACTTAGTGAACAAACTAAAGAGACAATTGTAGAAAATTGCTACTTTTCAAGTTGTATGACCAATTGTAAATAGAGCAGGGAGGAGTTTTATTTTTATTTTAAACCCCATCTTCCTCCTGACTGTCTACAGAATTTAGAGCCCAGTATTTTACATTGAATGCCACAACTCAGCTTTACCTCTAAGTCACAACCAATTTATTTACAGAGAAGTCATTTTGGTAATACAACTTAAGAAAACACATCTCCGCCCCCACCCACACCCATACATGCAGAGAAACATTTGGTGATATTTTATAAGGTGCTGTTTCTATCTCTCTTGCAGTTTTCCTAAACAATAGTTGTATAGTAATCTAAGTCTGCAGTATTATCTACCTTTACCTATGGACCAAATTCATCCAAAGTGCAAACTACAAACTAGACAGCAACTATGAATGACCCCAGGCACAGGCAGAGCCACCCCACGTCATTCACAACTGTCCATTTAGAAGGAGGAAAAGGAAATTCAGGTGGCATGAGCTCACACATATATAGGTATACACATCTTTAATGAATTAAACAATTAGTTTAGTATTAGGAAATGTATTAATTAGGCTGGTTTGTACTTCTATAATTATTAACACTCTCATTAATTTATTAAAAATAAGTTCTCCTACCCTCAACACTGTCAACATTACCTGTTTAGGAACAATCAAGTGTTTTGAGTTTCCAGAGATAAATTAACTTTCACATTATGAGACAGAAACCAGTTTGGCAAATGTTAATGTTGGCTAATATTAATAGCAATATTTGGACTTCAAGTTTAAGATGTATAGCCACAGAGATACAGAATTGTATTGATAGTAGAACTATAATACTATGATTATTTGTTTATTATAAATTTTATCACTATATTGGGTCAATTGTCAAGGAGAGATGACTTTCTGCTCTGAATTTTATAGAAACTCATTTTTGTTGATTTGATAATAGACATACCCTTCTTTTAACAACACTGGAACGTTTATAGAACACTACCCAAAATGTGTTCCAAAGGTCACCACTTTCAAGAGATGTTCTCCAAAAGAGGAGTTCCAGAGTCAAGAGAGTAAAGGGAAAAGGCTACATGTGCTCTCCTTCCTGGAGACTCACGGTGCAAAACGGTGCCAACACTGGCTGCACATCAGGACCATGGGGCACATTTCCTTGTGCCTTCCTAAATGCATGCTGCTAAGCCCACTCCTGGAGTGCTGATCAGGGTGAACGCTAAACGTCAAAACGCTTCCTGTTTTAATGCTTGTGTTTTAACTATTGTCATAAATGCTTGAGTCCTAAATTGAAAGTCCTTAGAAATGAATTTTAACATGATATCTTGACTCAAATAGTTTACAAGTAACTTAACACTTAGAAATGTACCTAGGTACTGCTACCCAATCTGAAACATGACTGCCTTATCCAGCCCCAATCATAACCTACCTTGTGCTCCAGCTTCTGGAGATATGTTTTCAAAGCCAGTTGCTATGAACACACCAGCCAGTGGTCTTAATTCAACTGCCATGATTATTTAGCCCTAGTTGGCCCGGACCTCGTGAACTAGTATCACATGTCTTTACCTTGGGGCTGAGGCTCAGTGCACGGACTCACGCCATGCTGTACATACATGTTCATGATGGGGCCCGCTGGGCAAAACCCTCGTTGTTCGTGAAATCTTATTGTTTCTTATTGTTACAACTAATATTGACAATTTAATTGCATATAACTCACACACAGAAAACAATAAAAAATAACAAATTTTTCATTAAATTAGACGGATCATTTTGTTTTTCAAGTTTTTGTTCTATTTTTGTAATAAAACACCATGGCCCCAAGGAAAAAACATTTTTTCTCTAGTGTGGTAGTCAATGTGTTAACCACTATGTTAAAAGCAAAAACTTAACAGAAAAGAATAGAAAATACCAGACTGCAGTGCAAACAATAAGAGCAGGTATTACTATTAAATACATGAAATGTGCATACTGGATCATGATGAGAAACAGTCTTTATGCTGAAGGTTGTAGCCCAAAGCTGGAAAGCCCTAGTCCCAGAGAAAGCCGAAGGAGCAACTTTGCCATGGACAAGACTGGCCTCAGCCATGAGCCTGAGAGCAGGTTTGACATCCTGGGCTGGGGCCGGAAAACGGGCTCAACAAATGCTACTTCGTACATCATTGTGTCCTAGGATGTGAACCAGATTTTAACTCTGACATTGGAAATGATGATCCATAATGTATAAGAAAGAAGCCATAAAACCTTACTCCAAGGAGTCATAATTACAATAAGTTACTTACAAAAAACTTAGAAGCACCACAGCATCCACAAAATCATATTCCCCAGGCACTCCTGCCAATTGAGTTGTAAACCAGAGGTACTAGAAACCCTCCCTAACGTTTCCAGTCAGGGAACCCCAGTCCAGAAGGAAATGGTTCTATGTTATCTGCTCACAGATACCTAAAGTGATACTTCTGCAGTTTTGGGCTCTTCAAACTTAATTTTTAATTACAGTTATTAACACTTTCCTAAGTGAGAAATCTGCAGTTGTTTTACAAGGTTTTAGGCTGGTTTGAAACAGGATTTAATCTTCTAATTTCCTCTGAACAGCCCTTGTGAGAGGCAGGTTTTGCCTGTGGAGGTCAAGGGAAGGGAAAATGCATACAGACACTGCAGTTCATTCTTCATTCTGGTAATTCACACAGGATAATTCTCTCCCTGTCCCAATCCCCTGGAAGCATCTAGTGCAGGGCATGCCAGAGTATGATCATCACCACCAGCATCTATGGGGCAATTTACACGTGTGAATTCATTTAATTCTTACGACAGCCCAACAAAGTAGGCATTATTATTACCTCCCGTTTTTCAGATGGAGAAACTTGGACACACAGGTGTTTAGCAATTTGTCCAAGTCACACCTGTGACAGAGCTAGGATTGAACCCAGACCGCCTTCCTCAGACAGGAGCCCTGTCCCATGCCCTGCCACTACGAAAGGTGAGTGAGTCTCCAGGGCCCGAGGAGTTTCTAATGTCTGAGAGAGAGGCGGTAACTGAGCACTTGTCAGCCGACTGGC
The DNA here is from genome assembly GCA_023783475.1 of Daubentonia madagascariensis. Taxonomy (NCBI): domain Eukaryota; kingdom Metazoa; phylum Chordata; class Mammalia; order Primates; family Daubentoniidae; genus Daubentonia; species Daubentonia madagascariensis. The sequence continues at coordinate 6,591,979 of JAKFHU010001268.1, read as the reverse complement.
GGTGAGTCATGGAGTAGGTGGTATTTTGAGAGGAGGAAGGAGCAGTTTGGGCAGAGACTCAGGAGAAAGGAAGCGGGGAGTGGTTCACGGGAGACACGTGACCAGTCCCCACTCGTGCCCTACCTCTCCTTTCTTCTTTTACCCCGTAATGCCAACCAAAAAGGGGCTCGGTCTCAGGGAACAAGGGGCCTGGGTCCAGGGAATCTGGCTGTGGTCGGTGGAAGAAGGAGTTCCCAGACCACAGGCAGCAGGCGGGCATGCGCAGGGCATGGATGGGCAGGCTGACGCCTGGATGTGCATGCATTCTGCCACAAGACAACAAAGACACACTCTGAACTTAGGCAGGTTTAAGGGCGTCACCAGGGATGAGCTCCCTCAGCTGTACTGCCCATGGTGTGCCGCCTGGGCCCAACTGCACACCCTGCTCCTCCCTTTGTCTCTCACTGTGTAATACATACAGTGATGGCTGCCATTTACCAGACATGGCCTTAGAGGCCACTCTCTGCTCAATAAACACATGGTATAAACACAAGTGGGGCCCAGAGGACAAATGGTGGACAAGGTGCTCAAAGGGAAGGATGAACTTCATTGCACACCCAGGAGGAATCCTCTACTTTGAGAATATAAAAAACCTTAATATCACTGAAATCAGCTGTGGCTTCTGCTGTTCCTTAACTCTGTCACCCTTCCAGCAGGTGCTCCTCACTCCACTCCTCCCTCTGTGTGGTCTCTGGTGCACAGGAAGTGCTGGGGGTGCCCAGAATTCTTCAAAAGGAAAGGCTGAGCCCTTTTAAAAGTAGTGGTTTCCAAGAAAAGGAAAATCAAATTCATTTCACATCGCTATTTACAAAGACGTGTGATTCAAAGCCAACTTTTGGTTCCAAATGATCTCTCCTACACCAGGGACACCTGAGTTCAAGTGAGTGGATTTCTAAGAAGAGAAAATGTTTCCAGTTTAAATGCAAAACCTGGTCCCAGTTATCAAGCTGATAGTAGGTATTTTAGAAGGTCTACTTTTCTCTACTTCTGATTTTCTTATATAGGAGAAAGAGTAAAAGCCTTGGTGTAAATAAATTTATATGTATATAAAAATTTCCATGTTCACCATCAAAAAGGAAACCTCAGGCTAGCAGCAATGGAACCAAATGGGGAGGGGAGACATGTGGACAGAGCATGTTCTCCGAGGGTCACACGGTCTTCATGACGTCTCCTACTGATCCTGAAGCCCCTGAAGACAGGGAGGCCAAAGCAGTGAGCTGGACCAGCAGCTCTCCCAGGCCTTGCGGAAGCCCTGCTTGACCTACCCAACTCTACCTCCTTCTGGAGGGCAGTTACCTGGGCAAGATGGTTTTCCCTGTCCCAGCAGGCCAACTTAGGCCACCTGGCCTTTCCTGGTGGTAGTAGGTAGCTAAGGGTAGCATCACAGACTCTTCAAATTCCACAAATTCCAGAGTTGAAAGGAACATAGCTGTGCTGAATGGTTCTTAACATTTTGGGTAAATTACCTCTCTAACAAACTTAAGAAACAGCCACATGCTTTCTAACTTTTGCAGGCAGTTCACAGGCTCCAAGTTATGATCTAGTCAAGGGGTTGGCAAATTACAGCCCACAGACCAAATCTGGGACCCCATCTGTTTTTGTAAATAAAGTTTTATTAGAACACAGCCAAGCCCATTCATTTATGTTATGGCCTATGGCTGCTTTCAAAAGACAAGGGCAAAATTAAGTAATTGTCATAATGACCATTTGGCCTGTAGAACCTAAAATATTTATTATCTAGCCCATTACAGAAAAAGTCCTTTTACTGGAACTAATTATCCCCTGATCTGGCCCAGTTCCTCACTTTACAGAGGAAGAACTCAGGCCCAGAAGGGTTAAGAATTTGTAGCAGCAAAGCCAAGCCTTGAACCCAGACTCCAGACTCCTAGCCCAGCGCAGCCTGGATTTGAATGGAGAAGAGGGGCAAATGAATTCAACCTATGGCAGTTCCTTTTGTTCTATCTTTGTGCATGAAAAAAAAAATACTCTATGAAATACTAAAGACAGCCTTTCCCCCACAAAAACCATTTTCATCAGTTAAATAACCATAGAGTGGGCTTGCTTTTGTGGTAAATGCATCTCAAGGTTCAATTAATTAAACCTGTGTACACAAAAATGCATCCTGTACCTTGCCTCAGAAACTAACATTTCATATGGTTGAAGATGGTCAGTTTTGCAAGCCCCCAGGGCAGGATTAAATGATACAAATCTGGCTAGAAGTTAACTTCTTGGTCAGGAGCTCTTTATCTGGGGTCTGCATTTGTTCTCACCAAATACACACACACTCACGGAACTCCACAATAGTACTGTACCAGAGGACTAGCTGAGACATTACTAAACTATTTCTAAAGCAATTCCAAGAATATAACCCCCCTCCTACCCCAATGGCAGCTCAGACTCAAGTGGATAGAATCTGCCCACACTGTGCACTGGCTGCCTCAGGTTCTACGGCTAACAGGCTTTTCGACATCAGAATGTGTTATACGGCTAGCCACAAAGGCGGAGGAAAACAGTTTTTCCAAGGACTATGGCCCCCAACTGGGAGAGGCATGTAGCCCAGACACACCTCACACCACTTCAATCCAAATCCCCATTAAGAAATTGCTTGGGCTCTGTCTAGACCATTCTCTGCTCTATCAAGGAGGTGGCAAACCTGGCCTGGCAGCCTCACCTCCCACAGTGACCCAGGGCTGTCCCACCATTCACCAAGCCTGGTGTGGGCAAGGACACCCAAACCCTGCCAACGCTTGCCACTGGACTCTGACAGGGACTGGGCTTTTGCTATCGGGCCCTAATTCTACATTCATTTCTACCCTTCACATTCTGCCTCTCCACCCGTCAGTGATGTGAGAAAATACATAGATTTTCTAAAAGTTATTCCCTTCCCTACTGATCAGTTGTTGTTAGAATTATACTGACCCACTGAAAGCTATTAAGAGACTTGAAAAAGTAAGAGCCTTGGGAAGTTAAACTTGTCTGGCAAAAATGCACGGGGCAAGCTGTGATGGGCAGGCCCACCTTTGTAAACGCCTCCCCTGACTCTGCACCTCTGCAAAGGCAACAGTTAGAGCCAGGGCTCAGGGGCCAGGTGGCTGGGGCTCAAAACCCACCCCCGTCACTCACTACTTATGGGACCTTAGGCAGGTTGCTTATACTTTCAGTGCCTTAGTTTCCTCATCTGTAAAATGTGGATAATAATGGCATCATCTACATCAGTTAGTTGTGACAATACAGATGAAGTGGCTATTGCAATGCCTGGCAACACACGCTAGTGATCCTCCCCCCTCAGGCCCCCATCGCCACTGTCTCAATCCAACAAGCATTTCTGTGAGGCACAATGTGCCACCTTCGCCACTGTCCAGGAGACACCAGAATGCTAGGTGCCCTCATACCTGAAGGGCTTGCTGTCAGGGTCGGTGTCCTTGAACCCCATCTCCTCGAGCTTACAGCGTCGATACAATTCATAATGGCGGGTGTGAGTCTGTTCTCGCAAGTCCTCCATGTTCACACGGATCAGCATCTCTCGAAGTTTCACGAAATCACAATGGTTTTCGTTCTCAACTACAAGAGATGGGGTAAGGGGGGAGGGCTGTCAGCAATGATGTCACTGAAAGCTGAAGTGACGCTTCCAAGATGTTGTTCCCGTCACTCCTGAAATCTGAGGTCTCAAAGCCACCTGAATACTGGATTCACCTTACATTCCTAATGGAGACAAGATTTCTGACAACATTGACCATAATGCTGCTAATGAGAATGCTGACTGCTGGTGCCTACTCAGTGCAGGGCGCTGGGGAGGAGCTTGACAAATATTGTCTTTACCCTCCACAATAAATCTGCCACGTGGATGTTGTGACTCTTGCTTTGTAGGTGTAGAAGCCTGGCTTTGATAAGCAAGGTGACCTCCCAAACAGAGGTGGCAGAATCTAGATTCAAACACTGTAACACCTGGCTCCAAAGCCAGATCTCTATCACTCCACGCTTTCTAGAACTGTGCAGTTTTTTACATCCTACCTTATTTAATCACGTCAACACCATGAAGAAAGGAGTTTTCTCAGTAGCTACCCTACTTAATCTATAGCACTGGATGTCCTCCCTCAAAACACACACAGAGTCCTTGCTCCTCAAAGTGACACACCTGACCCACCTTCAGGTTGAAGACTGTGGTCATATCCTACAGTGCCAAATACAAGTCAGATATTCTCATAATTCTCAGATTTCCTGAAATAACATTTAATTGGAAGACAACTTTCCCAGAGATGATGGAGAAACTAGTATGCTCTTGTTTGCAAGAAACTTTTTGCCACTTTTTTATACTTTGCTGATGAAGCTGGTTCAAACTGCTAGGGAAGAACTCTTTTCTATCAGGAGTTCACACTGAGTTTCCTACACAACCCAACATCCTTGAGGGGCTGCCTGATCGCCAGTAGGGCTCGGCTGCCGCTGCTCTCCATGGTCTACCTGTTTGCTGTTTCTTCCTTCCTCACCTCCACGACTGCCAGGTGTGGAAGCCACCACTCCCTCCCACTGCCTGCCCACTGTAGAGGACCTCCCTGAATGTAATTAGGGAGGGAAGAGCCCCCATCCCATGCTGCGCACATACCCTGCACCACGCCCCAGGGGTACTGCCTGGCCTTTGCCATCTTGTTGCCGACCTTCACCTCCTCGGTGCTGCCAACCACCGCAAACGGGAGATGGACCTGCCAAGTGACAGAGGGACAGACAGTTATCTTCCACAGCTCTGACGAAGACTGGTTCTCCACCAGCCTCCACACTCTCCTGCCTTCTGCAGGCCTCCACCTGGTGGCAAGGGAAAAGGCAGGGAGAGGTAGAACAGGTATCTCGGTGGGTGCATTATTTGAAGCGTGCTTGATTCAAGGGAAAGCTGTAGGAGTCTTTGCAATTATACAGTAAGTTTTAGATGTGCGCTGTCCAGTGCAGTAGCCCCTAAAACTATGTGTGGCTACTGGGCACTTGAAATAGGGCTTGTAGGACCAAGAAACTGAATTTTTAACTTTTAATTAATTTACATGTAAATTTAAAAAGGAAGCAGTGCCGGGTGAGGTGGCTCACGCCTGTAATCCTAGCACTCTGGGAGGCTGAGGTGGGAGGATTGCTTGAGCTCAGGAGTTCAAGACCAGCTTGAGCAAGAGTGAGACCCTGTCTCTACAAAAAATAGAAAAATTAGCTGGGCGTGGTGGGGTGTGCCTGTAGTCCCAGCAACTTGGGAGGCTGAGGCAGGAGGACCCTCTTGAGCCAGGAGTTTGAGGTTGCAGTGAGCTACAATGACGCCACTGCACACTACCCGGAGTGACAAAGCAAGACTCTGTCTCAAAAAAATAAAATAAAACAAAATAATATGGAAGCAGTGTAAAGTATTTTTCATTAAATATGACTGTATTATTTTGGTAAAACTGCATTCACTTTGCTTCAAACTCAAACCAAATCTTCAAAAATGAAGACCAGTTTTGTCAAGGTAGAACCAAATATTAAAGAAAATGCATCTTTTTGGTACTTATGTCATATTAAAAAACTTGAAGGTATGATATGAGAAACTTGGTATGTGAATCTACTTTTTTAAGTGTAAATTTTATACCATGTAAATACAATCGAGTATTTCTGATGAAAATTTAAAGTTTGAAATGAGATATGTTGTCATTGTAAAATATACATTGGATTTCAAAGACCTACTATTAAAATATCTCATTAATAGTTTTTATATTGATTACATGTTGAAATGATAACATTTTGGAACATACTGGGTTAAGTCCTTAAAATCAATTCCATATTTCTTTTTACTTTTTTTTTTAATGTGGCTACTGGAAAATGTTAAAATACTTGTGTGGCTCACATTAACAGCACTGCTTTAAACAGTTGATCACTCTTCAGATTTTAAGTCAGAAACACACTGTAGCCCAAATTATTGGCTCAAGCCTTGCACTCAGATTTATCTCAAGCAGAGATGGTGTCCAAGACAACTGACTCCTTCACATCGCTTTATTTGGTAGTTATGGCTACATTCTGAGGTGGTGGAACTACTAATTCTATCTTTTTTCTATGAGCACGTAAGAATAAGAAGATTTGAAATAGCTGCTCTGATAATTATTACATAGGGTTCCTTGATCCCTTGTTCTTCCTCTACAGGTACGCTAAGAAAGAAGGGAATGTTTTCAAGCCAAATCCTCTTCCATAGAGAGCCTGGAAGAATCCTCGGCTAAGGTTGCTCAGGTGGCATTTTGTCTGATGCTCAAGATATTTAAATTTCCTAATTCATCTCACATTCTGTGGGAAGGAAAGAAAGCATATTCTCTTTCTCACACTCCACGTGTGCAACTAAAATGTGTTCCCTGAAGTTGAGGAACAACAGGACCTTTGGTGTAATGACCAAAGAAACTTCTCCATTCAAATGCAACTAAAGCAACTGCCAGTGGAATCTGTTCTCCTCAGATTTCCACACATCATATGGAATTTCATGAGCAAAAATTGTTTGCAATGAAGAGCCTAAAATTTCTTGATACAGAGCAGGATTAATTCAGAATGCCAAAGATCTTCAGTTCTGTTAATCTGATAAAGAGGGAAAGAGAACAAAAGTCCATGGGTGTTTTCTTTCCAAGAAGTTGACCAAAGATTCAGTTTCATGACCATGAAAAATTATTTAGAAGGATGGGTAGAAATCAGATGGTATTCATTTATGTTACTTTCTGAACCCTATACTAACATTCCAAATTGCAGTTCTACAGCAGAACAAAAGTGCCATGTTAGCCTGAGCTTTTGACTGTGCTGCAAAATGAGTAAAATCTCCCTCAGTGTCTGTGGGAGATAGGTTCCAGGACCTCCCACCGAAACCAAAATCATGGGTGCTCAAATCCTTGATATAAAATGGCATAGTATTTGCATATAACCTATGCACATCCCCCATACTTAAAATCATCTCTAGATTACTTACAATACCTAATATAATGTAAATCCTATGTAAATATTTATTATACTGTATTGTTTTTTAATTTGTATTATTTTTTATTGTTGTATTGTTATTTTTTATTGTTCCCCCCCCCGAATATTTTTGACCCGTGGATGAGGAAGGCTGACTGTACACTGCTGTGCTCGGGTGGCAGTTGGTATAAAGGGCAAGAGTGTCGGCCTGACAGTGAAACTGCCTGGGCTCAAATCCTACCTCCGCTGCCAATAGCTATGTAGTCTTAGGTGTTTCCTCATATGTAAGATACAAATAATAACAACACCTACCCATGGAAGAGTTGTCAGGATTAAATGGAAAGCCCTGAATGGTGCCTGGTGCATAGTTAATGCCCCATAAATGTCAAAAGTGTCAGGTGCTACTGTTATTATGTAGCTCTGAATACTCATAGCCAGAGAATTTGAGAGGTGAAAGAGATCTGACATAGCATCCAGTTCAATCCTGCTTAAGACTTCTCTCTCCAGTATCCTTCTCAGTGGGCTGAAACAGAATCTGTTGTCCACCAACCACTTCCGATGGGAACTCACTATTTCCCAAGAAATAAGGTGTTTCTTCCATCACGATGGCACCAATAGTTAAACGTTCACTTAAATATGGGTACAAGACCCCTCACTGCTCTTTTGCCCATTAGTTTTGGTTCTTTTTTCTTTTTCTTTTTTTTTTTTTGAGTCAGAGTCTTGCTTTGTCGCCCAGGCTAGAGTGCAGTGATATCATTGTAGCTCACTGCAGCCTCAAACTCCTGGGCCAGGTGATCCTCCTGCCTCACCCTCCCGCACAGGTGGGACTACAGGTGCATGCCACCATACCTGGCTAATTTTTCTATTTTTTGTAGAGATGTGGTCTTGCTATGTTGCTCAGGCTGGTCTCGAACTCCTGGGCTCAAGCGATCCTCCCACCTTGGCCTCCCAAAGTGTTAGGATTATAAGTGTGAGCCACCGCGCCCGGCCTTAGTTTTGGTTCTTTTGCATAAGTCTAGTCAGTCTCCCTGTGGCAAGCTCCCTTTCACACCCCCTCATCCCTATTTCCTAGGAAGAGTCTGCTCTCCAGCTTCTTCCAAGGATTACAGACCTTTAACTACCTTGAATTCCAACAACCATCACTGGGCATCTACTATGTGCAAAGAATACTGCTTTTATGGAGGTTGTGCATTCCCAAAAGAAAAAAGCTATGTATAGTCACTGTGGCTCACAGCTGAGCCACGCTGTGAGACACACAAAGGAGCAGCACAAAGACTCAGGCCTCGGCAGGCAGGATGGAGGCTCACCAGGAGGGACTGCATCACGAGCACACACAGAACCACTGCAGCTTTATCATTTATCTCCTCACAGTTCCTCTGTGATGTAGAAATTGTACCATCAACTGCCAGTTTACCTAATGATTCAGGGGAGGGGAGGGACAATCGGAGGGAAGGGCAGGAGCCAATCACCCAAGCAAAATTGAGATAGGCAGACATATTTCTGCCAACATTGGCAGAAACGAGCAGAAATCTATTTCCTTCGAGCTGCTTTGTGTCAAATGGTGCTGGTCTGGCATTTCCTCGCCACAAGATTTGCCATAGAAATCATAACTGTTAGAGTGGGAAGAAAATTTGAGATCATCTTGTCTAACTCTCCCATTTGATGGATGGGGAAACTGAAAAGCAGGCTGGTTAAGTGACTTGAAGCAGCAGCAGAGCTGGACTACAACTGAAGGCATCAGGTTCCGAGTCCAGTGTTCCAGGCATTCTATGATGCTGCTACTGAGAAACGCTACCAGGAAAATCACTTGTTCCCGTTTACTCGAGGACTTACACTCATCGTTGCGTTAATCTCCGCCACAGTCTCCTCATCGGTGGGGAACTGATATATCTGGACCCCGTTGCTGACTAGTTCACTCATGATCTTACTCTTGAATTTGTGCAGTTCATTCTTGGCAATAGTGTCAGCTTTTGCAATTATTGGAATGATGTTCACCTGTAAAACAGACACGTCCATTTTTACATAATTCCAACATAAGAAAAAATAATTACACAAGTGAATAAAAAATAGCAAACAAATAAAAACTGCTAAACCTCACTGTGAAACACAGAGATGATGCAGAAAATCCAACTTTCTACCTAGATGAGAAATTAAGAAGATGTGGGATAATCTTTTAGTTTCATCTTCGAACACTTTGCTTCCTCCCATGCTGCACTGAGCATACTTGTAATTTCCTCTCCTGTCTACCTCATTCTTCTTTACAGAGTAAAAGGAAGTGTTATTATTCTATGACTAGTGATAACAAAGGAGCCTATTCTTTGAATAACCAACCATTCCCTTTAGGTCCCTCCCAGCTGCTTTAGGCTCCTGATTTTTGCACACCCTAACAGCGTCACAACGAAGTTTTCATTAGTTAGAGCAGTGGAATATTCAGCTCTACGCAAGGCAACATCCTTTCTTTCTTTTGATGACCTGAAAATTGCTGGGAGAGGAGAACCTAAGTATTAACCCAAACAAAAATGGTTTCACCTACTTTTAAATTTTTCAAAATCACACCAACTAATTCTTTTGAAAATTTGCTTCTCCATCAAATTACTCCTCAGTGCCGGAATGAGACCCAGTGCCAAAGGTAAGGCTCACTCTCAGAGCATCGGTTACAAAGAACCAGGGGGAACTCGGAATTTGACATTAGGGGCAGAAAACTCAGAAAGAGAGCCAAGGATACGCTAGAGTGAAAGCTCCAAACCGCAAGGTGGGACATTCTTTCCTAACTGCCCCCAGCTCTGTCCATAGGACACATTTTAAAAATCCACATTTTAAGATGAACTTTCTTCCACTCCCTAGTAGGAACAGAGGGTTCAATAAACTGCTACTGACACCTGATATCTAGGACTATGCTCTTCACCCAGCTCAGGTAAAAGAGAATGGACTCTGTGGACGCAGTGAGAAAGCCGTCCTGGCTGGGAAACAGAGTCTTCAGGGTGGTTTTCGGGTCACGCCTGCATTCCTGTGCGTCTCCTTTTATCCAAAGGGCCAAATCAGAAACCCCAATAAACCAGAATGAGATGACATACTGACAGACAGACCTATTTTTCAGCCTATTCCTCACCCCACTCCTAAGCTCATCATGCTTGGCTTCCTCCAGCAAACTGCAGACTTAAGAAAAATGTTGCAAATGTTTGCATCAGGACCCGAGGAAGGAGAAACCTCTCCCTCGTTCTTACTGGCTATCTTTCGTACACATTTAGTATTCAGTTAATGTTAACGTAGACAAAATGGCAGAGGTTCATATTTTCTTGGTCAAATTGACCAGAGTAAGAGAAAGTAAGCCATTTAGTTTTAAAAGCTTTTTCCTCATTGGCAGGAGCTTCAAAATCTTCTCTGAAATGATCCCGTGTCTGCTTAACCCTTCTCTTTATTTGTAGAAATAAAACTTTAACAATACCATTTTCAGATGCTACCCAGCTCTCCAACTCTACAACAATAGCAATTCTTTGAAAGTTTAACCTGCTTGTATTATAGTTGTTTTGTTTGTTTTTATTAGCTATGTTTGTTTTGCCATTTTTTTTCTTTTTCCTTTTTAAATCAACTCTACTAAACATAGCCATATTGTTGGATATTATCCTGGCTGGGTCTACACACTCGGCCTTCACTCTATTTCCTTCAGAATGTCTGTGGAGAACAGGGCACTCCTGAGAACAACGGGACCTGCCCCTGCTTCCAAGGACACAACAGCCCCAGGAGCAGTCCTCACTGCCCATCATCCCTCCACGGTCACAGCTTACCACCCAGATCCCAGGGGCTGAAGTGCTGCGGAATTAAATGGGATGAAGAAAGGTTTCTTTTTATTCTCCCAAGAGTACTCTAGCTGCAATAATCCTTGAGGCCATTAGAATATTGTTCTGTAAACTACTGCGTCTGTGCATGCTGGAAGCCCAAGGAGCCTGACTTGGCTTCAGCCTCTCTAGCCCTCTGTGGGCCGGTTCAGACAGAGGCCTTGGGGACAGGCTGATCCTGGGAGCATTCTCTCACTATTTTGTCCCGCCGGGGAGAAAGCATCTTTTAAACAATGTTGTTTGGACCAAAAAAAAAAAAAAAAAAAGACACCCAAGAAAGCCCTCTAAAGGGCTTTATCATCTAACAGAAAATACCATCCATGGCTTAGTTTTTTGATTGTTCTTGTTGACATTTGCTTCATCTTTATTTCAGAATGTATTGTCTTCTATTTATCTCAGAATGGAAAATCAAATTATAAAGTACAGCACCAAACTTTATCAAGCTTATCAGTGCCTTTCTTCATGTGTTATGAAAAAGAAAGGTTATAAACATGGCAAGCTCAGGAATCAAACTGAAACGAAGACTTTACATCTTCTGAACATACATATGTAGTTCGGTTTTAAAATCTAAGAAGCTGGACCCTTCTTACCACACAGACAAAAAATTAAGACTTTTATTCCATTCTAAACTTTGAACTAAAGCCAAATATTTAAAAACCTTTTAGAGAAATTTAGAGAAACTTTTCTGAGAAAATAAATAAACCTTGGATTTATGTTTCAATCTCCTATTTAAGAACTAAAAGTACTTTGTAGCAAGCCACATGATTTTGTTTGCTTTTTTTGTTTTGTTTTTCCCTAACAGACAAGAGGTTTTGAAGTTTTTTTCTCACATTGCCAACCCTATGGTTCCATAATACAGAAAGAACAATAACATTGGAAGCAGAGAATAAATCAGGGCCTTAGGATATAGGTGACCTAAAAGGATAGTGGGTGGTAATCAGAGTGGCAGTGAGTACCTTACTGTCCAGCTTTTTCATGGTGACCAGGTCCAGGGACTTCAGTGAATGCCCGGTAGGGGCAATAAAGTAGAGGCAGGCATGGATCCTCGTGTCGTGGTAGTTGAAGAGGGAACGTTTAATCTTCAATTCCTCTTGCAGGTAGGCCTCAAATTGGGCATCGATATATTCCACTATCGGCTTATAGCTAGATTGCAGAAACACATTTTCAAATCAGCATGTTTCTGGTCTCAAACCTCTTTCGAGGTTCAGTGTAGATAGTCCTCCACTAAATGTCACCAATGGTTCCCTCTTCCCCAAGGGCTAAAGCCCAAGTTCCTGACCTTCCCTTCCAGGGCTTTCCATCACCTGGTCCCTGAACAACTCTCAGGCCCATCACTCCTGCTCCTCCCTGGCTCACCTCTCCTGTCCCAGCAGCGTACAACCACAGATAGTGACCTCCCCCCAATATGTCAATCCCTTGTTTGCCTCTGTGTCCTTGCTCATGTTAGCCTTCTACTGGGAACTGTCTTCTTCCCACTGTTCTCCTGGCTAACGTTCATCCTACAAAACAGAGATCATCAATATGTGGTGCATGCTGCCACTTCCCCCAGGGGTACCCATGGGAGATATTGCTAAGAGATTGTGGCATTCTTTCCTGCTGGGCCAAAACTAAGCCTCAAAGTCCGTCTCAATAAAGTGATTTTGACAGCCTCTCTCAACTGATTGGCATTGGTGCACAAAATGAAACTGGTTCAGGATGTGGCATCATCACCTACTAGGAGCTATTCCCTGGTCTTTTGCCCCGTCCTCCAGAGAGGAGGGGCTCTCTGTGCTCCCATAAGTCCTGGGCACATTCCACAACTTCATCTAGAAACTGAGGTGCCTAGACTATGATGATTTTCAAGATTCCTTCCAACTTGAAAATTTTATGATTTAAAGGCAAACTTTGTAACCCTCTCTTCTCCTTACCAAATCATTCAAATCTGTTTTGAATAATTACTTGTGATTCTATTAACTGACCATAAATATAATCACTAATAACATATGGGGAATATATATCCCATATTCCACATGTTCTCCAGGGAGTATGTGGTGTGTTAGGTCACCGTGGGAAGCCCAAATTAACTCTTTTTGGTCTCCAAAGGGACTACTCAGGGGGAGTTCATTTAGCAACAAAGAGACTGGTCTATTAGGAATACAAAGAGTTAATTCTTCCCAAACCTACTATCTTTCTGAGGAATGATTTAAGTTTTAAGAAAAACACATTTCAACACCCAAACCCCAGACTCATAAATTAAACCAAAATCCTTGAAAGGGAACCACAAATCTTTTATAATAAGGATGACAACAGACATCCTAAGAGAAAAAACAAACAAACAAAAAAATCCCCAAAATAAACAACAAAAAACCCCCAAATTATGACCAAAAATGAAAGCAATTACAAAAAGCTTTTTGATGATATTTTTCTTTGGTGATTTTATCACAATCCATTGGTTCAATTTGAGTAAACAAAATCTCTGGAGGTTTAAAACAAAAAGGTAGAATACACCTCAGCAATAATAAAGTTCTAAATCATGACAGGCAAAATTCCAACAAAAAGCATGAGTGAGTGATAAGATTCCTCCAAATTTTTCAATTTTAAAATATAGGCATATGTTACATAAGAACAATGTATAAGAATAACAATTATTATTATTATAAGACAGAGGATGGTGGTCACACACACAGGTTCAAGCCAGCCTGCCTAAGACCATGATGCAGCTGCACAACCTACTACCTGTACGGCCTTGGCCAGTCCCTAAACCTTTCTGTGTCTCAATTTCCTCACAAGTAAATCAGGGACAAAAACAGCACCTTTATCAGAGAACTACTGTGACAAATAAATGAATAAGTGAGCCAAAATATATGTAAAGAACTGGCATATAAAAATAAGATATAACTATTTCATAGTAATATGATAAAAAAGCAAATACTATAAACATAAGAAAAGCAAGCCTGACTTTTCAAGAATAACAAAAAAAAAGAAAAAGAAAGAAAGGAGGAAATTCACACTCACCCAGCTCCCTGCTGGCAAGTGTTCTGCTACGGAGCTCACGCGCTGCGGGGAAGTGGACTGGGCCACTCCAACGTACTCCACCTGTGCCCTGTCAGTCAAGGCTGATCCTTCAGCCTCCTGACACTGAGGCAGGTGCTTAGGGATTAGGGTCCCTAGCACCCTCTTTGCCCCAAGGGGAGGAAAAGCGTCTCACAGCAATTGTTCCTTCTCGCCTCCCCAGTTTCTGATTTTTCAGCTCTCAGTGCATCCTCCTCTCTGTAGTAGTCCAAATGCGTTTCTGTTTTCTATTAGTTCCCCTTCTTGCCTCTGGTTTTGATTCTGATCCTCCAAGGATTATGGGGGCATAACATCTCTCTTTTTGCAGTGAGGAACACTTTCTGTGCTGGATTCAGTACATCTTTTGTTCCCCTCTTACATCTCGGGCCTCCTCCTGCCTGCCTGCGTTAGAGAGTCCTGGCCAATCAATCGCTCCATCTCCCTTCTTTTCACTCTGTGTGTGTGGTCTCCCCGACAACCACATTTACTCCTGTGTTCCACTCACCGTCTATGTGACAACATCACAAATCTCTACCTCCAGCCCAGATCTTTCCCTTGAGTTTCAGACCCATCCACCCAACTGCTTCTGAGATCGTTCCAACTGCTCTTCTAACTAAATATGTCCAAAACTCTTCATCCTGCCCCCAAATCACACTTCCCCTGTGTTCCTTGGTGAACAGCGCCACCATCCACACCACTGGCCAAATCAGAAACCTGGGATTCAACCTAGAGCCCCCTTCTCTCTTACGTGGAGAACAATTTACCAAAACCACTATTCCCTCTGTCAAAGATTTAATTATGCTAATGAAACAGTTTCTTCTTCTTCTTTTTTTTTTGAAAGAACAACTCCAAATCATCTTTTATTTCTATAAAAAGGGCACATTTAGCAAAAGATACACTGAGAAAAGAGTTGCTATGGCCTAGGAGACAAGGCAAGGAGCTTCTGAGCCCCTGGTAGGGGAGGAGGAGGCCTGGGACTAAGTGGTGAGAAGTGCTGGGGAAGGGCTGGGAATGGGGGTCACAGGAAGGAGAAAGCCCCAGTTGGATCAACACTGTCAGCAGGTGGGTGGGACTCGCAGTGACCGTGCTGCTAACTCTTGGGGAGGGACAGTTAGTGCTGCCAACGGGAGTGAGAGCCGCCCCCTGACTCCTGGAGGGCACCCACCAAGGGACACAGGACAGGAACAGTTTCTTCTTGATAAGAATCAGGCCAGCCAAGTGGTCTTGTACTCTCATCATAATCCTTTAAACAAATTCTCTACCCCTTCCTCCAAATCCTTTCCACTCCTGGTTATCTACATTTACAGTCAGAAAGACAAGGAAGCTTAATCCCAACTTTGCCTTTTGCTAGTTTCCATTCCCATAGAAAGGACACCCATTTATTTTCTGTTTGGCCAATTCAAACTTCTCTGGCTTGTGGCCATATCAAGTAGAGGAAAAGAGGGGAGGGCAAATCAAATCTAGTCCTTACAACATTTTTACATAATTTCCTTTTAAGGCATGGGGATATTCCGTGTTACGTACCGTTGATTTTTTTCATATACCTCCAGCCATTAAAAAAAAAACAATAAAATGACAGGTTGATGCTAAAACTGATGGCAAAAGATATTTTATACAATGTTTTCTATCCATCCAACTTGTCCACTGATCATTCTTGCAAACTGACCAATGCCATTATTCAGGGACTGACTCCATTTTATATGTAACCAAACACTGTATGTTTTTCTCTTATCTTGCTGTTAACCAAAGACAATTTTCTTTATCCCTCAACTACCTCCCCCAGAAAATGTGATAAAAACTTAGAATTTAAAGGCCAAACAGCCCACTTCACTAGTATTTTGTAACTCTGATAAAGATTTGATGAGTTTGAGGACTCTCTCTCAATGGATTTCAATTATCCACGCTTTTCGAGGGCGATTATCATTACAGTTGGTGATATGCCATGTACAGCCCACCTCCCATCTCCCAAATGTGCGGCAAATTAATTATTCTATTTCCAGTTGGACAAAAAACTTGGTTTCCCTTCTTCTTCAGACCCCTTTCCTTCTTCACTGAAGAGTACAGGCAGCCAAAACAAGGAAGCCCTTAAACAACAAAGAGTTAAACGGGCTATTAAACACAACAGGAAACCTTACCAGATCTCTCTTCCTGCCCCCTTCTAGCCAGTCTGGTCCAAGGCTGATAATAATGCAGGAATGCTGACATGTCCAAAGCCTATATAAACAAACTGGGACATTCTTGAAGTCTTGCATCTATGGCAGAAAAGCTTGCCTAATCCCCAAAGTAAGTAAAAATAATCACGGGTTGAGAGAGACAGCACATCCCTTCCCATATGGTTACATACTGATGCAAAAATGCATATCCCACTTCCAGTTTTTTGATGGAAGCAGAGCCTGTCCGAAAAACTATTTTTAAACAAGTCATTTGGGTTTACAGTCAACAATGTCTTCTGAAGTACAGGGTAACATAGAGTTTTAAGTACCACTTAAAGAGGTTATGCAATAGCTGTCAAGAAATTTCAGAGGAAAAAAATATTTGGTATCTAGGTTAGGTTAATATCATACTTCCTCTCTTCTAAATCTCCTTGGAAACTATTATTTGACCCAAATGAGTCAGATAATTTCTTAAAGAGGGCTCCAGCTGCAAATATGAGGATCTGCATTGTATTAGCTATTTGCTGCTCAGTGCTGGTGAGTGAAAACCCCTCAGCCTGAGGGAAAGGCCCCGTTTGGAGGAGAGGCAATGACTCTGAGCAGAAGAGCGTGTGGAACCTCAGCAGCAAGGTTTGCATGCCTGTGGGAAGGGGTCCTGAGAAGTATAGTTACAGTCTTCTAATCAGGGAATGCACAAGCAAGACATCTTCTAACCCCAGCCCCAAGGAGAAATCCACACGGGTCTGAGAGACAGAGAATAGGCCTTACTCTTAGTGTATAGTGTGACGGTGCAATGACCAGAAGCCCCTGGCTCTCCCCCCAGCTCCCACAATACACCTATACCCTTTTTCTTGTCACCAGAGTTTTCTCGTCATCTATTGCACTTGGTATTACAAACAGGCTTCAGGCAGTAACCTCTCCATCATTCCTTGTCATTGAGGTCGTAAATTAAGAGCAACTGCTCAGCTGCAGGGTCAGAGCTTAGCTTGTCCCCTACTCTAACACACGGTACAGATAGTCCATTTTGACCAGATGCAAAATAAAATCTTTCTCACTGTATCTAACAATTGCTCCTATTATGACAGGACAATGTCTACTGAAGAACATTTAAAGTGCTCTATGGATAAAATAAAGAGCTCAGTGCTCAGATAAAGAATGAATTCAATATTTCTCGGTCATTACTATGGTGCTCATATTTACATCAGGAAGAGTTAAATATCTCTAGGCAATACACGTTTCTAGATAAAAGTAGTCAAGTTCCTCTTTTAAAAACATATGTATATAATATACACAGTTTTGAGGAAAATGAAAAAAACCAAAAACCCTGGTACTAATGAAGTTTCTAAGCCCTAAGCAAGCATACCCTAACTTACTGATCTAGTTTACATCTCCATATTGGTCATGCTATGGGGCTCAACACTTATGCCCATAATGCTGTCACTGCTCAAAAATGTCTCTGGAGGCCTCATTCTAGAATCATCTTTGGACCTGGGACAGTTTGATTGATTGACTGATTTTTTTAGAGACAGAGTCTTGCTCACCCAGGCTGAAGTGCAGTAGCATGATCATAGATCACTGTAACCTCAAATTCCTGGGCTCAAGCAATTCTCCTGGCTCAGGCTCCTGAGCAGCTAGGACTATGGCCACATGCCACAATGCCTGGCTAATTTTTTTTATTTTTGTAGAGCTGGAGTCTCACTATGTCGTCCAGGCTGGTCTCTGATTCCTGGCCTCAAGTGATCCTCCAGTCTCAGCCTCCCAATGTGCTGGGATTACAGGTGTGAGCCACTGCGCCCAGCCGCAACAGTTTTATTTTAACTTTCTAAAGTTTCTTTTGAGATTGAACATAATATTTAAAAGAGTCACTAGATATTTGAAATTGAGATTGATGCATAGGATGGGTGATCTTGAGAAGGAATGAACAAAATCTTGGGACTGAGATTAACATGAATTGTACACCAGGAAGTTTTAAGGATTAACAGCTTCCCTCAAATAAAGGCAAACAGCAACTCACAGTGAAGAACCAAACTTACTTGGCTTTGTAAATGAGGTATGTTACATAAACATTCATTGTACTGTTTTCTAATCATATCTTCAAGCTTACGTGAACCAGTTTTAATGAATGAATACACAAGGATTGACTAGTATCTAGCAGCTTCTATCTATATACACAAACTACTAGACCAAAGTTCTTAACAAATATTTTATTTCTTAAGGAGGTTAATCATGTCCTTTTCCCACATATACATAGAATTTCGTGTCATATATTACCTAATTAGCTTAACAAATCTTCTCTGCATAGAGAGGAAAACTTTAATCCATCCAATTGACCTGAATTCCTCATTAGGCTTGAGTGAAATCCCAATCATTATTCAGACTCAATTTGGTGATTCTACACCCACAGTGCTGCCTAACTTTCAGCCATCTACGGGGACACTCAGATACTTACAAAAGGACTCACAAATGCCTCACACCACACCACTGCTATCAATATTAAGATCCTGTGCCAATTGGAAATTAACTAAGATTTTTCCAACAGATCATTCACAACAATGCGTTATTCACTGTGGGGTTTTAGGAGCTAATATCACTTTTGCCAAAAGCCATCAAAATACAGGGTAACCCCTGATTATTACCACATCCCTCTTCAAGGCCTAACCTTTCACTATGTCCTTCTTTAGGCCTCCACAAAAGAATAGGACTGGATGAAGTATCCTACTGGAAGAGACCTGAGCAAATACCTAGGGTAATTCCCTTGAAATTAAATATATTGCCAAGGTCCCATGGCTTGTCACTGGCAGAACCCAAACTACAACATGGGTCTTCTAAATCCTGGCCGTGGCTTCATGTGCAAAATCACACCAACTCTTGGTTTTCATTCAAATCTGTAAGAATGTGGAGATTAAGTCAAAAATCCCAATCTGCCTTAGGGACTTGGAGAGTGTGACAGATGCCCATTCCAAACTCCTTTTACTTTTTAATGCCTTCTTATTTTGCAGAGTTGAAAAAACCAAAAACCACACCTCCCAGGCTCTCTTGCAGCTAGTATTCTGGATGTGGTTTAATTTCTGCCAAGCAGATGCAGCCATATAAGACCTGGAAGCAGGGAGTGAGCAACATAGGCAAAAGCTACACACAGGGACAAGGGTTCTTCTTGCAAGCAATGGTGAAGGCAGAAATCCCACTGTGAAGAGATAATTAATTATCTGGGGCAGATTTGATGGAGGTTCTAGAGATCTACCCCCAGCATCATGGGTACCAAGCAGTAAAAGTGGTTGATGGCAAGGGTTTCTGCAAAAACCGTTCTGTGGGGTGGTTGGGTATTTCTGTAGCTTGCTTTTCCTGGTGGGAAAGCCCCAAAACCTGGTTCCATGACCTTAATGGAAAAATGCCATACACTGCCTTATTCCCTCTAACAAATCTCTTTTCTGCTCATACTAGCTGAAATCAGTCTTGTTGCCTTGATTCTGACCTCAAGGAAAATTTTTCAGAGGACAAGAATGTCATATCTTGTCCAAATATATTTAGCTTTTGAATTTACCTGGGATGGATCCTGCTATTCCCTCATCCATTTATATCCCCACAAAATGCCAAGATTTACCTGTCATCTTTATTTATCTGGTCTCCAAATCCCACGGTGTCAACAATGGTTAGCTTCAGCCGTACATTGCTTTCCTGAAGCTCGTAACTTCTGGCTTTTAACCGGACACCTGGTTCATTATGAGTAGCTGGGTCACTTTCAAATTTGGTATTGAACAAAGTGTCCATTAACGTGGATTTGCCAATGCCTGTTTCACCTATATAACCACAAAGGAAAAAATCAGAGAGTGTGTCAGTCTCTCAGATATCAATTCAATCCATCAGTAATTTTCTCATTAATCACGTCTGTAAAGTTAAAACAAAAAGTATCACCACAAATCCCACTGTGAAGAAGGTAATTCATTCTTTCTATGCATGATCCATGGAATACTTCCCTAGAAATGCCTCAATAAATTTCAGAAACTATTTAGCAGAAAACATCTTGAATTTACAGATCAAGATGTCCTTCTTTACCTCTGGATAGAAAAATAGTACCTGTTAGTTTGTGGTCAGTTTGTATATTACAAGGATATGAACTGTATCTCTTTCTGTCCTAAATGTAAAACTATATTACTTAAGGGGGAAAAAGAAAACTATTGCTGAATTTCTGTTACTTGGGGGAAAAAAGACTGACTCCATTTATGTTACTACATTGTCGAAAAGAATTAACATTTTTCAAAACAATACTAGTGACGACAATCTAATGTTACTGAGTGCTTACTTTGTGCCAGGCTCTGTGCTAAGTAAGAGCTTCCAGCACATTATCACATTTAAACCCTACTACTATCCCCATGAAATAGGTACTATTGTTTCCTCCGTGTTACAGAGAGGGCACTAAAGCTTAAATAAGGTTTATAGGTAACCTGCCTAAAGTCACATTGCAAAGTGGCACAGCCAGGGTTCTAACTCAAGTTTGTATGGTTCTAACACCTATACTCAACCAATATAGCATCCTGACTTTACTATTACACAGAAAACTGACTGCCTAATATTTTCCAGTTATGGTTATAAGTCTGTGTTAATCCCTCCATATTGTCTTTATTTTTCTTTCCCTATTTAACCGGAGTCAAGATGGCAAACATTTGTTCTAACAATGAACAGAGATAATGAAACTAAATGGTATTAAATGACCTGAAACAATGGCCTTATTGATTTACACTGATAATTCAAGTTAATAAATGTTTATCGAGGCCCTCATATGTGCAAACCAGTGTGGCAGGTACCCGGAACCACTATACCAATCAAATGTTGAGACCCAAACGTGGAGCCATGAAGAACTTTAGCTCAACCCTCAAAATAACACCATGCGAAATTCTTTCTCAACTTTAATTCTTATGTTGAGTCAAAGATAGTTGGCAATGAGAAAGAGCCCAGCCTTGTTGTTGGTGGTAGTAGTTGAGTGTATGATGGTGGAGATAGGGAGGCAGAAATCAAGAAACATTAGCCCTAGGAATGCCTTTTTTTTTTTTTTAAATCTGGAAAATTTCTTAATTACATTTCCAGCTCAGTGTAAACATGCCAACAGAGAGCAGCCCTTTCAACAACTCCTAATCCTGATAATGTTCCTAGGAGCATCCCCTGTTCTGAAGAGCTGCTATAATGACTTTAAGGACAGTGACATTCTATGGAAAAAGGAAAAGCGCTGGGATTTGTAGCCTAGGGCAACTCTCCCACTGTAATGACAAAATTCACATGCTAATTATAAGTTCTGTATTGTGTATTCATTGCTTTCCAACACAGTGCAAAAGTAAAGTAGGATGGAGTCTTTCTGGAATTGAGCTTTGTCTGATTAGAAAAGCCTTCTGTGGTTTGCCATTAACAACAATGATTCATTGATAGGATAAAAGTTGTTCAAGTGTATTTGCCTTATTCTTTAACCTTTCCCATTGTGCCCCTGACACATCTAAGATCATAGAATTTCCTTTTTAATCAGGCTTCATTCAGCCAGTATTTTTCCATTACCTACTATGTACCAAGCTTTGTGCCAAATTCTGGGAATACAACAATAAACTAACCTGATACGGTGTTCTCCCATATCTTAGAATCCAGTCTAGAACATGACTGAGTACCAGTAAGACTCTAATTTATTATTATAGGAACAATATTCTAAGTGCCTGCCATACCACTTTCTCCTTATAAGCAAGACCACACTTTACACCTTGTGACCTTGCTAGTTGACCATAGATAACTGGACCAGGGCCAGGCCCCTGACCCGAAGGCAACCGTGGAAGCCTGACCATTTTACTGTGAGATAGTGCGCCACAGGGAGAGTGACCTGCCTACCTAATCAGTGTTTCTCTCTTTGAGAGTCTGAATGAGATATACACAATCGGCATGCAATGAGATGGTATGAAAAAGAAAAGACATACAGAAAGGAGTAAACAAACAGAAGCCATGAGGCAGCAAGGCTGTCAGGAAGCAGAAGCCACACTGTAGACAGACTATTAGCTGGGAATATAGGAGAAAGAGCAGATACAGCAGAGTACTGGAAATGCACTTGTTAAATTAATACCCGAGTACTTACTAAGTGACAAGCATAGATGCGGGGATGAAACGGTGAATAAAAACAGACAACTGATGCTGTTTGGACTTCTGTAATACCCCGAATGTCATTTAGATCTCTGAGGTCTGGCTGTGTAGCAGTTGCGACTGTTTCCTGTCTTCCTTACTTTCCTGACTATTCTTACAAAATAACCCCATTCATAAAAGTAACACAAACCAGTCTCTGCTCCCTAACATGATAGAGTTTAACAAGCTCACACTCCTGATTCATGGTTTAAAAAATTAACTTTGAGTAAAACAAAGTCACAACGTAATGGATAAAGAAATAAAACAGGGTTCTCACTCTTACTCTATACTCAAGGTACTTGAGTCATTTTAAGTACGTGTTATATGTGTAACGTTCTCAAGTGCAGCCAACTTCTTTTTGGGATTTATCTATTTTGGGGATATGAACAAAGGGATAGAAGCAGAGCTCTACCTTATAAAAGCCTCTCCGTTATGTCAAAGTTGTATCAGCAGAAAGTGACCTACTCAACTTTCATCTCTTTCCCTAAGAACAGCAAGAAAGACTTCAACTTTGATGGTAAGGATTCCAGGTTACCTGGACAGGACTGAAACTGCCATCTCATTTTACTAGGTTGAGAATTACTTAAGCACATGTGAATCAGGAACACCATTTTTTTTAAAGGCATGGTAATTTTAATTATCATTCACATTAAGGTGGAAATTATGAACAATTAGCATTCCAGGCCATACTTACAGCACAGAGTTAATCAATGGGTTGGAAAAAACCACTGTTCCTCTAAATTTCAAAGTGCTTTGCTTTCCATTTCTATGCTCTGTGCTTTTAACAGCCGTAATTAGACACAGCAACTCTAGCAGCAGTGTGATTCACCAAAAGCAATTCAGTAGGAAATGACAACTTTTGGGATAAAAGGAATTCCAGAACCAGGGGTTTTTCAATGCATTAGCTTTTGAGACTTCTCTCTTAACCTTTGAAAGCAGGGCCTTGCCTATACCTTTGAGGACCCACAAGAGCAAAAATTTCTAATTGAGTAACTGAAAGCCTACTAGGCATAGGTTTCAATTCAAACCAAACCACCATAACAATATTTTCAGAAAATCTGTGACTAACATTAGCTTTGATGCATTTCAAAACTCCCTAGCAGAGTGCCTGGCACAGAGCAGGCATTTCTTAAAAGTTAACTGAAAAGAAAAATGATCATGGTGATAACTTATATTAAGGTTTGCTGCTTTGGTAGATTTTTTAGAATTTGTAGTTTATTCTATTGTAAATTCATCTGCCCAAACATTCAGTTGTTAGAGTAATTAGAGATCCACTCTCGAAGCACTATCTGTGGTTTCTGTTTTTCCTGCTCCTGCCTATGCTGGTGAACCTGATGCCCACGTCACAGGGGAAAGCAGTCCTACCTCTACTCATATTCTCAGGCTTATTTAATCCACAAGCTGTAAGGTGGACAGGGAAAAAGATAAACCAGGATTATATTATCAATTGGAAAGTAACTATAGATTGAACAAATGTGATTCAGCATCTTTTACTCTAATTGCCAAGACTGGCTACTTGGATAAGTAATTGCGCATGGGCATCTGCCTGCCTCTATATAGTCTAGATTTTTATTCTTGGATGGAGCCAGATAATCAGGGAGCTACATATAATACCTAAGCTGTGTTGGTATAACTCGTCACAGAGTTGCCTTTGATGAAATGTGCTTTGGCATAATACCAGCCTGCACGAAGGACTTGGAAGAACAGCACACGACACTTGGCATTGCATCAATTGATTGCAACGATTTAGGGGATGCCCAGGAACCCAGACCATTATATCCACCATACACCATATCTCTTTTCTGAAAATCCATGGGAGAAATTTTTCCAGGTAAAGCTGTATTTCACCTGGAACAACTATTTTGTTTTTACTTTATAGATACCATAAGTCTGTCATATTAAATTTTTAACTGTGTTTAGCATATAACATGTGCTCAATAAATATCTGTTGAATGAATCAATGAATCAATGAATTCCCTCCATGTTCTGACCACCAAGCTGAGAGACAAATGTACTGCCCCATCAATTAATTATTCTAGGCAAGCCTGATGGCAGGCTTCAAGTTCTGACTCTATGCCTGGCTTCACCTTATCTTCTGGGGTCAATTTTATCTTCATTCATTTTACCCTGTAAAGCCACTTCATATCCTCTCCTAGAAAAACAAGATGGGATAAAAATGTTTAAGATGTCATTGTAAAATTTCACAATTTATGATGACACTATAGCCTTGGCTCAAATGGCCTTAACCTTGTCTATTTTCTATTTCTCTTCTCTCATCCCCTCAAAACAATTAAGGTTGAATTGTTAAAAAAAAAAAATTCCATTTTCAAAACGTATCATTAATTTACTTTGACTCTACTATTGAACTGGGTCCTCTTCAAAAGCAGAGATGTTACAGTATCTTATTCATTTTTGTACCTTCACAAAGAACTGACGCACAGCTAGATCAATGTTGGTGAGGTTTCTCATGGAGTCAGTGTCATTTGGAAAATGAATAAGATACATAAATTTTAAATTATAAAAAAAGGCTGAATACTAATTTAGATCTAATTTAGATTCTCTGGAAAACTACAGCACAGGTAAAACATAAAAGTCTTTATTTAAACTAAAGTGTAGCTTTGGGAGTGATTTAGTGTATTGTAGGCAAGACGGAGAGTGGGGGAATTATGAACTCCTGGACATTCTGTTCTCTGATTTAGTATCAGAATTCTCTTTGCTGTAGAGTGAAAACTATTCTTGTCCTTTCTATATACATTCATTCCCAGGACCAACAGGGGTGGGTTTCAGTATCTTTAAAACTAGACCGAGCTCATGAGAGGATCATTTTCTGCCCTGATTTCTTTCCTGTTTTCAACCTACAGGCTCTTGCCACAAAGCAAAATTACAATTCTAAGACCTTTTTGATAAAAATTCCTTACTGGCATCGTAACTTTTTTCCAGTCCTCAATTCCCTTCCATATTTATCACAAGAAAATAAAATCATGCTATAAACATCACACATGTGCATACTATAAAAAGCATACCAATGGGCAGTAGGATGACAAGGGGGAAAAATGACCATGGATACACTTAAGTTAAATATGATACCTCCTCCTCTGTGTGACTGTTCAAATATTTTGATTGGCTAGAATACTTTTTATATACTCTTACTTTAAAAACAGATGGACCATCGATTGACAGTGGCAGTTTTTTCTTATTGAGATATTTTGCTGCAAAATATTTGCAGTAAAAGGATTTGATGTCTTCTACACTCTGAGGATAAGTTAATATTTAATGCTGACACCCCATCTCCCAAAGAGCTAATGCTCCAAAGGGTTATAGAAAAGAACCTGGACAGTCAGATATACTGGCAAGGAATGATATCCAGGACTTATCATGGAGTGAAAAAAGAATATGCAGAAGAATATGAACAGCATGATCTCATTTGTATAAAAGCAAAACAAAAAAGCATCTACATAATCATGAGAGCCGTTTTCATCTGTCCAGTGTGTCTCTCTCCCACACCCAATCTCCTTTCTGATAACATCTTCATTCCTATAGGGAGCCTCTTGTGTTTTGGAGTGGGCTGACCCCATCTCCCACCCAGGCTGGGCATGTGACCCAGTCCTGGTAAATCAGAGAGACCCTGTGCCTGTTCAGTGAGACGTGTCAGGATTGGCTTGTTTCTTCCCCTGGGGTTGCTAAGCTGGCAGCGCTGCTGAGGTCAGATTGCTGCCACAAGGAGAAAAACCCGTGAAGCCAAGCAGAAGCGAGTAGGATCAAGGACCGGAGACAGAGCCCTGACAGAGCTCTTTGTGCCCCAGAGCCAGCTGTTTTTAATTACACTCTATCACCCTTTTAGTGTGTGTTAGGGGGTGGGGGAGAGTCTTAACTGCGTTTAAACTGGATTTCTACAATTTCATGTAAAGTTTCCTAATACAAGAACAGTCAGAGAGCGAGGCAATGCTGCTGGCTTTGAAGATGGAAGAAAGGTCCCAAGAGCCAAGGAATGCAGGCAGCCTCAAGAAGCCGGAAAGGGCAAGGAAATGTCCTCTCCCCTGGGGGTTCCTGAAAGGAAGGCAGTCCTGCAGCCCCATGTTGGACTTCTACCTACAGAGCTGTAAAGTAATACAGTGGTGCTGTTTTAGGCCACCAAAAATAATTTCCTAATACAAAAAGATGTATTAAATATAAGTTTCTAGAAGGATCCAACTGTGTTATCTCTGTGAAATGGAAATGGGGCTCAGAGTGGAAAGGGAGGGACTTTATAATGTTTTAAACAACAAGCATATATTTCGTTAATTAGTTTGAAAAACTACTTTTAAACATGTTTAAGAATGGAACCAGAACAAACATCTAAGAATCACAGCTATTATCACTCACCCAGGAGAGTCAGAACAGCAGCTGCTTTACAAATCAGGCAGCATCAGTGAGGAATTCCAGCCAGCATCGGAACTGTGCTATCTAATATGAGGAGCCAGCCTCTGAGCCAGCACACCCCACTGCATACCACGCACCTGGCTAAACCAGGACCCCATTGGAAGGCCTTCCCCTGTTGTGCAGGGGGCCAGGCCTTAGCTCACAGATATATTCTTGAAGCTGATTTTGGAGACAGGGCTGGGGAGGCACAGAAGAAAAGCCAGACTAGTAATTGGCCTAGGATTACAATTTCGCATACTTTTCAATAGCAAACCAACAAATTGCCAACAAATTGCTATGCTAATGAAGAACTGCCCTGCTCTGCAATAAGCATTTACCCTAAGAGAAAAGACAACTCATTCATGCCACTCTGTAGAACTAGCTGCCATTCAGGAGGTCCCCTGCTGAATTTTAAAAGGCTTCATGTAGGGAAAAGGGGACAGCATGAGAATTGGCTGCTTGGTCATGTTTCTCTCCAGTCATTCTCCTACCCAGTGCTTAAGACATAATGCCAGGGAGCAAGTTGCTCTAGCGTGCCAGCCAATTATGGCTTTCTACTAATGAACGCCCAGCACAGAGGCTACATGCAACACAGTCCTTGCAAAGTGTTTTAAAAAGGAAAATATATGCTCTCCCCACTCCCATAACAAATAAGCAAATGGTGGTTCTCACACTGAACCCACACCTTTCTAAATTCACTTCATAAAGTAAGTCTGATACATTCTGTCAAGCTTAGGGGAAGGATGGTCTGCTTGGCTACATACAGAATTTCTTCGGTCTGTCTCAAAGTGAAGTCTCAGAAGGATATGCCCAGAGTACAACAGCAGCAAAACAGTGCAACCCAAACCACTTCGCTGCTGTTGAACCATTTATCAGGCGTGATAGGGAGGGTGAAGGACCAGCCATATCTGTTCCACGGACATTTTTCCTTCAAACTAACAGGAGATTTATATTTTGATTTTCTTCTTTTCCGCCTTTGTTTCCATCTTCCTCTTCTTAGTTTAAAAAGGATGTGGCTAGAGAGATAAAGAAAAATACCAAGGCAGAGGCCTAGTCTAAAGTATAATGTTTAAGGGATATGAAGATACTGAGGACACAAGACCACCAGATCTCTTTGGCCTTTTGCATTTGTTTACCAGGAATAAACTAAGGTCAATTTTAGATCCCAACTTAAAGACAGGTTAACTCAATAATGTAGGCAGAAAATTTACTGCAAATATAAAATAAAATTTTAAATTGTCTTTTGCACCAAAAGCAACAGTTTTTAACATTATGAATTTATTAAAGTAGTTACAGTAGTTTTAGATTTTACTTATTTTAGGTAGCGTATCTTCAAAAAGACTTCAGTGGAGATTACTATTGCACTATAGCCAGAGACCCCAGAAACAAATTCTTAAAAGGCTTTTAAATATTCTTACTATGTATATTTCAGTTCCTTCTCAACTTCCTATAGTCTAGTTAGGGTCTAAGTCCCTCTCCTCACAAAAATTAAAACAAGTGTTTCAATAACAATATTAAACTAACCAGTTGCTTGACCATGTAACAGAAATAAAAATAATAATTTGAGTAACACCACAAAATTTACAAAGCATTTACCCAAATAGAACTCTCAATCTTTGTAAGTATGTGACATGTGTAAAGCAGGTATTTTGCCTAGCTTTACCAACAGAAAAAAGAAAGTAAAAATATAATTCTCCTTATTTCACTGAAACGTGCCCCTCTGACAGTCACCTGCCAATATCTAAGCACCACAGTCCCTGCTTGGAAACAGGTGATGAATCACTTACCAACACACAGGATGTTGAAACAGAATCCTTGAGAAGTAGACTTGTTGACCAGCTGGTCAGGGAGACTGTCAAATCCAACATGGCCAGAGAGGGACAAGTTTCGGAGCTCTTCATTCTGGAATTTCAGAGGGGAAACATTTGAGAGTCCATGAACTATGCCACCTGGGTATCACACATTACTTATGTTACCTTCTCCTTTCCTATCCTTTTGACATGCACGGAAAAAGGAGATTCCCCGAGTACTCATAGCCTCCTTGGCTTCTACACAACTAATGGCACTAATAACTCCAAAGTCACGCTCTTTCCACAAAATCACCACCTCCCAAAGCGGACTATCACCCAGGGTATTTCGTTCCTTGTTACAAGTGTACTGGTCCAGGAAAATTTGATCTTCTAGAGGTGGCTATTTCAGACATGCATTAAGTGAGATTAAAAAAAAAAACTCCAACCATTTTGATAGCTTTTATTGCTCAAGAAAAACTTTCAATTTATTTTCAACTCATAGTAAATAAATAATTAAAAATAATACTCCTTCAGATACATAAAAGAGCTTTGGAAAGCTCACAGTGG
This sequence comes from Daubentonia madagascariensis, assembly GCA_023783475.1. NCBI lineage: Eukaryota > Metazoa > Chordata > Mammalia > Primates > Daubentoniidae > Daubentonia > Daubentonia madagascariensis. Next base: position 6,563,089 of record JAKFHU010001268.1, on the reverse strand, counting down.
AGGATACATACTCGTTATAATTATGACAATGCTGTAACCATTGTAAATGCAACATATTTAAAATTTCTCAGCACATGAGCAGGTTCCACCTCTTCCATTAGCCGTACAGGTTTCTCCAGGCTTCTTTGCTCCTCCCTACACAGCTCCTAGCACAGGCTCTGCACTTGCTGGATCTTCGCAGAGTTTGCTGATGGAGACTGGGGTAAGGTAGTTACACATTTTAAAAGTCAGGCGATTTATGCTCGCGTATAAAACGGCGCTGACTGCCTCCACAGCTCGGAATGCACCCCATGAGCGTTGCAGATAAGTTGTGAAACTTCTCGGGAAACGACATCAGCTACATTCAGCCCTTCAAGTGCAATGCCATGGTTATAGTTTGCGATTACTAGATATTGAAAGACTTCTCCTTGAAGACAAGACTCCTGGTGCTCTGGCTGTGTTGCCCACGAATTTTATATTCAAAATACTGAAGTTTTGGTGAGAAAATGAGCCTCAAAGTTCTGTTTTTTAATGAAAAATGCACAGGATCACTTAGTCAATGTTTTTAAAAGATTGGTTTTCGTTATCCTCCTATTTTTATGTTATATAACCATGAGGTTGATTTCTTTTAATAATCAAGGACTGAGACCCCCATTTTCAAATTTCTATGGTCACTAACTACATATACACAGAAATGTGACTCCATAAATACAGGACTTTTAATGGATTTTAATGGTTTTATGAATAACAGAATGTCTGAAGTCAAACCAGCTCTAAAATTCTGATTGTGTGAAATAAGACTAAAAACCAACACACTGCCTGAATACCATGGTGGCAGCTGCAGATTTGAGGTCAATGGGACAGAGAACAGATGTCTAGTCTATGAATAGTTTCCTTGAAACCTGCCAACAGTGAATATGAGACTCAAGAGTAGGCACTTATCCTTGAACAGGATGGCACGGTAGACAGCTCCCCAAGCAGCTTCGGGGACAGACCCTGTGGGCAGCAGTCCTGGTAGCTAGGCAAACCTCCTAACAACGCTTATTCCGGCCCCAATTCTAGTACCTGTCCCTTTCTCTTTAGATAACTCAAAATTTCAGACAGCAGGTATTTTTAGGGTGTTTACCACATCCGCCTAGACTTGGGGGAGGAGGATCTGAAATGAGTATTGGGTTATATTTAGAACTCTTTCCATCGCAGCTGTGCAGTGGCTGCTGTATGTCAGGCTAGGAGAAGCCATGGCACCAGCCCTCCCTTCTGCTGCCGCATCACTGACTGCAACACTCTGTGAACAGCATGAGAGCCAAGGAAGAATCACCATCCTACATTCCCTCTCTTCTCCACCACAATAATTCTTTTCATTTTGCCAGGGGGTTGGGGAGAAATGGTTTATTGCTCTGGATTCTGGATTGTTGGGTTTTTAGATACCAGATATCCACCCATGAGCCAATCCTGGGAAAGAATCAGAGTTAGTAATTATAGCTCTCATCCCAGAACCCAAAGCTCAGCATCTCATATTCTCACCGTTTCCAAAACACGAGAAACCACCCACACACCCACTGAGTATTTTTATACCCATTGAAAACCACATATGAAATGAAAGGTTATAAAACAGTTTGGTCTTGACATTTTTGAAATTTAAAGTTTTGTGTTTAGAGTTTGTCTTCTAACTTTGTAATATAAAATATGTAAATTTTATAACAGTTTTTTAATTTCATAAGTTGAGCCTAATTCTCTGCCCAGTATTAAAGGAAGCCTGAGAGTCACTGCCCATCACATGTGATGAGGGAAAGGGAAATAAAGTTCCTCCTTTGGCTCATGAATAGGCTTACAAACTGGAAAGCACTGGAGGAAAAGCAAGGAGCGGTTCTAAGTGACTTACCTGGTGCCTCACACACAGAAGCTGAACTGAATTCCTACACTCCAGCATTTTATGATACTTGCTTGAGCTGTCACTACCCAAGGAATGTGGGGGTCTCTATAGGCCCAGTCTCGGGGAAGTGCATATATTCCCATGTCATTAACACTATCACACCTCTGGAAATGACTCTCCAAATTTTATCTCCAATAATGAACTCTTGGCTTGGCTTCTAGTTCTGAATTTCTTTCATAGGAGCAGTTCTCTTGGGTCGTCCTATCTGTACTTCAAACTGATGTTCACGAAACTGAAATCATATCCCTCTATCCCAAACTCACCCCTTCTCCAAAGCTCCCTATTTCTGTAAATGGTACTTACCCATGTTTGAGATGACCTCCCCTCCTACCACCAATTCTGAAGTCTTATCAATGCTACATCCTCTTCATCTCTATCCCTCATAATTCAATAGCCTCCCAACTGGTCTCCCTGACTTCATCCTACCCCTCTCTAATACTTCTTCTCTCTACCTTCCTGCCAAAGGAATCCTGGTCCTCAAAGATCCTTAATCCAATCTCCTTGGCTTGCCCTTTCAGGGCCCCATGGGCTGACCCCAAATCTCCATTCCTACTGAATCTCCCGCTTCTCCCCAGGGAGCACCTTACACTGCAGTTAAACTGAATTACTTACTGTTCCTGGGACAAACCCAGCTTTCTGCCCATCAGAGGTTACTCAAATGATTTCCTCTATCTGAAAGGGCCTTATATCCAGAGTTCACACATCCAAACCCTCCAGATCCCAATGAAATTTCACCCCCATCACTGCTCTTTATTATGATATCTTGGGGAAAATTTCAGTAAACATTCCTCTCATCCATAAAAGGGAAATACTGATTAAATAAAGGTGGCTCGAGCTATCACTAAATAATTCCATGATCATCATAACAGCTAACATTTATTGACCATTTCCAATGCTCCAGAAAAGTCCTAAACATGAGTAAACTAATTTATTTAACACTTCTATGAAGTACTTACCATCATTCCCCAATCTCAACTTACAGATGAGAAAACAGAGGCACGGAAGCTTAGTAACTTGCTCAAGGTCACACAGCTAGTAAAGTCAAAGAGCTGAAATTTGAACCAGGAAGTCAGGTTCCAGAGTCCTTGAACATAGTCACTACTATCTCATGATGATTTAACAACCTCCCAGGTAAGCCCCAGACAGTACAATAATTTCAGCTGCTATAAAACTCCAATACATTAAAATAGAAGGAAAGAACAATTCTCTAAAACCATAATGCTCTGGCAACCATAAGAGGTGGAAATTGAGAATTAGAACTGGCAAAGTAACTCCAAGTATATTTTCACTGGTCCTGGCAATGCCGAGACCAGGCTTTGATTTTTGCAGCTATGGCACATGAAACCCATAATATAATGCTTAGTTTTAACCATTTTTGAAGAAAGTGCCAACATGGAGCCACTAAGTAAGTAACTGTAAGACCTTAATTAATTTAACCCTTCATTTGCTAATCTATTTAGTAATTAGATTAGATTTGTAATTAGATGATTTCTATAGGCCACTCCATCTTGAAATGGGTTATAACTAACCTTGATGGTATAAAATAAAATAGCCAGTCTTTCACCTGATGACTTCATTTTTCTTTTTTTAGAACATCTCCTCTTGGATACAATTATTTATTTGTTCATTCAAAAATACTCACTGCTCAAAGCACTAAGAAAGCTATGTTATTTTTATTATTCATTGATAAACACTGTTTCTGCCCTTAAGAGGTTTTACAGTGTGACAGTAGATACGGGACAGATGTAAATGTAATACTACTAAGGATAAAAGTGATAAATACCATGAATAACTATGGGAAGGAATGGGGGAGAAGCAGCTTTTGGCTAGGGAAATTCAAGAGGCACCTTTGAGGAAGGCTGGAGTTCCCCAAATCTATGAGTGAACAAAAGCCCAGCTTACAGAAGCCTTCTAGAGAAATGCTATCCATGCCCAAAAGGTCACCTTATTATGAATGTATACTCTGCAGTTTATAACCAGCAGGTTTTTCAGAAAGATTCCCAGATGACTTCATTATTGAGATAATTATAAAACAAATTATATAAGAATGTGTGCCACCACCTACATTCTGAGGGCTGCTGTAAAATATGTTCCACAATTCCAAATCTTGCTTAACCAAAGCAGGACAGCAAAAGGCTTGAAGTCAGACAGACAAGGGTTTGAATCCCAGCTTTGCTTTCTACTAGTTTTAGTAGTTCCACCGTCAGTAGAAATGAAGCACTTGGCAGGGTTGTTGGGAAGAGCTCAGGAGGTATAAATGAGAATGCCTAGCATTTAATAGGTCCTCAGAAACCTGGGCTTCCTTTCCCTAAATTAGGAGGGAAGAGGCAACTATAATTCAAAAATCTGAAATGAATTAGGACTTCTCTTATTGCTGCTGGGCATTCCAGGAGAAGCTGCTGACCAGGAAAGCTCCCAGACTAACTAAGCAAGTAAAATCACAAAGGTAAGAATAGAGTGAACAAAAAGAGAGTAAAAGAGAGAATGAGGACTCTAGCATGAAGAAAATTCACCCCTAAAGAGGAAACTCATTTATAAAGCTGGAGGAAAGGCCACAGAATCCCACATCCCTGTGTGCAGAATCAGCAGTTAACAGAATCAACACCCTTCATGGCTGGAAAGCATTCCGGAGTCCCCAGCTCCACTTTTGCTTCTACAGCCATGCGTGGCTTCATGACAAGGATGCACTCTGAGAAATGCATCCTTAGGTGATTTTGTCATGGTGCAAACATCATAGAGTGCACTTACACAAGCCTAGATGGTATAGTCTACTTACCGAGGCTATATGGTAGCCTATTGCTCCTAGGCTACAGATCTGTACAGCATGTTACTGTGCTGAATACTGTAGGCAACTGTAACACAGTGGTAAGTATTTGTGTATCTTAACATATCTAGACATAGAAAAGGTACAGTAAAAGCATGATATTATAATATTATGAGACCACCTTCACATATGCGGCCCATTCTTGACCGAAATGTGGTAATGCATTAAATGACTGTATTTTAATCCAGCCCAGGGTCTACTGGAATTAACAAACTGGATGTGCCCAGATGGATTTTACTCATCATACTTAAACTGAAGTGCTATCTGCTTTACCTTTAACACTTAAGTGTTACAGTAGATGTGGTTAGGTTGCCTATAGCTTCTGATCTCTATCAGCAGGCAGAAGCAAGAGAGCATGTTGCCAAGGTGATGTTTTAATTGTTTAGTTCAAACAAATTAAAATGTTTCAATTTGAAAGCAAGACTTTATTTTTACCTTTAAAATTAGATATTACGATTTAAGTTTAGAAAGATTTCCCCTCTTTAAAATTACTTTTTTAAAAAATTTGAGTTAACTTATCTATTTAGTTAGAGAGCCGGAGATTTTTGTTTATAAGAAGTGTGATTATATTTTTCTCAAAGCCTCATTTTATGGATAATAAATTATATTGATCCAAGTCACTTCATCCCTGGGCTCATGTTTCTTCAATTGTAAAGTGAGGAGATTTAGCCAAATGACCTCTAAGCAAAGCCTCTGGTTCTAATGTTAATTCTAAGGTTTCTTGAGTCTGGAAATCCGAGATGCATAAATCCAATTCTGTCATTTTGTTTAAGGAAAGCAAACACAGGGCAAAAAACTCCTGGTAGGATATTTTTTCCAGCCAAACTAAGACAGCTCAATTTTTAAATAACCCATGAAAGGGAGTTTCTGTCAATTATCCTGGGAAACTCCAAACCTAATGGAAATCTCTGTGTTACCTCTGTGCTTTCCAGCTAAACTTTTCATTTCTGCTTGTTTAATTATAATAAGTATTGATTAACTAAGGAAAAAAAGGTATATACTCACTCTTTACAACTGTCCTGCTTAAAAGCATTTTTTTCCTTTACCTGTATCTACTGTCTTCCACAAGATTTTTGAATTATATCCTCAAAATAAAACCTAGGAAATAACTCTTCTGTGTAAGTTAGTCATCTATTCTCAAGAAGAAAAGTAAATCTTTATTCATGCTTTCATTCATTCGATAAATATTTATTGAATACCAATGTGTGCTAGAATGCAAAGGATATGATGATGACAAAACAAAGCATCCCCAACTCATGGAGCAGATAGTGTAGTGGAGCACGCATAGTTCAATCAAATAGTTGCAAATGCATAATCATGAGCCATCCAAAACACAGGACACTATGCAACCTTTAACTCATGTGACTAACTATTTAGTTTTTGAGTGAATTCACTAGCCTATAGTTTGTAAAAACATGTATTGGTCTAAAGTATTGCTGGATATCAATTTAATAGATAGCTCCTATGTACCCTGATGTGTGGGTGTTATGTATTCAGATGAAAACAAAGAGTCTTTCTGAGCAGCATTGCCTGGTGGGAGAAGGTAGAAATGATGAAGACTCAAGTATTAAGGGAATGGATGCCCAATTTGAAATGGAGCTGAGGTGGAACCACGGGGCAGCAGAGAGCAGAGGAGGAGTGCCCAGCATCTCCCTTTGCACTCTGTCTTGTCCCCATTAAGAATACCCTCTTGGAAAAGAGAAGAGGTACATATCCCTTCTTCATCGTGGATAGTATCTTTTCTCGAGGTCCTACAGTAGTTCATATGGCACCCAGCCAAAAACAGGTGAAGAAAAGAACATGCTGTTTCTCACATGAAATCCTTGACTGACCATCAGCCTTTTCCTGGTGTTTGGAGAAATCCTGGCCTCACCGTCTGAGAGGTAAGTTTTACCCAAGTACCCTGACCGATCGTTTCTGTAAATACATACTCTTATCTGACTATGCTCTAGAGAGTAGTAAATTGGTTTCATATTCTCTTCTAAAGAAGAGAAGGTTGGTGGGAAGATGGTTAGTTCCCATGCAAAAGGGAAAACACTGGAATGCAAAGTACCAGACCAAACCACAGCTATGAAGCCTGCATCAGGATGTTTTCAAAGCTGGGCATTGCTGGGGTAACCTTCAGAATATAAAATGTCTGAAGCATCTCATTACCAAGGAGGATCACATTCTTTAAGGATGATTTGGACAACATTTGCTACTCTGCTTGTCAGATATCTATCCCATGAAATCCCAAGGCTAGAGCCAAGAAAACCCCCAAGGAAATTGTCTCACACAAGCAGCAGAACAGACAGGGAGATGAGGGGGGCCGTTAGGAGGAAAACCACATGGAAATGTGAGGAAAGAACAACTTCTCTATGCAGCCCAGCTAAAGGCTGGGACAGAGAGGAAGGGGCCTCCAGGGACAGCCCCCAAGTCACAAAGCCAGGTAGATTGGCTCTGAATGCCAAACCCAGAGAGCCACCCTGGGAAACGCCACCAAATAACCAGAAAAACACTTGATTAATACTGAAAAACGGCCCCAATTCCAAGTGCTATCTCTAAGTAAATTTCTCCAAAAGACTCCCAGTAGAGGAACAAATCTTGCTTTTCCAGATCCTTGCAAAAATAATGGAGAGTAGGGATTTTCTTGGGGGATGGTAGGATTTTAGGGAAATTTTACTGTCTAATTGTTATGTTTCTATAACATTTGAATTACTACAAAAGAAAAAAACCCTGCACTTTTATAATAGAAAATAAAATATCTTAATCAGGAAATATAATAATAAAAATGATAAAAATCTTTTTTAAGGAGGTAAGCCTGCAATTTTTATTATAGGCTAATAGGTAGGGGATAGGATAAAATATGAGTACTTAATTTTTCTAATAGCGGAACCAAGTCACGTTGAAAGTGATGAGAGTGATAAGAAAAGCAGAATAGTGAAGTGGAAGGTGCCTGACATGTGAAGTGAAGGCAAGGACACCTCTGCCATTGTTTAGCTGTGTGACCCAGGGTAAGTCACTTAACTTCTCAGTCTCAGTTTTGTCAACTTTAAAATAAACTATCTCACAAGGCTATTGCAAGAATTAATTAGCATAATTCTCTACCCTCAGCTCATTTTATACACTTTCTTGGGTGATCTCACCCTTGCCCATGGTTTAGTGGCCAACTATAGGCTAACAACTCCCTAGTCGTGACCACAGCCCATGCCCCTTTCTGGGCTCCCTACCTGTACACCATGGCCCAGGTGTCTTTAAGCCAACATCCTCAGTGGAGCTCATCCTACACTCATTCTCAGTTTAAATCTGTCCTTCTTCCCATTTTTCATGCAAAATGGTAACAACCTACTTCAAGGTATCAGAGAGGCCCCTAGAATAACATCTATTAGCACTCATCTGATAAAATCTTCCAAGTTATAGGGCTCCACCCTCTTGCAGGAGAATAAAGTCCACTGTTTAATCATTATAAACCCTCCCCTATGCTCTGAATCGGATGGTGAAGACTTCTTGAAGTCATCAGTACCAGGTTAGATTTTTTTCCTCTGTACCCAGATGTAATACCTTTAATATTTACTGACCATCCACCACACCTTTTTTGGCAAAATGTTTCCCACGCTGCTCTCTTAACTGACATAACTGCAGCTAGTCTACCAGCTGGTTTCTATTCCTGAGCCCTGAAATCCAATGACTTAGATATTCCTCTTTTCCTAACACTACCCCCATTAGACTTCACCAAAATTTGTATCCACTGTATTGTTTCACAGAAGTTATATATTCTTCAACCTTCTCATTTGCAGATGAGCAAACAGGTACAGTGGCCACCTGTCTGGTTTTCCTTACACACAGGGCCGGGGGAGAGAGAGCACCTTGGGAGAACCCAAAGCCCTAGTGCCCGGCCCACCCTCCTCTCCATTGCACTCGGGCCTGTTTTGCAGATAAGAACTCAAATGCACTGCTGATGAAGTCTAATATAAAAGGCCTCAAAATACCACGGCGCTTCAGTTCTTGGTCTCTCACCTGTGCCTCCAGCTCCTTTCTGTCTTCTCTACATCCCACCTTCAGATAGAACAATAACTGCCCACATTTCCTCTGAGACCTGGCTGGTTTGCCCAGGACGAGGGTTTCACCTTCATTCCATCAGAAATTAGATTTCTCACATACCTATTAGGAAAAATACTTTTGAAAAGCAGTCCCCGGAAACAGGTACCTGAAGTGAACAGAGCCTCAGCTGCTGCTTACAACCCTGAATGGGTGGGGATGGGTGGCGTCATTAGCAAAAACAGCATTTTGGCAAATAACCGCCAATTGGGACAATCCAAAAGCTATACAAAGTGGGAGCACTTTTTTCTTACAGATGGAATGTTTTTCTAGAAGTCTGTGTAAACTCTTGAGAGGTTAAATCTAACTGGATGCCAAGAATTAACAACAACAAAAAAGACATTTTCTTAAGCTTCCAAACACAACAGTCTTTCTATGAGCCCGAGTGACTAATGCCTGAAACAGCCAAATGTTACAAAGTGCTGACCAGCAGAAAGTCTCATGTTTGGGAATGGCAAGGTCCACGTGTGCATTCCAGGGACGCCTGCAAGTTGTGCAGTATTCAGAGGAAGACGGGGTGGAAGGGAAGCAGTGTGACAAATAGGCAAGAAGTATTTATAAAGGCACAACCCAATTAGAAACAGATGCTTCAGCTGTTCTCCCGCACCAGTCCACATCGCAGAGAAGATGAGAAGTCCTTCAGCTGGCAGCCACCTAGGAAAGCTAATGAGCAAAACATGGCAGGGGGAGGAGGGTGTCACAAATCATTTCAAAACCCTCTCTCTGTCCAGTGGGTCCCAAATAACCCGATTCCATTTAAGACATATCACCTCTCTTGCGGAGGGAAAAACCACCCAATTGTCTCACAGTTGTTCATTTGGGTCATTTTTGTCCCTTCTGTTCTAACTTTGCCATGTGTCATATCTTTCAGACAAGCTTTCTCAAAACATTGATGAATAGGAGATCAAAGAGAATTAAGAGGCCCAAACCAGCTGGAAGTTTTTTCCTCAAGTTTTTATGCACTGTTCTACTCCTCATATTCACACATCCATTCCTCGGGACTTCCTGTTTGAGAAATATTGTGGCTCAGTTCATATAGTTCTATTCACTGAATGCATTAATCAGCAAATAATGAAATATGGATGAGACATTTCCTTCCCTATGCCACCATTTCTATCACCGGATATAAATTAGCCACTTCCTTTTTGAAAGATACATTTATTTCTGTCCCTTTCTGAAAAGGCCGGGGATTTTCAGTTACAGTAATGGCCATGTGATGGTAGTCTCTGAGAGAGAAGACAAAAAACCTCCAAGCCAGTTCTAAGGCAGTCATAAACAAAAACACCAGGGCTGTCTCCCTCAGTCACAACCTGGCCACTTTCTCCTCCCAGGCATGTTCAGTTCCTAAGTCAGGCTGATCTAGAACATCTCAGAGTGCAGTGACACATTTCCAGGACCTGAAAATGGAGGGACTATACCAAAAATGACCAAGGCTACGGTCATTTTATTTCTTAGGAAATAAACATACATATTAACATCTGACCTTGCTCTGCAAATATTAGTAAACAATTATGGCCAAAATCCTCAAGCCTTTCTAAGAGCGCCACTGTGTCTTAATCTCAGCCCTGGATGAAACACTATCAGGATGGAATAGAGGTTGCTTATATAAATTTGGGGCCTATTAGTTTCCTGTTGCCATGTAACAAATTATCACAAACTTAGTGGCTGAAACAACACCCATTTATTAGCAGTCAGTCCCACAGGTCACAAGTCTGGGTATGGCATGGCTGCATGCTTTGCTAGGACTCTCACAAGGTTGACGTCAAGGTGTGAGCCAGGCTGAGCTCTCATCTAGAGGCTCTGGAGGAAAGCCCCCTTCCAAGCTCATTCAGGATGTGGGCAGACTCAATTCCCTGCAGCTGTAGGACTGAGGGCCTTCTCTCTTCTTACTGGCATCAGAGGCTATACTCAGCTCCAAAAGGTGGCCAACAGTTCCAAGCCACGGGGCCACCTCCCTCGTGTCCCTCTCATATTTTGAATCTCCTTCTTCAGGAAGAGTCCAGTGCCTATTAAGGGACTACCGGATTAGGTCAGGTCCACCCAGCATAATCACCATTACTAAAAGCCAAATGTGCCGTAACATAACCTACTCGCGGGAGTGATGTTCACAAGTCTTGGGGGTGTTACAGAGCATGTATACTAGGGGCCTGGGATTTTGGGGCTATCTTAGGATTCTGCCTGCCAGAGTGTGCATTATTATAGCATTTGTATTTCTCCTGTGTAACTTTAGGGTAGGTTATAACAATGAACATTAGCCTTTCCCTAACTTAAAACACAACTAAGTCTCCAGGGGAAAAAAGACAGAAATTAGTAAAAGCAGGTTACCAAGGCAATTCTTCGACACTGAATTTGATGAGGGCAGCTAACCACAGACTAGCTAGAGTCTCTTTGCCTTTGAAGGAAGTCTTCCAATAATGAAAGTAAATTTTGCAAACATTTAGGTGCCGAGTATGTAACAAGAATTCTAGGAAATGCAAAAGATTCTTAAGGAACTTAAGTCTTATTAGGGAGATAAGTCATTGAGATGAAACAGAAATGACTGTGAAATGTTTCATGATGAAATACAGCACAAAGGTTATGGGGTTAAACAATGTAGATTAATGTGGACCAGAGCAAAAAAGTAAAGCTTAACAGGGATCAGATTTGATCTAGGTCATGGTAAGGTGAAATAAGATTTAAATAGTTGCAGAAAAGGAATGGAGATGATAGGAGAGAAAGAAGTAGAACCCACCAAGGAGGACAGCAGGAAAGAAAGAGGCCCGGAGGGCATGGAAACCAAGGAACTAGACAAAACTAAAAAATCATTAAGAGTAGATGGTATAAGACTTTAAAACTGGTTCATATTTCAGTTTATTGGAAATATCCCTTAAAGGGAAGTGTTATGAAGGCACATACAAGCAGTACATAACTGAACATTTACATGTCCAGGATCTGATACTGGGTATTCAAGTGTTGCATGGGGGAGAGATCTAGAAACAATCGCTAAGCAGCCACATCATGAAAAGTTTCTGTTCCTACTGCCTAGTGTACTTATACTTAATGAATATATCTTCCCACCAGACCAGCAGACCAAGGGATCCTGTGTGTAGAATTGCCTTCTAGCCAAGGTTTTAACTCAGATTACCAGCCTGGGCAACCATCCAAATGGTGCTATTTGATGCAAACTTCCTTCAGAGCGTTAAAAAAAATTAAAAAGTGCATATCTTGCAGAGAACCTAATAAATTGACTCCATTAGTTATGGCTACAATTTCTGCTGTTCTAATCAAACTAAAGCTTTCTTATTTCTTCCTTACTCTGTTCTCCTTCTCAAAAAATAGGACTACTTAGCTCCTAAAAAATAAAAATAAATAAATACTCCCACTAGCAGAAGAGACTTTCTGCCTTACAGAAGGTTAATTGCACACTGTGGAAGCATCTATCTAGCTGTTAAGAGAAAGTTGTTTAGGGGTTTTCTCACACATGCCCGGTGTGTTTAGGAAAGCAGACCCAAGAGGCTATATTATTACACTTTCCCTCTTCTCTCAAAGTTTTCCTATTGATGGATGATTTTATATGCTGGCTTTGTCTTTATAAGCTAATGCAAAACAAACCTTCTTTTCACATTCTGCAGGCTCACAAGAATGTTCCCACAGTCCTCTCCACCCCCTCCATTGTCCCCTGAAAACGTCTCTTAAGGAGGCATTTTCGTTATCATTATTGTCATGTTGATATGCCTGAAGAATCAAGTAGGGCCCAAGTACAATTCTGGGAAAACTCTATTGCATACAATAATCTGTTATAAAATCCCATCAGCTCTCAAAAATAGATGACTACATATGTGCAACAGCAGAGGTTACATTTTCACTCATGTCATTACCACAAGCACAAAGGAGTTGGGTCAGCAGCCCCGACTTCTCAGTGAGAGGGGGTCTGGTTCCACGCCAATGCTCCTAGAATAATAGATTAAGAGTTATGGGATATATGAGTGGGAATAGGTTTCTGACAGTCTTTGATAGCATGATTACAAGGAAGCACCAAGCTGAAATCAAAACTTGAAAGATTATAGCTTAGCAGGGGATCCTCGCTGTAATTCATACATTCTGTAGGGAGGAGAAACTGAGAAAGTTAAATGAGACCCTGAGTGAAAGACAGACCAGAATTAGCAAAAGTCTTAGGCACTGATCCAAGTAGCTGCCATTAAACTCTTCTAAAGCCTAATGGTTCATCAGAATAATTATTATTCACATAGTTAAAATGAAAGGCAGGCTAAGGGAAATAAGCGATAATTACACTGGCAAAAACAAGAACCACTTTGGCCATTTGAATTTGAGAAAAATCCAAGCCTCAAATCCCTTCCCACATAGAGAGGGTCAGACCATATAGCTCACTGTAATCATGGCTACACAGAGTTAAACCTCTTTTGCCACAACTGCACCAAATGTACACACTTAGATTGCTTATTACCAGGAATGGGTTTAGTGCAATGTGGCAGCTGCAACCACCAATGTAAGGAAATAAGGTTTGGCAGCAATCCCCCAGGACTCCTTCTCGGTCCAACTTCCCACCCACTCTTTAGCCCAGATATTAATAATTCAGAAGACAGTATGACAGCCACAAATCACACACATGAACAACCCAAGGAACAATCACTGTAAAACCAGATGTATTCAGACAGAGAAAGTAGTGAAGCTTCAGTCCCCATAGAGAGTATAGCACTAAGAAATGTACCTCATATTTCACCTCATATTCTGGGATCAAGGTAGGGAAGTAGATTAAAATCTTTTTAAAGTTTGGTTTAAAGTTACCTGGAGTACCTGTATAATGAAGGTTAGGATACTCAGAGAAAAACAAACAGGGAATGGGCTCTACCACTTTTTTATCCAGAAAACCAAAAAGAAGGATCTAATATTTCCCTTGATCAATCAATCAAAAAACCATTATTGAACATTTATATAAAGACTACAATAGTAAGTATGGCTTAGCAAAACCAAACAAGGCACTCCAAGGCCACCATGCTTGGTCTGCCCTTCAAGTTTCTCAACATATTCCTATCCCCAACACAACCATCAGGAAAATAATAACAGTTTACTGAGTGCATGTTTGCCAAGCACCGTACCTGCCCCTTTAAAAAATCTTCCCATTTAATCCTCACAACCCTGTGTAGTAGATAGTATTGGCCCCATTTTACAGATGAGGAAACCAAAGTTCAATTAAATGGTAGAACCAGTAGTCAAACCAGTTTTGCCAGATTCCAAGTCCACCACCACCCACCCTTAAACTGGACAGCTGACTCTTCAAAGCACACCTACCTCTGCACAGAGAATGCCTCTAACTTCAACTCCACCTGTCAAATCCTACTCCTCCTCAAAATTCCAGGCAAAATGCCACCTTATTCATGAAACCTTCCCTGGTTCCCTGAATTAGACACCACTGCTCTTCTATTTTACAAATATCCACTGTATCTGAGTCATTCGTCACATCTTGCAACTAGCAGTACACTTACTTTCCATTTGTCAGGCCCCTAAAAGAATGTAAGTTTTTGATGACAGGAACCCTGTCTTACTCATCTTACTTTGAACTATACTTACCGCAGTGTCACATGTAGCCAGGGCTGTATGTAGAAGATGAATGAATGCAGAGACTCAGTTCTCACAAAGTCTACAATCTGACTTTTCCAACCAGAAACACCTGCCCCCAAGCAGCAGTGCAGCGATAGAGAACTCATGCGAGGGAGCACTAGTTAAGGGCCGGAATGCCCAGGGTACGTTTGGTGGAGGAAGGGAAGCTTAAGAGGGCCCTTAGTAAATGGAGAAAACAGAGATGTCAGTGCTTCAGCCACATGCTTCAGTATGGACCCTTCACAACTCTCAGCTGCAATCAAATGTGGGGGAGGGAGAGACAGGACAGGAGAGGTTGAACATCGTAGGGGTGCTTGCTCTCAGGAAGTTAAAGTTAACATTTATAAAGCTCTTATTTTATACGTATTTGCTAGGCACCGTCCTGGGTACTTTACATGGATCTTCTTTCCCACAATCACCTCTGAGGTATGTGCCAGTATTATTCCCATTTTACAGTCGAGGCCGTTGAAGCTCAAAGAGATTAAGCTGCTCAGGGTCATGCGGCAAGTAAGTGGTAGGGCCTGGATTCAAAGCCGAACAGCCTGTTCCAAAGGCACGTGAGCAAGGCCTGGGAGCCTAGAAAAGCTACTTCTGGCCAACCTTTGGTAAAGCAGAGAGTGATAGGTGTGTGTTAGCCATCATGGGACACCCACAGCTCCACCCAAGTACATCGCACTACAGAAGTAACCATCTTCTGAGGTCAGAAATAGTAGGAAAGTATGACTGGGCACCGTGGCTCACACCTGTAATCCCAGTGACACGGGAGGCTGAGGCAGGAGGACTGCTCGAGGCTGGGAGTTTAAGACCAGCCTGGGAAACATAGCGAGACCCCATCTCCAAAAAAAAAAATCTAAAATTAGCCAGGCGTGGTGGCACACATCTGTAGTCCCACCTTCTTCATGGGAGGCTGAGGCAAGAGGATTGCGTGAGCCCAGGAGTTCGAGGCTGCAGTGAGCTATGATAGCGACACTGCACTCCAGCCTGGGTGACAAAGCGAGACCCTGTTCTAAAAAAAAAGAAAAGAAAGTGAGAGAGAGAAACAGTAGGAGAGGTACACAGGCCCCATGCCACCATGTGGGAGCACACAAGGAGAGTAAAGTGGGAACTACCGAGAGTGGGAACAGCAGGAAACCAGGGGAGGAAGAATCTGAGAAGACACTTCCACCACCAACTGCTGGGGTGAGTGGATTTCTTGCATTTCTCACATAAAAGAAGCAGAACAAGGCTAACCTAAAGATGGTAGGTAAGGTTGAGCAGCTACAGCAATCACTTACTCTCACTCATCTAAGAGCAAAGATTATCAAGTCTCCTCTCATACTTTTCTCAGGCAAAGCTACAAGAACCAGTGGAAGAGAAAAATCAACCAAAGCTTACACGGAAGATGCAAAGAAAATAGAAGAAAGACAGGATGCAGTTAGCAGTCCTGATGGATTAAAACCACATGACTAGCACATCAGAAATTCCCATCACTTCCTCGTCAGCTTCGTATAGCCCACAGAGGAGCAAACAGCATATGGCTGCATTGCCAAAAAAACTTTCAGTAGTAAAGGTGAGAGGAGAAGAAATATTTTCTGTACCCCTACTGACCTACTATGTGCAAGGAACTGGTAAGCCATTTAATCAACTTAATTATCCTAAAAAAAGATGTACCTCTTGGGATAAGGTAACATCTCCAGATTCATTCCTTTATCTTATCTAGAGAAGAAAGCTAAAAATGCTCATTACAAAAAAAAAAAAAATCTATTGATTCACTGATGGAACTCCATTATTTTCTACTTCTGAGCTTATATTAAAAAATAAAACCTTTAAAAACCAGGAATATTTTTACCCTCAGGAAAACTAATATTCATGATACTAAAGCCTGCCCTGGCATAAGTTGGCAATTTCACTTATGTTGTTTCACTTAAGAAATACAATATTTACTTAGACTCCCATTTCTCAAGGCATTTTGATTACGCTTGCGTTCCTTTACATGCATTTCTCTGCAGCTTGCGATTTGGAACAAATGTTCAAACCACTAGCCACTATGGCACCAACACAAAATACCTGTTTTGTTGATTTCCTAACAATCCATGAGGTAATTACAAATAGTTTACTCAGGCCTTTGGAAACTATATTCAGATGTCATCTACTTAGGTAATAATATTTTGATAAGTGCAATAAATGGTAAAACATTCTAAAATCACACTTTAATAAATTTAAAGTCACAGCTGGGTACAGTGGCACACACCTGTAGTACCAGCTACTCGGGAGGCTGACGTGGGAGGATTGCTTGAGCCCAAGAGTTTGAGTCCAGCCTGGGCAACACAGTGAGACCCTGTCTCTAAAAATAATAATAATAATAATTTCAAAGTCACATATTATTTAATATCATATTCCCTCTCCTTCTTGAACATTTTCCTATGGTTTAACTTCTCTCCCACCAAATATGCTTGCTTTAGGATACTATTCGCTCCTTCTCCACCTCATTCTATATTATATTGTATAGCTGGATTTATCTACCTTAAAACAAATAAGCACACACACATACAAAACTACTTTAACCATTACATTCCATGTAATCTTCCAAGGCTTCCAATCCTATCCCAGCTGGGATCTGCTATAAATGATGTGGACCACCACCCCTCTGGGTTTCACTTTCATCATCAGTAACACAGATTGGTGGAGAAGGGTCTTTGGGGAAGGGTACATAAACAATCTCTAGTTCTTCAATTATGGGATTCTAGCATTTGCAACGGGGTAAGAGATTAAAGGTTGCCAGAACCCACATTACAGTGGGTATCAGGCTTCAAATAAAATCTTACTAAAAGTATTTGGTCATACAAAACAAAAAAGTATAAAATGTCAGTGCCAAACGAGAAGATTCAACAGACAGAGTGGGACAGATCCCACAACAATGCTAGTCAAATAGTGGGTTACCCTTTCCAAGAAGCTCAACTTTAGTATTGTTTTGAGACCACAAAATCAGCCTATTATCTAGCAGAAAGCAAAACCACCAACCAGCCCTTCAAGGGCCAGGGTCAGTGTGACACAGAAGACTTAAAGTGGTAGAAAGCCATTGTTACCTGACTTTCCTACACTGGAGATCTCATAATTCTAGCACCATATTTGAGCTTGAGAGTCTCCGGTTTTGTTTATTTATACAACAATTAGGGAATCACAAGCTTTAGATCTCACGTTAACACAAGTACAGGAAGTGGAAAATAACTGTGATGAGTAACCCATGCATCAATACAGGTATTTTTAAAAATCGGACCTAGAAAGATTCAAGAGATCTAAGCCAAAAAACCAAAAAAGATTGAACGAGGAAAAGAACATATTCATTATTGCCCCAAGTACTAAAAACCAGAGCTCTCTTTAAACATACGAGTGAACACTCAGGTATTTATAACCTTTTATAACATATCCTTACCATGTAAAGAAAATAGAACAAACACACACAAACCCAATATCCAGCCCAAGAAACAGAACATTACCAAAAGCTTTGAAGCCCCAGAGAACCCTGAGTGATGGCATCTCTCTCCCTCCCTCTGTGCCCCCTACCAGACATAAACACTTTCCTAAATGTGCCTTAAATCATTTTCTTGTTTTTCTTTATAGTGTCACCTTACACACTACTACCAGGGCACAGTCACTAAAAGTCCTAACTTCAAAATAATAGAATTGCTCACTTCCTTCTCCAAGTCATCCAGCAGGAAATTCAGGTCTCCTTCCTACAGAAGACTCAATGGGGATACAGAGGCTAGGAGAGTTACTTTAAAGAAGCAGTTCTCAAAATGTGGTCAGAGAATCTCTGGGGCCTCTCTAAGAACCTTTTAGGGGTGTACAAGTTCCTCATTTTCCAACCACGTATCTATGGGAGGCTGTATCTTCTTCATGTACTTCAACCAAAACAATATATTGCATCAGAGTGAATGAAAAGCAGATTGGATGACCCTGCTGTCTACTATTAAGTCAGACATTAAAGAGATTTGCAAAAATGTGAAATGATACATCTCAGCTAATTTTTCAGTTTGAAAAATAGTTATTTTTCATAAAATAATGTTATTTATGTTAATGTGTAATATATTTATTATTTTAAATGAATTAATAAGTAAATATATTTAAAACTTAAAGTAATAATAATAATAGAAGTGGATTGAAGTTGCAACAAAAACCCATGGGAATGGCTAGGGGAATTATTTTGTTTTGGTATAAAGTTTAGCAACTAACCGTGTCCTAAACTGACACAGTCATAGTAAACACTTTGGGATGGTGGAGAGAGTTTTCAAACAGTGTTCTGTGTTGTCTATAAGGCATTAGTTATTCTTTCATCCTGGAGGTGGCTGGAGGTGCACACACAAGAGGCACCAAAAGTAACCTGAACTGTGTTGCATAAGCCTTTTACAAGGGCTCATATTTTTTACAAAGAGTGGCTCACGATAAATATCCAACCCAAGTTAAACTTGATTCATTCCATCTGCAGCCCAGCTCCAAAACTATGAGATTCTTTTCCCCATAAATTAACCAATGACTAGGGTCCTAAACACAAGATCAGTGACCAGAAGGGAAGTTTTGGTTTTCTGCACTGGGCACTGGGAAATCACTGAAGAATTTGCCTACAAACTACCTATCTAGAACATCGTAGTTCTACCATCCTTGGATTTGTAGTGTAAGCAAAAGTCAGGGGATTTGGCTCCAGCTCTGAGTCTGTGGGTCTGAAGCAGGTCACTTACTCTCCTGGGTCTTGGCTTCCTTCTCTGTAAAATAAAAGAGCTGTACGAGATGATTTCTTTACAAGTCCTTCCTGCTCTAACACTCTGAAATCCCAAGCAAGAAAAACCTTTAGTGGTATTCACTTTTCCTCTAGTGTCGATGTGTGCATGACTTACTGACCTTTAAACAGTCAATAAGTACCACAGCAAAGGGGTAATTTTAAGAAGAGGACAACAGGAAAAGGAATCTAAAAGAGTCAACACAGGACATCCAGGATGTTTTCATCCAGATTTCAGCTGCTAGGGGTAGAACTTACGAACAACACCCATATCCAAGGGGACAGAACCCAATACTTCAGGCTAAAATGCGGGGACCACATCTGAGTGCTCAAAAGATTGGTGAAAATGGACAGACCCAAAGCCAGAAAGCAGCATTCTGGGGCCCAGATGAACCCTATTTCTCTAGAGACCACAAAAGTGCCTTGATCTACGAGGGGAGGTAAAAGTGATATCCATTCACTAAAACTATCACAGATATAAATGTAAAGATGTCCATGAAGTATCCTGAAATAGTACCAAGACTACCACTCTAGAAATAGTGGCTGAGCACTTTAAATTTTAAAAACTACCTAACATTCAGAAGGCACTATATATATGCCAGGCATTGGTCTACATGCTTTATATGCATTAAAGTTTACATCCTCACAAGCCTATAAGGTAGATATCATTACCCTCATTTTACAGATGTGGAGACTAAACCACAGAGATACAAAGAAACTTATCCAAGGTCTCAGAGCAAGTGAGTAACAAAGCCTGGATTTTAACCTGCTTTAATAAACACTATGAAATTATACCACTGATTCACTTCAGAATTTTTCCATAAGTCAATTTTAGTTTCTGTCCTGTTTGCTTGATATGGGTCACACAAAAAGAGTAGACAAATTTTCACAGAAGTGGAAGATTATGTTTGGGATGGTTTGATGAAATACATGCTAAGCTGTTTGGAGAACTAAACTGTGGAAGGAGGAGCCCTGGGGAGGTGGCATCCTCTGAGCATCAGTAACTGAGCTGTGTCCCTCATGCATGCTCAGTGTGCCTGCTTCAGATGTAAGTGTGTTGTATCACGGACATGCATGCTGACAAGCGGTAGCCAACTTGCCTGCACCACAGTAACAGGTGGGTTTCCCTGGGACTGACTAAGTTAAGGCTTCTGGGGAGCAAGGCCAGAGCCTGGAAAGAGACCCTGGCTCATCTGCCAGCCTGGCAGGAGGCAGTACAGCCAGTGTGGAAAAGCAGGGGCCCCAGGAGGGATGGGGCTCTGGCTTTCTTTTTTTTTTTTTTTAACAAGGTTCAAGTGGCAAAGTCCTGCAAAAACTTCCTACATACACCATGAACAAATAACTCTCTCAAGGCATGCCAGCAGATACTCGGTAGGCCCTGATTTAAAGCAGAACAGGCACAATCATTGACTTCAACTACTTACCACTACAGTATCTTCACATACACTTTTTATTTTTAAAAATATATAACAATCACATTTGGGCAGCTCTGATGTCAGAAAGGAGTTCAAATCCTGGCACCAATTGCTTATCAGCTATGGACTTTGGGCAAGTTATTTAACCTTTTTGAGCCTGTTTACTCATCTGTGAAATGGCATAATTTTGGCACGTAATCATAAGACTGTTGACTAAACGAGATAATGCATATGAAGTGCTTAGACACAGTGCCTGCCACAGAGTGAGTGCTCGGTACTGTTACTTATTATTGTTATTGACAAGAGAACTTTATCTATAAACCAGGAAAGAGCCCAGTTGAAAGAAATGTTAAAATAGGATCTCTCCTTCATAACAGCAAAACTTTACCAATCTTTGTTAAAGACTATCACTAACTTAAGGTCTTCCTTGCTTGTCTTCCATCTAGCTCAGTCAACTGCTAATTACAAGGCAGGTGTTAATTATCTCATAAAAGTTCTTCAAATCACAGAGCATTAAAATGCCTGCGCCCATCTAAAAACCTGGATTCCCAAGTGCTCTTCCTTTTCATGCCTGGGGTTCCGAGCTCTGCCCTTTCTGTCTCCTCTCTGAGTTGTTTCTAATTTATTAGTTCAGGATATCTCTTATTGGACGAATGAACTGTGTTTCTTAACAGTTGCTACTTTGTTGTCCCCTCTCAAACACTGAGCAAAAGGCAAAACAGTAGTTTAATATAATTAAATGAACTCTAGTGAAGAATGAACTAGATTTCTAAAACAAGACACCAAAAGTACAAACCAAAGAGAAAAGATGGCATAGTTAAAGCTTCTACACAACAAGACACCAAAACAAAAGATACATGGCCGACCAGGAAAGACATTTGCACATATAATAAAGTATGAATGTCAACAAGATAAAGAGAAATAACCCAATCGGAAAAAAAAAAAAGTAAGGATGTGAACAGGTAATTTGCAAAGAAATAAACATAAATGGCCAATAACCATATGAAGAGATGTCCAACCTCACTAAGTCATGGTAACTGGGGATCATAACCACCTACAGCTTATTATTTCTGGTGGAGCCACTGGCCATTTTTACTTCACAATTACTTTTAAAAAGTAATTTACATCCCCATATTTTTAAAGGCCTATTTTTAAAAAGACCACGCAGAGCTGGATGGGGCAGAGACACTGTGACGATCACTTGGCATTTCATACCTAGACTGTCACTGGTTCATTCTAGTGCTCTTCTAAAGATGAGCAGTGTATCAATGAACAGCTCAAGTTGTGTGCATTTTAAAGTGGTTTTCTTGTTCCCACTTTCCCAAGTGAATACTACCCTTCTAAGAAGCTCATAAAAGTCTTGGCATCTCTATAAGTGTTGTGCTACACCCAAGATTCAAAGATCATAATTAAGAAGTACTTAGCTAAAACAACCACCTCAATATTATTTTCTATAACAATGCATAAAATGATTTCAAGTTGAAAGATAATTAGTGTTTCCTTCCACCAATATACATCACAGGCTGGTCTGCATGAAGTCCATATGCTATTCTTCAATTTAGTACTCAAATCTCAACATCTTAAGTGATAGATAGGCTTGGGAAAAAAATCTCTCTGTAATTAATATAAAAAATAAAGCAGCATGGCATAGTGTGATAAGCACTGGCTGGGAGTCAGTCAGAAGTAAAAACTCCAGCTCTGCCACTTTTTAGCTGAATGACTTTGGGGCAAGTTACTTCTGTGCCTCTTTATCCTTAATTGTAAAATGGAGATGATATTTACATCAGAGGTTTGTTATAGTTTCAACTGAGATAATATAAAGCACCTAGTGCAGTCTTACCCACATTAAGCATATTCCATAGTAGACAATATTTAAAATGTTCTTCTCTATCAATTCAATGTCAATTCTGCTAGACATTTATGTATAAGATATACATATAGATATAACTTACATAAACTTTCAAAACGTAAATAGTTTTTCTTCCCATGAATACTGTATCCCCACTTCCACAGGACAAAAGCCATCTATGAATAACCAACGCTTAATTATTTCTTGAACTTTCATCAAGCGTATTGGCAGTTCTCTAGAAGCTAATAAATAACGAGAACGAAAATACTGAAAGCGGCCCACTAATTTCCACACAAAATAGCTTCGGGGGCCATTGCTATACATATAATTTCAATTATTAGGAAAAATAAGGCCGGGGAGGGCTCTGAACACAGCATCAAAGAGAACTATCCATACCACTTACTGAGGCTGCCTCGCCAGTTTCTGATTGACAGGAGTAAATTATATTACACTCTGTTAACTCCAACTGGTATGGTCTGAGCAACTTGAGGCTGAGAAAAACCGGGCTACGACTAGACGGTGAAATGAAAATTAAAATCTTAAACACATTCATTGCATGTCTTCATTTTTCAGTCCTCCCAAAGCCCCCTGCTGTCAGATGCTCAACCACTAAATACTGGTAACTGTGAGCATTCCTGGGGAAAATTTAGCAGATTGTTAAATTCTTTGATCTGCAATCGCCTTCTAGGATGTTATGCCACAGAAATCTTTTCTGATTAAGTCCCTCTACATAGGAAGAGACCTGAGCCCGTAACTGCAAAGCTACATTTGAAGCATTTATTGAATAACTCCTTTTTGCCAGCCACTACTCTATGCTGTGATTAAGATACAAAAATTAATAAGGCATGAAAACTATAATGGTACAAGATATCTGCTGACTACAGGAGCCAAAGATAAATGAGAATTCAGAAAACTAGTCCTCCTAACTCTGCCTGGGTGAGGGGGAAAGCCAAGAAGCTGAGAGAGTCTTAGAGGATGAGTAGGTGGAAAAAGATGTGCAAAGGCAGAGAGCAGAGAGGTGAGGGCAGAGGACACACGCTGGGCCCTGCAGGCAGCCTAACAGGAATTATGGAAAGGAAGGCAGCAAGTCATGGAGCGGGTACACATGCCATGCTGGGAGATGAGCCTTCATGTATTCTAAAGGGAACAGTACAGAAGGGCATTTTTACAGACATAAATTAAGAGGAGAAAAAAATAGATTGATTCAGTCTCCAATACCTTTTTCCTTTGGAAAACCTTTTATCCCAAGAAAAGAGCCCTTTACTTCTACAGTTCATACAAAAGTATTATGAAACACTTTTTAAAAACTGGAGTAAAGCATTTGAATTTTTAAGTAATAGTCAGAAAGGGGGCGAGGTGCAGTGGCTCACACCTGTAATCCCAGCACTCTGGGAGGCCAAGGTGGGAGGATCACTTGAGCTCAGGAGTTCAAGACCAGCCTGAGCTAGAGCAAGACCCCATCTCTACAAAAAATAGAAAAATTAGCCAGGCGTGGTGGTACGCGCCTGTAGTCCCAGCTACTCGGGAGGCTGGGGCAGGAGGATCGCTTGAGCCCAAGAGTTTGAGGTTGCTGTGAGCTAGGCTGACCCCACCGCGCTCTAGCTTGGGGACAAGAGGGAGACTATGTCTCAAAAAAAAAAAAAAAAAAGTAATATAATAGGGCCTGGAAGTGTCAGAAGTGAATTTCTAACTAACCCTCTGGTTTGAAGTAGTAGAGGAAAATCCCATTTCCAAGTTGCTGTTTGTGATGACTCCTTAGCTGTGTTTATTCAGCCACGATATACTCTGATCTTTCTGAACCGTGAAGTTGGTAGAGTTCGTCTTATGCCAATTGATTGGATTTGGGGTGGATTTCTCTTTTCTAATATCTTAAGCAAACTGAGCAAGCATACATTCATTAATTCCCTTGATGCACAAAGTCAAAAATTTATTTTATTTGGTATGGGGCCTGAAATATGATTCAGAGGTCACAACGTTTTCTCAAAATTTTCCACAACTTTCAAAGTGAAGCTCAACTATCTCTTATTTTATACATATTTTTGTAATCTCCAAAATGCTAAAATGCCACTTCTTTTACAAAAGTTGGTTTGACCAAGAAAATAGTCAATAGATTCAATTTAGAAAACTAGCAGAAGAAAAGGTCTAAAGCTTATGATACTGTTCTCTGTGGGGCCATCCACCCCCCCCAAATCAGAATTAGAAGGATACAATTACTATCGTAATGTACAAGGCAATGTTTTCAAGAGTCCCAGATCCTCAATGCAAGTTGTAATATTCATAACTACATATCAAACTATTGTGCTCTTGACCAAGACTGAGTATGAAAAACACTTTAGGCCCAGCTTCTGTGGGCCTGAAAAATTAGAGACAAATCCAGCATCTGATTTTAGCTGGGGAGTCTTTTCTTCAAGGCAAGGGATGTGTTTCAAGCCAAACATAACATGTGGAAAGAAGACTGTTCCACATGTGCACATGGAACCTTTAACTTTCAATTCCACATTTCTCAATAAAAATGCTCCAGCATAGTGCTTGAGCAGGATAAATTGAGAGGGGCTGAGCGCTCAATGACCACATAAAACACAAAGGATGGCTTTATGAATAGGAAGACAGCCCAATACTCACTACCCTGTTGCTCAAGCTCCTATATTGAATCATAGGAAACTATCATTTTTGTGGCTCAGAAATGGCTGAATATCAACTATTTCATGTGGTTCAACTCACTACTGGGAAATTCTGCAGAACTAAGGGCAATTTTGCCACATTTTTTTTTACTGTTGACGATCTAACTGGCTTTTTGCTTCTTAGAAACGTTATGAAAGAGTAGGCTTTTGGAAAGAAGAGTATCAAAACTCATACAAAAACAACAGACGTTTTATCAATAAAAAAGTTTCAATAATTAGAAAGACAGGCTAAATTAACCTTCTAGGAAGATGTTTTCTAAACAGTCTGTTTACAAAACATCTGCTTTTTTGTTTTTCCAAGATTTTCTAACTGCCACTAACAGTTCCTGGAAGATACATACGTCTTTCCATAGGCAGGAAGAAGAGAAGGAAAAAAGAGAGGATGCTGGGTTCAAGCTGGGCAGGGAAGGATTAACAAGAAATTTAAGCCTCAACTTCCCAGGCCTCAGTTTCCTTACTGTAAAGGAAGGCCCTGGATTCGGTGACCTCTAAAGTGCCCCCTGGCTCTAGCACTAATACTTCATTGGAATTTGGTAACAGACCTTATTCTACTATATCCACTTGCACTTTATATCATGTCACTGCCAAATTCATAAATAATTTCACAGCCTGTAGGAACAGCCATTAACTGTTACTGGACCGCAACCAAAAATACAAAATCCAACCCCATTCACTATATATAGCACATGTTTTTGCAGAGGCACATTTGCTTGGCTATCACTCACTCTAGAATCCCTCCCACTCTCTCTGCTGTGGGTCCCACTCACACCACACATCAACTTCTGGTTCTCCCAATTTGATCTATGGCCCAAACCTGTTTGGAGACATCTGGCTAAGAAAACAATTTAGAAGTTTTGATGCGGTCCTTAAACCACCTATACATTTTCGTATCAGAGTTCAAGTACCTGCTTCACTTCTATTTTAAAAGCAAGCACACTTTCCACAAAAAATGCTTAAATTGTTCAAATGTTAAAGCATTCTATAAGGCACATCAAAAAAAAAAAACAAACCTTTAATGTTCCTTTATTCAAATACAAGAAAAACAAATGAATTATTTCCAACGGAAATCAGATTGCAAATTGGCGCTCAGCCCACAAATGTGTTTATGTAACCTACACAGTATTTTTAAAATATTTGATTTAGTTGCCAACATTTTCAGATGTGGAAATTTCACCTTGAATTCTAAATGTCCATCTTCTCTTGAAAAATTGAAAACTATGGCACGACTAGGTCCTCATTTCCTAGTCAGAGCCAAGGAGCAGCATGTGCTTGCCCAGTTACAGCAGTTTAGCTAAAGAATCTGAGAGTTGTCCTTTTTTGTACTTTTACTCCCTCAAATAAATGCACTAAGTAACAAAGTTCACTCTGGTGAAAGATGGCTTATGTATTTGACTCCCTTACTATCTTACCATGCCATCAATCATTCAATACAGAACCAAATTGAAGCCTCCAAACCTGTGATAAATCATTGGCCATTACCTATTTTAAAGAGAATACACAGGGTAAGTTTCTATTTCTTATTAATGTTAAGGCTACATTAAGTTAACCTTTTTTTTTTTCTTTTAAGAGACAGGGTCTCACTCTGCTGCCCAGGCTGGAGTGCAGTGGCACAGTCACAGCTCACTGCAGCTTCAAACTCGTGAGCTCTTCCCTCTTGCCTCAGCCTTCTGAGTAACTGGGACTACAGGCATGTACCACTATGCCTGGCTAATTTTTTCAATTTTTTGTAGAGACAGGGTCTCACTATGTTGCCCAGGCTAGTCTCCAACTCCTGGCCTCAAGCGATCCTCCCACCTTGGCCTCCTAAAGTGCTGGGATTACAGGCACGAGCCACCGCACCTGACCAAGTTAAGCATTTTTCTAACTTTAAAGTGTAAGCATTAATTGAGATCTAGATTACATAATTTTTTTCTTTTTCAAGATGTTTGGTCTACTATAAAAGCATTGCAAAAATCTGTAAACTTAATACATTAAAAAAAAAAACACTGCTACTCATACTAATCTTGTGCCCTCTTTGCTGTAAATAGTTGCTATATTTGCCTAATCAGGTCATAGTCTTTTTCAAAGCCTTAATAGTTTCCTGTCTCTACCCTGCATGAAAAGGATAGCATAACTGATTTGACCAAACATCTTCCTAAATCTTGTTCTTAGCCCTACCATGGATTCAAATGTCTCTTGTCAAGTGGAGATAAGAAGACTCATTTCATGGGAGTATTATTTGCAAAAATGGCATAAATCTTGAGTTGTGAACGTATGATATGTAGGGTGCTATCCAACTACTTGCCATCCCCACTAACCATGGAATAAAGCAAAACTGGACTGTAACACAGATGATGAGATTAGACATAGACTTTCTCTCTCTTCCAGGAACATGGTTAACAAAAGACCAAGGGAACACAAAGGGCAGACTCCACTGGAGACAGAACCATGTGAAAGAAACAGCATCCTCTTACAGCTGAAGGCTTACAGTTGTTCAGAATGTTGCTGCAAATTTCAATACAGCTCTTTTTCCATCAATAGGACAGCTGAGCCAAGGCCTGGGCACATTTCTGATGATACAAGATCCTTTTACCCTCACAAATTCATTCCCCATAATCCTAAGATCCTAAGTATAGGGTTCCAAATTTAGAATATACATATTCTGTACTCTATCATAAAGAAGAAAATCATTAGCTCCTAAATTCAACTATAAAAGCATAGCAACAATTTTTGCTTTATATTGTGAGGAAAAATGCACTTTTAAGTATCACTGATGCAAGCAGTATTTCCTTCGATGTGTCCACATGACTAAAATGTGCTTGCTACAAGGGTTTCTTTTATAAACAGAAATACAGAAAACAAACAGGCATTTCTTATAATAAATTATATATAATTACATATGATATATATTATATATGTAACTTATAATAATACTACTCCACCAGTAATAGGCATAAATTCTCAGCCCAAAAGACAAAAGTTCATAAATGACTCCTTTATATTGTTAATGACAAAAACATTTCTCTCTAGCAATACCAAGCAAGTAGACTTAGGCATAATATCTCTGCTCTCAAAGAGGTCATAAGACTCTGCTGTTTTAAAAACTAGGTAGGAGTGACTTAGCAATGCAAGTTTTAACTCAGTGACTCAGTCAGTCTAGCAAGTGTGGTGTAACAGAAAGCGCTGGGCCCCTCAATGTGAACTCAAATCAAGCTACCTCTCCCTGGAGCTAAGCTTTCTGAGGAGATTGGGCTAAAAATGATCCTCAGCTTTCTTTCCACCTTTTAAAGGTGCCATCATTCCACAGCACTGCTGGTATTCAATAAAGCTCAATGATAAATATTGCATATGAATAATGTTTAAGTGTATTAAATTATGCATAAACCCAAAGTTCTATATAAGCACAGGTAAGCGAAGACTGGCACAGTAACTGTTCCATCTCTGAGTTCAAACCTGGCTTTTTATTATCATGATGATGGTGATGAAATAGCTCATGCATACAGAGTGTCATCTATCCATATACTCATTACCTATCTTTATCAAACCATGACTTTTACCATCCATATACTTCATCTTTTTTTTTAATCACAGATGCATTTGAAGATCCCTGAGTACCTCTCCCTGATGCCATTCATTCCTCTCCTTCCCCCAGGTCACCAGCTTGGCTCTTCAAACAAAATGAGATCAGACTGTGCCTAAAATTTACTTCAAAATAATTTGGGGAGGAGGGAAAGGAGGAGGCTAAAGAGAGAAGAGAGGAGGTTAGAGAGAATGGGAAACAGATGACACAAGATTGGCCATGGGTGATGGGACTGAAGGTGTCATTACACCATTCTCTCTACTCCTGTATATGTTTGGAATTTGCATTAATAAAAAAGTTTTTCTAAAAAAAAAGAGAAAGATCAGACTATAAACACTTCTGGACTATACTCCTAAAGCTGCATTATACAATATGGTGGCCACTAGCCACACGTGACTGTTTAAGTGTAAATTAATTAAAATTAAACAAAATAAAAATTTCACTTCTGCAGCTACACTAACCACAGTTCAAATGTTCAAAGGCAATATATGGCTATGGCTACCATAGTGGACAATGCAATAGGAGAACATTCTCCATCATCAGGAAAGCTTTATTTGACAGCACTGTTCTGTAGTCCAGGGTGGTATCTCCACATGGTAAGAAAAGGGTGTAAACAACAGTCAGAAGCCTTGCCTTAAGATCACTACCTTGGGCAAGTCTGAGTCCTGATCCATCAAATAGGGTCTGAAGGTGTTGGGTCAAAAATAATACCTAATCAGCCCACCTCACAAACTTGTGAAGATCAACTTTTACCCACTAAAATCTAATCACAGGAAAAATATGCAAAATTGCACAATTTCAATTAGGAAATCTCTGTGGTGTGTGCAATGAGTTTGGTGGCAAAGCCAATGTGTAAGTTAACAAAACATTCCAAAACTATATTTAAAGACCAAAAAAACCTCCTAAAAAGGACTCCAGTTTTAGTTTGAGAAATGGAGAAATCACACATTTCAACTTCCAATTTGCTAAGTTTTCTCCTCCCACTCCCTTTATTTTGGAATAGAAGAACTTTCTACTTGCTTTTTTAACACTTAATTTTCTCCTGGTTGGGATTATAAATTAACTCAAATTGCCGATGGAGGATTAGCCACGCTGATGGAAGATTAGCCACAGATAGCCGGAATGCACCATTTGGGGCCCAAAAGCCAAAGCATTTGAATGAATGCAAAAACCCAGGAAGGCCCACTACTAAGTGGTCCCAGCTCTTATCTACATGTAATAAGATAGTTTCTCCTTTCCAGACAGATTGGGTACATCTTTGAGTGATCCGTTATCGTGTGTGCATGCAAGCATGTGTGTCTGAGTGTGTATCTCAAAGAAAGACATTAAAAGATCACTAAAATAACCTTGCCTTTCCAAAATGAGATTATTTTGCTTCCAGAATCATATTTCCCTTTATTCTAGTCTAACCTAAGAGAAACTGATTAAACAGGTAATATTTCTAATATCCTTTTCTCTCTAAATCTGACATCAGAAAAACCAAACAAAAAGTCTGATAACTTTACAACAGGGTGTAAAAGAAGTTAAATACAGGTAATGCCAAGTGAGACATCTGCGTCTCAACCCAGGATGAACCAGTAATTCTCAACCTTTTTTTCCTATTTACCCATGTGGAGACAGTTCCATAAACACAATGATCCTCAACCAGAGGACACATGTGTTAGAATAAGGGCACATGTGTTAGAATAAGGAAATGGGTGAACACAAGTTGGAAGGGATAGTTGTTTTGTTAAGAACAAGACCCTCTTGCCAAGGCTATTAGTAGCAGAAGTTGCACAATCTTAAAATCTTAAAAGGCATTTAAAGACTGGGATTTTAAGCACACTAGTTACAGCCTAAACATTTGATTTTACCTTAAAACATCTAAACATACATTCATTCACCAATTTTTCGACAAAGGGCCAAGGCTTTTTCATCATAATGGATCAGAGGAATTCTAATAAGGGTGTCTTTCCAGCACCCTTAGGTGCTGGAAATCCATAGGCATCATCTAGTCTAGTCATCATAGTCATGATCTCTAGTCTGTTTCTTTAAAGTGGAGCCAGAATTAAAAAGTATATTCAATGCAATCTGAGTGCAGACTCTTTAGATCCTTATAGTTTTTCCTCCAACTTTTTACAATTATCTTACCTATATTAAATTCACAGCAGTTTTACTTTAGCAAAATGCTCACCTTTACTAAATCTTTTCAAAGCATCTAATTTAGAAGCAACTCAATTTTTGCAGTTCTATTTCATAGGTTTACAGAACGTTAAATTAAATTATGCAATCATGATGATTACAACTGGGATAAGCAGGCTTGAAAACAAACAACTGACCCAGTAAGTGTACAACTCTGTTGGCAGCTACAGAAATGCATACGCAGCCCTAGAATAGAAGACAGTCCCAACTTAGAATGGTTCCATTTACAAGTTTTCAACTTTACAATGGTGCAAAATCGATGCACATTCTGTAAAGTATTCAAAAAATTACACAAGATATTTAACACTTTATTATAAAATAGGCTTTGTGTTAGATGACTTTGCCCAACTGTAGTCTAATGTAAGTGTTCTGAGCACATTTAAGGTAGGTTAGGCTAAGCTTTGATGTTCAGTAAGTTTGGTGTATTAAATGCATTTTTAACTTGCAATATTTTCAACTTACAAGGGGATTATCGGGATATAACCCCCTTGTAAATTGAGTGGCATCTGTAGTAGTCTACTAGTCAAAACCACGTGGCATGCTGTGGGCAGTCAGAATGTTTTGTAGAAGGAATAGAAAGCACAAATAATTTGGCAGAGAGCTTAAAAACATTCCCTCCAGATTCTGACACAACTTTGTAATTCCCTTTGGTGTGCCCTTCTTATCCTTGCCTTAAACCAAAAAAAAAAAAATTTCTAATAGTAGCCTGAGAAGAAAGCAAGCTGGAGGTTACCTTTCAAGAACTCCTCAAATTACATTGTAAAATGGGAAGAGAAGGGCAATAAAATGGGCCCTACTCTTTCTGAATGCTAAGCCAAGTTCCTGATATTTGCTATATAAGAAAAAAAGGAGGGCTGAATACTGGTTAAAAGAGCCTGACAAGACCCTCCCAGTCATAGAAGTTGAGCATTATCTGAGTCTCAGCCTTTTCTGCCCAACTACATGGAGTTAGAAACACAGAAGGTCCGCAAATATCTGACTGGTTGATGATGCATGATCATCATGAGGAATGACAAACAAGTCTTGGTAACTCACCCCTGAATTCAAGCCTAAGATTTTGAACCTTGGTGATAAGGAGATCCATTTGCCAAAAATAGATTTGGGTTCTGGTTTGGTTTGGTGGGACAGTGAGAAGGAATATGAATTTGACATCTTCACTCATGCATGGTATTGGCTGGGGCTCAACGTTTGCAGACTTAATGAACAGGACATAGGAAAAGCCACTGAGTAATAAAAACACAAGTGCTTCAAGAAAGAGATTTAGCAATATTTAGCAGTATCCCCAACTCCCCAATATCCCTATATAAATCTCCATTACATAAAGTCAATGAGTCCTCATCACCCCCAGCTTTGATTGGGTTCTAACATCCAATTTAGACTCGGTCCTCTTCCACATAGCTTAGAAGTCAGCTTTGGAGCAACAGCTAGCGGCAGCAAATTAATTATTAGTAATTTCAGTGGCTGAGACCTTAACTTAATTTTCTGCCTTAAGTTCATAGAACACCTTGGAATTTTAATTTCTGAATGGGGCAAATGTGATTACCAACAACTAAAAGACTTCTTTGGAGGGCTCAGAGATAAAACTGTGCCTCAACTCCAGACAATCCAACATTCCCTAGGGGTTAAGAGGCTAAGGATTGGAAAAGGCTTTCAAAACAAAGAGGTTTGTAACAGATAAACAATCAGATCCTTCTGTCAGGCCAAGGTATTAGTCTTAGACTGCCCACCCACACAAGAAGTCAAACTAAACACCTCAGAGAGTGAAGGCAAAGGTGACAAATTTGGGGAGAACCTGAGAATGAATCAGCTTGGTTCATGCA
Organism: Daubentonia madagascariensis; assembly: GCA_023783475.1. Lineage (NCBI taxonomy): Eukaryota > Metazoa > Chordata > Mammalia > Primates > Daubentoniidae > Daubentonia > Daubentonia madagascariensis. The sequence goes on along the minus strand of JAKFHU010001268.1, from coordinate 6,530,420 downwards.
GTTTCCAGGGATCACGACTACATTCTCAGAAACTGCCTCTGGGCTAGGCTCATACAAAATGAAGCAGTAATTTGAACACTATCCTAAAAACTCTTAAGGAGACATTTAAATTAATCCAGGTCCTTAAAATTGCTCAATATTAGCTAATCAAAGTTGTTTCAAGAATTATTACCCCATTTGTCCAATCTATGCAGACAGTATTAGCCCAAAAATTTCTTTGATTTTTTTCAAAACAGTTTTAAGCGTTGGTCCAAGTTCACAGCTCATGTACAAAAACCATAGTTTTCCCTATTCATTCTGTATCTAGTTCCTAGGATATAAAAATGTAATTAACTTGATATGGGTAAATTAAACAAACTACAGAACAAAGTGGGCACTACACACTCAAAGGCAAGCACCTCCATCCTGAAAAGAGTATAAAAGTCCCATTCCAAAGAATCAGCAATGAAAATTATAGAAAAGTTTAGGTGATGCATTCAAGTTGTTTTTTCTTTTCTGAGTCTAGTATGCAAAAATTTGAAGTCTGCCCTCCAAATAGTAGCGAAAACCTGGTAAAATTTCAGTTTCAGTGGCTCACACCTGTAATTCTAGCACTTTGGGAGGCCAAGGCGGGAGGATCACTTGAGGCCAGGAGTTCGAGACCAGCCTGAGCAAGAGCGAGACCCCATCTCTACAAAAAATAGAAATATTAGCAGGGTGTGATGGTGCACACCTGTAGTCCCAGATACTGGGGAGGCTGAGGCAGGGGGATCGTTTGAGCCAAGGAGTTTGAGGTTGCATTGAGCTATGATCGTGCTACTGCATTCCAGCCTGGGTGACAGAGCGAGACTCTGTCTCAAAAAAAAAAAAAAAAAAAAGTTCAGTTTTAGTTTGTCCTGAGCATTTTTTTTAAACATCCAAAGTAGCTTGGTATATTACAAAAGTAACATTCATGCCCCCTTATTTGCATAAGGTGAAAGAAGCGGCATCCCAAACCAGTAGATACGGTGTTTTCACCTGGGTTTCCCAAAATGCGAGGACTTGAGGTGAGGACTAGTTATTTTGGGAAGTGATCCAGGGAAGCAGGAGTGGGGGACTGGGAAGAGTGAAACAGAAACAGGGAAAGCCATCCTAAGGGGATTATAGAGCTAGTCACCCCTGCAGGCTGAGGCTGGGGCCCATGGCAGTGCTCTGAGGAGCTGTGCAGGCTGCACCTCAGAACTGTTCAACTTAGTGAGTAGAGAAGTATTTACCCACCATCTTCTATGCCCCATCAATCAAGGGCTGCCCCATGGGACGACAGCTCCTTTGGACATCCAGATATGCACATGGGTCAGAACAGCTAAGCAGAACCCAAGTGGCCACAGCAGAGAAGCCTGGGGCAGAAAGTGTAGCTATGAGGTCTACACCTAGCTGAGGGTCACACAGCAACAGCTGGGCATGCACAAGTCTCATTCAATACAAGTCTCAGCCAGCTGATCTGAAGGATGAATTTTCACTCATTCAGTTAAATGTTTATTGGTGGCAGGTACACAGCACATGGTCCCTTCCCTTAAATGCGGCAATACAGACTAAGAATGCATGAATGTGGCCAGGGGCTGGCCGAACATATCACTTACGGTAATAAGGGACTTTTTTTTTTTTTTTTTTACATTCACAACTAAATTTGATCATTCCTTCTTCTTAACACATTGACTGCCACACTAGAAAAAAAATTTTTTTCACTGGGGCCACAGTGTTTTATTAAAACAAAATGATCCTTTCTAATTTGTTATTTTGTATTGTTTTCTGTGTGTGAGTTATATGCAATTAAATTGTCAATATGAATTGTAACAATAAGAACATCAACAAGTAAGATTCTCATGAACCAAATGCAGTTACATATGCTTCATGAGGCACGGGGCTCAAAACTAGCATGAGTTAAATACAACTCACGTGGTAGCTAATGTGTTAAAAAACATAACCTAAAGAAACTGTGGGGTGGGGGGAGGACCCCAGAGCACTATGTGGGTAACACATAAGTGTTTCAGACAATCACTGCTACAGGAATTCAAAGAAAGAAAAATCACCAAAACTTGGATTGGTGGGTGGAGGCTTCATGGAGGATATGATTGCTCGGCGCCTTCCAGGCATGTTCTGATTAGAAAATGGGAAGCACACACGTTCAGGTGTGCAAGAAAAGGGGCAGACGCTCGCCTCCTACTGGGGTGGCCGTTCTGGTTTGAGCCCAGTCTTCAGTATGAAGCCATTGATATTTCAGCATTCCCTCCCCCCAGAACCACTTTTATCAGTGTGAGCACTTGTGTGTGCTAACTCATTTAATCTGTGACTCTTTGAGGGAGGTACTGTTACTACTTTACAGATGAGATAAGTCAGCCATCCCCATCCTTTTTGGCACATGGGACCGGTTTCATGGAAGACAATTCTTCCATGGCCAGGGGGTCGGGGGGTGGGGGGAAGGTGGTAGAGCTCAGGCAGTAATGCCAGCGATGGTGATGCCAGTGATGGGGAGCGGCTGTAAATACAGATGAAGGTTCGCTCGCTCATGGGCCACTCACCTCCTGCTGCGCAGCCCTGGTTCCTAAGTCTCATGGAAGACAATTTTTCCATGGGGGTGGGGGTGGGGGGCTGGAGGCAGAGCTCAGGTGACCCCGTTCCTAACAGGCCAGAGACTGGTACTGGTCCCCAGCCCAGGGGTTGGGACCACATAGGTAAGTAACTTGCCTAAGGACACAAAGCTTGTTTTAAACAGCAGAGTTGATACTCTAGAACCCGAGCAGCCTGGCTCCAGAGCCCACATTTTTGACCAAAATGCTATACACTGCTGCCTTTCAGTAGGGAGAAAACAGCAAGGAAAAGAAGGGTGTCATCTGATGCATCTGCATTTAGGAACAGATGGCTGGGAAAGGTCTGAAGGGCCAAGGCCCAAGGGAAATAATTCTGTCAAGCAGCTGGAAGTCCTAATGGCCTCAAAACCATTTCCCAGAGAGTACAGTCCCACAATTGAGGCCACCAGAGAGTAGCCAAGAAGGTCTTTCGGAAGGTCACCAACCATCACTTACTTGATGATGATGCCACTAGAAGCTCATCATGAGTGAATAAGAGCAATCACACTGTGCTTTCTGTTCATTCTGGCTGCTTAACTCTAACACACACTCTCTCTCTCTCTCTCTCTCTCTCACACACACACACACCCCCACACACCATTCTACCATGTCCAGCTGGAATCAGAGTAGGCCAAATCATTACAGACAGGGAGAAAATTTGAACAATAAAGACCCTTGACTTCACAGTAAATTCCCTGTCTAGGATGCAGTGGTCAACTGTTATTATTCAAAATATTCACTGCCCCTCCCTAGAGGAGGATTTACTTCCTCATCCCATGGCTTCACCAAACCTTGCAGAGCCACTGTTTGTAGGAGGATTATCTACTATCCCATTGAATTTAGGAGTGACCATTTACTTTGGCCAATAAAATTTGTGTGGAAGCGACCCATATTAGAATTTGAGTAGTTCTAACATGGGTCTAATAGTTCTAGGACCCCTCAGCCTGGGTCCTAGAGACACTGCAGCATGGAGCAGACCTCAGAGGATGCAAAAGACAAGAATCCTGAGTGAGAAATAAACCTTTGCTGTGTAAGCCACCAAAACTTGGGGCCAATTTTGTTTTTGTTACCTCAACCTAATTTAGCATAACTGACTGAATCAGATGGTAGGTCTGTATGCGTGTTGGTCTAAGAGCCTTTGAGTCCAAAGCTGAGCTTTCTCCCACCAACTGGCTGTATCAAATTAGGTAAGTGACAACTTCTTCATGCCTCAGGTTCCTTGACTGTATCACTTCTCAGGTATTTTGTGAGGATAAAGTGAGATAATTGTCTTAACAGTAATTTGAATAGAATAAATTTAAAAATCAAGATGCTGAACAGGCTTCCTGTGCACGAAGGTTTTTGGTCAACCCCCCCTTTTTGTTTCTTAGTAAGTCTGAGTAAATCTAATGGGTACTCTCAATGAGATTCACAAACTTTATACTTGTATGAAAATGGCACTCCAAGAGATGCGATGAATGAGAAAGGCATTAAGTCTTACAGAAACCCTGGCTTTTATTAATAACAGACTTTTCTCCTATCCTCGTAGGATCCAATGAGTTTTTAATTTCCTTTTGGACAACACTGACTGCCACGCGACGTCCAAGGTGGGAGGAGTCCACCTGCCCCCGCCCCCTCCCTTCAGGTCTAAGAAAATAAGAACTTCTGGTTCTGTATCCTGAGGGAGGGCTCAGTGCGTAAAACCAGACAGAAGAAGACCTATTGTTGGCATATGTAGTCACCGGCCCCTCCTTCTCTGTGTCCCTCCTCAGTCTTCATTTCCTCTATTCTTTAAGGGCTCACTTGGCGCATGAAAGGAACTGACTCCCCCATCCTTTTTCATCTTTCCTCTACTCTACTGAATGCGTAAGAATTAGTAGTACTCTGCAGATTCTCCGCGTCTTCCATCAACCAAATTCAAGGATCTGAGATATATTTAGTTAAGGGCAAAGAGTGGACAAGATATAAAACATTTAAAGAGCTATACAGTAAACACATGTCTATAAGGAATGCACTGCACAATCTGGTCTTCCCACCTCCCCAGCCTCTTGTCTGTCCGCTCTCTCCACACCACCCTGAACACTGACGCCCCCGCTACACTGGGTTTCTTTAAGAGGCTGTTGCTCACTTCCAGAGCTTTGTACGTGCTGTTCCTTGGGCTTGGAACACGTTTCCACAGCCACCTCCCCACCTCACTTTCCTTGTTAAGTCCTATTGCTTACTCATCCCTTGGAGAGATTTCATGAGAGCAGCAGAGACTGCATCTCAACTACCCACCATTGTAAACTCAGCACCCGCACAGAGGAAGTGCACAGGAAATGTCTGATAAAGCAGATGGATTAGAAAGCCAAGAATGAGTACTGATGTGTTAGGGTGTTGAGGGTTATTCTGTTTTTCGATTTCTAACCTATCTACATTGTTGTGATTCTACTTCTACAAGAAAAAAACTAGAAAGAAAATAGTAAATTCTTCCCAAAGGAATGTTACTTAACTATCAAAAAATAGCCAGTAAATTTTATGCTATGTTTTATATATATTTTTTTTAATTTCCTTTTTGCACAATAGAAACAATGCAAAGAAAGAAAGAAAAGAAAAGAAAGGCAGAAACAAAGCTACTACTTGTCAGATACCAAAGATGTTCCTTTGGGAACATGATGTTTCTTTCCTACCTCTCCACCTGAGCCTGTCCCCTCTCTCAACATATCACACTCCATCCCACGCAGTCACCATTCAGCAGGTGGACAGATGTGTCCACACGACTGGACTGCCTGCATTATTTGGCTTCAGCAGTGTGCTCACACTCGCTGGTACCAATCCTAAAAAGAGGTGGCTCTAGTGCCCTGACTTTAGTCATATCAGGGAACAGACTACTGATTTCTATCTCAGACCAGGCCTGAGATGATGCAAATTTCATTTTAGATAACCCAGAAAATTCTTTTTAGAAGTCTGTCTGTATCACCTTAGCCCAATTATTGTTTTTATGTTCAAGAGCAGCTGCATTGATGGGCTGCCAGCAGGGTCTGAGTGGGTCAGGGGAGGTATTGTTTAGTTGGAAGGGAGTTTTCTGCTAATCTGGATTTAAAACAAAACAAAACAAAACAAAACAAAACAAAGGGGGTATCAATTATATTGTAAAGTAGATCTCCTTGGAAAAAAGAATAGAAGCTTTAGGTCTGCTGGGTTTTGTTTAAATAATGGTTCAAATTTTCTGATCCCAGTTGAGACAGCTCTAGCTAAGACTATAAAAGACAGATCCCAACAAAATGATAAAATTCAAAAGCAGCCTCCACCCTCAACTAAGTTTAGGGTCCTATAAAAAGAAACACAGGCACAGAAAACTCTGTATCCTGCTCCAGAGTCTAAACCTGATGATCATTATCAGTGTGGCATCATCAGTGGGTATAGTATAAACATTTGGTCTTTGGCAATCAATCCAAGTAGGCCATCCAAATCATGGAAATAGCAGAGTCCCAAAATCATTCATTCCTTTGTCTGGACACAGACATAGGGTGGCCCATGCCCAAATACTAAGCATCTACTTCCTCCATTATAAGAGTGTTCAAATGGTCAGACAGGACCCCTCCAGGCACACAGTTTGATTTCTAAGTAGCAGTTTATAGAAAGTAGATTATATCTGTGGATGTAAACCTCAAAAAGTTGATGAAAATACACTAACAACCTAAGAGTTATTGTATCAGGATGGTGGGATATGGGTAGTTTTGTTCTTTTAATCAATTCCTTGAGTCTATTTTTCATTGTAATGTAGATATATCATTTTTAAAGAAGATCATTTTAAAGGATAAAAAAATTAATCTACAGCTTTCAAAAGATTTAAAAAGGAGGGATTACTATATCGCAAACACTTCTTGCATTCCTTAATAACTGCTTATAGAGCCTCAATGTGTATAATTTATATCACTGACTAAAGAGTTCTAATTTTTAAAAACCACCTGGAGATGACAGCCCCCTTTATCATCTAGATGGCCCTCCCCTGGACCTTTTTCAGTTCCATTAATCTTTGTCCAGGGACACCAGCTAAAACCCTCCATCTGGGGCTACATCCTCAAGTCACAGACATGGTAATTTTATAACAAGGGAAAATATCATTTGATTGTCAGTACTCCCCCCAAAACAGACCTTATCTTTAAGAATTGTCTGTAATTATCCCCAGACAGATGAGATCCTTGAATCATAACTGTCGACTCCTTAATAGGCACATAACTCCCCTTCTCCCTCAGTGGTTTAGAGAGTCCACTGAGGTCTGTCACTTTAATACACACAGACACTAAATCTCTCAGAAAATAAAAGCTCCAGGTAAGAAGGCAATTTCTTTCTTGTCCACTGCTGTATCCCCAACATCCAGAACAGTACTGGACACACAGTAGGTGCTTAATAAATAGTGTTGAATAATCGAATGGTGAACTTGGCCATTTCTTTTGAGCCATTTCTTCTGGCTCAACAGATAAAAGAACATCAAGTGCATTTCTTGAAGGATATCATAGAGAAATCACCACTGGAAAAGTTTAAACACAAACCTTTTATTAGGGATAAAGTAAGAAATATTTCTGCACTGGGGAGGAGGCTAAACCAAATGACCTCTAAAGTTCCTCTCAACTCCTAGAATCTATAACTTGATGAACACCATACCTTAAGAGAGAGCGGATCAGCTACATAAAGCCTGATTCCCAGGTAGAGTAAATTACCATGTTCTGTTTAAAATAAAGATAATAGCTGCCCTGGGACTTGGATGCAAAAATACTAATTCATCCAAAACGTAGACACATGGAGGGATGCTCTTGTTAATCGTCAGTTACACTCTGGGAACAGCAAACATGCTTCAGGGTCTTCTCAGGGCCAAGCCCTACAACCATCACTGGGGAAATGGAGAAGCTAGGGACAGAGATTAAAAAGGAAATAAACAGTATCACACTAAACTGAAGTTTTTGTTTTGTAGTCAACAACAAATCCACTGAAGAAACATCTGAATTTAGCCTTAAGGTTTCAATCATCACTGAGTATAACCACTTCATCAGATACAAAATGCTGCAATTGACATGTAAGCATTTTTTGTCCACTAAAATGTCATATTTACCCAGGATATCACACTAAGATGTTCCAATTCGAGAACGTCTAAACTTGAGGGCAAGTTATTCAGATTAAATTTTTCTTCAATCTGGACGGGAGAGGCAGTTTGTAGGGAAAGGAGATACGCTCCTGTTTTCCTAAACAACTTTTAAAAAAATCTAACTCTAAAGGAACAACTAGGGAACACTCCATTCACACATAAATCAACTTTGGAGTGATTCTTTACCCTCACCAAACTCATCCTTTCTTTTTTTTCAAATCATAGAACAGCAAAGGAGATTGGAAGGGCTGAGAATTCTAACGTTAAAGGTGCAATGTACATCCAACAGAGCTGGGTTTGGAGAATCTTCCCCATTCGCTGGCTTTGTTTTGAAGACACAACTGCAGAGACCACACTTAAGACAATAACTCAAAGAACAAAGTGAAACAGTTCAACAATTCCTTGGAAATGTGATTACACATTTTCTGTAGTATATTAAAATACTTTAACTTTGTAGTCAATTCCTGATGAACCATACAACTCAGTAAAAAAAAAAAGTCTGTGTTTAAATCGCAAGTAATTTAATCTTAATTCTAGTGAAAACAGGGAATGTGCAGAAGTTACCTCCTCTGTACACATACACTTTAAAAAAAAAAAACCTCTATTATCTGAAGAGGGAGGTTTTACACAAGAATTCTGTGGGATTAAGCTCACATATGGTTGGCAGACCTGGTGTTGGAAATGATTATGGCCACACAACTAAGTCTTAAATCCACATACTGTTCCTAATTAGCTGATATATACGAACTAATTTACAGAAAATGTGCAGATTATTTCTTCCACCTTCCCCACCCCTGAAGAATGCACCAGCAATAGGTATTACTGAAAAAGACACATACCCCCACAAAATATTTGCATTCCTAGACCCTTGCCAATTTATCTAAAGCAGATATTGTTATTTCAGTCTCTGAATCTGGGCCCTCATAATAGGTATGGAGGGAGGAGGGGGTTCAGGAGAGTAATTTAACCAGGTATACTTGACCTCAATAGACTTCCATTTCCTCACCAGAAAAATAAGGGGATTAACCCAGAACTAAGCGAATTCCCTCAGTAACAAAAATCTATGACCACTAATTATCAAGAGTGCCATTTGTGTGCAAGAGGAGACCAAAATTCTTAAGAATATGTCATTAAATAGTAGCGTTTAAAAGCCTAAAAGACACAGTTACACTTCGATATGACCACTGCACATTTTCTGACCGTGGAAAACGTTTTTGAAAACACCGCGGCAGAAACCGAATTGGAATACGCAGAGGGACCCCACAAACTTCCCGCGGGGCAGTGGGGTGCAAAAGGCGCGCGTATCTGGGGAGGAGTTAAGCGGAGAGAGACGGAAGGGCCGGCAGTCTGAGAGCACAGCCTTGCCCTTGTGGGCTTCCAGAGCTTCCAGTATCTCCGTGAGACTTCTGTCTATCACTACAAAATCTCTCAAGCCACCACCTGCAGCTGCACAGTTGTGGGAAGGAGAAGAAGAGAAAAGGAAGAGGCCGTGGTAGACCGGGAAGGACCTCCCTCGAGGCGTCCCCAAAGCCGGCGAGGCCAAGTGGACTCTGAACAACGACAAAGAAAAGGGGAAAGAGAAAGAGGACTCCGCCTTTCCCACCCAGCTGGGCTCCTTTCTATAAAAAGGAAAGGCCGCCGCCGCCGCCCCTTCCCTCCGCCCTTCGCACGGGGATGCGGAGCAGCCAGGGAACCGCACCCTCAAAGCCCCGCTCCCCTGCGGCCCGGAGCCGAGTCGCGGACCGAATCCTGCACCCCAGCAGGCGCGGCCCGGCCCCCCGCTCCACAAACTCGGGGAGAGTATCGCCCTCCCTCTCTGCCGCCTCCCTCCCTCCCTCCCGGCCACGGGGCACCCAATTCTCCACGCACCCGCCCTCCCTTCCTCTTCCTCGCGTCCCCGCCGCCTCTGACCGCCGCCCCCGGCCTTCCAGCCGCAGAACATTTCGATACTTCCACCCACCCCGACAAGCGAGCCTTTTGAAAACTTTGTGTATCTAGGGCTTTGTCCACATCCTGGGCAGGGCCCGGTCACCCCCGTGTGTGCCTGAGGGTGTCCGGGATCTCACAATGCACTGGGGAAGCCACCACGGAAATCCCACCCCTTTGACCCGCGTCTACAGCTGTGTGACACACAGCGCTTCGGTTCACCATTCCCACGCCCCGATCGCCCCTCGGCGCGGGGGAGCCGGGAGGAAACCCCGCACCCGGCGCCCTGCTCGACTGTCACGAGGGTAAAGGTGTGCGCGGGCAGAGGGAGGTAGCCGAGAAACGCCGCGGCTATCAGATTCCTTTTAAAGGGAACACAGGAAAGGGGTCCTTTTTCTTCCACATCCCCCGAATAGAGGCGCGACGAGGCGATACACTGTTGCAGCACGTAGTAACTGAGCCTCTGGGCTCCCCACCCTCCCCTCAGCCCCAGACGCGCGCCCAAATTCATGCACACACCCACAGCCCCTGCCCCGCTCCCCTCCCGCAGTCCCAGCGGCACCCGCCCCAAAGCCGAGACCCCCGGCGCCGGAGGAGCAGCGGGCGAGGGAAGCGAGCCCCAGCACTCACAGACGGTCTCCCCACGGCCACGGCCATCGCGGCTGCGGCTGCGGCTCCGGCTCCGGCTGCGCCCGGGTGCTCTCCGGAGACTCGGGCTGCTGCTAGCGCTCAAGCTCCGGCTCGCCTCCCCCGCGCCTGCCTCGCGGCTGCGCCCTGCTCGCGCCCGAGTCCCGCTCGCAGCCAGCGACATCTGCCTCCCCACGCCGCCGCCCCTCCCGCTTTATTGGAGCAACATGGCCACCCGCCTGGAAGGGACCATTTGCTTCCCCAGGAAGGGGTGTGAGCCTGGGCCCAGGCAGTGGGAGGGAGGATGGTGGGCGGGTTCCGAGCCGGGTCTGCCGGCCCCGGCCGCAGGGCTCGACCTCCCGGGTTTTAGCTGCCCGCCCTCGAGCGACCCTCTCCAACGCCACTGAGATGCCCCCAGCCTGTGCGCTGGCCACCATCCCCCGCCCCACCACATGCTGGAATCCGAGTAAAAGCCTGGGCGCGGAGGTCTCAGCCCTGAGTCCCTCTACGCGCTTTGCGAAGCCGGTAGCTAGGGCGGCTGCCGAGAGAAGGAAGGGAGGCGGGGGCAAGACGGGACGCAAGGACTGCATCTCCCAGGAAGTGAGCCCCCACTAGCACGCCCCACCGGAGGAACGGGCTTGGAAGGGGCTGCGGGCCACCGACGTGGGGCTGGGCGGGCCCCCACAAGGGAAGAGGGGCCCCTCCCCAGTCTTCCCTTCGGTAGGGAGAGACCAAAAGACAGGCAGCTGGCAGCTGTCACTGTAGCGGGCGGCCGGGTGGGGGACCACACTGGAGAGGAAGAGGCTGTAGTACTTGCGGCTGCGGACGACCCAACCACTGCCTGCTCTAGGAGTAGAAAAGAAAAACGCCTCCGCTGAAGAATTAAAGCAGCGATTGGCTGGTCTAGAGCGTAGGGACCGAGGCCTCCCCCGGGTGTAACTGGAGAGGTCACACGTGGGGGGATCAGCCGACTTTATTCAATCGCTAGAGACGGACCCATCGACCCGGAGGCGTGCGCGCTGGGGCGCGTGGCGAGTGAAGGGCATGGCGATGGCCACAGGCGGGTGACTTGAGTGCGGACGCATGGAACTGGGAACTCCTCTGTCGTGAGGAAGGATTTTTTTCCCAGCAGATGTTGGGGTGTTACTGCGTGTCTGTGTGGCGAGTGGAATGGCGGGGTCCGGGGTGCATGCCAGGTGGGGCAGCGCCCGGGCCCTGGCTGGCAGCGAGGTGTGTCAGATGTGCGGTAGAATCCCGCGGCCCCTCGTGGGCCAGAGAGGGAGACCTACGACCACAGGTGATCGAGGATAACGACCGGACGTGGCGGGGAACCAGTAAAATGGAAGCACAGAGAAAGTGGTGAGGCGGTGAAGGGTTGTGATAAGCCCACGGGATTGCGCCCTCGGGGAAAACCCAGCCTACTAAATTAGGTAAAAGACAAACCACCTTTTTGGACTGGGGCGCCCCAGAGTCTGGCCTGAGACTTCAAACAGCCAAGTTTCTGGGGGCCTTGAATCTGTCCGTCCCGCTATCCCACCTCTGGTGGGCCTCAGGATTCCAACGCCCCGTTGGCTATGGGCGAGTAGTCTCCAGACGTGGGTTGGACTGCCGCGGAACAGATGCTGGCTTGCTCTGGTAGGTGTGCAAGGGGCTTAAGGCCACCCAGGCTGAATTCCATTGGCAGGAAAGCGGTGGAACAGCCTGGGAAGAAGAGTACGACCGTGAAAGAAAGGTCAGGGGCGCTCACATGGAACCTGCACATTCTGTAGGCAGACCCAGACTTGCAGAGCACTAACCTCTTCAGTTTTGATCAATTTCTGCCCTCTAGATTTCAAAACTTTTGAGAATAGGGACCACCATTTTCTGCCAAACATACAGTAGGCTCTCAATAAGTGTTGAGTTAAGATTATATGTGAATGGGTGCTGTGCAAAGGGAGAGGGAAGACAGAAATACTTTTCTTCTGCAGCTCTGGTATATGGACAGTTTGTTCTTTCTCCCATAGGAAAGATCAGACAGCGGAACTGCCCACGGACAAGAGGCCTCAGGTAAGCCCTAGAAAAGAGGGCTCCACACACTGCACACAGGATGTGAGGGCAATTGCAAAGGAACTCTCCACTTGGCGTTATATTGACCAGACCAGACTGCAAAATTTATTTTATTTATTTGTTCATTTATTCAAATTTTTATTTTTTAAAATTTATTTTGTTTGTCAATGCTTACGTTGTAAACTCAGCTGATTATATTATAAGAATATGAATTCCCTACCTTTGTGGGTAGGTTGGTTCATTCTAAAGTCATTTATTCCAACATCTCCTTTGAGAAGTGAGGATGCTATGGGGATAGATAGTCTGGCATTGCTTGAGTGTAGGAGCTTTGGAGGGAGCATGGTAGAGCAGAGTGAATATGGCACTTCAGCTACAGATCACCACTTACTAGCTTTGTTACATGAAGCAAGTTAGACTTTCTTTATTCCATTTTTTTCCAATTGTAACAGTGCGTCCTGGTGGAGGACATACTCTGTTTGCTGGATCCACTCTCCATCCTACTCTCTGTCCCTCAGAGCCTGAACTCAATCAATGGCCTTTCTTTCCCTCTAGCTTCCAATTGAGTTCAGGCAACGGGAAGGAAGAGCAGTAGAACAAAGGGGGAGGAGAATGAGTATTTATGCCCCCAGGCTCCCTCGCTATGGCCCGGTTGCAGGCTGGCTGCATCCCTCAACCAAAGGTCAGTTGCTTCCCTAGGGTGACCCAGAGTAAGCCCCTTATGGTTTTCCCACATTTTGTCCACACCTTTGCAAATAGTCTTTTTACTAAACTCTACTCAAATTATCCAGTAAGTATATACCGTCTCATTCCTGCTGGGACTTTAGCAGTCCTTCACAGAATTGTTTTGAGAATTAACTGAGAACACTTAGTTATATTATTATTAGAATGACCTATAATTTATTGTCCAAACTTTGAAAGTTCTGAGATTGAAAAAGGGGGTTGGTGCGGTTAATAGCCACACTAAGACAATAGGAAAAAAACCAGGACTTATGATTACCTGTTCCATGGCGAACAGGTCTAGGCAAACCTACCCCCAAAGGCCGAGGGAGCTGAGAGGCTGAAGAAAGACTGACAAATCCAGTTTCTCAGAAAAAACATTTAATAGGGACTTAGGATCAGAAGCCATACCCCAGGCTGCCCACCCCACACCGTTACACCCCAGACCCAGGGCTTATATACCATAAGGAAAGGGTATGCTTAAAAAGGAATTTGCCTAAGGGTAGGTTTTACAGTAAACAGTAGGTAAAGGAGAAATCTTAGAGGCATTCCCAGAACTGGGGTTAATCAGAAGTGAACATGGCGGATTAGCATCCAAGATGGACTTGCTTTAGCCTCCACATCACCCTAGCAATTATTGCAAGTAAACTCTGCTTTAGACATGTTAAGCAATTGAGAAGTGGTCCTACGAACAAATATCTGTCATTGGACTATGAATTTCTCAAGGTTGAGTGCTTATTTGTTTTTCAGCTTCTAACACATGGTCTGATATATTCAATAAACATTGAGTTGCATTGGAATGGGGATGAAGCTAAGGGCTAGGAAATGAAGAACCGTTATTGCCATGCTACAGATTTAGAACTTGATCCTGTAGGCAATGAAAAGCCAAAGAGGTCTTTAAGCATAAAAATGACATCAAATTTGCATTTTAGAAAAGAGCTATAGTGAATATTTGACATTGTTAATAATGTAGGATCTATTCCCCTTTTTAATGGAATCCCAATTTATTTGGAGAGATTTTCCGATGACTATTCCAGCTTGGTAGAAAGTAAATGCCTCTTACAAAAGAGGTTCCTGAAGATATTTTCCACCAAATCCTCCTTTCATCACCATAGTACACCCAAAAAGCATGTGATCTAAGCTTGGACAATCAGATACTGTTAAATTTGAATCCTGAGTCAAGTGACACAAAGATGGTACAAATGGTTAGAGTTTGTGAATTCCATATTTTATATTTTATTTTTTAGCTTAAGTTATCTAGGATTTGCTTCTGTGGCTTGCAGTCAGAGAACCCTATCTAACACAAAATCACTCTGACTACAGCAAAAGTGATGAATTAGAAAGGGACACAATAAGAAACAGGGAATAAGTTAGAAGCTGTCACCACTTTCATTTTGGACAATATTAACTGACAATAGATCCTGAACCATTCCTGCAACATAATATGTAAAAATGTTCAATAAAACATTTTAAAACACATCCAAATTTGAAAGGAAAAAGTAAAACAACTTCTATTTGCAGATGATATGAACTAATATAATATGTAGAAAATCCTAAGGAATCCACTAAAAAATCATAACTAATAAATGAGCTCAGCAAGGTGACAGAATACAAGATCCACTGAGACTCTGATAGACATAGATGGGAAAAAATTGAAATTGTCATTCACAAACTCATATGGACTCCAGTGATTACCATTCTTTCTCTGTTAAAAAATTTACTCTAGAAATTTGCTAGGCAATGTTAAGTTTATCAGTAATTCTCAGACTCTTCTCTGCTCCCACCACTTTTGATTCTCTTTGAAAATCAGGACAATATTTGCCCCTTTTCAATCTTTTGGCACTTCTTATTTTTCTCTGGCTTCCCAGAGCTGACCAATATTGATTCTATATTCACTTATGCAATATCTTTCAAGGATAATTCATTTAGGCCTAGAAAGTTTAACTTATTTAAAACAATTGGTTGCTTGTTTACCACATTGGATTTTAGTAGCCTTTTAATCATGTTTGTTCTATCTTTTTCCATTAAAACTTTATCCTCATTGGGAGAGGAGACAAATAAAATAAAACTTGAGGAGTTTTACCTTTTCTTTGTCATCTGATAGCATTATAACATCAGCACTAAGCAGTAGCTTTCATCCTTTCTTGTTCACCCTCTGTGCAAGTATTACTTGAAAAACAAAAAAATTTTAAAAGTTCCTGGTATTCTTCTTAAAGGCAATAATTATCTAAGCCTGCAAGGAAATTTCCATTCTTGTATACTTGTGCTACTCTTTAAAGCATGCTCTTTTAAAATCTGATGACCACAAGCAGTGTTCTGTGAAGTGACATGCTCCTTGGAGTATGATGACTTGGCCTGCTGGTCACTCTCCTTGGCAGCCAGCCCTGGAGCTGGGTCATTCCCCTGGGCTCTGGCACTGCTCCTTCGCAGATAATTCCTTTCTCCCTCTGGCCAGTCATTGCAGAGACAGCTATTCCTTTTCATGAGCCTAGAAAATGTATGTAGTTGAATTCCTTTTGAATTCTAGATATTGCCATTGAATTAGAAGAGAATCATACATACCTGTATATTCCGACAGCAATATCACTTCTACCATCTCACCTTTTTCTCATCTTATTCACTATCATTCTACCATTATCAATTTCTACCAGCTGAATAACTCTACAATGCAGGGGTTACTCTGCACCCTCATCTCTCTTATTGTAGACTTGTTCCTTTTAAATGAGGTAAAATTTTTTTAACCTGTTTCAGTCATAAATTCCTTGCTACCTCATGTACTAATATCTATTGGATTATGTTCATTTTGTTAATTTTTCCAAATTCAATTTGCTTTGCCCCTTGTTCTCCCTTTCCAACCCAAGACATCAGCATTATATTTCAAGTTACTTTCTGTCTGTTTCATTTAGTCCCACCTGGATCAGCAGAAGTGGATATTGGTTGGTTGGCGTGATGAATCTTGGCAGATTATGTTTCATGTACTATCCTTACACCCTTCAGGAAGATAACAATCAGCATTGCAAGGCTGCCTCCTCACTCATCCACAGTGTAAAGCCTGGGCTTGGGACTCAGGACACTTGGGTTCATGTTCCTACACTGCCAAACATCATAAGCTATGCACTTTTTTAAAGTTGACATGTTTGTTTAGGTATAGGCTAAGTTGCTATAATAGAGATACCCCAAAACTCATTGGCTTAAGAAAGATAGATGTTTCTTTCTCTGTCATTAAATAGCCCAGGGGTTGGCTATTTAATAGCCCAGAGAGACCCAGCAGCTGTGCTTCCTGAGGTCATCAGGAGTCCATGCTCCTTGTTGCTATCTTGTTGCTCCATTAACTTTGGATTGTTACCTCATCTACTCTGATCAAAACTGGTTCACCAGCACTACATCCATATTCTAGCCCAGGGGAAGGGTGAAGAGGAGGAAGTAGAAGGATGTCAATTTCCTTTTAAGGAAGTGACATGGGACTAGAGTAAGTCACCTGTGCTCACATTCCATTGGCAAAAACTCGGTCACATGAATATACTTAGCTGCAGGGAGGCCAGGATATGCCCTACTAAACCTCGGGGGTTGGAGGGGGGAGGGTCCTACTTGTAAAAGGAAGGGGTATGGGGAGGGGATGAATCAGCAGTCTCAGGTAACATATTCACATGGTTAAAAAATAATAATAATATAAAATGGTATCAAATGAGGTTTCTTACGCTATTCACCATCTATCCAGTCCTCACCCCTCTCATCAAGAGGTAAATACTTTATTAGTGTCTCATGTATCTTTCCAGAGTTTTCTTAATAACTTTGAGCAAATTTAAATATGTATTCTTATTTCCTACCCTACCCTATGTTTTATATAAAAGAAAAACATACGATGTATATCATTCTGTACCTTGTTTTTTTAACTTTATATATATATAGAAAGAGAGAGAGAGAGAGAGAGAGAATTGGTGTCTTATTCCATTTAGTGTTGCTACAACAGAATACCTGAGGCTGGGTAATTTATAAAGAAAAGAGGTTTATTTGGTTCTGGTGGCTGGAAGGTTCAAGATTGGTCAGCTGCATCTGGTGAGTGCCTCCTGCTGCTTCAACTCATGGCAGAAAGTGGAAAGGGAGCAGGAGGCATGCAAAGATCACATGGTGCAGGAGGAAGCAAGAGAGAGAAACCAAGGAAGCCAGACTCTTTAACAATCCACTCTCATGGGAACTAATCCATTCTCTCAGGAGCAAGGACTCACTCAGCTCTGCAGGAGGGCATTAATCTATTCATGAGAGATTCACACTCATCACCCAAACAGCTCCCACCTCCCAATACTGCAACATTGGGGATCAAATTTCAACAGGAGTTTTGGTGGAGACAAACCACATCCAAACAGCAGTTTGTGAGAATGTAAAATGTATAAGCACTTTGGAAAACAGATTGGCAGTTTCTTAAAAAGTTAAACATATATTTACCTTATGATTCAACAATTATACTCAAAGGTATTTACACAAGGGAAATAAAAATTTGTCCACAGGCCAGGCACTGTGGCTTACACCTGTAATCCTAGCACTCTGGGAGGCCACAGCAAGATGGGAGGACCACTTGAGGTCAGGAGTTCGAGACCAGCCTGAGCAAGAGCAAGACCTCAAAAATAGAAGAAAATTAGCCGGGTGTGGTAGCATGCACCTGTAGTCCCAGCTACTCAGGAGGCTAAGGCAGGAGGATTGCTTGAGCCCAGGAGTTTGAGGTTGCAGTGAGCTATGATGACCCCACTGCACTCTACGCAGGGCAACAGAGCAAGATTCTGTCTCAAAAACAAAAAAAAAATGTGTCCACAAAAAGACATATCCACAAAAAAAATTCATAGCATCTTTATTCATAATAGCCAAAAAGGGAAATGACTCAAGGATTCCTTAACAGGTTAGTTGATAAACAAATTGTGGTGCATATATCTATACAGTCAAATACAGGACATTATTCTGCAGTAAAATAAACTATGGATACAGTCAAAATGTGGGTAAATCTCAAACACAGGCTAAGTGAAAAGAAAATTACAAAAATTAACAGTATGATCCATTTATATGAAATTCTAAAAACACAAAACTGTAGTTACAGAAAGCAAGACAGTGGTGGCCTGGAGTCTCAGGTAAGGAAGATTGATTTGAAAAGAGCATAAGAGGGATTTTGGAGTGATGAAAATGTTCTGTATCATGATTGTGGTGGTGATTATATTAGTGAATTAACATGGCAAAATTCATTTATTTCTACATTTTAAATGGGCATGTTTTATTATATACAAATTATACATCAATAAAATTTATTTTTAAAATTGCTGTACCAATGTTGTTTTGTTGTATCAAAAACTGTAAGAAGTGGGTGTGGTGGGATCCACCTGTAGTCCCAGCTACTCAGGAGGTTGAGGTGGGAGGATTACTTGAGGCCAGAAGTTTGAGGCTATAGTGTGTTATGATCATACCTGTAAATGGTCACTGCACTCTAGCCTGGGCAACATAGTGAGACTCCATATCAAAACAAAACAAAGCAAAACCTGTAAGAATAGGTCTCTTTCTCTAGAAGTCATCATATACCATCCATATACCATTGCACTTTTGCTTAGATTTGTTGAATGCTTACTGTGTCAGGTACCATGCAAGGTATTTTGCATGCATATCTCATTTAGTCATCACAACAATCCTCTGATATCTCCCCATTTTACAATGAGGATACTGAAGCACAGAGACATTAAGAATATTATCCAATGCCCAGTAAGTGTTGTGACACTAATAAGTAGCAGAGATAAGATTCAAGCCCAGGCTTATTAGATTCCATCATCAACATCCCTCACCGTCATCCTATGTTACCTCCTTAGCACTCACACCTTTCTTAATATAGCTCTTGGAGTTTCACTCACCAACTCTAAGAGAATCACCCCCACTAGTAAAACACTTGGAAGCATAACGTCTAGCATTTGAAGGAGAATCTTGAGTTGTGAAGAGACAGCTGGCCAGGCAGACCCAACTTGATTCTTACGGAGTATATGTTTAGCACAACCTGGTGCATAGAAGGCACTCAGTATACATTCACTATTATTGTTGTCATTGTCTTTTTTAATTATATGACTTTTACCTACCTTGGGATTCTCTTCTTTCTGCTGCCACGTTGGTGCCCAGGGTCTGCTGATCCCTTTAATGCTCTGGCCCCAGTCCAGGCAAAAACTCCTATTTCCCCCTTAGCACAACTGAAATTGCTGGATCTTAAAAAAAAAAAAAGACGTTAATACTAGTGGAGCACAAAAGGCAAGTAAGCAAAGTGCATAATTAGGATAAAAACCACCTGGCTTACTAAATACATGTTTTTGATCTTACCATTTATTAAACATTTACCAATAATGACTATGAGAAAAACATGGAAGACAATGTATAAACTATGCTACCCTTTCTTTAAAAAGGGGATAGAGAGTCTTCTAAATGAACATGTGTGGAATATCTTCAGAAGGATGCACAGGAAACTGGTAGTAGTGTTTGCCTCTATGAAGGGCACATGGGGGTGTGGGTCAAGGTAGTAAACATCGTGGGTGACTCAAACATATCTATTTTACCCAAATTCATTTGGAAAATTGACTTTTTCTACAGGAATGGCTCTGACTGGTATAAGTACGATTTCATTTCCTTGACAGTGACTTGTTAAAGAATGGATATGTGAGCCGATTCTGTCCAGAGAAATAAGAGGAGAAGAGAGGTTTGCCAGAAGCGTCTAGGATTAGCTTTCTCACTCCTAGGAGAAATTCACAGGAAGTCGGCTTTTCCCTCTGCTGTTGGACACAAATAAGGAAGCATGAAGCCGAACTGCTTCCATTTTACCACTATGAAAGAAATCAGCCTTAGGCTGAAGCCCATGCACTAGAGAGCAGAATAGAAAAACAGAAAGAATCTGGGTCCTTGATAATCTTGTTAAGCTACTACATCAACTAACTCTGAGCCCTGTCTCCCATCTCTTTGATAAATGAATGAATACATTTCCCTATCATTTAAGCCAATTTCAGTCAGATGTCAGGTTTCTGTTACTTGCAGCTGAAAATAATACAGAGGGAGACATTTTTCTTCTTTTAAAAACTTTCTGCATTTTCCTTTTTTAATCATGTGCATATATACCTATTTAAAAAGATTTAAAAGTTTACTATGTTTCAGGCACTGGGAAAATAAAGACTATTCAAGGAAAATTCCCTTTAATTTTTAGGAGTTCTTTTCAAGATGTGTCTTCTTAAGAAACTTGCTTCTTCCCTATCAATGATCTTAACCACCACAACTCCTCTACAAGGAAGATGTAGATTTACCCTTTAGAGTTAATACAGGCCGAACTATATCAAATTGACATTTCTGTAGGTCAGAATGGGCAAATACTGGCAATTTCACAGTATCAATCACTAATCATAGTGTTCAGGTAGAAGAAATTCTACACATTATCACCAGGAGCATCAGTCCTCCCCACCAATACTCTGAACATCCTGGCCATTGATGAACTTTTCCCTTGGGTTTTCCCCAATTGCTGTTTATTTTAATCATTTCTACCCCTAGATCACAGAGAATTGATGGAGGAAGACAAGAGCCCTGCAGCTCAGATCACTCACTATACAAATTTGTGCTGTCTAACCCTGTTTTTGTTTTTTCTATTCCCTGTCATTCCCTCTAGCAGCTATTCCATGTTTCCTACTTACAGAGAAAACCAAATCTTCCCACGAGCAGTAACCTTATGTGCCCTCATGTAGAAACTGGCGCCTCTGTCTATAACCCTCAGCATTGCACCTTCTTCCCAAAGATGCCACCCCATACCCTGTCCTCTCAACTGTCTGATGTTGGAGCAGCAGATAAAGCAAACAAAAAGACACTAATATATCATGATACAGAGAGTTAGCTATTGCTGCATAACAAATTACCCCAAAATGTAATGGCTTAAAACAATCAACAGTGACTACCTCAGTTTCTGTGGGTCAGGAAATCAGAAGTGGCTTACCTAGGTGGTTCTAGCTCAGCTTTGTTATGATGTGGCAGTCATGAGGCTGGCTGGGGCTACAGTCATCTGAAGGCATGGCAGGAGCTGAAGATCTGCTTCCAAGGTGGCTCAGTCACATGGCTGGCATGTTGGCACTGGTCACTCACATGGCTGGCATGTTGGCACTGATTGTTGGTGAGAAGACCCAGTTTTTCTCCATGTAGATTTCACCATGGGGCTAATTGAGTGTCCTTATGACATGGCAGCTGACTTTCCCAAAACAAGTGATCCAAGACCAGAGCAAAGAGCAAGGTAGAAACCATGAGGTCTTTTATAACCTAGCCTTAGAAAATTATACTGTATCATTTCTACAATATCCTATTGGTTATCACATTAACTCTATTCAAGGTAGGAGGTGACTACATAAGGGTGTGAATACCAGAAGGCAAGATCACTACAGATTACCTTGGAGGATGACCACCACAGACAGCTATTATTTCCTCCATTTTACAGATAAGAAAACCAATGCTCATTGACTCTATAAGATATGTCAAAGTCACACATTCAATAAAAAAGTGGTAGCTGCTGATGGGAAGCCAGTGCAGTCTGACTCTAAAGCCCATGCGCTTGCTACTGTGTCATCTGCCTCTGGTGTGGTAGTATACTACCCTGGGATGATTTTGAATTGTTACAACACTGTTAAATTACTGTTTAATTTTTTGGACTAACCATATTCTGTAATTTTTCATCTATCTTAAAAAGCTGTGCATATGGTAGACATTCAGTAAATATTATTCCCACCCAATAAGTCAGCTTACAAAAATGGAAGGGTTGACGCCTTTACAAAGGTTTGACATGGCTACTGTGCATGCCCAATGGTAGTCTAGTTTCAGTGGGAGCAAATTATATTAATAATAATAATGAAGGGAGCTGGAAGAATGATTGGACATGAATCAAATGGGCCCTAGAACAGGGTTTGGGGGAGAAAACAAGAGGCTAAGTCCATCAGTTCTTTTTAGGGTTAATCCCAAATTGGATCCCAAACCATATCTGATCACCTCTCTTCTCTCTTCTCTCTCTCTCTGATTCTTCTTATCATCCTCCTCCTCCATCAAATGAAATCTCCTATCAGAAAGGGATTGAATTTAAATGTGCTATCAACTCTTTCTCTGGTTCTATGTAATAACAGTGTTTATATTGGCATTTAGATTTAAATATTATTTCTTTTACTTTTAATTTATTTTTGTTTAGATAAATTATATATGTGTGTATGTTTGTATGTACACTATTGATTTATTTATTTATTTAAAAGAATCTTAGAATCTTTAATAATCTAACTTCTCACAGAAAAGCACCTTTATGTGCTGGTATATTTTCTTCTAAAACACTGAATGTTTTTATACAATTAAGGTGATGCTCAAAATAACACTTCATTCTTTTTTTCTATTTAACTTTTTTTTACGTTGTTCAAAATCCTTCAAGAACAATACCTGAATGAGTACTTGAACATTACTCATCCTATTTGAAGACATAAGAGAACATTACTTTATAATAGTTCATTGATTATTTCTGATTACAGATATACTAAGACCTCTTTGCAAAGAACTTGGAAATTTCTGAAAAACGTAAAGAGAAAAACAAAAATCACTCATAAACCCACCATTCAGATAGCAACTGCCAATATTTCTGATTATTCACTTCCATATTTTTCTCTATGCATACTTACATGTATATAGATATATTTGTAAAAACAAAAGTGGTGTGTTGTTTTATAATCACCTTTTCACTTAAAAGTATATCAGAATGCCGTTCCATATTAATGCATAGAGCCTTCATTACATTATTAATGACTGTAATTTTTAATGACTGTAACTAAACCCACTGATACTTAGATTACTTCTAGATTTCATTTTCATAAATAACTCCGTGGTCAATGACCTAGCACATACATGTTCCATGGCTTGTTTAATTACTTCCTTAGAATAAATTCCTGAAAATGGGATTGCTGGATGTCTTAGGCATTTGAGAAAAAGTCCTCATTCTTTGGCTACCTCCCTCTAATAGCCCTCAGTACTTTGTAATAAATAACTCCCTCTACATTTCAGGAGTGTCGTAGAAATACTCTTCGTTTGTATAGATTGCTGTTTGTAAAAACTATAAAGTAGAAATATATCCATTAGGGTCTTTTTGTTGTTACTATTGTTATTGTTTTGTTTTGGGGTCAAGCAACAGAGATAGCTAAAGCCAGCAAACATATTTATTACAAGGGTCTGGGTAGCTCACACAGCGAGTTGAACGATCAGGCCACGGGTAGGAGAAGAACCATCCCTTCAGGCATTACCAATGGCAGGAGTCAGCTTCATTTTCCAACCTTCTGTCGCTCTGTTCAAGACTCAAATGCCTGGGGGAAAGTCTGTTTGGCCTGGCTTGGACTGTGTGTGTGTGTGTGTGTGTGTGTGTGTGTGTGTGTACATGTACCTTGACTGATCCCACCAAAATCCCAAGGCACGGACATAAAACAAAATACCATGGACTAGGTGACTTATAAACAATAGAAATTTATTTCTTATAGTTCTGGAGGCTGGAAGTTTGAGATCAAGGTCCCAGTTGTTGTTGGGTTCTGGCGAGGGCCTCTTGCAGATTGCAGACTGCCAGCTTCTCGAGGTATTCTCTCATGGCCAAAAGAGGAGCTAGCTCTCTGGCCTCTTCTTTTAAGGATTCTGCCCTCGTGACCTAATTATGTCCCAAAGGCCCCACCTCCAAATACCATCACATTGGAATTAGAGTTCCAACATATAAACTCTATACTTTATTCAGATTTCCTTGGATTTGGGAGGGACACAAACATTCAGTCCATTGCAACAGGCAAAAGCAACTGTACCAGGATGCTATTTTTATTAGAATATGTGTATGAAATAAGGTTATAAATTCATGTCTGTAAACATATTTAAATGATAACAGAGAAAGAATTAGGTAAATATGTTTCAATATTTAAGCATAAGTTGGAGTCCCAAGTAAGGCTCAGAGGGAAATTATCTTTAATTCTAAGTAAAACTCTTCTGTTAAAACAAGAGGCCCAGAATCAGGTACCTACTGTAAGGTTCCATGGAGCAGATGTGGAGGACAGGACCCCCACCTGGGTAAAAGGCCAACAGCCAGAACGGTCCAGGTTTCCAGCTGCCAAGGTTCCACATTAAAGCTATGCTCCACCAAGTGAGTCAAAACCTTGAGCAAGCCAGTCCAGGATGTTAGCTCTAGGGAACTCTCTATTTTGGCATTCCATGAAGGATATTGCTACCATCTATTTATCTGTAACTACCTCCATTAGGACTCCTGTTTCCTTGCCATGCAGAGGCCAGTATTCTCCTATTGCTTTTCTCTCCCAATCTTTTTTGTTTTAGGATCTAGGGGGTAGCAGGAGAGACCTTCCTAACAAGCCATGTTGCAGGTTGGGTTCTCTGAAAGCAGATGCAAAAATGGAGTTTGGGGTACAAATTATTTATTAGGCATCAAACCTGTGAAAGGAAGGGGAATGAAGCAGGATGGGGCAGAGAGAAAACATGAACCATGATGCAGACTCGATAAAGCTTGAGCCAACCCAGTGGGAAGCTGTGGAGCGAATACTCCCATCAGTTGTCCCTCCTCTGGCAGAAATGGCGAGGCTGTTGCACCCTTGCTCGGTCACTGGGTGTGGGCTACTTCTGAAAATTGTGACCTTATAAGGAGCATCTCTCCACAGTTGAGGCTGACCCTGAAAAAACTGACAGATAAGACTGTTTGCTAACTGTACTCCCAGCAGCTGGGTAGCAAATTCTTCCTTGAAGAGGATTTGTGCTGTGTATTTCTATTTGCAACAAGCCACAGGTCCTTTTCCTATTTTTCCTGTTTCAAAGCTTTTTTAAATTGACTATCATTTTTTAATAACCTTTTTATTTAAAAACAGGTTTAGATCTACAGAAAAGTTGTGAAGATGGTACATAGAGTTCCCATATAACCCACACCCAGTTTCCCTTATTATTAGCATCTTAAATTAGTATGGTGCATTGTTATTATTAATGAACAAATATTGATATATTATTATTAACTAAACTCTATACTTTATTCAGATTTCCTTGGTTTTTAAGTTATTATCCTTTTCCTGTTCCAGGAGATCCCATACAGGAGAGCCCATAACGTTTAGTTGTCATGTCTCCTTAGGCTCTTCTTGACTGTGACAGGTTCTCAGGGTTTCCTTGCATTTGATGACCTTGAGAGTTTTGAGGAGTCCTGGTCAGGTATTTTGTAGAATGTCTCTCAATTTGGATTTGTCTGATATTTCCTCATGATTAGACTGAGGTTATGGGTTTGTGGTAGAAAGATCATAGAGGTAATGTGCCATTTTCATGACATCATATCAAGGATACACACTATCAACATGACTCATCACTCTCGATGTTAAATTAACTTTGATGACCCGGCTCAAGTAGTGTTTGTCAGGTTTCTTCCCATGTGCTGTTTCCCCATTTCTGTACAGTGCTCCTTGGAAAGAAGTCACTATGAGCAGCCCACACTGAACGAGTGGGGGATTATTCTCTACCTCCTTGAGAATAAGGTATCTACAAAAATTATTTGGTGTTCTCCTGTATCATGGGAGATCCGTCCATTCTTCCCATTTAATTATTTGATCATTTATTTACATCAATATAGACTCCTGGACATTTATTTTATGCTTTGAGCTACACTCTAACACCACTTTATTTTCCTGCTCAAATTGTTCCAGCTTTGGCCATTGGGAGCTCTTTCAGTCGGCTCCTGTGTGTCCCTTTGACATACTACCATCACTGACTTTGTTTTGAGCACTTCCTTACTATTTGGCACTACAAAATGCTCCAGGCTCATCTTGTATATCCCCTACCCTAGTCCTAGAATCTGCCATTTCTCTAAGGGTTTCTGGTTCCTTTTATTGGAAAATGGTATTAGAAACCAAGATCTGGACACTAGGGGTGCTCCTTGCTACTGGGGTGTGGTTGCTTCTAGACCTTCCCAGCTGTCAGAACATGGAAACGTGTGTATACTAACCTGTGTATATGCATTCATCTATAAATATTTCTCTGTACAGTTGACCCTTCATAACCTTGTGTTCCACATCCATTGAGTCACCCAACTGTGGACTGAAAATATTTGTGGGAAAAAAAAGGATGGTTGCATTGGTACTGAACATATACAGACTTTTTTTCTTCTCATCATTCCCTAAACAATACAGTATCACAACTATTTAATTTACATTGTATTAGGTGTTATAAGTAATCTAGAGATGATTTAAACTATACAGGAGGATGTGCACAGATTATATGCAAATACTATACCATTTTATATGGGGACTTGAGTATCCATGGATTTTCATATCCTCGGGAAGTCATGGAACCGATCGTCCATGGATACTGAGGAATAAGTGTATAGCCATTTGTATCTACACTAAGATAAACATGAGTTCATGCTGATATCTCCAACTCAAGTCTATTATCACATAGATCACTCTAGCCTTCTTCCTTGTTTGTCTGTAACCTGTGAGTCCAAAAGTGAGAAACTGACTCTCACCCTCCATCATCCATTTACTTAATTGTTTAATTTTAGTATGTATGTAGAGTAGTTGCAGAATTGTTAACATATACCCCATAAGAAACAACTTTATCAATTAGAGCACAGTGTTTATGCTCTTCATTATGTACAATTTCATTTGCCTTTAATTGTATAGACTCCACTCATTTCCAAAGTTACTTAGATCAGCAACTTTTCCTCTACCTCCTTCAGTGAGACTATTTATACTTTTGCAATACAGTTAAACTCCTTTGTCATAGTCTGTTATCCATCCTGGGATCCTCAACTTCCTAAATGATTTTTTAAAATGTGCATACATTAAGGTTCACTCTTTGTGCTATAAAGTTCTATGGGTTTTGAAAAATACATCGTGCTATGTATCCATTACTTATATGATCCATTACAGTATATACAGAACATTTTTACAACCCTAAAAAAAAAAAAACCCTGTATTACTATTCAACTCTCCCTAAACCCCTTGCAACCACTGATCTCTGTACAGATTGTGTAGTTTTGCCTTCTCCAGAATGTCATCAAAATGGAATCATACATTTTGGAGCCTTTCAGACTGGCTTCTTTCACATAGCAATGTGCACTACTTACTTTTTCCCTTTCAATATCTAACTAACTTAGGGCAGAAACAAATTGCTGCAAAAAAAATTTTAAGAAATCTTACTTAGGCTATGAATATTTTTTCCAAAACCAATACACTAGGTAGAAAGGTACAACATTTTTAAGCTTTTGACACATATTGCTGTTTTACAGAAAGGCCCTCTGCCCTCTTGGCAGGACTGGGTATAACTTTTAAAAATCTGTGCTATTTTCAGAGTCAAAAATGATAGCTTGAGGCCAGGCATGGTGGCTCACACGTGTAGTCCTAGCTACTGGGAAGGCTGAGGCAGGAGAATTGCCTGAGCCCAGGCATTCACGGTTGCAGTGAGCTGATGATCCCACCATTGCACTGCAGCCTGGGCAACAGAGCAAGACCCTGTCTCAAAAAAAAAAAAAAAAAAGATAGCTTGTAGTTTTTAAAATTTAAATTTGTTTGACAATTAGTGATTAAATTTCTTAAATATTTATGGGCCATTTTTTCCTCTCTTTGTAAATTTCCTGTTTATATCATTTACCTATTATTTCTATAGTAAGTATTTAATGTTTTTCTTGAGTAATAGAAGTTTTTATGCATGAAAGATATCAACCATTACTATAGATAAATAAAATTATCTTCATAGCTGCAAAATTGTCCATCAGAATTTACTGGCTCATTCCCTGCTTATGAAGTTGATTCCAATTTCGTTTTTCTTCTTTCTTCTCTTTTCTCTCTTTCCTTCCCCCTCCCTCCCGTCCTTTTTCCTTTTCTTTCATTTTTCCTTCTTTCTTTTCATTCTTCTCTCCTGCTATTATAAATAACACAAAAAACATCTTTACATGTGTGTCTAAATTTCTAATTACCTTAAGAAATGTTGTTGGAAGGGAAATTACTGAATATTTTACTTTAACACTTTTTATACATAGACTTGAGTTATTTTCCAGAAAGAAACAACCAATCTATAGTCCACTACCAATCTATTGGAGTCCCCAGATCACCATACCTCCATCAAGAAAAATGATTCCCTTTGCATGTATCTGACACTGCCAAGGGATGCCTTTCTGGTCTTAGAGCAATCCCAGAGGGGTAAGTCAAGCCTATGCCCGTAAATACAGAAATCCTAGAGTGGTCTTTTCTGTTAGCACAGGCAACTGGAAAGGGTGGAGGGGTGGGGAGGTGGATGATGGGAGGTTGCTTGGTAGGTACAAGGTGTGTTGCTTCAGTGATGTATGCATTGAAGGCCCTGACTTCACCATAATGTAATATATCAATGTGACAAAATTGCACTTGTGTCCCATGAATATATACAAATAAAAAATAAATGGGAAAAAACGGAAGGGATAGTGTTGACATAAATATAGCTACTTGCTACAAGATTCATTCTGTTCTATTTTATCATTTTTTAAGAACTTTCAGATAAGCTGAGTGCTTGTTCATGGAATTTCTTACAAGGTAAGAATGCATTTTAAATTGAATAGTGACATATTAACAGCAAACAACAACATACTTTTTAAATGCATTTGCCTAGTAAAGGCATAGATTAAGAAATGATTAGAAGAATTCATTCCCAGCACTGAAGGAAATAAAAAGTATCTAATATTCTTTTAGAATTGTCATGTTAGACAAAGTCAAATAAATGACCTACTCACGATTGAATAATTGTAGAATCATGGAGAGTAGTCAAGAGATTTCTATTTATACACAGGTTGTCTCATATTATTGATACTCCTCTACTTGTTCTTCAAGGAAATAGTACTCAATTCATGATATTTCATATAGAAATAGAATAATGACTTCAGTATGAATAAAAAGGAAAAATGAGAAAGTAAAAATAAAATTCCTTAGCAAATGTTATTTTTCTATACCAAAATTTTAATCATATTTAAAGTTCCCCACTTACAAAATTTTCTTTGTATATGTTATACCTCATAAAATTATGTACATATGCTTTAGCAGGATG
The DNA here is from genome assembly GCA_023783475.1 of Daubentonia madagascariensis. Taxonomy (NCBI): domain Eukaryota; kingdom Metazoa; phylum Chordata; class Mammalia; order Primates; family Daubentoniidae; genus Daubentonia; species Daubentonia madagascariensis. The sequence goes on along the minus strand of JAKFHU010001268.1, from coordinate 6,501,329 downwards.
TAAACATTACTTAACCATAGAAACGCAAACTAAACAGTGCCTAGAACCATGAAATTCTGTTTCAATTGTCAGATACAATAACAATAATCACTATTTGTTGGGGTCTTATTATGGGATCTAGTAGGTGCTTTATACACATGTTCTCAATCATCACAGCAGCTGTGAAATGGGGTTTCCCAAAAGCAAAACCTGAGACAAGACATTATACGCAAGTAATTTGTTTGGGAGGTGATCCCAGGAAGCACAACGAAGTAATGGGAAAAGTGGGACGGGGAGGAGAGAGATTAATTCACCAATACAGGGTGAATTAATGAGCAGACTATTGCTGTGGGCAACTGGGGCTCAATCCAGTGGGGACCCACTGAGGAACTGTGCCTCTGAGTTATCCCATCAAGGGTCGGGAAGACTTCTGCCTCTAACTGGTGGAGGGTTTCACCGGGGGGCATTAAATCCCTGGTACTTCTGGGCTATACAAGTTCCTGTGGCACCAGAAAAGGCCCTGGGGCAGTGAAGGAGACCACAGCAGGCCTGGAGGAGGGGAGAGGGGCTATGGAGCAGGGAATCAATGTTGTACCCTGTCTTAAAGTTGAATAATGGGAATTCAGAAAAATTACCACCCAAGGTTACATTGGTGGTCACTGGCAGAACTGGGGATCCATTTTATGTGACTACAGTCCTGTGCTCATTACTACTACTAACATATGTTAATGTTGTAGGCCCACCCTGAAGAGTATGCAATGAATCACGGAAATTTGGAGCTGGGAAGTACGTTAGAGATTCTTGAGTTTGTTCCCTAGGATAGGAAACTGAAATCCAGAAATGCTACACTAACTTGTAAGTCTGAGCTCACAGAGCTGGATGGTTTCAGAGCTGGACATAGAACCAACACCTAGACTTCCGTACTATGCTCTTTATACTACAATGCACAGCCCTTTATGTAATACATTTAACCCATTCAGAAAATAAAAGATACATATATATTTTTATTACAAATGTAATAAAAATGCAATTACATTACATTTTAAAGTTAAAGTTACAGAATAGTCTCATTTCTTCTAAATACTGTCATAAGACCTATGCCTGATGGAATCTTAAAGATTGTTATATATTTGATTGTTTCTCTTCTTGCTGCCTAATACCTTCTCCTATGAAGTCATTTCCTAAATAAAAGTATTACAGCCAAAATTAAATTAGCAATTAAAAATAAATGAACTACTTATTATTATAGTCTCTATGAACCACTTTGAATGAACTAAAGTGTTATTCAATTAGCAAACTAAAAATTGTCGGCATAATTTTATTCATGTTCACAATTTCCTGAAGGTGTTTTGAACAGAGACTCCTGTGGTTTAAAAATATTAGGAAGGTAACATAAGATGTTTTCTCTAAAGCAAAAGGCAGTCTATAAAGACTCATCATAAGACTATAATTGCAATCTTTTAAAATGAGAAAAATATGTCATTATACCCTTTTTATCATGATTTAATAAACTAATTCAATGAAGTACAGTAAATATTCTCACTTGAAATAACACTAAAACTACTGCTTGCATCTGTGAGTGAGACAAGTCTTTTATTAAAATTTTAACTTGCAAATTAATGCTATATGTGGGGATTCTGATTTAGTAAGAACAAAGTCACAATATGATAATGGTGTTATTCTTCACAAGGAAGACCCTATATCTACCCACATTGACTAGATCTTTTCTTCATTATTTTTGCAGTTGCTTAAAAAAAAAATCCTCTTGTTATTTATATTCATTTAACAAATATTTAGGTTATATTAGCCACATGAATTGCTTTGAAGTTTCATCCCTGTCCAAATTTAAAAGTATGGTCCTTCTTTTCCCTACTCATTGCCCTAAAGATCAGAAAGTATTAGTAATATCTTTTATTCCCATCTTCTTGGAATGATGTAAATTTTTTTTTATAATGGACTGTTTCTTGTCCCTTTAAAGTCTTGAGTATTTCTGCCATTGTGTATATGAATTTCTAAGAATATCCTTCTTCCTATCTGGGGATGTAGTGTACAAAAGGACGAGGCAAAAAAGAAAGGATGGTGCAGCGAGTATCAAATTAATCAACTCTTCCAAAAGAATCAATGCAATAAAAATATCTATTGAAAGAAATATAATGTGTTACATTCATACCACCATCATACTTACTTGGATAGCAGCAGCTATTTTGTTTCAAGATCCACTGAGACTTTGTCCTGACGGAAATACATGATATAGCTAAAAGATAGCCTTCAGACACATCTACCCCCAAATAATTTTGGGTAAACAGGCTTCATTATCATTGATAATGCTAATAAGAAGAGAAAATGTCTTTTGAAAAGTATGCCTAGTAAATATTTGTATGGTCTAGTACAACTCAACTCTAAAAATGTCAATACTTTTATCTCTCACTTGATGAAGTGCCTCAAAGTACCACAATTGCTACCTTCTATCTATATTCAAGGTCTTGTGCTTTTGTACTAAGTACTTTTCTGTAGTGTTCTCAAACTTTTGAGATAATGACCCACTTAGCAAATGCTACCTTCCCTAGTACACTCTAACAGTTCTTCAACACCAACTGGGTGTCAAAAAATCCCATTTAATTCTGACACTAACTACCTAGAGTTAGTGCAGACCCCACAGGTTACGGGCTCAGTCCCACAAGACTGTCCTCACTTCAGATGCCAGCACAGTCCCAGGGGTCACCCACATTTCTTCCCAATAGGCTTGGCTACAAATTCAGAGGTTTCCACAACTCCCCTTCAGATTTGATAATTTGCTAGGAATGACTCACAGAACTCAGGATAGTACTATACTTACAAGTACCATTTTATTATAAAGGATAAGACTTAGAAACACCAAATGGAAGAGATGCCTAAGGCGAGGTCTGGGGGAGGAGAGGTGGCAGCTTCAGTCCTGTGAAAGGGGGGTGTGCCCTGTCCCCCCTCCCCTTATATTGTGTGTTTAACAACCAGGAAGTTCTCTGAATATCCTTAGAGTTTTTATCAAGGTTTCATTATGTAGTCACGATTGATTAAACTAATGATCATTGTTTAAACCATTGATTGATTAAACCCTTGTGATTGAACTCAATCTCAGCCCCGTCCCTTCCCCAGAGGTGAAGGGATGGGGCTGAAAGCTCCAACCCTCTTATCATGTGCTTGGTCTTTCCGGCATGGCCAGCCCCTCCCTTGAAACTATCTAAAGGTTTACCCTGAGTCACCTCATTAGCATAAATTCAGGTATGCTTGAAAGGGGCTCATTATGAGCACAAAAGACACTCCTATCACTGAGAAAATTTCAAGGGTTTCAGAAGGAACCAAGGACAAAGACCAAATATACAGTCATGCATCACTTGTTCTCAGGGTGATGATACACTAGCAGTATAGTAGCAGAACAATCATGTGTCACTTGACAACAGGGATACATCCTGAGAAATGCTTTGTTAGAATGTACTTACACAAACCTAGATGGTATAGCTTACTACACACCTAGGCTATATGGTATGGCCTATTGCTCCTAGGCTACAAACCTGTATAGCATATTACTGTACTGAATACTGTAGGCAATTGTAACACATTGGTGTTTGTATATCTAAACATAGAAAAGGTACAGTAAAGATACAATATAAAAGATAAAAGATGGTATACCTATATAGGGCACTTATCATGAATAGGGCTTGCACTACTAGAAGTTGCTCTAGGTGAGTCAGTGAATGAGCAGTGAGTGAATGTGAAGGCCTGGGATGTTACTATATATTCTTTTAGACTTTATAAACACTGTATGCTTAGGCTACACTAACTTTATAAAATAAATTTTCTTTCCTCCATAATAAATTAACCTTAGCTTACTGTAACTTTTTTATTTTATAAACTTTTAAATTTTTTTAACTTTTTGACTCTTGTAGTAACACTTAGATTAAAACACAAATACATTGTACAGCTGTACAAACATATTTTCTTTCTTTATATCCTTATTCTATAAGCTTTTTTCAATTAAAAAAAGGGTTTTTAAAAGTTTTTGAACTAGTTTGTTAAAAACTAAGACAAAAACACACACATTAGCCTAGACCTACACAGGGTCAGGATCAATATCACTGTCTTCCATCTCCACATCTTGTCCCACTGGAAGGTCTTCAGGGGCAATAACACAATGGACCTGTCATCTCCTGTGATAACAATGCCTCCTTCTGGAATACCTCCTGAAGGACCTCCCTGAGGCTGTTTTACAATTAACTTTTTTTTTAGTAAGTAGAAGGAGTACACTCTAAAGTAATGATAAAAGTATAGTATAGTAAATACATAAACCAGTAAACAGTCATTTATTATCGATATCAAGTATTTTGCACTATATATAATCGTATGTGCTATACTTTTATATGACTGGCAGTGCAATAGGTTGTTTACACCAGCATCACCATAAATGTGTGAATAGTGCATTGCACTAAGACCTTATGACAGCTACGATGTTGCTAGACAATACCAAAACATACTAAAATGTCATTATGCGGCACATGACTGTACTGGGGCTTGGTATATTAGCTGAAGATAGTGGAAGAAGCCATCATGATTAGCAATATCTTTGCAATTGTGGTTTTTTAAAATTTCCTTTTATAATTCCATTTATGTTTGCTTTTACAATGTACATAACATTAGTATAGTAGTATGTGCATATAATTTTAAATTGAGGCAAACCTAGTTTTATTGTGCTTCACTTTATTGTACTTCACAGATACTGTGTTTTTTTAAACTGAGGGTTGGTGGAAACCATGCCTTAAGCAAATCTATCAGCACCATTTTTCCAACAGCATGTACTCACTTCGTGCCTCTGTGTCACATTTTGTTTTATTTTTATTTATTTATATATATATTTTAGAGACAGGGTCTCACTCTGTTGCCCAGGCTGGAGTGCAGTGGCACGATCATAGCTCAATGCAGCCTTGAACTTCTGGGCTCAAATGACCCTCCTGCCTCAGCCTCCAGAGTAGCTGAGAGTACAGATGTACGCCACCACACCCAGCTTCTGTGTCACATTTTGGTAATTCTCACAATATTTTAAACTTTTTTATTATTATATCTGTTATGGTGATCTCTGATCAGTGATCTTTGATGTTACTATTGTAATTGCTTTGGGGTATCACAAACCACACCCACATACGACAGTGAACTTAATTGATAAATGTTGTGTTCTGACTGCTCCACCAACTGGCGGTTCTCCCCCCTACCCCCGGCTCATCTCTCTCCCTCTCCTCCAGCCCCCCTGTTCCCTGAGACAAACTATTGAAATCAGGCCAATTAATAACCCTACAATGGCCTATAAGTGTCCAAGTGAAAGAAAGAGCTGTGTATCTCTCAATTTAATCAAAAGCTAGAAATGATTAAGCTTAGTGAGGAAGGTCAAAAGCTAGGCCTCTTGTGCCAGATAGTCAGCTGAGTTTTATTGTGCTTTATTTGTGAATGAAAACAAAAAGTTCTTGAACGGAATTAAAAGTGCTACTCCAGTAACACAGGAATGATAAGAAAGCAAAACAAGCCGGATGTGGTGGTGCACACCTGTGGTCCCAGCTACTTGGGAGGATGAGGAAGGAATATCACTTGAGCCCAGGAGTTCAAGAACAGCCTGGGCAACATAGGGAGAGCCCCATCTCTAAAAAGAGAGGAAGAGAGAGAGAGACAGAGACAGAGACAGAAAGAAAGCAAAACAGCCTTATTGCTGATACGGGTAGAGTTTTAGTGGTCTTGACAGAAGCCTAATCCATAGCAAGGCCCTAACTCTCTTCAATTCTATGAAGGCTGAGAGAGGTGAGGAAGCTGCAGAAGAAAAGTTTGAAGCTAGAAGAGGTTAATTAATGAGGTTTAAGGAAAGAAATCATCTCCATAACATAAAAGTTCAAGGTGAAGCAGCAGTTGCTGATGTAGAAGCTGCATGAATTATCCAGATCTAGCTAAGATAATTGATGAATGTGGCTACTCTAAACAACAGATATTCAATGTAGATGAAAGAGCCTTCTATTGGAAGAAGGTGCCATCTAAAACTTTCATAGCTAGAGAGGAGAAGTCAATGCCTGGCTTCAGAGCTTCAAAGGACATGCTGACTTTCTTGTTAGGGGCTAATGCAGCTGGTGACTTTAAGTTGAAGCCAATGCTCATTTATCATTCTGAAAATCCTAGGGCCCTTAAGAATTATGCTAAATATACTCTGTCTGTGCTCTATAAATGGAATAACAAAGCCTGGATGACAGCTCATCTGTTTACACCATGGTTTACTGAGTATTTTAAGTTCACTATTGAGACCTACTGCTCAGAAAAAAAAAAAAAGATTCCTTTCAAAATATTACTGCCCATTGACAATGCACTTGGTCACCCAAGAGCTCAAATGGAGATGTACAAAGAGATTAATGCTGTTTTCATGCCTGCTAACACAACATCCATTCTGCAGCCCATAGATCAAAAAGTAATTTTGACTCTTAAGTCTTATTATTTAAGATACATTTTGTAAAGCTATAGCTGCCATAGATAGTGATTCCTCTGATGGATCTGGGCAAAGTAAACTGAAAACCTTCTGTAAAGGACTCACCACTCTAGATGTCATTAAGAACATTTTTGATTCATGGGAGGAGGTCAAAATAACAACATTAATAGGAGTTTGGAAGAAGTTGATTCCAACCCTCATGGATGACTTTGAGGGGTTCAAGACTTCACTGGAGGAGGTAATTGCTGATGTGGTGGAAACAGCAAGAAAATTAAGATTAGAAGTGCAGCCTGAAGGTGTGACTGAATTGCTACAATGTCATGACAAAATTTGAACAGATGAGTTGTTTCTTATGAATGAGCGAAGAAAGTGGTTTCTTAAGATGGACTCTACTCCTGGTGAAGATGCTGTGAACATTGTTGAAATGACAATAAAGGATTTAGAGTAATACATTAACTCAGTTGGTAAAGCAGTGGCCGGGTTTGAGCGGATGGACTCCAATTTTGGAAGAAGTTCTACTATGGGTAAAATACTATCAAACAACACTGCATGCTACAGAGAAATCTTTCATGAAAGGAAGAGTCAATTGTTGCAGCAAATTTCATTGTTGTCTTATTTTAAGAAATTGCCACAGCCACCCCAACCTTCAGCAACCACCACCCCTATCAGTCAGCAGCCATCAACATTGAGGCAAGAACCTCCACCAGCAAAAAGATTATGAATCACTGAAGTCTCAGATGACTGTTAGCATTTTTTAGCAAGTATGTACTTTAGTTAAAGTATGTACTTTTTTAAAAGACATAATGCTATTGAGCACTTAATAGACTACAGTATAGTGTAAATATATCCTTTATATGCACTGGGACAGTGGTCCCCAAACTTTTTGGCACAAGGGATCGGTTTCATGGAAGACAATTTTTCCACGGACCAGGGGTGGGGTGGGGTGGGGATGGTTTCGGGATGAGTCAAGCACATTACATTTATTGTGCACTTTATTTCTATTACTATTACATTGTAATAGATAATGAAATAATTATACAACTCACCATAACGCAGAATCTAATGCGACCGCTGATCTGACAGGAGGCGTAGCTCAAGCGATGGGGAGCGGCTGTAAGTACAGATGAAGCTTCACTTGTTTGCTCACCTGCCGCTCACCTCCTGCTGTGCCACCCAGTTCCTAAGAGGCACTGTCTGGGTCCGCAGCCTGGGGGTTGGGGACCACAGCACTGGGAAACCAAAAATATCATGTGACTTGCTTTATTGCAATATTTGCTTTATTGCAGTGGTGTGGAACCCAACCTGCAATATCTCTGAGGTATGCTTATAAATAAATTGCCGTGGGCTACTTAGCACTCCTTAACCCTGTTACACTTTTTCTACAGCTTTGACCTTTCGTTATTTTTTTCTCTCAGTCTGGTTTCTCTGTTCTCCATTTGGCAGAATCCTAATGATTGCTCAAGCCTTCCCCACCGTCTACAGGCACCAATAATCACTTTCTCCTCCCTCTTCCTTTGGAACATACCTCTGTTATGGCACATCTCCCCTTGAGTTATACATGTCTTGTTAGTATCTCCCCTAGAAGATTGTGAGCTTCATTTTGTCATCATTTTGTCCCTAATGCCATGCAGTCACAAATAGTGGGTATATAATCAGTGTTCATTTAATTTAATCATCTCAGAACATTCAGTATTCTAAACCTCAAACCAATATGATGTATATCATACATATCATATATAAATAGAAAGAAACAGAAGGCTATGGCTTTAATGCAAGAGCCTTCATTTCACATACAGCATTTTATAAGAATGATTCTCAAGGTATGGTCTTATAGGCCCTCCTGACTGTAAATTAATTTCAACAAATGTACATCTTTATTCATTACATGTGAAGGATGTGTAATTGCACAGACTTTCCTTTTTACCCGTAGCTAAAGGCTACTTACTAGTAACTTAACAAATGAGTTATTAAAATTTAATATTTATATACTACAATTGGCACATATCTAAGGAGTGCTAAGGATTCTAATTTAACATGCAACTAAAAAGTCTGGTAGCCAGAAAAATGCTTGGCAAATGCACATTTGTAGATAGTTGGATTTTCCCCAAATTTCAAAAGGCCAATTTCTTATCATGTATCATCACTATTACATTGAGGTGACTGAGGTTCTGATTACAGTTCTTCTTGCTTATTAATCATAAATTCCTGTTAGTTTAGTTTTATCATTATCAATTTGTTCTGGGTTTCATTAATTTGTTGGTATCTCTGCAGGATAGCTACAGGCTGGTACTCTGGAGGCAGGGTGTCTGCTGTGCACAATCTGTGTGAACTGGGGCAAGTTATTTAATTTTTCCAAGCCTCAGTTTTTCTATCTCAAAATGAAGATGGAAGGGTGGGGTTAGGAGTACTTATCTCATTGGTTTGATATGGGAAATCATCGAGTTAATGCAGGTAAAGTGCTCTCACAGGATAATCCTTGGCATATAGTAAGGGCTCAATAAATATTTGTTGTGACACACATTTGCATCACGGGTATGTGGCTTGTAGACAGGCAGACCTGTATGCATTGTGGTTTATAGAGGTATCACAGGGAAAGTATGAGTAGTTAATGAGAATATAAGTAAGACAGTTGGGAAGGTGCCTGGCACATAGTATATAGTTATATTTGTTAGGATTCAGTTCAGCTAAGAGTAACAGAAACCAAAATAACAGTGACTCATTAAAATAGAAGTTTGTTTCTATCACACATAACCATGGGCAGCCCAGAGTTGGTATAACTGCAACCATTGTATACCCAGATTCCTCCCAGCTTGCTGTTCCACTATTTCTCAAAGTGGGATTTCCTTTCATAATCGAGATGATGTGCTACTAATGAATCCTATTTTAGTGCTTCTTGCAGTGGGGTTTACACCACAAAAAAAATGCATGTAGGACATTTATTTTTGGCAACTTTCACAAAAATTGCAAATTTCCTTATCCATCAATAGAGAACAGACTCCAGAAACTTTTAAATCTATCCCAGGTTTAACATTGCTTTGATTTAAAATGCAATTTGGTATAGTTTTAAAATGCAAATACCAGCACCAGCCACCCTATCTGCATTCCAACTAGCAGAGCAGAAAGAAGGCAAAGAGAAAAGCATAACTCTTCTCTCCAGGGACACTGGTCCAAAGTTGCACATGACACTTTGGCTTACATTCCATTGGCCAGAACTTAATCACACGGCCACATCTAGCTGCAAAGGGAGGCTAGGAAATAAAATCTTTATTTTGAACAGGCATGTTCCCAACTAAAAACTAAGGAGTTTATTATTATAGAACTGGGTTCCTCAACTGCAGCACTATTGGCCTTTTGGGCAGGACAAATCCTTGTTGAAGGGACTGTCCCATATATTTTAGGACATTTATACCTCCAGGCCCCAGATACTACCTTAATGCCAAGTAGCACCCTCCCGGTCATCGTATCAATCCAAATGCTCCTACACATTTACAATTACCCGTAAGGGGTGGTGCTATCCTTAAGTTTTAGGTTTCTGTGGCAGATATCTATTATTGTCTGCCATATATCACTTTATTGCTATTTGTATGCATGTTGAGTGGGTTAACAGATTATATTTAGTTTTAACTAAATTAATCTTCACCAAGAAGGCAAAGGTGAAAATAATTCTTACAAAGAAACCACGGATTAAAGATAATAAAGTTACAGTATATACTGAAAGCAAACAGGTGAGGATGCCACTATCAGCCCATTCCTGAGGTAGTATCTTCCCTTAGGATACTACCCTCACTGTCTATGACATGAGGTAGCCCAACTGAGAACACCCATGTCAACCTACATAAGTGTGCGGCATCTCCCTCCCTAAGGTGTAGATGCAATGAGCAGGGTACCTGATAAATGGTAGGTGCTCAATACACATGTATTGAGTGAATAAATAAGGAGGAAATGTAGGTTGTAGCTTGCTATAGTCTGAATGTTTGTGTCCCCCAAAATTCATATGCTGAACCCTAATTGCCAATGTGATAGAATTAGGAGGTGATTAGGTCATGGAGGCAGAACCCTCATGAATGGGATTAGTGCCCTTTTAAAAAAGAACCCGGAGATCTGCCTTGTCCCTTCTACCATAACCTTCTACCATGTGGGGACAGAGCAAGAAGGCGCCATCTATGAACCAGAAAGCAGGCCCTCACCAGTCACTGAATCTGCTGGCACTTTGATCTTGGACTTCTCAGCCTCCAGAACTATGAGAAATGAATTTCGGTTGTTTATAAGTTACCCAGCTCATGGTATTTTATTATAGCAGCCTGAATGAATTAAGACATAGCTATGTCTTGAAGATCTTGATCCTGTAAGAAATGAAGAACCATTGCAAAGTTGTTTGAGGCTTTGTTTGTCTGTTGTTTTAACAAGTGAGTGATATAATCTGATCTGGTTTTTAGGCTGTTAAAAGGAGTAGCAGGGTAGTGGAGGGACTAGAGTTGGAGAGGAAAGACTAGAGGCAGGAATATCGATAAGGAGGCTAATGCCATAGTCCAGGTGGAAGATGCAGGAGCTGGAAACAGGGCAGTGGCCAAGGGAATGGATTTGAGTTCAGGAGATGGCTTTGGGGGGGTGGGGTAAGAGAAGTGTTTGGGATAAATTCACATGGTCTAGTTAAATGCCTGTGAGCTCTCTAATACAGGAAGAGTGACTTTGGGGGAATGGCAAGATAATTAGGGCTGGTCTGGACATGCTGAATTTGGGCCTAGAAAGGCCCAGCAAGAAGCTGGAAGTGTGAGACTAGAGCTCAGGAGACGTGCCCGGGTGGAACTACATATTTGGAGGTGATAATTAAAACAACATTTGATATGATTTCTCCCAAAGAGAGGATATATGTGAAAGAGGGGCCCATCCTATCACTTCTCAGCTTTAAAACTCTGTTGGTCACCTGTGATCTAAAAGATAAAAATCCAAATGTCTTAATTTGATACTCAAAACCCTCCTCAGTCTATTACCAACCTACCTCTTATTCAGACATTTCTTCAACCCATCAGCCTTCCCACAGAGCCTGGATGTACCACAGTATGTGTTAGGGACAGAAGATGAATAAGTGCTGGTTGCTGTCCTGTTGCTCTTAGGGACAGAAGATGAATAAGTGTTGGTTGCTGTCTAGTGGGGAAGAGAGACAACAAAACAGACTATTCAGATTCAGTAAAATAAGGATAGTAAGAGGGACTACCCCATAGGGTTGTAGCAAGAATTAAATGGGTTTGTACACATAAAGCCCTTAAAAGAGTGTTGGATATGCAATAGCTATTATTATTATTATAGAGGGCCATGAACTGGGATTGGGGGGGAGTGTCAAGGATGGAGCCTTTGATTCCATGACTGAAATCATGATTCCCTGAACTGAGCTGAACCTTGAAGGAAATTTACATTCATTCACTAGAATAAAGGGAGAGGGGGAGGGGTGGAAGAAAGACATTCCTGAGCTTCTTCCTGTCACCTTGTGTACTGGGTTGAATGATGACCCACAAAAGATATGTCCATGTCCAAATCCCTGGAACTTGTGAATGTTACCTTATTTGTGAAAAGGTAAAGGTTTGCAGATGTAATTATTTTACATTTTATTTTTATTTTATCTTTAATCTAGGTGATCATCTTGGATTATCTGGGTGGGCTGTAAATCCAATGACAAATGCCCTTGTAAGAGACAGAAGAGGAAAGACACACCGAAGACAGAAGGCCGTGTGAAGACGGAGCCAGAGATTGATGTGGCCACAGCCAAGGAAGCCAAGGAATGCAGACAGCCCCTAGAAGCTGGAAGAGGAGAAGGATTCTCTCCTAGAGTCTCCAGAGGGAGAGCAGCCCTGCCAACATTTTCATTTCCAATGTCTGGCCTCCAGAACTGTGAGAGAATAAATTCCTGTTATTTTAAGGCACATGATTTGTGCTAATGATTACAGCAGCCCCAGGAAACAAATACACCTTGTTATTCCAAGTCCTCTCCACAACAAAGTCTTTGCTAGTGGTGAACAGGACATAGTCCTGGCCCACATGGATTCCCTGTTCTGGTTGAGGGGCCACACAGTTCGCCCACTTGCCATCTCTACTTCAATGGCTGATGGGCATCTCAAACTTAACTTTTCCCAAATGGAAGTGCCTGGAGGTACCTGGAGATGAGACGCTGACTTAGCCAAGGTGTTCAGGAAAGGCCTCGGGGAGGAGGTGACATATGGACACATGCACAGAATAATGAGGCTGGGCCAAGGCAGTGACTGAAGGAGGGGCAGGTCAAAGCAAGGTGCTTTTTTTTGGTTTGGCTTTTGTTTTGTGTTTGGAATGAAAACACAGTGGAGATGGGAGAGGAATAGGATAAAGATACAAGGGAAAGTCGTAAGAGAAGGAGTCAGAGCCCAGAGGGGGAAGAGTGAAATGAGGTGAGAAGGCAGAACAGGGATCAGGATCTTTGGAGGGAGACAGTAAGTACAGAGTAAGGCTAAATCATGCTGACTCCAGGCTACAACTGCCTGGGTTTGATACCTGGCTGTGCCACTTATTGGTCATAAAATAGTAGGAAATTACATTATCTGGATCTTGGTTCCCTCAACTATAAAATATAAATTATAATAGCTCCCACATCATAGGATGTTGTTAGGAAGATGAAATATATTAATATGTGTAAAGCACTTGGCTCAATGTCTGGCACCGACTATGCAATTAATGTCATTATTACTATTAATATTATTAGAAGCGGCAGCAATGTGAGACCTAGCAAGGACTTCAGAATGATCTAGTCCAATTCCCCCATTGTACCAAGGCAGAAACTGAGGCCCAGAGAGGTTTTAAATTGGCCCAATTTAAAGAGAGAGTTAGGGATAGAGCCATGATGAGATGAATTGCTTGAAAGTCTGTGCTTTTCTAGGTGGGCTACACATATAGGTTGGGAGTCATAAGAATGTAGGTGGTAATTGAATCTGGAGAAATAGACAGAGTCACTCAGGTAGAAACCAGAGAATGAGCAGAGAATGTGGAAAGAAGAAAGGTAAAGGAGAGCTAGCAAGGGAGACTCAGAGCTGGGCCGGGGAGGTGGGAGAAGAATGAGAACAGAGTGGTGGTTGTAGAAGCCAAGACGGAGGATTTGAAGGGTGAAAGTGCTCAGCTGGGTCAGATACTCCCGAGAGGTGAGGAAAGATGACCCTAGTGCAAAATGCGAGATTTGAAGTCAACTTGATTCAAGTGTGAGTTCTACAAGACACTTGCTATGGTCTGACTGTTTGTGTCCTCTCAAAACTCATGTTACAACCTAATCCCCAAGGAGATGGTATTAGGAGGTGAGCCTTTAGGAGGTGATTCGGTCCTAAGGGTGGAGCCCTCATGAATGGGATTAGTGCTCTTATAAGGGGCTGAAGAGACCAGAGAGTTTCCCCTTCTAATAAGTGAGGACAAGGTAGAAGGTGCCATCCATGAACCAGAGAGCAGGTCCTCACCAGACACTGAATCTCTCTGCTCCTTGACCTTGGATTTCCCAGTCTCCAGAAATGTGAGAAATAAATTTCTATTGCTTAAAACTATCCAGTTTATGATATTTTCTTACAGCAGCCAGAATGGACTAAGACAACACTAAATTCTGAAACTTGGTTTTCCCATATGTAAAATGAGGATATAGATGGAAAACCTTCTAATGCCTTTAAAAAAATTTAAACCCATACCTTCTAAAGTTGGCAGTGGAGAGAGATTTTCCACAAAGGGTGGGGTGGTAGGACCCTACTCCGACCCTGAAATTAATCTTACTCTTGGGGCGTCTCTCACACTAATGTCTGCTGCAGCTACAACCAGCAGACTGGCCTTAGGAGGACAAAACATGGATTTCACAATTTATCTCATTGCCATAGTATGGTTGAGATGAGTTATAATATTTAAGCAAGCTATTACTAAAGGATGGACCTCTAACGTTGGGACTGGTCATGGGACTTTTTTCTTCTTTTTCTAGATCCCCCCACAGATAAACCCATCTAATTCCACAGCTTTAAAATACCATCTCAATACCCAAGACTCTCAAATTTATGCCGGTAGCTCTGATCTCACCCTTGCCCTCCAGACTTATGTGTCCACTTGCCTGCTCCACATCATTACTTAGATGTCTAATGGTCAACTCAAACATAACATTTCCAAAATGGGACACTTGACTTTTTGTACCCAAACCAGTTCTTACCTCAGTACTCTCAATCTTGGTAAATTTATATCCAATTCATCAACAAATTCAGTTCGACCCCCAGAACATTTTCCAAATCTCAGTCCTTCTGTACACCCGATACCGTGATATTCTAAGCCTCTACCATCTCTTACCTCACCTTCTAAATTAGTCTCCCAGTTGGATTTTCTGCTTCTACTTTAGCATCCTCTACAATCTATTCTCCACACAGCGGCCAGACGCTCTGTTTAATACATAAATTTTATGTTGCTGTCTTGATTATAAACTTCCAATGGCTTCCCATCACACTTAGAATAAAACACAAATCCCACTGGGCCCTGCAAGACCCAAACTCTGCCCATGGTTTGACCTCTCCCCCCACTCCCCTTGCTCCCTGGGCTCCAGCTTAGCTCCTCGCTGGCTTTCTGTCCCTTGAACACACCAGGCTCATTTCTGAGGTAATATTAGCTGTTCCTTCTGTCTGGAATGCTCTTCCTGTTCCGCTCCCCACTCCCCCATCTTCACTTGGCTGTCTTCTCACCATTGTGGTCTCTGCTGATTGGCATGTTCTAAGAGAGGCCTTCCCTGCCCATCCTTGCTGGAGTGGCTCTCCAGTCAGGCTCTATCATATCAGTTGGCTTTTGTATCTGAGCACTTATCACTAGTGATATATTCTTGTTTATTTTTATGTTTATTGTCTGTTTCTTTCCCACTGGAATGTAAATATCCTGAAAGCAGAGATTCTGTCTGTTTGGTTTACCACTATGTTCCTAGCCACAGAGAAGTGCATACATCTGGTAGACCCTCAATAAATATTTGATGAATAAATACATAAAGGCTCAGGACAAAAGAAGGGAAGTAAATGCAGGCAACCCTGTATCTTTAGATTATCTGGCTTGTAAATTAGAATCCTTAACTTCAGCTTGTAGTCCAGCATGAAAATGCCTTCCCTTTGCTATATCAGAGTGCCCTAGGGAGTGCCCAGATTTGTGAAAATCCAAACCTGAGCAATGAAGGGTGAAAAGGGAGGGTGGACAAGCCCCCTGGTTTTCTCTCCCGCATTTTTATGTTCTACCTTAGCTATAGTTTCACCTGGAGATCTATCCACCTACCTAGATGATTAACATTGGGCAGTTCTACCTTCTTGACTGGGGATACCCCTCTACATCCACAGTAGAGGTTTGGATGAAAGGCAAAGAATAAGCACGTCAGAATACATCCTACAAGAAATACATATATATTAATAGAAAGGAGAGCTACTTTCTGTAAGATAATTGACTTAGTCCATTCAGGCTGCTTTAACATAATACCATAGACTGTGTGGCTTGAACAACCTTTATTCCTCATAATTCTGGAGGCTGTGAAGTCTAAGATCAAGGGGTTGAGAGATTTGGTGTCTGGTGAGGGCCTGCTTCTTGGTTCACAGTTGGCTGTCTTCTCATTGTGCCCTTATATGGCAGAAAGGGGCAAGGGAGCTCTCTGGGGTCTCTTTTTTATGGTCACAAATCCCATCCACAAAGGCTCCACCCTCATTACCTAATTACCTTCCTAAGGCCCCACCTCCTAATACCATCACATTGGGTGTTATGATTTCAACCTATGAATTTGGGAGGACACAAACATTTCATCCATAACAGTAACGATCTCTGTTCTACACACTCCCCATACTTGTTCTGAAGATCTGATAAGGAAAAGTGGTCTGGAATGCGACACACATGTGCAAATCACTACAATATTATACTATGCCTCATTCATGTGGTCACACTCTGGACCTTGTCTTCATCCCCAGACTATTCCACTTGAGAAACCTCAAGCCTCAAGACTTAAGAATATTTGATATTCTGCTCACAATGTCCTAACCTTCTAGCTCTCATATTCGTTATCCCCGTTTTGCCTGCTTTTCAACCCCACCAAGACTTTCTCAAACCTTTTCTGCCTATCGCTTAGCCCTCTCCTGAGTTGACTTCCTTCACTATCCATCCATGCCACTACCTCCTTCCATACATCTTAATTTTTGAGCCCCCGCCTGCCAACCTTCAACCTTGGAACAGTCCAGTGCCTGCCTTTCCTATTTCTAACCCCCCAGGGTACTATGCCCTGTTGGAGAAAATCCCATAGTGATTTGGTCTGGCAGCACTATAAACCTTCAGTAAGTTGGTTCCTTTGACCAAATGGCAATCCTACATGGCTTTCCCAATACTCATATATGATGCACAAATCTTATCCATGCTTCTTTATCTCTCTTAAGTACTCTCACTCAGTCAATAACATCCTTTCCGATGTCACAGGGAAAATGGAGGTCTTTGTGCATAAGATCTCTCAGCTTTCTACTCCCCATGTGCAAATGAAATGAATGTGTACCCACGGCTGTAGCAGAGACGAATTGCTGTCAACCAGAAACTATTCCCTCCTTCCTCCTAGACACACAGCTCCACCACATTCTCAATCTCTCTTGCAGTGAAGTATTATCATGTGATTAAATTTTTTGGAATGGAATTTGAACATTAATGTTGTCTACCACTTCCATGCCTGGTCTATAAAAATGTCCCACACGCACATCACCAAGACCTTTCCCCTTCTGGCAAGGTGTTCGATGATATGGAAGCCATGTGTTAAAGATGGCAGAGCTGCCGTCAGCCTTGGTCCTTAAATAACTGCATGGAAAACAGCTGCCTGCCTGTCTGTAAAAAACTGTTCTAAATATGATGTAAGTGAGAAATAAACCTTGTGTTTGAGTCATTACAAGTTAGGGTTTATTTTTTATAGTAGTTTAGCTGAACTTAATTAACATAATAGCCACTTTCCTTCTCTCTGTTCTTAATGGAAAAAGTGGCTCTCCCCTGTCCCGCCCCAGGGAATCCCTCTACCTGAACTCTGGACTCCAGCCCTACCCAAGCCCTATTTCGTCAATTATTTACTCTTCTTCTAGGTCTTCAACTTATCCTTTCCTGGCTCTTTTCCCTCAGCACATAGACATGATCATATCTCTTCTAACAACTACAAAAAAAAAAAATCTAACATTACATGATCTGATATTTTCCTCACCTAGAATTCTCTTTTCTTCTTCCTTCTGTGGTCAAGTCTTTCTGACCCCACTCCCTACTCCACTCACTCCTCAGCCCTCTGTGACCCGGCCTTTGTCCCCACCACTGTTTAGAAACTGCTCTAGAGCCGGCCCCAGTGACCTAACAGACTGTGGTCATATTTCACTTCTTATCTAACTTGGCATCATCTCTAGAACGCTGTTCTTCCTCTTGCTGCGGTGCTCCTGTGACAACACACTCAACGGTGCTCCTCTTCTCCGGCAGCCACTCCTTGTAAGTCTCCTTGACAGTTTTTTTCCCTCTTTCTCTTTGGTAAATGTGGATTCACCCTCTGCCCCCTTCCCTTCCCCCTGCGTAAGTCCCTTTCTCAGCAGTTTCATCCTCCTGTGTTTCAAACGGTCATGAACAGATGCTAATGCCACACATCCTTGCAGCCCCAAGCCTCTATTACCAACTGCTTTCTAAATATTTCTATTCTTATGGCCCATAGGCACTTCAAACCTAATATGTCCAAAATTGAAGTTATCATGTTTCCATTTCCAAAAATGACTCCTTCTATATTTTCTATCCGGGCCGATGGTAACAACCATTCATCCAGCCACTCAGGCTTGGTGTATGTGAGCAAGCCAAGCTGGTTCCTCACCCCCAGACTTCTCTGGCTCCAAATCCTACTGAATTCACCTACCAAATATCTCTCAAATCCATCTGTTTGTCTCCTTTTTCTCAGCCACTGCTGGACTCAGTGGATTTTCATACCTTTCCTGGATCATCTCAGTAACTTCTGGACTGTTCTCCCTGCAGGCAGCCTCACCTCCCTCCTCTAGCCTAAAGATTTGATGTTGTTTCTTTCTTTGTTGGTTTTCATTTATGTGAGTTTTTTCTTTCATGTCTTTTTAAAACTAAAAAGCAATATATTCTCATTGCAAAATAGTCAAATAGTTTATAAGGCTATTAAAAAAAAAAAAGGTACAGTCACTCCTTATCTAGTCCTTAAATCTTACCCCCAAATATATATACATACATTTTTTTCCTAAAAATAGGATCTTATTAAACATGCTGTATTTCTGCTATTTTAAGAGGCATCTGTTTTCACATTTTAACATCTCTGAAATCAAAATGTGTCATACAGTCACTGGTGTCTCAGGTTTGGTTAAATTCAATACTGTTCTGCAATGTGCTCTTTTTACTTGTTAATATTGGTCATGATTCCAAACCAACACTTACCTCCAGGAGATCTTTCTAAAGTACAAATCTGGTCAGGTTGCTACCTTGAACTTAATTAACATAATAGCCTTGGGAAAATTCTTTGACGCCCTCCGCCCCCCCCTCGCAAGATCCTTCATCTTCTGACTTGAGTCTACTTCTACAGTGTCCAGCACATCCACACACATGCTCTTCCTTAAAGCCAAGCAGGCCAAGCAGGTCTATTTGCCATTAGTTTCCCAAATATCTATGCTAAGCTAGATCTCTTTGCCTTTGCACCAATATTTCTCCTGCCTTAAAAGTTTTTCTTGCCTTTTCCTTCTTTTTTTTTTTTGAGACAGAGTCTCACTCTGTTGCCCAGGCTGGAGTGCCATGGCATCAGCCTAGCTCACAGCAACCTCAAACTCCTGGGCTCAAGCGATCCTCCTGCCTCAGCCTCCTGAGTAGCTGGGACTACAGGCATGCACCACCACACCTGGCTAATTTTTTCTATTTTTAGTAGAGATGGGGTTCACTCTTGCTCAGGCTGGTCTCAAACTCCTGAGCTCAAGTGATCCTCTCGCCTTGGCCTCCCAGAGTGCTAGGATTACAAGTGTGAGCCACCGCGTCTGGCCTTTTTCTTGCCTTTTCTACTCAAAGTTGCCTCTTACTAGAAAATTGTCCTGATCCCCCTAGCTGAGTCTGAGTTCTTCCTTATGCACCTCAACTTCTATACTTAACACACAGGTTCGTGCCATTTCTCTTGTTGTTTCCAATAAAAAGTGAGTTCTCAAGCACACTTTCTTCTTTATACCCATTTCCAGCAATGCAGTTACTTCATGAGTATTTTTGGAAATAATGAACTGTATATGAGGGAGGCAGGAAAATGCTCCCTAAGATAAGGTAAAGAGCATTCTAAGTAACCATCCCTTGACCCTGGGACAAGAGAAAGAATGAGGAGAGAAGGTCTGGATGCTAAAGCACCTGAGAACCCAGAAATTTAAAGCAATTAGATTTTTTTCTTCTTGTTCCCTCCATACCTACTGATTTCCACCTTCAACTAAAGGTAGACCAATTTCAACAACCACACCCTTGTGACATCCCCCTCACCCCAACCCCCACTTTCCTTTCTCTCTAGTTTTTTTAAGTCCTTCAAATCCAAACCTCAGTCTATATCATGGTCCCCTTTTGCAACAAGTCCCTTATTTTGTAACCAAATATTTTGAAAAGTACCAAGGAAAGATTCTTTCCACTTGCCACTCTAAAATGTCCACCTGAGTTATCCATCTGCACTCCCTCCTGCCTTAGGTATAGACACCTCACTCAGTCCCACCAAGACTCAGGAAATAAATACAAAAGAAAGTTGAAGTTTAATACAAAACCTTTACTTTAATAACTATCCTAAAGGCTTGATGTCATGTAAAGACACCAGTGGAAACAATCATCCCCCTGTCAACCCAGTATTGGGTTTAGATTCTAGAAAATGCCAAAAATAGACAAAAATGTTTCCAGTTCTTCTTTCTGACCTAAATAATTTAAAGCCCAGGATTCCAATTCATTTGTGGAAAAGTACTGGGGT
Source organism: Daubentonia madagascariensis (assembly GCA_023783475.1). NCBI lineage: Eukaryota > Metazoa > Chordata > Mammalia > Primates > Daubentoniidae > Daubentonia > Daubentonia madagascariensis. Next base: position 6,480,888 of record JAKFHU010001268.1, on the reverse strand, counting down.
ACTGTTGGGGACCTAAAATAAAGCTCAGCTAATGCGGCCTGAAACGCAGTCACTAAGATTGGTCCACGCCAAAACATGTTAACAATTGTGGGGCCAACATATGCACTTTCAACACTCTCAGCCAAAAGAATAGGGACTTGTGAATAATTGGAAATAGTACTGCAAAAGAAGGAAAAGTGGAAAAATGAGAGAAATACAAGAAAAAACAGAGGCAGATGACAGAGATGGAGAAAATACTTTATAATGAAAAATACAGTAGGCATGAGAGGATTCTGATAAATAGACATTTGCTGTCAGCTGAGGCTGACGGTAAACTAGGATGTCTTGTAACTGAAAGAAATGGGAAAGGCAGCAAAAGAAAAGAATGAGAGAAGGCTTGGAGCTAAGATAGGTAAAGAGATAAAAGATAAAAAGAAAAGCATCGGGGCATGTAAACAGGACTGACAAAGAACAGTGACAGACACACAGATCTCAGCTCAAACACCAGAATGATCAACTCGTGGGAAGATAAAATTAAGGAGGATAGAAAATGTTAGGGGAAAAGGGGCTGCTACGGACAGCTCTAGTCCACAAATGGTCTCTGAATTGCAGGGGCGTCCACAGCCCGACAATGGAGACTGAGTCAAGCGGCCATTGAGAGCAGTGGGGTCAAATCAGGCCAGCCTGTAAGATGCTCAACGTTTTGAACCTGTGCAGGAAACCTTACATCCTGAAAGAAGAGACTTCACCACCAAGCCAACACAAAACAGACTGTACAAACCTCAGCTGTTCACAAATTTTAGAGTAAATAAAAACAAAGTAACTCCAGGCATCAAATACCCTAATTGGCAAGACATAATTCCTGTTCATTTTAGCTGCGGGGGCAATAAGCTATTAAACGTGATTTTTCCAACACCTTAAGGCGAGACAATTATGAAGGAAAAAGGCCAAAACCAACATCGGCCCCGAGTAACTCTCAGAGTGATTTCTCTTTTCAATACAGACTTGGGTGTATTTGTTGGACCCCTTGGAGCTGGCTCTAGAGGAGCGGCCCTGTCAGTATCTCCACATCAAGAAAGATTCGGTTTGGATGCAAAGTGAATTTCCCGGACCTCTGTACTGCCTCGGGGAATCTGAAATTACTCCCCTACAGCGTAAATAAAGAAAGGCACCTTTAGGCGAGATCTCAGAGTGCCTGTTAATTTGCACCCCGGTCCCCATCGACCTCAGCCTGAACTTATGCAGCGCACGGAGAGGACAGGAACGGACCTTCCATTGCTTTTGTTTCCTACGTGGCGGAGACTCAAAAGGAACGGCCGGTCGCATACCTGCCTCCCAGCTCCCGGGCCGGAGCAGCTGCGCGTCTTGCAGAGCGGTTCGCTGCTGGCTCCGGTTCGCTCCCGACCTCACCTACCGCCGCTCTCTCTCGCCTGACTCATCTGGGATGGGTGGCGGGGGTGGGGGAGACCTCAGAAGGTGGAGGGACAGGAGGAGGCGGGCCAGGCCCTTCCCCCAGAGCCAGGGAGGAGGCGTCGCCAGGGCGCAGGTGAAACCGACTCCGACCTATCCCGGGAACTTTCGCTGCGGGGACTCGCTGCGAGAGGCCGGCGTCGCGCAGAGGAGGCCTGGGCGCCGCCCTCTCCCACCCAGGCTGCGCGCTGGGGCTCAGCCCGGGGGCCGCCCCTGGGGACCCACGGCCCTCCTGGCGCGCCGAGGGGCAGCGGGCAGCGCCGGCCTCCGCGGCTGATGGAGGCGAGTGGTTCTACCCCGGGCGCGGGTGACACACGCCCGGCCAGGGTTTCTGCTGGCCGGGGAGAACACCGGGAGGGCGAGACGCAGACACCCCGTGGGCAGAGGACGACAAGGCAGCAATGGCCCGAGAGCTGAGCCAGGAGGCACTGCTGGACTTTCTGTGCCAGGCTGGGGGCCGAGTGACCAATGCTGCTTTGCTGAGCCACTTCAAGAGCTTTCTCCGGGACCCCGACGCCCCCCCCAGCCAGCACCAGCGCCGCCGCGAGCTCTTCAAAGGCTTCGTCAACTCGGTCGCCGCAGTGCGCCAGGACCCCGACGGCACCAAGTACGTGGTGCTCAAGAGGAGGTACAGGGACCTTTTGGGGGAGGAGGGGCTGCAGCGACCCCGCGAGCCGCCCGCGGCCGCCGCCCCTGCAGGAGGAGCTGCGCCCTGCTCCCCGCGAGGCGCGCGCCGGGGGGAGCCGCCCCAGCAGCAGCCCAGGCGGCGGCGGCGCGAGAAGGAGCCGGAAGAGGAGCCAGCAGGTGCCGCAGCCCGAGCCGCAGACGCAGGTTGCGATGGACTCCCAGCCGGCGGCGCCCGGGAGGCGGCCGGGCCAGGCGGCGGGCCTCAGGGCAGCCCCGGCCAGAGGGCGCCGGTGCCCGCCGCTGCGGCGGCAGCTGCCCGGGCCGGAGTGCGGTGCGCGGCGGCGGAGACGCAGGGCCGCTGCTGCTGGGAATGCCTCCAGAATAGCCTGGAGGGGCTCCCGGGAGAGCTCGGCGCACTCCCGGACCCCACCACCGCCCGGGAGAAGCCGGAGCGGGCTCTGCCTGCCCAGGATGACCGCGGGTCTCCCGGGCAGCGGCGGGAAGGCGCGCCAGCTGAGCCCGCGTGGGTGCCCGCAACGCCCGCCTCACCTCCAGCCACCGTCGAGGCTGCTAGGAGCGGGGCTTCCCCGCCTGCTCCGCTTCCCCGCCCTGCGCCCCCTGGAGACCGGCCCGAGCTGTTGACCCCAGGATCCCTGCACTATTCCACCCTGCAGCAGCAGCAGCAGCGCACTCGAGAGTGGGTGGCCAGATGCCCGCAGATGCCCGAGGCCCGGGACCAGGGCCCCACTCGGGCCTGGTCAGTGCTGCCGGACAACTTCCTCCAGCTGCCCGCGGAGCCGGGCTTCGGGGCCGCCGAGCCAAACTCAGAGCCGCCAGACCCTCCTCTTTCCGCTCATTCTCTCTTTCCTGTTCCGGATGAGCCCTCAGAATCCTGGCCAGGGAACTCTCCGTTGACTGTCTTTCGTAGCATTCGTTGTCAGCTGTCCCTCCAAGATCTGGATGACTTTGTGGACCAGGAGAGCCACGGCAGTGAGGAGAGCAGCAGCGGGCCCAAAGAGTCCCCTGGGGGTTCTGAGGAGGGGCTGCAGGTTGCCCTGGGAACCCCAGATTGGGGAAAGCTCAGGAATCCAGCTAGGGGCCTTTCTGTGTCTCGGAAGGAGAGGAGCCCCAGCTGGATTCTTCAGAGCCTCAGGAACAGAGGGGATGGTCACACCTCTCAGCAGGTCCCAACAGGGGTGAATGGTCATGTAGGCCACCCTCAGGAGCCTTTGCCTTGGCCAGCTCCTAAGTTAAGGAGATCCCTCAGGAGGAGCTCTCTGGCCGGGAGAGCCAAACTGTCTTCCTCTGATGAAGAGTACCTTGATGAGAGCTTGCTGAAAAGGAGTCGGCGCCCACCTCGATCCAGGAAACCCTCCAAGGCAGGAACAGTGCCCAGTCCAAGGGTGGATGCAGCTTTGACACCAAAACTTGCAGAGGTTAAGGTTGTTGTGGCTGAGCAGTGTTGGCCACATAGCTCGTGGGCACCCAGTGGGGAGGGGCCTGCAGCCTTGGTTCCCCACAGACCTTCTGAACACAAGTCATCCCTGGTTCCCCTAGATGCCAGGGAACACGAGTGGATTGTGAAGCTTGCCAGTGGCTCCTGGATTCAGGTGTTGACTTTATTCTGGGAGGACCCCCAGCTGGCTTTGCACAAAGACTTCTTGACTGGGTACACTGCCTTGCACTGGATAGCCAAACATGGTGATCTCAGGGCCCTTCAGGACTTGGTCTTAGGGGCACAGAAGGCAGGGATTGCTCTTGATGTAAATGTGAGGTCCAGTTGTGGGTATACCCCACTGCACCTTGCAGCCATTCATGGCCACCAGGCGGTCATCAAATTGCTAGTGCAAAGGTTGGCTTCTCGGGTGAATGTCCGGGACAGCAGTGGCAAAAAGCCATGGCAGTATCTGACCAGTAATACCTCTGGGGAAATATGGCAACTCCTGGGAGCCCCTCGGGGCAAGCCCATTTTCCCTGTCTATCCCTTAGTCCAAAGCTCTTCCCCCACCAGGAAGGCCAAGAGCCGGGAAATATCTAGAAGTGTAACCCGAAAGACTTCCTTTGCTGCGCTTCTCAAAAGTCAGCACAACAAGTGGAAATTGGCCAACCAGTATGAGAAATTTCCCAGTACAAGGGAAAGAGAAGAATATAGTGACTGAGGTGGGCCCCTCTCTCAACATGTTGCCACTATACTCTTAAGCTACCCTTGAGCTACTCAGAGAATTCAGGGGGAATAGAAAAACTGCTGAGAATTTGGTAAAGAGAGAGGTCAAGTGAGATGGCCTACCTAGCGTTTGCCTCCCTGGATTTATGTCAGCACATCCCGGACCCCAGGGGCATCCAAGCTTTTTGAAATCTCTAGTCTTTGAACCGGTGAAACCTAGACAAGGGGCAGAGCCAGGTGCTCAAAACCCAGAAGGTATTCATCCTCCTCCTTTGCCACCACAGATCTGGGCACAGCAATCCCAGGCCTTGGCTAAAGAGGGAACAAATGTCTAACAAAAAGAGAGGCAATTTGAGGAATTGACGAAGCGCAGACAAAATCCTCTCTGGCTAGTAGCTCTCTGGCTTCTGTTCAGTTGGAGAATAAATCTTGGCTGAGAGTGGGAAGCAGCATGTTTGAAATCAGATAGCTTTATTTTATTTTATTTTATTTTTGGCATTCAAATCACTGAAATAAAATTATTTACTGGAGAGTAGAATTTGATTTAAGCAATTCCTCAGCCGTGTCCCCAAGTCTTTTTTTGAATTCCACCTATGGTGGCTAATGAGTAAAATGACTAGTGCCCCCTGTAGGTCTCATCACTGATCAGAGAAGCAGGTGGGTAAGATCCAGTTATGACCTTGACTTTACTCCGGAGATAAATGACTGGCATTCAGGCCCTACTTTTTTGTATCAACCCAAAGGGAACTTTCCAAATGTAAAAACCATGTGGCTCATTTGTATAGTGACTGAAACTATCTTTCCTGGAAACTCCCTGTGTAACAAACAGAACTATCATTAGTAGTTTTCAATAGATTGAATGGCCAACATTCATACTCATGAAAAGAGAGAAATGATTTCACTCTGGGGAAGCAGTAAAGGTTAAGAGCAGCATGCCTCCCCACCAGGATTTTTCTGAGCTGCTAAATATAATTTTATTTGCACTAAACTTGTTGCCAATTAAGATTAAATATTAGCCTTAAAGTACTGTATATGTAACAGGAAGTGCTTCTTTTAAATGCTTGTGAAGGGACTGATTATGCAGTTCATGGAGTAAGAGAATGCCTAGTGTATGAACTTCAGTTGGAACATCAAGATTTCAGAATGTAAGTTCAAAGAGGGCTGAAAAATTAAATGTTCAAGTAGAGATTGTTAATTTTTTGTGGGAATGTTTTCATGTGTTGTGGCAATGAGGCTGTGTTTTAGAAGTATTTTTGTGTTTCTTCTGGTTATTTTCCCCCATTAAAAGATCCACAGATCTTTATGATTTATTGTACTTATGCTGATTACTGTTAATTTTCTTCTTTACAAAATTGTGTCTCAGTGAGTGTCAAATATTTTTGTTTCTTTGATTTTTACTTTATAATTTTGCTGAAATAAATATATCTCTATTCTACTAGAAAAAAAAAAAACCATAATAAGTAAATCTAAGAGCTTTTTTTCCCAAAAAGACCTATACAAGGAATGAAACTTTGGAAATCAAATCAAGAAAAAAGACAACCACAGATGCTGGGGGCATAGTTTGGAGAGATGAAAATTTAAAAGAATATAAGATGAACATATATGCAACTACTCTAGTAAACTAGTAAACCAGTGATTTTTTCAAGGTAAAAATTACAAAAATGTCAACTTTAAAAGCCAATGAATGTTTTTGCTTTACCATATTGTTATCACTACATCAATTTATTCAACAAATGTTTTGTGTAATGCTGTGGGATTTGTAAAGGTGAATGGGACATGACCTCTCCCTTCTTGAAACTTAAAATCTAACAATATTTATTTTTGATTGCTTTATACCCTATCTTGCTCCCAAAGTGTCTTTTAAAGCTGTGTTATATTAAATAATAAGCTTGTAAAATGAGGCAAAGAGAAAAAAAGGTAGCACTAGGAATGAGGACAAACAACTACAATGCAAGAACAAATTTTTCAAAGTGTCATAAGTACAAAATTAAACACTCTGGAGGATTTCAGGAGAGAGAGAGAAAGAGAGAGAGAGACCCCTTTGGGCTGAGAAAATCAGGGAGGGCTTCATGGAGGCCAGGAATCTTTCAGTGAATGATACTGGCTTTCCCAAGAAACCAGCTTTGTTAGTTCTACCACATTCTTGACTTCTGCTTCAGTGTGTGATTTACATAGCACTAGTTTTGGCTGATGATTGCTCACTGGTTAAAATACCATCCTAAGGCTCAGGTTGGTTCTCATGAAGATTCATTATGTCCCTTGTTATGTCCACATACCATACCTGCCTCTGGTCAACTCTCTCTCCTACATGGTCAACATACTATGTTGGGGAGGGGTCAGGGCAGAAGAGGGTGTAAAACACAAGTCTGATCCTGTCATCCTCTTGCTCATGTTGTAAAGTCCAGGCTAGGAGGACTCCTAGGTCCAGCATAATTTTCCAGCCTCCTGACAGCCACTCCCTGCCATGAACCCCACACTGAAGCCACACCAGACCCATTGGGGTGCTAAGGGCCCTACCCTCTCAGTTTCTGTCTTGTGCTGCACTGCTTAGAAAACCTTTTTTGATGTTTTCCTGGTAAACTCACTTTTATTCCTCAAGGGACAGCTCAAATGTCACAACCTATATGAAGATTCCAGGGCAAACATCTCAAAGCCAGAAGATGTATTCTCATAATACTATGTGTACACTTCACGTACAGTTTTTGCCACCTAGTATTTAACTAAATTGTATATTTCCATTTTCCTTAAGACTTTGAACATCTGGAGATTAGAAAATATATTTTCAATTCATCTAAATTTACCAGATATTTAAGGAACATTTACTATGTGATAAAGACATAATTCCTGCCTTCAAGAGCACATAGTCACTGAGGAAGGGGATGTGTTTGTGCAGGGGGGAAAGGTCACTGAAAAATGATTCCAGCACAGTGAGGTAAGTTGATAGATATGCACGTGAGGACTATGAGAATACAGAGAAGAGGATATTATTATGATAAAGCATTTCTATGTGCCAAGCTCTATGTTTATGCTGGAAATACATTTAGTAAGATATACCTATTTCCTGCTCTAATGGTGCTTTCCTGGATTGTGGAAGTCAGGAGGTAAAAAAGAATTTAGAAGAGTTTTGAAGGGCCAAGTGAAGAAGAGATTTTCTGGAAGAATATCCCAGGAGAGGGAAGGCATACGAGCTGCAGGGTGCGTTTGTGGGATACTTAGCCACTTAGCCAGGCAGCAGTGAGGTGATGTGGAAGGAGAAGAAGATGGAAAGTCATTTAAGACCAGGTTGAAAGAAGGGTCTTTTATGATATGGTAAGAAATATAAGCATTTTCTAGGAAGCCAGGAATTGTCAAAGCTCCTCCCAGAAAACCTTAGTGTTATTCCAAATCGAGATGTTTTTCTGGTCTTAATTTGGAGACAAAAAATATATCACAGTACTAGATAGAATGTGCTCAATTTTAAAGTTTCCCTTTCAAATTTTTCTTAAGTCTCTGTTTCTGTTAATGCTTGTTTGCTAGCAAATAGTGGTAGGCAATGAAGTAATTTAACAAATGGCAATTTCATATTAAAGGCAAACATTAAAAATTGTTGATAAGCTTAGCTCAATGCTTTTTTCATAGGTAGTTGTAAACTAATGAATTTTCATGTTATATACTGTAAATATTGAATATACTGTAGTCTTATTTTATGCTAGTAAAATTGCTTATGGTTCAACATTTGTGTGTGACACATGGCATCCATGACTTCCAGATGCTTTGATTTCTCTATACATCTTTTAAAATACTTTTTTTGAGATATAATTCCCATAGCATACAATTCATCTATTTAAAATGTACAGTTCAACGGGTTTTAGTATAATCACAGAGTTATGTAAGCACCACCACAATAAATTCCTGTATAAATTTGAGAACCACTGACCCAGGCAATGGTGAGCCATTGACAGTTTAATGCAGGGTACTGACATATAGGCTGGAATGAAACAAAGATTCCTTTTGCTGCAGTAAGGGAGATAAACTAGAAGCAGAGATCAGTTAAATTATCTTTAACTGATTTTAGTTTCATATTGGAAATATTAGGAATGTTGATGCAACAAGCTAGATAAGGTGATGTGGTTGGATGTCTACAACGAGGAAAGAAAATTTAGTTTGGAGGGTCTGATTTAGTTGGTAAGAATTAGGAAGAATAAAGTAAGATACAAAAGAATCTCTCCATTTCTTCTCACCTCTGACATACCCTGGTTTCATACTTAATCACTTCATTACTATGATGACCATCTAGGTTCGTGGTGGAACTGGATCTAAGAGTGTAAATTCAATCTCTGTACAGGCTGTTTAGCATAGCAGTGCTGCTGTGTGTGCTTGGGCTTACTGACATCAAAACAAATTTAAAATGTTTAACAAAACGTACAATAGTGTTAAGTGCTTAGGCTCATGGCCAATGAAGCTGGCTGCCTGGGTTCCTGTCCTGGTTTGGACAAGACCTTCAAATTCTCTGTTTTCTTATTTGTAAGATGGCAATAATATTCATAGCAATAGAAAATGGTTTTTTTGAGAGGATAAATTAATACCTATACGAAGTCCTTAGAAAATGCCTGGCACATAGTAAACTTCAATAAATCTTTGCTATTATTATTTTAACACGATTCAAAATATACAGTTCGCTTAAATTTTCATCTATGCAGAAGATAAAGAAATCTGCTAGTTGATTTAAAAGGTGCTAAAAAACAAAATTTATTGATAAAGCCAAACACTTTTCTTTATGCCTGTGCATAAAAAAGATGCTTGGGTTTCTCATTTCAAATGAAAAAGATGATTCAACTATCTCATGTGTTACAATCATTAGCTATTATGATATATCATTAAACAGAATTGTGTCTAATTGAAGTCACATAAGCTAACACCAGTCAAATTAGCAGCTCTGATGTAGCCTGGAACCAAAACTTGGGCAGAGCTCTGAAGCGGTGAGGCTTATGGGGAGATGAGTGTGTGTGTGTGTATGTGTGTGTGTGTGTGTGTGTATAAAGCCACTATCACTCATGAAATTTGAAAAATCTAAATTCGAGCATGCAGTAAACATTATCGAAATTCCACTAATTTGGTCAAGATGAAGTCTTACTGAACTGGGTTAAAAATTATTGACCTATAGAACTATTCCCTCTTCATGATGTGAAAATAGTACTTCTTGATCCCCAGCTGCCAGGCTTAACTCTTCTTTTCTACTTTATTTTTTTTTTAGGGTTTGATCATTTCCTTTATTCAGACTTTGTCCATCATCACATTCTGAGCCCATTTCTGCATGTGGCCCAGCATCTTCACACAGCTTCAAAGGCTAGAGAGATCATCAAAGTGTGATCACAGCACTGAGGGGTCCCAGGTAAGGCCAGAGGGGAGAGGTGAGGATCCAGCAGTGTCTCATGGAGGAGGTGACGTCTGAGCTGGGTCTCCAAGGACAAGCTATCACTTAGCCAGGGCCTCTGTTTCCACGTTGAATCACTGGAATAGAACTTACTGAGTTCAACAGATTAATGACCCAGGCTCAGGTTGATTAGCTTTGAGTATATTTTACTTTTGTTTTCTCTGTCTCCCCTGCTAGGCTGTTGTCCCATGAGAATGGAGACCTCTGACTTCTTTACCATCTGCTTTGTTCTGGTGTCTGGAATAGGCCCAGCATGCAGTGGGTCTCAGTGAATGTGTGCTGGGTGAGCAAACACTGATCTGAATTTGTCTTCCTGATTTGTCTGTCCACTCCCACTAGAGTGTCAGCTCCTTAAGGACAGGAATGTTATCAGTCCTGTTGATCCCTGGATCAGCTGATCTAGCGAGGCCCTGATACACGGTAGGTGCTCAGTGAACATTTGTTGACTGAATAACTGATTGCAACAGGACACAAGAGTGGGCCTTGAAGCTGGGACCAAATCCCAAATCCTACCTTCAAATAGGAAGCCCTACTCCTTTTTGGTGTGGGTGAAATGGGGCCTGGGAAGAAGGTGGTAGGAGAGGGGAAAAATGCTGTCATAGATTTTGTGTCCACAGAAGACAGTGGTGTGGGCACAGGCACATCCAGGAAATGAAGAACAGAAGATGCAGAGGCTTGACCCTGAACCTGGTCTCTCTGACATCACTCCATCTTCCATTGGGAAACAAGGGAGCAGCTCCCAAATCCCCTTGGAGACAGTGGCCACATGACCTTGACCTAGCCAATCAGCAGACATCCTCCTGAGCCGGAGTGATTGGCTAAGGTCTGGGCATGTGACCAAGGGTCAAGCCTTAGGAACCATGAGGGAAGAGAAGTTCTATTTCTGTTGGGTTGTTGGGACTGTAGGTGCCATCTTGTCACCTTGAAGCCTACATGAGAACGACACCAACACAGAGGAAAGTAAGCAGAGCCAAGAGGTTGGGAGAGGTGATTCCTGGCGCCATCATCCAGCACCCAGGTGCAGCCAAGGTGAAGTTGGCCCGGCACATTGTCACCACCATTGAAGTGGTTATGAAGGTCATCCACAAATGTCAGCAGAGCGACTCCAGCATGTTCATTAGTATAGCTAGTTAGCAAAGTTTGTGTAGGTAGTATTCTTAGTTAGCATGCCTGGTTAGAATTTGTAGTTAGTATAGTTAGGAGGTCACCATGTGGCAGGGCCTCTCGACCATTTCTGCTGAGGAGTAGACTTATAAGCTCTTCAAGACCATTGGCCAGGGCAGTTTCACCAAGGTGAAGTTGGCCTGGCATATTGTCACTGGGACCCAGGCGGCTGTGAAGGTCATCCCAAAAGACCAGCAGAGCTCCTTCAGCCTGCAGAGTCTGTGCCGTGGGGTCAATATAATTAAGGCCCTGAATCACCTCAACAACAGGCTCATCCTAGTGATTGACACTGCAGACACACTGCATTTAGTTATAGAGTATGCCACTGGAGGAGAGCTATGTGACTATATCCTAGAGCATGGTGCATGAAGGAGGAACAGGCCTGAGGCAAATTTGGTCAAATAGTATCTGCTGTGCAGGATGGCCACCAAAAGAGAATTATCCACAGGGACCTGAAGCCTGAGAACTTCCTTCTGGATACCAATCACAACATAAAAATAACAGACTTTGGCTTTGACACAAGGTTCACTATAGGCAAGAAGCTGGACACCTTCGGTGGGAGTCCCCCATATGCAGCCGTGGAACTCTACCCTTTGACCCCAGGGAGAGGCCCATACTAGAGTGGAGGCCCATACATGCTGTGGAGGCCCCACGTCATGGGGCACCCATGGATCAACAGGGGCCAGGAAGAGACTCTAAGGCCATACCAGGAGTCACCTTCTGATCACTAGGACTCCCAAAAGACAGAGCTCATGGTGTCTATGGGATGTGAGGCAGACCACATCTAGGAATCCTTGTTGGGACAAAAATCTGATGACACTGTGGCATTGTACTGGCTCCTGGGCTACAGGAAACCCAAAGTGCAGGGCTCCATCATCACAGTAAAGCCCTGCCTTCAGTGGATCCCACCAGCAGCCACAATCCTTCCCCGTCGTGTGGAAAAAACCTCATATATTAAAATATTAAACTTGAGAATATTGGAAAAAGGTGCAAAGTCATATGTTCTTCATTTATTTACTCTTAAGTGTGTCCAAAGTATGTTGTCATTCAGGGCTGGTCTAAATATTGTGGATTAATAGAAAATTTGAGGTGTAATAAGGCCAACAGATCAGGAAACAAGTACAATTGAAGAGCTAGTTTGTTACAATTCCCAAGAGGAGGGACGTACCACACCACGCAGGGTCACGTGGGGAAGCACCAGGGTTGGTCAGGAGGTAGGGGGAGGAGAGAACCATGGGCAAGAGCCTTTATTGTGCTTCTGAAAATGAATAAAGGGATAAGAAAATCCTTATCCCTTAGAAATTTAAAGCCACAGCATATAGATACTGCCTTGTGATGGCAAGTGGCTTTGAAGTGATGAACTGTTGGTATTCCTAAAAGGAAATAGTTAATATAGGGAGATGTGAAGAAGCATTTTGTTATGTGGGAAGGTACCACAATAAATACCCCCATTAACTGGTAGGTTTGGGAAATGGATTGTTTCGATTAATAACTTATTCTAGTTAATCAGGATTTCTCACATATACTTTACATGATGAACAGTTTTAAGAAAATAAAAAAATTGCAATGAAATATACTCAGCACTGAAACTACACAGGAAGTAATTTGTGTGTTTCGAAAAACAATACAAGATCCTTACATGCTTTGTACTCATCAGCCACTGCATTTTAGGTGTACAGAACTAAAGTCTGTACAAAAGGTTGTGTTTTATGAATTTTACATCTATTTTTACATTTTAAAGAATTTAAAAGTTATACAAATAATACATGCTCATTGCAAAGAAAAATCAATATCATAGATAAAGAAAAAGAAGAAAAGAAGAAAACAAAAACTGCCCCTAATTTTACTACCTCAAGCTTATCACTGATAATAGTTTGGGGTGTACCCTTCCAGAATCTATAACAAAAATAAAACCATGCTGTACATAGCAATTGCCAACCTATTTTATTGTTTAATATATCACTATCTTTTTTTCTTTTTTTTGAAGAGACAGGGTCTTACTATGTGCTATGTCACCCAGGCGGGAGTGCAGTAGCCCCATCATAGGTCACTGTAACCTCAAACTCCTGGCCTCAAGCAATCCTTCCACCTTGGCCTCCTAAAGTGCTGGGATTACAGGCCTGAGCCACAGCACCCGGCCTCATTTTTCTATTTGAACTGGGTTTTATATATTTAGTTCAAGACAAAGAAAGTTTAGGTCTTCAGATGATTGAAAGTGGGGCAGTTGAGAAATTATTTGTAGGCTAGACCAAGTTTCAATGCCACATCCCTTCTCTGCAGTCTAAAGGGCTAGGTCCTAAATGTGTTAACTTTTAAATTATTTAAAAAATCATTCTTTGCATTTCTTTGACTTGAAGCAATAAATTTTCTTTTGTTCTTGATTAGTTTTTTTGCCCAGTGTTCTGGGAGCATGATTTGTCAGGCAGGAGGCCCCTCCTCCAGAAAACTGGTTGTCTACTCCCACACATAGCAGGAAGACAAGAGGGAACTCCCAGCTGTGACCAACTATCTCTCACCTGTAGCTTTTCTGTTTGCTTGTGGGGCAGTGGAGATATTGAGACAGGTGTGGGCCAGATATGATTGAGAAACATTTCCTATGATTAATTACAACTTAAAATAGGCTAGATCTACCAGTATCCTTGGGCTGTTTTTTATCTCTATTCTTCTTAACAGCTAGGGAGAATATTTTAGAACTACTTTGTCATTCAATGGAATGATGGGGAAGAAAATATAGGACTCTAAAATATGTTTTTTTCTGATTATATAGATCTTTTAAAGCATTATCAGAAGATGAAGATTGATGCTAGTTTTATTTTTAATAATGATTTTTTTAGAACTTCAAACATACTTTCAGAAGATATAACTCAATGATTAATAGGTTTTTATAATTTCTAATCCTGTAAATTCCCTTTTAACTTTGTGATGCATAATTTTAGTCAGCATGCATATTTTATTTTACCTTCCACTTCTTTCTTTAACAGAATATACAGTATATTAAATAATCTTCCTTGTTTACATTTTTAATAGCCAGAAGATATAGCACTATATTAATATATGGTAGTTTCCTTAACTATTCCTTTACTCTTTGACATTGAGTCATTTCTCACTGTTACAAATACTGTAGTACTGATATAAGTATCTTTGTAAAAATAATTATGAGGTTCTCTTACTTCTTGGTTATTTTCCCAGGTGCAGTTTTATAGCTTTTGTTACATTTACCAGCTTATACTTCAGAAAAATTGAATCACATTAAAGTGCTACCAGCAAGCAAATCTCCTGAGAGCCCTATCAACAGAGGGTTTTATAATTTTAATTTATTTCTCATTTTAATGGGTATGCAGAGCAACTGTTACATTGAGTTACATAACTTTTTGTTGCTAGTGAAACTGTCTTGTTAGATTTTTTTAAAGGACCTTTCTACTATATACCAGAAATGTAATATTGTAATTTATTATATATTGCCATATAACAAATTACTCCACAATTTAGTAGTTAAAAAAAATCAAACACTTATTTTATCATAGTTTCCATAAACCAGGAACAACTTAGCTGGGAGGTTTTGGCTCAGAGACTCTTGTGAGGTTGTAGTCAAGACATGAGTCACAGTTGTAGTCATCTGAAAGCTTGACAGGGTCTGGGAGATGGTTCTCAGATGGCTCACCCACATGGCTCTTGGTAGAGGCCTCAGTCCTTGCTGGCTATTGGTGGGAGCCCTCAGTTCCTCCTTATAGGGCTGCTTGAGTGTCCTCACAATTGATTGTCTTGGCACCTGGCTTCCCTTAGAACAAATGATCCTAGAAAGAGAGCAAGGAGGAAGCCATGGTGTTTTTTATCATGTAGTCTCGGAAGTCACACATGGTCACTTCTGTCGTATTCTGTTCCAAGGAAGAGTCATTAAATCCAGCCCACACTCAAGTAAAGGGGAAGAAGCCCCAGCTCTTGAAAGAAGGAATATCAAAGACTTGTGAACACATTTCAAAACCATCTCATGTGTTGATGTGTACAAACAATGCTGAAAATAACCAGCCCTTCTTGACTTTCCTTTGTTTTTGGTTTGGCTGGTGTTTCATTATCAACTAATGAAGTGTGGGAACACTTGCAGAAGATTTACTTACCTCACAGTCTCACCTGGGCTTGTCTTCTTGGTTTAATGTTAATGATGATGGATTCATATTATTAAAAATAAATAAATAAATGAGAAATTGTTTGGCATATCCCTTCAAATAATCCTTCATCTGACTCAAAACAAGATTTCCTTCTATTTGGCAGAATGAAAAACAAGAGGATGAGTTGTGATTGGATACTTGGAGGTAGGTGATTAAGGGTGTAGCATAAAGGTATCATAGGAGATCTAGGAGTTCAGGTAGATTGGAAGAAAGGAGATCAGGGTTAGAATGGAGGTACCAAGGATAAAACTTCAGAAATGCTGACACAGAAACCACGTAGAATGATACAATTTTTGTTTGAGAGTAAACATGTCAAGGCCATAGTAATGAATCTACTTTAATCACTCTTACTTATCCAATAGCACAGATCCCCAATGCCATTTTCTTAATAAAGTTCTCTCTATAGAAGCAGTTTCTGTTGGCTTTGGATTGTGTTTAGGAACCATTCACAGAGGACAAAATTTCCTCATGGCATGTAATGCAATGTAATATACTGAATATTAAAAAACTCTGGGGGGGGGTCTAACAAATAGCAAATTAGAAAAGCAATGTTTTTTTCGGTGCTAATTATATCCATACCAATTATTCACTTTAAAAGGGTCCTGAAAAAATTTCACCTGGCAATAATATCTTACAAATTCTTTATTGACTGGTATCCATGTGCACTTAGGGACATTGACTAAACCATAGCCTATTATCTCACGTTGTTAGTAGGGAAACTTTAGGACTCATTCATGGGACTTACATACTTCTAAGTTTTCATCCCTACTCCGGGGCGTAATAGATGACTTCTGATGTGCTATGCCTGGAGTTCCAATCTACATTGTCTGTGAAGGGTTCTTCATAGTCCCTCCTGGCATAAGTAGAGCTAGCCTAATTTCAAGCATCTCAAACCATCTCCATTTGATACATTATTATCTAGAGATTAGGTTATTAAAACTCTTGACAAAAAAACTTCCATTCTTGAAATTTTATCTACAGAATTGCATGGTACAAATGCATAAGTAGAAGCTTCAACAGTATATGTACATAAAAATGATGATAATGTCATCTAACTACATAAACCTCGACAAAAAGAATGAGGAAGTTCCAAACATTGATATGGAACAATCTCTCAGGATATGTTATGTAGAAAATAGCAAGGTCTGACATGATGTGTGTACTATTTACATAAAAGTGAGTAGAAGGAAAATCTATGTATTTGCTTTTATATGCAAAAAATATCTCTAAAAGGATATACAGTAAACTGCTAACATTGGTATTCTTCAGGGAGAGTAACAGGTTGACTGTGATCCAGAATGGGGAAGTGAATTCTTACTGTATATCCCTCTGCATCTTTTGAATTTTGAACCATGTGAATCTTCTACCTATTTTTAAAAACTTAATTTGAAATTCTATAATAAATCCCACATACCCATAGACAGATTTTTTAACTTGTATACAGAAGGAGAAATGTTTCTAGTTTTCATATCTCAGGTTACCATACTAATTTTTTAGTGAGTTAAAAATTAGGTTAAATCAATGGGCAAAACTGGAACAATTTGAGCAACAAGATAAAATAGCATTGGATTATAATTCAAAGCATAAAGTAAATATTCAGGAGAACATGCCACTATAAATAATTGATTGAATAAATTAATAAATGCAGCCTGGGCAACATAGTGAGACCCTGTCTCTACAAAAAATAAAAACATTAGCCGGGCATGGTGGTGCATGCCTATAGTCCCAGCTATTTGGGAGTCCGAGGCAGGAGAATCACTCAAACCCAGGAGTTTGAGGTTGCAGTGATCTATGATCATGCCACTGCACTCTAGCCCGGGTGAGAGAGTGAGAGTCTGTCTCCAAAAAAAAAAAAATTAATAAATGGATGGGAAGAATTCAAATTAATTATGTAGATACTCCACCCTATGAAGTGGAGCATAATTCCATGCTCTTTAATTGTGGGCTATACACAGTGACTTCCTTCCAAAGAGTACAGTATGGAAGCAGGGGGTAGTGGGGGGAGAGTAACTGTGCAGTGGAGAAACTTGACAAACTACCTCAGCCAGATAATTAAGGTCAATATCAACAGTGAAAAGTTACTTGATAGTATGTACCCTTGATATGATATGATGAGAATGGTACTTTAACTCTGTGGTCTTCCTCCCCAAAACACATAACCCCAGTCTAAGGAGAAAAACATCAGACAAATTCCAATGGAGGGGCACCCCACAACATACCTGACCAGTACTCCTCAAAATTGTCAAGGTCATCAAAGACAAGGAAAGTATGAGAAACTGTCACAGCCAAGAGGAACCTAAAGAGACATGACAACTAAATGTGGTATCCTGGAAGGGTTCTTGAAGAGAAAAGGGGCATTAGATAAAAACCAAGGAAATCTAGACAAGCTATGAACCTTAGCTGATAACAATGTATTGCTGGGCATGGTGGCTCACACTGTAATCCTAGTACCCTGGGAGGTCGGGATGGGAGGATCGCTTGAGGCCAGGAGTTTGAGACCAGCCTGAGCAACATAGCAAGACCTTGTTTTTACAAAAAATAGAAAATTTAGCCAGGCATGGTGTCATGCGTCTGTAGTCCCAGCTACTCAGGAGGCTAAGGCAGGAGGATCGCTTGAGCCCAGGAGTTTGAGGTTGCTATGAGCTATGATGACACCACTGCACTCTATCTCAGGGGATAGAGTGAGACCCTGTCTCAAAAAAAAAACCCCAAAACAAATAAAAAACCCAGTAACAATGTATCAATATTGGTTTATCAATTGTAACAAATGTACCATACTCATGTAAAATGTTACTAATGGGGAAACTGGGTGTGTGTGGTGGGGGGAGTATATTTTAACCCTATATACTATCTGCTCGATTTTTCTGTAAACCTACAGCCATACTTAAAGTCTATTATTAAAAAAAGAAATAGGAAGAGGAATACAGAGCAAAGATGGTAAAATATTAACATCTGAAGAACAGGAATAAAGGGTAAATAGGGGTTCTTTGTATAGTTCTTGAGCTTTTCTCTGAAATTATTTCAAGCTGGAAAGTCTTTATTTTATTTATTTTTAATTAATTAATAATATTATTATTTTTTTAGAGACAGGGTCTCGCTCTGTCACCCGGGCTGGAGTGCAGTAGCATGATCATAGCTCACTGCAACCTCTAATTCCTGGGCTCAAGTGATCCTCCTGCCTCAGCCTCTCCAGTAGCTGGGACTATAGGTGCCCACCACCACACCCAGCTAATGTTTCTATTTGTTTGTAGAGACAAGGTCTTGCTATGTTGCCCCAGGCTGGTCTTGAACTCCTGGCCACCAGCGATCCCCTTGCCTTGGTCTCCCAAAGTGCTGGGATTACAGGCATAAACCACCTCGCCTGGCCTGTGACTGGGATTATTGAGGAATCATTGTACTTTAATTAGATAGATGTCTGATGGAGAAGTATTAATAGAACTCAGGACTGGCTACAAATGGAATGAAATTCCCTTTAGAATTAGGTAAAAGCTTTCAGCACAGATTTCCTTTGCCTTGCAGCATAGATTCCACAAGCAGTTGGATATGTATTTGGCAAGCACTAAGATTGTGATCACATGGAATGTGTGGGTAGCCCACTTTCTCACCTTTGGGGCATCTCTGGGAGAGGAATCCCTGCCAGACAGTAAGACTCTCACTGCAATCTCCAAATTTTAAGATGATATAATTACACTGAAGTATGGATGAGATGTTATCATTGCTTTTCCAAAGTCCATGTCCATAACGTGACTGAACAGCTAAGGTTCTTGAGATTAGGAAAGAAAGTTTATAATAGTTCTTTAGCTTGTATTTTGTATTGACAGACCTATCAAAGAAGCCAGTTGGAAATGGTAAATGCGACTGCTCACCTTTTGTATTATTGTCCCAAGGTGCCAGACACAAACACTCATTAGAATTTAAAACATAGGAGTTTTCTGTATATATTTTTCTGTTTTTTAAAAAATTTATTTTTACCTAAGGGCAATCAAACTAATGGGAGGTGCTCTATAAAACCTCCAACTTTGGGTAGCTGTACTTTATGTAGGTTGGTGAATTTTGAAGAATTTGTATTTCATAGAAGAGCTCATTACAATGGCCACCTCTGAATTAGAGACAAGTTAAGACCTTGGAAGGTGATGGAAATCATGTTTTGTCACGGTAGTCTATGGCTTATCTGTGTCATTACTTTGCTTGTTAAATAAAAATGGCAGATACCTGAACTTCATCCCAGATTTAGTGAATCTGACTCTCTGAGGCCAGGACTGAGGAATCTCATTTAATCCAGAGGCTCTGGTAATTATTCTGCTTGCTGAAGTTTGAGGATGGACTTCTGCTCTATATTCCCCAGGTGTTGTATAACAGATAAATGGAAAATTTTAGATAAGAGTGCTGATATGTCTTGAGTCTTAGAAAAAATTAATTTTTCAGTTTATTTAGGCTAAAGCATTTTATGAATTAGCAGTTGCCCTCTAGCATCTCATAAAGCATTATAAATCTTTGCTCCTATACTCTCAAAACAAAAGTCTTAATCGAAAACTTCATCAGAGACATCCATTTTAGTCATATAGACTTTAAAAAAGTTTCCATGTTATTTGCTTCAATGTTTATTATACTTTTTTAAATCATAAAGATAACAACATCACATTTAAAATTTAGAAAGTAGAAAAAAGTGGAAAATTATACATTGTCCTGCCACATACCATAACATGGTTAGCGTTTGATATACAGTCATGAGCCACGTTAACAATGTTTTGGTCAATGATGGGCCACATACACAATGGTGGTCCTATAAGATTATAATACTGTATTTTTACTGTAACTTTTCCATGTTCAGATACACAAATACTTACCATTGTGTTATAATTGCCTACAACATTCAATACAGTAACTTGATCCACAGGTTTATAGCCTAGGAGCAATAGGCCATACCATATGTGTGTAGTAGGCTATACGATCTAGGTTTGTGTGAGTACACTCTATGATGTTTGCACAATGACAAAATCGCCTAATGATGCATTTCTCAGAATATATTCCTGTCGTTAAGTGATACATGACTGTATTTCTTACCATGGTTTTGGAGATTTTCCCCCCTTTTAAATGGTTGCACAGTATATTAGCTTCTGTTGCATTATTCTAGATTATTCTTGAACATTTTTTTTACGTCTATAGAGTTCACGTAGACATTCCTCTGGTTCCTATTGATGGAGATTGTTTCCAATTTTTAATTATTTGCAAATAATTCTTCAGTCAGTATCTTCATGCATAAAAACATTTTCTGCTTTTATAATTATTAGTATTTCCTTTGGATTTTCAGAAGTGAAATAACTTGGTCAAAGAGCAGCAATTGTTTTTTGAAACATTTGTGCATATGAATATAATTTCAATCTTGGCATAATATGTGGTTCCTAAATTTTATTCTTGCACACTTAAAAAATCAGTCACTAAAATAATAAGTTACAAATATTAGTGAGAGTATATATATACACACACACACGTACATATCCTTCTCCAGTGCCGTTATTCAATAACTCCATAAGTCAATTTATGTAGACTTTTATTAGTAGAAGAAAACATGCAGTGGAGGCCTTTGTTACTTTGAGTAGAATATATGCTGCAACTGCTAAATCTAACAGTTTCTCACTGCATGCCTTCCAGATGCCAGGCACTGTGCTAGAGAATAAATCACACGTATTCCCTCTTACAGAGCTCACAGACTAGGGGTGCGCTGGTGGAAAGAGAAAACCAAGTGAGACAAAACACGGTAAGTGCTGGGAAAGTATTCTCTACCTCAGATTTTAAGCACATCAACTTTAGAAGTAAGTGGTCAGAGAAGGCTTCTTAGAAGAAGTTATGTCTAAGCTGAGACCTAAGAGGATGAATGCTCCAGGCTAAGGAATGGCACATTCAAGATAGCTCAGCGGCCAGTAAAAACATCCTGGAGGGGAAATGGTTGGACAGTTTCTCAAAAAGTTAAATATTGAGTTACCATATGACCCAACAACTCCACTGCTAGGTATATAGCCAAAAAGTTGAAAATATATATTCATGTAAAAATGTGCACACAAATATTTACAGCTTCATTATTCATGATATCCAAAAAAGTAGAAATAACCCAAATGTCTACCAGCTGATGAGTGGATAAACAAAATGTGGTATACCCATGTGGTGGAATACTATTCAGCCATAAAAAGGAATGCAGTACTGACACACGCTACAAGGTGGGTGAACCTCGGAAACATTATGCTAAGTGAAAGAAATTAGACACAAAAGGCCGCATATTGCATGATTCCATTTACGTGAAATGTGCAGAACAGGTAAATTGAGAGAGACAGGGAGTAGATTAGTGGTTGGTAGGGGACAGGTGAAGGGAAGACTTGGAAGTGACTGCTATTGTGTATAGAGTTTCTTTTTAAGGTGACAAAAAATGTTCTAGAATGTGATGGGGATGATGGTTGTATAACATTATGAATTATACACTTTAAAATGTTTTCAATGGTGAATTGTATGTTATGTGACTTTTATCTCAATTTTTTTTAAATTGAAAAAAAAATTCTGGAGGCTAGCAAGAGCTCAGCACTTTTGAGAAACTAAAAGAAGCTCTGAATTACAGGAAAGCCTGAAGTAGAGAATGAATGCGGAGTGATCAGGTATGAACTGTAAAGGTGACTGGGCCAGATCTCAAAGGATCATAAAACTATGTTAGGGAGTTTGGCTTTCTGCTGAGGCCAAAGGGAAGTCACTGGAGAAGATTCAGTGCCCTGACGTGAGGATGTGTGTTTTTCAGTGATCGTCTGACTGCAAAGGTAGGAGACAAGGACAGAGAGGTTATTTTACTCACAGGTCATCAATCAGTTCAGGACAATTGCAAACTTGCTTAGTCATGCACAACACTTGGGTTCTTTTTGGAAGATAACAATAACACTCAAGAAGCGTAAGATGGGAGGACAGTTACTGACTTGCCTCTTAACTCAAGCGTGATACATGGATAACTGGTTTTAATAAAAGTGAGTCTCAAATCAAATTATGCTACACATTAAAAAAAAATTCCATTCTCAAGCAGAATACAGGTTGTATGACCTGTTCTGTTAACTTGATGGGGTTCCCAGTTCTCTGTTTTTTAAGGTGCTTCAACCACACCCTGCATAAAAGTTTCACTTGAGGAACACAGTCTCTTTCGGCCTTCCCCAATGGTAATATTTCACATAATTATAGTAGGAAATATTTTAAAGTAATTGTAAGAATATATAAATTGTGTTCAGGAGACATACATGATATCTCTCCTGCTAATGCCATTACTGCAAATTTTAGTTTGTGTCTTACAGTTGACATTACAATAAAATGTTCCCAACAGCATCACTATAATTTTAACTTTTTATAGCATTATTATTATTTATTGCATTATAAATCCTAGCAATAAAATTCACTCCCATATTGTATTACAATTTTTATGTGTTTAAAACTTGTCATAAATGAAAATATAACAGAATGTAGACACACATGTAAATGTTTTTCCTGGAAAATAATGGACTTTCTGTTTCTCTCATAGAGGAGCTCAGATTCTTTGTGGGAGTAGGTGGTGATTTATGAGATGGAAAAATTTGGATATCCTGATAATGCAACTCTTTCACTTTATAGATGAGGAAAAATGCCTTGTCCAGGATCACCCCCACCAGAAATTGACCAATCTTCTGATTTCCAAGGCATCTCTATCCACTAGCCATGGCTGAACTATCTGGCTCATTCTTGTTAATTTGCCAATGAGATGCTTATTTATGCATCTCTCCTTCAATGGTGGTTGGCAAATATATATGCCGACCACCATTCTAGACACTAGAAATACAGTGGTGAACAAGACACATAAAAATGCTTGTCTTTATGGGGCTTACATTCTATTGAAGGGAAAAGGCAATAAACAAAAAGATAAATAGGTAAAATATACAATATGTTAGATTTTTCTAAGAAAAAAAATAAAGCATGGACAAGGGTAGAGAGTGTCAGGGCAGTGTGGAGGTTTAAATTTTTTAATGGGATGGTCATGGAAGGTCTCACTGAAAAGACTATAAGTTCCTTGATGCCAGGGTCTGTCTACCATGTGCCCTTATTGTATTTGTACATACTCTATCACACTTAGCACAGTGCTTTGAACATAGAAGTCATTCAGCAAATATATTGAATTGAATATTTTCTTTATTGACATTCAAAATAAAAAAATAAACTAAGAAAACTTTTCTTCCCAGTAGAATGCAAAGAATCATAGAATTTCCATAAAGCTAGATAGGTCTTTAATTATGGAACAAACTTTGGTCATTAGTTATTGTTTTTGTTATTTTTATGTTTTCTTAGGAGTTTCATTTTAACAAATTTGCTATATTTGAGATATATATGTATGTATATAAATATATATAACTTGCCAAAAACTAACATTAATAAAGAAAGAAGCATATTTTAATTATTGGCAGAGTAGTTCCTCACATAAACATAGCTTAGGTTAAGCATTTCTGTTCTGGAACTCCATAAAATCAGTCTATGTATCATGCCTGGAAATAAGGGAAGAACTTTTCTCAGAGATTAGTTTAGAATAGACCAGACAAGCCCCATACATGGTAAGATTTCCAATCCAATTTCTTCCCATCATAAGAACCACCAACCTCCTCTGAGCGTCTTGGTGATTTTTATTTTCACCCGAGCTTTTCTAGGGAGGAAGGGATGATGATTACCTATGAAAGAGTTTGTTAAACATATTTTGCCAATAGATTTTTCTCTTATAGAACAAAAGACCTAATTCATTTACACAGCAGATATTTATTAAGAGCTTATATGTGCAGATCCCAGTGGGGATTATGAGAATATAAGAGGACTAAGAGCTATTAATTTAGAACTATTAACTGTCAAGCAACTATTCATGCCTGTCATCCAGGAAAAAGCAATCTCCTTTCTTTTTATATGTCCTCATTAAACAAGAGTTTGTGACTGCTAAAGCATTTCCTTTGGTGCAGTGTAATGGAGAGTCCTCTGATCTCACAGCTGGAATACCTGTTTCTTGGCACTACCTCTATCTTTTAATTTTTAATTAAAAATTTTTTGAGATATAATTTACATATCACACAATTCATCCTTTTTAAGCGTACATTTTAGTGGTTTTAGTGTATTCACAACTTTGTGTGACCATGACCACTCTCAAATTTCAGAACACTTTAATCACTCTAAAAAGAATCTCTATACCCATTTTTAGTTATTTCCATTTCACCCCAACCCCCTCTAACACTATGCAATCACTAAACTACTTTCCGTCTCTATGGTTTTTCTTGTTCTGAAAAAACTTCATATAAATGAAATCATACAATATGTGGCCTTTTGTGTCTGATTTCTTTCACTTACTACTATGTTGCAAAGTGCATCCATGTTGTAGCATGTATCAGTACTGCATTCCTTTTAATGTTCAATAACACTCCGTTGTATGGATATACCACATTTTGTTTATCCACTCATCAGTTGGTGGCCATTTGGGTTATTTCCACTTTTGGGGCTATTATGAATAATGCTGATATGAACATTCATGTACAAGTTTTTGTGTGAACATGTTTTTAATTCTTTTGGGTATATACCTAGGAGTAGAATTGTTAAGTCACGGTTGTTGGGTCTGCCCCGGAATGCATGCAGTAGATAAGTCAGATAAGAACGCCTGCAGGTTGCAGGCTCCAGAGGAATCTCTGGAGGTTGTAAAGATAACTTTGAATTACAAAGGCTGGGATGGAACCCGCAGAAACTGGCAGAATTCCTTCTCCCAAACTTTATATAAAACTCACCACCCTTCCCCTCCTCTGTGTTGATGCCTTTTTCGGCCTCCACCCACCTGCACCCAGGTGCTCAAAATAAATGGCATTTTACCATGCCCCCAGGCTTGCGTGTCTTCCTCTGGTCTCTGACCTAACAATGGTAACTCTATGTTTAACATTTTTAGGACTCCGGACTGTTTTCCAAAGTGACTGAAACATTTTATATTTCCACCAACAGTGTATAAGGGTTCCAATTTCTTCATATCCTCTTTACCAACACTTGTTATTGTTCATCTTTTTGATGATAGCTATCCTAGTGACCATAAAGGGATATGTCATTGTGGCTTTAATTTGCTTTTCCCTAATGATTAATGATGTTGAGCATCTTTTCATGTGCTCATTGGCCATTTGTATATATTCTTTGAAAAATATCTATTCAAATACATTGCCCATTTTTGTTTTTGTTTTTGTTTTTTGAGACGGGGTCTCATTCTGTTACCCCAGCTAGAGTGCAGTGGCATCATCATATTTCACTGCAACCTCAAACTCCTGGGCTCAAGTGATCCTCCTGCCTCAGCCTCCTGAGTGGCTGGGACTACAGGCGCGAACCACCACACCTGGCTAATTTTTTCTATTTTTAATAGAGACAGGGTCTCGCTCTTGCTCAGGCTGATCTCAAAATCCTGGACTCAAGCGATCCTCCCACCTCCTAAGTGCTAGGATTACAGGCGTGAGGCACCATGCCCAGCCAGCCAACTTTCTTAATAGTGTCATTTGAAGCACAAAAGTTTTAAATTGTGATGAAGTACAATTTATCTTTTTTTCTTTTGTCATTATGCTTTTGATATTGTATTTAAGCAACCATTGCTCATGAAGGTTTACTCCTATGTTTTCTTCTAAGAATTTTATTTTTAGATCTTACATTTAGATCTGTGATTGATTTTGTGTTAATTTTTGTATACGGTGTGAGGTAGGGTTCCAACTTTATTCTTTTCATATGGACGTTATGTTGTCCCGACACCTTTTGTTGAAAAGTCTATTCTTTCCCCATTGAATTATCTCAGGATTCTTGTTGAAATAAATTGACCATAAATGTAAGAATTTATTTCTGGACTCCCGATTCAATTCCATTGATCTATGTATCTATTCTTATGCTAGAACCACACTGAATTGATTACTGTGGCTGTGTATTAACTTTTGAAACTGAGAAATGTGAGTCCAATTTTGCTCTTCTTTTTCAAGAATGCTTTGGCTATTCTGGGTCTTTTGCACTTCCACATGAATTTTAGGATCAACGTGTCAATTTCTGCAAAAAGGCACCTGGGATTTTGAGAGGGATTGTATTGATTCTGTTGATCCATTTAGGGAGTGCTGCCATCTTAATATTAAATTTTCCAATCCACAAACACAGGCTGTCTTACCATTTATTTAAGTATATACTGGGCTTGTGCACATATACTAGGCTTGCGTCCCAGATTTCTAAAAATATGTTGGAGCTTTGCAAAGCCCCCTACGAGTATCGAATTCTCAAGCTTTTCCTTTTAAGTTTTTTGGTTAGCTTCTTGTTTGTCTCAACCCTTATCACTGCCTCAGGCAGTTGTGATGTTAAACAATTGCTATTGATTGTTTTTGACAAATGTCCCTGGGGAAAAGGCTGTTCTGAGTCAGGTCAAATAAAGACAAGGCTTTAGAACAGAATTTTTCAGGGAACTGCCAGATATGTCAAATAATAACAGTTCTCTGAGAAGGGTGTTTTGAGGAGTCCCAGACCCATTCTTCCCCCTCTAGGGGCTGCCCAGCTGCTGGTTTTCACCATGATTGTGGGGCTGTTTTCCTCCAAGCTGCTAGTGAGCTGAGGAGAAGGAGTAGGAAGAGGGCAAATTAAAACGCCACAAAGTTCACTGTCCTTGCTCAGATTCAGCCATTATTTTTTGTAAATAAACACTCCTCTTTGGTTAATTTCCAGAGTTCTGTCTTTGCCAGTGTTCTCTCTGCTTCTATGGAGAAGCAGCTTTTCAGAGGTGCTTACTCTGCCATTCCTGCTGTCGCGGCCTCTCCACTTCTAGCTTGCCATTCATTTTTGACCAAATCACTTAGTTTCTCTGAGCTTCTGTTTCCTCATTAGAAGAAAAAAAAAATGGAGACAAGAATTCCTTCCTCAGAGAATTGTAAAGATCAAATTATATACAACCCCCCTACACACACATATATATGTAGGCCCATTGAAGAAACTACAATAACTTATACAAATTTGAGTGCAATTGCTATGCCCATTGTTAGGGAGGATATAAATTCTTCTACAGTCTATCTAACGTCAATCTGGTTCTTTAACCTTTCCTGGCATGTGAATCCATCTCATTATTTTGGGATGGACAAGCAGTTTATCACTTTAGATAGTGCTGATTACTGAGCATCCTCTCTCTATTAACCTAGAGTCCAAACTATAGAGACTGGAAAAAGCTCCTTTGTCTGCCTTTGCTGTAGAATGAAGCATAAATCAAGGATTTGAGATGAGGGCAGGGAAGTGATTTGTCTAAGGTTACACAGCTGATAATTTATGGGCTCAGTATTGATTCCCTAGCCAGACTGATTTTTGGTCTCTCAAAAGGCCAGGGAGTGGGAATAACAGAGGACTTTTGGTACAACTTGTTCTTCACCATTTGTATTATTTTTAGAGACAGTATGGAAAGATGGTTAATCTGACCAGACCCAAAGCTGTAAGATAAAAATAATATTTTATTTAGAACTCAAGCATTATTAGCCCCAGCTTAGTAAATATAAGCAAGGAACTTATTTGACTTTAAGAAAAATCCTGTTTAATTAGTTTATTGTAGGCTACGGACAAGATCAGACCACCTTTACAAAGTAGACCAGGAAATTTTCCCAGAAATCTATACTACTAAGCTAAGTTTCCAAAGATCACTATCACTTGCTTCTTTTCAATCTATACAGTAGAAATCATTGCACAAATAGCCCAGATAATTACAACACAGTTACCTTTTGAGCCAGTGTGACACTTTGGCCTTAATTCACTGGTTTCATTGTTCACCTCTGGTGCTATTTATGCCACAACTTTTCCATTATTATGTTTATTTGATTTCTCAGTTTGCCGAGTATGCTTTGGAGTAAGTTTTTCAGAAATAGTATGAATGTGGTAGATTTTCTGGGTCCTTGAACAGCTGGAATGTGTTTCTGTTGCCTTCATGTATGAACAACAGCTCAGCGGTGCATAGACACTTGGATCACAAACATTTCCCCTTTTAAGGGATAGACATAGTTCCACTTGTTAACATAGAGTTGCAACATTTCACAAGAGAAAGGACCTGTATAAATCACAAAGGGACAGCACAGAAGACTTCAGGCCTTAGTTTAGGTGTTTTGGATGCTTCTGAGCATACCCACCGGTGTATTTTAAAAATCCACTAGTGAGTATTGACTTTGCACTGGAGGGTATGGACAGAGATTGGAAAAAGGACCAATTTCCATGGCAACGTGAGTAAAGCCCCTTGAATAAACTGGCCTCCTTTTGTTGCAATTTCAGGTTCAAAGTTCCCCAAAGTACAAAGATCTGAGGTCTAGCCTCCTGCCAACAATGGAAAGGCAGGCAGGCTGGGGCTCCAGTCAATCAGTGGAAGATAAGAGCCCAAAGTTTATTAACCCTTGCAGTGGACACTGCAAGGCCAATAAACGCCAGGATAATTTAATAATCCCCATCTATTTCTAGGACACAACCAGTGCATATGGCTCCGCATACCACACTAATAATAGCTAATGTGTTCTAAGTGTTTATACATAGTAATTCATTTAATTCTCACAACTACCTCAGAAGTTAGTAACTGTTGTATCATTCCCATTTCATAGATGAAGAAACTAAGAGGAAGAAGAGACAAATCATTTGCTCAGGTTCACACGCTTTGCAAGTGGGGGAATCTACAACAAAATTGATTGAGGCTGATATTAAACACCTCACTATACTGACATAATAACACAGTACAGCTTTATCAATGTAAATTTCATTAAGGTTTTACTATTGTATTGCCTGTAAAAAAGAGTTTGCTGATTCTGAGTATAAAGAATATTGTAGAAAAATGTTTAACGGGCATATTAATGAATATACATTTCAACTATTTGGCTTGAGATCATTGAAGTATCTTTCACCAGGTGATTTTACCACCTGCTGTTACATCACTCTTCCCTTTCATGCCTACTTCTATTATTTGTAAACACAATTCTTAAAATTATATGTACTATGAGAGAGTTTAGATGAGATAATCATTCAGGTTTCTTCCAACTCTAAAATTCTGTCATCCTGTAAGATTAGTTTTTAAAGAAAGGTGCTATGCCTATTAACATCATCAAAATAAATTGAAATGATAGAAATATATTGTATGGGCTAAGGGGAAGCAGGTGCGTTCATATATTTTATAGTTCATTCATTAAATTTTTTCTTGAGAGCAATTTGAATGTGTGTGTGTATATGCACAGGTATAAAACTCTGGCATTTCCATTTTTAGTGGATTAAGTCAGTTAGGACTGGTTTTGACCACAAATAACAGAAAACCTCACTTACAGTGGCTTAAATGTATAGAGGTTTATGTTTCTGGCCTACCAAGAGGTTGAGAGGTAGGCAGTTGCTAAAATGGTTCACACAAACAGTCCAACTCTGTTTAGGATGGACCCCTGGGTCTCTTGGCCTTTCCTGTTTGGTCACAAGAAGGCCTCCTGTGGCAGCCATGGAAATTCACCACCCAGATCTGTCGCTGCGGGGAGCAGAAATGAGACAGCCCCAGCTGTCTGGATCCACTGCAGCATTCATGCAGGGTGGCTTCCAGCCAGTGACTAAACACAGCGGGGGTTATAGGGGAAGCCCATTCCTGAAAGACGTTCTAAAGGACATTAGTGGGACCATTGGAAAAATTTGAATAAGGTCTTTAGATTAGAACATAGTAGTGAATCATTGTTAATTTCTTGATTTTGATAATTATACTGTGGTTATATAAGAGAATGTTCTTGTTTTTAGGAAATGTACATAGAAATGTTTAGGGGCAACGGGACGTTATATCTACAACTTACTCCCAAATGATTCAGAAAAAAGTATACAGGGAGAGAGAAAATAGTAAGGTAAACGTGAGAAATGTTAACATTTGGGGAATTTGGTATATGGAAATTCTTTTTTGCAACTTTTCTGTATATTAAAAAATACTCTGAGATTCAAACTAGGCTTCACAATGGCTATGAATTTGTCAGGTCATAAGGCATAATAAAGAGGGAAAAATGTATGTTGTTACCAGCTCACCCTATCTTGTATGTTATTCTCTTATCACTTAGAACTTTCCATGCTAAGTTATCTAATGTCAATAATAACTTTATGCTCCTCAATGTAAAATTTTTTAAAATAGCAGTTTTTTAATGCCCTACTCTTATAAAGGAAAATCAGCAGAAAGCAGAATTTGGTGGTTCAGGTGTAACTCTGCTGGGGGCGGTGCTCCCGGGCTCACTTGCCACCCCCTTTCCTTCCCTGCTTAGCCTCTGACCTCAGGTCCAACCTCTAGGCTCCAGGGCTAGTCTAACCTTAGTTTTTGTCCATTGGCCCCTTTGGTCTGGTGCTTTGTGTTTTCCCCAGGATTAGGGCCTTGAAGCCCCTCTACATTAAACTTTAAGATTATCTCTTTACCCATGGTATCTCATTTCTTTACATAATATTCCTTGTCTAGCCCTGGACCTTAGAACCCACCACTCTTCCCTGTCCCCTGGCTCAGGGAGCTGTAAGCCATACTACTCACCCCTCCCTCAACTGGTCAGAGATAAAACAAAACCCATTTATTCATCCCTTCGACAAATATTTATTAAGAACCTACTAGGAACCAGACACTGTTTTAGGCCCAGGGAGCAAAGTAGATGAAAATATACCCTCATATGAGAACCTACATTCTAGTAGAGGGAGATAGAAAACAAAATAAATAGGCCAATTTGTAATTTGATTGTTGGTGATAGATTGTGATGGAGAAAAATAAAGCTTGTCTTATGGAACCTGTGGGTCCAGACCCAAAAGGCAGTGACTGGGAATAAGAGACACCAGGAGGTAGAGGATCACTGTGAATTCTGAGAGGTGACCAAAGAACACTTTTCTACTAAGAGAAACAAATACCTATTGCACTAAATCAAGCTGGCACAAATCAATTAAGTTCTTTCTAGGAAAGAGAATAAGCAAAGTGTAATTGGGCCTTCTTGGAAAATAAGTGGTGTGAGCTTCTGATAGTAAAGATAAGTACCTCACCAAAAATTGGCATCTTGATTTCAGGCTGATGTGACCTTAACAAGGAGATTCCAGGGACTGGGAACCTCTAGGGTGTAATCTGTTGTCTTCACCAAAGTCTACAAAGGCATTGAGGGTGTTGTGTGGCTGAGAGCTGCTGGTTCCAATGGTTCAGATATGTGCTCAGTGTCAGAGTCAGGCTGGCAATGCTCAGGAAAGCTTGGACCAGCCCTGAAATTTGATTGGGGGCTGCTGTGGGGGGGAAGGAATAAAGGATTCCCTACCTGTGCCCCTCGTGCCTCGTCCTCCCCCAGCTGCAGGCCCTAAGTATCCAGAGCTGCTCCTAAGCTCCCTGAAGACCCTCATTGTGCTTACCTTCCCCAGAAACAGGGATGGCAGAGTCTGCTCCAAAATTCTCACTCCACTACTTATCTTTCATTTAAAAATTCTTTTTCATTCTTTCATGGTAGGGAATCTCAGAAGCAAAGCAATCTAATGAAATCATCTCATTTTGGCTGTTCTCAAAGTTGAGTGTATATATCAATCATCTGGGGGAATAAAATGGTGATTCTTGGGCCCCAGGCTAGATCTGCTTAGTCAGAATCTCTGCAGTGGATCCAGGTAACTGGTATGTTCACTAAAGTTTGAGAATCACTGCTCTTTTCTACACCTGGGATTTCCCAATGCCTTTTTACAAGAGGTACCTGTTTTCCAAACTTCCCTGAGAAGATGCCCGTGGGGCCTTGTTAAACTGGCGCACAGGCCCATCCAAACACCTGAATCAATTCCAAGACAGAGGCCTGGGAATCTGTTCTTCAATCAGCCCCTTGTATGTTTTTTATCATCAGAGAAGTCTGAGCATGCTGTTCTGAAGGCCTACCTATCAGGATGATTTTTAAAAAACAGAACAGGGAAGTCACCATCAGACTAGCTGGAAACACACATCATAGATCAATCATGTACTGGCTACCCTTGGATTTAATATTCTTTTCCAGTTTAATCTGCTATGGCCAGTTAGGATGGGGTCACATGGTATAGAATATGACCATTTATACCATGGAAAGAAATGTCAGCAGTTCTGAAATCATCACAACAACAACAGAAAGCACAGATGTGATCTAACTTCTGAGTAAAGGCTTGAGTGGTTTTCAATTTATTGCAGATGAAACCAGCAATTCTAATATGAATGAAACAAGAAGGGATGTGAAATAAGGAGAGTGTGAGATGAAAACTTATAGCACAAACGCATGCTACAGCCTGAGTTTTTAGTGGTTGTCTTGTTCTCACCTTTACTTGAGCTATCTTGAGTGGATCCTTGACCTTTGCAATCAGTGGAGCACTGCCTATTGAACAATTGCTGAGAAGTGAAGCATCTTAGTCTGCTTGGGCTGCTATAACAATACGCCACAAACCAGGTGGCTTATAAACCACAGAAATTTATTTCTCACGGTTCTGGAGGCTAGGAAGTCCACACTCAAGGCACTGGCAGATTTGACATGTGGTGAGGGCCCGCTTTCTGGTTCACAGACAATGCTTTCCAGCTGTTTCCTCACATGGATGGAGTGAACAAACTCCCATGGGCCTGTTTTATAAGGGCATTAGTCCCATTCATGAGGGCAGAGCCCTCATGACCTAAACACATCCCCAAAGGCCTCACCTCCTAATACCATCACCTTAGGGGTCAGGAATTCAACATATGAATTTGGGGGGATACATAAAAACCATAACACAAAGGAAATGGATATGTTATAGAAGCTTTGATTTCCGATTGCTTTCCTCCTAAAATTCCTAAAAATACTTCTGATGACATAATAACCTCTGAATATAAACTCTCTCGCTGGACAGACAGCCCACTTCTCTCCAGTGATTATCTGGTGTGTTGCAGAGATGTTCCGCCCATGGCATGTCATGTGCTTCTCTAGACCAGAGATTCTCCAACTTTTTGGTTTCAGGACTTTTTTATCGTATTAAAAATTGTTGAAAATTCTGGAGTGGTGGAGAGGAGTGTGAAAAAAAATAAACAAAAAAAAGAAAAATTGTTGAAAATTTCCAAGAGCTTTCATTATATGGGTTTTTTCTATTGATATTTACTGTATTAGAAATTAAAGTGGAGCATTCTTTAAGATTTTTAGTTATTCATTAAAAAATAACGATAATAAATGCATATGTTAACATAAATATGTTTTCAAAAGCATTTAGTGATAAGAATGTTATTGTTTCACATTTTTGCAAATATTTTTAATGTCTGGCCTAATAAAAGACAGCTGTATTCTCATATCTGCTTCGGCGTTTGTTCAGGTACAGCATCACATGTCACATTGCCTCCAGCAAACTCCACAGCACCCTCATGAGAAAAGGAGAGTCAGGAAGGACTCAGACTCCCTCAGAGGGCCTGGGGATTCCCAGGTGTGCCCAAGCCACACTTTGAGAACCGCCACACTAGACATTGCAGTTAAGTAGAGATATAGCCCAGTCCTTGGAAACATAAAGTATTTTTTCTTCTTTATTATAAACACTCTCTTGCTTGGCTCTTAAAATATTCTCTTAGTTTCCTGTTTCATAATCTCCATCCCCTCATCAAATTCATTTTCCATCACTATCAGCATCTTAAAATGATGAGATAGCATTTATTGAGCAGTTTCTATATACCAGGCTCTTGAATAAGCACTCTACCTGCAGTATCACTTTTTTTTTTTGAGACAGGGTCTTGCTCTGTCACCCGGGCTAGAGTGCAGTGGTGTCATCATAGCTCACTGCAACTTCACACTCCTGGGCTCAAGCGATCCTCCCGCCTCAGCCTCCCGAGTAGCTGGGATTACAGGCGTGTGCCACCATGCCTAGCTAATTTTTCTATTTTTTGTAGAGATGGGGTCTCACTCTTGCTCGGGCTGGTCTTGAACTCCTGGCCTCAAGCCCTCCTCCCTCCTCAGCCTCCCCGAGTGCTAGGATTACAGGCGTGAGCCACCTCACCCAGCCCTCACTATCACTTTTAATCTTTATACCAACTCTAGGAGCCAGGCATATTATTATCCCTATTTTACTGATGAGGAAAATGAGGCACAGAGAAGGCAGTAATATGCCCAAATCACAGAGCAAGTAAGTTAAGAAACTGGGAATTGAATCTAGGACCATCTGACACTAGATTTCATGCTTTTAATCAGTTGATCTTTCTAAATAGTAAGTAGTCCATTTCAAGCTCAGATATGATATAATTTTGAAACAAAATTTTTCATTTTATGCATTCCACGTGTGTTTTAAATTATTTTCAGTTTTTGGAAATTCAATTCAGAAGGTAGTATGTCTATTGGGAACTCTAAATTTGAAATTTTCTATTTTCATTTGTGTTTATCAGGGGCTGTCCTGTCGTGGCTTCAGAAAGCTTTGAGACTTTGGCTGTATGTTGGTTTTGGGGAATTCTGGTCTCAAATAAACATATTTTGAATTTTTGTTTTTTTATTTTTTGTCATCACTGTTGTTCTACCCATTTGTGGTGGGTTGAGTAGTGTCATCCAAAAATTCATGTCATAGTCTCATGTTACAGAACCTCAGGGTATGACCTTATTTGGAAACAGAGTCTTTGCAGATATAATTAAGATAAGGCTTGAAATGAGATCGTGCTGAATACACCCAGTGATAGTGTCCTTATAACAGACAGAAAAAGACAGAGAGACACAGGGAAGAACATCATGGGAAGACAGAGGCAGAGATTGGAGTGATGCTTCCACAAGCCAAGGAATGCCAGGAGCCACCAGCATCTGGAAAAAGCAAGGAAAGGTTTTACCCTAGAGCCTTTGGAGGGAGCACAGCCCTGCTTGACACTTCTGGCCTCTAGAACTGTGAAAGAAGTAAATTTCTGTTGTTTTAAGTCATATAGTTTGTGGTAATTTGTTATTGTGGCCCTAGGAAATATCATCCTTCAAGACCTGGTTCCTGATCCACCTCCTTTCTTTGGCTTCCCTTGTCAGCTAAGATAGAGGCATTTCTTTTTCCTCTGAATTCCAAGAGTACTTGCTGTCTGCACCATTGCTAAGGACTTAGGTTTTTATTGCATTTATGTTACCTTCTCTAGAAGGAAAAGTTTTTTAAAATTCTTCTTTGAGCCTCTGCTTAGCTCCTAGTCCAGTGACATACAGTAGTTTCCTCTTATCCACGATTTCACTTTCTGCGGTTTCAGTTACCTGTGGTCAAACTGTGGTCTGAAAATATTAAATGGAAAATTCCAGAAATAAACAATTCATAAGTTTTAAATTGCACACTGTTCTGAGTACCATGATGAAATCTCACGTCATCCAGCTCCGTCTCAGCTGAGACATGAATCATCCCTTCATCCAGTGTGTCCACACTGTAGACACCACTCATCCATTAGTCACTTGGTAGCCGTCTCAGGTTAGCAGATCGACTGTTGCGGTATACTGCAGCACTTGTGTTCAAGTGACCCTTATTTTACTTAATGACCCCAAAGTGCAAGAGTTGTGATGTTGGCATATTGTTATAATTGTTCTATTTTCTTATCAGTAATTGTTGTTAATCTCTTACTGTGCCTAATTTATAAATCAAACTTTATCATAGGTATGTACGTGTAGGCAAAAACATAGTATATACAGGGTTTGATATTATCCATAGTTTCAGGCATCCACTGGGGGTCTTGGATGGTATCCCCCACAGATAAGGAGTGGATATTGTACATATATTAAGTGTCTAATACATAATGTTGAGTGTGTAGTTTTCCTAATTTTTTTCATTTAATGAATCAATTCAGAAGGTTTATTCAATTCAATATTTATTGAGTACCTAACATGTGTCAGGCATTTTTTCTTACCTTTAGGATAAATCCATGCACAAAAAAAGACAAAAATTCTGTTCTTGTGAAGCTTACCTTCTAGTGAGAATATAAGGTTATGTATTGAAGTTTAGATACCCTAGCCTAGCCCCGTGTTTTAGACCAGGTTCCTGCAGGCTTCCCTGTCCCCTTACTATCCAGACACCAGTTTCCAGTGCTGGGGCCATTCCTGGCATCCTTGCAGATCTTGCTCTTGACTGCCACGGCCAGGACAGGAGAGGTAGGAGTGAAGTGACTTGAGGGGCATCTCAGTTCTTTCAGAGTCGTTCTCTTTCATATGCCACCCTGTGTCCTGAACTTCTCTCTGCCAATTTAAACATGTTTATAAGCCATTTTGGAGCCAACTTCTGGAGACGGTATTTGCAAGTCTGGATACAGGCAGAGAAAACAGGAAGGCATGTGCAAATCTGGGCAGAGCATTCACTAGCATTTGGTGCTTTGGTCTAGTCCCGGACAGGTGGCTGGTGCCACTTTTGCCAGGATCTGTGGTTGATCAACTGTCCCCTATTGCTGCCAAAATAAGGGATTCTTGCTTTTCTAAGTGGGGACAAATGCTAGACACCAGGACCACATGTACAGGATAAGTAGAATGTGTATTTTGATAGGGGAAGTGCACAGAACACAGGATGTGCTCTCTAGTCTCATTGTGATTTTCAGCCCCCAGGGAATCTTACTGATATAAGAGCCAATCTGTTTGCAACTAATTTGAGGAACAGGGGCAGCTAGTGGTGGGGGAAGAATACCAATGTGCCAATCAACCTGTCCAATAGGCAAAATGCATGTTTAGAGAATAATACTTAGGTGGAGAGTGTGGTAAATTAGCTCTCTCATAAATTGTTGGGAGGAGATAAAGCAAATTGATGCAAACTTTCTAGTGAGTAGTTTGGCAACAAGTATAAAAAAACCTTAAAATGTTCATCCTCTTTAATCAAGTAATTCTATTTACAGGAATTTATCCTGAGGAAATGATCTTATATTTGCACAACAACTTATTCAGAAAGATTTTTTTGCAGTGTTATTTACAATAATAAAAAATATGTTTATCAATATAGAATGTTTATCAATATAGAATTGGTTAAATTATCACTGCTACATCTATGCATTAAAATATGAGGTAGCAATTAAAAATTATATTCAAAGATCAGAAAATATCAATAATTTTTAAGTTAAGTAATGAGTACATGAGCATTCATTATGACATTCTCTGTACTTTGGGATAGGATTGAAATTTTCCACTTTAAAAACTAAAAAACTCTTGTTCTCAAAGAATGTTTACATCTAATGGAAAAACTTAAAAGGCTTTATTAAGTAGAAAAGGCAGGTTATCAAAGAGTATGTATAAATGTATGGTAGGATTCCACAGGATTCTAATTTTGTAAAACAGACAAACCCTGATACACATATACACATATATATAAAATATTCATATATATTTGATGTATATTTCATATATAAATATACTCATTTTATATACATATATCTTTCTGTTGATTATGTACATTATATATATAGAATACACACATATATATAATTTGAACAAAAGTCTATGTTAATAGTGGCTATCCCTGTGTGGTGCAAATATAGGAACTTTAGATTTTCTTTTTATACTTCCTCATATTTTCAAAGATTCATTTAATAAGCATGCTTACTTTTATTATCTTCAAAAATAATGCAACCATGGGACCAATTAACCATTGCTTAAGTTGTTACAGGTGACACAGAGCCAAAATTGCCCAGGCATGCACAATGGAAGGCACTTTAACCTAATTGTTACCACCGCCAGCCTGGCAGACCAGCTACATCGGCACTACCTGGGACTAGTTAGGCCATAAAAGCTTGACACCCCCCATCCCCCCGCCCCTTCAGATCAGGGAGACAGATTTGAGCATTGCCTCTTGCCTCCTTGCCAGTTGGCTCTCAATAAAGCTTTTTTCTTTTCTCAAAAACTGGTGCCATAGTATTGGCTTCTCTGTG
This sequence comes from Daubentonia madagascariensis, assembly GCA_023783475.1. Lineage (NCBI taxonomy): Eukaryota > Metazoa > Chordata > Mammalia > Primates > Daubentoniidae > Daubentonia > Daubentonia madagascariensis. The sequence goes on along the minus strand of JAKFHU010001268.1, from coordinate 6,443,062 downwards.
CATCTGGCAGCAAGCCCATTGCTTGGTAACAATTAAAATTCAATATTAAATGGGAAGATAGTCTTTTTAATGAAGGGAAGAGTCAGACAGGTCTGGATCCTGGCTCATGACTTAGCAGCTGCGTGACCTGGGGCAAGTTTTTTAAACTTCTTAACCCTCAGTTGATGTATCTATAAAATGAAAAAGTTTACATCAACTTTGTGAGGTTTATATGAAGATTAAATAAAACAATTCCTACAAAGTCTTTAACATTGTATCTAATAGAGAGTAAACGCTCAGTAAATATTATTTTAATAAAACCCAAGTGTGACTTCTGCTGTGGTCATGATAGCAAAACTGCTAGTTACTTAGCCTTCCAGCAATATATAACCAGAAAACTGGGCAAAATATATGAAACAACATATATGAAACAAATATGAAGCATGGGACAAGAAGCATGTAGAACTTTGATTACTAAGAGAAGGGAAACAAATTCAGTGAGCCCTCAAATTTCCCTGGCTTTCTGGACTATAGCATAGGAAGCGGGGTTGCGGATATGACAGCCTCACTGAGATGAGGAGACATAGATCAGGCTTTGGGGAGGTTAAGGCAACTAGAATTTGTGGGGAAAGTTATCAGAGAAAGAGTAAGGAGAAAAAGAACTGTGTAAGTATTCATAGGGGTCCTCTTGAGTCTCTGGCCAAATACTAGACTGTATATGTACAAGGTGAGACTCCACAGGCTGGGTGCATAAAACAATTATCAGGGAAGGAAAACCTACCAGGAAACTGCAAACTGAACATAACTGTTGCTTGCAAAAGGCTGAGAGACATTCTAGTTCCAACCAGCCAGACATGCATGCAGTAGACTCCAGATAGAGCCACCCCTTTGGAGTAAGGCCAAAGTTGTCCTAAAATAAAGGGTACTTCAGACCCTCCCAGACAAAGCTTAAAAATAAGCCTCAAAAAGACCAAGCTGATCTCCAACTAAGTTAACTGCCTGCAAGAATAAAGCACAACACTTTCTAAAGAAAAACAATAAAAATTCAGACAACAACATAATATTCACAATGTCCAAATTCCAATAAAAACATTACTAGACACGTAAGAAAATGTGAAAATGTGATCCTTAACTAGAAGAAAATCAGTCAATAGAGACAGACCTAGAAATGACATAAATGATGAAATTAACAGACAGGATTTTAAGAGAGCTATACTGTGAATATGTTTAAGGATTTAAAGAAAAATTCATAGAACACAATGAGAAAAATGGAAATTATAATTTAAAAAAAACAAATGTAACTTCTAGACCTAAAAACATGACATACGGAAATCACTGGATAGGCTTAGCAAGATATCAAACACTGCAGGAGAAAAAAAATCAGTAAACTCAAAGGTATAGGAAAAAAACAGAAAGTCCAAACTGAAGCTCAGAAAGAAGAAGAACCAGGAAAAAAAAAAGAAGAGCCCTAGTGACCTGTGGGACAATATTAAGCAATCTAACATAGATGTAGTTTGAGTCCCCAAAAGGAGAAAGCACAGAAAGGATATTTGAAGAAATAATGGCTGAAATTCCAGATTTGATTTTTTAAATATGTATTTACCCACAGATATAATAAGCTCAACAAACTCCAAACAGGATAAACAAAAGAACCACCACAATGCACCTTAATAAAATTGCTGAAAACCATGATAAAGTGAATACCTTAAAAGTAGCCAGAGGAAAAAAGATACATCACATTAGGGGAACAAAGACAAGAATGTCCACTAACTTTGCATCAGAAGGACTGTAAACCAGAAGACATGGAGTAAAACAGAAAGAAAGATAATGTTATCTTAGAACTCTGTTTGCAATAAACACATCATTTAAAAATGAAGATGAAATAAAGACATTTTCAGACTAATGGCAGCTAATTATTAGAAAGTAGTTATTGCCTGCATTATAGTAACTAGTGATTAGATCGAATAATAGCTAATTATTAGAAAGTAATTACTGCCTACACTACAAAAAGTAGAAAAAGAAGTTCTTCAGTCTATAAGGAAAAAATACCAGCTCTACACAAAGGAATAAAGGTCATTAAAAGTGGTAAATATATGGGTAAATTTTTTGTCATTATTAAAATTTTCTTCAAAGATAATTGAGTATTTAAAACAAAAAATAATATTAATGTATTTGGGCTCAATAACGTATGTATAACTAAAAGGTATGACAAAGGAAGAGAGGAAATGGAAGCAGACTTATAAGGTCTAACATTATCTGTGCAGCAGTATAATTTTATTTAAAGGTAGACTGTGATAAGGTAAAGATGCGTATTGTAAACCCTAGACCAACTGCTATAAAAATAAAATAAAGAGGTATAAATAAACCAAGGAGATTGAATGAAATATTCAAAATAAATCCAAAAGAAGGTAAGAAACAGGCTGGGCACAGTGGCTCATGCACTTTGGGAGGCTGAGGCGGGAGGGTTGCTTGAGGCCAGAGTTTGAGACCAGCCTGGGCAACATAGTGAGACCCCATCTCCAAAAAATAAAAAAAATAAAAAATTAGCCAGTCGTGGTGGCACGCACCTGTAGTCCTAGCTACTCGGGAAGCTGAAGCAGGAGGATCACTTGAGCCCAGGAGTTTGAAGTTAGAGTGAGCTATGATCACACCACTGCACTCCAGCCTGGGCGGCAAAGCATGACCCTGTCTCAGAAAAAAAAAAAAAAGGAGGTGATATGGTTTGGATGTTTGGCCCCTCCAAACCTCATGTTGAAATTTAATCCCCAGTGTTGGAGGTAGGGCCAAGTGGGAGGTGTTTCGGTCATGGGGGGCAGTTCCCTCATGAATGGCTTAGTACCCTCCCTGAGCGATAATGAATGAGTTCTGACTGTATTAGTACTAGTTCATGTGACACCTTGTTGTTTAAAAGAGCCTGGCACCTCCTCCTCTCTCTTGCTCCCCCTCTTGCCATGTGACATGCCTGCTCCCTCTTCTCCTTCTGCCTTGATTGTAAACTCCTTGAAGCCCTTGCCCGGTGCTTCTTGTACAGCGTGTAGGACCGTGAGCCAAACACACCTCTTCTCTCTATAAATTAGCCAGCCACAGGCGTTCCTTTATAGCAGTGCAAAATGAACTAATACGTAGGAAACAGAAAACAAATGAACAAAGAAGAGATGGGACAAATAGAAAATAAAAGGCAAGATGGTTGCTATAAACCTAAAAATATCAACAATTGCATTAAATATAAATGGACTAAATGCATCAAATAAAAGAAGCTATTGTCAGACTAGAAAAAGACAAGAGCCACACATGCTGTCTAAAAGAAACACACTCTAACTGTAACAACAGAGTTTAAGAATAAAAGAATGAAATAAAATATACCATGCAAACATTAATCAAAAGAAAGCTATATGAAAGTGGACTTCAGGACAAGGACCATCACCAATGATAGAGGGACATTTCATAATGAGAAAAGGGTCACTTCATAGTATATATACAATGAATATATAACAATCTTAAATGTGTATGCAATTAATAAGAGATTCATAATAGAAGTAAAAACCAACAGAACTGAAAGAATAGACACATCCACAATTATGGTTAGAGATTTTAATACTCCTCTCTTAATAACTTATAAAATAAATGGATAGATAACCAATAAGGATACAGATTTGAAAAACACTATCTACCAACATGACCTAATTGGCATAAATAAAACACTACACCTAACAGTGAAAGAATACGTATTCTTTCCAAGTACACAGGGAATAGTCACCAAGAGAGACTATATGGTAGGTTATAAAATAAGTCTCAATATATTTAAAAGGAGTACATTTTCTGATGATAATATAATAAAAATTAAATGAGAAAAATATATCTGTAAAATCTCCAGCTATTTGGAAATTAAATAAAACACTTCTAAGTAACCTGTGGGTCAAAGAAGAAATTACAAGGGAAGTTAGAAAATATTGCCAGTTGAATTCTAATGAAAATACAAAACATCAGAATTTGTGAGATTCAGTTAACCAGTGTTTAGAGGGAGATTTATATTAATAGCTTTAGATGCTTATATTATAAACAAGGAAAGTTCTAAAATCAACATCTAAGCATTCCACCTCAAGAAGCTAAAAGAAAAGATTAAAATAAACTCAAAGCATAGAATGTAGGAAATAATAAAGATAAAAGCAGAAATCAATGAAATTAAAAATGGGCAAAAATAGAAAAGCCAATTAAAACAAAAGTTGATTATTTGAAGGTTCAATAAAATTGATAAGTCTCTAGCTGGACTGAACAAGAAAAAAGGGGAGAGTATGCAAGTTACCAGTATTAGAAATGAAAGAGATGTTATCACTACAGACTAAGAGCATTTATGACAACACATTTGACAACTTAGATGAAACTGAGAAATTCTTTAATGACACAGAGAACTGAAACATAGCAAGAAATGGAGCGTAAGGTTTCAGAGACTGGACCCCGGAGTCAGGCTGCTAGGGTTTGAATCTGTGCCTCAGTTTCTTCTTATGTAATATCAGATAATAGGGTTTTTAAGAAGATTAAATAAGTTATTTTGTAAAGATTTGTGCCTGGTACTATATAAGTGTTAGCCTTTATCATTTCTTAAATATTACATGATTTTTCTGGATTAAGACTTATTATTGATTCTGATGGTTCAAATGAAAGAGAGTTGAAGACTTTTGGGTAATGTTATAGCTTTTCTTGTCAATAAGATAAGCTATTAGTGGATATAGCCAGAAAGTTTATATATACAGTTCAAATGTCTATTGGTAGTTTGTTTAAATTGAACATAGGAAATCAATTAACTTCAAAAAGAAAAAAGCCCCGATGAAACATACTTCCCTTTGGAATGACCCTGCTGGCCCTTGACATTATTCACAATTCTGAAAGAGAGTTAAAAGGTTGACCTCATGGTGTGTTGGGAGAATTATGTGTGTTCAGCAGTCAAAGGGCAGCTAAAAGTGACTGTTGGAAACAGGAGGGCTCCTGGGTTACTTGGCAAATGGGAGGAAATGCAGCTTATCTTTCATGGCTTCCAATCAACTAGGAAGAGTTTCTCATGCCAGGTTCTGAAACACTGGAAGTTTCTTGACCATCCAATTTCCTTCTTCCCCCAGGCCCCCAGAGTCTGAGCCATGCTTTACATGCCCTCAAGTCACTGCTGTGCAGTGGGCCCGCCAGCCTGCTGCCATCCATCCCTCTGAAAGCCCTGGCGCGAGGTTCAGGGCTCTCAGCCAGCGAAGACTGGAAGCCAACAACACCACCCGATGGCCAAGGCTGGCTTCTCCTGAGGACCCTACCTGCTGGCTGGTGAAGCCAGAGGTTGTCTCCTCACAATGCCCTGCTCAGAAGGTTTCTTGTCCTCAGTTACTTTGTTGTCCTCAGTTCCCACCAAGCATCATCTGGGTGGCAATGCCTCAGGCAGAAAGGTTAGGCAAAAAATTACCCACCACTAAAGAACATGAACCCAAGCTGACTTTGAACATCTGTTTCCTATGTAATGCCCTTCAGAAAGGATGGTATTGTTTGTTTTCCAAATCAGTTCCCAGCAATAGCAATCTAGGGGAAAAATTTTAAAAAACCAAACAGCCCTCAGTGTCTGAGGTAAGGGTGGGTCTTCTCTAAGAGGGCATTAGTTCTCTCTGTGCCTTGGGGTCCTGAGGGATCCCCAAATGGTCAACATTTAAAGGTCATGCAGACAGGTGTCCTGGCAGACTCTATGAGTGCTGCTTTTCATGAGAGCCTGGAGCTGTCCAAAAAAGGGAGAGAAGTAGGCATGCATTTTAAATCCCTTGAAAAATTTGGGAAGGGGTTGAGTACTAAGGCAGAGTATAACCACTGATCTTAGAACCCAGATCTGCTGTTCTGGTGAAAATTCTGTAGCCAGAGATTCCACAACCACACTGGCCAGAGCATGGGCTTGGGGTTACACAGACCTGGGTTCAAATCCCTGCCCTGGAATTTATGAGCCATGTGACCTTGGGCAAGTAATCTAATTGCTTGAAAATAATGATGCTCCTCTTATAGGGTTGTTGTGTGGGTTCAATGACCTAGCTATTTGTAAGCACTTGGATAGTGCCTGACATCAGGTAGAAGCTTAATATGGTTAGCTATTATTATTATCATTATTAGGCTCAAATCATCATCAGGCAATCCTCACGAAGCACATCCTGTTTGGCACATTGGTATTTTTACAGAATATAGAAATATGTATTTCTGCCTTTGAAGAATTTATATCCTAGGAAATTTAATATGATCTAACTCAAAGGGTGAAACTAACTCGTTCATAATGGCGGGAAATAGATCAAAAGGGGAAAATTTCGTGAAGGAAGTTGGAGAGTAGGGCCTTTGGTAATACTACGATGACCACTCTACTAATTTTCAGTTCCATTGAAATCATTTATTCAGTTATGTTTTCACCAACTAATTTATTTGCCAGTATTTGCTAAGGGTCCTTCTATGTACAGTCTATTAACTTTAAGTATAAAAGGCCTGAGGCATTGTGGCCATGGTGTGGAGTAGAAATTATAGCCTGGAGATGAGAACTCAAATAAGCTAGTTTGGTCAAGCCAACTTCAGGTTCTTGTTGGTAGATAATGGTAGCTCCCAAAGAAGTTTTGAGGAAGGCAAGGATTGGTTACTTTCTCATAACTTCACTACTAGCTTATAATGAAAACAAGTTTCAGCCCAAATCCTGCTTCACCTACAGACATTATTAGACAAATATTCACTAGCCAGCAGGCACAACACAGTTCATACAACCTGTTCTGGGAGCTTGATTAAGTCCTAGATCTCAGCTGTTTTAGGTGTTTCCACCATACTCCACATGAAAGGTTTGTTCAAGGTAGGCTTCTGTGACTTCCAGTTGGCATCAGGTAACTAAATCCTCACAAGTCAATGGCTTCTCATGGAACTAGTTAGTGATCAAACTAAAGATTCAGGCTTAGGCCTCACTGGATTTTTATACCCCATTCATATAAGGACAAGGAGCACTTTTATAGTATTTTCTGGCTACTTTACATACCTTAAATATTTTTAATCTCACCAAAGAAAGCCCATTTCTAATATCAATAATACTTATTAAAACATCACTAGTTGCACCCCAAAAAACCATCTCTGACATTGAGTATACTTATTTGAAACTGTTGGTTGAGGCATGATAATGCAAAGATTGGCTGTAGAGCAGGGTACTTTCTGATATTATGCTATTGCAGATTCCTGTGCCCTCACTGTGCATTCTTGAATAGTCCCCGGGTTTTGGCTTAACCCAAGAAACCCACATATAATATAACATTGTAAATGCTGAAATGTCTTAAAATAAATTTTAGACACTATAACCTCTGTGTAGAGAGGACTCACAGTATGAACTCAATATCATCTAGGACCATCCAGGACTTTCAGTTTCCTGGCCCAGACATCTGATTTTGTCCTAACACCACAAGGGAAAAGTTCAGATTAACCAAGCTTATGGAGCCTGGTGTATAAAACCAGAATGTCAAATTATTTGTTTACAATGAGAATTCAAACTTTTATGTAGCTTTGACATTGATGGGATAAGCATATTTTCTCCCTGGACACCAGTATAAGGGGAAGTTATCATCATAAAGTTGCTTATTGAACACTGAACTTTGAATAAGAAAAGGCTGTGGTTGGCTGATCTGCAACAGATATAGACCTGACAGAAGTATTTGAGTCCATAGCCAGGGCACATTTTCTCTTTATCTGAGCTTATATGGACATTGCCAATTTCTGACTTTTTGAGCTCCATGACCCAGGTGGCCCATCTCCTTTCTGTTCACACAATATTCAGGCCACTATGTAATTCATTACATTTCTACGTACTAAATTGCCATGATATTTTAGTCCTAACCCCCTAGAAATACCTACTTTTCCTTTATTGAAGTTTATAGTCAAATTCTCCCATTACACATTGATAGGAAGATAGCTTATCATATTCACCTGGAGTGTGTAGATTACACTGGTTGAAATTTTGGGGCTGGGAGGGTCATTAGGCAGTGTTTTTTTAATCATAAGGGATGGAAAACCCAACTCAGAATTTGTGAAGTTTCTGGCACAGCTGGATCCAAGGGTTCAAACAATGTCATCAACCTAGTCCTTTGGATCTGCTCTCCTCCACATTGGCTTTATTTTCAGGTTGGCTCCTGCCAGATAATAGCCCCTACAGCTCCAGGCACACATCCTCCCAGTGTCAAGTCCAATTGAAAGAGAGCATCTCTTTTTCTCAATAGTTCAATAAAAACTCCTACAATTAAATCTCATTGGCCTGGCTTGGGTTTTGTGCCCATCCCTGAACCAATCATGGTGTCCAGGGAGATGGAATATGTGGATTGCCTAGACCTTGGTCACATGACCACTCCTGAGATCTGATTTTTGTGCATGGATTGACAGTGAGTGTAAAATAATGATGCTGTTACCAAAAGAAGGTGTATGGAGTCCAGGTAGGCAAAACCAATGGAAATCTTCTGGAGAGGCAACATTATTTCTCTTATCTCCAAGCTCTGGGGACTTGGAGGGAGTATTTTTCTGTGGTGCCACATATGTCCAAAACCAGGTGGAATGGAGGATATAATAATGTATGGTCTGTGCCCATCCCAGGAACTCAGTCTAGCAGTGAGAATAGATATGTGTGCAAATGACCACAACCTATGAACAAATAAGTAAGGTTAAGTATCATATGAATAGTATAGAGGAAACATGGGACTTATCTAAGTTGAGAGGAAAGAGGAATTCCTGTTGTTTGAAAAGATATAGGAAGGCTTCATGGAAGAGGTGGCGCTCAAGTCTTGATAGATAGGTGGGGTTTTGACAGGTGGAAACAGAGGGTTTGACTCTATGGGGGTTCTGCACGAGCAAACCCACTGAGATTGGAAAGAGGACAGCAGGTATATCTTTTGATGTCCACCAGAATTGCTGCAGACTGTGAGTGAAGGGTGGCGTAAAGGAGATGCAATGTGAGGTGGAACGGCAGCAAGGTGGTAGGTGCGAGCAGCTTACCTAGGAGGAGTACCCTCCGCACAGGATAAAGGTAGGTGAGTTTTAGGAGCTGTGAGGGTGTCTCATACATAGCTTCTGTTTCAACATTTCTAAAAGTGTGGGCCAGGATGCTTTTCAACATGCAGATGTTTGCACTGACCTCAGACCTTACCGAATCAGAATCTCTAGGCGAGTAAGTCCTTATGCTTTTCATCTAGGGCTGAGTCCAAGTGGGTTTCAGAACATGTTCAGCCCTGCCTTCCATTTTGACAGGAAATGTCCACTTTCAGTCACATTACTTAAAAAACCCCACAGCCCTCCCAGACTGAGGTTCCTCTGCCCCTTCCTGCCATACCTTCATGGCTTTGTCTGGAACAGAACCCAGGGGTCACAGCCTCTGGGCTGGGAGGAGCAGAGCTAAGTGGGGATGTAGAAAGGGGCAGGGTACAGGCCTCCCTTGACCTTAAGAAGAAAACAAGAGTCTTATCAGATCTACAGGATTGGCCAAGCGGTTCTTCCTGTAACTGCTCTTTCTGGGTAGACCTACAGGAGAGGGTTTCAGATTTTGTTTGGAAAAAGCCAGACTGCCTGACGTCTCTCAGCACTTAATCTCCAAAGGCAGAGAGTACTAACAGGCACAAACTGCAAGTCAGTGGCCTCCAACACTTTGTAGGAGTGGGTGGGTTTACACTGCCGGTAAATAAACACTTCAATTCAATTTAGCACACACTGCCATGAGCTCAGAATTTTTGCCTGCCACTGTGCTCTGCGTTGAGCGTCCTGAACACTATTATTCTAAATGAAAGGAAGTGTCCCTCTGCAGCAACCTTTCCCAGTTCATAGTACTCTGTACATCTTGGGACCTGTGGCAGCATTTCTGCAAAGGGTAACAGTGGACTATGCTGTTTATATTGTTTAAATTGAGTGATCAGGCTCACTTAAAACTTCCAAAGCTCTACCAGAAACTGAAGAGATAAATAAAGGGCAGAGAGATCCAGTCCAGCTTCATCATTTTCTTTTGTTTATTATGGCAGATGCCTCTTGCCTGAGGACTGGCACACCAGTTGGGGCGTCCCGGCTGCTGTGAGTTCTGCTGTCCTTCCACCGCTCTACTCTCCTCCACCTCCCTCTTGGACCTGGGCTGCATTAGCAGAGCTGCCTGGAGTCCCCTTCCTAAGAACAGGGGCTGCCCCTGCCCTCTGCCCAGCGGGCAAGCCCAGGTCCCCAGGCCCAACTCCCTTCCTGAAGGGCTCAGGGGAATCACCCAGCAATTCTGCCTTTCCAGTCCTGGTCTGTGCCTCCATTGTACCCTGGTGTTCTCCTTGGCCCCAGGCTCACGATGATTAGTTTAGGGCAGGCAAATTCAGGCTTCAGCTTCCAAACTACAGCATTTTGAGCCCAAGAGCTCCTTCCTCCACTAGTCTAGCTCCCCTAGGCCTGGGATGGCAGGTGTTTTCCTTCCCTTACTCTGCACACTGACCCCCACCCATCTCATTCTTCAGTTCCTCTGGAGAAGAAGCGTGAGTCTGATTCCTCCTATGTGACCCCTAGCGTGGCGGTGACGTCTTTCACTCAGCTTCCTGGCTCTGCTGACATGACCTTTGGAATCTCTTGGCTGGCTGTCAGAAACCCCAGTTTTCCCAGCATCTGTTTCAACACCGAGCTTCCGGTGGCAATGCCCTTTGCCTTTCTAACCTTTTTGTCATCTGGCTCTAAGTTGCAAAGGTGATTTTACTGCTTGTTGGGTCAGTAACAGTGTCTTGGGGCTAGAAGAAGGCTTAATAATAAGTTTCCTTTTGTATATGGAGTTGTCAAAGTTTCATAGATTGGCACTTGGGGAAAATGTCAAGGCTTCTCTATATGTGTTGAAAAGCAGCAGCCTGTAGCCTGGTATCGCAGCCCTCCTTGGTGTGAGCCAGCCTGCCTCTCCAGCCATTAGTCCCACCCCTGCTCCTTTCCTTCGGCTTCTACTTAACGCTTCATCCAGCACCCTGGCCTCCTTACCGCTGCCTAAGCTGTTACCTCTGCCAGGATCCCCTTGTCCCACCCCCTTCCTGTTTCTGTATGGCACAATTCCTGCCCATATTCTAAGTGTCAATGCCTACTCCCTCCCTACCTGCCAATCTCTCTCCTAGCCCTTACACTCCCATCGTGCTATCCTTACATTTTCTTGATCCTAAGAGGCACAGGTTTTTGGTTACAGATATACAGTGGTCCCCCCTTATCCACGGGGGATACATTCCAAGACCCCCAGTGGATGCCTGAAACCATGGATAGTACTGAGCACTATATATACTATGTTTTTTCCTATATGTACATACCTATGATAAAGTTTAATTTCTAAATTAGGCACAGTAAGAGGTTAAAAACAACTAGTAATAAAATAGAACAATTACAACAATATAATGTAATAATAGTTATGTGAATGCAGCCTCTCCCTCTCTCTCTCTCAAAATATCTTCTTGTACCGTGCTCACCTATTTTCAGACCACAGTTGACCATGGTAACTGTAACCTCAGAAAATGAAACCTTGGAAAGTGAAACCCCGGATAAGGGGGGGACTACTGTATTGAGATATTCACAAATCATACAATTCACCCATTTAAAGTGAATAATTTGATAGTTTTTAGTATAGTCATAGAGTTGTGCAACCATCTTCACGACACCCTGAAAAGAAGTCCCCTACCCTTTAGCTGTCAGCTAACAATCCCTCCATCTTTCCCAGCCCTAAGCAAACACTTAACTATTTCCTGTCTCTGTAGATTTGCCTGCCCAGGATATTACATAGAAACAGAATCACACTATATGTGACCTGTTGTGTCTGGCTTCTTTCACTTAGCATAATGTTTTCAGGATTCATCCATGTTGTGGCATGTATCAGTACTTCATTCAAGGGGCATATTCTAAAAACATTTTAACATCTCTGAGATAAAGATGCATCTTTAAATTGATGTGTACTCTAATTAGCAGCAATTTTTCTTTCTTAGTAATACTTAAAATCATGATGCATCGTCCAGTCAATAATGTCAAATTTAATGAAATGCTAAATTTGGCTGGATGCAGTGGCTCATACCTGTAATCCTAGCACTTTGGGAGGCTGAGGCGGGAGGATAACTTGAAGCTGGGAGTTCAAGACCAGCCTGAGCGACAAAAAATAGAAAAATTAGTTGGGCCTGGTGGCACGTGCCTGTAGTCCTAGCTACTCCTGAGGCTGAGGTGGGAGGATCTCTTGAGCCCAGGATTTTGAGGTTGCAGTGAGCTATGATCATGCTACTACACTCTAGCCTGGGCAACAGAGCGAGACTCTGTCTCAAAAAAAGAAAGAAAAGAAAAAAAGAAATGCTAAATTTAAGTCCCCATATTACCCCTTATCACAATCAGCTTTGTGGTCAATTCATTTGTTTATGTGCCTATCTTGTCTCCTAAATTGTAGGCTCCAGATGGATAGGAGCTATACCTCAATTATCTTTGAGTCCTTTAAAGGACCTGGCACAGTACTTGGCTCTTAGAAAGTACTCAGTAAATATGAAGAAGGAGCTAATGTTACATTTGGGGTTGTATTCTCCAATAATAATATGGTAGAGCAGGAGAAGGATGAAAAATCTTCGTGCCTCATTGCACACTTGAGTGTACAGTATGTTTATGATCAAATATTTCGTGACTGATATAGTTAATGAACCAAATATTTGAGCACATACTGTGTGCCAGGTCCTATGTTCTAAGCAGACAGTGTTACAAAGATGGTCAAAATATAGTTGTTCTTCCAAGGAACTCAAGTTTCAGAATGACATTTACAGAAGTGGTTATAGAACAAGGAGAACGGATGTGATGTAGGGGCTACCAGTGCCGTGTGAGAGGTGGAAGAAGTTATTTAGAGGGTAGCGAATGTACTTAATACGCAGGTGCTAAGAAGATATGTTTACACCCTGACGGTCTTGGATTCTGCCACCTCTTTGAACGTGGCGTGATGTTGAACTCTCCACGTCTCACTTCTTGATCTGCAAAATGGATGTAATAAGAGTATGTATTTTGCAGTTGTTGTAAGAATTAAATGAGACAATAAATGTGAAGTATCTGGCCTATTAGTATGTGTTCAAATAAATGATGGTTATTCTTGTGAATTTCAGATCATTTTAGAAATTATTTAGTCAACCTCCTGCGTACACACCTAATTTGATGCAGTAAGATCTGTAGCCCTAAGTGGCTTGCCCTTCAGCTGGGGGAGATGGGAGTAGGCTTCCCGGAAAGTAGACGTTTGAGGGATGAGAAATATTAAAATGGCTGAGAATTTTCAGTGAGTCAGATGGCGCATTACAAGTGAGTTTGAAGAGGTCTGTTCCTCAAGCCTGACCCAGCGACTCTCCTTTTTTCCTCCCCATGGGAAGCTAATTTGTTTATTTTAATGGAGCATTCACATTTATATATGAAAAATATGCCCTGTGTTTGAACAGCCTTTAGCGAGAAAGTCTCAGCCTGGACTAGATTATAAGCTCTAGTTCTTTTCCAGATATTATTTTTATCTTCTCAGCAAACCTGTGCATTTCCTGAGCTGCCAGGGGCTGAGGTTTCTGCATTTTAATTCCTCAGGTATCTAGCATGATGGGCAAAGAGTTCTACTTAACACGTGTTTGGGGTTTTTAAAATTTTTTACTTTGAAATACTAACAAGTGCTGTCAAATGAAAGAATGAAAAGACTACATTTTTTTTTCTTAATTTTTAAAATTTTTTTGTGGAGACAGGGTCTCTCTATGTTGCCCAGGCTGATCTCAGACTATTGGGCTCCGGTGATCCTCCTGCCTCAGCCTCCCAAAGTGCTGGGATTACAGGCGTGAGCCACCAGGCCCGGCTGAACGACTATATTTTAAATGAATAAATGAACAAACAAATGGTTACAGGGTTGGCTATAACAATTGACTCCTCAAATAAATTACATTTATTTTCCAAGAGGAAAATCAGGTATAGAGTAAAGCTAAAAAAAAATTGTGCTCATGTATTAACAGTTTTTGAGTTTTATAAATAGCACTCATACCACTGTACAATAACAGAACTGCAATGATTAGGTTTATATAGTTTGCTTTTTTTCTAACAGGCATGGCACCAGGAAAACAATGTTTTATTTTTCTGCTTAGTAGACAGACTAATAAAGTTGTTGATTCCATGGTTACCAAACCTTGTCTAAAAGAAAATACACAGATCTAGGAAGCACTTTTGGAAACTGAGGCTGTGCATGTCTCTCCCTCTGGGTGGTAAGGCAAGGGATGGGGCTCCAGTTTCAGGACACGGGTCTCTTCAACCTGGGACAGTGTGTGGCAAAGCCCAAGGCGCCCACACCAGAAGTGGGATTGTATTCCACAGGGGGCACAAGTATGTTATTTAGTTAACAGAAAAATGCAAGAGAAAATCTAAATTAATAGTGGCTTACGCAAGATAACGATCATTTCTCTCCCACATAAAGAACACCAGATGTAGATGATGCAGGGCAGGAACACAGCGTGGGCCCTCCCAGCTCTCTGCTCTACCATCCCTAGGCTGTGGCCCTCCAATTTCCAAGACAGCAGCCAGAGCCCCAGCCACATGTCCGGAGCAGACCAAGAAGCAACAAAGTAGAAGGCAAAAAGCGCACATCGTTTGCCTTTTAGAAAGATTTCTCAGGAGTTGCCACACAACACTTTAACTAATACCTCATTGACTAGAACATAATCTTGGAGACACTAGGCTCCAAGGGAGGCTGGGAAATGTGGTATTTATTCTAGATAGTCATGTGCCCTGATAAAAACCATAGTTTAATTACTGAGGAGAAAGGAAAGGATGAAGATAAGGGTAGCAACTATCAGTCTCTGCCACGAGGGTGTTTGGTCCCAACACTGTCCCTGAGGGTTAGGGTACACACAGAGCAGGGGCATCAGTGTTTCCAGGAAAGCTCTGTTGGGTAGTAGGCCCACGGCACATGTTGTCCTGGGATTAGCAGCTCTCCTTTTCCTCCATAAGAATCATTTAAAAGGCTTTGCTCCTTTCTCTTAAAAGTCCCCACAGCCCCACCCTAGGGTCTTTTCCGGATGCAACTAGGATATATTGTCACTCTACCTCACCCCTTGCCCATTTTCCTTTGAAACTAGATTTGAAACTAGGCTCAGCCCCTTGGTAAATGTATAATCTTAGGCAAGTAATTGAACATCTCTGCCCCTCATTTAGATTATTATTATAATCTTTCTCAATAATAACACATAACAATAACCAGGTCTGACATAAAGTAGGTGCTTAAAAAATGTCAACTGACTTTCCCAACCAAATGGGCTGTGTCAGAGTGTGGACCCCAACTGTCCCAACACATTGGTACTTTCTTGAGATATTCCAAAATTAACTCATACTCTAAATCTCATCTTCATTCAATTCTGCTTTTGTTAATAGTGTTAGCATTTATTGAGCACATACTATGTGCCAGGCACTATTCTAAGTGTTTTATATGTATTAACTCATTTAAACCTCACAGTAATGCTATGAGCTAAGTGCCATTATCATCCCCATTTTACAGGGAAAGGTTAAGTATTAATAATGTTCTGGAGCTCTCACAACCAGGAAGGGATAGAGGGGACTAAGACAGGAATCTAGGTGATCTGGCTCCCAACCCTGTGAGCTTAACCACGAGTGATAATTCCTCCCTATGGAGGCCTCCATCTGCCCTCTCACCCATTTAAGATCTTAATCGAGGCTTTGTAAATTTAGCAGGATCTGAACCTTCTGAGGGTCCAAAGTCCCTCCTATCCTCCCCATCCTTTACCATCTTAACTTTCAGTCCCTTACAGAATCCTTTTTACCAAGGTTAATGATAAGTTATTCAACAAATATTTGTGTCAAGACACAGTCTTTGGAGGTAGAGAGTGGAGTGACAGTTACCAGAGTCTGGGAAGGGTGCAGGAGGGATGAAGAGAGGTTAGTTAATGGGTACAAACTGTATGTTAACAAGGAATAAGTTCTATTGTTTGATAGCAGAATAGATGACTACAATGAACAACAATGGATTTTATATTTCAAAATAGCTAGAAGAGAGGACTTGGAATGTTCCCAACACATAAAATGATAAATGCTTGAGGTGATGGATATTCTAAATACCCTCACTTGACCATGACACATTCTATGTGCATAACAAAATATCACATGTACTCCATAAAAATGTACAAATATTATGTATTATTAAAACAATTTTTTAAAAAAGACACAGTCTTTGTCTCTTAAGAGTTCACAGTCTGGTTGAGAAGACAAGAAGTTAAAAGACAATTACACCGTGCGATCCAGCAATTCTACTTCTGAGTATATGACTAAAAGAATTGAAAGCAGAGACTTGAACAGATAGCTGTAAATCAATGTTCATAACAGCATTATTCATAATAACCAAAAAGTGGAAACAACCCAAACGTCCATCAAAGGATGAATGGGTAAACAAGATGTGGTATATACATACAATGGAATATTGTTCGGCCTTAAAAAAGAAGGAAATTCTGACATATGCTACAACATAGATGAATCTTGAAGACATTATGGTAAGTAAAATACCCAGACACAAAAGGACACGTACGTTATGATTCCACTTATATGAGGTACCTAGAGAGTGGTCCAGATCTTACAGACAGAAAGTAGAGTGGTGGTTGCTGGGGAGAGGGGAGAAGGGGGAATTGTTATTTAATGGGTATGGAGTTTCAGTCTGAGGGGATAAAAATCTTCTGGCAATGGATGCTGGTGGTGGTTGCACACAAGGTGAATGTACTTAATGCCACTGAACTGTACACTTAAAAATGGTTACAATGATAAATTTTGTTATGTATATCTTACCCCCCACACACAAAAAGAAGAACAATTACAATGCAGTGAGGTACGTGCTAAGAGGCTGCAGAGGAAAGGCACATGACCGGGGCAACATGCCTGCTCATCTCTTGGGACACTGATAGAAGCTTTGCCTATCTCCTCAGCTCCTTTTCCTCGGCTAGGCTTACAGCATTCTCTTCTCTCGGCCCTCAGCGCTGGACTGTGTGAGCTGCTAGGGAATGGGAGAAGTCTGGTAGAGCAGCTTGTTGCTGTGGGGTGCTCTAGAAACCCCGGGGTTGCGTGCAGGTTGCCAGGTCCCGGGCTGGGATGGAGTCCAGGCAGTCTAGAGCTTAGTGGCTGGCGTTTGAGGCCTTTATGGCTATTATGTAGCAATCCAGGTGAGCAAAGATGGAATCCTGACCTCCATGGGGGCAAGAAGAGATGCAGAGAAGTGTAGGAATTTGAGAAAGTTTTGGGATGCAGACTTGATAGGACTTAGTGACCTATGGGAAAAGTGGCACAAGGAAAAGAGCACCCAAGAAGGACACCCAAGCTTCTGGTTCGGGTGACTGGTTGGAAGGCAGTGCTGCTTCTGAGCTGTGGAATATAGGAGGATGAACATATTTGTTAGGGGAGATGATGACTTCTATTTTCTATCTTTAGACATGCTGAGTTTAAGGGACTCACAATATATCCAAAGCAGCCAGCCCTAAAGGAAATATCAGTTTTAATTTTATTCAAAAAAGACTTAGAAGGATCCACTAGGAGAACAGACTGAGATTAAAAAAAAAAAAGTGTTGCTCAGAAACCTTCCAAAGAGAATATAGGACCAGATGTGCAGCTTGCATAATTCTGGCATCTTTCTATGTGAGTCTGATTTCTGATTTATGTTTATTTTCAGCAAGTAACCCACACTCAGTTTGCTTCCCTTGGTTTTCATTAGCAAAGTCACTGATTGGGATCCAGAACTTGTTATGTGGTCTTCCTGGTTGGAATCCAAGCCATCATCTCCAGTGCTTGAAAGGAAAGAGTAAGACCCTTTAGCTGTTGGGGATTAAAAAATGCAACCCCCTAATTTTATGTTATTGGGAACAGTCTTGCTTGACTTGCCTTCAAAAGGATTGTCCCTGGGCAGATATTTCCAGTATTTAATTTGCTTTGTTTTTAGATTGTTTATGTTTACCTTCCATTTTAAATCTATTATCCCTACAGCTGTAATCTGCAGACATTACTTTTGGGGACAATATCCTTTCCAGCCTGTCCCCTTCTTCTCAGGGCCCTCTGAGGCTTGAGGATACACCCACATAAACCGTCAAGCTCATACCTGAGGCTTTCTCCCATCTGCCTCAATTTAGGACACTCTCTCTTCACACATCAGCCTGATTTGCCTTCACCTCTCCTCAGGGGAGAGACACTGAAGAGTTGGGCCCTTGGGGTTTTGGCGCTGGCTCGCTTATCAGCTTGTGTGACACCAGACAACCAGAAACAATCTGGTGCACTTTTTGGTGCATTATGTTGCAATATACCAAGTACTTTTACATTTATTATCTTACTATCACTTCCTGGCCCTCAATTTCCTCTTCTGTGAAATAGGAATAAAGATACCTACTCAGCTTTTGTACTTCACACCTGATAAGAGATATGAGAGCCCCTGACAAGCTACCAAATCTGATTTTAAAAGATATACAGTATTAAACTGACAGCTTGTGTTTCTGAAGCTCCTCAATAGCTAGTCTCCTGTTTTTCTTTTCTTTGAAAGTTTCTGCCAGCTCCTATTCCAATGCTCCCTTTACATGAATAATATTCACTAAAATAAAGCTACCATTTATCAAGCACTTATAGAGTAGGTAATAATTGCATTTAGAGTTCCGTTTAATTCTTAGCCTTGAGAAGCAGGTATGAATATGCCCATTTTACAGATGAGGAAACAGAGCCTCAGAGAGGTTAAAACAGCTAATCTTAATCCACACAGTGAATATGTGGCAGAGACAGGATTATAAACCAGGTTTGAGGGAACCCTGGAGCCCCTGCCCTCAACCATTCCAATTTCCTGACTCACTAGCTTCTCCACTTTTCAATGCAACCCCTTTCTCCCCTCTCTTCCCTAACAGTATCTTTACCCCCAGGCCTTGAAAGTGTCTATCGTGGAAACTACAAAGTAAATTAAAGAAATCTGGCTGGAGGCTCCACAGGCTTTGGCAAGTCATTAGTGTGGGAAGGGCAGTGGGGGGTTAGCGGGCTGAAGGAACACATTTGTGTATCCTGCGCCCCTTCATCTCTCCCCAGATGAGAGGTGACAGATCCATGGAACGAGCTTCCAGAAGATGGGAGCTCCTCCTCTGCTTTTCAGCTTCCCATTCTCTGGATTCTTCTTTTTTGACAGTGATGTTTTCCACCAGAAATCTTGCCTGGCTTGGGGGTTGGCCAGAGGAGGGAAGGAGAGGGGGCCCAACCGGAAAGGGGGGTGGGGAGAGGAAGAAGATTAAGAAAAGAAAAGCAGCTGGAACTCATCTCCTGGGGATAGGCCAAGAGGGAGGCCCAGGTCCTGGGAAATCGGCTTGTCTCCTGCTAAGCAACCGCTGTCCCAGCTTCCTTCTCAGTGTGTGTGACCCAAGGACTCAGACCACGTGTGGCAGCTCCCAACAGCAGGCACTGCGGACGTCCCAGCAGAGATGGAGACCTCCATCGGGAGAAGAGACTTGCTCCCAAGCTGTGAGGAGCCAGTTGCCAAAACTTAAAAGATGTCCTTCCAAGTGTCAATGTTGCAAATCAGAAAATAAATAAATAAATAAATAAAAATCCCTGGGTATGTGTGACTCCGGGCAGCAGGGCAGCGTGGCCTGCAAATATATGGATTCCTAGTGATAGAAGGATAATAAAAGTACTGGACTTTATAGAAGGAAAAATTTAAAGCTTCAGTCCTGTATTTCTACAGGATTCTGGTCTCCGGAGGAGCTCAGCAGAAGGGAGGGGCCCTTGTATAGGGAAAGCAACCAGGAAATGAGTTTGATTGAATATATGTGGGGGAGAGTTAGAGCATCCTCTACGGAGGGTCTTAAAGTCCTTCCAGGCCTGTTTTAAATTTAGAGAAAATTAGGTCATTCTGGAATCATCCTTGGGCTGTGCATGAGGTCAGGAGAAACTATTTTGGAAAACAGATCATGTAACGTCACTTCCCTGCTTACAACCGCTGGGAGCTTCCATTAGAATAAGCCCTGAGCTAGCCAGGCACGGTGGCTCATGCCTGATTCCAGCTACTCGGGAGGCTGAGGTAGGAAGATCCCTTGAGCCTAGGAGTTCAAGACCAGCCTGGGCAATTTAGTGAGACACCCCTGCCCCCCACCACCATCGCCATTAAAAAAAAAAAAAGAAGAGGAATTCCGAACTCCCTGCTGCAATCTGCAGACCTTCCTGCTGCAATCTGCAGACCTTCCTGGCAGGCCTTCGTCTACATTTCCCTCCTCATCCTCATCCAATAGGCTCCGGCCATGCTGGTCTTTAGATGCCGCAAGCTCCAAACTCAGGTTCTGTTCCCTTTGCCTAGAAAAGTGGTGCTCCTGGCCTCAGCTTCTGATAGTGTTTTTCAAACTACAGGTCATGACCCATTAGTGGGTGGTGAATTAATTCAGTGAGTCATAACTAACTTAAAAAAAAATGAATTTAAATATATGATGCATTCTAATATTTTCTATTATAGTAAGAATAGGTTTTGTTTTATGAAACATGTATGTGTGTGTATATTCTGGATTTTGTAAAATATACTTGTTACTAATGGGTCTTAGCTTATAAATTTTGACAGCCACTGGCTTAGGAGTTGGTGATGGACAATTCAGGCTTTTTCTTTTCCTAATGAGGAGCTACTTTTGATTTACAAGAAGCGTTGTGATCTCTTTGTAAAGGCACCATTACCCATGTTTGATAGAGGTTAATTGTGCTTGTGCCCAAAGATCATTAACCAGCTTAACAAATTTTTGATGTATCATGTAGTAGCAGAAAAGGAGCGTGGTTGTTAGCAAAATGATCACAAATTCTTCCCTTCCCAGCTCTCTTGCCCTTGCAGTGTGATTGCAGCTCCACCTATCATGAGATGTACTTTATTTCTCTGGAATCTTTGTGGCTTGCTTTAACCAATGGAACAGGTGGCAAATGTGACGTTAAGTGGAGACTTGAAAACTGCTTGCATATTGGTGCTTGTCCACTCTTGCTACTCTTGGGAACCCTGCAACTACTACCTCATTTCTAAGCCTGAGAGAGGCTACTGGAATGAATGGCACATGGCCTTGTTACTCCACTACCCCAGCTGACAGTCAGTACCACCCACCAGACACGTGCGTGAGGCCATCCTAGACCAAGTACCCTCCGACAACCACCAGCACACTGCAAACACATGAGCAAGCCCAGCTGACGTCAGCCAGGCCTGGCCCAGATCAGGAGAACCTGCCACTAACCTGCAGACTTGTGAGCAATAATTTGTGGTTACTGCTTTAAGCTACTAAGTTTCGGGGCGGTTACTGCAGCAAAAGCTAACTGATACAAGGAGAATGGTGATGGAAGTGGAAGTTAAAAGAGGAACGAGATGAAAATAGAACTTAAATGAGAGGTTGTTGGCAATCTTCACGCCCTATTAGAGGCGATAGGGAGGCTGGATTCCTGGTCCTCTGCAGCGATTCCCAACCTTTTTGGCACCAGGAACCGTTTTCATGGAAGACAATTTTTCCACAGACCAGGGAGCGGGGGATGGTTTCAGGATGATTCAAGCACATTACATTTATTGTGCACTTTATTCCTATATTATTACATTGTAATATATAATGAAATAATTATACAACTCACCATAGGTTGGGGACCCTGCTCTAGGGCATTAAGTCTGTTCCTGCATCTCAGAATGGTATTCCAGAGCCCAGTTCAGTGTCTAACTTGTAGAAGATACTCAACAGATATTTGTTCAATAAATCAGTGGCCAGTGAATTGTAAGATGAGGCTTGGAAATTGATTAGTAGCTGACAGTCTCCATGTTATATTCCTTCATGGTATTAATAGAAAAATGGCTACATACGGGAGCCATGATTACAAGTTCTATAGTAGACACTGCTATTTAGCCAACCCAATAGACTTTCCCAAACTCCTATTCCCTTGCAGTGTTTTACTATAGAGGCTGGAAAAGCTAAATATTCTATTTTCCATACTCCCTCATAGCCATGTGATACAGATCAATGACATATAAATGAAAGTCTGCTGGCATGTTGCTGGAAAAAATTTTGCTTTTCTAATAAAAGAAGCTCTGGTCAATACTTTGAACGCAGAAGTGATGCCTATAGCCGTTTGGATCAGCAGTAGCCATCTTTTGATAATGAGAGAACATCCAAGAAAATCACAGAGAATCTGGCTTTGATAATTGTGAGTTGTGCAAACTCTGCTTGTGTCACATTTGCTGATATTCCAATGGCTAAAGCCAAGCTCAGAGTCAATATGGCAGAGGACTACACAAGAGTGTGGATACTAGGAAACATGGTTCATTGGAGCCATTAATATAACAATCTACTACTCTTTTCCTTAAGACATTTTATTTCCATTTATCTGTTGAAAAATTGTTGTAGTATACTTGTTTTATTAGAGGATATTTGACTGTCATCTGCCAAAAAATTACAATACACAAATCTATGATGTCCAAAATGTGAATGGCACTCTCATAGATATGGCATTGTGGTGCAGTGCACAACCTGCACAACCATACCTAGTGGCCCTAATAAGTCTTATCGGCCCACTTTGATTATGTGTTGAGGATTAGGTTCAAGTTTTATGTGTCTTTAGTGCTTCACAGTTAATACCATGCCTGACATTTTATAAATACATGTCTTCTGTCACTTTCTCCAAATTCCATTTACCTACCACAGCACTGCCAGAGTTAACTTTCTAAACAAATTAACAATAACAACTAATATATTTTTAGCCCTTCTACTGTTCCAGGCACTGTACTAAGAATCTCATTTAACTCTCAAAACAACCTTAGGAGACAAATGTCTTTCTTATTCCCATTTTATAGGTGAGGAAACTGAGACTTAGACATATTATGTAACCTGCCCCAAATCACATAGGTAGTACAGGTGGAGCTGAGACTGGAACTCAGGTCTATTTTCCTCCAAAGTACTTGTCCGGCATTCTCTGAACAGTATTTCTCACAGTGAGATCTCCAGACCACCTGCATCAAAATAAGTACTTGTTAAATGCATATTTCTGGGCCACACCCCAGACTTACTGGCCTAATGGGTAAAGCTTCAACTTCTCAGCATGTCTTAGTCTGTTTGTGCTGCTATAACAAAAATACCTTAATCTGGGTAATTTATAAACAACAGAAATTTATAGCTCATAGTCCTGGAGACCAGGAAGTCCAAGATCAAGATGCCAGCAGATCTGGTGAGAGGTTATTCTTTGCCTCATAGATGGCACCTGCTGCTGCATCCTCACGTGGTGTGGAAGGGGCAAACGTGTTCCCTTCAGCCTCTTTTATAAGGGCATTAATCCCATTCATGAGGACTGAACCTCACTTCCCAAAAGGCCTCACCTCCTAATACTCCACTGGGGATTAAGTTTCAACATACCAATTTTGGGGGACACATTCAGACACAGCACATGGTTTAGAAGGTTCCTCATAACTTGGCCTTCACCTTCCTATCTAGCTTCTTCTTGGGTTGGTCCTCCTGCTGTCCCCAGCGCTCCCCCACACAAATGTACATCCTACAGATACAAACAGATGTACTCAGTAGATTTCAAATATGCTAGACCCTTCTTTTGGAATTCACAATTCCTTCATCGAATAACTCCACCTCCTCCCACTTGTCCAGTCTGGTGAAAATCCTTTTATCTTTCAAGGCTCAGCTTAAAGGCCAGATTCTTTGAGAAACTTTTCCTATTGCCTCTTCTCCTGATTGGATGCTGCTCTTCTGAGTTTTTCTGGGTACTTCACCGTTAGGACTACTTCAGACTTACCAGTAAGTCTGCAATTGTTTCCCCACATCTCACTTGTTACGGCTTCATTTAGCAAGCTTTAATAAACGTTTTTCAATGAAGTCAACTGCTTTAAAACAATAATATTTTTAATGTAAAAAAATCATAGTTTAATAATAAACTGGGTCTTATATCTTAGGTTATACTAGCAAACCTCAAACACACAGACATATACAACCACAAATAAAACAACATTTTTTTCAAAAAACAGGAAATAGGAAGGGGTAAAAGTTTGTTTTCTCAACTTATAAAGGAAAATTCAGAACATTTTATTCCTAATGCTAGTATTGAGTACACATACATTCAAGCATATGTTTTATTTTTATTACGGAAAATTCAAACATACACAAAAGGAGACCAACCACAATGATTCCTTGTGTACCTATCACCCAGCTCCAACAATGAGCAATGTTCTGCTGTTCTTTCAAATGATGCTAATTCTGGAACACTTTTATTAATTCAAAACTCCGAGCTAAAAAGCAATTAAGTTAAAAACACCCTTGTGTGTGGTATTGAAAAACCAGCCATGGTTTCAAAAGAATAACTTTAACAACCCCCACCTAGTCATGAGTGAACACCTGAAGGCAGGAACCCACCACAGTTTTCAACTCTTAAGTGTCCAGTTGGGGAGAAGGATTCAGACTGCCCAGGCAGGGGAGGGGGCTGGCAGCAGGGGAAATCAAATACTCTGCCTTGCTGCTCAAACTCCTCAGTAGCTGGCTGAGAGCAAGGTAACAGAGCAGATAAGATACATGAGTGGAAGGTTCTTTAAGGGGAAATGGATACCAGAGGTTTTGAGTGGGGCCCCAAATTCACCAGGAGCCTCCATATTTAGACTTTATATGACATCTTTAGTAAATTGTCTAGTCACATTGTTTTACAGGTGTGTGTTAAGGAATAATCTGTTTAATGTAAACATATAAAATATTCTGCAATTTGTGTGACCTTTTTGGCATTTATCAATTTTTTAAAGAAGAGTATTATGGGAGCCTCAGTAAAAGTCAGTGGCCTGAGATGCTCTTGACCTCTGAAAGGCTCTGGTAGAAGTTAGGTTCAAAACCAAGTTGCTCTTTTCAGTTTTGTCCCAGGTTTTCTTCGCTCCTGGCTCATGTCTGAAGCAGACTGAAATAGTGTCGAGGACAGAACTGGGTTCAAGAGTGGCAAAAATGGAGAAAAGACCAAGAAGTCATGGGGTAGGATGGTTGGAGAGGCAGCAAGGAAGCGAGAAGGAAAAAAGTAAGAGAAATGGGTGGGGGCCTGAGAACAGACGTGTGTGGAAGGGGAGGGGCACCCTTCTCTTGAGGTCCACAAAGGAAATCTGGACTTAGATTTTATTTAATCCAAATGCGTTCGCCTTTCTTAGAAAGGAGGAAGCCAAGGTACAAAAAGCCACGATCTTGACAATTAAATTTTTTAAAACTGAAAAGCAACTCCCAGTATGCCTTCCTAGAGACTTACTGACACTCACCACAGGACATATGGACTAGGGAGAGCCTGAATTGCTGTTTCTTAAAGCAAAAACTCAAACCCCGAGGCTTTCCATCCCCCCCCCCCCCCCCCCCCCCCCCCACTAAGCAACTCTCTAGGCTCCAGCATTCCCACCGTCTGGGGCTGCTTCGCGTCTCAGTAAGCGGGAAACAATGAGAGGAATTCAGGGTTTCCAACCTGCCCCTGGGCAAAGCAAGGAGGAAGGATTGCTGACCTGGCTCCCCTCCCCCCGGAGAAGCACAGCGGGGAGGGCACTGCAGAGTTGGTGGCGTCGGAGAAAGGGTGGCCTTTGTGAAAAGTGCAGACTCAGCCTGATGCTCGGAATGACTGCTCGCTAGTTCTCCGACCGGCGGGGGAAGGAGCGCCGCGACAGGGGGGTGAGGACTTCACCGCCCGGGGAAGGCCGCCTCCCCACGGCGGCGACTAGCGACTGCTGGGTGGAGAAAGAACTAGTTCTTTCCTTTTCTTTTCTAGTCTGGGAGAACCGCCAATAGGAAAAGCCCCCGGGGTGGCGCGGTGCTGAGCTCGTCCATCCAGGCAGGTTAAGTGCCGGGCAACTATGTTGCCCAAGAAGCAGCTCACACAGCTGAGGGTTAGAGACTAAACAATACGCAATCACGATGATTTCCTCTGCGTGGGATTCATCGCGGAGGGCGTGCAGGAGATGGCGGGAAGAGAGAGAGAGAGGGAAGGCCTTTTTTTTTTCTTTTCTAGCAGCAAGCGTGGAGAGCATGAGCAACGACAAGTCAGAAATTTAGATTTCTCAGAAATTTAAAAATAAAGTGGTTTTGTCACAGATATAATTATTAATAACATTTCGAAACTATTGTCTTGCAATGTTTAATTTGATTGATTTTTAAGTTGTGCAGGGCTCTTTGTAATGCATAAACACACGCTTCCCCTCCCCCCCCATATAGGGAGAAAACAGAATGTTGGCTTTTGCAGTCTAACAAGTTTATGTTATAAGCAGCATCCTTTTTGATGTTTATGCATGAAGGAAGCTGCGTGGAAATGTGGTTGAGGAACGGAATTCCAAGATTTTAATAAATACCAAACAGGAAAAACTGTCTACTTATTTGGGATGAATGATGTTCTTTGCCAACTGTCAAAGCGTATTGATTCCAACTCAGGAAGGAAGGAAGAGAGGCGAGAAGGCAGAGAGGGAGAAAGAAACACCTTCAGGGTGCATTTAGCAATGCATTCCTGCTTTCCATGTCCTGGAATCTTTCCTCCTTAGAACTCTTATTTTTATCTTTGTTGGAGCACAAAGCCTCTTTCAACATTCCTCAGCTTACAGATGGGTAATGACGCATGAAGAAGGTGAAGTATCCAAACTGGTGAACCTGGCTCTCAAGTCGACTTTTCTTTAGACCTCACTACCTTTGCTATAGACTTAATTTTCCTCCCAGCAGCCCCCTTCACACCTCATCTCAGGCCACTTCCCCTCCCATCCCTGTGCATTTGCAGGCGCAGAGCCCATCTCAGGCGTGGGACAGGAGCGGAAGCGCCCTTTGCTCCTGGCCTCATGTTCATGGAGGGCCTCACATATGGCCTCTGGGCCTTACCTCCGGATGAGCTCACACATGCGGTCATTACATTAGTGCGTGCATGTCAGGAGCACTGATGGCAAGGTGGACCTTTATATATACCACAACTGAAACTTTTTGTAGCTGTTTTGGCATGTCTTTATTTTAAAAATATATTCAGAACTCCAAAAGGAAGTGGCCCAGGCCTCTTTCCCCCCGGCTAAGAACACTTGAGTGCGCTCTCATCAAACTCACAGGTCCTTTGATACACAGCGTTGTCCTCGATGAGTTGGAGGGAAGTCCTCACCATGAAGTGGTCGTCCTCACCAAGAAGCCAAAGGGAAGATGACAGAATCCGCCTTGTAGAGGCACCCTTGGTCTCCGGAAAGGATACTTTTTTCCCCGTTTCCCAGCGACCGGTGGGATTTGAGGGTGCCTGCGGCGGTGGGGCAGCCCCCGCAGAGCGCCCAGGGGCGTCGAGGGTCCAGACACTTCTGCCTCCTCCTCAGGGAGGTGCCGCGCTGCCGCAGATGCTTGTGGTTAAAAGGCAACGTAATTAAAAACGACTGTTTCCCCCTTGAGCTAATGCGAAGCCCCGGGGCGCTGCCATCTGTGGTGGGGGAAGCCAACGCCGGCAGGCTGGGCTGCACGGGCCTGGGATTTTACGGAAATGCAGCGAGGGGAGGAGGAAAACAGGGTTCCAGACCTTGAAGAGCCGCCTGCTTTTCATCTTTCGGATCCGGAGAGTAAGTGAGCTGAGAAGGGACCGGGTCAAGGCTCGGGCAGACGATTGGCCACCGCCTTGGGGGACCTGGGGGAGGCTGAGACCTCATCTAAACTAACTTCCCCCGGCAGATATAATAGGAGCACACACTGCCTAAGCGCTTATGATATATATACTTTATATACAGGAAGTCATCTGGTCCTTAGCATACCCTTGTGAAATATTAGCTCCATTTTGCAGATGATCAAACTAAGGCGTGGGATAATAGTGAATCTGGGTTTGAACGCAGGCTGTCTGGTTCCAAAATCTATGTTTTTAATCATAGCATTGTAAATAGATATTTTGAAATGAGGCAGAAATTGACTTATCAGGGGGAGTCTAAAGCCTTCAGAGATTGGGAAGCATTTGACTCAGGACTTTGAAGAATGACTAGGAGACCCAGAAGGGTTTTTTGGGGGATGGGAGATCTTTGCTTTTATTTTCACATTTATGCTTCTCAGGCAGTTGAAAGTAGGGCACCCTAAAAGTCTCACTCATGTTTTTGTATTCACCGTGGTTCAGCAGGTGTCGACCCAATTGCCTGTCTCAACTCTGAGCAGGTGTTTCAGGCACTATTGCTCGTGGTACAGAGAGGCAGTGAGTGAACACTAAGCTCTGACGTCTTTGTACAGAATTATATACTGTTTGAAAGCAAAGAGGTGGGGCCATATTTAGTTGGGCAAATGTGAACTGAGTGAAGTTTGAGTTGTACATTCTCTCACCTAGGACTTTTTAATCTCTTAGACACCTAGCTGCTTTCTTCCTCTATGTTTAGACCTGTACAGTACTTGGAGAAAGATCTGTAACTCATGCACACAGAGGTGGAAATGGCTAATAATATTTATATCTTCAACAAGCATTTAACGAGCCTACCCCTAACATTTGATTCCTATATGGAAAAGGAGAGGGAAGAGTATAGGTTTAAAAAGGGAAATAAGGAAATCTTTGTCCTTAAAGATCTTTTAGTCATTAGAAGAGATAAAGCACATATACGAGTAACTGGGTTCTAAATCTGGGATAACAGTTTGAGATCATAAGTCAGGTCTTTTCCTTCCCACGTCTAAGGGAAGGGATGTGGCTAAGTGTGCAAACTAGAAGGAGGCTGCAACCCTTTGTGGCTTTTATGTCTAAAAGTCTGAACTCTTAGGAAAAGGAAATCCCCTAGGACAGACGATTGCTCTTAGACGAGTGAAGAGTGGTGCTTCCTTACTCCCCACATTAGATGAGTTTCTGGAAACAAAGGGGCTCTGCTCGCCTATTGGCTTGTATGAAGAAGTAGTAAATTCTCAGATGAGATAGTGGCTGTGTGTGGTTTAGGAGAGGGTGGTCACAGAATTTATTGGCCAAACCAGGACGTGGTTGACAGTGAAAGGGGCACTATTGATAATTACACTGGGACAATAAGCATAAACTAGGACTGTCCAGGCAAATTGGGATGTATAGCAGAAGGGGACACAGGCAGCCTCAGAAAAGATTTGAATGTCCTAAGAAAGGACAGAAGTACCAAGCCACTGGGCCTGAAGGGGTCATGCAAATAGGAGTGTTGGATGGATGTCCCAGTGGAAATCTGGGTGACAATTAGTTAATGACCCCTGGAATGCCTCCACCCCCCAGGCCTTAGAACTGTCAAAGACCCTGGAACCCTGGCACAGCTCATGGTTGATGCTGAGGGAGGGGAGTCGGTCTGGAAGCCATCAAAACAAAATGAATACTGCTTATCTATTCCTTAAACGTGGAAAGGAAAAAAGAAGGAAGGAACAACCAGATCTTAGTAAGCTACAAGCCTGGAAAGAGCAGGGATTGTGTCCATTTTGTTCAACAATTTCTGGTGGAAGCTTGTCGAAGTAAATCCAGTAACTATATATTGAATGAATGAAGTAAATCCGTGCCCTGTGCTGATAACAGATGTAGAGACAGGAAGTGAAATGGGTTTAGGAGGGAAGAGTTTTGATTTTGAAAATACTGGCTTTGAGGTGTCAGTAGTAGAGTTCTGAGGGACTCTGTGAATCAGCTGTATATGTGCAAATGGAGCGGGAAGAGGGAAGCCAGTGCTGGATTTGGGGGCCAGATGCATGTTAGTAGTGACTGCCTTGGAATGAATACGATCACTTAGGGAGAGAGAACAGAATAACACTGAGGTTCTGGGGGAGCGCAGGATAAGAAGCCAAGGGAGGCAATAAGGAATCATCAAACCACCATATTTGAATTTCAACAAGAGTCAAAGTTTAAGTTAAAAGAATGACTCTCTAAGGATGAAATTTAACACACAGGGAAAGTCCGATGGGAAGGCGTGGGCCACCTCAGTCACCAAGTAAACACTGTCATTGTCTGCTTGAGGCAGGCTGTTAATTGTCTATTTTTTCTACCTTCATGGAGAAGGTAGAGAAAAACTCTCACTGAGTTTTTACCCCCAACAATTTATTTTGAAAATGCTCAAACATACAACACAAATAATTTTATCGTAAAAACACAAGTACATACCGTCTAGATTCTACCATTAACATTTTATCATTCTTTTTTATTACTAATCTGTCCATTTTCAATTTTGATATATTTCAAAGAAAATTGCAGACACCTCTAAATTCTTCAGCATGCCAGTCATTAATCATAGTTCAAAATTGTTTAGTTTTTTCTTTTGATGTAAAATTTAAATACAATAAAATGCACAAGTCTTAAGAGTGTATGCACTGAGTTTCCCCTATTTTATTATAAATTTTTTCCAAATATGTGGCATTATTGAAAGAATTTTATGATAATTCCCTGTATACTCATCACCTAATTTTACCATTAATAGTTTATTATACCTACTTTATCAATCTATCCATTAATCTGCCTAATTTTTGAGGCATTTCAAATACTTTGTTTCTTCCAAATGCTTCAGCATGCATATCATTAATCAGAGACAGGTATTTGTTTACAGCTTGCTTTCATTTGATGCAAAATTTACATGCAGTAAGATACACAGATCTTAAGTGTACATTCACTGAATTTTAACAAACACACACACCTGTGTAAGTCGAGCCTCTATCAAGATCTAGGACATTACTATTCCCCCAGAAAGTTCACTCCTGCTCCTTCCCACTAAGTCCCTGCCCCACTTGCCCCAAACATGATCACAGTTTTAATTTTTTCCACCATGGATTTGATTTGCAAATGGATCATGCAGTATGTATATACTCTCTCATGAATGACTTTTTTCACTCAGCATAATATTTTTGAGATTCGTTCATATTGTTGCTGAAATCAGAAGTTCATGCCTTTGTATTACTGAGTGGCATTCCACTGTATGAATATACCAAATTGTCTATTAGTGAATATACCTGGGCTGTTTTCAGTTTGAGGCGGTAACTAGTAAAGCTGCTATGAATGTTCCTATACACGTCTTTTTGTGGATCTGTGTTTTCATTTCTCACGGGTAAATACCTGTGATTGGAACTGCTGGGTTCTAATGGTAAATGTATGCTAAGTTTTATAGGAAACTGCCAGATGTTTTCCCTACAGTAGTTGTCACTGGTTTACACTCCCATCGGCAGAGTGTAGAGTTCTGGTTGTTCTGCGTACTTACTGACATTTGGAATTGTCAATCTTTTAAATTTTTGTTGTTCTGATGGGTATGTGGTAATAACTCATTGTGTTTTAAATTTGCATTTCCCTGATGATTAATCATGATGAGCACTTTTTCATGTGATGACTAGCCATTTGTCTATCTTTTGTGAAGTATTTGCTCAAATCTTTTGCCTATGTAAAAAATTGGTGGTCTTTTCATTATTATGTTGTAGAAGCTCTTATCTTCTGTCAGATATATGATTTGTGAATATTTTCTCCAATCTGGGCCTTGCTTATTCATTATCTTAATGATAGCTTTTGATGAGCAGAAGCTTTTGATTTTGATGAAATGTAATATATTTATTGCTTTCTGTGACTAGTTTTACAAAACTTTACATATCCCCAAGTCACAAAGGTATTCTTGTATGTTTTCCTCTAAAAGCTTTATGATTATAGCTTTTATGTTTAGATACGTGATTGGATGGGGTTCAGGAACACTACCATAAAATAGGGCACCTTGGCCTTTGAGGAAACAGAAGAAGCAGGAAGGTCACTCTCTGACCTTCTCCTGCCCTTCTTCTCTGAAGCAGGCCATGGAAGAAATCTCTGCCCTTCCCCTGAAATAGGTCATAAGACCTTCATGTGAACTCTGAAGATACAAGGACACAGAAGAATGTGTACAAACAGGCCTTGCTAAGTTCTCCCTAGTTTATTACCATTAGATCATACCCCCTTTTGTCCAATCATACTTCTCCACAACTATCCACTTCCCCAAACTTAGCAGAAAAACAGTTTTTCCTGTTTTTTGGGACTTTGTTTTTGAAGGCTCCTGTGTCACATAAAACATAATGAATTTGTATACTTTTCTCTTATTAATCTGTCTTTTGTTGTAGTTCTTCAGCCATGAACCCAGTGATGGGTGAGACAGATTCATTTAAAATTAATTTTTTCATGTGGTGTGAGGAAGGGCAGGCTCATGTATTCCCATATGGATGTCCAGTTATTACAGCATTATTTGTTGAAAAGACCTTTTTCCCTATTTAATTGTTTTGGTGCCTTTGAAAATCAAATGACCATATAAGTGCTGGCTTATTTCTGGGCTCTATTCTGTTCCATAAATCTGTATGTTAACCCTTATGCCAGTACCACACTTTCTTGATTATCTAGTTTTATAGTAAGTCTTGAAATCAAGTAATGCCAGTACTCTAAATTTATCATTATTTTTCAAAATGCTTTAGGTATCCTGGGATCTTTGAATTTCCATATAAATTTTAGAACAAGCTTGCCAATTAAAAAGACTTTGGGATTATGATTAGATTACATTGACTCTATGATCAGTTTGAAGAGAATTGACATCTTCCCATTTATTTAAACTTCTTTAATTTCTCTCAACAATGTTTTATAGTTATCAGTATAGAGGTCTTGCATATCTTTGGCTAAATTAATTCTTGAATATTTTATTTTTTAATACAATTATGAATTAAATTTCTAGTCAGTTTTCAATTGTTTGCTGCTAGCATATAAGAATACAGTTATTTTTGTATATTTATCTTGTACCCTGAAACCCTGTTAATTTCACTTATTAGTATTAACATTTGTTTATAGATTGCTTAAGTTTTTTTGTAAATAATATGTCATACGCAAATAGAAATAGTTTTCTTTCTTTGCAAACTTTTGCCTTCTATTTCTTCTTTTTGCCTATGGTAAAGGATGGCACCTCCAATACAAAGTAAAATAGAGGTGGTTGCAGTGACCATCCTTGCCTTGATCCCAAGTTTAGGGGGAATATTCACTATTTCACCATTACGTTATCACATTAGCTATACATGTTTGGGTGAATTGTATTTTTCAAGGAAGTATTCATTTAATCTACATTGTTAAATTTTTTTTTTGCATAAAGTTGTTCATATTCTCTTATTATCCTTTTAATATCTATAGGATGTGTAGATCTTTCCTGATGTAGGTAATTTGTAGTCTCACTTTCTTTTTCTGGATTAGATTAGCTAGGGCATTATCAATTTTGTTGACTTTTGCCTTTGTTAATTTCCTCAATTGTTTGTTTTCTCTTTTGTTAATTTTTGCTCTTGCCTTTACTATTTCCTTCTTCCTCCTTAGTTTTGGTTTACATTGTTCTTTCTATAGCTTTGTAAAGTGGAAACTTAGGTATTGATTTTAGACCATTCTTTTCTAATATAAGTATTGAAAGCTATACATTTTCCTCTATTCACTTCTTTCAATATATCCCACAATTTTTGGTATGTTATGTTTTATTCAGTTTAAAATATTTTCTAATTTTCCTTATAATTTCTTCTTTGGCTCAAGTACAATATAGAAGTGTGTCGTTTAATTTCCAAATATTTGGGGTTTTCCTAAGTTTCTTATTGCTATTGATTTCCAATTTAATTTCAATGTGAGAGAACATAATTTGTATGGTTTTAATACTTTTATTTTATTATTATTTTTTGAGACAGAGTCTCACTCTGTCACCCTGGGTAGAGTGCAGTGGCATCATCATAGCTCACTGCAACCTCAAACTCCTGGGCTCAAGCGATCCTCCTGCCTCAGCCTCCCGAGTAGCTGGGACTACAGGCGGGCACCATGATGCCCGGCTAATTTTTCTGTTTTTAATACAGATGGGTCTTGCTCTTGTTCAGGCTGGTTTCAAACCCTTACCTCAAGCAATCCTCCCACCTCAGCCTCTCAGAGTGCTAGGATTACAGGCGTTGGCCGCCACACCCAGCCAATCCCTTTAATTTTATTGAGACTTGTTTTATGGCCATGTATATAGTCTATCTTGGTGCATATACCATGTGCAATTGAAAAGATTTGTATTCTTCAGTGGGTAGGTGTACAGTTCTATAAATATCAGGTCAAGGTGGTTGATCTTGTTCAGTCACCTATGTCCTTATTGATACTTTTTTGTCTAGTTTTACTGTCAATGGATGAGGCGGAGAGATTAAGATCGTGGATTTTTATTCTTTAATTTTGTCAATTTTTTGCTTTATGTATATTGAAGCTCTTTCAATCTGTACATACATATTTATGATTTTTTTGATGAATTGACACTTTTATCATTATGAAATGTCCCTCTTTATCTGTGGCAATACTTTTAGTTTTGAAATCTATTTTATCTGTTATTAATACAGCCACTCCAGTCTTATGCTTACAGATCATATGATTTATCTTTTTTCATCTAATTACTTCCAATCAATTAGTTTCTTTATATATTTAAGTGTGTCTTGTTGAAAGCAAAGTTGGGTCCTAGTTTTGTAATTTATTTGGACAATTACTGTCTTTAAATTAGAGTGTTTAGTCCATTAAAATGTAATATAATTATTGATACAGTTGGGTTTAAGGTTTCTATGTTATTGTTTTGTCTCCTTTCTTTTTTGTTTCTCTGTTCTTTCTTTCCAACCTTATTTTGCAGTGTTGAGTATTTTTTAAAATTTCATTTTAACTTATGAATTGGCTTTTTAGTTATGACTTTTTAAATTTTTAAATTTATAGTCTAGAGACTACAATTACAGATTCCTGGTGCTCTGTAATTTATTAAAATCCTTACTTTTTCCCTTTATTCAAACTTCATAATTCCTATTGATCTATTTCAAGTTCATGACTCTTTCCTTCATCTCTATTTTTCCTTAAATCCATTGTGTGTTTTTCATTTTAGATATTGTATTTTTCAGTTTTATAAATCTCCGTTTCCTTTTTATAGTTTTTACTTATCTTCTGAGGTTTCCTGTCTTTTCATTCATTATGAGCCTTCATTATGAACATTTTCCTTTACGTCACTGGGAAGTTATAATAGCTGCCTTAAATCTTTTTGTGTTAATTCCAGGCACTGGGTCATCTCAGGGTTGGTGTTTGCTGATTTTCTTCTCTTTTGAGATTGGGTCACATATCGTGCTTTTTCCTATGTCAAGTAATTTTGGACTGTAACCTGGACAATGTGAATATTATATCCTGGAAACTCTGTACTCTGTTATATATTTCTCTGAAGAGTATTGATTATTTTTGTTTTAATAGGCAATTATTGTGGTTAGAATCAAATTTCAAGCTCCATCTTTTGGGTGACAGCTCAAATCTCAGGTTAATTATTATATTTTTTGATTGATTGTCTTCTTGCATTCTGCATGGTTCAGGGCTCAGCCAGAGATTTGGGCAGAATTAAAACACAGGACTTAGAGTTCCCTTCTCTGACTCTCTTCTTTCTGTGATGTCTTTCTCCCTTTTCAGCAGTTGTGGTTTCTCTGAACTGTTCTCTGCTTCTTCAGGCCAGAAAGATGGTGGGTTTCCTATCAGATTTTTAGCTGTCCCACGAGGTGATGACTGTGGCCTTCCCTCACGATACAAGCCCTAAAAATGGAAAACACCCTGTCCCTTTCCCAAATTTTGATGACTTTCCAGACTCTGCTTATTTTTGTTCATCCTCCAGAGCCTTCAGGTAGATGTTTTTTTGTACTTTGTCTATAGTTTATAGTTGATGAATGCAGAAGGATTGGTCTATTAGAGCAGCAGTCCCCAACCTTTTTGACACCAGGGACCAGTTGCGTGGAAGACAGTTTTTCCACGGATAGGGGCAGGGTGGGGTGGGGGGTCGCTGCCGCCTGGGCTCCACCTCAGATCGTCAGGCGTTGGATTCTCACCGGGAGGGCGCAACCTGGATCCCTCGCATGCACGGTTTGCAGTGGGGTGCTCCCTTCTATGAGGTTATGATGCTGCCCCCTGATCTGACGCGGGGTGGGACTCGGGCGGGACTCGGGCTGTGATGCAAGCGCTGGGGAGCGGCTGTGGGTGCAGGTGCGGCTTCGCTTGCTCACCAGCTGCTCACCTCCTGCTGTGTGGCCTGGTTCCTAGTGGTCCGCGGCCCAGAGGTTGGGGTCCACGGTATTAGAGTATGCCTTCACCATACTCAGAGTGGAACTCCCCAGTGAATTTCAACCTAAACACATAATCATCCACACAGAAACGACATTTTCCAGGTGTGAGCATATGCCTAAGTTCTTGCCAACGGAATGGAAGAGGAAGTGATGTGTGTAACCTGGTGTGTGAGGGAGCTTATCCTTAAAAGGAATTTGCTTGCATTCTCGTTTTTCTTTTCCTTCCCTTGTGGTCTTTGACCACATAGATGAGGGTTAAACCTTAGGGGATGGCAGGATGATAAGAAGGAATCTTGAAACCCACACAGTCTCATGAAATAGAGCCACCCACCTACCCTTGAATGCCCCCCTACTTCTTGACTTTTATGAGAAACAAATTCCTATCTTGTTTCAGCCACTGTATTTTTAATCTATTTGTTACAGCAGCTTAGGCTACATCCTAATTATGATAAAAATCCCTGGAGTTTCTATCTTCAGGATCCCCAATAATTGGATGCAGGATAAAAACCGGTTACCTAGTTATATAGCCAATGTCAAATAATTAGTTTGCCCTAGTTTCTCACTTTCTTTCCCATTATTTTTTAAAATTGAGGTATAATAACAGTATAATACACAGATCTTAAATGTTCAGTTTAATTTTGACAATTATATATACATGTGTAGGGGAGAAAAAATATCTTTTCCTCTATCCGTCTTACGTTCATAGCTGAGGCCCCATAACAAAGACATTAACAAAAGAAAAGCACAAAAATTTATTTAATGAAAGTTTTCTGTGACACAGGAGCCTTCCTAAGGAAATGAAGACTCAAAGAAACAGGTAAAACATGAGTATTTTATGCTAGGTTTGATGAAGAGTGAAAGTTGTAGAGAAATATAATAGGGCAAAAGGGGTATGATCTATGGCAGCAGTCCCCAACCTTTTTGGCACCAGTGACTGGTTTCATGGAAGACAATCTTTCCAAGGACCGGGGGTTGGGGGGGGATGGTTTCGGGATGATTCAAGCGCATTACGTTTATTATGCACTTTACTTCTATTATTATTACATTGTAGTATATAATGAAATAATTATACAACTCACCATAATGCAGAATCAGTGAGAGCCCTGAGCTTGTTTTCCTGCAACTAATGCCACCACTGATCTGACAGGAGAGCTCAGGCGGTGATGTGAGCAATGGGGAGTGGCTGTAAATACAGATGAAGTTTCCCTCACTCGCCCACCGCCGCTTACCTCCTACTGAGCAGCCCAGTTCCTAACAGGCCATGGACCAGTACAGGCCGGGGGTTGGGGACCGCATATCTATGGTAATAAACTAGGGAGAACTTAGCAACTTGTTCAGATTCTCTCTGTGTCCTTGTGTCTTCAGAGGTAAGGATGCTCCTTTCCTTTGGGTATTGGGAGGGTATCTCTCCATGAGGGTCTTATGACCCACTTCAGGGGAAGGTCAGGAAATCGTTTCTAGGTTTTATGACCTGATTCAGAGGAGAACAGTGAGGGAAGGTCAGAGAAACCTTCCTATACTTGGTGTTTCTCAAATTCCTTCAGCTTAAAATATTTAATTTGCTAAGGTGCAATATTTTGGGATACATGTTCTGAACCCCATCACATGTAACCACCACCCAAAACAAGATGTAGAATATTTCTATCATACAGAAAGTTCCCTTTTGCTCAATTTTAATCAATTAGTTTACCTCCATCCCCAGGCAACCACTTTTTAATTTCTATTGTTACACATTAGTTTTGTCTATTCTAGAACTTTATATAAATGGAATCATGCAGTAAGTACTCTTTTGTGTGTGACTTCTTTTGCTTAACACAATGGTTTTGCAATTCATCCATGTTACATGTATCAATAGTTTATTCCTTTTTATTGAAAAATAGAATTCCATTGTATTAATATATAACAATTTGGTTTATCTGTTTACCTGTTGATGGACATTTGGGTTGTTTTGATTTTTGATAATTGTGTTTCAAACTACTATGAACATTTTTATACAAGTCTTTTTAAGGACACACATTTTTGTTTATCTAGAGTAACTATATAAAAGTGGAATTGCTAGATAATAGGGTAAATATGTTTAATTTTGTAACATACTGCCAAACAGCTCTCCAAAGTGGCTTACACACTCGCCAGCAATGCATAAGAACGCCATTTCTTCTGCATACTCATCAACACTTGATTTCTGGTGAGTGTAAAATGGAACTCATTGTGGTGTAAGTTTGCATTTCCCTGATAATTTAAAGATGTTGATCACCTTTACATGTGCGTATTGGCTATTTGTTATCTTTCTTTGTGAAATGACTATTTAATTCTTTTTCTAAGCTTTTAAAATTGGGCTGTCTTTTCATTGCCGATTTGTATTTATATGTAATGTATATGACAGGGTTCAGGAGATACTATCCCAAAATATGGCACCTGGCATTCAAGAAAATGGCAGAAGCAGGAAAGTCATTCCAATCTTCTCCCACCATTCTCCCCCAAAGCAAGACAGAAGAAGATCTGATCAGACAGACCTTGTTAAGTTGCCCCCAGTTTATTACCAGTAAATCATACTCCTTTTGGCCAATCGTATTTCCACATGACTGTCCACTCTTCACCAGACCTAAGCATACAAATAGTTCCTCCTGTTTCATTGGGTCTTCATTTCTGAAGGCTCCCACGTCACATAAAACTTATATTAAATAAATTGGTATGCTTTTCTTTTGTTATAGGGATCTCAACTATGAACCTTGTAATGGGTAAGGAAAAGATATTAATTTTTCTCCCCTATATATAAATGTATAAGTATATATATATTTATGCATTATAGATGTTCTATTTTTCTGAACCTGTGTTTGCAAGATTTATTTAAATTGTATGAGTATTTGGGGTGACTGAAAGGGGGGGCACTGAAGTAGATCACGGGAGGGGCTAAATCCCCACCCAAACCACCCCTCAGTGCCGTGGTGCCACCTGGGAGCTTTGAGCTGAGCCCAGCAGGAGATGGGGGTGCAGGGAGTGGCTGGGGGTGCAGCAGATTGTCATCCCTTAGGGAAAGGCAGGGGCCAAGAACCAACGCCTCCACCACCTCCATATTTGGTACTAAAAAGCAAGCATCACTTCCCCACCTCGCTACCCACCCCTCCCAACCCACCTTAGAGTGAAATCTTCCAACTCCTCATCTGCACACTTAGCCGCACCATAGGCTCCTCTCTCCCTAGCCCACAGTTGAGATCATTCATTCATTGTGTTTCTCTCTTGTGTCAAACTCTTCACAAGTGTGAATTTTGGTGGTTGAATAAATTCCATCGAATGCATGTGCTGTTACTTACTTATTCATTCCCCTGCTAGTAGTTTCCATTTCCCAACAGCAATTTTTGAGCGTCCTGAATTCTCTATATCCTCGCTAACACTTGTTATTGTCCATCTTTTATTATTATTATTGTTATTATGCCATCCTAGTGAGTGTGGAGTGGTATCTTGTGATTTTGATTTGCATTTCCCTAATGACTAGTGGTGTTCAGCATCTTTTCATGTGCTTTTTGCCCATTCATTTATCTTTATTAGAAAATTGTCTATTCAAATCCTTTACTTGTTTTTAAATTGTCTTTTTGTTATTGGATTGTAAGAGTTCTTTATATATTCTGGATACAAATCCCTTATCTGGTATATGATTTGCTAAAGTTTTGTTCCATTATGTGGTTTGTCTTTTCGTTTTTCTTTTTTTTTTTAACATGTTTTAATTTTATTAGCTTTTTTCTTTTATTAATTTTAATTGACACATAATAATTGTACATATTTATGGGGTACAGTGTGATATTTCAATAACATATACAATGTGTAATGATCAAATAGGGTGATTAGCATACCTTTCACCTCAAATATTTATTCTTTGTGTTGGGAACATTCTAAATCTGCTCTTTTAGCTATTTGAAAATACACAAGAAGTTGTTCTGCTGGCAAGGATGCGGAGAAAAGGGGACTGTTAAATGCTGTGGGAATGTAAACTGGTATAGCCATTATGAAGAACAGTATGGAGGTTCCTCAAAAAACAAAAAGTAGAACTACCATATGATCCAGCAATCCCACTGCTAGGAATTTATCCAAAGGAAAGAAAATCATTATATTGAAGAGATATCTGCACCTCTATGTTTATTGCAGCACTATTCACAATAGCCAAGATGTAGAATCAACCTAGGTGTCCAACAATAGATGAATGGACAAATAAAATGTGGTATGTATACAGCAGAATATTATTCAGCCATATAAAAGAATGAAATCCTGTCATTCATGGTAACATGGATGGACCTAGAGGATATTATATTAAGTGAAATGAGCCAGGAACAGAAAATTAAACACTACATGTTCACACTCATATATGGAAACAAAAAAAAGTTGATCTCATAGAAGTAAAAAGTGGAAAAGAGGATACTAGAGGTTGGGGAGGGTGGGGGGAGGGAAGGATAGGGAGAGATTTGTTAAAGGATAAAAAATTACAGTCAGGTAGGAGGAATAAGTTCTAGTGTCCTATACCACTGTAGGATGACTATAGTTAACAATAACATACAGTTTCAAATACCTAGAAGGAAGATATTGAATGTTCCCAACAGGAAGCAATGAAAAATGTTTGAGATGATGGGTGTGCTTAATTACCCTGATCTGATCATTATACATTATAGGTATGGAAACATCACTGTGTACCCCATGAATATGTACAATTATTATTTTCAGTTAAAAATTTAACAGAAGAATTCCCAGGTATGATAACACATACTTGGTGATGAATAAAACTTTTCTAAAATAAAGAGAAAAAATTTGTTGTTAATTATAGTCACCCTATAGTGCTATAGAGCAGTAGAAGTTATTCCCCTATCTAGCTATACTTTTGTATACATTAACCAACGTTTGGCTATAGCTCTCTCCCCTACCCTTTCCTCCCTCTACAAACCACCATTCTACTCTTCAGTTATACAAAATAAACTTTTTTTGGCTTCCACATGAGTGAGAACATGCGGTATTTATCTTTCTGTGCCTGGCTTATTTCATTTAACATAATGTCCTCCAAGCTCATCCATGTTGCCATGAATGACAGGATTTCATTCTTTTCTTATGGCTGAGTAGTGTTCCATTGTGTATATGTACCACATTTTCTTTATCCATTCATCTGTTAATGGACACCTAGGTTGATTCCATATCTTGGCTATTGTGAATAGTGCTGCAATAAACATGTGAGTTTGGATATCTCTTCAAGATACTGACTTGCTTTTCTTTGGATATCCAGTAGTGGGATTGCTGAATCATATGGAAGTTCTATTTTTAGCTTTTTGAGGAACTTCCATACTGTTTTCCATAATGGCTGTGCTAATTTACATTCCCACTAACAGAGTATAAGAGTTTTCCTTTCTTCATATACTCACTGGCATTTATTTTTTGTCTTTTTGATAATAGCCATTATAATTGGAGTGAGATGATTTCTCATTGTGGTTTTGGTTTGCATTTCCCTGATGATTAGTGATGTTGAGCATTTTTTCATATACTTATCGGCCATTTGTATGTCTTCTTTTAAGATATGTCTATTCAGTTCATTTGCCCACTTTTTAATCAGATTATTTGTTTTTTCCTATTGTGTTGAGTTCCTAGTATATTCTGGATATTAGTCCCTTGTCAGATGAATATTTGCATATTCACTGTGTTCATTATTTCCTTTGCTGTGCAGAAGCTTTTAAGTTTGATATAATCTCGTTTGTCTATTTTTGCTTTTGTTGCCTGTGCTTTTGAGGTCCTCTCCATAAAATCTTTGCCCAGACCAATGTCCGGAAGCATTTCCCTTACGTTTTCTTCTGGTAGTTTCATAGTTTTGGTGAGAGATAGGGGTCTAGTTTCACTCTTTTGCATGTGGATATCCAGTTTTCCCAGCGCCGTTTAATGAAGAGATTGTCCATTCCCCAGTGAATGTTCTTGGTGTATTTGTCAACAATCAGTTGGCTATAAATATGTGGATTTATTTCTGGGTTCTCTATTTTGTTCCATTGGTCTATGTGTCTATTTTTATGCTAGTACCATGCTGTTTTGATTACTATAGCTTTGTAATATATTTTGAAGCCTGGTAGTGTGATGCCTCCAGCTTTATATTTTTGCTCAGGGTTGCTTTAGCTATTTAGGGTCTTTTGTGGTTCTATGCAAATTTTAGGATTGTTTTTTCTATTTCTGTGAAGAATGTCATTGGTATTTTGATAGGGATTTTATTGAATCTGTAGATAGCTTTGGGTAGTGTGGACATTTTAACAATATTCTACCAGTCCATGAACATGGGATGTTTTTCCCTTTATTTCACAACCTCTTCAATTTCTTTCATCTCTATTTTATAGAGATCTTTCACTTCCTTGGTTAAAGTTATTTCTAAGTATTTTATTTTATTTTATTTTTGTAGCTATTGTAAATGGGATTGTTTTCTTGATTTCTTTCTCTGCTAGCTCAAGGAAAGGCATTCAACTTTACCCTGTTCAGTATGATGTTGGC
The DNA here is from genome assembly GCA_023783475.1 of Daubentonia madagascariensis. Classification (NCBI taxonomy): domain Eukaryota; kingdom Metazoa; phylum Chordata; class Mammalia; order Primates; family Daubentoniidae; genus Daubentonia; species Daubentonia madagascariensis. Next base: position 6,400,586 of record JAKFHU010001268.1, on the reverse strand, counting down.
TGTAGGTTTGTCACATGTGGCTTTTGTTGTATTGTTGTTATGTTCCTTCCATACCTAATTTGTTGAGAGTTTTTATCATGAAGGGATATTGAATTTTCTGCATCTATTAAAATGATTTTATGGTTTTTGTCCTTCATTCTGTTAATGTGATGTATCATACTTGATTTGTGTATGTTGAACCATCCTTGCATCCCTGGAATAAATCCCACTTGATTATAGTGAATAATCTTTTTAATGTGCTGCTGGATTTGGTTTGCTATTATTTTGTTGAAGATTTTTGCATATACGTTCATCGGGGATATTGGCCTATAGTTTTATCTTTTTTTCATTGTGTCTTTGTCTGCTTTTGCTATCAAGTTAATGCTGGCCACATAGAATGAGTTTGGAAGAATTCCCTCTTCAACTTTCTGAAGAGGTTGAGAGAATTGCTATTAGTTCTTCTTTAAATGTTTGGTAGAATTCTACAGGGAAGCCATTAGGTTCTGGACTTTTCCTTGATGGGAGACTTTATTACAGATTTAATTTTGTTATTTGTTATTTCTGTTTCTTCTTGGTTCTATCTTGGTAGGTTGTATATGTTCAGGAATTTATCCTTTTTGCTAGGTTTTCTAATTTGTTGGTGTGTAGTTGTTTGTAATAGTCTGTAATGATCCTTTCTGTTTCTATGGTGTTAGTTGTAATGTCTCCTTTTTTGTTTCTGATTTTATTTATTTGAGTCTTTTCTCTTTTTCTTTGTTAGTCTAGCTAGTGGTTTACCAATTTGGTTTATCTTCTCAATAAACCAACTTTTCATTTTGTTCTATTGTATTTGTTTGTAGTCTTAATTTTGTTTGTGTCTACTCTGATCTTTATTTCTTTCCTTGTAATTTTGGATTTGGTTTGTTTTTACTTGCTAGTGCCTTGAGATGTATTGTTAGGTTGTTTATTTGAAACCTTTCTACTTTTTGATATAGGCATTTATTGCTGTAAACTTCCCTTAATACTGCTTTTTGCAGTATTCCATAGGTTTTGGAATGTTGTGTTTCTTTTTTAACTTGTTTGAAGAAACTTTTTAATTTCCTTAGTTTCTTCATTGACCCATTGATCATCCAGGAGCATGTTGTTTAATTTCCATATTTGTACAATTTTGAAATTTCCTCTTGTTATTGATTTCTAGTTTTATTCCATTGTGGTCAGAAAAGATACTTGATATAATTTCAGTTCTTTTAAATTTGTTGAGACTTATTTTGTGGCTTAACATTGAGCCACATTGAAACACTTAACATCGAAGTGCTTGAGCATTTCTTGTAAGATCACATTTCTTGTGATCTGTCCTATGAATAGTGAACGTTCCATGTGCTGATGAGAAGAATGTGTATTCTGCAGTTCTTGGAAAAATGTTCTGTAAATGTCTGTTAGGTCCATTTGGTCTAAAGTATAGTTTAAATCTAATGTTTGTTTGTTGATTTTCTGTCTAGATGATCTTTCTCATGCTGAGAGTGGGGTGTTGAAGTCCCCCACTATTTTTGTATTGGAGTCTATCTTTCCCTTTAGATCTATGTACAATTGTTATATCCTCATGTTGAATTGATTGCTTTATCATTATATAATGACCTTCTCTGTCTCTTTTAGCAGTTGTTGACTTAAAGTCTGCTTTATCTGATATACATGTAGCTATTCCTGCTTGCTTCTGGTTTCTGTTTGTATGGAATATCTTTTTCTATCCCTTCACCTTCAGTCTATGTGTCTTTACAGATGAAGGGAGTTTCTTGTAGACAGCATATAGTTAGGTCATGGTTTTTTTTTATTCATTCAGCCTGTCAGTTCTTTTATGTGGGAAATTTAATATGTATACATTCAAGGTTATCATTGATAGATGAGGACTTACCTTGGTCATTTTGTTAATTGTTTTTTGTTTTGTTTATCGTTCGTTTCATCTTCTTTTATTATTATTGTGGTTGGGTTGTTTCCTGTAGTGCTAAAGTTTGATTCTTTTCTCTCTCTCCTTTGTGTATCTGTTCTACTGGTGAGTTTTATACTTTTGAGTGTTTTCATGGCAGTGACCATCATCTTTTTGCTTCCAGATATAGGATTCTCTTGAGCATTTCTTGTAAGGCCAATCTACTGGTGATGAATTCTCTCAATTTTGCTTGTCTGGAAAAGACTTTATTTCTCCCTCATTTCTTAAGGATAACTTTGCTGGGTATAGTATTCTTGGCTGGAAGGGTTTTTTTGTTGTTGGTTCTCCCCCCGCCCTCTGCTTCTAGCACTTTGAATATATCATCCTATTATCTCCTTCCCTGTGAGATTTCTGCAGAGAATTCTCCTTACTCTGGTGAGGATTCCCTTATATGTGACTTAATGCTTTTCTCTTGCTGTTTTCATTTTTATTTATTTTTTTAGTGGAAAAGTCTAGGCTTTTAATTAACCCATCACCTGAATAGTATAATTTTTCATCCTGAACTCTTGCTGTTTTTAGAATTCTCCCCGTCTTTGACTTTTGACAATTTGACTATAATGTGCCTTGGGGAGGATCTTTTTGTATTGAATATACTTGGGGATCTTTGAGCTTCCTGGATCTGGATATCCATATCTCTCCCTAGACTTGGGAAGTTTTCAGCTATTTCATTAAGTTGGTTTTCTATACTTTTTTCCTTCTCTTTTCTTTCTAGCACTCCCATAATATGAATATTTGTTTGCTTAATGGTGTCCCATAAGTCTTATAGGCTTTCTTTACCCTTTTTCATTTTTATTCCTTTTTTTTCCCCTCTCTGACTGGTTAATTTCAAATGGTCTATCTTCAAATTTAGAGATTTTTCTGCTTCATCAAGATTGCTGTCGAAGCTATTTTTTTTTTTTTTAATTTCATTCACTGAATTCTTCAGCTGCAGGATTTCTGTTTGGTTTTTTTAATGATTTCTATCTCTTTGTTGAATTTCTCATATTGTGAATTGTTTGCCTGATTTCATTGAATTTTCTATCTGTATTTTCTTTTTTTTTAATTAAAAAATTTTTATTTTTTAAAGGGAGGTGGTTTGTGAGGAGGGCTGTCTAGTTGCATTTTTTTTTTTTTTTTTTGCGTGTGTATGTGTGTGTGTGGAGACAGAGTCCTCACTCTGTCACCCTGGGTAGAGTGCAGTGGCGTCACTGCAGCTCACTGCAACCTCCAACTCCTGGGCTCAAGCGATCCTTTTGCCTCAGCCTCCCGAGTAGCTGGGACTACAGGCACACGCCATGACACCTGGCTGATTTTTTTTTCCCTTGAGATGAGGTCTCACTCTTGCTCAGGCTGTTCTTGAACCCCTGAGCTCAAGCAATCCACCTGCCTCAGCCTCCCAGAGAAGCTAGGATTACAGATGTGAGCCACTGTGCTGGGCCTATCTGTACTTTCTTGTATCTTGTTTTCTTAAGAGCATTATTTTGAATTCCTTTTTGGTTTAATTTGTTGATTTCCTTTTCACTGGGGTTTGTCACTGCAGAATTGTTCCTTTGGGGGTGTTATATTTCCTTTTTTATGTTTCTTGTGTCCCTGCATTGATGTCCATGCATCTGGTGGCACAATTGCCTCTTCCAAACTTTCTGGAGTGGCTTTCATAGAGAAAGACTTTAACTTGCAGTTAGGTGTTAGTGTCCCACTGGGAAGAGTGTGGTGACATTATTTCTGGATAGGTGCAGTGGTATAGTCTCCATGCAGCTTCTTCAGCTGCATTAAACTTCAGCAATAACTGTGAGTGCCTCAGTGGCCTAGGCTGTAGAAGTTTGTGGTAGCGGCAGTGGCAGTATAGGTTGTTGATGTCTTCATGTCATTTGATAGGCTTTTGGGGGTCTTCTTATTTTCATTTTACCCAAAATGGGAAGACTTTGTGTCAGGTCTGACAAGGCCTACAAGCAGCTGCAGAGTACTGGGTTCTAGGTGCAGGTGCTCAGGGTGGCTTAGGGCTAGGGTCCTAGGCTCAGGGTCTCATGAACCTATTATGGCACCTAGGTCTTGGGGTGCAGGTTTGCTCTCTTTGGCAGGGTTGGATGTAGGTTGCTCACAGAGCCAGGATCTGTGACTCTGAGACACTACCTCACAGCTTGGGCCAGGCTGTAGCTGTGATTCTACCCCTGGGGGCAGGGCACAGCACTGGCCTAACTCTGGCAAAGAGGGGGTACTCTGGAGGTTTGGGCCTGAAGAGCAGGGTATGGCTGCAATTTTGGAACTAAGCCAGTAGGACTTAGTGGCAACTTGGGTCCAGGGGATGGGGTGCTGTGCAGTAGTGACTCTAGACCTTGGAATGGTGGGGCTCAGCAGTATCCCAGAGAACAGTATTCCAGACTCTGTGGCCTGGTGCAGTGGCAGCAGGTACCCTAGAATGATGGAGCATAGCTGTTGTTTGGGGGCAGGGGGGTACAGCACAGTGATGACTTCACTCCCCAGGGAGAAGGGTATCTTGGCAGCTCACACTCTGTGGAGCTAGTCCACCTCCAGGGAAGCAGGGTACTAGAAATGTTTGGCCGGTAGGGTGAGGTGTCTCAGCTCAGCCACTGCTCTGTTCCCCTGGGATGTGGAGTACTACATCAGCTCAGCTCAAGGTTGCACAGCTGCTCAGCTTCATCAGGGCATCAATTCTGCAGAGAGTGTTGTGCTGCTTCAGTTCAGCATTGGGAGGGGCATAATTGTTCTGGATGGCCCAGTTACCATTTCCCTGGGATGCAGGGTGCTGCTTCAGCTTAAGTTCTAAGGTATGTGACCACTCTGAGTGGCATCTGGACACTGTTTCCTGGGATACAGGGCACTGCTTCAACTTAGGCACCAGGGAGGAGTGACTGCTCTGAGAAGCCAAGGTATTGTTTTCCCAGGAGGCAGAGTGCCATGTCAGCTCTGGCATGTAGGGGTACGGGTAGGGGTAGGGCCTCTGTTTGGTGCCATGGAAAAGTGTGTAATATCTGCTCATGTCTTGGCTTGGGGCCACCGGGATGGGGTGGTTTGGTGGTGGCTTAGCCTTAGGGGTGAAGGGAAGCTGTGGCTGCCTGCCCCCAGAGCAAAACATACTCCAGCCATAGTTTCAGTGAATTCCAGGATGGCATAGCACAGTAGTCGTGCAGGCCACAGGGGGCAGGGCACGGTGTCAGCTCCCTCTCTGGGGGAGCACAGCTATGTGGACTCCAGGCAGCTCCCTCAACTGGCCTTAGTGCCTGTGAGGACTGCAGGAGACCCCACTGGTGAGGTCTGTAGGTGTCCAAGGTGTCCAAGTTGCTGATGGGGCTGCTGAGATCCTCTTGCTTACCTCCTCCCCATGGGCAGAAGTTGCTTCTGGTTCCCAGTTGATCCTGGCGGTTGAGGCCCAGCATTTCCCTCCATTCTCTGTGCGGCCATCCTGAGTTTCTGTGCTCACCAGGGTTTCTGTTACTTCTCTTGTGTACTCTGGTGTACTCCCTCACTTATTTTTGCTAAAATGTAGTTGTTTATTCATTGTTCTGGCTGTCTTTGTGAGGGGGGTGAGCACTAGGGGCTTCTGGTTGGCCACCTTGCTCAATGCTGTAAATCTCCTGTAGATAGAAGTTCTTTTGTTAGGTACTTTCCACTGATTTCTGATCAATTTGATCTGAAGAGCTGTAATTCTATTTTTGTTAGCGGACATATGTCTTCTCAATTAGCCCTGCCAATGCACATATTTAATTATCCAGAGCAGTGATGCACATGCACATTTCCTGCTGTACCTCCCTCCCTACAGATGCTGCTTGCTCATCTACCTGTGGAGGTACAGTACTGATCCACACCTGAAATTGATTTTCTTAGTTTCTTATTCCAAAGCACATTGAGCACATTATTCCTTAGTTAGCTTTCAAATGACATTTGCAAGAAGGCTTTACAATTTGCTTTTAAATCCTCGGTTACATCTTTTTCAAAATTTATTCTCTAAAAACATGAAGTCTTTGGTAAAATGTATAGAAAAGATCAAGGAATACATTTTAAAAAGAAGCAAAAGGAAAAGGTGGAGGAAGGAAAGAATTTGCCTTCTCAGTGTGAGATACGTATCTATTCAGGGTTTTAAACTTAGATTAAAGCAATTATTCCTTGATTTGGGCATTTCCTCAGTTTTAAATAATGACATCAAAACATACCCAGTGATACATTATCAAACTAAGGCTGACCTTCTGAGTCAACTTAGAAAATTTTGTTTGTTACATCCTAAGCTTAACTTCATTTTCTCCCCATCTACTTGTGTTAGGAGAGAATCAGACGGTCTTCCTGCCTTCTAATAAATCTGCTCCCAAATCATTTCATACAACATGGATATGTATTCTATTTCTTTTCTTTTTCTTTTAACGTTCAGGAAGGAAGGTAGTCTTTTAAAAATCTCATTCCAGTGCCCGAGAGCCAGCCGTCTTTGAGTTGTTCCTTTTTGTCAACTCAATTACTGTTACTGCCAAACAAAGCCAATTCCTATATTCTGTCCTAGTTAGAGATGGGAAATAGCTCTCATTCACTCTTAGATATATTTAAGCAATATTGCAAAGTCTTCCTTTGTATATCTTTTTTTTTTTAGCCTGAATAAGGTGAAATTCTTAATTTTTCTTCCAAATTAAGAAAAAATGCCTATCTTGACTTTACTCATAGATATTCCCTTCTATTAACAGTTTTTACTCATTCCCACTTTTTATCTTTTGCAAATCACTATATATATAGATATTTCCAATTTTTTTATATATATATAAAATATATATATATAATTTCCAATTTTTATATATATATATATATAAGAATTGGAATTATCTTGGGAATGAAAGAACAGGAAGATGACAGTTGTAGACATTGAGATAGAAAAAAATACACAACACACTGAGACACACCAGAGAGACACACAAAGGTATACAGAGGCAGAGCTTGGCAGAGCTTGGCAGAGCTTGGCAGAGAGAGAGACAAATCGACAGACATGAAACTTATACATGTTCTTAGATAGGCCTCAATCCAAATCGATTGATTTAGGTACTTTGAGTAATATAGGTGTATGGAGCATATTTAAAGAAAACATAAATGAGAAACTGCTTTCTTTTTGACACCTTCTCCTTCAAGAGATGTAAGTTGTCCATTTGATAGGCACTGTTTTATTGTCTTTGAAATGGTTCTTACAGAATCAACAACTATAAAATTCTACATGATATCAGAATATGATGCCAGAGTAATAATCCAGAATACGTCTGTGCCAGTTACCAAATTATTGCCTCTCAGCTCCAAATTCTCCCTTCAATCAAATGTCTGCGATAATGGACAGAATCCCTTTTAGCCTCTCTGCTTGACACGCAGCACAATGTTCAGCTTTGTCAGTAGAGGGTGCTGTTGGAGTTGTTTGTGGCTGCTGCCTGGTGGGCCAGTGGTGTGGGTGCGAGCACACCTGGAGTTCTCCCTAAGCAGAACTTGCAGCCTCAGTCTGGTGGTAACCTTCTCTAGGGCATGTCAACTACAACAAGCCTGAGCCCTGAAATATTTTTACTTGCATTGGTACCCTGAAGGCCACCAATGCCAACACCAGCTCCCCATTCCTTTTGCAGGTCCTGTGTGGATCATCTGCGACCTGGAGGGTTCCCACTAAGCAGCCACCCCTTCTGTAGGCCCCAACTACCTGTGCACAGCCTGGCCATTGGTTACTGGTGGACTGCACCCACCTTATTCTGGAGGGTTGCTTCCTGCTTGCCCAGGGACTGCAGACCAGCTCTAGCCAGGGCAAACTGGCCAACTTCCCTGCTATGTGGACAAGCAGGATGGGTACCAAGGAGGTGTGAACCCCAGTCTTGGGGAGGGGGCTGCTTTCCCAGTTTGTCTTTTCTTGGGTTCTCTCCTTTAGTTCTAGGGTACCATATAGAATTTCCTTATATTCTACAGTCACTCGTTTATCAGAATGTAATGATTCTTTCTGTTAAATTTCCCCTGTTCAACCCACTGTGTAAAGCAATAGCAATACTGATGTGTTAGCAAGAAATGCAGCTGCCTTTCCACTTGTAGAAGATTAGAGAGGAATTTATAAATGGAGTAGGAATAAATAAAAAAGTTTCTTCATTCACAACTTTTTTCTTGCCTCATTTTGATTTTAGGGTTTTGAAATTGGGTGATAGTTCCTTTCACTTCTCAAAGGAAATTAATACACTCTGTTTCATTAGCTGAATAGTCAAATCCAAGGCAGGAGAGGTTCTAACTCATGTGTAGCATAAGACTTGTAAAGAAGCAACAGAAATCTGAGTAAAGCCTTTGCTGAAAAGGTCAGTTGTGATTAGTTTCAGTCAGGGCAGAACTTCAAATTACTGACAATGTGTGATAAACTGATTCCTTTTGAGGAAAAATAATTGGTGCAATTGAACCTGAGTGCTTAGCTGCTTTAAATTTAAAACAGATCTAAGGAAGAGCAGGGAAAAAAATCTGTATCACAATCTTGGGGATTATATAAAAGCAGTGGAGACAATATAAACTTATAACAATGTAGCTAAAGAGAGTAAATATGACAGGGCTGTGAACTTCTGAGGTTATTTTTGTCTCTTTTTTTATTTTAATTTAAAATTTTTAAATTTAAAAATTTTTTTAATTAAAAAATTATTCTGGGGTTATTACATAAACTCATGCTAGTCTTATTGTGATTATAATAATAGAAACTGTACAAATGATTGTGTCAGTAGCTCTCAAATGTTAAAGTACATCAGAATAACCTGGGGAACTTGTTAAAATGCAGATTCCCAGCCTATTTGGTTGTATTACAGCAATTGGTATTTTTAACAAGCATTCCAAAGATTCTGATGCAGATAATATCTTGACCACATTTTGTGAAACCATGATTTAGTGTCTGAATGAGCTCCCGTAAGAAAAGTGAGCTTTTATTTAGAAATAAGAAAAGTGTTTATATGTCCCTTTCTGATATGAAAATGATCGCTATCATTGTATACTATGCTTTACCCTAAAGAGTTAAGGCAGCAATAAATACTTTGTCCCCAACAATCTGTGTAGGATGGCACCTTCACATTCACCTGACCACTTTATACCTTGCTGGAAATGAAGTTCTTCTTCCTTTTTCTTTCCAATAGTTAATGTGAATAAAACTGATGTTTTCTAAGAAGAAATAATAATTCCAACCTAACAGAATAAAGCCAATATTATCATGGACAATTAAACTAAAGAGAAATAAATTTGGAATCATATAAGAATAAAAAGCCAACATTTTCCTAGGGATCCAGAAAAAAACCAATGTCTTAATAAAAGATGCTTAAAAATATACAAGTTTAATGCATGTATTTACCTTTAAACTCAGTGATTTTTAGATCAGCTATTAACCATGGAGTAATAGGAAAACTGGGATGTCCCAGGCTGTGTGTCCTTTATACCCCTCAAAGGACCTCGGTTAAGCCCTTATTCCTCACCTCAAAAGACAGCCACTGATTCTTAGGGAATTGACCCAAACTTGCTAATATTCAAGTCTGGAAATCAGCTGTGCAAAACAAAACCTAAAATGTGCCCCTGGAGCAAAGGAAAAAAATGTTTGGTTTCAACAGTGCCTCTTACAGAAACCTGGACACTTTCACCATGAAGCCTCCCTCCCCACATTCTTTGGGGTTAAGCAGCCACCACAAGAAACAAAACAGCATTAAGAAAAGGCTGAGTCATCAGAGGATTGAAGAACATTTAAAAAAAAAAAAAGAGAAAGAAAAAGAAAAGGCTGAGCCAACCAACATGTAGCAACATGCCCAGGAACTTCTTAAGTGACCCAGGAAGTGGAGGCTTCCCGATTTTGTCACAGGACATTGCCCTTTTCTGGACATAAAGATCACAAAGGTTATTCCAAAGGTTTCTGGAATATCTGCACTGGGAGTATTACAAGATTATCTCACCTGACTTCTGATGGGCAGTGTATCTCCAAAATGATCACATCCACAGGGACAATTAATTATTGACTAAAACAAACATTCCCAGTGACATCACACATGTCCTGAAATCCTGACCAACAACATGCTCTTGAGTGCTGTTCTCATGATCTTGGCAGAAAATACTGTTGGAAGAAGGGTGGTTTCTACTGTAAATGATGTTTTTTTAACGTGTGGGTAAAGAATTCAAAATGGAAAAGGGATAAATACATAGGGTTCTTTTCTAGCTAAAGGCATTTAAAAGCAAACTTTGAAAATTGGGTTATTGATTTCTTCAAAGCACAGAGGTCAAATCCTGGTACAATAAATATCACATCTACCTAAGAATTAGATTTCAAAGTCCCACTTGGGACCTCACTCATTTCACATAACAGAACAACATTTCAGTGTAATGAAAGAACAGATACGATCCTAGGAGTGTCATAAGTTTTCAGATGCTTGTGGCATGCCACACAGCATCACCTGTTACTCTGCTGTAGGAGGTCACTTACTTATACATGTATAAATTAGAAAAGTTATTAAGAAAGAATGAATGTGTACAATGTTCCCCAGTCAAATCCTGAAGAATAATCATCTTGAAGAGTGTTGGGAACTGGGAGTGCCAGAATTCCTTTGAGGAATTTTGCTAAGAGCAGCTATGGACATTTGCTGGCTGGCTTCAACCTGGTCTGGCCGCAAGGACTCACTTAGTATCAGCAAGACGCACAGGAAATTACCAATTGGAGTTAATTTCAGGCTCCCATGTTAGCCTAGGTCTGATGACCATGTAGTGTGGCTGATGAATGCTGTCACTGGTTCCACTGATTCCCTGGGAGATGGGACCTCTGATTGTAAGAGAAGCTTTTGAAAACATTCCTGGGAAACTAAAGTGCTATCTTACTTGTATCAGTGGAGTCACACGGTATGTAAGCTCCAAAGAACAAAGCAATAGCTTTGGTTGACTGCTCTCAAGAAACTTCTGGGTGGCCTGTTGGCTCTAAGTTAATCAAAAGACATCTGTGTAGGGGACCAAAACTATAGATGTATAGTTTTTATATTCTTAACTAGAAGATAAAATTTCATTAAGTAATTAAAATGTACTCAGGAAAAAAGGGCATTTTGTTCCCTCATCTTTTTTTTTTACCTATAAATTTTACTCTCCCAATTTTCTATGACTGGCTGCTATGATACTTATATGCCCAAATCAACAGAGGTGGTCACCAGCCACAGATAAAACACAAAAAAACCCAACTAACCTAAAGCATAGCCTGGGATGTGCTACCTGCTCAAAGTATTAGGCTGTCGCCATCTCCAGGGGCTATCAACATAGCCTGGCCACTAGTCCATAAGCTCATCTCTCCAGTTTGTTTTAATAGACAAATCAGGGTTACTGTGTGCCCTCTGAGATCTTGTTATTGAAACATGATAGTGCCAAATCAGTCTTCAGAAATTAAAGAGGGAGTTTTTAAATCAAAGTATGGTTGATAGGTCCGACGTTTTAGGAAAACAAACTTTTTTTTAAAAGCATCATTAAAACAGCTTGATCACATATCTCACTAAATAGGCCATATTTAGCCTAAACCCTGTATGGGAGGACAGCATGAATTCAGGTTTGAATGGGCTTGGATTCTGGACTTCCTCCTCTTGTTAAATAGGTTTCAGAATCCTTGTTAATAAAATTTAGCTTTATCGCATACCAGCACAGTGATAATGACATGAGCACTAGGAGGTGATGCAATAACCATGGTGCATGAGGCCTTCCTCCTGGGGGAGATTGTGTACGTGTTTGATATGGGAGAAAAGTGGGGAGGACTGCCAGCAGTGAAAGCTTGGATCCCCCGTACTCAGTCTGGCACATGTGCACAATGTCTGCTCATATTTGTGGAAGTAAGACAAGTCAGAGGTGTAAGAACAAACAAAAGTCTCCACGCTCAATATGCTATCTTTGGAATTCTTCATTTCATTAAAGTTTTCACAAAATACAAAGCTCAAACATAATTGTCTACGTCCACCACGAAACAGAATCAAATAAGTGGTTAGCACACAAACATAGTGATCTTTTTCATTTTTAAAAATATAAATAACAACAATGTTCAAGGTTTTACAATTTTCCTGTGTGTGTGTGTGTGTGTGTCTTTAAGGCTTTATGTTGCAGACCCTTCATTAATGGTACTTGTATCCTGTTGTCAGGATACACCGCCCACCAGCAAGGAAGGCCACTGTGGATATGTTCCTGAGGGTGACACACTGATCTATGTTGCCTCGGCCTGTTAAAAACTAAACGATCAATCAAACCCTCCAATCAGTTCTCAGAGTTTCATTAACTTTGTTTCTACTACAAAGTATTAACAGAAAGGGGTAAGTGTTCAGCAGCATTCAAGCTCTCAGATCAATCATATAGGGCAAGAAGGGAAAAGTGGGCTTCCTCCTAGATAGAATTCTTTTCCTTTTATCCAGAAGAACCCCAATAACCCATATAGTTTAAATGGTGGTTTGTACTGAAACATTTTTCAGATTAAATAGTGTTGAGAGAAATGGTGATCTTTTGGTTGGGTACTTTAGAAGAGGTTAAAGTGGAGAGGTTAATGTTGGAAAAGTGCTGCTCAAAGTACATCCCCCAACAGTAGTGGTTTCGCTCGAGAGGTCTGGGGGCAGAGCAAGGGCCCCCGCCTTGGGAATGAAATCGGAGGGGAGGCTCTCCAGCAGACACTTGACCTGCTCCTGGCCCAGCTTGATCTTGTCGTCCAGCTTCCGCTGCTCAATGAGGAGTGTGGACTTCATTTTCACAAAATGCTGGTAATCTTGGAGCTGCTCCTCTGAAAGGTAATTGGCCAGAATGTCCAACACCACACGCTCCCTCCGATCGAGGTTCTCCTTGAGCTCCCGGGCGTCCTCGTGCTGCCCAGCCAGGATCTTCCTTTTCTCATTGAGGGAGCTCTGCCAAGGCAAGACAGACAGATCAGCTGAGGCTCAAGGAAGGAAGAAAAGAGCCAAACTCCCTGCAAGGAAACCTCTTATAGGCCTGCAGAATACCTAAGTTTCTATTTCAATTGTCATTCTAAAGTAAGGAGACTGACTTTTTGAAAAACCAGCTTATTACCTTTATGTTGCATATTATATGGTTCTTTAACTTCTAAAGTCATGTGGTGGCTTCAATGGAGAGGGGTTACATTAAATTGGCTGGGGTAATGACTTCAGCATTCTAGACTTAAAAAGACGAACATCAAGGAACCTTGAGTCCTTTAACACGGTGGGTCTCAAAGTACAGTTGCTGGACCAGCAGCAGCATCACCTGGGAACTTGTTAGAAACACAAATGTTCAGGCCCTATTCCACCTACTAAAATCAAAAACTCTAAAGAAATCTGTGTTTTGACAGGGCTTCCAGGTGATTCTTTGGCAGCTAAAGTTTGAGAACCTCTCCCTAATCCATAACAACAATGGGAAAATCATATTTCCCATCTCTAAAGAAATGTTTCCATTTTTTTCAGGTCTCTTTCTCAAGCCTCTGAATCTAAAATGAGAGAAATTCTGTACAATAATGGCAATTTCATATTCTGAGAGTTTCTTATACAAACCCAATGGTAAGGTAGCATATGTTACATCTTTAGGGCTAATTTACTTTATAAAAATCTTTAATGTGTTTTTTTACCTGACACACTGACATATAATAAATGTCATTTTTTAATTTAAAAATTTTTATATTTAACCATTCAGACTTTTCAGGCCAAAATGACTGAGAAAAATGAAAATGAACTCAATGAAGAAATAAGATCATTTAAATATACCTCAATACAAATTAGCTTGTGTAAGGTTATCAAAGGCTCATGTGTCTTTGCCCCAAATCCCCCTAAACCAGCTGTCAGATCTTATATAATAATGCCTGGGGGAAAAGTGCAAAGTTACAGGTTTATCTTACAAATATCTCCATCTTCACAGGCTTCCTTCCCCTAATCAGAAAAAACATACCTAAAGAAATAAATAAATAAACCCCTGAGGGATTGAATTTGAATGAAGATACCTTTCAAAATACCACAGAGATACAGGTTAAAAAATAACTTTTTCCTCACCTTAAAAAAAAATCATTAAATATTTTAAACATCAGAAACGTACAGAAAATGTCCATCATTCTGTGTACCCATCATTAATGATGCCAAATCTTAACATGAAAATGTTCGTATTTCCATCAGATTAAAAGTTAGACATTTGGTTGAAGCCTTATAGATACTCTTCCCCAATCCCAATCTTCCCCGCCCCGCTGGTAATTATTTTCCTGAATTTGGCATTTACTGAGCCACTTATTCTTCCTTTCCTCATTTCTATTTATAGTTTTAGTTTCCTAACAAAGACCAATCATGATAAAAACTAACATTGATGTAGTATCTCGTAGGTGAGCAATCGCTTTTTTGTATTTAAGAGTGTGTGCGTGCATTTAAGTATTGAGTTTAACTCCATTCTGGAACAACACATCTTCCCCTAACTAGACATTGCTCCAGTATCTGTCTGAGATATCTGCAGCATACATCCATGTGGCTCAACAGGAGCTTGCACTTACCTTCTGCTCTAGCCTTCTCCTCATCTAACATGCCCCCTGCTGATTCAAACTCATTCCTTAACTTATTTTCTCTCCCCATGACAACTGCCTAAATCAACAGCCTAAACTCTTCTAGTCTAGACTATTACAGTAAGTCTCTCAACTGTTACTCTAACATCATTCTCACCCTCCCCAGGCCAAGTGCGTCATGCAGTTAGTTCACGGCTCTTCCTTACCTACAGGCTGAAGTCTAAAGTCCACAGCGTGACCAGAGTTAGAACTAGAGGTAGTAATGGCTGCCCTGCTAACACTAGCTCTGAGTAGGGAGTAAGGGGAGCCTTCATTATTTCTTCTTGGTTTTCCTTAATCCTTCCTACAGCTTCTTTGAACTTTCTTTTTTATCCCTTTTGATGGAGCCGTCTACTTCAGTCACTTTCCTGGCTATACACTTTTCTAATATCATTTCCAACAACTCACTATTTTTAAAAACAAACCGAGCAATCACTCTATGCTGTACACATACCAAACCATATGCAAATCAATTCTTAAACATGTCATCTCTTTCTTTGTCCATGATATTCCTTCTAAATGCTGAGGCCCTTCCCCTCTTAGTCCACTTAGAATTAAGAAATTCTCCTAAACACCATTTAGGTGCCACTGTGTGAAGTCATTCCTGGCCCACACCCCCCACCTGAGAAGTGTTTGTGGCTGTGAGTCTGCTGTGCCACAGTGTCTGTACAATTGCTCCTTACATGCTCATTTCCCTGATATGGTGCAAGTTCCTTGAGGGTGGGGCCTGTGTTGTAGCCGTCATCCCTAGCACACATATCACCTAATACTTGACAGGTTCTCATTAGCTGTTTGTCAAAGTAGAGAGGAGGAGGAAGGGATAGCACTTTTGAGTTAGGAATTACTGGACAATTTCTAGATGAGGAAGCTAAGGCTCAGCACACTTACAAGAGGCAGACGCTCACTGAGGTTGGAGCTGCGGAGAGTTCTTGAGTGCTTAGAGGCACATTCCTAGATGCTTATGACCTAGATTTCAAAAAATCCTTTTAAAACCTATTTGAAAACCTCCTTTTAACGTAATATATTAGGAGAAATTATTGGAAAATCCATGACAGCAATAAAAGAGAAAGATGTGGGTAGCTACAGTAAGAGAAGGATTCAGAGAGCAAAGGGGCCTCTGCATGGCCAGAGTACTTATCTTCTAGGGCATATATAAATTAGTTATATCCACTGCTTATTGTCTGAATTCCCTTGATAAGTTAATGCCATAAGGGTAGGGATCTGTCAGCTTTGCTCACAAATGTATCCACTAAGTGATACAAAAGGGACTACTAAGTGGCACACTGTAGGCACCCGGCCAATACTGCTGTACAGAGGAGTAGATGACGAATGCTCTATAGCTATGGAATTAAGTTCAATGTAGTGATTAAAACTTGGGGTCTGCAGTCAGGACTCCTGGCATCCTGGCTCCCACACTTACTGGTCTGTTGTGCAGATTTGTTGAGAGTGTGCATAAAGTGTGTGAGCCCATAGTGCCTACGCGGGAAGTACTTGGTGAAGTGTCTCCAGCATGACTGCCACTGTGCTGCCTGTCCTCTTCCTTCCAGTAGGGGGTGCAGTGGCGACAGCTCAGTGGGGTGGGGGGCTCACATGCAGATGCCCTGGAGCCTTGAGCTCCTGTTCCTGCTCCCTCCCGATCCAACAGTTTTGTTGTCCCTCTCTTTGTTTACCGATCCAACAGTTTTGTTGTCCCTCTCTTTGTTTACCGTTAATACCCATCCTGCTTTTGTTTTTTCGGGAAAGGAAAGAAACTCTGGCACCTTGTTTTTACTTTCCCAAGTATTCCCTGAGCCTTAAGCATCAGCACCTTCTTCTGTTTCTTGGTTATCTATATGTTGTATTCTCTCCCTGCCCCAAAGAGACTGTTTCAAATCTTTGGGACAAGATTGCCCCAAATCTTGAGAGAAGAGAGGGTGTCCAGTGGCACCTCTCTGTGTATGTGGCTCAGAGGGAGGACTTGTTCAACTGCACTGCTAGGCCACCTACCCTTTCTTCATTACTGGCATCGTCACCAAGGCTGCTAAGGACGTTCTCAACACGGGCCAGACGCCCTGAGAGGGAGAGCAGCAGGTTTACCACCTTGTCCAGGTCCCCTATGAACATCCTGTACTTGTCAAACTCATTGGGCTTGCAGAGCTCACTGATCAAAGCCTCCACCTCTTCTCCCAAGGCATTATTGAGCTTAATGTCCATGAGCAGACTCCCCTTCGCTTCCTGGAGGGTCTCAAGCTTGTGGGTGAGGCTTCCAATGAGCTCGGCCTGTAACAACAGAAGAGACACAGCAAAGATCAACCAGCAGTTGTCAATAGCAGGAGGACTCGCTTCTCCCAGCCGTATCCTGTCTTGTCTTCAGGGATCAGCTGAATGCCCCCCTATTCCACATGGACTATCCCCCACCATTAGGCCATAAAATGCTTTCCTTTCCCTGACCCTTTTTGGTCCTCATGGGCCAACACTTGATTACACACCACCTGGTAATGTTTTCCAATTGTGTCACACCATGTACAGCTTTCTACTCATTTTTAAAAGTCTTTTCAGGACATGCTCTTATTTGATCCTCACAATACCATAGGTAAGTAGGCAGGTAGGGTATATATTATTCTTGTTTTATCAATGGAGAAATCAAGAATCAGAGGAATTAGAAGACTTGCCCAAGGTCTCAGAGCTGAGTTGACTATTTATTGTAGCCACCATTTGTAGAGCAATGAACACGTGCCATACACCATGGAGAAACTAACTCTACAGTGATTACCTCATTTAGGCTTCCCAAAAATCTTGTAGTAGATACTATTTTATCCACATACAATAAGTAAGAAAACTAAGACTTTGTGAGGTAAAGTGATGGCCTAAGACATGTGTCCCGTTGGGTGGGACTTTCTTGAACTCAGGTCAGCCTGACTCTAGGGGCCACCCTCATATAATCATTATAAATACTGACACCGAGACCTTTGTCAGAAAGTCAGCCCTTGTTCTTTCTACCTCACCTCACTGTCAACAGTTACCAGAGCTATGTAATTTGATATCTTAATTACAAATTTCTGTACTTATAAAACAGGATTACACAAATATCCAATATATTTAACGAAAGGAATGAAGTAAATGTCCTAGTGGTTTCAAATTTGACTTCATTTATATTTAGTATCTCCTACTACTTTTGCACAAGAGAAATTAAACTCCATGGTTTTTATCGTTAGCTTTTCATTTTTCTCTTAGCCTAAAGTAGCCAAATGGAAAAAGGACATAATCTTTTTTGGTTGAAACCTATTTCTTTACCAAGAGAAAAGGTTCCAGCTCAAAATTTTTATATAAAGACCAAGTTTGTGGCTTCAACTGGAAACCTAGTTAAAAATAAAGGTCACAACCTTGGTGTTGGAGGATATCTTTATTTTGAAGGAAGAAAAAAAAACCCAGGGAAAATACAAATATTTTTGACTCACAGAATTAAAGGTTACTGACAACTTTTTGTACTATTTCTTCAACATCAGCACCAGTGAAGGTCCATTAGGAATAAAATCACAATGATATAGTGAAATATTTATTTCTCCATGAGCTGCCCAACTTGGAGCTGGACCATCAGAGGTACTTCAATGTTAGTGAGGTTCATAATGTCCTTCCAATATCCAAGTTCTGGCTTTAATGGTGACATTTTGTTATCTCAATATGCCTAATCTCAGAGCCTGGGTGGCTAAACCATTCACATCTGCTGCACCATCTCATCATGGGTTATAATCTTTGGCTTTCCTCAAGTTGTTAAGACTAAGTCAATGCAAAAGACAATTTCAGTAGTGGAAAAAAATGTATAGTGTATAAGCATATGAGCCCAGAAAAATGCACTGTGAGAGAATGTTGTATAATGTTAATTATTTAATTTTCCTTATCTTCTAGAAAACAATCGAGTTTTCTAAAAAAGCAATTCTGGCTGGCAGCTATGGTATTTGCCTGCAAGATAACATGCTAGGTACCTCCAGCAAAATGCTTAGCAGAATGTGATCTTTCATTGTGATATCGGTTCATATGAAAAGAATAGCAAGGATACTGGAATGGAAGGCAGAAGGAAGAATAAACACTGCATGCCGTTACGTCTCCCAGCATTCCTGCTGGACCAGGTTAAGACAAGTCAAATGTCGTTATTTCTGCTCTTCAGAGAGATAATGAGAGAGACTGACATCTACACGTAGGCAGCCCAGGGGTTTTTAACCTTGTAGGGTACATTTCCTAAGCTTCTGACTCTAGATGTTGCTGGATGATACTTTCTTACAGAAAATCAAGTTACACCAAATCCAAAGAGGTAGTTAACTGAGAAAAACATTCTTATCACTTCAACCTCAGGAAAAGGCCTTTAGCTTGTTCAAATTTTTGGCATCCATTTCAACCTCATGTCTTTAGCAGTATAGTATCTAGAAAATGCTACTTAAAAATTAGTGGAAAGAAAAGCTAACAGCCTCATGTTTTTCACTATTCCTATAAATATGATTTATTTTGAAACTAATAGTGTGTGTCATAATTTCTAGAAGGTACTGAAAGCACTTTTATTAATAATTGATGTTTTAAAGAAATTCTCATGGCTCTCAGAGGCTGGTAGTTTAAGAGACATGTGTGATGCTTATCAATTTGCAAGGATAAGTAGTTTGTCTGTCCTCACACGTGGGCTGAGTGGCGAAGAGAGGGGAGAACTCGGCTCCCAGAGCAGCAGCGCTGGAGGGGCAGCCCAGAGGTGAGTGCGGGCCAGGGGCTCGGAAGGGCCCAGAGACCTTGGTACAGCCGACGGAAGGGCCCAGAGACCTTGGTACAGCCGAACGGCAGCCAGGGATCAGGCTCACACTCTAATATACTCAGTCTTTCCTTCCCAGACCATTGTCATTTTCAGAGACATCAATGCTAATATATCTATCACGGGAGCATGGTGTGGGCTCCAGTCTTCGTGGTATAAGGAAGAACAGAATGAGATGAAAAAGTCTAGGAGTGATACAGGGAGGCTTCTGTGAGAGAAACCAATATACACTTTGGGGCATTTTGATTTCTTTCTTTTCCTTTTTTTTTTTTTTCCTTGAGACAGGGTCTTGGTCTGTTGCCCGGGCTAGAGTGCTGTGGTGTCATCACAGCTCTGCAACCTCAAACTCCTGGGGCTCAAGCGATCCTCCTGCCTCAGCCTCCCGAGTAGCTGGGACTATGGGCATGTGCCACCACACCTGGATAATTTTTCTATTTTTTTGTAGAGACAGGGCCTTGCTATGTTGCCCTAGCTAGTCCCAAATTCTTGACCTCAAGTGATCCTCCCACCTCGGCCTCCCAGAATGCTGGGATTACAGGCGTGAACCACCGTGCCCAGCCACATTCTCATTTCCGAAAGCTATTTACTGGGCTATAATGTGATATCTCATAGCTCAGCCACATATGCTAAGGTAAGTATTACTGAGTGGTCACATCAGTCACTGTCAGCTGAATGTTACTTATTTGGATGGTATTTGAATTTTTTTTTTTTACTCTACCAAGCCCTTAAAATATGGAAATTTGATTTAAAAATGCTGTTAAGAGGTATTTGAGTAACTGAAGGCAACAGGGAAAGTTGGCTATGCTAAATAGCTATTTCTTTGCCAGGCAGATAGCTTGAAAAAAACTACCAATTTCTACCAGCGGAATTCACTGGGGGAGGAAGAAAGAGGTGTGGGATTTTTTTTTTTTTTTTTAATAACACTAGTCTCTTAGGAGCTACTTAATTTGTAAAAATCATTGACATTTATCCACTTAACTTCTCATCTGGCATAAACTGTTAACTCACCCTGTGCAGAGATGCTATTTATAAGGGTTCTTTCTCTAAACATAGTTTTCCAACTGCACCATGTGCATGCAGAAACATCCTGCTGGGCCCTTCCTCACTGCTGCAGGGTGAGCAGTGAAGCAGGAGTCAGGAGACTCTGACAGAAAAGTCACCATCAGGCAAGACACTTGACCTTCTGTGTCTTGGTTATCCATAGCAAGATAATAATGCCTGCCTAATAGTAATGTCTAATTACTGAGCTCTTTCTCTGTGCGAGGCACTATTTAAACATTTTACTATTCAATTACTACTTGTAACAACCCAATGAGATAGGTACTATTATTATTACCATTTTACTGATGAAGAAAGTGAGGTAGACAGAGGTTATTTAACTTGCCCATGCCCATAAAGTTCATAAGTGGCAGAGCCAAGCTTAAATGCAGATCATCAGGCTTCAGGGTTCAGATTTTAATCACTATATTAAAATAGTTCATAAGAACGTTATGAGGCTCAAATGAAATAAGGCTGGTGCACGCACTTTGGAAAATGTGAAAGTGTTATATGCATTTAAGTTTGTGTGTGTGCTATCATAAGATTAGGCAACAATGTGAAGAACACACACCACTCATTTAGGTACCTTTAAGGGGAATATGCAACTTCTCCCTGACCCCTCCACACAACAAGATCATGTTGCTGTCTGCACAGAAAACTTGTGCTGACAGTGTTGCCAATAATGTCACTGCAAACACACAGCTGGTCTCTGTTGACTGACTCAAACAAGAGTGATGCAGGACTGCTAGCCAAGTGGCTGGGGTTTAGGAATAGAGTGGAATTCAGGCTTCTGCTAGTAAAAACTGGAGCTAGAGAAAGCCATTTCCACCATATAGGCTTTGTTGTTGCTTTCTTTGTTTGCTTTTAAAGGGAGGATCCCGGCAGCAGCAGCACATTGCTGCTTTCCTTAGCTGCGTTTCACCCAAGACAGAGTGACAGCAACTGCATCAAACTCCATCCCTTGTTGTGTGACCTGATCACAGCAGAAAGATCATGGGGCCCTAGCTTCCATTTCAAATATTCCCTGGCATGTTCTCTGTTGAGAATGGTTCTTTGTGGTTTCCTGTTGGGAGGGCTTGTAACCAGAAAGTTGTTCTATCTACTTAGCATGGTCTCTTGGTTCCAGTTATCAGGGATCTTTGATAACACACTAGAAACGATAGTAAATCTCTCCACATTCAACTAAACTCACCATCTCCCCTCCCCAGCATGGTCTCCCCATTTTCCTTGTCTGAATTATGGCATCACCTAGGCCTCCAGACTCTTCCTCTCTTCCACCTTCTACATCTAATCTGTCATTAGGTTCTGCCCATTTTATTTCTTCACTTTATTAATTGCTCTTTCACTGCACTGCCCTGAGACCCACATCATCACTTTCCTGGATGGCTGTGAGACACCCCCCCCCACCAGCCCAGGACCCTCCTCCTGTCTTACTCCACACTCGGCTGCCAGAGTGACTTCTCTTAAATGCAGAGGTGCCACAACTAAACCCTGGGGGGCACAAGCCTACTGCGGCCTCTCCCCCACTTGTTACAACTCTAATCTTTAGATTCTGAGAAGGTCTCTGAAAACTTAAGCACAGCAGTGACTGGGGGAGGGCAGTCAACCCTAAAGTGCAACCCATAATGGGCATCAGTTTCCTGTTTTTTCCCCCCTCTTTTATATTCTACCTCTGACCTGAAGATAACCCCGGGGCAGAGCTGCTCACAGGGTGCAGCAGCAAAAACTAAGAAAACCCTGCCTTAAAAACCAGAGGACGAGGAAGGGGGCCTCTGCGAGGTAGAGGGCGATGGCAAGCCTCTCCCAGCTCTGCCACCGAGAGGGGCTCTGCTGCAGAGCTTGCACTGCACAGGGGCGGCATAGGCACCTGAAACCCCAAGAGAAAACCCTTCTTTCTGGTCAGAAGGAACCAGAGAAAGGGAACCCTGTGTTCCAAAGAGTGTGAAGGGAACCTCATTATTTTTTCCCTCTTTTCCAATGAGGGTGGTCCTGGTCATGCAGACCTGCACGGCAGCACAGGCTGCTCTAACACCGTGAGAACCTGTCTCTCTAGCCAGAGGACTAGGAAAAGGGGTCCTTGGGAGCGTGGGGATAATAGTGGACAGGACAGCACTGGGAAAGAAGGTGCCCTAATTCTGTGTGTGAACTGGCACAAGTCATAAGCTCATCTTCCAGCTGCACATGTGTGCGTCAGACCCACAGCAGCAGAGCAAAGCCTCTGAGAACTGAACTACGAGAGGAACAGCACTCAAGTCCCAGACTATCCCCTGAAAGGGGCACACGCGGGACAGACTGGTACAAAACAGCAAAGTCTCTGAAAATGGAATTGACATTGGAACTATCACCTGAGGGTGACACAGAACTTGCGGTCTGAATCTAACTAGGTTGACTGCCTGCTAAAACAACAACATCATCAACATTCTTTAGAGGATTTTAACAGGACCCAGAGTCTCACAACATAATACACAGATGTAAGGATTACCAAAGTCTTTAAAACAGCTTTTATAACCATGTTCCATGGTAAAAGTAAAAACTTTTGAAATGAAAAGACAGCCAAATGGAAATTTTAGGACTGAAAACTACAATATTTGAAATTAAAAAAAAAAATCACTGGCATGATAGAGATAGCAAAGTCAGTGAACTTGAAGACAGACCAATAGAAATTATCCAATCTGTAGAACTGAAAGAAAATGGATTTTTAAGAAAATGAACAGACCTTCAGGGACTTGTGGTACAGTATGAACAGTAACGTTGTCACTGGAGTCCTCAGGAGAGAGATTAATGCACCCCAAAAAATCTGAAGACATAATGGCTGAAAACTTCCAGAATTTGATCAAAGACATAACGTTTACAGAATCAAGAAGGTCAGCAAACCCCAAACAGGATAAACTCAAAGAAAACCAAGCCCATACACATCATAATCAAAATGCTGAAAATTAAAGAAAGCAGCCAGTGAAAAACAACACATTGTACACAGGAGGAACAAATATTTAAATGACTGTACATTTTCCATCAGAAACTATGGAAGCAAGAAGAAAGTTTTTGAGTATTGAAAGAAAAGAACAGTCAACCCAGTGAATTCCATATCCAGTGAAAATACCCTTCAGGAATGACAGTGGAAATAAAGACATTCGTAGATGAAGAAAACTGAAAGAATCTGTCACCAGCAGACCTATTCTAAGAGAAATATTAAAGGAAGCTTTCAGGCTGAAAGGAAGTAAGACCAGAGGGAGACCTGGAACTTCAGGCATGCAGGAGGAGCAACAGAAGGGGGCAGCTGAGAACCTGAGGGCTCACACGTGATATCTTGAAGAAAGGCAATTCCAAGGAACAACAGATTCTTTTTGCCTATTTCTCTAAGTCTCTGAAGCCAAAGTCTTTTGGCCTTCAGATTAGGGAATCATGTGATATCTTTAAGCAGAATTTTGCTTAATATATATGGCAGGGCTTAGCCAAAGAATTGAAGCTCTAATCATTACGTTGTCTTTAGTTTTTATGAATGTCAGAAGTTCAGACAATGAAAGTGTTTCATATTTTAAGTAATTTATTTAGCATGTAGGATAAATAGAAAATATATCAAATGAAGTAGAAATAATTTAAAATGCTATCTTCAAATTTTAAAATACTTATAATAAACCAAAGCTCTAGTTTCCATTGACTGAGTTTCATGCCTAGAAATACATCTTGAGTTTATTAATAACTTTAAATATTAAATAACAAATTATTACTTTGCAAAAGTTGGTAGAAGGCTACATTCTGCCTTGGAACAATCTTGGGGAATGAATATTGACCAAGCATATTTTTAACCATCATTAGAAAAGCTTGTTTATCAGGAAGAAAATTGCATTTTCAACTTTATGCTGAATATATTAACAGGGCTTTCAACAACATTATTATTTAAAGCTCACATATTTTTTGTTTCCAAATCAGATATGTAAATGTGACACTAATGAAAATCTATTACACATGTATAAACTCATAGTTCATTAAAGCAAACAAATCTCAAAGGGTTCTCCACTGCCACATGATAAAAGCCAAACTTTAGCATTTCACACAAAGTTATGTGACCTCATGACCTTCTGGCCCCTGTTAATCCTTCCAGCTCATCTCCCACCATTCATGGCTGGTCTTTGTTATTTTCTAAATTTGGTAACTTTTCCTTTAATCATGAACCTTTTTCATGTTCCAAAATATCAAACCACTTGAAGCATCTTTCTTCACTATCCACACATTCTCTATGCCTTGTCATATCTCTGGGTTTTCCCCATGTTTTTTTCCTTTTCTCCTGTCCTGACTTTCTCTGACACATTCTTCAATACTGAGCTCAGGTTTCACCTCCTCCAAGAAGCCATCCCTGACTCTACCCTCTTGGGTTGGGCACTGCTCCTCTGGGCTCCCCCAGCACATTCCATCTGTCTGTCAGAGGATCATAATGTACTAAGATAATCCACCTCCCTCACCAGTCCAAAAGCTGCAGGGGAGCAGACATAGTGTCTTATCCATGTTTGTATTTCCCAAGGCAGAGCAGAGTGGCTGGAACCAACAAAGTGTGTTCTCACTGTTTATGAGCCTAACATCTTACACTTACAAAGTGACTTGAACCCCCAGGCCATGTGCAGGCCCAGAAGAAAGAATTGAAGGAAGCAGGAACCAAAGGAAATTCTAAGCAGCAGTTGAAGCTCTCATTAACTATATACCCTATTCTCATCTTTATTCCTCCTTGAAGAGCCAGATAAGCCAAGGGGCAAATGGGTATCCTCTTGGTGCTGTGGGCAACATTTTCCAGGGTGCAGAGAGAAAATGCCTGAGAGTTGCTTTTCCTCCTAAGAGTCTGATTTAGGGAAAAAAAAGCTGCCTACAAGGCACCTTCTTACTAAGCATCTTAATGTGGAAGGTATCAGATGCCGCCAACACTGGCATATTTATATGACATCACCTTAAACACTTCCCTATTAAGAATAAGATATGACAGTCATGCCATCTGATACCTTACAGCTTAAAAAGCACATTAATATACCTTAGTTAATTTGACCCCACAACCACCATGTGAGGGATCATCATCACTTTCATTTCATAAAGAAAACTGAGGGTCAAGAAAAGTCAAGCTACTCGCTTCACTTTATTCAAGCCCAAGTTTGTTTTTTTTTTCCCCCCTGAGTTCTCATCCCATGATCTCCAATCCAAGTAGTAACTATGCCTCACCCTGCTTAGCTTCCGAGATCAGGCACTTTTAGGGTAGTATGGCTGTAGACCCTAATCCTGTGATTTTTCCACAGTGGTGCTCCTGGTATTTTTCTTCAGTTAAATGATAAAATCCAACGTGGGAGTTTTATACTTTATAATTTCGTTCAACAAATGTTTATTGAGCACATGCTAAGTGGCAGGCCCTGGATTATGTGGCTGTGTCCACTGGGAGATTTCCACTCCCTAGAGGCCCTTTCCACCCTGGCTGAGTGGGCTTTTGTCACCTGAAGCCTGTTACTCCACAGAAAGACACTATAAAAGGCTTGAGCCTCCTCAGTTCTCAAATCACTGATGATGTTGTCCTTATACTTTTGGTTTAAAATTGGTTTTAATTTCAAACTCTAGCTCTGGTTAGTTATACCCAGAGAACCTCCATTTCCGCTCAGTTCCCAGGGTAGCAAAGCTTAGAAGCAGCTGATTTAGAAGCAATTTTTAGCAGGCTTTTGGGTCAGACAGACTTAAATTCTGACTCTACCATCTATTAACTGTGTGACCTCAGCACTTACAATTACTTCAGCATAAAATGTGGCAATACAAGTGTCAGAGGAGTTTTGTGCAAATAAAGATAATACAGCACTGTGTTAAAAAAAAAAAAACAAAAAACATAGCCCACAGCTGGAATGTAATAGTGGTACCTACTGTTATTTCCCAGGAGGATGAATTAATCCCCTATTCCTTCACATTCTCAGTCTAAAAATACTTTTTGCCACATAATGCTAAGAGTGAAAGGGTGATAATGAAGTGATGGGAAAGCAGTTAAAAAATAAAATTAAGATGGGGAGGAAAAACCAACAAGCAATTTGCCACATTGCTACTGTAAAGCAGGTATGTCTACTGGCAGAAAACAAAACAACAAAAAACTCTGTGTAAAATGCTCAGTGTAAGATGCCATGGCAACCTGGTCCATGTAATGGTGTATATATAGCTCTCAATTTGGGATAAATATAGACCAAGAGCAAAGTAGTCTTATTTCCAATGGGAGGATCCATTAAATGGGGCACTCAGCATTGTTAAGGCAGATATATACCAGTGGGGTACAATGAAACAAGTACTTAAATGAGAAAACCTTGGGCTGGGAGGGAGCTTGCCTACAGTGGCTTCATCAGCATGTTACCTGTAAGCACACAGAGCAGGAGCGGTAGGAGGGAGAAGAATACCCCTGACAAGGTGCTTCTGAAGTCCTTCCTGTCCATTACTCCCTTGCTCCTAGCATCTATATCCTGTGGTTTCATTCCAACAAACAAGCAAGAAGGCTTGGGACACATATAGAATAAAATAGAGGGGCATAGGACATATACTATAGAATAAATGAAATAGAATCACATTGAAAAGTTTCTCCTGGAATCAGTATCACTGAAAACCACTTACATTCCAGGCTCAGCAAGAAGCAAGCAAGCTTTTGCTTTTTCAGCATGCTGCTGAGCTGCACGGAGAGCTGTAAGCACAGTGGAAGGCAGCCCCTCTGGGGCTGTAGGGGAAGAATAATGGTGGGAACTTTCTCCCTTGCAAACATAGCCTGGCTTAGATCTCCATGGCATATGGGAAAGAAGCAGCAGCAGCAGCATGGGTCATTTTAAAAATGTCTAACATTTGAAATTTCTATAGGAGTATTAAATGCTAACAAATGAATTCCAATACTTCACTTTTAAGCTATTCATTGAAGTATTGCAAAGAGAGTTGGGGAATATATAAAGGTTAACATTACCTTTTCTCAGAAGTGTCATTTGACAATTGACCTCTTTCCCTAAACAAAGTTTTTAGATTTTCTAGTCGTTGTTTTCACCATGAAACTTGAAATGAAAATTACACAGACTGTTGGCATTGGCTGATCAGATGCTAAGAACAGTGTCGGTGCTGGACTCAGAGGCTGGGACTTGGGTTCTAGTCCCAGCTATAAGACTTTTAGGAAATAACTTAATCCCTCTAAACTTCACTTTTGTCATTTGTGAAAATGAAAACAACAGTAGCTTACCTGCCCTGTCTACTTGCAGGAGAGCTGTGAGGAAGTTTGTTAAAGTGCCATGAAAGTCCAGAGCCTAATCATGGTTTTGGCAAGTTTTGATGATGGGACAGGTCGCTTCCCCTCTTGCCTTATGGGGTCAGTAACCCTGCTGGTTACAAGGACCTTGACCGTCTCTCTGGGGAAAGCAGAACAAGGACACCCCTTTCTTTATTTACCTTCTTTTCATTGACATCTGCCGGCTCTTCTTCCTCATTCACTTCTGCTGGCATCTCTTTGATCTTGTTCAGAAGTTCAGCCTTAGGAGCAGACACATTGTAGTAGGCAGGACAGTTGACCAGCATGCCCACTGCCTCCTTATCTTCACTCCTGGACCATAGAGAACACAAAGTACAGCCACACACAGCACAGATCAGAAGCTTCATTTCACAGACGTCTGTCCATTCAGAAATGTGTAAAATTCTATTTCACTTCTTTCTCAGAAATTAGTATGAACTAGTAAATATTTACTAATAAGTGATTATTATGTACCGGGCTCTTGAAGCCAGGCAAACGTGGGATAGAAAACCACCAAAGGCAGTACTGGGCGTGGGAGTGGGGTTGGGGCTGGGGTTGTGGTCTTACCAGCTGACTCTGGGTGAGACATGTAACCTCCCTGCCTATTTTTCCTTTTGTGATAAATATAAGAATGATACTGACTCCTCATTTCACAGAAAGGCAATGCGGAGCCATGATTCAATGTGAAAGTATTTTCAAGGTGCTGCACAAATCTCAGATTTTAGGTGAATTATTTCCTGCACTTCCTTGGTTACCCATAATCTTTCTGATGCCTACTACACTGTTGCTTGGACACTTATCAATTTTCCTTCTCAAGTTAAGCCTGATATACCATGTAAGTCTGGGAAACCTAGAGTTTGCTGGTCCACAGTGAACACAAGATGTAAAATCTACTCATTAATTATACAACGGGGGGTTTCAAGACTGGATAAAAAACTAGGAATTGAGAAACCTGATATCTAATGTTCTCTGTTACTGCAATAAAGTTGCCTTTCAGACGATAGTTCAGATGCTACCCACTGAATAAATGACTCTAGGGGAGTAAGTCGTTTCTCTTGGAGAGGAATTTTAACTGTTTGATCTTATGATATTATTTAACATCTAGCCCATCATTTTACTATGGAATAAAGAACCACAAAAAATTGTTTCTAGTTTCCTGCTTGATGACTGTCCCTCTAAGCAACATCACTACATTTAACCCAGCAAATTAAAAAATATGAAAAAGGTCTTCTGATATATGTTATTTTGTTTTGGTTTTCAGATATACCCATTGCATTACAAATGGGCTTCTTGGGCATGTGACTAACCCTTACAATGGGTACTGGCTGACAGTATCACACACAACAGGACAATGCTTATTTTCACCAGAAGATGGCACATGCCCCCCTTTTGAAATCCTCAGGAAGGTCTCTGCTGCAAAAGCTATGTGACTTTTTTTTTTTTTTGAGATGGAGTCTTGATCTGTCGCCCCAGGTGGATCGTGCAGTGGTGTCATCATAGCTCACTGCAACCTCAAACTCCTGGGCTCAAGTGATCCTCCTGCCTCAGCCTGCCGAATGGCTGGGACTACAAGCGCGCGCCACCACGCCCCGCTAATGGTTTCTATTTTTAGTAGAGCCGGGGTCTCACTCTTGCTCAGGCTGGTCTTGAACTCCTGCCCTCAAGCGATCCTCCTGCCTTGGCCTCACAGAGTGCTAGGATTACAGGCCTGAGCCACCGCACCCAGCCGCATTTCACTTATAAATTGACTAAGAACATACATCCTCAATGGTAATGCTAGGAAATCCTTTTCTAAGGATGCATTTCTAAATCACTTTGGTCTTTCTATAGCAAGTGGTCAGAGAACAGAATGACCATGGTACATCCAACCACGGTAAACTGACTGGCACACCCACAGGAGCTCATCCTGGGGCCCCCGTGGCACCCAGTGGATTGCCTCATACATTGCAGGTGCTCAGTGTTTGCTAAACACATGACCCTGGATAAGTCACTTCACGTCAATTCGTCTGTTTCCCAAATCTGAAAAAAGAAGGGGATGGACACCATGATGAATTAAGAGAGCTCTGATAATACAGCAAATAGTTTGTAAGTGCTACATAGCTCTTTCCTTTCTCTCTCCCCCACCAAAACAAAATGTGGTGTTCCTGTGAGTAATTTAGGTAGGATCAGTTGGAAATTTCTAAAATACAAGCCCAAATTTGGATGAAATGTTCTGTTTTTATTTAGTCTGGAAGCCACTAACTGCTGAGTCCCAGTCGGTCAATCCACATAGTTTTCATTGAAAATTAAAAAGAAAATAAAAACCACTCTCCATCTTTCCCATGGTAGTCCTTTAAGGAAATCAAATGTGCAAGAAAATATTATAATAACCCAGAAGAAATCAAAAGAATGAAAAATACAGCCTGCTCACGGTTCTTTCACACATGTGGCTGGGCACTGGACACATGTTACTGGACAGCCAACATGTATGGCTCAGGGGACTTCAGGAGCAGAGGCTTACACGGCCTGAGCAAAACCAGAAAAGTGCACCCCCACCCAGACCTTTCTTGATTTTCAGGATTTGGGCAAACACCAGCTTAACGCCTCAAAGGTAAACGTCAGTGTAGTAAATGAATCTATTTCTCTAGGCTCTCCTTCTTTTATAAGGCCGTGTTCACCTCAGCCTTGAGGAGGCCTTGGCCACGCTCACCACTTTTACCTGCTCCTTGCTGAGCACTGGGCCTGGGGGCTCTCGGCAAGGGCACCTTGGCTGAGTTAGGGGCACTGTGTAATGGCTAGAGAGCAGGCACAGTCACAGGGCTGGGTTCAAATCCAGAGGCCCTCACTCATGTATTCTATGACCTTGGTTGAACATGGTCTTAATTCCCCCGTGCTTCCATTTTCCTCATTTGTAAAGTGGAGACAAAATTGGTAGCTACTTCAGAAGGTTCTTGTGAAGATTAAATGAGATAATGTTTATATAAAGAAGTTAATACAATGCTTAACACATAGAATGTGAACAATAGGTACTATGGCAATTATTATTATTACTATTGCTATTTTGTTGTTGTGGGATATCTGTCCTGCATCCTACTCCTCAGAGTCACTCCCCTGAGGCTGAGATGGAGTGTCACTCTTGGGTCAGAATCTGTGGAAGCAGGAACACATCAGATGAGTAGGCCCAGTGTTGTCATCACCCCATGGAAGGAGCTAAACTGTAAGTCTCTTTGGGGACATTACCAGGGACTTACCTCTTGCCTTCACATCCTGGGAAGCTGACAGTTCTCTGCATGGCCTTCCTCTTTATGCTGTTTTCCTTCAGCAAGTTAATATCTCGGGGAAACAAACCTTCCATCAGGTCCATAGTTGTCTTCATTCTGGAGTCTGGATCCAAAATATCTGCCAGAGATTTGTCTTGGTGGACAATTTCCTTGGCCAGAGCCTCTGTTCTGATGTCGTCTGAGCTCTTCTGAGGATCAGAACTGACTTTCTTTTCTAAACCCCGCGTTCCACCGACTGGATCATCCATGGGGCTTTGAGTCCGGACAGGAACTAGCTGCCCTGGGCTTGGCTGCTTGCCAAGAGACCCAGCAAATTGAGGTTGAACACCCATGATGGAGGGTGGGCTGGACTCACTGGCCTCTGAACCCTTGATAGAAGTTGGGGGTCTGGAAGTCAGTATCTGACTCCCTACCAAATGGGCTGCACCAGGCACATGCCTTTCCCTTGCAATTGTCACCTTGGAAAATTTGCTGGGGCTGCTAGGGATACAAAAAAAGAAAGAGTGGTAAGAGGAGAGTCAACAGAAGGGTGACAATGACAGGGTGGAGGAAGACTGAGGGAGAAGCTTCCCATGTCAGGAGTAGGTGAGGTAGTCATTTCTAAGGTTATTATCCCCCCAAACCGCAGCATTCTAAAGGGCCTTCTCCTGAGCCCAGTAGCTGGTCCCAGGGAGGTTGTCTTCTCCTAAGGAAGATGGAGCCATAGGAATTCAGTTTTGATGAAGACTGCTGTTAAATCCCAGAGTTTTCTGAAAGGTCTAGGTAAACAGAAGATAGTGGTAGTAAGTCACTCTTTTGGCGTTTGGAGAAAGCCACCCTAAAGGTGGTGTCAGACAATGTGTTTTGGTATTGTGTGAGATCACATGTCCTAGGGGCTATGTGTTGGGAAAGGCTTCTTCCCCAGTCTTCTGGCTTCCAAGAAGAGGTTTTCCCTAAACACTACTGACCTTTAGTCCTACTCTTTATTCCTCCCTACAAATGTGGAGTGACTTTGGAAAGAGAAGCTGACCATTCACAGCCCAGCCTCTTCTCTTTTGAGAGTGAGGCTGCCTCGAGGCTGTGTGTGTGTGCATGCGTGTATCCAGCATAGCCTGTGACTAGATAGGTAAACCTGTTTAATTTGGGAGTTCAGTATGAGGAGACCTGATACTCATGTTCAGATAAGAGCCATATTCTTCAATATCAGCTCTATTGGCAATAAAAGTGATATTTTTGTCTTCTATATGCCTTCCTCTTTTGTCTCATTTCTTAACTGATTCAGAACTTGGACAAGGAAGAGGGATTTATTTGGACGCCTTGAACCTATCATGTCCAGAGAAGTGAAATGTGCCTCTTGGGTTTTGGCTTTCATTTGTACTACCCCACTCCTTGGTACCCAATGAGCACTAATGTAACAACCTCTCCAAGGCAAACAAATAAATGAACAGTTTCATGAGCTAAGCTTGTAAAAAAATCTCCGCACCAGGGCTCTCTGGGGCCAATAGAAGAAGGACCTGGGCAGCCTGGAGCAGGCAATGTCCTACTAGTGAGGGAAGCCCCTTCCCCTCAGATGGAGGCTCCCGCCCAGAGCCACTCACTCACCCGGCACGCTGCGCCTCCTGGCCCTTGAGGTCTAGCTGTGCCTCACACACAGCTAGGGCAGGAGGTGGAGGAAAGCCGCCCGAGCTACCCACTGGGGTTTCCTGGCTGAGTGGAGGAGGCGGGGGTGGCGGAAGAGCTTCAAATGTGGGGCTGGAGGTGGCTGTGGGGCCAAAGTCCTTCACAAACACTTCGTCGTCATAATCCTCGCGAGGTGGTGGGGAGTCCTGCAAGACCGACTCAGATATTCGGAGGGAGATCCTCCCTGGAGTACTTGGAGCCCCAAGAGGCGTGTCTGGGTCAGAAGTCCTGCATGAGCTTGGAAGTCTCTGCTGCTTTTTATAGTGCTTCAGGTTTGCAAACTCAAGTGATGAAGATTCCTCAGGAAGGCTGTCTTCTCTGACTGCGTGGGCCCACTTCACCTGAGGAGGAGGAGGCCGCTGAGGCAGCGAGACCCTCTTTCTCCCTCGCTCTTCTGCCCCATGCTCCGGGCTGCTGACCTCACTGCCTCTTGGGCTGGGAGGCCGGGTCAGGGTGTGACCATTGCTTCTGTGGGTCCCTGCAGGGGTATAGGGTGGAAGAGGCTGTTGCCCTGCCTGACCATCCCTTCCAGCCTGATCGGTGGTAGCCTGTGAGCAGTAGCTAGTGGGAGCAGGCGAAGATAAAGGGGAGCCGAGTGGGGTCAGTGGCACAGCCCTGGTATCTGTGAGATGCCCTTGCATTCCTGCCGGCAGCAGCCTGGAGCAGGGTGTCCTGCTGGCTTGCTTCTGATGGTCCAGGGTTTCAGGACATTCACTAGGAACTGAGGAACCACCCCAGCGAGGGGTAGGATGGTGTAGGAGCAACGGCATCTCTTCTCTGCCTCTTTCTGAACAACTGAGTGACCTGGAGCAGGACACAGACATGAGGATTACAGCTCTGAAGAAAGAGGCAAAGGCAAACAATGAGCCCAGGGTTCATTATATAGATGAAAAAAGCATTTAAGGGGAAGCAGGACCCCCCTTCCCACCTACCAAAGCTGCACACTGTTTTCCCTGTCTACTCATAGAAAGAACCAAGTTAAAGTACTAGACAAGCATAAGCTCCTACAGGAAAAGGTCACACGCAATGTCTGGGTTCACAAGGCATTTCCTTTTCTTGCCCCGTCACTGCCCCACCTCCTGCACACACCAGGCACACAAGGCAGCTTTTGAGGACAGGCTTCAGGATATAAAAGGAAACAAGTAGCCCATTTCTCCAGCCCCTTTTAGGACTGCTTTGGGAAATAGCTCCTGGCTCTGGGAAAAAAGAACATTGCCTCATTCTCTCCCAGTGTGATCCCACGGGGGAGGTCTGTTCGGAAAGCATTTGCACGGGCTGCTGAATTTGATGGTGTTATTTACAACTTTCTCTTACTCTCCCAGTGTTTTCATTTCATGAGATGAAAAATAAAAAGAAGGGGAGAGTCTCACCTAAGGGGCTAATCAGCAGTTACCTCTGGGGAAAGAGATTGACAATAATAAGCAAGTATGGTACACGGTGATTTAAACAACTGTCCCCTACTAGCCTCCAAGGAAATACCCCAAAATTCACAACACTTCTGTTACTGTGTTCTAAAGGAAAAAAAGAAGAAGAGTCTGCAGCACTGCTTGCTATGCAAGAGTTAAAGTGAGGATAAACAGATCTCCAGCAAACCCACCATGAGGGGTAGCTCCCTGACTGGCTCTGCAAGTGAATCTGGAAAGCAGATGGCACTTTTCATCTCACAGATCTGACTCTCTGAGGGCTGTGACTCAGTCCCACATCAGAGCAACAATGCAGGGCCTGCCACAAAATCATCTAAGTGCCAGGCAAGCACAAGGCAGCATACGGAAAAGAGAGACGACAAAGAACCAGATTAGCTCTTCTCACACCTTTATTTTTTCTTTATTATAGATGCAGATGATTGAACAAAGGGCCCATCTCTCTCTCAGGTTTGGCCTCTCCCTCTCCGTCATCTAGACACTGTTTCTTTTCCAGGAACCTCGCCATACCGCTGCACTTCTGGGTGGCTTCCCCAATGGGGTATCAGAGACCCAGAGGTAGATGATTTTCTGGGGATGCTCTTCACTTCCCTGTCGTATTCACTTTCATGTCCCCTGCACCTAGCAGGACGCTCTCAGTAAATGTCTGTTGAACAAATGTTTCTTCTGCTCAGCTGCTCTTCAGACTATACGGCATGAACTATTTTTAAACTTAGCATCCTCTACTAGGACATGGAGCCAACTGGAATCTGATGTTTTAATGACTGATTTGGACGCCTTTATTTTATTTATTATATCTTGAGGCTTTTAAAAAAAGGGAGAACATCACTAAAACAGATAGTAAAATAACAATTATCCGTATCAAAGATCCATAAACTTTGATATGTTTTTAGTTTGTATTTGATCTTAGTTTACATGAGCCATACTAAAGTTATATATTTCTTGAAGATCATGTGAGTTAAATGCTTAGTTTGGTTGAGAACGCTTTTCCATGGTGATTGTTTTGTGTTTTTTAGGAACAAAGTTTGGGATAAAAAAAAATTTTGTTCAAGTCCTTTTTACAATAGGGTGTGAGAAGCTCACAGAGTCTGTTGATACGTATCCAGGAATCCTAATATTCAAAAATGGATTTTGAGAGCAATTAGTCTCACCTTTTAAAAAAATAGCATTTTTTATTGTGGTAAAAAAAACACAACATAAAATTTTATCTTAACTGTTTTTAATTGTACATTTCAGTAGTGTTAAGTATGTTCACACTGCTGTGAAACAGATCTCTAGAACTTTTACATCTTGCAAATCTGAAACTC
This sequence comes from Daubentonia madagascariensis, assembly GCA_023783475.1. Classification (NCBI taxonomy): domain Eukaryota; kingdom Metazoa; phylum Chordata; class Mammalia; order Primates; family Daubentoniidae; genus Daubentonia; species Daubentonia madagascariensis. The sequence continues at coordinate 6,365,422 of JAKFHU010001268.1, read as the reverse complement.
TATACCCATTTCCCCCTCCTCCCACCCTGTGGTAGTCACCATCTCTCTGTCTCTATGAATTTGAGTACTCAAAGTACCTCATATTAAGTGGAATCCTACAGGATATGTCTTTTTGTAACTGGCTTGTTTCACTTAGCATAATGTCATGTTGTAACATGTGACAGTCTTCTTCCTTTTTAAGGCTGAATAATATTCTGTTCTATGTATATACATTTCGTTTATCCATTCATCTGTCAGTGGACATCTGGGTTGTTTCTACCTCTTGGCTATGGTGCATAGTGAACGGTGCTGCTATAAACACTGGTATGCAAATATCTCTTCAAGACCCTCCTTTCAACTCTTTTGGATATATTCTCAGAAGTGGCATTGCTGGATCACATGGTAGTTCTATTTTTAACATTTTGAGGAACCTCTATGCTATTTTCCATACAGTTGCACCATTTTACATTCCCACTAACAGTGCACAAGGGTTCCAATTTCACCACATCCTTCCAACACTGTTATTTTCTGGTTTGTTTTGGGGTTTTTTTGATAGTAGCCATCCTAAGAGGTATGAGGTGACATCTCATTGTGGTTTTAATTTGCATTTCTCTGATGATTAGTGATGTTGACCATCTTTTCATATGTTTGTTGGCCATTTGCCTACTATCTTTGGAGAAATGTCTATTCAAGTCCTTTGCCCATTTATCAATAGGGTTATTTGATTTTTTGTGATTTAGTCCCATCTCTAACTTCAGAACAATTCTCTCTTAGCAGTGCTCTAGTTCATTGTTAGTTTTCTCTTGTCTCTAGCTTTTAATTAACGTACCCAAACTATCCAAAGTCCTCAGCCTCACCTTGAATACTTTCTTCCCTTTCAGCACCAGCTTCAAGAACAAGACCATATAATCGTGGAAGGCTGCTCTTGGCTATAAAGTAGGTAACCTAATATCTACTTCCTCATCATGTTGGCTGCTTCCATGTGACAGTATTAGATTGAGTTAATAAGAAGGTGAATTTAGAAAGAGAAACAATGATTTAATGAAACATAAGAAAAATTAAAGAATTGGCTTGAAAAAGCATGGAAAGTAGTAGGGAGGGCTTAAGTGTATTACCATTAGTCATAATTGATTATGGTAGATGGCTCTATGATGCTGCATTAAAACTACATACAAGGATGTGGTTCAGGGAAAACCTTCTTTGGAAATTTCTACTCATTAAGCCCCATGTGAAATTTAAATTCTAAAAAATTGTCCATTATATTTTTCCACTTAGGAGATATGATATTAATGTCAAATTTTTTGCGACTTTCCTGCTACTTTTTATTCCTATGTGCATAAAGTTATGATCTTGAGCTTTATTTTTCACCTCCAGTGTTTCCTGTGAGTTTGTCTTGCTTTGTGAAGCTGTTGATGAAATGCCCATTCTTCCCTAGCACTTTAGTCACCAGACTTGATCCTTTGCACACAGAACTGAAAGAGATGAGCCACATAGAGAGGCCTCAGGTGAAAGCCACAGGACATGCTTGAGAACAGCATCTCCATTAATTATTTTGATGTCAGACTTGTTAGAATTCAACCATTTCCTCAATAGCACACATTCAAAACCTATTTTGAACAAGTATCATTCTTAGAGAAAGTCATTTATAAATAAATTTTTAAAAATTCTCCACGGCCTACACAAATCAAAAAGGCACATGACACTATACAACATCACATTTTGATTTTTTTATAGAAAGGAACAGAAGTAATTTAACTGTAGCAGTATTTATAGGCAGAGGACATCATAAATACACATACATACCTAGATCCAGGGCCAGCCAAATAACTTGGATCCTTCGTAAGAGCGAAGCCATTGTCTTCCCCAAAAAGCACATCCTTGAAACACAAGAAAGGCACAGAATTATTACCAATAAACAGGTGTTTAAATTTACCAAGGGGGTGGAGGTAAAAAGGGGAAGCAACAGTTATTTATTGGCGATCTACAATCGTCAGCACCATAGTGGCATTCTTATGTAACCCCACTGCATTGATGAAGAGATAGGCCCAAGGTCAAAAAGAAAAGTAGCAGAGTCAGAATTTGAACCTCAGTCTGTCTTATCAGCAACCTCTCCTAACACGGATGTTTCCTAAGTCTCATGACAGTTACTTCCAGAGTTTAAAAAAAAAAAATGCTGTACTTGAAATATGATGATAACAGTGAATTCAATGGGCCAAGCTTTTGAAACAGCAATAGGGAAATATGGGAGATGACAGGAAAAGGATAGTTTATTGAGTTTCTCAAATGTTCTGAGTTATAATTAGAGAAAATATGAATCTGGTTTGTAATCAGGTTGCAATAAATTCTCTATGGGAAAAATTTCACCCACTTGTGATAACAACTCTGGGGACTTTTCAGGAGTAGTTTTTGTTTTTGTTTTAATAAGGGTATATATTGGTGTCCTGAAAGGATCATAGGTCAGTTTTTTTTAACACAACTTTTTAAAATTTTCTTCCTTTTTTTTAGTGGGGCAGGAGGTCTCACTATGTTGCCCAGTGGTCTGGCCAGCCTCAAGTGATCCTTCCACCTCAGCCTCCCAAGTAGCTGGGACTACAGGCATGTGCCACCACCACACCTGGCTTGCAGGTCAGTTTTTGATAATATAAAATTTGGTCCATGTGATCAGGTCCATGAGGAAAATGATGTTGCTGCTATTGATGATAATATATTCAACTCAATTATTTATGATAATATGAGACAGGTAGAAAACAAAAATTAAACCCATATGTAATCCCTAAACTTAATTTATTTCACCATTTACCCTGTCCAAAGGGCTGTTTTTCACTCCCTTCCTTACTTTTTAAATTTTTTGGCCCAGACAGGGGTAGAGGTACTAATAAGCAATAAAAAGAGCCAAAGGTGGTAGCAGGCAGAAGAAACAAACACCTGAACATTATTAATAACTGCAGCTACCCCTTATTGGTATATGCTGTGTGCCAGACACCATGCTAAGTACCTTGCAATCCACAAATTATGTGCCTGGAATATTAGGCATTTGACATTTCTTTTGTAATTTAATCTTCATAACAATGGAGAGAGTATGTAACTGCAGCTCAGCGAGGTTATGTATCTTACCCACAGTTAACTAAGTGGAGAAGCTAAGATTCAAGCCATGATCTCTTCAAAGCCCAAGATCTTTCCATGGAATCTTAATAAGTTGAATGGTAGCTGGGCTGAATGCAATCAGACTTGAATGGCTAGAGAAAAATGAGTTACATGTGTTCTGATTTACTCAAATAGCACTGTAGGGAATGGGAATTCCTGCTCTCCATGAAACCCTATGGTTCTTTTAAAGTCTTTCCCCACCTCCTTTCCCTCTGTTAACATGAATGTGCCACTTTGCCAATAATTAATTGGAAAAGCCTATGCCCTATTTGAGCTCCTAGCACAGTAAAGTATAAATATACTTCATATTCTATTACATTCTTTGTATTTCAGTTTGAGAATGAATATAACTTCTGTATTCACATGATTTAGCCCCTGAAATGTCAAGCTTAAAATGATATTTATGTGGGTGTGCATAAAATAAAGGAAGTTAGACCCAGTAATAAACTATTGAGACAATGCTCTAAATCTCCTGCCAATCAAAATACCATTTGGACAGAGGGAAAATAACTTCCCAGCCTGGAAGAAGCCCAGGGAAGATAAATTCCTGTTGTATTTTCTTGCTTTAATATGGGCATATATTCACTATTAAAGAAGACTTGACTTCTATAAACAGGTAAGAAGTATAAAGGACTCATGGCAATACAGGAAAAAGCAGGGGCTATGGGAGAAATACTATGCATAGAATTATACTAATTTCTTAAACGTCTAATTTACTTTTGTTAATTATCTCAAAACTGACTTAAAAATATGCCAGTTCTTAGCATAGTCAATACTGTAAACCTACAAGCCAACTGAATCCCAATCCTCAGTCTTGTTTTGGGTTCCGAGTTAGATATCCTACTATCTCTGTGACTGATGAAATATGAAGACAACAATAGGCATCCACTTCAGAATGTTAGTTGCAAGTATTTACTAAAATTAGAAATTCATATAAAAAATCTTATGTGATTTAAATGTAAATATAGCCATGTATCGCTTAACAACAGGGATACATTCTATGAAATATGTTGTTGTATCATTCTTTAGGCTATTTTGTCCTTGTGTGAAAATCATAGAGTGCACTTACACAAACCTAGATGGTACAGTCTACTACACACCTAGGCCATATGATACAGCCTATTGTTCCTAGGCTACAAATCTGTACAGCATGTTACTATACTGAATACTGTATGCAATTATAACACAATGGTAAGTGTTTATATATCTAAACATAGAAAGGGTACAATAAAAATATGGTATTATAATATTATGGGACCACCACTGTATTTGTGCTCCATCTTTGACCTTTATGTGGCATGACTAAAATAGCAATTGATAAAATGAAACCAATTTATTGGCTGATATTTTCAGATACAAGATTTTTAACTCTTGCCTCCCTCTCCCCACCCCAGCCTCGTTTTATTCAAGGAGACAGCGTGTTATAGTGACTTAAAGACTCTGGAGTCAGACAGTATGGGGTCAAAACAGCATGCCCTATTATCTTGGACAAATTTCGTACCCTCTCTGTGCTTCAGTTCCCCCTTCTGTAACATAGAGATAATAGTAGTATCTACTTCATTGCATAGATGTGAGGACTGATTTTATACGTATAAAACACTTAGTATAATGACTGGTGCATATTAAAAATTTTATTATTAGCTGTTTGTAACTTCACATTTGTAGAACATCGATTCTGTTACTTTTACCTAAGCTTGAATGAGTGCTTGTTGAGAGGTGCTAAAAAGGATTTACAAGCTGCATCCCACAGAATCAAGCCTATAACCAATATATTGTGATTCCATGCATTGAGCAATTTCCTCAGCAATTAAATGATGTTTGTCACACCATCTCATAGTGAATATGTTATACATCAGAAATGAAAGTCCCTTAAAATACAGTGGGAACCAGAGAGGCCTCTAACTTGGCATCTGGGGAAAAAAAAAATCGCCACCAGGAATCTTATTTCTCCAAAGGGTTTCTTATAGGCTCTGCTATATTTTAGATCTATGCAATAAGTAGGTCTAAATTTCCTTCTCTAAGGCAGAAATGTTTGGATATTTTTCCACAGCTTTGCAGGGCTCATCTGCTTTTAAAAGGTTGAGTTTTCCAAGGTCTCACAGAAAGTAAGTAGAAACAGGCAAGAGTCTGATGTGCACTTAAGCTCCCTCACTAATATGTATTTGTTCTGCAATGAAGATGAATTAAAGGAGAGAAAATGGGAGGCTGCATGTTTCAGGGAGGATCTCAGGCTGGCTAAGGAGAGGCTCAGTCCTGCCAAATATCTGAGCAGGTCTCAGGCTACAAGTGCTTCAAAATGGCAGCCTTCTGCAGTCATTATTTCAGGCCAGAGAATAATCAATTGTCATACATAGAGGAACTGATTTCCACTATGACCTTGTTTTTGGAGGCAGAAAGTGTCCTCACTAATGGAATTTTGAAAAGGTGTTAACTCCTTGTCAAAAACTTGTAAAATCCTGCTCTCTCATCATGTGAATAGCAGAAGCAAGCAGCATTTGTTGGAGATGTCATCAACTAAGCCAGGAGCAGAAACAGACGCCACATTTTGGTTTTAACTTAGGCAGACAGTCTCTACAAGGTTACTTAACTTGTTGGAATTCTCTAAAGTGAAGATGAGAAAAATTCTTTATTAATAAACCTTCACAAAAAATGATAATGGTTGGAATTTATTAAAATAAGAAAAAACAGAATATAATGTCTAGAAATAATAATCAAAAGTTACATGATGAGATTAACTTTGTTTTTAACTAGTTTTGTTTTAACTACAAATAAGGTAGATGACAAAGAAGATGCAAGGAGCAGACCTTGCCGTGGGGCACTTCTCTAGTCAGATGGTCTGGTGGCTGGGTGGGAGAATAGGAGAAGGAAGCTCAAGAACACAGTGGCACAGTGACAAGACAGGGGATGATGGCCTATTTTCACAATCTGTTGGACCAGAGCAGCACAAAAAAAGTATTTCATTTTGAAATATTTCCCCCTCTGGCTTCATATTCCCCAAATTAAATAATATTTAAATATGGTATTCCTTTTATGAAAAGAGTGCTTAAGTACTGTTCTGTGTTCAGCTGTTTTCCTAAAATGCTTTGCAAATAATATAAAATAATTAGGATTTGAAGGAATTTCTTCACTTCTTTACAACACCAATGTTTTAGCTCTACTTCCCAATTAACCAGGCTTGAGAAATATTTGGGAGCAAAGGCAAAATAACATTCATGGCCATCCAACCAATTCCCTAAGACAAAATGATGACATCTAATAGGGAATAAAATAGATTAATTTGGTTTTCACCTAAGCATTTCTATTTGCTTTAGAACACGGGGAGAGAAATGAAGAAAACATTTATACTGCTATGTGGTAAGCTACTGAAGTCCATCAAACTAGCTGAAATTGTGTATTACACATACGGATTTTAAATGAGTTTTAGTGGTAGGATAAGGATTGGGAATTAGCTCTGTTCTTTATTCTGAAGGGAGGGAAATGGCTATTGAAAGCTTATGGAAGACTGCCTCTAGACTGTGTGTGTGTGTGTGTGTGTGTGTGTGTGTGTTTATACTCGGGAGAAAATATCACTGGACAATTCTAAACAGAAAGTATCTGGGAGGGTACAGTGTTTTCTCTCAGAAGGCGGTGTGTGTGTGTGTGTGTGTGTGTATGGGTTTCAAAAACAGTGCAGCAAACTTCTCAGCCAGCAGCTGCTGAATCTTTTCTCTGTCTGAACTGGTTTCCTCTGATTAATGCCTCCTCTCGCCCCCACCCCAATCTGTTGTCACCTTGCCCTTCCTTTACAGGCCGCTCCAAATCCCATTTCCTTCAAGAGAAGATCACCTTCCCTCCCATAGAACGTTACATATCATCATTCCCAGAGCATTCACTAGTCACATTAGTTATATATAAATTCATATTCTTTGCTTAATTGTGAACCCCAGAAAGGGATGAACCGTGTTTTCTTCCTTCTAATCCTATAATGCAGCATTTTCCATAAACATATGTGCTACAAATGCTTGCTATTCCTAGCTCTGCTTGAAATTTCCCACGGAAAGCACTTCATAATCTTTGCATAGTTTGGTACCTTTATTAGAAAATCCTTTTACATGAGATTGTGAAAGTCTCTGATTTTCCTATCTCACCAGGATAGTGCACAGAAAGAGCTCAGATGGGAGTCCAAGAGACACGGGTTTGATATGAATAATAAACTCTACCGCGTAGGGTTATTGTGAGCATTAAATAAAATAATAAACATAAAGCATACTTAGCTAAGGGCCAGGAACTCAATAACCAATGACCATCAATGTCATTAATTCTAGTTATTTTGTATATGCAAAGTCCAATAGAAACACAGAGGGTGCAAAACTAAAATCTTTAAAATACTCAGACACAGTCTCTATTCCATGAAGACCAAAAAAAAAAACCCCAAAAAAGAAAAAAGGTAATTCCTAACTTTTTCTAACCTTGCATACTTGCATTGAGAGGTGGGTGACTTCCTAAAATGGGGTTAAAAATATGTATATATAAAATCATATAAGATATCTATGTAATAATATAGATTATATATAATCTGTATCTCTGTAAGGAAACCAAATAGGGTCACTGAGAAAGAAAGCAACTCCTGAAAACAAATGCTACTTTTCTGCTTTTACAAGGAAAACTGAACAGGGGGCGGGGGGGAATGGGGGAGACCCACTAAAGCTTCCAGGGCCGAAGAGACAGTCCTAGGCCAGGACCTGCTGGTTGCACGTACCTGGCGCTTCTTGTCTGCGGTGGGAGATGACCTGGACCTCACGTGGACAGGGACTGCCAGGACATCCGAGCGCTCCAACAGGTCCTCAGCTGACATGGACTTCCCGGCCCTCCTGCCCGCGGCCCCCCAGGAAGACGGCTCCCCAGGCATCCCTTCCACCTTCTGGGTGCCCCTCGCCCCATTAGTTCCACCGAGCAGCTCCCTCGGGACTTGGGGGTCACCGCGTTGTCGTTCCCCAAGGCGGCCTCCGGCGAAAGAGCTGCTGCGATCTCGGGGAGCCCGCCGGGTTTCCGTGAGTGCAGCGGGCAGGAGGGCAGCGTCCCTGCGGGGCTGCAGGCTCGGCTCCCGCAGCGAGCTCAGGCTGGAGGCCGGGGCGAGGCCGGGGCCTTCGGGCGCCGCGGGGCCGGGCTGGAGGTAGGCGCTCTGGGCGCGCTCTCGCAGCCCGGGCTCGGCGGCGGAGGCGGGCCGCTTGCCAGTCTTGCGGTGGATGTAGTCGGCCAGGGCGCTCTGCTGGAACTGCTTCAGCTCGGGCCCCGACAGGCTGAGCGTCGAGCAGGCCTTGCCATCTCGCTCGAAGACGCGGCGCCGGTCGGCCACGGTGCTCTCCGGGAAACGCAGCCCCTTCCTCTGCGGACCCAAGGGTGCCGGCTCGGCCTCCTCCGAGACCCCCACCTCGTTCATCTTCTCGGGCTCCGAGTAGGAGCGCTTCTTCTGCTCGGGCGTCAGGCGCCGGCGCGCCCCTCTCCGGGAGGCGTGGGGCGCTGGCCGGGCCAGGTCACCCTCGGCCGGGGTCACGCTGTGCCGCTCCCGGGGCGTGTGCGGGGACGCCGAGGCCAGTGCCTCGGGGCTCCGCAGCCCCACGTGGGCGGAGGAGGGCCGCGGCCGCCAGGGCCTCGAGGCCGCGGGCGCCCCCAGCTCCAGGTCTCGGCGTCGAAAGGAGGTGGCCCCCAAGACGCGGGACTGCGCGTCCTTGATGCTGTTCCTGTACGCGCGGCTGAAGGGGGCATCCTGCAGGGGCGATTCGGGCGTGCCAGGCCTGTCAGCGGGCCACCCAGCCGCCTTCTCGGCCTCGCTGAAGAGCTGAAAGGTGCTCTGGCTGCGGAGGAGGCGGGTGTCAGGCCTTCGGGGCTCACCGCCTCGGAGTGTGGTGCCAAGGCCGCTGTCGGCAGCCCTCCGCTGCTGGCCGCATGGCTGCCAGGAAACCTCTTCCAACTTTGGCTCCCCATTTTGGAAGTGCTGCTCCCCATTATCTAGGAGTTCAGCTGACTTGGAGAAACGGATATTGGCTTTTGTCTCCTCGAAGTCATTCCCAGAAATTTTGGAATTTGGGACTGTCCTGTTGGGCCTATAGTTCTGGCCGTAACAGGAGTTGCCCACACTTGGGGGTCTCTGGCTCCCTTGCTCTCGCTGCTCGAACTTGGAAACCTTCTCCAGCACCGAGCAGTGGGGCTTCCCGTACTGAAAGCCCTGCAGAGCCGAGGCGCTGCCTGAGCTGAGCCCCCTGCATCCCAGACTGGATGTCCGCTGGTGCGGTGGGCTGGGCGGCTCTTCATATCTTGGGTCTGAACTGTGGAAAGAGGTTGAGGCACTGGCTCTCCCCTCGGGCGCTGGATAGGAAACCAGCCGATCCAGATGGCTCCTGTGGTCAGGAATCTTTCCAGGGTCCTCCACCTTAGTGTTGACTGCACAGGTGAGCCTGCCCCCAGGGTAACCCTCCTGGGCTCCCCTTCCTAGCTCCAGGCTGCTTTGCCTTCTTAGACTCTCAGGAATGTTCTGGAGAGATGAGAAAGCTGACTGGGTCTTGCCAAAGTTGCTTGACAGGCTCTGGCCTAGGCCTTCTCTCTCCAGCCTCCGAGGGAGGTTGGCATTGTGGTCTTCCTGGAAATCATCCTCACAGGGCTCTGACAGCCTGGAAGATCTCTTGTCTTCACCCGTTTGCCAGGCCGGAGCTGAAGGGGATTTGAGGCTGTGGTGATTAGAACATGGTTTGTTGCTGTGGGTGTTCTTTCTCTCGTTGGGATGTGGGCTGTTGCCTTGGGGAGGTGTGAGATGTCTCTTCAGGGAGGTCTCCTCCTCATTTTCAGACACTGAAGAAAAATGGACTTTGGAGGGGACACACTTAGCTGTAGTTCCTGCTTTCCTCTCCACTGGGGACAGTGAGTCATGTTCTAGGGGCTGGTAAAAGGCAAACCCAGGCCTGCTAGATCCATTTTGGTTCCCATTCTCATCAAAGGTAGCCATCTTGTTGCAAGCTCCCTGAGGGGCTATATATCCACTCTCCTTGGCCAGTGCAGGGTAGAGCGTACCATTATTACTCACGGAAGGCTGAGGCACCTGGGCAAAGTGTGGCTCCAGGGAAGGTACAGGGTAGATGCCCGTCGGCAGCAGAGGTTGGCCAGGTTGGGCCTTCTGAGTATAATTAAGCTTGGGCTTCACTGGGGGACTGTTCTCTGGACTCCTCTCTGGTACAGTATGCAGCTGTTCCTCTATGAATGGAGATTTCAGGGAGCCTGAAGAGTTTGCCTGAGGCCGGCAGAAGCGTTTCTGATCAAGGCTAGACCAGGAGCTGGGCCGCTCCCGGTGCCGAAAGGCTGCGTAACTGTCGCTCCGAGCTGGAGGCAAGGGTGCGCCCACTTTAGGAGGCAGGTTGTCAGTGGCAGTCTCCGAGGAACTGGGGCACTGCTGGCTCCAGGATGGTGGTGGCGCTCCCTTGCCCCGAGAAACATTATACCATTTATCGTAGCCCTGACCACCTGCTGATGCTCGGGACTCCCTGCCTGGAAGAAGCAGGGCTGAAGAGTTCACCTCATACTCTGCTGAGACTCCCCTCCGGGTGTCATAGACTGTCTTGACATAGCGAATGTCTGCTTGCCTCATCCCTTCTAGCAGACCACCTCGAGCAGAAGTAGTGTCCATGGAGCCTGAACGTTCCCGGCCAGAGATGCCAGGGGGTGGATACTCTAGGATGCTAGAACTGGTGGAGAAAGAGCTGTAAGCGGAGTCTCTCTTGTTATGGAAGTGGCTGAGCTGGTCAATGCTGCTGGTGGACTTGGCAGGGGAAAGAAGATGGCAGGGGGGGTATGCCCCACTGGGCTCCAGGCTCTCCATGCTCCCCTGGGAGCTGCACTGGTCAGGGCTCCGCCTTAAATAAGCATGGTCATAACTGGAGAGGTCACTTGTAGAGGAGCTGGAAGGAAGGAGACAAAGCAGTCAACACCACTGAGCTATTATCGTTTAGTAGGCTTACAGGCACAGGACCCAGCTTATAAATGTGCTCTTGTGCAAGATGTTTGGTTTTTGGAAGGGTGGGTGAAAAGAGCCATATTTGGGCCTTGCTCAGCCTCCCTGCATGTCATCACTAGGAGTAACTGCCCAACACTCTAACCTATGTACCTCTAATTAATCACAGGCTTCCAGGAGAGGAACAGGGAGGACAGAGGAAGCCATGTGGCCTTTGGGCACAGGCAGCACATTGATGTGATTTGCTACGTGCTGGAAATGACATTCTGCATGTGCCAAGAAACGAGAGAGGTGGGGGAGGAAAGAAGAGCAGAAAAGGAGGAAGAGTGACCGAGACTGAAATTCTGTGTCTGTTGCGGGTATTTGTGAGAAGAGGAGAAAAGCTTAGTAAGAAAATAGGCATGTGAACGGGTAAGGGAGACTGTGTGTGCACATGTATATGTTTTTCATTTATGTTTTTCCTTTTTATGGAATTGAAGGCTGCACCCTGGCAATCTTCCTGGAATCTCAACTGTACTAGAGACAGTTTGTTTGCAGTAGGAACGCTAAACGCAAAACTGAGTGAGAGAAATAGAGAGAGAGAAACTGGGAAGAGGGAAGGGGAAGGAAGCTTTATGAGAAGACTTAATCACAGGATGCTCTTGGGTGCCAGGATTCCATCACCTATGGACAACTTCCCAAAGCCCAAGCAAAGCCTCCCCGTACATTTAGGAGGGTAAGAACTTCTCATCCACAAGCTCCTCCAGGTGGTTTTCAGAGCCTGGCTAGGAAAGGGGGAAAAGACTTTCTCAATCCTGGCATTGCATACCCCCAGCAAGTTGCCTCAGAACAAAATTACTTAAATTAGCTTTAATTATAAGCTCAAAATATACTTCAGAAAAGAACTCGTAAAACTCAACAATAAGAAAACAACCCAATTAAAAAATAAGCCAAAGACATTAACAGACACCTCACTAAAGAAGACATACAGACAGCCAGGGTGCAGCCTTCAATTCCATGAAAGCACATGAAAAGATCATCATAAGTCATTTGTGAACTGCAAATTAAAACGAGATACCGCTACACACCTATCAGAATGGCCAAAATCTAGAACACTGACAATACCAAATGCTGGCGAGAATGTGGAGCAACAGGAACTCTTGTTCATTGCATGTGGTAATGCAAAATGGTACAGCAACTTTAAAAAGACAGTCTGGCAGTTTCTTACAAAACCAAACATACTCTTACCATATGATCCAGTGATCATACTCCTTGGTATTTACCCAAAGGAGCTAAAAACATATCTACACAAAAACCTGCACATGGATGTTTATAGCAGCTTTATCCATAATTGTCAAAACATGTAAGCAACCAAGATGTCCTGCAGTAGGTGAACAGACAGACTGTAGTATATCGAGACAATGGAATATTATTCAGCACTAAAAAGAAACAAACTATCAAGCCATGAAAAGACATGGAGGAAACTTAGATGCATATTATTAAATAAAAGAAGCCAATCTGAAACTATATACTGTATGATGCCAACTATATGACATTCTGGAAAAGATAAAACCATGGAGACAATAAAAAGATCAGTGGTTGCTAGGGCTTAGGGGGACAGAGGGATGAATTTTTAGGGCAGTGAAACTACTCTGTATGATACTACAATAGTGGACACATGTCATTATAAATTTGTCCAAACCCATAGAATGTACAACAGTGAACCCTGATGTAAACTGTGGACTTTGGGTGATTATAATGTGTTTATGTTGGTTCATCAGTTGTCACAAATGTGACACAAACTCTGGTGGGGGATGTTGATAATGGGGGAGGCTGTGCATGTTTGGGAGACAGGGAGTATATGGGAAGTCTCTGGACCTTCTGTTCAATTTTATTGTGAACCTAAAACTGCTCTAAAAAACAAAGTGTTTCTCTCTCTCTTATATATATATATATATGTGTATGTGTGTGTGTGTGTGTGTGTGTGTGTATTGGGAGACTATATTGGGAGGAATAAGTGGTTCAAAAATCCAACAGCAATCTCGATATTTCAAACGTTTGTGACTCTGTTCTCTAAAGAAGGGTAAATCACTCAGAGTTCTTGCCTAAGAGTTTCCATTTTTAAACGAATAGGCATTTAAACACTATTAAAATTCAAGGAGCTATTATTATATTTCTAGATCTCATGTAAGTAAATGTGTTATCTTATTGGTCAAGGATGTGATAATGCTTTATGGTTGGACTATTTCCAGAGAATACATCAAGAGACTCGAAGGACTATACTCTCTGTCAAAACTTGTGCTGTAATTCAAGGAAAAGAAGTCTACATTTTCAGCAACTCACCTCAAGAATGTAATTTTTCTGTATCAGAGAAAGTCCACTTATTGAATAGAGCCTCCTACTTTATGAGGGACAGGTAATTCAAGGGAGAAAGGGAGGAAGAGCTCCCAAACCAGCCTGATCAGAGAAATCAGACCTGGCACTCAATGGCATGGCATATGTCACAGCTAGATTTTTTTCCTCTAAATAAAGGGGTTGTATTAAAAAAGCACTAGACAGCCTAGTTGAGGATAATCCCAAGGGACCCACTGTGCTGCTTTTTCAGAGCTAATACTTCCGGGGAAATGGAAGCAGTAGATCCCACGTGGGCTGTTTCACTCACCAATTAATTCTATGCAGGTAGTAAACACTACTTAATCCTCCTCCCAAATGCTGAGGATTTTAGCAGTCTTTCACTGAAAGGATAATTCAAACCTAACTTAGGACACACACACAAAAAAATCAAAGCGAATAAACTGATGATTAACTGAAACACTATTGAGTGGGAAAATGTCGTCACTAACACATCTCAAAATCTAGATGGTGTCTAGAAATTTGAAATCCCTGTTACACATATCTCTAGCCAGACCGATGCAAGGATATGATGGGTTCCATCCTGTAGCAAAACTCGGGAAAGCATGACGTGAGGACTTTGTCAGGTGCTCTCCTCTTACCCAGGGAGGGCTCGGTCCCTTCAGAATTTCCATTCCCAAGCTGCCTGCTGAGGAACATTGGTTCTGATATCACCCTCTAGGAGCAAGTTCGTCTACCTCTGTCTGGAAATATTCCTTTTAATTACCACCTCTGCCATTCCTGCTTCCAAGATGGCACTTTTTTTTTTTTTGAGACAGAGTCTTGCTTTGTTGTCTGGGCATGAGGGCAATGGCATGATCACAGCTCACTGCAACCTCAAACTCCTGGGCTCAAGCCATCCTCCTGCCTCAGCCTCTTGAGTAGCTGGGACTACAGGCGTGCACCACCACGTGTGGCTACTTTTTCTATTTTTAGTAGAGATGGGGTCTCGCTATGTTGCTCAGGCTCAAGACGGCACTTTTAATGATGGGTAAGAACAACTCAGAATGAAAATCTTCAATCCTGCAACAGTTCCAACCCACACAAAGGTAGCCTTCTATTAAGAGGAATACCTCCAGAGTGGATCAAAGTGCTTACCACAGTCTGGCTACCTCTCCAAACTCATTTTCTATTGCTGTCCTTCCTGCTCACCATACTCCAGCATGATGGCCTCCTTACTGCACCTCAAACCCGTGAAATACATTCCTGTCTCAGGGCCTTTGTACTTGCTGCTGCCACGACCTGGAATGCTCTTCACCTGGCTTACTCCCTTCCTTTATTCAAGTCTCTGCTTCAGAGATGACTTCCTGGAACTAACTAAATAGCATCTCTTCTTTTCTTAGTCCCTGTCACTCTGCTTTGTTTTCTTCGTAGCACTTCCCACTACTTGACATTACATCATACCCCTGTGGTTATAAGAAATAGACTTCAACTGTATCTATAATGTTTAAAGAACTGAAGCACATATAAAATGTTTGTTAACTCTGTGGTAGATATGTGTATTCTTACACATATTACACATAATTACTCATATTACTCTATTTTGTGTGTTTAAAAGTATTTTTAAATACTTAAAACATAACAAAGAACACAAAACAAGTGTATGAAAACATTTCCTAAAGTGAACTCACAGAATATTAATTCCTGAGATGATTAAGTGTGTTTGGAAAATACTGAGCTAAATAAGTTAATTTTATTTACTGTAAGACTTCTGAGTCTTTAATAAACTATTGTTCATGTGCTATTCTCCAAGGGAAATAAACTAAGCAATGTTTTCTAAATTTACTTGACCCTAGAAACTTTTTTCCAAAGAATATTTAATGGATGATCATTCTATGGAACACACTTTGGAAAACAAGTATTGTAGGGTCGGGGCTTTTTATGTCTTGTTCCCCACTGTACTCCCAATACCCACAAGTCATCTGAGACACAGTAGGTACTCGTACATTTGTTGAATGAATGAATCACTGAGTAAGTACTGGGACTTTAGTATTTTGATACTGTTATTTCAGCCTCTTGTCAGGGGGGTTAGACTACATGACTTTTCAAGGTCTCTTGTCAGTACTTCAGAACCATCGTGTGAGATTTCTGTAGTGCAGCAAAAAGACCATGACAAAGGTCTGACAGGAAGCAGCTGAAGTAAAATTTCAGGGAAATTCCAAATCCAACCCAGCTTGCAGACAGTTAAATTTCCATGTCTTCAGTCTCTCCGTACTTCTGTCTCGCTCTCACCTCCCTCCTGTCCCTCTCTGCCCTCCAGCTCCCTCAAACTCCTGCTTCTTAATGAGAAACAGATCTGTAAATTTAGGACTGCAATTGGTTTCTGGAGCTAAACTAAGGCTGGCAGAGGGATACCAACCAACCAACTTGGCACACTAGACCCCTGGATGCCGTGTGCCCTTCAGAAACACACCTGGAGCACCTCTCCCTCTGTAACTGCCAAGATCAGACCCCAGAGTCAAGGTGAAGCCCTTTGCCAGAGCTGCACACCTGCGGCGTGGAGTGATCAGATCACAGGTTGATCTGTGCTGGGGCAAAAGAGAATACGCATGTCTGTAGCATTTTGGGTCATCTGAGCTTTTCTTCCTCCTTTTGTCCCCACACAGTGCTTTTGTACCGACAGTCTTTGTGTCAGGAGGAACTATTTTGAAGCCTGAATCAGAGTAACAGTGTGGAAGATACAGCACAAGGGCAGATCCACCTGCCTAAACCCCTCTGGGGGCTGGGATGGGGAGGAGGTAGGAGGTGAACATAGCCTTCAGAATACCATAGCCTTCACAATACCGTACTTCTGGTGCTGACTGCACCATTCCCCTGAGGCCTGTTGGGCTTACCACAGTTACTGTAAGCAGTTATTCTAAGCACTGACACAGTAGTCTTATTCCTGCTGTAGGGCCAGCATGTATTTTAGGTCACAGTATGACTTCAGATTTAGGGCTTCATAAGAGGGTTAGGAGGCTCCAAAGGATCTCACTGTTGAGGGGTACTTGGTTAATGCACACCTGCCTTTATAAGTGTGTGCTGGTTTATGCTATTAACCATCAAGTTCATTAACAGGTTTCATGGTGTCCCTAAACCTCAGCCTAATTATTATCATTTGTGGTCATTTACTGAGTGCTTACTGTGTACCAGAAACTACACAGATGTTATTTTATTTAATCCTCACAACAATCCAATAGTAGGTACTATTAATTTCATTTTACAGAAAAGGAAGCCAAGATCAAAGAGCTTAAATGATTTGCTCAAGCTCATGCAGTAGGTGGTGAAGTGGAGATTTAAACCTAGATCTGACTCAAAAGCCCAAGTACCTTAACACTGTGCTATTCTTCCTTCAAACTGTTAGATTCCCCACATCTTACCTTCTAAAGGCCTAAAACACCTCCATGCCTAGGAAGCAAATGCAGTCTGCCTTCACTGGGGGGCTGTGGGGGCACTGCTAGGAAACCTGCTCCTGAGAACAGACGGCTCAGACAGTGAGCATAAATTCTTTCAGGGTGATTGGGAGGGACATGGGCAAGGGAGAGGAGTATCTGTAACAAGGAGGGTAACCAGGAAATTGTTTCTTCCTGTGGCCTGAACCCTACCCAAATAGGCTGAGAGAGGTTTGTCCTGTTCAATTTCATGAGCCATTGTCCACCAGTGACAGGTCTAAGATTTGGCCTTGACTTGACCAGACATGAACACTAAGGGCTCTGATAGAGTCCTGGCCTTACCAAGGCATAGCCACCATCTGTTAGTTAAGTAATCCTTCCAGAAGCTGCCCACCTCCCTGCCCTCCCCTCCAACACACACACACATCCACACACACTCTCACACACCAGCACTTGCATCTCATTTGTTGGTAAGGGCTAAGTGAAATTTATTCTCTTGACCTTCCCATCTTCCTACCATTAACCCTATCCAAGCATTTCCCAAAAGTGATAAGCTACAGAGTCTGACTCCCTGGGATCAGTGGATAGATTCACTTTGCAGGGGTCCCAAGCCTTTAAGTATAGGGGAGTCCTGCCTTTGTTCTCTCTTTAATATGTCCAGTCTGGTTCCCTTCTCAGTTGCGTGAGGTCTGACTGCTGTAATAAATCCCTTCTCCCCTAACACTCATGTGGCTCTGCTTCCTCTTGAACAAACCTTGACAGACACAACAGTGACTAGAAAAGCAGAGGAAGTATAACCTAGTGGTTACATGCAACAGCTTTGAAACCTGGCTTGGATTTGTCTTGACTTGGGTACCGATCAGTTGTTTGAGCTTGGACAAATTAATCTTTCCAAGCTTCAATTTCTTGTTCTACAAAACGGGGTTAATACTACCATATCTGATTTAAAGGAGCATATAAAAGGTTACACAAGATAGTGTATGCACTGAGGAGGCCTCAGTATGTTAGTTGTTGTGTTGTTGGAGCTAAGCTGGATAAATTACCCTACTAGAGGGAGAAAAACCAGGTGGGGAGTTTAAATACATGAATAAAATCATTCAGATAAAAAAGACACTGTTTTGACTAAAGCAGAAAGGACACGTAGATATTAAAAGAAGAGGAATGTTAGCCTTTCTAATATAGTGTTCCAATGTGTAATGGAGAGATGTCTGACTGACAATTGATGGACCCCATAAGTATCTCAAATGGTCAGCCAGTGCTCAAAATAATTCTGGCCCTCAAGTTGATCTAGCCCCAGATTTGAAGATGACTCGTACATACATTAGGCATTTTAAGATGATGAGGAACATAGTGGGTAGAGATTTAATATTTGGGGTGAGTGTGAGAAAATGTTCTCAAAACAGAGAGGAAAGCTTTCTTTTCTGGGAACATAACATTAGAAAGAAACTCCTCAGTCTCAGCTACAGCCACTTACCTGGAATGGTAGCTTTGGTGCCAAGGAGGGCCAATCGTGCCCTGAGATATCTGCATCATGCTGGCATCAGGTTGGTTCTCCCCAGATTTGGTTGTGTGCCACGAGTGAGGTCGGCCTGCAGGCTCACTGCGCCTGCGGAGACACAGGTAAAGGGACACCCCCAATGTTAGCAGCATTCTCAGCTGAGTCTCCTCACTGATGTGACTTGTAGATTTGGAAGCAGAGACTGCTGCTTGCTCAGAGATTGAAAAGTAACAAAGTAAATACTGGAAAGAAGATTTTACTACTTCTCTGAATACTCATTGCTAGTCTTTGCTTAATTTTTTAAAAATTTTACTTCTTATGTGACATAATTTCAGACTTACATAGAAAAGTTTTGAAATTAGTATAAAGAATTCCCACATGACCTTCACCTAGACTTCCTACATGTTAACATTTTCTTCTTTATTAACGTAAAGCTTGGCCTCTATCTATCCATATATAAAAATGGGAGCACCAATTCCATCCCACTTCCCAAGGGACTTTGTGTGAATATATGGTAAAAAGCTTTCTTGGACTTTTGAAGTCTTCTGTCATACCCTAATGCTGGATAAACGATACTATTATTTTAATTTCTTGGAAGAACCACATAACAATTAGCAGCTATCTCAGTGTGAACATTGCTCTAAGCTATGCAGTCTAGAGTAGGGGTCCCCAACCTACGGCGAGTTGTATAATTATTTCATTATACATTACAATGTGATAATAACAGAAATACAGTGCACAATAAATGCAACGTGCTTGAATCATCCCGAAACCATCCTCCTCCTCCACGGTCCGTGGAAAAATTGTCTTCCATGAAAACCATCCCTGGTGCCAAAAAGGTTGGGGACCGCTGGTCTAGAGAACAAAATGCTCTCCAAAATAGTTTCTCATTTTGCAAGTCAATGACTTCAACTTTTAAACATCCTGCCCTTACAACACAAAGAACTGACAAAGCTGAAGGGAAAACGTAGGTGTCCTTCAGCCTGCAATACTGAAGAATGAATTTGGAAGGAAGATTGTACTATGATATGTCAGAGTCAGGAGAGAGTTGCTGTGCTTTATTTTTGGCAAAAGAGTGAGGCGATCTATCAGGCATTTCATGCTGAAAACTCTTGAACTGTAAGATTGTGGGGGAATTTTTCTGCAGTTTAGAAACACTTTTATGAGATCCAAGAATTCACTTTGATATGGTAAAAATAATAGCTGTAAGTTATTCCAACTCATTGTACTTGGCCTTGTGGCTAAAAATCCACCTATCCCTTTTCTGTGAAAAAATAAATTAACTTTTGTAATATAAATGAAAAATAATTCCCCTGAAGCCAATAATATTTCATGCATTAAGCATATCAGAATAATATTAATACTAGACCAAGTGTCAGGAGACTTGGGTTCCTACCTCTCCCTAAACCTTTGTTCATCTAAAAAGTGAAGAGATTAATCAAAGAGGCTTGATTAACCTCATTTTAACCTGAAATAGCTTTTAAAATGTATAAGAGAGACACTGAAGGGCTTCCCAAAACAGATGATTTCCACAAAATAGATGTGTTTCAACTCCCTGAAGAGAGATTAAGGTGATAGGAAAATGATCTCGTGTGAAGCACGGGAAACAGGTGCGCAAGATTTTTTATAGTCGGTCAACAAATGTTTATTGAATTGAAGGAGTGTATAGTAAAGTGGACTAATCCCTGGGTTACTAGTGAGAAAAGGAAAGAACTTTTATCTGAGGAATGCAAGTCCTTTTACATTATCAGGCCCAGAGAGACATTAAAATGAGATAGTAATCACGTCCTACCCCCTCTTTGAGCTACGTGTTCATCTCTTGACACTGCTTGCTATTGCCACAAGTAGCTATAAATTAACCTAATAATGCCGCACCAGATACTATAACCCACACCCTATAGCTTAACAATGTATAGCCAATCGCTAATCAATGTTATTCCTGTAAACCAATGAGAATTCCTGACAAGCAACTTTGTATCACTCCCTGTCCCCCTTTTTTACCTTTAAAAACCTGCTTGTAATGAAGGCCAAATGGAGCTCATATCCAGGGTTACTTGGGTCTGAGACTTCCAGGCAGCTGTCCTCACCTTGGCTCAAATAAAGGCTTTAAATCATATTTTCTGCTTCAGCTTCTTCCTAGTTGACACTAGGTAGGCCAGGAAAAGGGAAGAAAATTTACATCTCTCGAGATGGAGAGAGGCTGGAAGGAATCAGCTTTGAGATAAGACAAACCTGGATTCTACCAGTTTTTAGCTTTTGGATTTTAGGTAAATTTTGTAATCACCCTCAGTTTCCTCATCTATAAAAGGCAGATTATAACAGAACCTATTCACAGGGTTTCTGTGAGATTAAAAATGAGCTAATGTGCCTGGCACACAGTAAACACTCAATAAATGTTAAGTGTTATTATCACCAGTCATTCATTATTAATGAATTGATAGAGTAGAGAGGCTGGGGAGACAAGCCTGTCAGAGATCTCCAAAAGGAAGGAGAGAAAAGGGGAGAAAGAAGCTGAGGGCGGAATGTCGGGGTAGATGGATGGCCAGGAGCAGCTGGTGTGATGGAGTCGCCCAGCTCAAAGCTCCTGGGTGAGGTGTGGAGAGTCAGCACTTACGGCAGTGGCAGCAGCAGCAGCTGGCCTGAGAATCACACTGGGCATGGCCTGTGGGACCCTGGCCACAGTGGGGAGGTAGGGAGCTGCCAGGGCAGGGGCTGCGACCTGAAATCAGGGGATTAACACAGGCCAAAAGGAAATAGACCCGGCCCGCCTGGAAACGACAAAAGAACTCAAGGAAGCAGTGGCACAGCCTTGGGCTGAGGAGAGGAAGTAGGATGCAAAATCAAGAGATCAACCACAGAAGTCAGCAGATCACAACTCATTTGGTGTCTGGTCCCCATACCTCCCTAATCCTTATAACAGGCCCCACATAACCGCTGAACCTCAAGATTCGGCACTGCCCCAAAGTTGAACCAACCCTTTTCTCAGAGGGGCAATCAGGGATCCCAACGGCTAATGGCTCAACATCTTAGCAGCTTAGCATTCTTGCTGCTAGTCCTACTCTGATCTTGGATATCAAACTTCCAAGAAACTAGGCTGCTGCATCTTCAACCAGTTCCTTGAAGCTGGTCTACCTCCTCCCTTGAACTTCAGTTCCTTACTGACTTAGCTTCCTGGTTTATCACCCCGTTCCACCCATAGATTAGAAATCCTTCCTTGTGCTCTAAGCCCTTCAGAGGCTGGCCCAAATCACACAGCCAGTACATGTGGGAGTCAGAGTTTAAACCCAGTTACACATGACTTCAGCTACTCAACAAATGTTACTGGTTAATCACACAGCAAAAGCCCAGTGAAAAAATAAAGTCTCTTTTGCATAAGGCACCTAGAAGCATTTCATATGCATATCATTTGGAACCCATATGGGCTCAAAATATGTTAGGAGAAAGAACTGTCATCTTCCCACCACATGTTCTGGCTCCCTAGTGAAGGAGTTGACAGGACCCCCTCAGTGGGAGGATGTTAGCCCTGGGACTAGGTATTGGCCCTGAGAAGCCAGTGGATGCTGGTGAAGAGTGTCCTCAGCCCAGCACCACCATAACACTCAGAATGGCTCTTTAGCAGCTTCAGCCAATGTTACCTGTCCACGCGTAGCTAAAAAGCCTGGTGCTGAGAAGCTTTTCCCACCCAAAGGAAACAGGCCCTGATAAATTCCACAGGACCCACAGAAAGAAGATCCCTCTTCCTGTCAAGGAGATGGGGCATCAGATGATGTTTACCAATAACTTCAGAGGTTCCAGAGAAGCCCTCTAGTTTGAAATCCTAAAGGAGACAGGAGGTACCCAGAAGAACAATATAGCTACCCAGACTTAATATCAGTTGGCACACCCCCTTCACAAATGATCAGACACCTTGCTGAAAGTTCTGAATCAGACTTTGAAGTATTAAAAAGAGGCTGTGCATAGAACAATGAAGAGAAGACAAATGGAGTTGCTTCATCTGGGTCAAATGAAGAAAATTTCCCTTTGTGCTTTAAAGACAGTAGCAAAACTTCCTTCTAAATGTAAGCTATCCAGACCTCAGTTTCCTTCCTATTCATTTTGGGGACATATATGGAGACTTTCTATATGCCAGCCATGATGGGAACGCAAAGAGGAATAGAGTATCACTAGACCCAAATAATTCACACTATAGAAGAGACAGCCAGGTAAACCACTATGCTACGCTGTGATAGGTTCCATAATGAAGACCTGTCTAAGGCGCTCAGTGGACACAGAGGAGGGAGTCACTAACACTGCCGGGTTAGGTCAAGAGGGCTTCATTTTTAACTAAACCATGAAAGATTTCTCCAGATGGGACCGAGGGACATCCATGTAGAAGGAATAGCATGACAAAGGCATGGAAATGTGCAAGAACATGGTACAAGCAAAGCAAAGCGGTTGGAGAGGAGATGACGAATATGGGGAAGAGCAGAGAGGGTGAAGGGACAGGAGGGGCTAAGTCATAAAAGCCTCACCAGTGTCCTGTGGCATTAGAAGCCCAAGAACCTTAGCTAGGGAGAGCATGCTTGAATTTGAGTTTCAGGAAGCTATTGCCAATAACAAGGGGAACAAATCTGAGAGAGGCAAGATTGGAGGCTATTGTATCAGCCAGGGTAAGAGATAATGAAGGCCTGGCACTAAGGCAGTGGCAGTGGCAGTGAACTTGAAGAGATGACAGATCTTAAAGCTACTGAGGAGGCAGAATCCCTAGTCTCAGTGACCACTTGGATCTAGGTGATGAAGAAGAGAGTCAAGTCAAGGAAGAAGAATGGGCTTTCTGTTTCTAGCTTGAACTAGAATGGTGGTATCAGTAACCTGTTTTACAGAACTATGGGATGGAGGCAATGGTAGTGGAGAGAGGGAGAAGGGAAATAGAGCGGTGGGCGCTGATGGCTCACTCTGGGGCCTGCTAATGTGAGGTTTTTCAGTGGAGATGTGGTAGGTAGGAGGGGCTAGGAGCCTGAAGTCAGGGCTGTACGTAGACATTTAGGAGTTACAAAACACATGGCCTTTGAGAGAAGAGAAGTTGCTTGGGGAGAATGCACTGGGAACAAAGGAAGTTGTTTAAGGATGGGTCTCTGAGAACTATCATAATTTAGGGGACAAGGAGCCAGGGAAAAAGCCCAAGAGGCCAATTCAAAGAAAGAGGAGGAAAACTAGGAGAGTGTGGGAGTTTCACAGGATCCCAGGGGGAGAGGGAGGAGGGAACATCAACCACTCCAGCTGTACCGACAGGTTGGTTGATGAGGGTAGATGCATGTCAACTGGATTTGGTAACTAGCAAGTCTTTGCAATGGCACGATGGGGGCAGAAGCCTGATGATGGTGGGGTGAAAGATGCATGAAAGACAAACTGGAGACAGCATGGGCGGGCAGATAACTCTTTCAGAAATTGGGTTCTAAAGGGGAGAAAGAGGGTGGTAGCTAGAAGACTAGAGAGGGCCAAGGAGTAAAAAGGTTTTGTTCCTGCTGTTTTTGTTTTAAATACTGAGAAGTTTAAGCAAGTTTCTATGAGGCAGAGAGTGCACACATGCCCAGCTGAAGACACAGGACACAGGAGGATGACACTCCTTAAAGATTCATGAGGAATCAGGAAGGGATGGGATTCTACAGCTCCCAAGGCAGTTATAACCTTATGCAGGAGGAAAGCCAGTGCCACTGGGATAAGAAAAAAGGAGGACACGGGCAAGTTGGAGAGGGAGTGGGTGGGATGACAGCTGAAGGGGCTTAGCACCAATGTCCTCTATTTTCCTGATGAAGCCTAGCCTAGAAGAGGGAAAAGTGAGGAACTGATGTAGTGTGTTGGGGACCTGGGGCCATAAAGGAATTGAAACTGATCTTCTGAAATATTTAAAAGATGTTTTAAAGGGACATTTAAAAGAATTAACGACTAAGATATTGTCTCTGCCCTTGAGGAACGTACATTCTGCAGGGAAGACCAAATGAAATAATTTCTACAGGAAAGATAAAATAAGTGCTTTAGAAAGTAGGCCCAAGACTCGCAATGCCAAGACAGGAAACTCAATATGGGGAGCTTTTTCTTTGCAGGAGATTGGAGAGGTAACTATTTATTTGCGCTGGTGAGAGTATTGGGTTTCGACACAGGCTTAACAGCTTAAGGACAGGATGATTTTGAAACAAACAAGCAAATCAGGTCTTAAAACAACTTTCTTCTAGATGTAGAACATATGTTGGGAGAAAACTTCAGAGATAAATCTTTGTTTTATGAGAGTCTTCCATACTGTACATACAGGAGTTAAGTGATGAAATAAGGAAAAAAGAAGATAGGAAAAGATGACCCAAAATAGCCCACCAATTCTCACACCTTGCTGATGGAGTGCCAATTAGCACCACCTGAATGAAGAGCAGTTTGGCAACATCTAGCAAAATATTTTTTAAATAACATATCTATAAAAGGATTGAAAAACAACCTAAATGCCTGTCGGTAGCAGACTAGTTAAGTCAGCAGGGTACATCCTTATAATGGAACACTACATGGCTATTAAAAAGAGTGGAAGGCCGTGAGTGGTGGCTCACACCTGTAATCCCAGCACTCTGGGAGGCCAAGGCGGAAGGATCACTTGAGGCCAGGAGTTTGAGACCAGCCTGGGCAACACAGTTAGACCCTGTCTCTACAAAAAATAAGAAAAATGAGCTAGGCATGGTGATGTGCACTGGCAGTCCCAACTACTGGGTAGGCTGAGGCAGCAGCTTGCTTTAGCCCAGGAGTATGAGGTTGCAGTGAACTATGATGGCACCACTGCACTTCAGCCTGGGTGACAGAGCAAGACCCTGTCAGTCAATCAATCAATCAATCAATCAATAAAAAGAACGGAGTAGCTCTATACATATTGATATGGAAATATCTCCAAAATATACTAAGTGACAATAGTAAGATGCAGAATTGTACATACAGTATGCTGCAGTATGTGAGGGAAAACATACATAATCACGTATATATTAATGTAAAGAGTATTTCTGAAAGGATACTTAAGAAACTAGAAACATGATGGCCTCTAGGGAAGAAAACTTCACTATATTTTGTAGCTTTCAAATTTTGTCCCATGTGCATGTGTTACCTATTGAAAAGCAAAGTATTTTAAAAATAGCCTCCCATTTTGAAAATATAATTCATCATATCTTGAGATAACCGAAAAGTCAAACAGCTGTTTACTGACTTTTTCAATGATGCAAAAAATTTAATAAGCATTCCTACAGAGCACAGCATGCTTTTACATCTTGGGATCACTTTGATCTTTAAGGAGATAAGGAAATATTTTCCTAAAGCACATTACATCATGAACACATCAATAAGAGTCAGAAGATGATTTAATTTTAAAATTCAGCAAACTAAGTTTTGTGTGTGGGTGTAATTCAAACAAAGCCCTTTTGTTGCATTCCTAACCACAAACAAGGAAGCTTAACTGCGTGGGATGGGTAGGCTGATGAAACTGGAATTAGTAAGTGACACGATGTCCTTCTTGGATGATTTTGCCCTAACACAGAGAGATTTGGGAATGCAAAACATGTTTCTGAGAAATCTACAATAAGTAGTTCAGGTATTTCAAGCAGTATTCACTGACCACCTACTATGTGCCTTCTACGTTGCTAAATTACAGCTGGAACCCTGCAAGGTCATGGGAGGCCTCAAGGAGTTTATAATCTTGTTGGGGAGGCTGAGATGCAAGAAATGCTATTAAAAAGAATCAGAGTATTATTCATTTACTCAAAAAATATTTGAGTGCCTACTGAGTGCCAAGCACCATTCTAGGCACGTGATGAGTATTTTCTCACTTAACCTTTATATCATCTATGTTACAGGACTATTAATGAGGAAATGAGGTATATAAGAGGGAAAAAACAACATATCACTGTCAAAAAGGTAGTGAGTAGCACAGCTGATACTAAACTCAGGCATCTCTCTCCAGAGCCTGTGCTCTTAATTTCTAAGCAATGAGCACTATGCAATGAGGTGGGATAGGCAAAGCAGGGCGACAGGCAGTAAGCAAGTAGGCAAATAAAAAAGCAAGATTTTTTCCATATAGTTATAAGGGCCCTGAGGAAATGAAACTGGGTAATGCGAGAGTGTGATGGAAGGTCCCTGTGTAGGTCAGGGACAGCCTCTTTGAGAGAGTGACATTAGAACCAAGACCTAAATGATGAGAAATAGTCAACCATGCAAAGAGCCGGGGGAAGGATATATAGCACAGAAGGATCAATGAATGCAAAGTCCTTGAGAGGGAAACGAGTTTGGGGTTTTCAAAGAACACAACAGAGTGTAGCCAGAGTCTTGTGAGTGAAGAGCAGATGGTATGAAATTTAGATCATACTGGGCCATCTAGGCTTTGGAGGCATTTTTGATACAAGCACCAAAAGCTCACATGAATGGGGTCTGAAGTTAGACAAAAGGCTTGGTTGTAGAGTGGGACTTCACATGACCTTGAAGGATTGGTATGTTTTGGATAAATGGAGAGGGTGACAACTATAACTTGGGAAATACAAAATCTAAGAGCTAGAGTTAATTTTTTTGTGGATGCTGTTCTTTGATGAGCTGTTATGACTGAGACTTTGCATGGGCTTTTCTGGGTGCACTAACATTATAAAACCATGCCAATAATCAACTGGACATGAGTCAAATGTGTAAGAATACAAAATATACTCAGACTACCAGCAGTACCACAAAATAAAAATCATATTTCTTAATCCACTTACTAATCCATCTACCTGTCAAATACTATAATAGAAGACAAAGTCCATCATAACAAGGCTGTAGTCCAACCCCCCGCCATGGCCTCCAAAAAAGTAAGAAAAAAAGAAACAAAATGCAATACATCAATATATTCTGTGACATAGGTCTTCTAAATGAACATTTCAAGGATTTGAATTGAGGGTCTTTATGATGTACTTACTGAACACTATATGCTCAGCTGGGGATAAACCATAGTTTTTTTTAAGGTTCTTTTTGTGTGTCACTGCTGTTTTTCCTCATCTATTTTTAAATTAGGAAATATTTCAAACATATATAAATGTATTTGGATTAATATAAATACCCATGTACTCATCACCAAAATTTATAAAATTTGTAAAGTCTTAATATTTTCCCCATATTTACTTCTGGTATTCCCCCTCCACACCCATTTCTCTTCCCCAGAAGCTAACCACTGTAGTTGATTTCTTATGTATCTTTTCATGCAAATATAAGCAAACATGAACATAAAATCTCATTTTGCCCCTTTCACAAAAGGAGCTATGTGCTGTGTTTTACCCCTTGTTTTTTGTACTCAACAATACATATTAGAAGTCATTCTATATTGTTACTCACAGACCTTCCTCACACCTTTTTTCCTTTTAGCTCCCTGGTATTCCATGGTGTGCATATTTTATCATATTTATTTAACCAGAATTTTTTGTGTAGACACTTCTTGATTTTCAGTCTTTTGCTATTACAAATAACGCTGCAGTGAATTACCATGTCCATATACTGTTTTCTATGTATGTTGACATGTCTGTAGAAATTCCTAGAAGTGGAATTGCTGGCTCAAAAAGTCAGTGTACTTGCAATTTTGATAATTATTGCTAAATTGTTCCTTTCCCATTTTAAAGAGGAAACAAACTCAATATGAATAATTAAATGTCACTGTACAAGTAATTTGGGGGAGTCCCAAAATTGTATCTATGTATCTTCTTCAGTATAGAAGAATGGATGTTTCATATTTGAACAACAATGCCTTTTTAGGCATTTCCTGTTTACAGAAAAATTATAGGCCCCAAATACTGATGATAAAAAATATAGCAATTGAAAACTCCAGCTACACTGAGCTACACTCAAAACAATCTTTCATTCCTAGAATCCAGGTGGAACTCTCTGGAATAAAACTCACTTTGTATTGAGATATTTTTTACATGTTCACAGGAGACAGAAAAGCTCTCAAGAATTTTTAACAGTTAAAAAAAAAAACCAAAAAACAGCATCTTCCAACACGTAAAAAACGGTGGTCATTGTCCTTTAACACACCATTGGCAAAGACATTATTTTTGAGAAATCCTTTAACCCTTCATAGCATCCCTAACCCCTTGTTTCTATGACTATGTCTGGGACTTCAAGGCTACCCCTCAGACTTTTTAGATTCACAAAAAAAATCTAAAAACCATGCTTTTCCAAAGCTTTTTATAATTGCCTCACTAATATCTGTGTCTTTAAAAAGTGATCCAGTAGGTAGAAAGGTATGCATTAGGTAAGATAACCTTACACCAATACACAGTCCCTTTTGGAAAGAAAAGTTCTTTTTAAATGTCACATCCTGATAAGATGCCCTGGGGACTTTTGGCTTTGACAACTGAGTCACAAGTAAGTGTGCAGTCTGCTAACATGCAGACATTAACACCTCGAATTGGCATAAAAGATAAAAACCCTTTTCTTTACCTCATTCCTCCACACCTGTCCCAACATTCCTTTTACTACTCATTTATATCCTTCCCATCCTCTATTCCAAAACATATTTTGAAGATTACATTTTGTTGATTATTGCACAAAAATATTACTATAAAACAGAGAGACTAGCAACAAGGTAGGTGTTTTTCACTTAGTCACTGGGGTGATGAGGTTAAAATGTTCTTTTTCTCAATATTCTCCTCTTTCTAGCCTCCCCCTCAACTCTGATACATACAGAAGAATCAGAATATTCAACTGTCCTTCCTACATGTCAACATTTGCATATAAATCATGGCAGAATTTTATGCAAACACTATAATACTTACGATCTATAATAGCATCCATCTTTGCCTTTCATTGACTTAGAAACTCAATTACAATAGAATAGCACAAACTATAATTATCAACAAATAATTTCTGTTTCTCAACTCAGTCCAATTTGGAACCAGGCATGTTATTTGTTGGAGGAAGGAGGGACTGGTTCCTACCAATTTCTTTTTCGTTTTTTTTTTTTGAAGTTTATCAACTAATTGCTTTTCATTTCATTTTTTTTAATTTCAAAATATTACAGGGGTACAACCTACCAATTTCTTTAGATAACAGATATGATTTTAGAATTTTCTTCTCTGCTATTTCTCTGCCATACAATATGTTGCTAGAACTTAGATAGGAGAAACCATTTCCATGCTGGTTTGTTGTTATCTTTCACACACGGACACACACAGACACCCCCAAACAGACTCATGGACCTCACAGAGGCTCAGATAGCTGCAGAGAACTAGAAATACTGTGTGTGTCCCTGAATTACTACTGTTTTTTTCAGGAGAAGATGCCTGGGGGGCTTTCCCAGAGGACTCCTGTTGGCGGAAAAATTAGGAACAGTTCAGCAAGGCACAGGAAAAGGTGTACAGCTTCTTTCCCTCCACCCAGGGGACTGCAAGGCTGAGGGTAGGAGAAGACGCCTACCCTACCACTACAGCTGGAAATCATACTCCTTAATGTGTAAACCCACAGAAGATTGTCCTTTGAGAGTTTGAAGTCCAAATACCAACCAAAATATTTCAAAATCAAGCTAATTAATTTTTATACAATGCCAAAGAATAAATTAAACTTCATTTGTCGAAACAGAAGAAGAAAGGGTTGTGTATATGAGACAGAAGCCTCACCTTTTGGCAATGCTTTCTTCCAAACACCAGTCCATTAAACAAAAATAAATCTCCTCCCAAACCTCTAACACTGAAGAAACTGAATTCTCTTTTGGAGTAAGTCTGATGCATTGTGCTGTTTTTTTCTCTTAATCTATTTCACTGTCTACCTCTTTTTTTAAAGGAAGAGGCTACAAATTAACGACAATAAGAAAACAGAGGCAAGGGCAGAAGGATTAATTTTGGTTAAAACCTTAAACAATGGTAAAAGGAAGAATCTATGTTTTCAAATCATACTAGAAAAGAAATTGCTCATTAAAATAAAGTTTAAAAATATTACCGGAACCTGAATAAAAATAATAGTGAAAGTTTTAAGGCAGAGCAGATGAAAATGTAGAAAACTTTAAGAACACTTGCTCCAGCTCCTCAATTTCTACCTACCAATATTTCCACAATAAATTTTATAATAGGGAGGAGTTTAACCACCACCGCAGCTCACACAGAACCTGACACTTGGGGAAAATATAATAAAACTGAGAAGAATGCTCTCTTATTCACTTTCAGATGAAAGAATGCCAAATAAAACTTGAAAAACCAGCCCTGTAATCTCTCTCTCTCTCTCTGAGTGTATTTTATAATATAAGCAGTTCATATTTTCTTTTTTACCTTTTACATGGTATAATAATTAAATGTATGCCTGTAATAATATTCAAGTCGGCTTGAGATGTAGAACATCACCATGACTGTTGCATCTACTATTTTTTCCATATCTTGTTTTCTTTTAAGTAAGAGCATCCCTACAAGCAAGCATTGGTATTAAGCATAACTGTGAGCAAAAATTTCGAATCAAGATTATATAAGGATAAAAACTAAATTCAAATTACTTTAAACAAGGAAAAATATAATGAAGTATTTAAACCTTCAATTGTGATGGAGTTAAATAATGTACAATTAATTGACAATTTCAAACAATACTTCTTTTCATGTATGACTATAATCTCAAAGTTGAATGAGAAGACTATACCTTTTCTTTAAAATTGAGCATATTCTCACAGGTTCCTTTTCTATTCCTTCATTTTTGTAATGGACTTAATTTTTCAGAGCAGTTTTAGGTGCACAGCAAAGTTGAGCAGAAAGTACAGAGATTTCCTATATACCCCAGGCCCCCAGCACCTGCATGCTGGACACGGCTGAGGAAAGACTCTCTGAGCTTGAGATATCACGATAGAAACCTCCACTATCAAAAGGCAAAGAGAAAAAAAAAACTGAAAAAATTCCAGAACAGAATATCCAAGAACTCAGAGACAACTACAAAAGGTAATCACACACATGTAACGAGGATACCAGAATGTAGAGAAAAAGGGAAGGGAACAGAAGAAAATACTTGAAACAATAATGACGAAGAATTTCCTCAAATTAATGTCAGACACCAAACCACACATCCAGGAAGCTCGAAGAACACCATGCAGGCTAGAGGCTAGAAAAACTACACCTAGGCATATCATTTTCAAACTCCAGAAAGAACATCAAAGATAAAGAAAAAAAAGCCTGAAAGCAGCCTGGGGGCTGGGTGGACCTTACCTAGAGGAGCAAAGATAAGAACTGCATTTGACTCCTCCTCAGAAATCAGGCGAGCAAGGAGAGAGAGGAGTTAAATATTTAAAGTATTGAGAGGAAAAAAAACAAAACAAAACACCCCGCCACTGTAGATTCTGTGTCCTGCGAAGTTCTTCTTCAAAAGTGAAGGAGAAATAAAAACTTTCTCAAACAAACAAAAATTGAGGGAACTTGCTGCCAGTAGACTTGCCTTGCAAGAAATGTTAGAAGTTCTTTAGAGAGGAGGAGGAGGAGGATACAGATCAGAAACCTAGATCGACATAAAGAAAGGAAGAGCATCAGAGAGGGAATAAGTGAAGGTAAAATAAAATAAAAACTTCCTTTTTTTTATACAAATGTCAGCAATGAGAATAGAGAAGAAATTGGCTACTAGTATATAGGTACATAGCCCTTCCCAGGAAGAAACAGAAATAGTTACTTTGAAATTCCCCAGGGAAATGGGGAAGCAAAACCATGAAGTACACGACACAAAGCATTTGCTAATTTGAATAGGATAAAAAGCCACTCTTGATATGTGCATCATAAGAAATAAGGCAACTGTACTTATATATAGGAGATTGAAAATTCCCAAACAGAAATATTACTAGTACACTGAATCATGTGAGATACTCAAATAATGAGAATTTTCATGTCAGTTTAGACAAACAGCCTTAAATTTAACATGTGGTTGGTATTTTTCTTTATAAACAGATATATCAAGACATCACAAAGACACCCGTTAAAGGCTCATCAGATGAGAATCCTACAATGAAAAATTTTGAATCTCATTCTAACATAGTACTGGACTTACCTTGTGGCAAACAGAAACATCCTAGATAGCAACCCTCTGGCCAAGTGGACATCATATTCAGGAGTGGGATAAAAAGCCATTTCACCCTGCTACTGCTCTTTCTGCTCCCCCCAGGGTGGTAAAGCCTTCCCAATAATTCCGTGTGCCTCCAGTTAGACAGCCTGAACTGCCCTGAACATGCTGAGCTCACTGTAAGTGGGAGGGACTCTCGATGACAGTCACCTCTGTGAATTGGCCAATTAAAATTCAAGTCCTGCTCTATAAGAGGGAAGAAGAGAAGGTGACCCTTAATAACTTTTCCTGAGAAGGGCCAGCATCTTGGACAATAGCACCCAGCTTAGGAATGCCAGAATTCTATTTTGTGGGCAGGAGGAGGAAGGAAGCAAGGGAAATCATCTGATGATAAAATGCATCAAACTGAAATCAGGAAGTCTCCTTAAACAATCTTCTCTGCTAAACACATGCCCTCCTCCAGGTGCAAAAATGCCACTGTCTGCAGAAGTGTGTGCTAATTGCTTTAAGCTTCCCACAGTTTGGGAGGCACCTGAAGCAGCGCTGGCTTCCTCAGGCACACTGTCTGGAGAACACTAACCAAGTCAGCAGCACCAGGGCAGAACTCACTGACAAAGGAAAGTGCCAGTGGAACTAACCTTGCTACGCAATTGAGAATGTATTAGGAGTCAAATCCTGAGTCTCTACTATCCACTTATCTTGATTTACTTTACTATCACCATGTATGGGCAAATGCTAAACAATCGGATCAGACAGGTTTTATGATGATGGTGGTGACCAGTGGGAGAAGGTAAGAAGGAATAAGTAATTTATGGAGGAAAGCGCTGGCTTGGATAATCTTCCATTTTAAGCTAGAACATTTTGTCTCCTTTACCAACTCATTGAACTACCCTAGCCCAAGGCTTGACAGATTTTAAGGAGAAGTTTCTGCCAAAAGAAGTTAGAGGATAAGAATTCCTATCGATGGGTAAGAGAGAAGTCAGGGATCTAAGCATAAAAGGAAGGATGGGTTTGGATCTGTGAGACCACTAAGCCCTGGGCCACTAAAATCTTCTTTCTCTCTTTTATTTGGTTGTTTAGCTCGTCCCTGTGTACACATAGGGGGAGGGAACTGCTCCCTTTTGCTCTTTCCTTTTTTTTTTATAAATAAGTGAGAAAATCCTTTCTGGCTGTTTTCTCCATGAAGAAGGAGCTATATATACCTATGACCCATTGGACTTGGAATTGGTTCATGAGGTGACCCCAGCACCTTCCAATTCCAAAATCAGAGCACAGGCCTCTGTGACGTGTCACTAATTAGACTTGCTCAATGCTCACTACCAACCTCCTACTTCAACACTTTTAAGACTCCTAAGAAGATGATGATAAGCATGACCATTCTCTACGCGTAAGAACAAGACATCACCACCTCACCCCTTTCCGCACTTCCAAACAGGATTTAGACCAGAGTCAGCTTGAAAGCGCACCCAATGGCCAAAACTAGAACAATTTCAGCAACAAAATAAATACAGTAGTACTAAATAACTACAGTACCCACAGAATAAAATAAATATGAAGGAATCCTTACTGACATAAATCAACAGTTGAATAAATAAATGGGGGAGAAGGGACAATTCTTCCTTACAGAAGAATTCAAGTTAATAAATGTAGACAGAATGAAGGGAACATAGAATCAAATTTAGAACATTACAGTAATAGTTGTCACAGGCAGTATGGACAGATAAATGGGAAAATCAGTGGAGAAAGATTGGGGAGAAACAGGATATTGGCAAAGCCTCAAAGTGATCTCCCAAAGTATTTACTAATTACAAAGGGACAAACAGGAAAATTATCGTAGAAAAACTTGGCAGACTTCACCGTAGCCAAGTGATCAAGGTTAACATCACCAATAGTGAAATACATCAACATCATGTAACCTCTGATATGATACACTAAGAAAGATACAACATCACTCCTGTGGTATTCTTGCCAAAAATGCATAACCTCAATCCAAACACAACAAAATATCAGACACACCCATATAGAAGGCATTCTACAAAATAACTGGCCAGTACTCTTCAAGAGTGTCAAGGTCATAAAAGCCAAGGAAGAGGAAATACCACAGATTAGAGAGGGCTATGGAAACGTGACAATTTAACACAATGTAGGATCCCAGAACAGAAAAGGACATTCGGAGGGGAGGGGGAAATGGTGAAATCTGAATAAGTCTACAGTTTCAAAGTCTGCAGTTGACAGTATTATACCAATGCTGATTTCTTAGTTTTGATGTTGGTACTATGGTTATAAAAGATGGTAACAGGTGTACGGGAAATCTCTGTACTATTTTTACAACTTTTCTATGAGTCTAAAATGATTTCAAGACAAAAAGTAGAAAACAAAACAAACAGGATTTAGGATCTGAATGTAATCGGATGAGAACAACTCCAATTTCCCACTTTGCTCCTACATCAGGAACACTTGGCTTGCAGAGAGACCTCTGGGTGATAGGAAAGAGTTAGGAGGCAATACAGGGGTTTATAATATACAGGGGTTTATAATATACAGTCATGTGTGCTGCATAATGATGTTTTGGTCAACAACAGACTGCATACACGATGGTGGTGCCATAAGGTTATAACAGAGCTGAGAAATTCCCACTGCCTAGTGAAGTCGTAGCCATTGTAATGCTGTAGCGCAACTCATTACTCATGTGTTTGTGGTGATGCTGGTGTCAACGAATCTACTGCACTGCCAGTCACATAAAAATATAGCACATACAATTATGTATAGTACATAATACTTTATGATGACAAAAAACTGTCACTGGTTTATATATTTACTATATTTATACTTTTTAATCATTATTTTAGTGTACTCCTTGTACTTATTAAAAAAAAAAAAAAGCTTAACTGCAAAATAGCCTCAGACAGGTCCTTCAGGAGGTATTCCAGAAAAAAAGCATTGTTATCATAGGAGATGGCAGCTCCATGCATGTTATTGCCCCTGGAGACCTTCCAGTGGAACAAGATGTGTAGGTGCAAGACAGTGATATTGATGATCCTGACCCTGTGTAGCCCTCAGCTAATATGTTTGTATCTTAGTTTTTAACAAAAAAAGTTTGTACAGCTGTACAATGTGTTTCTGTTTTAAGCTAAGTATTATTATAGAAGAGTCAAAAAGTTTTTAAAAATTTAAAAGCTTATAAAATAAAGTTACAGTAAGCTAGGGTTAATTTATTTTTGAAGAAAATTTTTTAAATAAATTTAGTGTAGCCTAAGTATACAGTGTTTATAAAGTCTATAGTAGTGTGTAATAATATCCTAAGCCTTCACATTCACTCACCACTCACTCACTGATTCACCCAAAGCAACTTCTAGTCCTGCAAGCCCTGTTCATGGTAAGCACCCTATACAGATGTACCATTTCTTAATCTTTTATGCTATATTTTTACTATACCTTTTCTGTGTTTAGATAATGTTTATATATACAGATACTTACTATTGTGTTAGAACTGCCTACAGCATTCAGTACAGTAATGTGCTGTACAGGTTTGTAGCCTAGGTGTAGTAGCTTATGCCATCTAGGTTTGTGTAAGTATACTCTATGATCGCACAATGATGAAATCGCCTAATGATACGTTTCTCAGAATGTATTCCTGTCGTTAAGCAATGCATGACTGTAGTTGTGGAGACTTGACCCATACATATAAAATTCTTACAGTAAATAGAGTAAAAATCCCAGCCAAGAGGATATGAGCAGGAGTAACGTATGTAACATCTAGCTCATGACTTTTTAAAAAGCAAATGGCTTGCTTTACGTTCTCCCTTTATACAAACAGCGCTGTTGGCCAGCTTTGACCACACTGAAGAGGACAACCCCAGCTTGTTCGAAAGACAATTTCTCTGTGGTTAGGATACCAAGTGGATATACATTTAGGTTCATTTGTTCCACTCAACTTTTAGGGGTGGCCCTTAAGGTATCCCCCAAGTGCCCCATGGCAGAAACTCAACACTCTTTAATTTTTCTCCTCCCTTCCCCTACCCTCATCTGCTATTGATTCTGCCTCCCTAAATTTACCTCCAATCTATCTCATCTCTTGTCCTATCACCATTGATTTAGTTCAGGTCTTGATCATCTTCCTCCCAGGCTGGAGCAGAAACTTCCTAACCACAACTTTCTGACCTCAGTACTTTGGCACCGACACTGGATTAACCTACACAGCCCAGTGGACTCTTGTTAAAGAGAAAAGTCTGATTCTCTACGTTTTAAAGATCCTAGGAGGCTAAGAGGAATAGTGACAACTTGAAGCTTCTGTTTCTTCAGGCTGTCCCTGGGAGCAACCTTGCCAGCCCATCTCTCACGGTCAGAACCCTCTGCAAATCTCACCCTATTCCTGGCCTGACCCTTGGCCACCAGACAGTTGGCTTCTCTAGACCTTTGGTATGTACAAACTTCTTTTAAGTCTTTTTTTCCCAAATGAAATCTAATGTAAACACCAGATACAAGTATTGTTTTATTATATAAAATAGAACAAATTCTTCCATACATATTTGTAGATCCATAAACATGGATAATCCAGATATACAAATTTGGATTTGCATTAATCCAAATTTATAATGTTTACTTATTTAGAACACAAGTTGATATGTCTATATGAAAGAACCCCCCCAAACTGAAATCAGGAGAATTGGTCACAACAATAACCAACATTTGTTATACTCATGACATGTACTCATGACATGCTAGGCACTGCCCTAAGTGCTTGACATGTATTAGTTCTTTAAGTCCTTGCAAGACCTACCAAGGAGGCAGATCAGTTATTAAACTCATTTTACAGATTGGAAATAGGGAGAGCTTATGTAACGTGCCTGCAGTTCTGGTTCCATGATAAGTGGCGGAATCAAGGTTTGAATTCTAGGTAATTTGACATCACAGACCCCATCTTACCCCCCCGTAGTATATGCCTTTCATGCTGTCACACAGACTTCTGTGATAATGATGAGAACAAGCAGGATAACAATAGCCACAACAGCATTACAGCAGCACCTAACACTTACTTCTTGTTCCCTGTGAGTGGGCTCTGTGCTAAGTGCTTCGAGTACCTTATCTCCTTGAATCCCCACAGCTGTCCTATGAAGTAGGTTCTCTTGCATCAACGTTGGGGGCAATACAGCCTAGTGGCCATAAGCCAACTCAGACTGTCTGAATCTGAATCCACCCCCTCCTAGCTGAATGCTCTCCCACCGGTGCAAACCTCACGGGACTGGTGTGAGGATTTAATGAGAGAGCACACGTAAAGCCCCGGCACACCACCTAGCACACAGGGAGCTCCCAGGTTCATTCGCTCTAGCAATCTGACTCACACGGGTAAGTAGCTGAAAATTTTTGTTTGGTTAACATCGTAATCTTGGGACACTCCTCAGAGAAGTTTTAAATGAAGTTATTAAAGATGAATTAATCTTGTTGTGCAATTTAATGCACTGATGGCTTCCAAAATGTAAAACACTGCTATATCACTTTGAATGTTATAAGTTATAGCTTTGTAAACAATTATGAATGATTTTTTAAATGATATTTGAATTGAATGATTTAAGGGACCCCAGAATTACTTCCCAAGAACTTTAGAGTTCTTCAGAATCTAGTGTGAAAACTGCCACTGAGGTCATCATCCTTCCACACGCTGAGCTTCTACCCGACCTCCCTGTCCTGCCCCTTAACCTCTCTCACCAGCCTTTTTCCTCACCATCCTCGCCCCATTTCCCTCTTGGAGCAGCCGAGTCTCTTTTCTGAACTGCTCAGTACTGGCCTCGTGCCTCTTACCTGTGCTTCAGCCGAAGTTTAACCCCTCCTGACCACGCTGCTTTCCTGTGCTGGGGGCCAGAGGTGAGGTGCCCTGGGCTGACAGGCTTAGAGGCACCAGTATCTGCATGGGACGGGTCTGCACACACATCTCTGTCAAAAATAGGAAAATAAGAAGCTGAGCATGGTGGTGTTCACGGGCAGTAGCACAAATGAATCTAACAAGAAAAATGTATGAAAATGAACCCTGGAGCCAGAGGAAAGCAGCATAGCTAAGTGCAGAGTTCTAAGCCTGCACCTAACAAAGTTCTCTGCCCTAAGGCGGCAAATCCACTACTGAGGGTCTTCTTCCTGTCCTATCTATGTTTCTGTGAAGCAATAAAGTGTGTCTCCCAATCTCAGAAAACCCAGATTTTCTAAGCAAGAGGGAAGAAAGATACATTAACGATTATGAAGATAAACTCTCCTATAATTCAGCGTTGGTAAGTAAGGGAAAAATTGGACTCACTGAAGCAAACTGTCAAACACGGTGGTTCCCTGAAACCAAGTCACTGCTCCCTTGCTTCTCAGTTTCACGTTAAAGGAGCACGATCTTCAAGTGTAACAACCTTGCTCTCTATTCAGTGGGTGGCAGCTCGGAAGCACATGCCAGCTCTTGAGCTTGAACTATTTCAGATTGTTTAGATTCCAGTGCACTGGGAGGCGAGCCTTTTGTGTGTGCTTTTCAATCCACCTTCCCACCCCCAGTCCCTAACCCCATTCCCATAACTCTTTCCCTCCACTCCCAGGGAGTTGGAGAAAAATTTTAAGCCCCACATCGCCAATGTGTTCCGCCATGGGACAGCCGTGTTTTTTCTCCTTAGGAAAGGCTCAGGTCCTGCATGTCCCCATACCCTGACTGCATTCTTCATGCCTCCTCTGTATCACACTGTCCCCTGCATCAGGCTTTGAAGTTTGTCATCACCCCAGTTTGCTGGGACCAGTGGTGTGTTTTCAATTTTTGTCTTTAAGGATCTGTCTGAGCCTCTGGGATCTGACTGGTGGGCTAATGAGCAGGAAGCTGGAGAAGGCACAAATGAGGGCGGTCCTCGTCTGCACAGGCTGTGGCTGGAGGGGACGGGATTACTGAACAGCTGTTAAGAATAAGCCCCAGCCATCTGGCTTTATGTTTCCTGGAACATAGAACGGAAGTGAAAGAGCTTTCTTTCTCCAGTCCTAAGGCAAATAAAAGGATTTCTTTTTAGTCTCGGGCCTGGGGGAGATGGCCAGGACACCAACAGGGAGATTCCATTTCTAAGCTAAAGATTGCATCTACCTTAATTACATCTAAGTACCACCATCTCCTTGTGTTCATTAGTTTTCTCACCCAATTTAGGATTCCTGGCTTTGAATATATTCAATATAATTCTAGACTTGAAGTCTGAAGACTCAGTTGAGGTCATGTCACTTATGAACTGATGCAGTCGGCAAGTCTGAGTCTCGACTCCTCAGCCGCAGCAAATGAACACAAGAGGCAGTGCGCCCAACAGTGAGGAGCGTGGCTCTGGAGTCTGAGTCCTGGCTCTCCCCACAGACCAGCTCTGTGCCTTTGTCCTCTCTGTGCCTCAGTTCTCTCATCTATGAAGTGGGTGCAGAGGTACATACAGTGACTGGAAAGTAGATTCAAAGGTATCTCACCATCCAATACCAGAACATAAGGATTATACGAATGCAAACAGCACACTCCGAGACCACCCACTGGTGAAACCCAGCCAAAGGGGAGGGGCTTTTCCTTTCCAGGTCTCCTCCAGACTCTCACATTGTCTACCATGGGAAACCAACCAAGACCAGGCCTGAGCTTCCACAACACCTTTGCAGCATTTAACAACTTCCTCATTTTTTTGCCTCAATCAAACTTTTGGCTCTGTCTTTTCTGCACAATGGCTTAGGCTCCAGAGGCTGAGCTCTTTTTTTCTTTCCTTTCCCACTGCCCCCTCCTGGGAGACACCTAGAGACAGAGGGCTAGGGGTGCTTGCTGTCACAGTGAAGCGCTGGCAAGAAGAGCAGGCAAGCTGGAAAGAGATGGAAGCATGAGGAACATGAGATCGTCCCATCTTTTTAAGGATTTTCAATGCATGATTCCTTTCAACCCTAGAAAAGCAGAGACCAGCACCCCAGCACTGCCCCCAACCCCAAGCCATGTTGTCCTGCTACTGGTCACCTCCAGGGACCAGCTGAGGTTAGCAACTGGGCATGAGAAATCATAAAACCTATTTTGATTACTGTTGATTGCAACCCCCAGGCTGAGTCACAGGACAGCCTACCTGCTAATCACCCCTCCTGCCCTGCGTGGGCTGGCTCCAGAGGCCAGACGGAGGAGGCCCAGGCATCAGAGTGGGCTGTTGGACACACCACATGAATTAGAAATCAGGCTGGAGAGAGCATCAGGAGAATCGC
Organism: Daubentonia madagascariensis; assembly: GCA_023783475.1. Taxonomy (NCBI): domain Eukaryota; kingdom Metazoa; phylum Chordata; class Mammalia; order Primates; family Daubentoniidae; genus Daubentonia; species Daubentonia madagascariensis. The sequence continues at coordinate 6,324,837 of JAKFHU010001268.1, read as the reverse complement.
CACCACCCAGAGCACACCTTTTCTGCCTTAAACTCTCTGTAGAAGAACCTGGACAACAAATAAGCATTTTTAAATTCATATGTTCTAATGAAAACCAATCCCATAGTGAATCTAGGTGGGAAAGAGGCCTGTCATCCCAGAGACACTTGCCCTGGAATTGTCATTTTGCCCTTCTCTCCCCCTGCCATGTCTGTACATTGAACATTTTATCTGTGCATTGAACTCATGCTGTCTCCAGAATGCACATTTTCCTACCCACCTCAGGTTACTACACTAACTGCCTCACAACAGACTGGAATCAACAAAGTTTGCAAGGTGCTTTGATCTCATCGGGGAATGGTGCCCCACTGGTGCCCCAAAGGCACCACGTGCCTCAAGTGGATTATTACAATTCTTACAAAAGGATATGTGTGCTTTTCCGTATGTCGGGAGTTACTCCTACAACTTCTCTATGAAGGAGAGAACTAATGAATTGGTGCTTTTAGCCAAATTTCCCACATGGACTAACTGAGAAACAGAGAGGTTGTGTATCTGGGCTCAAACCATACGTGGAGTCATGCTTGCTTGGGACTGACAACCACTCATTCTTCTTCCTTTCAGTTTAGCAGTTTCAAAAATTTTCAGTTTATGCCAAATTCTGTAGGATTTAGAATTATTAACCCAGATTTGGTAGAGAATGATGATGGTGGGGCCATTAATTAAACTGCAGTATTGCCAAATGAGCTCACTTATACTTAAAAGATACTCAAAGATGCATTGTAGAAGCCTTGGAATCAATGAAACAGCTTCAAGTGAAAAATACTGGAATAAACCATATGATTCGCCAGCCCCACTGGGCTCTTCCAGATCCCTAAAGGTACCATCCTCTCCTTGCTTATCCACACTCATCCTTCAGGTTTCACTTTAGACACCACTTCCTCTGGGTAGCCTTTCCCAATTGTGCTATTTGGAGTGAGGTGGCCCCCATGTGCTAGCAGAGCAGCATACTGGCTATAGATGTGCATATCAGAGTGCAATTCACACAAAGATAAGCAGGCCCAGCTGCCTGGCACAGAGAGTTGCTCAATAAATACTTGTTGAATGAATAAAGTACAGGTGACCCTTGACCAACACGGGTTTGAACTGCGCAGGTCCACTTACACTTAGATTTTTTTTTCAATAAAAGTTACATTGAGTGTGCCTGCCTCTCCTGCCCCTCCTTCCCTCTCCTCCCCTCTCCTCCACCTCTTCTGCCTCTGCCACCCTGACACAGCAAGACCAGCCCCTCCTTCTCAGCCCACTCAATGTGAAGATGACAAGGATGAAGACCTTTATGATGATCTATTTCCACTTAATGAATAGTAAATATATTTTCTCTTCCTCATGATTTTCTTAAAAACATTTTCTTTTCTCTACCTTAATTTGTTATAAGAATACAGTATATAATACATACAACATACAAAATATGTGTCAATTGACTAAGTTATCAATAAGGCTTCTAGTCAATAGTAGGCCATTAATAGTTAAGTGTTAGGAGAGTCAAAAGTTATATGTGGATTTTCGACTGTGTGGGGGGCCAGCACCCCTAACCCATGTTGTTCAAGGGTCAACTATACTGCTAAATGTTCAACAGATCTGTAACCTTTCTTCCCTCCTATCTCCTTTTAACTCACAAGCTAACTTGTTGGCAAAACTAATAAGATATTTCCTGGAGCTGTTTTATGCTGGTTTTTTTTTGCTGTTCTCCAACCTCAGTATCACAATTAGGAGTGATAAACTAGGAATCGAAGCTGACCTGAGAAAGGTTAATAGGGGTTAAGGAAGTTATTGAAGCATCATCTTTCCTCCCCGAGACAGTTAAGAAACAAGAAAGCCAGGACAACAGCCACCTATGCTTCCTATGATGAGTGATATTCATATTTTCTCCCCCACCACCCAATATTCATAACTCTTGAATATATACTGGCTACTTTTCTATCCAGCATTTTAATAGAGTCCATTGACTGCTTCCCGTCTGAACTAAGGTTCAGCCAATACAAGAAGAAAAGGTTCCAGACCTTTCTGTTCCTTGTGGCTCTCTTGAATACTGTAAAAATTAGGGCAGGACTGGGGGAACTGGAGGAAAAGATGCAAGGAGCTGAGCCTATGGACATGGTCTCCCCAGGTTCCTCTGGTTCCTGGTTTCTGGTTTCTATTGAGTTTAAATTTTTCTGTTTTGTCGTTTTAAGTGGAGAGTGGGGTGGAGGAATTATCCTACAACCACAGGGAAGTGCTTGGTTTTGTCTGTTAGACTCAGCTGTTTCGTCCTTTTTTGCTGAATTTCATGCACTTGGGAACAGCTTTCTCACTGGCCTCCCTCCTGCCACTTCTTTCCCTTCCAATCCAGTGTCTACCCAGCAGCCCACACAACCTTTAAAAAAATATAAATGGATCATGTCATTCCCTAATTAAATCCTATAGCTGCCCTCTGCACTTTGGGTAAAATCCAAGTTCCTTACCTTGGCCTGTGAGGCCTCGAGTGACACAGCAGCTCCTACCCATCCCTCAACCTCTCCCCCTCACTGTGCCCTAACCTCATCGCCTGTCCCCAGGTTCCCCAAACCTGCCAAACTCTTTGCTTTTGCACATGCTCTTCCTTCCACCTGGAATATTCTTCTTCCTAGTTCGTGACTTGGCCGACTACTCCTTAGCTTTCTGGTCCCAGGTGGAGCACCAACTCCTCAGAGACTGCCTTATCTGATGCAAATATTCTCTTTCTTGGCACCTGGTCTTTCCCCTCATTGCACTATTGCCACATGTAATTGTTCACCTGCACTCTGTCTGCTTCATCATCGAGGCAGTCAAGCTCCGCCAGGTCAGGTCCACACCTAACTTTTCTTCACCTTTGTCTTTTTAAACTGCTATCCACCCAGGGCCCAGCACAGTGTACGGCTCATGGTAAGCACACAATACGTATTTGTTGCAGGAATCACAGGAGCTTGTAAAGGGAATTAATTGTGTAATGCAACCAAAATGGAGCCCTATGCCCTTCAACTCTTAAAGGCATTAAACTGTTCATAGTACATGTTTTGGGGGATATGGGGTCTTTTCTAGTCACTTCCTAGAGAAGGCTCTTAGTCCATTTCTTTGTGAAAACAGAATTCAGCCCTAACTTTTGGTCCATCTCATCAGTGGCAGGCTTCCTCAGGATAGACAGGACCAGTGCTGGGAGACTGCCGAGCCCTTCGACAAACAGCTGGTGTGGCTCTGCACAGTCTTGCTGCCTTATGTTTGGAAGCAATCAGAATGCTTTTTTTTTTTTTAAGTAGACAGGGTACATTTATACAGGGCTAAGTTTGTCCTCAGAACCCTTTGGAGAAATTCCTTTGGATCTATGCTGCTTGTGTGTGTGTGTGTGTGTGTGTGTGTGTGTGTACTTGTTTTCATGATAATTTGCCTTATTAAAAGCCATGTTCTTGGTTTTCCAAGTTTCTTTTTTCTTTCTATTTTGCTCCATGCCCTTCAAGCATGAAGCTGGCCTTATTATCACATCTCTATCCTGTCATCCTCTTTCCCTTGGGTCAGCAGGTCTCTAATGTCACTGCTGCAGGTTCCCCAGTACCTTTTCCCCTGAGTCTCCAGGAAGTTGAAAAGGCCTGGATTTTAGGCTTCTTCAGTGTCTGGAGGAAGATTTTAAGAACTGGTGCCCTTGGATACAGATTTCTGTTCTCAGCCAAACATAGGTACTCTTCATTTTCTGATGACTGCCCATTTGCCAAAGGTTTCACAGACATTCTTAGTGAATTGCCGTTTCTTTACAGTCCCCTTGTTCCTGTTACTGACCTTTTGCTACCTACATATTTGAGACTTAACCTTCTGGGTCCCTGTCCCTTCATTACTCTTTTTTTGCTTTTTAAATCATTACTTACCATCTAGAAAGCTTCCTCTGCATCCCCTCCGGCCTGTATCCTATCTAGCACTTCTGTCAGAGGCATGCCATTTGTTTGTACTAAAAGACCCCTTCTGTCTTTCTGCTTACCCACCCTGTTCTAGCCGCTTAGGTTATTACAGGAGGGCCACATGTAACCCTTCAGCTATGCATGTCTCAAACCTGTGTCCAGGCCGGTCACGGTGGCTCACAACTGTAATCCTAGCAATTTGGGAGGCCAAGGCGGGAGGATCACTTCAGACCAGCCTGGGCAGTAGCAAAACCCCCATCTCTATAAAAAATAAAACAATTATTCAGGCATAGTGTTGCATGCCTCTAGTTCCAGCTACTTGGGAGGCTAAGGTGGGAGGATCGCTTTGAGCCTGGGAGTTTGAGGTTGCAGTGAGCTATGATGAGGCCACTGCACTCCAGCCTGGGTGAAAGAGCAAGACCCTGTCTCAAAAAACAAAAACAAAAGAAACCTGTGTCCATTTGCACCTCCTGCTCTGGCCTTTTCTCACTTAATTTCCCCTGAAACTTCCCAAACAGATCCACGTGTACAATTTATGCCACTGGTATTCATCACATTTCTGATTCTTTCTGAAATGACAAGCTAAACTATCGCTGGATCTTAGCCAACGACCTCTATGTCAACCTTGCACAAAGAGGGGGAAAGAACAGATAGGGGAAAAAGCCAAATGACTAGCCAAATCTTTTAACTTACCTAAAAAATATTAATCTGCTTCAGGTTTACTTCTGACTTCAGCCCCTCCACCCACTGAGCCCTTTTACATAGCTAGCCCAGGGCAAGTGCATAAGACAACCAAGGGTCCTCACATGAGGGCATACAGTTAAACTGATGGTATCAGAGCAGTGTGCCCCTAGCTACAAACACCCAGAGCCTAGATCTTAAAACAATTCTGACAAGCGGCAGGCTGTATAATGCATACAAACTATGCGGATTCTGGAGCCAGCTGCCTGGCTTCCTATTCTGGCTCTATATCGCCTAGCAGGTGTTTGACCTTGAGCAGTTCACTAAACCTCTTGTGCCTCAGTTTGCTCCTCTATAAAATAAGAATAATAACGGCAACTACATCAAAGGGTAGTTATGAGGCTTGAATGAATTAATACGTGTTAAACAATTAGAACAGTGCCTGGCAATAAATGTTAATTTCTTACTTACAGAACTGAAACTTACATTTACTGGGCATGTGTATATCAGATACTGTACATTAAAAACAGTAACTCAGTTAATCTTCCTATCATTTGAGGCAGTGATGATCCTCATGTTACAGAAAGAAAGAAAAATTAAAAAGTAGAAAGAGGTATGGCTGAAGGCCCTGCCCTCTCCACTATACACCTCACTAAATTCCTCTTGGCATCCCTGGGCTTTGGATACTTTTCTCATAGGCATTAGCCACATGCCAAACCATGTATGCTTGTCACTTTCCCCACATCATCCTTTTGCTATTCATAAGGGACAAAAAAGACATGTGTGAAAACAAAAGACCAGCAAGTATACCAAAATGTTGCTACTGGGTGATAGGATTATGGGTGGTATTTTTCTTCTTTTTCTGTATCTTGCAAATTATTTACAATTAATATTTATTATTTTAATTATCAGAGAAAAAGTAAAATCAGCCTTACTTTTTTCTAACTAGATGGAGTATAAGAGTCAAATTTCTCTGTATTTTTAAAGGAAAAAATCGTCTCTAGGAAATGGAAGTGGGTATATCTATCCTGACAGCAAATATGGGCAATGGGAAGACTTTACACTGGCAGAGGGGGTCACTTTGGGAGCTCCAAAAACTTTTGAAAATACTCACTGGAGAAAGAAGCAGGTTTCTGGGAAACCAGTATCAGTAGAGGGAGATGAATACCTCCTGAGAAAATTCAGTCTAGGCCTTTCTTTCCTTATCCTCTCTCTCTCACTAGCCTATGGTAACAGGCTAGTGTCCCCAAAGAACCATGCAAATCTCTGCAGTGAACCATAATTCCTTACTTTAATATCAGACATTATAGCTTGTAAAGCACTTTCCCATACATTATTCTGTTTGGCCCTCAATAATCCTAAAGGGCAAGTAAAGCAAGTATTATTTATCCCCATTTAACAGATGCAGAGACAGCCTCATAGAGAGACAGTTATTTGCTTGAGGTCAGGACTTGTATGCTGGCACAGTAGGGTCCCTAACTCTAATTGTTACACTTTCTTACCTTATCCTACCTTTGGCTTCTACAATCCTAAAAGTCCATTGACACAGGTGGCAAACATTTAATACCAAAAGCTTCTTTAAAGGGAAAGCTTCAGAAGAAGAAAATGGAAAGTTATTGAAATTCAGATGGGACCCCCTCTCTCCCACAGCCAATGGTCCCTAAATCTAGAGAACTGATGAGCCCCTACCCCTGACACTGCATTCCTGCCTTTAGAAGAACTTTCTAATGCTGGTCACATTGCTAAAATGATGCAGGGCATATTAAGATAGATGTTTCATGCTGAGACCCAGAGACTGGCCACTTCAATACCCAGCCCAATCATCCATTCATTCGATCACCAATCACTAAGGGCCAACCATGGGCCACACACTGGATTAGGCACTGGACTTGCAATGGTGGCAAAAACAGACATGATCCCTCCCTCTGTGGAATTATACATTAATTATAAATTAATGAGAAAGGCAGGCAAAATTAACTGAATAAATATACTTACACACCATGGTAAGTGCTGGGGAAATAGACTGCAGGAGACCATGAGAGAGCAGTCCACATTCAGCAAGCCGCTTCCTCCTTTCGTTCACTCTCTTACACTGTCTACATGCTTGCTTCCTCCCAGTCACATGCCTCAGGGAGCGCAGGCATCAAAGCAGCAGTCCCCGAAGCTGCAATTACCTTATGGAGTGCTCTGAGCCAGGCTGGATGCTTAACTATTACCTGCACAGCCTCTCACAATCTTCACAACCAGTCTCAAAGACAACTGCCTTTATGCTATCACAACCCTACTTTACAGATGAGGAAACCGAGACTCAGAGAAGCAGAGGAAGTTGTACAAGCTCAGGTCAAAAAAGAATTTGAATCCAGATGTGGCTGACAACAAAGCCTACACTCTTAACCACGAAGCAACAGTCTTGATCTTATTTGGGTTTCTCTTTCCTTCCTTGGCCCAACATGATTCTCTTCGCAGAGATGATGTCCAATAAATATTTGTTTGATAAGTATGCTCTGAGTGGACATCAGGCCAGCTTCCCGGTGGGCTCCCTGCAGTTGTCTATCCTATCTCATCCCAGTGGAGATCACTGTCTTCCCGGGGTGAAGTTCTGTTGCTGACATTCTGCCTGGGCCACATCAGTGTGCTGTGGGTCTGCTGGGGCAGGTGGAAAGGGATGACGGGGATATAACTCAACCAGTGCCCGAACCCTCAGGTGAGACTGCAAAGGGCTAACATTCTGCATCCTGGGGTTTTTACAGAACGGTAAGGTGGGGACCAAATAGAACATGTCCCGGTCCAAATTCCCTGTGACATGCCTGTCTTAAACTATGCCGCATGGTGCATAGTCTCTAGGAACTAATGATCCCTGGGCAAGCACTTGGGAAAGGGTCTACTGGTGGTAAGAAGCAAGAGAGAAGGAACAAGCAGCAACAAGGTAGAAGTAAAACAGGAAAAGACACTTGGTAATCCATCCTCCCTTATTTCCACAGAGCATTAGAAAAAGGAGTGTACATGGTCAAGGAGACACCCCAAATGGCCATATACACACACATTATTATAGCAGGAAACAGTACTGGCCCTGCAGCCAGGACACCTGCACCAGGCCCTCTCTGCATGGCTATGGGCAAGTCACTTGAATATTCTGGCCTCCTATTTTCTTGTGTATAAAACGAGGAGGTTGGTATAGATGAGCTTAGGGATCCCTTTTACCTTTAACAGTCAATGAACCAAGGTTAAAAAAGGGCATAAATGACAAATCCTGAATGAGAAAACATAATCTGAGTACTTATGTCAACAAGTATTGAGCCCTTCTACATGCAGGCTCCAAGCTGTAATCTGTGTGGAAGAAAAGTTTCTGACTTCCAGGCTTCTTGAAGAGCACACCTGGAGCCAGGGCCACCTGGGTTCCAATCTGAGCTCTGCCACTTCCTGGCCACTATTCTCTGAGCCTCAGGACCTCATCTGTTAAAAGGGGACAGAGTATCACCTGCCTTGCAGCATAATATCCACTACAAGATAGAAGCTATTATCATTCAATCAACGTGGTCTAAATGAGAGAGATGAATGTGGTAAGTCACCATGGGGTGGCAGGACGGTGGCATCATGATGAGTTAATTCCTTGAAAAGGGCAACTCTAAATGTCCAAAGCATTTGAGAAGGAATATAAATAATATTTAACTCCAAAGTGGAGGGTTTTTTGCAGGTAAGAACAGGAAATATAAGGCATTACCCGGGCTCCTTAGGAACAGACTAGCACAGAGGACCCAGTGACTGGTGTGAAAGAAATTGTTCCTCAAGGTCAAGGATAACAGAATGAACCTAGAGGAGTCATCTAGAGGCCACCTCTCACCAGAGAGAGTCCAAGCACTAGGCAGGGACGACATATCAGTAAATGTGTCTTCATGGCTGGTTTAAAAACATATGAGTTTGGGCCCAGTTTTTTTCAGCCCAAGTCCTTCTCCCCTCATGCTCTGGGGTGAGAAACCCCTCCTCTCCTGCAAGCTGGGCAAGGTGGAGGAACTCTGGCACTCAGGAAGGTTCCTGGGGTCCAAATGTGATCTGTAGGAACCAGGGTTTTTCTCTCCCATCTACATGCAAATAAGGTGCTCCAGCCCTAGACGTGCCTGGAGAAGAGGGGTGGACATTAAAAATGTAAATGGAGATTGTCGTCATCGGGAGAAAGTAGGTCCCTTGCTAAATTTGGCATCAGCTGAGGGATCTTAGCAAAAATGAACTTACTGCCTTGTTTGTGAGGGAAGCCTAATCCTTACTTTGCCCAAGAGGATTATTGGGTCTTAAAAACAAGCTCACATGCACTTTTTTAAAGCTTGTGCCAACTGCATTTGCGTCCACAATATCCAAGATTCGTTCTGCTTTTTAGGGTAGATAATAGACATTCCATGCTATTTAAATGCCTCCAAATCTCAATCCTAAATGTTTCCAACCTTTGTTATCACCCAAAGGGGGACTGGACTGTCTGTCTCCCAAGCTTTCCCCAGCTGTTGCTTTATATTCTTTGGGAGCACAATTTATATGGAAGGCAAGGTACCAAAATGCAGCCACTTGTGAACAAGTAATGGTATGCAGTTTACAGTAGACCTTTCCAAGGTGTTCGTTACTATGGTTCCATGGGCTGAGTTCCCACTTAGCCCCATCATTTTGCCTTTCCTTGGCTTACTACAGGGTAGTGTAATACAGAATAGATTTTTTTTTTCTTCCCTACTCAGCCCAATACTATTCTATCCTCTCCAGGGGAATTCTGAACCCCTGACATATATGTTACAAAGTAGGACTGATAAAATCTATGTCTTTAGCATGGCTTTCTTAAAACATCATTTAAAAATATTACCATTGGCACCTGTGTTGGGCCGTACAGTTTACAAAGTATTTTTACACAACAAATTTAATCTTCACAGCAACCCTATGAAGTGTCATCCCCATTTCACAGAAAAGGAAACTGAGGCACAGGTAATTTAAATAACTTGCTCAAGACCACAAAGAAAGTGGTAAAGCTAGGACCCAACCCATTATAAGGCTCCAAAGTGTGCCCTTAACTGCCACTGGCCACAATTGCATCACCTAAGGGCTTAGTTAGATACTCATAGAACTGAAAGATCTCTAGAAAATAGATTTGCCTTGTCCCAGGAAGAGCATGACAATTTTCCAGTACTGTACTCCTATGTATTCCTCCGGAGTGTTGATGTGGTGGCTTCTACTGGTAACTACTTCTCCTTACTCTCACCACCTGGGCTGCTTGGCTTCCACCTGTAATTCCAAGTTCTGTCTCAACTCTGGGGGCCAGCTGGACTCCAAATGAGAAGAATTTAAGAAGCCACCAAACAGTATGTCAGGAGATGGCTTCAAGACAAGCTGTCAGCTAGTTTTGTTCTCATCTTGAACCTCGAGTCCAGGACTTGCCTTGTCTTCCGGGCTGAATGTGAAAACCTGCCTTTGATACCAATTCCTCCCCGACAAGAGCCTTAATAACTTACAAACAGATAGTACTGGGAACAGAAACTCAAAGGAAAGCAAGTAGGGAAGTGAGTGACCACTTTTATCTGACTGGAATGGGCAGTCCCTTCCCCTTCTCTGGGCATTCACACGTGGACAGAGCCGGCCTCAGGCAGGTCACAGGACAGTCAGGCCAGTCCAGACTAGGGCAGGAAATACCCTATGAGCTGTCCACCACCCCATTTCTCCCCTGCCAGTGCAACCCTGACACATCAAGCCTGGGAAAGGTACAGAACCCATGACAAAGAGAAGGCACTGGACCGTGGCCCCTTCACAAATCCAGCTGCGGATCAATGGCCTCCTTCTCAATGGCCTCCACCCGAGCCAGACCTGGCTCTGTGGGGAGGCAGCCTCCTCTTGCCATCACATTCCAGCTGCTAGTGGTGAGGAGGTAACCATGGGAACCAACACAAAGGGCTTAATGTTAGAGGGAAAGAGGCTGGAGGCGATGGTGAAGAGGCTGCGAGGGACTTAAGTGACAGTCCTGCAATTCTCCTAACTTTAGCCATGCACATCTATTGAGTCAGACTGAAAGACTACAGTGGAGCTTGTGCACAGCACAGTGGCCTGGCACAAGGCCTCAGGGGTGTCAGGGATAACCAGGGAATTAAGACCCTTCTAGGTTCTTCCAGATTTCTTTTCTCCCCTTCAGAGAGCAGAGCCCTAATAGTTTCATCTGCTAATAATTTTGCCCTGAGATAATATGGCTCATGGACATAACTGGTAAACAGTGGCATTCCTTCAAATACAGGGCTGTGAGCAACACTTTGCAAAGGGACTTCTCCTTGTACCCCCTGGCTTCAGCCCAGTGTCTCCAAAGGTACCTACTCTGCATGCTGGAGGGCTTCTCAGGTGGGTCTGGAAATAGACCAACCTGGCATCACTTGGGTGGTTGAGGAAATAGCTCTCTAGCTAACCCTGCACTGCAAAGGAGAGGCTTAGATGTTGACAGCAATAATCCAGAGTATCTTGCACAACAATCAGGACTGGGGGCGGTGGGGGCGGGGTGGTTAAGTGAAAAGGTGCATATCTAAACAGGTCATAGTATCCATATATTTATTTAACTTCATTTCCCCCTGGGGCATCTACACATTATTTTAATGAATTAGCCAGTGTGACTTGTAAGTCTTCATTAAATCCATGGGGTTCTCAACCTACCACTTGGGACTAATTTTATTTAAGGTTTTAGCTCAAGGTTCTCCAGAATCTGGGAGTTGATGAAATGCCAATGGAAATAGGGAACAGAAAATGTCCTGGGTCGACAGTAGACTCTTCCTCTTAGTATTACATAACAGTGCTCTGGAGCACGTTTCTCACCTTGCCTTTCTTTTGGAGACCAAGAAATATCGCATCTACATCAGTCCCTACACAGACTTCACAAAGTCTAGGTGAAATCCTAACAGGCAGCCTTGGTTTGCCCTATTTTTGTTCACAAATTAATCTACTTACTTCTTTTTTTTTTTTTTTAAACAGGGTGTCATTCTGTTGCCCAGGGCTAGAGTACAGTGGCATCATCATAGCTCACTGCAACCTCAACCTCCTGGGCTCAAGCGATCCTTCTGCCTCAACCTCCCGAGTAGCTGGGACTACAGGGGCACATCACCATGCCCGGCTAATTTTTCTATTTTTTGTAGAGACGGGGTCTTGCTCAGGCTGGTCTCAAACTCCTGGCCTCAAGTGACCCTCCCACCTCAGCCTCCCAAAGTGCTAGGATTACAGGCATGAGCCACCGTGCCTGGCTTCTACTTACTTCTTCATTGGAGCCATTGGGGGTAAGGAGTGAAGGACAATGTCAGAGAGGGCCATCTGTCAGGTAGACTTTTGAGGGGTTGGGAAAAGAACTTGACAAGTTCATTGGTATCTTTCCAACAAGTCTTCTCTCCACCCCACCCCACCCCCCAGCAACAAGGTGGTAGACCCATTAACCATGTAAGAACACAGGGAACCAACCGTTTCTTCCTCACCCCCACCAGTATTCATTTGCATGCAGCCACAATGGTGGCACTAATACCACTTATTGGTGTTAAAATAATTTTACTTAAAAGGGAAAGGTAATTAACACCATCAGTTAAGATATAGGATGGCACTGGGTTCTGACCCTGGCACCTCCATGCCCTCAGCAAGCTGTTTAATCTCTTCTGTGTTTTGGTTTCTTACCTTTATTTTTTTTTTATTTTATTATTTTTTTTAGACTAGTCAAGAGCAGCAGTGAGAAGGGAGGAAAGTAGTAGAACAAGGAGTTCAATCTGTAACTGACTGTGAACAATCAAGTGAGATAACTCACTACCTTCGGACCAGCCTGGTTTCCTTACCTTTAAAAGGGGACAATAATAGTCCCTAACTCACGGGAGGAAGGTCCGTGCATGACTCTTACTAAAGACTCCATAAATCTTAGTAATTAACACCCACCAGGTGCCGGGCTAGCTACTTTTACATATATTTTGTCATTTAATCCTTATAACAGCCTTAACCTGGTAAGTCTTAATACCTCTCTCAAGGTGTTATTGTCACCATTCTGCAGATGAGGAAACAGGTTTAATGGACTTCCCTACCACTTACTAGGAGGAGGCACAGCTCAGATTCAAACCTAGGTCATTCTGTTTCCACAGTCATGACCTTTCTACTACACCCAACTGCCTTTATATAAGACCATTTTGTTATTTTTGCTAAGGAATAACAAGAGAAACCCTTAGCAAGAAACTCCAATGTTTAAGAAAACAGCACCAATGAAAAAGAACCAGGATTTTAAACCTCCACGGTAAGCAGGTGGCTTTAAAAACAAACAACAAAACCAACAACAAAATAAACCAAGACTAACATCAGAACTCTCTATTCTGAAAAAAATTCCAAGAGAAATGTGTACACATTCACACCTGCAGTTGGAGTGTCTGCGAATCCTTGAGGGTACAATGTCTTATTATTCATCATTGAATTCCCAGAGGCTAATACACTCTCAGGAAATGTTTGATAAATGTTTACTGAATGAATTAAACCAACCCAACAATAAAATGCCTCTTTTGCAGTTGGCAAAGTATGTAACATCTTTCCAAAATATTTTGTTGAACTTAAATAAAATAACTGAGACTTAATAAAGTAATTTATTATCATATTTTCTACTCTGTCCAATGTATTTTACTGAAAATTCAAGTTATATAATTTGCCCCTTTAAAAAAAAACACACAATATTAATTTGACACAGAGATCAAGAGATTTTGTCTACCTACATCTTTGGGAAGAAGATGTAACATGAAAACCTTTCACCTGGATTCCCAAAAGATGCTGTGAGCCTTTGACTACTATCATTAAATCAGTCCTCAAAAAAAAAAAAAAAGGAATTTGCCTAGTGTGTGCTTCCTCTCCTTGGAGTTTACCTTAGCTGGCAAAGCCAAGCCCCAGTAGTATTTTGATCAGGTAGGCAAGAACTTTAAATTCCCTACAACCTCAAAAAATGACCCATTAAAATGAAGATGCATATAATACTAATGACACCAATTAATGTGTTACAAGATCCTTGATAACCTTAAATAAATGAGATGGCTTTCCCAAAAAGTGTAAATACTCTTATTATTAATATGAAAATCACATATTATATTTACCACCATGCATGGAAATAAAAACTGACATTTACTGAGTTCTTACTAAGCTAACTACTTTCAATCATTTGCTAACTCAACCCTCACAACAACCCTATGAAGGAAATGTTCTCTTACGGTCTAATGTTTTGTGGTTCAAAGGCATTTAATAACTTGCCTGAGGTAATACATACCTAGAGGCAGAGGGGGGATGTGTACCCTTGTCTAATCTAGAATCTAAATTCTTCTTCTAATTGAGGTAATGCTTTGCATATGATAAAATGCATAGGTCTTAGGTGTTCAGGTCAATTGTGTTGGATATTGTGTGTACCTATGTAACCATCACTGAAAACAAGGCATAAAACATTTCTGTCACTCCAGAAAATTCCTTCTTATCTCTTTACAGCCAATCCCCTACCCCTCTAGGGGTCAACCACTGACTCATGCTGTCAGAGAATAGTTTTGCCTATTCTAGCACTTCATAAATAGAATTGCTAAGTATCATTTTGTGTCTGTCTTCTCAGTTAACATAATAATTTTGAGATCCAGCCAGGGTTTTTTGAGTATCAAGAGTTCATTCCTGTTGATTGCTGAGTAGTATTCCATTGTGTGGCTGTGCCACAGTTTGTTTATCCATTTTCCTGTTGATGAATGTAGGGTTGTTTCCAGTTCTTGGCAATTATAAATAAGGTTGCTATGAACATTCTGTACAAGTCATTTTTGTGGATATTTGTTTTCATCTATCTTGGGTAAATACCTAGGTCTGGAAATGTTGAGTCATAGGTTGGTGGATATTTAACTTTACAACAAACTTATGTTCTTAATCCCTGTACTCTACTCCCTTAGAATGGCACTAGCTTAGGGACCTGTTTTATTTTGCCTCCTACATGACGAGTTCCCTGCCCTCAGGGAACCCATCACCAATTCCTGGGATGCCTCCCACACTGTAAATGTTTGCTGAATAAATGAATGACCATTGTTCATGCTCCTATTCCTTCTTCGAGTGTCACAACAGGCTGAAGGGTGTGAAGTGGGGGCACTGCTCATTCAAGCAAGGTGAAAACTGCACAGCCAGGAGGCTCTGGCTTCCCAATTTTCTTTTTGACATGACCTTTCCTAGAAAGTGAACCCCTCTCAGGGATTCTGCAGCAGGAAACAAGAGTGGCAATTCCTGTTGGAGTGATACTACGGAAAGGGAGGACGATGTCACTGCAATTGAGGTCACACAGTGGTTAGAATTACAGGATACTTCTGTCAAACAGGAGGGCAGAGGAAGCAGCAACCCATGAAATCCTGACCTTCTGGAAGTCACCAGCAAAACCTCTGCCACACTGCTAGAGTCCAGGGGAATATCCTCCAACAGAACTTACAGGAATACTTGGTTTTGGTTCAAGTGCTATAGGGGTTCTACATGAAAATGGAAAACAAGAATAAATTTTGACGAGAAAGCAAAATGTTGATGTTTTAAAAATTTAACTAGATTTAACACATAAGACAGGATATTGAAAAGAACATTGGGTTAAAAGTGTAGAAAAAGCTCTCAGGCTCACTATCCTTGGCCAGAGGTTTATTACACACACACACCCGTACCCACCCACCCCCCGCCACACACACACCCCCACCCACTTTTGAGGCAAAACTTTTAATTCCCATGAATCAATTCATTTACTTTAAATCATAGAATTTACACTGTATTCAACCTATAATTTCCTAGAAAGCAATTATATCACTGTTGATTTTCTATCCATAATAGAAAAGGATTGGTATGTTCTAAAAAATAATTTAAAATCTTTCTTACCAAAGGAATACCTTTGTTTCAAATAAATCAAAACAGGGCTTCACCTCATGCTTGGGTCAGGTACTTCTGGCAATCTTTGTTTCTTTTGGTCCCAGGTCACTGAGGATGGGAATTTGTTTAGAATTCCTCAACTTTGAGGTTCTGAGAAGTGACCTTGTCTTCCTTTATCCAGACAGTACTGAACTGAAGCCATCCTAGGCAGATGGATGTTTATCCTATTCTTAAAATCTCCAGGGAAGTGAATTCTCTACAACATCCCTTGGTAACCTTCTCCAGGGTTTTATCAAATGCATGGTGAGGAAGTTCTGATGTCGAAACCAATAAAAATATTAACTCTATGAGCCAAGCTACAAGCACTGGAAAGGACTATGTGTTTGGACACTTTGCCTTAATGGTAGAGAGCTGTATTGACAAAGCAGGCTATACAAACAGAAACCATTTGCCAGGAGCAGATGTGGGAAGTTGACTCAAGAGAAATTGCCATAATAAATTCTGTTCCAACCCATGAACAATGTAAGTTATTTTTGGTTACAACATTTTTTAAAGTAAATTTATTTCCTTGTCAATTCCTAATTTTAGTTCCTAAACCAGGCTTGTTAGCAATGAAAAAAAAAAAGGTCCATAGCTGCAAAGTTTTCAAATGACTAGGCTTTGGTCAAAAGCTATGTCTTAGCAAATGGAGCATACATGTTATTGTTATGGATAATAGTTTATGTCTTTCTCTGTACATTCCACCTTTTCTGCAATGATCACGTGACACTTTTACAATCAAGAAAAAGACACTTAAAATAACCACCAAAATTAATTAAGATGTAAATCAATTTCCGCTGCAACTATTTAGGGGAAGATCTAGCCATATATCTGACCAAGGTGCTTTTAACTGGAAATGGTAATTTCACTCGCCTTTAAAAATGAACTAATTAGAAATAGAAAATGCACAGAAGTAGCTCTAGAACAGCTAGGATTTCTGTTGTACCCTGATATCTCAGAGCAAGCTTTCCACGGAGATCATGTGCATGCGGGCACCCATTTGCTCCCAGTCCGAGAGCTCCCCTGCACACAGGTGCACCATAACAACAGGAGCATTTAAGAGAGAGAGAGGAAAAAAAGGCAATGCCAAAATACACCAGAGAGAAAGAGGAATATACCCCACCTTTACAGGATGCTCCATGGGTTGAAATTTTATAACCCCACCCCACCAAGACAGTTTTATCCTTCTGGCAACTCAGACTAAAGCAAGTGTCAGGTATAATTTCATTTCCATGATTTAAATTTTGCTACCTGACAATGGAACATACTTTTTTAATAGTTGCCTTAAGATCCCACGCAAGTGGGGGTGGGGGCAGGCGTGCCCCTCAAAGCACGTCTGGGGCCTTTCCTACAGAAACAAATCCAGTAAAGTTTAAAAAGGCAAGGCGTTCTAAACTCAGTAGGGGCCCTCGTGAGAAGCAATTTATCAAAATTAAAATATTTCACAGATCATTTCTTCCGAAAAGTTTTCATGCTGTCAATAATCAAAAATTCTTTTCCTCTTGGAGTGGCAGCTTCTGCCTCCCTCATAAAAAAAGCCAAGGCCCAGGAGCGTCAGGATGCCCTCGGAGCACGCCACCTGCCCGCCATCAGGCAGGCTGCCGCCGTGAAAGCCGGCCCTGGGCATCCGTCCTCAAGACGGGGTTTGCCAGAGTCGCCGCAAAGACCGAAACAGACGCTAGAAAGCGGACGGCGGGCACCCGCCCTCCCTCCTCCCAAGGCAGCAATAAGCCTCGCGTTCCCCGCCGCGCCGGGGAAGCGGCCCCGCGTCGCGCACTCACCATCGCCGCTCGCCCGGCGGCCACCGCCCCCGGGCCGCGCGGGGCTCCGGGCCGACGCCAAGTTCAAGCCTCGCCGCCGCTCGGAGACGGCGGCGCGGGGCATCGCCGGCGGGGCTCGCCGCGCTCAACAATGGGCGGCTCGGCCGCGCCCCCCGTCACCGCGCCGGGCGAGGGCGGCTGCGGCGCGGCGGGTCCGGGGCGCGCACGCTCGAAGGGGCCGATCCGGCGCGGGGGACGCCGAGGGTGCGGGGCGCTCGGTCCCCACGCCTCCGCCCGGGGGCCGCGCAGTCCCCCGCCGCCGCAGCGCCGCAGGGGCCGCGCTCGCGCCGCGCTCGCCACCAGGTAATCCCACAGGAAGCCTTCCGGATTGGCCCGGCGCTCAGGACCGGATTTGCATGTCAATGGCGAAGAAGG